>JACAXG010000002.1:17807117-19158178 GCA_018881555.1 Amblyornis subalaris | reverse complement strand
AGGATCGGTCGCAGCGCCGGGCTCAGCCCCGGGGGGCGGCACCGCCTCCCCCTCGGCCGGGGCCTCCTCCTGGGAACACGGCTCGGCGCTGTGGAGCGACATTCCGGGGCCGCTGGCTCTCCGCACCGCTGCAGACGTGTGTCACAGTGCCGGGAGAAGAGCCCTTATAAACCAGCATTTATTATTTTATTTATTTTTAATCTGTGTTATCACAGAACTCAAACTGCACTACTCGACCTTCAGACAACCGATCATAAAAGGTCTTTGTCTTCTACAGTGACTGTGTTATGTCACACTGATAAAGCTTCTCAAGACAGAGAGCAGCTGGGTCTCCTAAAGACACGTATTAAAACATTCCTGGTATTAAAAGTATCAAKTATTATTCACACCGCTCACGYGGAGCAGCTCACGGACTGTGCAGCATGGTTCAGTTCATGCTCGTGTCTGGCACTAAGGGGCTGCTCTCTGTAAGAAAGGCTCTGATTTTCAGCATACTTGGTATGTTTAAGCCTAACAAAACTCAAAAGCTAATTCCAAACTGCACTCTGTTCTGCAGGTTGCTCATAACAGATACATAGTGGGATATAAGAGGGCATGGACAGGGCATGGAGCCATTCCCGTTTCTCCTGGCACGTTGCAAGTACATTCCTGTGCAGGACAGCCTCGGGGCATTGACACATTAAACAAATTTAGCTGCTACAATTAACAGTGCCAGATAACATTTAAACCTGATCGATCCCATGTTCATACCTTTGCAGGAGTGTAAGGTCCAAACTATGAAGATATCTGCAGAACCCTGCTGAGCTCTTGTTCATAGGTTCAATGCTAGAGACAATTCCAGATAAAATACTAGTAGTCATACAYGAGTCAAACCACATTTCTAGATGTTAGTGCTATAAAAAYAGCTTCCTGAAAAAGGTACAGCAGTATTTGAAAGGTCTTCCCTGGGCTTCTCCTCGCTGTTGTTTCACACACTTACAAAGAAGCTTTAAGAGTGTACGAATGGCAACAGCACTCAGGCACTTATAAAGGTTTGGGGCATCTTTTTCAAATTTTAATTTGAACTACAAGCAGCCTAAACAGTAACCCCCTGGTGGAAAGGGAATATTTCACCCCTATCATCAGATATATTTATTAAAAGAATTAAATATTTGGCCCTACTACAAAGGAAGGGTGAATGAGTTCCTGAGACCCACTGAAGCTGTCAGTGAGGAAACACTTCATGCTTCATACCACCAAGGTAAGTAAGTCAAAGGGAAATTGGTAGCAGGCCAGTAAATGATTAAAGGTCCCACTGAATTACCCTCACAGTTCATGAAGCAAAATCAGAATTCTTTTAAAACACCACTCAAGCTTGTTTGACCACAGTTTCCTTCCCTCCCTCAGTTTTCCTTCTGCCTTTTGAGAATGCAACTGTTTCTGAAAGCTTGATATTAAGCCCCAGAATGGAAAATAGAGAAGATAAATTTTTCCAAAACAAGCAACTCAGTAGTTTTAGGTTTATAAATCATTTGTCTTCACATAGATTGTCAGTGCAATCAGAATGAAATGGGTTGCACCATATATTAATTTAGGAGCAAATATTATGGGGACATTTCAGTCAGACCATGGTGGCAATAAAAGCTGTAGAGACTTTTGTATAAAAGTCTGCATACTAGATTCAATAATTATCAGAATACAACAAAATTACTTTTCAAAATGATAAGTTTGAAAGGAGAATAAGACTAAAAATGATGCATGCAGTAACAAATGGGGCACTTAAGAACTACCATCTTTATTCTGAGTAATTTGAGACTGATCACAGTTACTTTAGCACCATGAAAAACATTAAACATTCATTTCTTACCCTTCTAACAAAGCAGAACTTGAAAGAATGGAGTTAAGGCTAGCAAACGTGTACCCTTTAATATCAAAAACAGCATACAAAATATGATGTCTATAAAGATACTTACACATGTCAGTGTTATTGATATTAGCCAACATTTTAGTATAAAATCACTCTAATCTTAGCATATGCAGTTCCAAAACATTACATTTGTTGGCACAAAGTATATAGACGAGAAGGCATACTGCACATATGCCAAAGTTTACATGACTACAAACTCACTGGCTGGCTGGCTGGAACTGTAATGGTGCTGTGCTTATCAACAGTGAAACACACAACGAAAATAATCACTTTTTCCTCAGCTATCTCTCACATTCCAGTGCTACACGTCCCCCGGTGAAATGCAGAATGTATGTGCATGCCCTGTTCAAAATACATTGTATTTTTGTATACATACACATACACACTTAATAGCAGAGGGTCACTTCTGACAAAAGCTTTAAGATGCCAGCTTCTGTAACACTTCCAAATGGGAATCTGGGCCCCAGAGCAGGCATCACCTCTGTTCCCTGCTCAGAGGGCACAGCTGAGCCCCTCTGCAAGCAGCGAGGCAGGAAACTGCCCCGTGCCAGCACAGGGAGAGRCCGACTGCTTAAGCCAATCCTGACCTGAAGGATAGCAGCACCGATTCCCATCGTGACACACTCCCTTTGGGGCTACAAGGAAGCACCTCCTGTCCCTTTGGCGTGTACTACCTGATGCAAAGAGCTGCCCCAGCAGGGGTGTTCCAACCTCACACCTCCCACTGCACCAAAACCTGCCTGCTGTCAGGCTATGGCTACTCGAAGGTTTAATCCAGGAAAGGCTGGGAAGTACTACCCATATCCAATGTGGTGGTGTGCAGCAGTTTGACAGTCCAGTGTCTCTGAAGGGAGGGGGAAATGTATATGCCCAGACATTGTGCATGGAGGGCCAGAGGAGAACAGTGTCAGTTGTCTACCCCATCTGATGCCAAACAGTGAGGCCTGAAGAATGGCCACAGAACAGCTGCAGCATCTTTGACTTGTGGGAGCAATTTTCCGGGACAATAAATGGTCACTGGAAATAAAATTAGAAAAATAATTTAAATGTTAATGCTGAACAGACAAAGATCTGTGTTAAAGAAATTCTAACCGCATTATAATTTGAAGGCTGGGTCTGAGACTTGTACAGGTCTTCAAAAGTAGCCAGGACAAATCCAACAATAATTTCTTTATTAATTATACATTGGACAATGTTGCATAGCTTAGATGGAAATAGGAACCCAAAGGGTTTCCATTATTTCAGACTCTTTGCTGAACAGCTGTCTTAAGATAGAAAGGATCTCATGCCTACTGAAAATATGTGTCAGCCAGACACAAAACCAATCAAACCTTGCTCAAAATTAGTATTGGTTTCAAGATCTGGTGTACTAAAATTACAGTGTCAGGTAGGACCAGAAATTTCACACTGCCATTTTAAGTGGACCTCCTTCTACTCATTTTCTTCTGAAGCTTACCCTGASGACATTCAATGAAAAAAAGATGATCACTGTTTTTGTAGGATAGGAGAGCAATGTCTATGGAAAGTACTTTCTGAACTGTTCTCAAGAGAGGGATACATCAGAACGATTTAAGGGTCTTCTTGAATTAAGCTACTATTTTACTTTTAGTATCTACCCTCAACAAGATTAAATCTGGCATGATTTGGGTCATCAAAACAGAGTTTCAGCAGGTTTCCCATGAACAGGTTTTCACACCTAAAAATAAGTTGTTACAAAAATGTATTTACTTTTATTCAGTTAAAATAAAATAGAATATTCAGTCCTTTTCTCTCCTAGTTTTCAGAAGAGCAACCATTTCTACAATATTCAATTTTTTTTTTAATAAATTTACTAAACAGTTGTGTAGGGGGTTTTGTGTTTTGGTTTGTTCGGAGATTTATTTGGGAGTTTTTAAATGGAATCAGCTAACCTGATTTTTAAAACCTCGGGGCATAAAGAATCTAAATCTCTCTCAATAAGTTTCTCAGTGACTGGTCAGCCTCACTGCTAACAATCTGAACTTGTTTTACATCTTATCTGRCTTTAGGACACAAACACCTCGTGCTTTTGTCCAGAAAAGAGCATTTTCTATCGGAAATTCCCCCCACAGATACAAGCTAACAGAAAATACGCTAATAGAATTCTTATGCAGTAATTCACTTTATCATCTCTGAAAAGCCTTTCCAATTTTAGCATTGTTGCAAAACAAGCACTGGCATCAGAAATAGGTTCATTATTCCAACACCATCACACCAGCATAGCTTCCTTACCCCAACTCTGCCTCCCTGTCGTCTAACATCCCACTCAGTAGCTGATTTTACCACAGGAATCACTCCTAAACAATTAGTCACTCATTGTACCCTCCCTCCCGGAGTCGTGGGGTTTGGGGGTTTTTGGTTTGGGGATTTTTTCATATTTGTGAGCATAATTYACATTTTCAGTTACTCAAATATGAGAGTTTGGATTTTTATTTTTTTTAACAGCATGGCAATAATTAATCCATACTATCGTTATACCATTTCTGTGTCATTTCTAAAACTTAACAACAACTATTTTATATACTCCTCCACAGAATTTATAGAGATACAGAGCAGCACGTCAGGAAGATGCCATAATTGCATCAAGATATCTGGTCACAATCATTTCAAATTGCACCAGTGATAAAAAGCAGCTTTGGTTTTTTCAGGGCTAAAACACACAAAATGCAAGATCTGTGATGAACACTAGTTTTTCACAACAATAGGAAAGATGAGTCTTTTACCACACATTACCACACATACCCAACACCACCTTTAGTGTTGCCCAAATGGAAAATAATACTGAATAACAGGTTCTACAGAAATACTCCAGACAAGAGCAGCACTGGCTATTAACATCACTTTTGTAATGAAGGCAGCATTTCATAGTAATTTGAATTAACAATACTATGCATATTTTACTGAAAGTTTTAGAAGTACTTACGATGTGTCAAAGCGCAAGTCCCAGTGAACCTGAAGGGACCTCTGTTTTCCAGACTGGCTTTTTTTTTCCCCTTGCCTCCAAGTCCTTCCACGTGTCCCTCTGACATTTTAAGATTCAGTTCTTTTAGACCTCACTCATATAAAGTATCGATTGAAATTCTGCAATGTAAAAAACTCTGAGCTTTGGTCTACAATAATTAGGATGCTTTGCATGATTATATTTAAAAGAACTTCTGCCAGTAGCTAGATGTAAACATTAAATGCAATAGTATTGCTGTTTTGTATGGGTTTTCTGAGGAATTTACTACAACACTGGAAAAAGAAAAACAATGAAGATAGAAAAGACAATAAAGGTTATCATTTTAAAAAAACAGTATGCTTCCATGGTTTATGTAAAGAACAAGTACTGCAACTAATTAAGAAAAAGCACTTAAATACACATTTTGTCCAGATCGCATTTACTCTTTGCTGTGACAGTTTTAAACGAGGCAACAAAAATTATTTGTATCAAATAGACCCGAAATAAAGAACAATTAAGTATTCCAGTGATTGCTGATCCATATCCACAAATAAGCAATGTGCTTAGAAGTGTTTTATGACAAACTGAAAAGCAGTGTTTTCATCTCAATGTATTATGCTTTTAAATATTTTTCAGAAAGAGGTTTTTGGAAATACTTGCTTGACAAACAATGCATAATACCCAAGAATACATAAGCAATGGGACCACTTGTTTAGGACATTAAGCAAGAAATAAGACATGCAAAGATAATCCTTTATATCTGAATAAAATATGGAGATATATATCGTACAGGCAATTGAACGCAGCTATAAAAACCTGTAATAAACCTGCATGTTCACTTAGTGCAAAAATCTTTAATTGCTGAATGTTATTTTAATAGCTCATGTGTATTTCCACATTAAAAACAACTTGGTATTGCACTTAGAATGTATCCTTTAAAGCTGTCTTGTTTTGAAGAACAACAAAAAAAGAAATCCTAACAAGTACAACAGAACAATTTGAAATTTAGTCTAATTCACAATACTGCTCCAAAGAATTAGTCAGTACAGTTTCAAAGCTATCCACTACTCTGAGGTTTGGCTGAAAAAAAAATTATACACCTACACCTTAAGAGTATTGCCTTCACCAAATAAAAAAAAATAAATCTATCATTCAGCAGCTTTACTTCTGAACGTGTTTGCACTTGGAGCTTGGTTTGTGCATATTCAAAACCTGAGCCCATCAAAAAGGTCATACTTAATGTTCTTTCTTTGGGCTACTGTGAAAAGTGAATGCAAACACAAGTGAGTGTTTCAACAGTTGTTTAATAATTTAGCTTTCTAATGAAAAAATCATTTCAGCAAGAGGTTAGGGAATCAAAAAGATGCGTACTTGTGCTCATGATATAGAATTATAAAAGACTGTAAACAGCATGAGAAACTTAAAAAAAAAAAAATCAGTCATAACAGCTACTACATTATCCAGTATGAACACCCAGGGGTGTGCCTGCATTGGATGGACCATAGATATCATTGAAGAATCCTGGGTCAGTGAACCAAAACAGCTTTCACATTTCCAGAAATCAGTTCCGATGGATTAGAAAAATATTCTCTTTACAGACAGAATCACTACACACGTACACACTAAAGCTACAAAACTTCCAATACCTTGAAAATGTGGCTGGAAATCAAATTCAACAACTTGTCAAAAAAGTTCAATGATATAAAAGATTCTTATAGCAGTTTTGCAATTTGAGCAATAGTTCAAGACTTCTTCAGTATCGTATATCTTCAGCAAAAAGTAGAAATCTCGCTTCAGTAGCAGGAGGTCAGGATGGTAGAGGGAAAAAAAAGGCATCACAAGCCAGAATCCAGTTCCTTGACTGGCTTTTCTGTTGTGTCCGACACCAAAGTGCTTTCATTTCCCAGCATTTTCTCAGTAGTTTCTCCATCAAYGGGCTTTGCTCTCTCTTTTAACTTCTGCCGTTCATGGACCCAGGGGATGAAGCATAAAATAGCTCCTCCAATGAGGGGAGGGACTCCAGCCAGGTAAAATGCTACATCGTAGGTGCCAAGCTTATCMCGCAGCARACCTGCAAAGACAAAAGTCATCACTCATAAATAACAGGGCCTCAGGAATCTACAAAAAGAGGTCTGGGCTTCACATTCAGAAACCTGAGAGCTGGCACAGACTTTAACCACCAGAGCYTGACAACCTAATGGCCAAATAGAGGTGTACACGTAGGTAGAAAGGTATTCCAGAGTTGATTTGGAAGTAGTAATGAAGAGCTCAGAAAGCCACCCTTCAGCTGCTTAACTACCATCAATTAAAAACATGTACCAYCTTTCCTATTTGAAAGTTGCTCATTTGAGCTTCTCCAGCACTTTTATCTTGCCATGACTTAGATAAATTCTCCCCCTGTTGGTAACAGTTACCTTTGATCAAGGTGCCCCTTACTCTAGATATACTCCATATATTGCACTCCTGGTAGCCTCTTTTTAAAAAGCGTGTTTGCCAATAATTCATTCTACTTGCTCTCTCCAAATTCCTCCCCATTAGTCAAATTCTACTTAAGTATTAATAGCTGTGACAGTATATCTAGATCAGGAAGAACTTAGTCTATGCTGTTCTAGCTTTAAAGTTTTGTCCTTTATAATGCTGCATAGTTCAGTTAYGTCTTATGAAGTACCTTTCAGTAGCACTCACCAGACCTCAGGGTAAATTACCACTGAAAATCATAAGTGGTAAGGGATAYAGATTTAGCTATTTCTACCTCCCAAGAACTTCCAGTTTTCRTCTTCAAAACCTGTACTTTGTCAAACAGTCTCCCACCAAAGAATGAATAAAGCCAGAGTTCCTACTTATGAGGAGCAATTAAAGTGACTGGAGCTTTTATCCTCACAGTTGTTTTTGCGTGAGCAAATTTTGGAGCCCAGTTAATTTTCAGATTTTAATTTGGAGTCTTTCTGTAACACAAGCAACCAATAGGCTGTCACTTCAACAGCATGGAAAATGTCAGGTCCTAAATCCAGCTGGAAACCTATCTTTCTTTGGAGGAATGGTTTGTATCTGCATAACTTAATGAAAAAGACTGAGCAAACTTTGAAAAGTGCAGTGAATTAACAACCCATGAGCAGCAGCTAAATTCACCATCACTTCTCAAGCACACGCCRAGAAAACTTCCAATGTTAGTGCTCTGCATGTGATATAGGAATAGGAAACATGGCCAAACGGTCATGCAAACACACAAACACATTTACAGCTGCAAACCCTGCCCCATACCTACCTGCAATGGGTGGACCAACTGTCATAGGCACTGACATGAGTCCAAGCAGAAATCCGATGGCCTGGGAGACATCCTGAGCCCCAACAAGCTCAAAGGCAATAGGAGCCATAATGCAAATGAAGCACCCATCAAACAGGCCCATGAAGAGACAGACAGCGATGAGAGCTCCAAAGACGTGGCACAGTGGAATCATCATAGACATCAGCCCAATAAAAAAGAATGAGGCCACCTAAATATGAACAAGGGAAAAAACCATAAAAATGCATTGCATCAAATTCACAAATAGCAAGGAACAGATGAACTTCCTTGCATTTGCAGTGAATTAAATTGTCTTCCTGTATTTACTTTAAAATAAATAGAATCAGTCTCCATGGATTACCTCCATCAGAAGTTACATACCAAGATAAACCAAACACATAACTCATGACAGGSAAAGAAATTCCACTACCCATTTCACAAGCCTTGAAAATGCATTTGTAGTCCACTATCCTGCAGTGGTTGTGAAAGGTCATTTCTCACACACCAACATTTTTTGAGAAGTTGCGCCCTGCTCTTTCCACAAATAAAAGCCCCAGAAATATCAAAGTTGAATATAGCTGAAACACTGTAATTACTCACTCTTGTAAGTTACTTAAAAATATCAATATTATGAGTATTATTTCAGGGTGCTTATATTCAACAGAAGTGAAAACATTGCCATTTTTTCACTAGAAAAGAAGTAGCCTGCTGTACTGCTCTAGTCAGGCATACYTACACATACTTTCTGATATAATCTTAGATTATTCATTTGTTTTCGATTAAAGGAAGAAAACTGTCTCTCAGCAAAATGAAGCAGAATTAAAAAGAAAATAAAGGTAACAGTTTTGCCTGTGCACAACCCATATGTCAGCATTGGAAACCAATGTCCCACCTCACTGCAGTAAAACATCAGGGAATCCAAATTTATCCATGACAACAAATACTCCAGAAAGCTAGTTCTTTCCTAAGAATTTTTGATTTCCATACTGCAGTGCAGATAATCCCCACTAGATGCCTCCCTTGCTATTCATTTTAAAAAGGCCAAATGGTGAACACTTTGCGATTGCCAGCACGAAAATGAACTAAAGCTTTTCCAAAATCCTACACCAACACTGCTAGTTTCTCAAAAAAATATCCTTTATAAGTGTGGAGGGAAAGAAGTCTATATCCTCCTTCATCCCCAAGCTTCAGCATATTTCTGGAAGCTGGGACTCTTTCTGCAAAATCTCCTAACTAAGCACTCTTATACTCCCATGGCCATACCCCTATGCACTACGCACAGAACACGTTTGACACCAAACTAGTGCCTAGCAAAGATCAAGAGATCCAAAATTCTTAGTAGAGAAACATAGGTTAATTTTTTCCCTTTCTGCAACTATTATGAAATCATGGGATAAAGCAGAGAAAGCAGAATCTAGAGAATCCCCAAAGGTTCTCACTCACATGCTAATGATCAGTCATTTCCTTCATTCCCAGCTGAAAACAGCCAGCAGGAAATAGACATTTTCTTAGCATTAAAAACAAAAATCAGAGATTCATGAACTTTGCACCAAAGGCTCCTAGTGTCAAAAAGCATACACTGAGTTTCCTGGAGTTTTGAAACTTCTCAAATTTGAGTCTCCAATCAGTTAATTCTGCTTACTTATTAATAGTGCCCAAAACCAAAGCCTTTGAAATACACAGTTCTGAAGGAATATGGAAACAATAATGACATACCTGTAAATAAATTTTTTTTGCACCAGGAATATAATCTGCRACTCTGCCAAAGACCAATCTGCCARCTCCTGAACTAATGCCCAGACATAGCAGAAGCACTTCTTCCGGCACATTGTCACCAAATCTGTCTTTTACATGATTCATCTGTTTAAAAAGAGAAAATAAATTTGCTTTAGAATTAAAAGATAGACCTTGGAAAACATGAGTCAAATAGAAGTAATCTGTCAATCTCAGACTTACAAATTCAGCTACAAGCGGTCATCAGACTTACTCTGCTTTTACAGATTTTTGAATGCAGTATTTTGTGCAATACAATAAAACCAATCTGAAATGTATTGTTGCTTTATCCACAATTAGGAACCTGACTCAGGAAAACAAGGCAGCTCTGTCTAATGCCAAAAAAAAAAAGAAGAGAACTTAGAAGAGTTCTCTCCAACCACTCTTAATTCAGTAGTCACAGATTTAATGTAGCACAGAATCCACAAGGGCTGTCTGGAACTGGCTGCTTCCCTGGCTGGGGCACTGTCAGGTGTGCAGGAACTGAGCGATTAATGGGAATCACTACAATACTGCTCTGTGCATTAAGACAGACACACAGGCTACCAAACTTGTAACACAGGGCAGGAGCAAGAAGCAGAGTTGGAGATCAGACAGTGCAAGCAGGAGAGACCCTCCAGAACGCCTCATCCCAAGAGCCATGACCGCAACCATGATGTCCAGGGGCAAGGTGGAGGAGGGGCAGGAAGCACCTGCAGTGCCAAACAGCAAGCACTCCCATTGAGAGGGTGCAACTGCAGCAGCAACAAACAGGGCAGACTGGAAAGGGATGAAGTACCAATGTCAGTAATTCCAAGGTCATGTTAAAAAATGTATATATCAGAATGGCTTGATGGATTTGGATTTTTTATATTCTTTCTGGTTCCACAGTGGTTTTTGTTTGTGATTTTTTTTAAACCAACCCCAAAGACTAGAAAATTACCCAGAAAAGACTTTTTTTGCGCTATTGCTTGTTGGAACAAGTAATACCAATACCAAATATGCCAAACTGGGCACTAGAAGATGCAGAAATCATTTGCACAGTTCTGCAATCTCTGTGCTTATAAGTAGTTCTGAACAAGATGTAGTAAAAACATTTAAGAGACGAGGTAACCACAGGCTGATATCATTTCAAACCAGAGCCCTTAATTTCCTATCTATGAAATGAAAAAGTTTCATTTTGGTAAATACTTCTAGAGCAAAATAGCCTAGATTCTTTCCTGGCCAGAGTGTTAACATACAAGCAAAGCCTTTTTTTCCAACAAGAAAACACAACTTGCTGAGTAACAGCAATTTTCTTAAGTCTAAAATCTACTGGGTTTTGTAGGAAAAAAGCAAGGGGGTTTTTCTTACAAAATCAGTCATTTTAGTTTTAAAGACAAACGTCTAACTTAAACTGAAGACAGGTGCTTTCTCTGCTTTTTAAGGTTTTTTTCCTTTGCTTTTTAAGACATATTTGGGAACAGAATCTGATGAAATTTTTCATCTGAAATGACACTTAAACATAAAAGATAAGCTGTTCTACTTACTCCCTCTTTGTCAAAGGCAAGAACAGGAAAACCTGACGCTTTTCCCACCCCTACCTTTATGTGCCTGTCAACACCTGCTGGCCCAGCTGGCAAGAGAAGCCAAGGTGTTTGCAATTTTTGTTACCTGTTCCACTTCCAGGTTTCTGCAGCCTCCAGATTGTTTAATTAGCAGGCCTGGTCCATCCACTCCCGGGAGGCTTTTCAAGAGGCAAGATAAAGCTCTGTATCTAGATAACTATTAACCCTGCACCTGCAACTGAGTAACCGGATTTCCCAAAGTAGCACACAGGGTGAAATGGTGTCACTCCTAGATCAAAGGGGGAATATACTGGTTCAACTAACTCCTTAAGAAAGGAAATGACCACTACTCATTTCAAACTTAAAATACCTAAATTAGTATTTATTTTTTTAGCTTTTTCCCCAATGGGGCAGTGGCACAGGTTGCCCAGAGGACTTGTTCAGTCTCCTTCCTTGGAGGTTTTTCAGGACTAAGCGCACAAAGCCCTCAGCAACCTGGCCTGATCTCTCAGAGCTGATCCTCTGATCCTTAACAGCATATTCAACCTTCAGTGGTATAGTCATTAAGTAAGCTGTAAGCAACAGCAGTATTAACTGTCTGAAAATACAGTGATTTGGGATTAATTTGGTACTCCAAGCATTAAGTCATTATGGACTTAGTTACAAATAAATGTCTCTATAAGTTAAACATATTTATGAAGTAGCTCAAGCAGGATTCAGATTTCCACAGATTTTTAGCTGTTAGAACTACTCAAAAATCCCACAATGAGCAATTAATTGTTTGTAAACCTTCTCAGGCAGAGTCTCAGGCATTAACGCTCTTATTATTCCAGAACTATACAGGCTGTAATTACATGACTCTTTAGGCATTATTTTACAGCAGTCAAATGCAGACCCAGGCACACAGACAAAGGCTAAAGAATTTCACTTCAGGTTGTGCCTGTTCTCAGTAATGTAGCTGTCTCTTCACTCAGGGCTGTGTGCGTGCTGAATTGCAGCTCCGATTTTTCCAAATGTAGAAGAGACCTGTTTAGCTCAGGCAAAATTACACTCCAGAGTAGCAAGGCTGCTTTATTATCTAAAAATATGATTTATCTTCATGCAATCCAGCTTTCCAAATCAAGACACAGACAGTGGAGAATAGAACTGAATGCATCCCTGGCACCAGCATTCTCCCTTATACCCATGCTCTCTATTATCAGGGTAACACACACAAATCATGTTGTCCAAATTCTCATTACTGTTAGAATGAGACTAGAAGAAATATCAGCCACTTGGTAGTGGCTGGAATGCTTTCAGATATACAGTCTTGGTTAACCTCTCTCCATCCAAACAAGACCCAGATTTTGCCAAGTCCTTCCCTTCACTGCACACACGTTTCAGCTACATTCCCACAGTGAATCAAAGACAGCAATCTGAGCAAAGATGTAGCTCCTTTTGTCCAAACACAAAGAACCTGAATCTGAAAGAAGAGGTTATGAGCTAGTAAGAAACAATTCTCTTTCAACAACTTTCTTCCATGTATATTTCATTTTGGTGATTCTCAATCAAGCAAAGCTTCAGAAGGCTAAATGCAATACAGGCTTTCCCACTGAAAGATATGGCCAACAGCAGGATACAACCTAGGAACCAAAACTTTGAGCCCATTAAACCCACCATTTTCTTCAATTACTGATGCCTGACACTTTCACTGAAAACAAGTGTAAGTAGAAAAGGAAAAGCTTGCAGAGTACTGCCGGTACCATTTGTGTATTGGAGATACTATTCCTAACTGCTCCAAATTAAGTCTCCTGAAAGAGCTGAGGCCTAGAAGATAAGGAGGCTCATGTGCATGTCTCAAACACTGATATCCAGATAGCTGTGGAGCCAACCAAGGATTGTTGGTAATAACAGTCAGAGATTGTTGGCAATAACATACTGTGAAAAAGAACAGGATGTGGCTAGAGAAGGGGGCCATATGGAGGTAGGGCAGCACTTTTCCAGGACAAATGTCCTTGTTCTGGCTCCTGGAGATAAGCACAGCACAAGTGCAGAAATGAGGTCGAGAAGCCAGCATGGATTGAAGGGAGGAATCAAGACCAAAGAYCCTTGAAACCCCCCAATCCTTTTCCAGAAAGATCTAGACTGTGCATAAGTTTCTCACTTTCTAAGCAAATTAGTTGTCTCTAGGGCAGAGAGGAGTAGCCCCACCAAGCCCAGGTGGCAGCCTGGCCATCCCATCAGCTGGATCAACTCTGGAGCCAGGACTGGTGATTTCTTCTTTCCTTCTTGAATTCATCTCTCTCTCTTTCCTTTCACTCTACCCCTTTACCCAAAACCAGCTGCCATGTGTTTATATGGGGTCAGGGACTAACATACCCGTTTCCATGCCAAGTGTGTAATTTATTACTAAAACCTTGTGAGCTTTTGCAGATCTCACTTTTTTTTTCTTCCTTTCAAACATTAGCATCTACAAGTGTTGGGTGCTCCCTTCCCCTTAAGGGTGGGTTATCACAGGGCGGTTCTTTTGGTTTTTTCTTTCCCAGACAGAAAAAGAAAAGGATAGCCTACACGAACTTTTTATTCTTCATGCTTTCCAGAAATGTATGAGTTCTACAGAAATTCAGACAGAACTGTAATTCCTCGGAATGCAAAGTGGTGAGCCATGCCTGTAAGTAATGAAGATGAAGCTTTGCGTGTGATATCAGATGACTCTTAAAGATAACCTTAGAGGCAAAAACTATGATCAGAGACTGAATCTATGATAGTGCTCATGGTATAGAATTGGTCTCAAAGTATAAGCATTTGTAATATCCAGAACTCTTTTAATAATTTTGGCTTTTCAGTCCTAATTAGCCCTCTAGCCATGCACCAATTTTAAATCCAGACACCCAAAATAACTCTAGACTCGTATGAGATTTAGTCACCAATCTAGGCATGGCAGTACCTCCATAATCCATTTATTTGATTATTACTACTGTGGCCTTCAAAACCCAGTGTGTATTATTAGAAAACAAGATGGCTTTATCGTAACATCACTCAATGGTTTGGGATTTTTCTCCTAAGCTGTAAGTTCAGAAAAGGCAAAATTAAACTAAATGTATGTCCAAGTGTTCAGCCTTAAGAATACAATTAGATCCTCAGAATTCCAGAGAACTAAAGCCTGAGGTTTATTTCACACACATCTCCTGAGAAACAAATGGCCTTGCAGACAGTGTACAGATCTTTCTGTGCTGTCAGTGCCATCCCACAGCAGCCCTCCTTCAATGAACGAGTCAACCACATGCTTGAACAAGCTGATTCCTCCGAAGACTGAGGGGAAAATACTGACTGGTGGCCCTGATAAAGAGCTGTACCAAGAACTTTGCAGTGAATTATCCTGGATGATTAGAAGTTTCAGAAAGTGCTGAAAAACAAGCATAAGGTAACTGTGGACAAGTCACTGTTTATTGTCCAACATAAGGACATATATGGTCTTAGGCATTGGGAAGATCATTTAATGCAAATACATTTCTGKTCCAGACTCCATCAAAGAAACTTTTTTCAATGAGCAAAAAACCAGCAGAACAAGCCAGCAACTCCTGAATATCTACAGAAAAGCTGATCTTCATGTTAAAAGACAGAAATAGCATTACTAATAACTAGCATGGATTTCTTTTTAAGGGAGTGCCAATATCCTGAGATAATTTTTATGAACTGTTACTGTAGCTAAGTGTCTTCACATGACAAGTATGCATCTACACATCTTCAAATAATCCCTGTTTACACACTTGCTCCAACAGTGGCAATATCTCTTTATCGCTTGTCAATTTAAACTATGTAATGAACAAAGAGAAAATTAAATAAAAAAGGTGATTATTACATGGCAATAGGGAAATTTTCTATTATTCGACTGAGTAAAGCAGATTAAACAGAATAATTCATACATCATGAAGATTCAGAACAAGCATAATCTGAAATTCTTAGGTAAAACTGAACACAACAGTTACCAGGCTAACTGTTAAGCCTATTTAATATAAAAAACCCCTCAAACATTAAAAATTCAGAAAGACTAAAGCTGACAATTTACAAGAGTTTGAGTTGGTTTTTTTTTTCTCAAAAATAGGTAGTCCTAAAACCATTTGCCCTAAATAATAATAATTTTTAAAAAATCTCAGAGCTGTTAGTGTTATCCTTAAGAGCATATGAAGGAAAGTGGTGGCTTGGCATGGCTTGGGCAGCAGCAGCAAGACAGATGAGGCATACACGCATCTTTGCAAGCTCACAGGGACGGAGCACAAGGATGCAGATTAAAGTCAGGGATCTGCAAGAACTGAAGTGTTACATACATGAGGGGTGAGATAAAATTGTTGGATAAAACTTACCCTTTTAAAGCATTTTTTAAAATGATTCTCTTTTGTGACTACAATCCACAATTTACAGTCTCAGTTCTATCTGTTTCTTGCGGCCTAAAGCAGTGTTCCCAGGGCCTATTTTACTCTTCAAACTCAGCTAGCCACTATG
Organism: Amblyornis subalaris; assembly: GCA_018881555.1. NCBI lineage: Eukaryota > Metazoa > Chordata > Aves > Passeriformes > Ptilonorhynchidae > Amblyornis > Amblyornis subalaris. The sequence continues at coordinate 19,142,249 of JACAXG010000002.1, read as the reverse complement.
TCCAAAATCAGCTACTATCAGCACATCCTGGAGAGTTACAGGTCAGTCACATTAACTCGAATTATTACTTGCTCAACAAAAGAATTTGTGCTACTTTTATCACATTTCTCAGGACTAGACTCCTTAAACCATAGGACTCAGGTGAGTAAAACCAAAACAGATGCTCAAACCTCTTTTCAGCCACCACAGAATTCTCAGGGCATCCATCACACTTCAGTATTAGAGATCTGCTTATGGACATGGTCATAATCACCTCAGCTTTCACAAACCTGACTCATTCTACTGGGGAACAGAAGAAAGCTCTCAAGTGTCTCAATTCTACACAAAAGTCCCAAATACACTGCCACCTATCTACAATATCAGGGCTCAGAGAAACTGAATCAAGTAGTCAAATTTTCATTTAAAACACAACAAAAAGATGACAGTGATAGTCTCTCCTCCTCATACAGAGATTCAGTCCTTGCTTAGAATATAGACACTTACATTCCCTTTTTTTCCTGCCTGGAGCAGTCCAAAACCATGTCTTCCTTTTCTAGGAAATATTCTGCTCAGTAGTAATGACAAATTTTAACTCAATCATCAGAAAAGAACCTGAAAAATATCTCAGAGCTTGACAATTACTGTCAATCAAATAGAACGGGCTAGGTTTCCCAGATCTTAATGGAAGATCCGAAGCACATGGTAAGAAATCCACAAATCTGAACAGAACTTAAAAAGCAAAGAGGTTTTCCATGCAGCTCCTCTGGGAGCAGAAACTGGACACAAAAGCTGGTCTGTATATGAGTGAAGGAATTTGGCAATTAGTTTTTGTTACTTTGTATGAGGATAGCAGGGCAAAACCAGCAGCTGTCATCTCAGGCTTCTGGGCACATGATGTGTTTGAAGAGTTTAGTTCAGGTCAAGATGCCTCAAGCATCCAAAGACAGGATGTTGAGCTTACCATTAAAATGGCATTAAAAAAAGCCCCTGCACTTTGCAAATTTACTCTGACTCTGAACTATATGCTCTGCTATTAGAATAGTTTGTATTATGACAATACAGGAAGTAGTGTGCTGTTAGAGAACTCAGACCTTTCAATCCATCAGTATTGCACAGACCTGAGGAAGACTGCTTTGCTCTTTTCCTTCCATGTCACCATGTAGTTTGTACCTAAGCATACCTGCTACCTAATTTATCTTTAAAATTTTCATCTACTTTTACTTCCAAAAAACACCCAGAAAATATTTCAGAAGATATTCGTTTTATTCTTTTTGGTTTCTATTCTTTCTGTACATATATTTTTTACTCATCTTCAGTTCTTGTTTGAAAAACATATTGAAAAACATATCTTAAATATGCAATTACAAGAATAAAATAGGAAATAATTTATTTCTTTTCCCATCACCATCCCCGGTGTCCAAAGTGGATGATCTAATCAAGAATAAATACTGCAAGGTCAACACTGAGGAATACTGGAAAAGAAATGGGTGCACAGGATAATTACAGAAGTGGATAAAGGGGGAAAATTTCACTAACCTGGGCAGTCAAACTGCAGCAGATGTTGAGATCTGAAGGGAGATAAATGCAAAGATTAGAAAAGCAAGTAAAGCATGGGGAGMCACTGAAGATTTTGGGTCTCAGAGATATTTGCTTAATAATTACATCAGACCTTTACAAAGCCAGTGTCTTTTTAGTCTTCCGTTGGAGAAAGAGATATGATAGATTAAGTGGATGAGAAAGGCAATAGTGCTAAAATTGACAGCTATACCTACAGCTTTAGCTGTTTTAGATTACCTATAGTATAGGGAAATCTGTTTGACACAGTCATCTGTTAGTACTGGACATAATTTAAAATATACTATCCTACCATTACAAGACTAACAGCAGATTCTGGGAAATAAAAGACAATAGACTTCAGACAAATGACTGATGTAGGAGATCTGAAGAAATTAAGAGGTTTCTTGAACAGCAGCCCATAAAGGCAAGTGAATGGAGTGATGAAGGCTGATTTTTCCAGTTTGAGTAAAAAAAAAAAAATCCGGACACACCCATTAGATATTAAGCATTATTTTACACAGCATTCTAAAAGTAGCAAATTTGACATTATACAGGTGGTTCACAAAACTCAGACAGTACTTACCTTACAAGAACTGAATTTCTTTAAGATGTGTTATGTGTATGCACTTTACTGTGGATATGCAGATTTTATACGTTAAAGTTTAGAGATTTTTGGTTATTAGAGACCATATTGTATACATCAGACTTTTCATCATGCTCTGCACTCAGACATAAAGGAAAACATTTATATCTGTGCTTCCATTTGTCTTGACTGTGGAATCCAGGGGCATAAGAATTAAGGGAGGAGAGAGGTGCAGGATTAGGACTTACACAGAATGCACAACCTGAACAGCTTCATGTATTGCAAGGCAAATCATTTCTACTATGGCTCCTTGGGCAACTCTCCCAGTGCAGAGAACATGGAGCCACTGCCACCGTCTGTGTGGAGATGCCCCCTTTTACAAGGACAGAAAATAAAACACTGATTTCTCAAATGAAGAGTCTAATTTAGAGATGTCACATCTAACAACATTTAGGGAACACAGCATTAGCAGGGGAGGCTTGAAGTTACAAAAATATTTGTAAGCAATGTTATAGATGATGACTAGGGTCTTGCTGGGCAGCACGTCAAACACTGCAGTGAGATTCATCCTGACTATCATAGCCTATCCCAATATGACAGCTCAGATCTGCTTGGAGAATCTTAGGTGGTTTCTATACCCCCCTATTTTTCCAGTATAATTCTTCCTAATGACTCAAAGCTTTTGCCTGGGGAGGGTGCAGTTTACAACCAGAAAATGTCAATTTTTCTTAATAGGCAGAATAGAGAGAATATTTTGTCCTGAATAAGTTTCAGAAACTTACAGAAGTGAACAGTTTTCAAATTACACAGCAAGAATTACAGAGAAGTTCGTAGGAAAAGTGTGACTACAGAGGATCTCACAAGAACTTGGCTCTTCATTTCTCCCAGCTAATTGCACAAGACAAGTTTTTACTGGCATATATTCTAGGGGGCTAAGGTTCAAACACTGGATTTGCACAGCAGAATCTGGTCTCTTATTACCAAAACAAGGCACATCACTGATACAGAGTGAGAAATGGGCAGAGACAAGCCAAAATAGCTGGCTCATAAAGAACAGAGCTGAAGGTCAAGTCATCCTGGCTCAGTTTAAGAAGGTACTCCAAGGTGATAAAGTCATTGTAGAACAGTTAAATCACACGAAGGCACAGAACTGACACTACAGATCAGAAGGGGGGAGGAATCAAATCTGGCAACAAAAGTCTGCATGATCTATAATCCATATCAGCAAGTCCTCCTGTTAATTGTGGTGTTTCTAAAGTGAAAAAAACTACTTTTCTTATCTAAAGAGCAGGAAAAAAAAAAAAAAGGATGTTCCAGCACAAGATAGGAAGCACAGACCAGTAGACAGCACTATCTTTTTGTCCAAGGACAGACTATGTGGGCATAGCACTAGACTCAGCAACTTCTAAGTGACAAACACAAGATCTGGAGACAGACACAGCCACCCAAAGGACAGACTAATATTTATCCAAGTTGTCTGATTTTGTGATGCAGCCAAGAAAATGAGTCTGTTTATATGCATGAAAGAGTTCTTATGACTAACATACTCTACAGAGACTCCAACCAGCTTCATGACTCTCCCATGAATAAAATTGCTTGGAAGCATATTTACTTTTCATTCTGAGATGCATTTCCTTTTCCAAGAATCTTAGAGCAAATTCCAAGGTGATGCTTTGTTTCTCAGTGGCAGTATCTACCTATTTTTTTCCAAGCATTAAGTCTGCACTGTCACTTCTCTGTTCCTTGGAGGTTCAGACGAATTTATTCCTGGCACATGCAGATTTCAAAGCAACAAGGCATTGAATTTTCAGTATCTATCTATTGAGGACATTAAATCCAGTACTTATCTGCCTATCAACACAGATTCTCCCAAGAAAGTTGTGGGAAAAAATGGCCAAACACACACCGTTTTTTCAAATCTTAAACATGAAGCAAACAGACACAGAACACATACCGTTCACATAGCTACTGCTTACCAAAAATCTCTACATATGCAAGTATGTATCCATCATGGAATATGAACACGGACAAGCACCAAAACGAAAAGTCAGATTTACACAGTAAGTTAAGAAATAGGCCTCAAAGTAAGGTAAGAAATACTGAAATCTTTTTCCAGAGCTATTCTGAAGTTTTAAGAGTACAGTCAGTATCATGGTAACTTTCACACTGCATATCAATTARTGGGTAGCTCTGTATGCAAGCCTGTAGCCATATTTAAAAAATAAGCCTAATTTTCCCGATTGAAATATTTAAACTTAGAAAGGTAAACTTTATCAGCACATTTTTATTGCATTATCTACCATCCAGTTGCTTTTTTTTAAAGTAAAACACATAATAAACACAGGCACCCTTTTGTCCAGCTATTCAGTTGTTAAATTCAGTTTTTCATCCTGTAAGGTGTCAAACACCATAGATAAGGTAGGACCTATCACTAGCAAGAGGCATTTAATAAAAGTAACTGCTACATCAAACCATACCTGTAAATGTCCCAAGACAAATTACTACAGGACTGAAACACTGCACTAAAAGTGTTAAGATTATATTCTCAATCCTACCAGTATTCCTCATAGTGGTTGAATATTGCTACATCAAAATGACACAGTACTGGGCCCCTTTTTGTAAGTGTGTCGTAGTTTTGTCCTAAACTCATACTGAAACCGGGTAATGACTTTAGTCACTGCTTAGAAAAGACTAGGCAGTGACAACATCCATTTCAAGCAGTATTTCTTTTCACACTGCTAAATAAAGCACAAAAAGCAACAACATCTTTTAGGCTACCTAGCATGTGACCTTGTATCAAATTTTAACAGAATTGACCTAACGAGCTCAGAAGAATTAAGGATGCATGATCCTGATTAAGTAAATATTTTTTTAAGGGTAAGAGAACAACATTAAACCCTTAACATCAGACTGCTGAAAAACAGAAGTTCTCTATTTATTATCAAAACAAGCACAGGACAATTGGCACAGAGACCAGGTATACTTTTTTCAAATATACTTCATCATTTCCTTGTAAGATAGTCCTTACTAAAAACACTTGGAAAGAGTTTTTTCCACTAATTCCATGTATTGTTGTTGTGAACTCACAATTTAAACCACAATAGACTAAACTAGGATTTGATTTGTCTGTCTGCCTATTTTAGAGGGGCATAAAAAAAATCTCAATCACTGCAGTTCAGACTGGTTTTAAAATTGAGAGGAATAACAACCATTTAATTTACCAATCTTATGACTCACYAGTTTGTTCTTCAACAATCTGAATTAATGCTGAAAGTATATAATAAAATTAAGTCAAAACTTATTTATAGTATTTATCTCAATCCAATTCCCAAGTCACATGTAATGGAACACCTATTAACGGAATTTGACACCAATTAAACTGGGATAAGAAAAGCTCTCCCTTTTGGTTCTCCCTTGCAAGAGCCAAAAGGAATCTGATGCCTGATATCTACCAGTCAGGATTCATGTCAAGGAGCTGGCAAGAATTACAAGTCCCTGTGTAGCATGCCATATATCAAATTGTTGATGCATTTAATTTCAATTAGAGCCTAGTTAATAAGCAGGTTGTTTCTTTGGTTTTCAACAGCTTTTRCTCCACATAGCAAATACAGTGCAGAGAGTTAAAATTGCAAAGACTTGGCTACTTTTATCGTTCCAAAGCCCAAATGAGTTTTTACTTTTTGCTTACTACAAGTTTCACAACATGCATTCTCCTTCCCAACAGGCTTCAGAAAATGCAAGAGGCACAAACAGAGATCATGGCTGGCCCAGAAGCACACAGAGAACAGGGCTGGGGCCTCAGGAATGGTGCCGGGACAGCAGACAGTGACTTCAGACAGCACAGCCTGCAGCCTCCAGCCACCACAGGCTGAGTGGCGACACACAAGGACCCCAAACTGCAGGACCTGGGACACCTGTGCTTTATCACATGATCAAGAGCAGCCATTCTGGCAGAAACTGTCTTTCCAGGTCAGAAAAGTGGGACTTGGTGAGTACAGGAAGCAGGTCAGAGGGCTAAGAGAAGAGTTGTAGGCATGAGGTTCATYGTATAAGTGTTTTTTTCCTTAGGGCACTTGCCAGTACCCCTGTCTAGCAGTCTGGCTGCTGTCAGACCCTAAAGGTGGGAGAATTCAAGAATTTTAGAGTAACAAAAGCTGTCACTTGCCTAAGGATGATATCATTTTTCCACTATTACTACAGTTTTAAAAATACAATAAACAATGAAGCAATACTAACTTTCATTTTCAAAATCTGAGGAAAGTAGTCTATGGTTTGGTAGACATACTGGTAAAAAAACCTTATTTTTTCTTTCAATCTTGGATTCTATTTGTAAGTACATACTTCTGTGTACTTCTGCAAGTATATAAAGTGTGGAGTTTTTTATCAAAAGCAGACAAAACTAGGATAAAAAATGTCCAGAGCTATCTACTCAAGCTGAAGTATCTATGTTGAAGGGCAGAATCCAGGCTGTTCCTTCATAAACACTGATTCATTCACTTTCTCAAATACAGATCCACAAAGACTTTTAGTAAAATTGAGTATTTAGATACAAATTAATTAAAATGAAAACTTGTGGGTTTCAGGAAGGGGTTTTGAAAGGAACTATTCAGCCTAAGTTTTACTAAGAGCTGGTGAAGTTTCCCCTCTCAAAGGGGGCATACAAAGCTTGCATCTGTCTACTACTGAAGATTTTGTGTTATAAACACCTAAGCTTCATGATTTCTCTGAAACTCTGAGCAAAAAAATATCTTCATATAATTGAGGTGATCTTTACAATATTAGATTCTAACAGGAGGCTGGAATAGTTTCATAGTGTTAACAAAGATTATATTAGAAACGGCCTTAATAAAATTGTTTTCCTATACTAGAAATGTATTTCATAAACAGAATTTGTGCTAATCTGATATGGGGAGAAAGCACTTGATAGGAATGAGAGCGCCCTATAAAAAGAAAAATTATATTATATAATTGCAATATTAACTAGTATAATGTAACACAATGGATTTTGTTCTCTACGAGCCAACTCGCAGCTTTAGTCTGATTTAAAAACAAGAAGCAGTCATACAAGCATCTTCGTAAAAAAGTCACAAGCTTTTTGATCAATGAATGTATTTTAGAAATTCTATGTGACTGTTTGTATAGCCTTATTCTTCAGTTCTCTGCAAGAGCTGAGAATCATTTAGGACCTATCCAATAGCACTCTCTACAACACTTGGCTTCTGCTCCTCTGAAGACTGTTTCATTTCAAAACATCGCTATAAAGCTTATGGGGAAATAGCATAAGGTGTCACAATAGCTTAGTCATCAGGATTGTACAGTTCTTTGAAATAGTCTAATTTGAAGTGTTATACAATAAGATCTACATGATTAAAGACCAAGTTACAAGAAATAACCATTAATAAAAGCCAGTTTACGGCTGCTCAAAAACAAACTAGCCCCCACCATAAGGTAATTTTTAAAATAAGTATCTGGTGCAGAGTCAGTAATCTAACAAAGTATCAGAAAGCAGTGACACCACTTGTTATATTGCATAAAAAACTGCTTTTAAGGCATTGAAAATTTTTTGACAGGGGTGAAGATATTTATTATCATTAATCTTGCTGTTCCATCATGGATGAACAATGAATTTTAAAATGATCCTTCTGTTTTCATACTGAGTTGGTACTCATTAGCCCATGCTCTATCAAATACTCTTAAATATGAGGATATGTAATGTTCTAAAAGGAGCATCTCATTGCAGGTTGTGGGCTTTTTTCCCTGCCTTTCAGTTTACACCACTTCAGTTTAGATAGCACCACCTGCAAGCTGTCCAAGAATAACTCACCATTTAAGTAGTCCAATGAGTGCCAGCCTGATAGAATACATGTATCTCTCACTTGCACCTAAATTTCTCAGTTTAGGAGTGTACTATGGAAAAAAAAAAATCTGCTAGAGAAACAAATTAACTCCAGTACATGTGCAAGAAAGCAACATCTTCCCCATTACCAGAGCTCTATCAGTTACTGTAGACAGCAGTAAAACACAGCTCACCTGGTAGCTGGTAGAGACTGGGTAAGTGGAGCAGCTATATTAATGCTACAGTAGTAAACTACAAAGCTAACGAGAGAGGCAGAAAAAACCAARTATTTTTAATAAACCTGAAAAATGGTGAATACAATATATCCTAAAAATTGATACTTGAACATACCTCAGTGTAAAGGAACAAAAATTACAATCTTAATCTGTTTCCTGTTTCTTACTCCTTTCACACTTCCTGTAAAACACACAAGTGTTTCACTGGCAATGTGTGCAGCTGAGTACCAAAATAAAGAATTCTCTTTGGAATAGTACAGAATATTTTTCAAATGTCTCTTTGTGGTGAAAGTATTTTAAACCTTAGATTGAGAACAAAGAACAAGAATTTTAACTGCTATAGCTAATAGTTCTGATTAAAGCCCTCTTTTAATCAGACAATATCCAAGTCAACTTTGTTTTCTCCCCAACACCACTTGCAGTGTAAATCCAGCTTCCTATCACCAATTGCCTTCTTAGTAACCCAAAGGCAAATATCTATAGTCTCAAACACATGACATGTAGGAAGAAATGTGCACTTACCAAGTGAACATAAGGCACAAAGTATCCAAAAAGTGCAGTTGGGATCCCAAAAGCCCAGATTCGGTAACTGAGAACTTTGAAAACGGAGAAATTGCAAATCTTTTTTCCAGGAGGAAATTTGAACTTTCCCTTTTTTCCTCCCTCCTTGTCTTTGGTGTTGGGAACAAGGGGTTTGTATGTAAATCCGGCCAGGAACAGGACAAACATAAGGATGCAGAGGACCCGCAAAGTGTTGTAGAGATCAACAGAGTCGATGAGAATCCTCAGGAGGAAGGGCAGGGACACTGTGAACAGGCTGCTGCCTGCGGTGACGATGCCATTCACGAGGCCCAGGCGCTTCTTGAAATAGTGCCCGAGGATGACCAGGGACGGCTGGTACGCGAACGAGCAGCCACAGGCAAACAAGATCCCGTAGGTGAAATACAGAGGTTCAATGGTGCTGGGTCAAAAGGGAAAAAGACGAAAGCGTTGGTGGCTCGTAAGGCAGTGGATGCTCATATTCACCTCCCACATGCAAGACAGTTTCTCAATCAACCAACATATTTACAGAAGCGAGTTAAAAGTTTGTGTGTACTTCTAGTTGAATAGCACTGTGTCAACCTAAATCAGCAATTATTCTATTTTCTTCCAGTGAAAATTTAATAGAATTCACCTTACAGGTAAAAAAAGAATAATTAAATTATAATTACACAAAATGGTGTAGCTAAAAAAGTTTTAAAAATCATTGTCAAGGTGAATTAGCCAAATGTAAGTTTAACCACTGCTGGGTTTTTAGATATTTTTTTTTCCAAAGGAAATCATACTGTTTTGATTTACACATTTCTCCAACTCTGCCAGGAATTCAAACATAATACTGAACTCTCATCATGAACTCAGAAAAATCAAGTGAACAGTTTATTATGAAAATACAGTAACAAAAGTGGTAAACATCATTAATAATGAAAAGTAAAACATTTAAATACTGACAAGTTTTTGTAATATAATATATTATTAGTGAATTATAGACTTCTTGGGTATTAACTTTTTGAGACAAATAATCTCCCTTTGATTAAATATTTTAAAATCAGTGGTTTGTTCCATATATTGAATATACTAAGAAAAAATAGAAAAAACTGTTAATAAAGAATGAAACATTTCAGCTCATAGCTAGGTGGCTCTTCATCATAAGGTTCTCCATCATTACCATCTACTATACAACTGAAATGAAGTAGAGCCATTTTAATTGATCACAGACACACGACATCAATAAAAGGCACTTGTGCAAGAAATGGTAAAAGTATGAAGTAACAGTACTAGTATAATTAATTAAATTAATAATAGTGTATATAGAGAGTATATATATAATTGAAATATAATTAGTATAATTAATTAAATTACTGTTGTATTAATAAATCAAAGAAAACATTTTTTACATTTAGATAGAGGCAATGTGCAAGAAAATTTTTATACAAKATTTCTGTGGTGGCACATAGTTTATATAACTTTTTTTAATGCTGTGTTCTCAATGAACCCTTATCTGTTTATTTATCAGTTAACACCTGCTTTTAAAGCAGTTCTAGAAGGCAGTTTAATCTGTTAGCCCATATATTAACTCTTTTTAAGGAGTATGAATGCTTTATGTAGTGCTTTTCATTACAAGATGCAACCTGCCAGCAGCCCCCTGTACAAAAATACACTCCACGAGTTTCCCCTGCAATTAAAGAAATTCTTAGAAAATAGTATTTGACTAACAAAGGTTTGACACCAGGAACTCCAGGTTTGTGTATTATAGTGAAAAATACTTATTTGTGCAACATAATATTGTCACTTTCTATATTAAACTATCAATTTCTGAAACTGATAATACACAACAAGTCAGCAGAAACAACATAAGGGGGAAAGACTTATTACCTTTATCCATGGAAAATAACCAGGAAATATAAAACCAGAAGTTACAAATGAGAGGAGCATCATAATACGCTAAGGACAGAGAACTTTTGCTTCCATCTGTGATTCATTCAAAGAATTTACAGCACAACGTGCATATTAAAATATTGCCCTGCATTATAAACATTCTTACAGCTCAACTTCCTAAAAGATAAAACTTATATAAAGAACTTAGTGTGTAGCAAAAGCAGTAAATCATGTTTACATTTGTCTACTTCACAATATTTTACTTCTAGAACGTTGACTTCTATATCTGAACTATAATCCTTTAATGACCTGATAACATCTTGAGCGTAAATCATTTTAGTGTGAGTAATTTAATGAAACACCAAGTATGCACATGAACCTGGCATGTACTCTTACAAGAATTCACCTCTCAAAGCGCTCTTCAAAGTTTGGTAAACTGAAATACTTTTAAAGCCTTTACAAAACAACATGCTCTTGGCATGTCTCTTCTGTGCCCTTGTTCCATTGGATATCAGACAAACACAAGAATGATCTTTATCTACTAACAAGGGTGGTTTAGTATTCATCACTTAACATACTACTAGGAAGGAGGAAGAAAGGCTTTTCCAAGACACATCTTTCAGTTTTTATCTCACATTTAGTAAGAAGCTTCTTAAAACCTGCCAGGAAGTGGGAATTTTGTTCATTTCTTTAATAAAATGAGGTCCTACTGCATATTTATCAATATTAAAACTGTTTCAAAAGCCAGTTAGGGGGACAAGACAGGAACAGTGTTTATGTGCCTGTTAAAACACAACATACATCAAGCAAAGATACACATTTATCCAGGACAATGCCGCTCATCTTACAGCACTAGTCTTGCTGTTGATTTATTTATATATAGCAGTTCCTGTTAAATAGGGAGTGTTATTAAGACATTATATTTTTTTAAATATTTTTTAAGTTGAAAGTTTGCAAATCAGTTTGAAAGACAAAACTTAAATGAAATAAAACCAGTTTTCCACTCCAGCAGATAATACAAGGTAGCAGTGTTTACTCCTTCATATTTGGTTGATAGGCTCAACATTACCTCTACAACAATATAAAATTGATAGAAATACTTCAAAATTTATGGATTTAATTTTTTTACCTTACAAAAGAACTCGAAAGGAGTCCAACAAGGCCTACTGCAGCCCCAATAACAGCTACTTTTCGACAGCCAAACAGGTCTGTGAATACACTGACTATCGGAGAACAGAAGAAGACCATCCCCATAGAAAGAGAGCTCACCCATGCTGCAAAATAGAAAAAAAGACAACCGTTTAGAAGACCAAGTGATTTCAGCTTTCAGTTAATACTTGTTTTCACCCAAGATTTTCCGTTGCTGAACTAAAGCTGGATAGCAATTGGATAGCTCTTTTAAAAACATTTAAATACCTTTTAAAATGTATTTACTTAACATGGAAAAAAAGCCTAACAATTCAGAGAATCAACCAATTTAAGATTTGTATCAGCTCAAAGAATGTAATTAATGTTTTTGTAGCTATTACTTTTAGGTTTTTTTCTTAAACACAGAGACATTTCTCCAGTAACTAACCTAATATTCAAACTGAGGCCTGGGTCATTAAAGACACCTTTGAGGCTCCATTTCTATTCTGACATCATTTCACCTAACTCAATGCTAGATCTTAATGACTTTAAACAGGCACATTTGCTGAAAAAAATTAATAATTTTTTAACTTAATTACTAGATGTAGATCATACTGCACATCAATAATGCATAAACAACAATAGGCTTCTATACTGTAACATACACATTAGGAATGGGATTTTACTTTATACTAAACAAACTTCAGCTATAGTAAAACCATTTCCACATATAATGGGAAAATGTCACTACTTTTGATACTGCTCCAGCTTTACAGACATTGTTAAAACTGAACTTGGTTTATAAATGAGTCTTTAGATCACTAAGATTCAATTCAGTTGAGTTCACTGTAGTCTCACCCACAAGTGGTTTTTATTAGCACAACTAATAGTTACAATTAATATATTTGGTATAGAGAGTAACATATATTGCAACCATCCCCACTTATATGGGGGGAAAAAATAGCCTAAACAGGAAGTGGAAAAAGCTGTTAATGCAAAAGGAATTGGAAAAAATATTTTAGCTTCATTTCAAACTGTGCAGAAAACATGACAACTTTTTCAACCTGGAATGGTTTTAAAACTGTGTAACTGGAATTTTGTATAGAATATCTTTCCTAAAGACGTAGTTAGATAAACAATGATTCAGCAATGAGGGCAAATAAAATTATCTAGGAAAACATGTAACCACAAAACTTAATGAAGTATATTTGCAAGTAGATCTACCAGTCCCAAGGCTTAGGAGATGTGTTGTTAAAGCACCAATGAGCCCTACACATTGATGAAGGCCTCATTGTGCAAGGCACTAAAGACAGAAAAACAAACCAATGAACAAAAATTTGTTTCTTCCAAGAGTTTACAGTGTAAATGAAAGACAAAGGAGAACAGATGGCTAGAGAAAACCAGAAATGAGTACAGGAAACAAAACCTTTATTTTAGGGCAAACAATGTTCTCAATGAACCATGACCTAACTGTTTGCAGAAGGGAGGGATGTGTGTTATTTGCATTTTTTGAGCATGTGATAAATATAACAGAGTTTCAAGGCAAAATCTAAAGAGTGAAGTACTTTTATGGCCATTTCCTGCATTTCGTGTGTAGGACTACCCCACATACTATAGCCCTGCCAGCCTTGTACCTCTACAGCAAAAACCTCAAGCTGTATGAAGGGAGAGCACAAGAGACTGGCAAGAAAAAGGACCCTGTGACACTCCCTGAAAGGCAAAGACCAAGTTTATGAAGGGCCTGTTCTCACTTCCTATGCAGTTGAAGAAAGCTTCTAAAAAGTCCAACTTTTACAAGACTCCTCATCCTTTTATTTATATTTCCCAGACTGAGTTTGCAGTTTTACTGTCCAAAGGAAATTGCAAACACTAGAGGGTAGAATGTCTATGTTGGCCTGTCACTCTCCCAAATAAATGGTGGCTACACCACCATGAATGGTGCTCAGCACCTTTACGTGATTTGCAGGGCAGCACTAAGAATGAGAGTCCCTGTGACACCTGGGGGTACCTGCAAGGCCAAGACAAAAGGCAGCTAAATCTTGAGAAGCAGCCATCACAAGTCTGTCACCAGTGGTTTACATTGTATGAAGGTACCAAGGAATGGCTGAACCTCCTGTCACCCTTCCTACCCAGGTACAAAAAATCACAAAGGCAACAGGTTTAGACAAGCCCACCAGAGATAACCAGTTTTGAGAATCCAATCTCATATGGACCCTCATTCACAAACAGGCAAAGAGAGTGGACATCTGAAACTGAGCTTAAGTAGCTTGCATGAAGTAACAGACTAAATTACTTCCGAGCCACAGTGATTCAATTACCATTCTCCTTAGTGAAGTCAATGTTTATAGTGCTTTTTAATGGCCTATACAGCTAATAAAATAATTTGGATATAAAAGGCTGAAGTGAAGACATTCAGCTCAAATTAAATTAACAACATGCTGATTTTATCTCTTCATGACTCCAGGTGCTCATGAAAGAAGTATGCCTTTCTTATCACTTGATTGTCTCTTCTTGTTACTACAATAATGACATGGAAGAGCCTGAAAGAGAAGGTTTCCATTGGTTTTCAACACAACAGACAGTTAAGACAAATGACAATGCCTTATCTGAAGCACTTCAGATAGAATAATGATGTGGGAATAAGTCCCACTGCAGAAGTGGGAGCCCATGCTGTACACCACTTATCCACCCAGTGAAAAAAGGAGCCCTTTAAATTACAACTTCAAATTAACAAGATGCTCTCTTTGGCCTACAGAAATGTAATTCAGAGATGTTGTTAGCATGTCTTGTATGAACAGTTTTACTATTTATTGAAAAGAATGTTCTTGAAGTTAAACTTCACATGTACACATAGTTCAAGAACATGTAGTCTTCATCCTTTGTGAAGAAATCTAGCACCAAAAATAATTCAGATAAACAGAACAGCACATGAGTAAATCTTTAAATTCCCTAAGGCAAATAATTATTGCTGCAATATCTTTACCCTATGAAGAAATCGGTGGCTATAAAATATATTCAATAGATCCAAGTAATTTTCGATTTCACTTGGTTCAAGTAAGTTTTCAAGCACCCTTACACTTTTTCACTCAGTATGAAAAATCTACATTGAGTTGTCCTCCACATTTTTTCAAGCAGAAATTACAACTGTCCCAAGGAATACAAAAAATTACAAATGCAACTTGCCAGAATACTGAGAGCTCTCTAAAGCAGTTATTACATATTAATTAAAGTATCTCTCCTCCAGGCAACTGGCTGCCTTCCTGGCACAAGCTGGCTCCATTCCAGAGCTGCTAATTCGGATACTAATACAGCACCTAATTGCTACATATAACTGCATTCATATTCATACACAAAACATTTTGATTGCCATAGAAGAACAGGTATTCCTACTTTAAGGACATAAACATTCCTTAAGGCACTGGAAGCTAAGAATTAGCTCCTCAAAACACATAATTTTTTGCAGAAAAACAATTCACAGGCTTTCCTAGAAGATGGAAAAGTAGTCATCCTTAAGGTAAAAGTATCAGACCAGAGAGCTTATTGTAGCATCTGTACTGAAAAGTCTTATGTGTTTTAGTGGCACAGAACAAACAAACATAGCTTACGAAGACTCCAAACTTTATTATAACTAAAATTACTCACAAATGAAAGTCACAGCTACGTGAACTGACATTTCAGTTCACTGAAAATCTAAACATATCTTCTCACATCTCTTTATTTCCTCTGTTCAAAACTCCACAGCAATGAAACTATACCACATATTCCAAAAATATGCTGCCGTTCTACCGTGAGTCTTTACAAAAATCAAACAGCTATTATTTTAAATAGTGTCTTTACTATAAATATAGTATTTAATATCTAAGCACTCTCAGAATGATTCCCATTGTCACAGCTAGATTATGCAATAGATATTTATCTGCCAAATTATAAACCAAGCTATTAAATGTTTTAGTTCATTCTTTAGAGTCAAGCACTAGGATTTACAGGACAACAGAAAAGAAAACCGTAATATCCTATTGCATTGGATATCCTTTCCCATTTTGCATTTATCATGCATAAATTTAAATAAAGGCTACTCATCCAAAGCATCCTTTTTCAAATTCAAATTTTTCTATGCATTACAATAAGGATCTTACTGCTTTTATCCTCAAGGRTCTTTCAGGTGGTTAGCTCATAGTAGTAACACCCTTCACTCTTTAGTGAGCTTCAAGAATTTTTTTAATATTTTCCCTTGATATTGTTCTGGTTGAGAAAGGGAACAAAAATGCCACTGTCTAAAAGACAAGTGATATGAGGCAAGCAAAATAAAGACACTTAGTAACTTCTAAATGCTCAATAAGCTTGAATAATATTTAGCTTTCATTAAGTTATTAGTTACAATTTATGCAAGAATAAAGAAGCCTATATGTACTCTCCCAGCCTCAAACCATTAACAGCTGAGAAATTTCTTGAGCCTTTTTATATTTGTTTTTTATATTTGTTTTGCTTTATAAACAAATTTAGACATTACTTTTGTTTCTGCTGTATTTTTCATTATTCTGGCAATTTCTTCTCTGTGAACTGCCAACCTTTCCTGGAACACTCATGTATTTTCAGTATCCACAGCATCTTACAGCAAAAAACTCCATAACTTAACTATGGAATGCGGGAAGGACCCCCACACTTCTTGTATGTACGGTTACACACAAGGATATTCTCTTCAGCAAAGCAGAAGATTGGCTTCCATAAAAATATTTATTATAAGTATAGTTTGGGAATTTGAGAGATCCTGTTCTGAGGGAAACAAAGGTGGTTGTTGAAAGTTATTTCTGGAAATAATTTGCTTGTCTACAGCTAGTTTTAACAATTCCTTGTCTGTATAATCACATTTACACGGCATTTATTTTTTTAAATAACAAAATAATTGCAATAYTGCACAGATCAAAGACTGATTTAGCCCACGATCCTGTTCCTGACCACCACAAAGTACTTAGGCAAAGAACTCTGGAAAAAGGGCCAGCATCCTGCAATACTTTTTCCCTGGCTACATCCTCCCAACATCCAGCAATAAGCAGCTTAGAAACCACCTATGTAGAATGTTGCTTCTAACCATTCAACAAGAACATTTAGTTCCATCAATATTACTTTGGCTTCTCTGCTTTTGTTGTAATCAGTTACAGAACATGCTCACGCACCAGCACCCCATTAAAAATAAACTCCCCTTGGCTTTGAACTTACTCATATTTAATTCCTCCACTGTAGGAAATACAAATTAATCATCCCTGCTGAGGTTCCTCTTGCAACCTATGATTTTATTTGCCTTAATCAGATCTGCTCATACTGATTTTCTCTCCAAAGTGAAGCAACTTTTTAACTCAATCTGTCTTTGTATAGAAAATGTACTTTACCTGTTTATATTGAGTCTGAATGTATCACACTGTTTCTGAGACAGGGTAGCCAGAACTGCATACAGCATTTAATATGGGACAAACAGTAAGTTTCTGTGCTAACAATATTTTTTCAATCTCTATCTTCTAATTAGCCATCCTTTTTTCCCTCCTCTTGTTTTTTATGTATTGCAGTTGCTTCAGAGTAAATATGTTTAAAAAACTATCCATGACCTTATTTTCCTACAAATGTTAATGACATCTAAAGATGCAAATGCCTTTTTTTTTAACACTTATTTGGATTACATTTCTCCCCATGAGACATGTACATAAACTGAATTTAATCTGCCATATTAATGCCTCAGCAATAACAGAACCACCCAGCAAATCTAGTGGTCAGCCACCAACACATTCATGTATATGAGGACAGGCTACAGAGTTGGAATTTGTTCAGCATGCAGAAGACAAGCAGCTCAAAAATCCATCTAATCAGTGCCTCCAGGTATCTAATGAGTGATTATTGCGGAATATAAAGCTCCTTTTCAATGGTGCACAGTGACAGGACAAGAACACAACTGAAACTGCAACAAAGGATATTCCAATTAGATGTCATGAAACAACCTTTCATTGTGAAGATAGCCAAACTTTAGAAAGTGTGATTCAAAAAAGTTGTGGAAATTCCTTCCTTGGGTGTATTCAAAACTTGACTGGACAACACTGAACAACCTGATCAAACTCAGAGGTTCAATGTATTTTAACAAGGCACAGCTTTGTGTGAGAGATGTCAGACCAGATAACCAGTCTCTTCCAACTCAAGTTATTCCATATAATTTATTGAAGAATACTGTTCTAAATCCCTGCTTCTTGAAAAACTAGATTCTGAAGATCATGTTAAACATCAGCAGTTCTTCAGAATAAAAAAATTTAGGTTGGGAATATTAACTCCCTCAGGTAAGAAAGAAAGAAATAAAACCAAGTCAAGAGAATAAAACCCTCTTTTTTTTCCCCCCTTAGAAAATGGAAAGGAGTTGAGGTTATCCTTGACTTCTAAACCAAATAGATCCTAACAAGTAGATCCCATGAGACCTATTATTAGCATTATAGGTGTAAAATTCATTGCTTAGAACTACTGTATCTCCCTCCTAATGATGCAACTTTTCCATCAGTATTGTTTTATTCTTGTTGCCTGTGCCTGGAAGCACTGGGTTACCCTTTGCTTTAGGCACTCCAGGTATATCCTCTTTTATCTGTTATCTATTTTCCTTTCTTTCTTTCTCCAGGGAAAGCCAGTAATTTCCAAAAGAGGGAATTGCTCAGCAGATGTAAGGTAACCAAGAGATCAACAGAACCATTAGACCCAACAAGTATTCCGATATCCTCCCATGTCCTCTGAGAGCCTCTGTAGGTCAGCCTCCTGGAAATTGCCACCCTATTTTTATCTAACCTATCACTACCCAAAGACAACATCAAATACCTTGTGCTACATGCCTTGCTTACACATGCCTGTGAAAATTGTTTCAGAACCCGCTCAGTGACTTCTCATGAATTGTGAGGAATTTCATTAGTCGTGGGCACAAAAGGGAGAGCAACTAGTGTCCACACAGCCACTCCTATTACCAGGAAATCCACAGATCCCAGAACAGTATGTCAGTGGAAAAGGAAAGTAGATGTTAGAATGCATGTACTGACACACTTAAAATCTCCACTGTCAAAAAAGTGCACCGCTTGTTCTATCCAAAAGAGATCCGCTGATCCCATTCAAGAAAGCACGTGTTTAAGGACTAAAAATAAATTTATGACATAATGCTGCCACAGGAAGTATCCTATACTCTGAACTCAGGTTACATGACTACAGCTTTCAGTTTGCCTACTTTCCAGTGTTTAGTTTGCAGATGTCTGAGCCAGGCTCTCCCTTAAAGCAATACTATCAAAAAAAATACCGCCAAAAAATTGAAGCCTAATTTAAATGAAAATTCTGAAGTACTTTGGGCAAAGATAATTTAGTACAAGTAAATACCATCTCATTTGGACACCAAGGCCATCTTGAACAGACTTTGGAAATCAGAACAATCTGCAGAGGATCTAATCAGATTTCCACAACACACAGATCATGGTCACCACATGAAAATTTATGAACCAGGAAGTAGTGGAAGTATCCAGCAGGAATACAAGGCACTCCCCCCACTCTTTCTTCCTTGTCCCTGAGGAATAAGCCTTTCATTGAATAACCTTATTGCTGAAAAATACTGCTTGTTATGATGCATCAGAATCCAAGAACTAGATATGACTCACTGGACCCCAATAAAGAGACCTTTGAACAGACACCCTGTTTCCATATCACAAGCATGAAAGCACAACCTCTGCTTTCAGCCAACATGAGGTCATTATCAGGCAGTCTGAATTAGRTTATTCTGAATGAAAAGATTGAACTCCCAGATTTTGCCAATAGCTGTAAGCTTTCCTGTGCTTATGCATAGCATCTCTTCAGTACATGTGCCCCGTGACAGTCCAAAATGCTACTTCAGGTTAACATATGCCATGTTGAACCTAATGCAAGAAGGTGGAAGGAAGCATAAAYTCGCCAATATGTTGTAAAATTAGCAAAGTAAGCTTGTAGGAGTAAATGAAAACTCCAGGTCAGAATTTCTACTGAGATCAAGTCCTTGTGTGCATAAGCAGCAGGAAAGCACAAAAGTACAAAAAAAAAAAAGAAAAGCATTCATATTCCCTCTATAACAAAACAGATAGTAATGGTGAACCCAAAGCAAGCTATCATAAAAAAACCATGGAAAGCTATCATAAAATTTTCTTAAATTATAGGGCAGAAAATACAAACCTGAAACAGTTAAAGATGTACTTATAGGCCAACAACTTTTACTACTAGAGACACTGCAACTCTTCTATGTATTTGTCCCGGGTTAGTCATATATTCTATTACCACCTACAAAAGCTGGATAAATTCACAGTTACACACCTGGTCCCTGAGGGACTCCTTATCTCAACTGAGATAAGCACTCCTGCCGACAGCAAGCACCACTCATCCTGATTATCTAATCTCAGCTAATGGCCCATTACACCACCCTTCCTGATTAATGGCCCATTACTGCACTTGGTAAAAACAGAATGTCAGAAAACCATGAGAATCATCCAAGCTCATCGAAATAGAATATTGGAAGCCATAGGGTTCATCCGAGCTCAGAAACCATAAGAATCATCCGAGCTCATTGCCGAAGCAACCAATAGAGAACATCGAGAAAATCCTCTTCCATTGTGGAAGTCCCCGCCCCTGGGGGAGGCACCAGTCAAGAAACACAGCATAAAACAAGGGTTTGGGATGGGAGAAAACACCCTCGATTCGACTGGACTCCACTCCACTGCTCGGAATTGGGCTCAGCTACTCCACTCCTCTCGACTGGACTTCGCCTCTCTCGACTGGACTCCACTCCACTCGACTGCTCTACTGAACTGGACTACCCGGCCTTTCTATAGGACCAGTGCCTAACTGGACTACACAGCTACCACCCTGGTCAACAGGGTGTCGGGTTGTACTGTGACTCTGTCGGTTTGTTTAAGCTGGTATTTCTGTATTACCACATTTATTTTAACCTCTTTTATTAAAATTGTAATTTTGACCTAAAATCTCTCGAGGTATTTTGTGTGGGGTTAATTTCCCCGCTGGTTTATAGTCAAACCAACACAGTATTTTAAAAAGTTAGAGGAAAATAAACAAATGCTTAAGTTAGCACAAGCTAAAACAAAAGCTCAAAAGTGCAGTATTAGACAAAATATTGCTGCTAGAGATTTTAAGTGCTAAGCCTTCCGGAACCTTTAAAAGAAGGCTGAAGTAAATCATTAACAGAAAAACACATGCATTTGGGTTTCATAGCAAACCGAGCTTGACCTTTGACACTTTAATAAAGTCTGAAAATGCTGTGGTAGGAAGAATAAACAAGGAACAAATCGATATGGCCGTAACCGCTTGTTTTTCCTTTTAGGAGTCATACAAGAATGTTTTCTGCTGACTGTCTGAGACTCTCTTCAAAGCACAATGTAATCACATTTTTAACTAATAGCCTAAAAAATTGAGTTCCAGAACTGATTTCCAGGCATGTTTTTACCTTCCCCTTACTCCCCTCAAATTAGCACTGGTTTGTTTATCTTTCTTTTTTTTTTAATTCCAAAGAGTTGAAGGCCAAGAATTGTGTTCTATTTTGATTTAGGATCAGTAATTTTGTGCATAAGAAAGTACTAGCTGTTAACTTCAAAGATGACAGTCTGATTTTCCAGAAAGGTTTAATTCTAACTGCTCTCCCAACCAACAGCTGCACACATTCCGAACATATCTGCAACCAAACATTATACAATGGTCTCGTGTTTTAGAGCTATAGCATAGATTAGACCTCAAGATCCAAATTCCTCAACTCTTAATGGAGCTATTAGTCTTCTTTCTTTCCCTCACCTCACTTGCACTGGGGCAAGACCTGCAAATCAAGGTTCTTTTAATTGACACAGTCATTCATTTCACTTCCCCAGTATCAGAAGTCCTTGTGAGAATGTGAAGATAAAAGCAGCCACGATAAAGAAATCTTACTTCACAAGTACATCTGGCACACTATTTAAAGTTTAGGAGCACAGACTGCTACCAAGCAACTCAGAGACTAACCCTAATTTTTCACATGAAAAGATCTTTCTGAATCTTTCAGGATTGGCTAAAGGACCTCAACACATCTCAGTAACTTCATGCAGATCCTCAAGACAGATACTAGCAGCATTTATTCCCTGATTACATCAACATATTCCCCTTATGTTCTGTAGGTCCCTACCAAATAGTCAAATGTTGGGTTTTAAATCCCTACCTTCAAGGCTCAAACTGCTACCTAAAAGATCTTCCCATGTTACAAACCACCCCCTTTCCCACTCTCCATGCCAAAATAGTCATTTTGAGCAAGGGACAGACTAGTTACCATAAAGAAGAAAGTACAATAACCAAACCCAAAGTGCTATTATACAGACCAAATAAAACACAAGAACAAGTGATATTAGGGCAAATCATTTAGATGCTGCAGGTAAGTATTTTCCAAGTTAAGGTCTGATCATTTAAATTGCATCTGCTTCAGAGGGGAATCTGTATTTATACAGAAACAAGTGTCTATTTTGCAACACAACTTTACAATCCAAAAAACAGACAAGTGTTCAGGGCCACATGCCTGCATTTAGTAATACGAATACAAAGACTGAACTATACAGCAAATTTCTGCCTTTGGAATTGTAACATTTTGTGCTATAGTTATGTGGAAAGCAGCACTTGACTTTAAAGCAAGGAACCTTCAGGTAAAGTAAGGTGACAATTAAGAAGTTCAGTATGTGTCCTTCATAAAGAACGCTTTTTTGTTTTTCCACATAATTTTATCAGTCCTATCACAAATACAATGCCAAGTGGATAGAGAAGTCCAAAACTGGACTATTTTTAAGCGACACTAAGAATTAGATGATGTTTTCACAGGCTGAAGAAAAAAAAATGGGGACTTCCATGCATTTCATTTTCTTTCGCTCGTATCTCCCATTCTCTTCCCTTTGAATACTGAAAACTTAGTCAAACCACAGGGGCATTTTAAGTTTTTGCACAGCAAACAAATGAATTGAAGTGTCCTCCCTTTCAGAGGATTAATATGGAGAGGAAATCATTTGCATGGAAAGGCTTGATAAGGGCAGATAGAAAGCACATATAACAGGATAAAGATTTATGTCAGCATGTGCCCTTTATAGCAGTCACACTCACATGCACACTCTAAGCCTTGCAACCAAATGAACCTGCCACTGTAACCCTTGACCCTGTTCTTATACCTCATCCCCATACAAAATTTTCAAGTCTGCCAAAATAACTCACTGGACAATAAACTATATCTCATTAACTTAGTGACCAGCTACACAGGCAATTATGTATCTGATTTCCAGCTATCCAAACACCCAGGTTACCATTCAGCTAGAAAACACGAACAAATTGCACACACACAGAGTAATTTTATCTCAGCTAAGCAGCTGGGTGTGACTTGCTGCATATGTCAGTCTGACAGATACAGCATACATGGAATACAGCTTGTTGAGGTGCTTCGCAGATTTGGATTTCGCATCTGCATATTTTTAGTTATTATGAATAACAGCAGGATTTTGACTGGAGTCTCAACAATTCAAATACCACAAGTTGCAGTTATAATTTGGATTATTTTTACAGTTAGTGAAGTACAAAAAATTTTTAAGCACAACACTTCCTGGTAAGTTGTTGAATTAAGACACCCTCTCCCAAGATAGCATATACTGTCCAAACCCTATTTTCTGCAAGAACCTGAGGTCAAACCAACGGGCAGGAAATTGAGAAAGTCTGTTTTTATCAATCTTTAATGTTTTTCCTTCCACAAAGATGGAGAAAAAAGGAGGGTTTGAATACCTGCTGCTGAGAAAGATAGCATGGATTGAGCACCTACCCCAGARGGACTTACTCTTATAATGCCAGCATGTCCTGGGGCCGTAAGTTGTTTATGTTTCTAAACATGCCTCTTTCCCCGAGTTAAAAACAAGCCACAAACCAGAAGTGGTTTCCCAGAACAGTGGTTCCCAAACTTGCTTCCCAGGAGCCAGCAGGAGGAGCTGCAGCAGTAGAAGCACCCCACACTTCCAGAGCTTGCAGTGCTTTCCTGGCATCTGAAATTATTATTTCTGCCTTAAAGAATGACTCCCTCAAAAGTCATGGGGTTCCCTGGGCATCTAGGCATGGCATCAGGCAGATTGGAACTAGATGATGTTTAAGCTCCCTTCCAGACCGAATTATTCCATGGTTCTTTGATTAAAATGTTTTGGGGTTTGTGTTTAGTGCAGACCCTCAGGGAAAGGCTGCTCCAGTGTGGGTCCTCCCACGGAGTCACAGCAAACCTGTTGCAGCAAGTGGTCCCTCTCTCCAGGGGTCTGCAGGTTTATCCAGGTCACTGAGTTTATCCAAAACCAATTTAAACTCAGTTTTTCATAGTCATTTTCACCCAACTTCCTTATTTCACACATGACACCAGGGACTTCCATAGCAAAACACAGCAATTTAACTATAGAATATATACATGGGCATGTAATTGAGCTACTTCAGCATGGTTTTATGATTTTAAAGTGACAACATTTCTTTTGAGCTAAAACTCTTTCCTTGAGATAGAGCACAAATTTTATTCTACATTTTTCACATATGTAAGTGCTCTATAGCATTACAAGTTCTCTCCCTTACTGTAAAGTATTACTTTCTAAAAATTATATGGTTATGCTTAAGACATCAGATCAGTTCTCAAAATTCTGAGTATTCTTACAAAGAAAATACTTTCCAGTCAAAGATAAGGCAGTAAAGCTTACATATCCCATATAGAAAATAAAAAGTATATATAAACAATGATATCTGAAATAAATTTGTTGTTTTAGTCAAAAAACACCTTTTTATTCCAATACTGGTACTACATTACTTATTCTTTGACTTTGCATCCACCTACTAGTGATCCTTTACCAAAGGTATGATTAAAAAAAAAAACCACCACAACACAAACCAATCAATCAAATTTTGGTTAGGGTTACAACCTTCTGAAGATTCTTTTAAAGAAAAAAAAAGTTTTGCTTGATAAAGACCATAGTATCTTAGGAATAAAACCAATGGTTTTACTGACTATTTTGCTGAATTCTGGAAAAATATCAGAAGTTCAAAGCTCTTATTTAGAAAATAAGTAGGTAGAGCAGCACAAAACTGAGCCAATCATACCACCGGTTCTTTTCCTCCCTTTTTTTCCACCAATGGCTTTAGCTCTTCAAGCTTCTGGATGCCTGTATTAAAAAGACTCTTTGTACCCACCATGAGCAAACGAACAGGCACAGAGTGTCCAGTATAAATTTTTTTCTCTGAAGTCCTGGATTAAAACATTGTTTATTACTCCATTAATGTAAGCTGGTTTCAGTTTTGGGTTTGGTGCTATTTTTTTTAAGAGAAACTAAAAAATTTAGCTAAGGAAGCAGTCATATCCTTTGAATATCTGATGGGAGTTGGAAGAACTTAGGAAGCTTCAACACCCTTACTCCTTAACTGTTCACTAGAGAAACTGTTGAAAAGATGCCTAAATCCACCACTCTTCCTAGCAACTGCAGTAATCTTGCTTAAACTGTGCAAACATCAAATACTTTCTTGCAGTGACACAGCTATTTTCGTTCTGTCAGTGGCAAGAACTGGTATATAAACAGTACAGAGATTTTTTTCCCTCCAGTTTTAATGCATAATAGCACATTATAAAATAAGATAAGTTATCACAAAAGACAAGCACTCAATCCTTTCTACAGAAGGCTTGATCTCCATCCAATAACATTTCACTCTGATTTCTTAGAATCTTGCAATCTAAGCACTAAGTAGCTCAGCTACTACCATTTCTACAATCATGTTTACTTTAATGCTATTTCCAGAACTCAATCAATTAAGGAATTACACCAACAATTTGTCATTTATGCAATTTAACTCCATATGAGTAAGTGAACTATTATTCCCTATTTCTAATTTTAAGGGAAAAGAAGTAGTAAAAATATTAGATCTAAAAAAAATGCTATTACAATGGGAACTGTCACTAGATAATGTGTGAATAGTTCAATTAACATTAACAATGTGTATACAACATATACATATCCACACTTCATACAAAACACCCATATTACATATACAGGAATTTTTGGTCCCCTAGAGCATAAAAGTCTCTCATTCTTATAATGATCTAAAAAGTTTAAGACATGGGGCTACTTGCACTGACAAACAATTACAGCTTTTGAGAGAAGAAAAAGGCAGAAAAAGCAACAGAACAAGAAAACTGGCTGTTAAGTGTATTACGTGCAAAATCCTGAACAAAGTTTTCGATTTCTGCTGCTCATGGAGTTCAACTCTACCGAGCTCAGCCAAAGGCCTGCTGCCAGCACCACTACTGACCATATCAGGTTATGTCTTCCATCGAGCTCCCTCTGCTCA
Source organism: Amblyornis subalaris (assembly GCA_018881555.1). NCBI lineage: Eukaryota > Metazoa > Chordata > Aves > Passeriformes > Ptilonorhynchidae > Amblyornis > Amblyornis subalaris. The sequence goes on along the minus strand of JACAXG010000002.1, from coordinate 19,116,127 downwards.
GTGCTGGGTTATGCAATACAGGATCGGCTGCAGGCACATACAGAGGCACAGAGAGGCAGTGGCAGGAGGGGGGAACCCAAAGAGCATCCTGCCCCAGCTGCCCTCAGGCCACAGCAGAAGCCTTCACCGCCAACAGCTCCAGCCTGTCCCTGCATGCCCAAGGAGTACTGGCACGAAGGCAGGCAGGAACCCAAGCTGCAGGCTCAGAGGAGGGGACAACCTGGCCTGTTCTCGCTGGGCTGTCCCAGGAGAGCCTGAGCCCCCATGTCCAGGCATGATACCCACCAGGATGAGTCAATACCGGGGCACCTTCAGAACTGAGGGAGAGTACAGACTTGGGTCGTGGAACACATTGGGTAAAAGTATTTCAGAATCACATAACTACTTATGGGACGTGGGGATGAACCAGGGAGGTATTTAGGTGCTTTGAGGAGGAACATAAGTGTGGAAAAAATTACAATTATAAGAGGATACAAAGCACTGCTCACATGTAAGTAGTTTGCCCGCCGGAATGGTTGTCTCACCATGCCCTGCCCCTGATCAGCACAGCCTGTCCTGTCTGCTTGCTCAATTCCCTTCTAGACTTTTCCTGGTGAAGGGATTCTATCTGTGTGCATATCTGAGTGTCTGAGCCCAGCATCTGGAGGGACCCACATTGCAAGCATGTATACATATGTTATCAACACAGATGCATACACACACATGCACTCTCACTACCAGAACTCCACTCTGTTCCACTGGAGAGGGGAGTAGGATGAGGCCACTGTGTTCCTGTGAGCATCGTTATTTGGGTGCTTGTCAGTTCATCTGAGTGGCCAGCTGTGTACACATCTGGTGTGCACACACACTCTGTGTGAGGTGCCTATTGGGAACATTTTCAGCCTCACTGCTGGCTAGACCAGGGACACAGAGCTGCAGCAACTTCATTCCTCTCAGGCTGTCAGATCTGGCCTCAGATTTTCCCAAACACTTAGAACCACAAGAAAAAAAATTTGTAATCCTATTTAAAATACACTGGTCCTCCCCTTCTGGTCCAAGCTTGTATTTTCAGGAAGTTGCACKTGTCACACAAGAACTATTAGCTCTTTCTTACACCAGTCAATGAAAAACTAGTGACACAGCAAAGCTCAGTAGMGCTATCTAAACAAGGCATTTCTAATTCTGAAGTTCACTTTTAATTCCACCGTCTTAACAAAGGAGTTTCCATGCACGTAGTCCATTTGGAAACAAGCTTGTCCTCCAGAAGAGCTACTGTAGCATTTTTTTCCCATTTACTTTAACTGCTAGAGTTAACTGAGCTAAATTGTATCAAGGGCTAAGCAGGCAATGCAGTTGAACTGAAATAATGCCCTCCCCCGTAAGTAAATTCACAAGCAGCTTTTATACTGATAAAAAGAGTAATTACTAGCATTATTCTGTCATAAAGAAAAGCTCTGAGAAGCTCTGCCCTTCCTCCCAAGGACTCCCACAGCATGAGAGTTGCTAGGACAGAACACTCTCCTTGCAGCAACTGGAATACAAGTTAGGGAGTTCAGCAGCTGTTCTAAATTTCCACGAAGCAAAATCCAAATGTCTTCGTGGAGAGTGAAAAAAAAAAAAAGAGACTTCTATGACTGATTCTGAAACAGAAATACAGAAACTTGGTGCACGTAGCTTGACCTTAATAGCATAACAGTGTAAACCAGCACTAGGTAAAAGTAATCAAATAACATGAGTTAATAGCATGCCAGCTCATGAGTACAGTTTGGGAGAATTTTCAAGTATGACTACAAATAAAAATATCAGTCCAATAGGCTGCACAAGCAATTAACTACTGGGAATGCAGACAACTAAAGAACAGTACCTATTTTTTTAATATTCTGAAATTATTAGAAACTAAACTATACCACGCATGTTTCTTTAGCTGAAGTGTTTCAAAGAAAAGCTGTTGACAGTATCYCCCAGCCAGCCCAAAGAAAACAAAGAATCAACAAGGCCTGAGTGCTTTCAATTCACCCTGCAGACTGGAGTGCAGAAAGCCTTGTGGCTTGTGCTTTATTTAGTAAAAAGCACTGGGTGCCAAAGAAGGATGAAATCAGCAGTAATGTGAGGAGCCCTTGGCAGTTCAAACCTGGTAACAACCAGTCCACCAGTTCTCTAGGAATCCATCTCCAGAAGAAGGTGGCTGCTCTTCAGAGAGTTTCTTTGAGGAAAACAAGAGAAGCTTTACTGTACAGGCAATGCATATGCAGCCTATAAGACGAAGTGAATCGGGAGCCTGAAACGGAGAAATTGCCAAGTGATGAGCAGGTTAGTAAGATCTAAGAACAGATAAATAGGTATGAACAAGACAGGAGCTGGAAATACCAAAAACAAGCAAAGCATTAAACTGATAAGCTCCAACACTAAAGCTGGTGTTACAGCAGAGTCTTGTGTTTCCTTTGGTACCARCAAGAAAGAAAAAGCAAGAAAAAGAGGAGAAGGAAAACTAGACAGATTTCTTGCATAACAGAATAGGAACAAAAAGATTCTAACAAACTGGAGCCCCATACAAAAACGTGTAGGTGAAGTAGCTACCCAAATAAGAAGGGAGTGATTTTAGTAACAGTTCAGACAGTATGAAAAGCATATCTTGGTAGCTTAAGGTGTAGTAACAGATGAAAAACTGCTCGCATGAAACAGAGGCATGTGCTCTTTCCCTTTTTATGCAAATGTAGAGACATTAATACAGAGACATGGAAACATTAAGACTGATGTGACTGGACAATGAAGGGAATGCCTGGGTGTGGGAACACCAGAAGGAATAGCAGAAAAAAGGCCTCTAAGCGTGTGTTGATCACATCTAGATAAGCAGATCAAAGATCACAGTACATCTACAAATCCACTCCTCAAAATACCTAAGTCAGTAAAACAAGGACTACATTTACATTAAAGCACCTAAGGTTAGGTCATCAAGAGATAATGGTGGGAAGATAAACAGGACTGAAGATATAACGCAGCCAAGAAAAGGAGACAAAAGACTGAGTGAATTCTAATCTAAGTAATGACTCAGAGGAGGAACAGGTTTACGAGATCCTTACCACTATGATCTCCTACAGGGTACAAAAGTCACATCCAAATTCAGCACATAGCTACCGACCTAAGAAAAGCCCAGCAGACATGAGGATTTGATAGCAGGAATCTCTCATCACTCATTTCATTGGAAGGATTTCTAGCAAGACCACTTTGTCATATTCATCTGTGTGGTCTGCTTGCTCAACAGCAGGTATTGAGTACATGGGTACAACTGTGTCCATGTGCAGGGGTGAGGGTTGGTTAGGTTTTTGTGTGAGTTTTTGGATTGGTATTTTTTATTTTAAAAAGTCACCTCTCTATCTTCTAAGGGCTCACAATCAACTTTGCTTCAACATTATTCATCGTTCAAGTGGAAGGAGATGAATGAGGCAGGTAAGAGGGGAAAAAACCCTGTAAACATAGTAACAAGGAAAACAGTCCATAACTTCCATCCCCATATCATTCAGGCATTAAGGAATCACACATACCGGCTTTAGTACAGGCCATATCATGTCTGACTCAACATTTCCCACTACCTGACTGAGGGAAAAAGATTTAGTTGCAGGAGAAATTCCTGATTTCCTAAATAGCATAAAACACTAGCTTATTGTGAAACAAAACCCTATATAGCAAATTAAATGCTAAGCCACTCCAAATTCAATATTCTTTTAAAGCTCCAATTTAATTAATTATCTCCCTGGGTATTCCTGGCTTATGAACACCACAATTTAAAGACCAATTCAGATAATTCCATGTACCAGTAAAACTATGTTGCATTTTAATACATCCTTAGACAGTAAGTTACATGTAGTACCTGACATTTAAGCTAGACACTGCAATGTCCCATGTCACTTGCATCCTTCAGTCATTCCTTAGAATTACCTACTCAACACAGTGGCATGGACAAAAAAAGTAAGAGCTGTTAAGAAAGCAAGGGAAAACAACAGCAAAGTAGAGCTTGTTAAAAAACAAAGGGAAACTAATTAGGAACAAAAATTTGATCTAATAAATTATTCTGCATGAATAATGATCAGCTTGTCAAAATTCATACTGTTGTTCACAAAGCTCACAGCTGGAAACAGGAGGGATATTTCAGGTCAAGAATGAGGTTCTTTGGCAAAAACTACACAAAGAAGTTCGCACAGCTCCTGCCAACATCATGGTTAGCTTGAGGCAATGCTTTTACTCTCAGGAACTGTGAAGTGAATCAATCTTTAAAAAAATAAAAAAACCAACTTACTAACATATCCAGTAACGAAAACAAAGGATTCTGGTAGTTCTACAACCAGTTTACTACTCTTAAGAATATTACAGAAACTCAAAAATAAAAAGATCCTAAACAACAATGTTATTTTAAAGTATTTATCTTCCATTAGTAAATGCAACTAGGGACAGCTCCTTAGCAGACAGAGGACAAATTCACTCAAGTTGCTCATGCTCAGGATGGCTACTGTCAACCTGGGTCATTCCTGCTCTTAAAAAGCCTGCAAGGAACAAGGCATGAAAGTATCTATCTATCCTTCTCCCTTGCCCCTCGTCCCGAATCAAAAATATCTTCACAATCTTGCCAAGGCTAACAGATGACGCCATACATTTCAGTATTGGTGAACATAAATAGTAGGTTTCCTGACAATCATAACTAAATATTCTCTAGGTGCAAGCTGGTAGAAGCTTCAAGAAGAACACCCTTTCCATAACTTTAAGATGGACAGATAAAATTAGACTATAATTTTTTTTTAAATGGGGATAGGAGAAAACATTTTTGTTTTTGTTTGAGGGCAAAAATCCCCAGCGTTTCCACATGGCAAAGAAGCAACTAGGAATTGTTTTTAAAACTACTCCTCAAGAAGAACAAAGGCTCTTCAGTACATGATTAGAGAATTTATATTTTTTAAGTATGTTTTTTGCATTTTGCTAAGAAACTAGACTAAAACTTAGAAGAAAAAGTGAGAGTTACCTTATTCTTTTACAAGGTTTACTTTCTTTTTTAAGGAGTACTCTTCTCCCACATCCAATTTTTATTCTAGAAAGCACCAAAACAAAACAGAAGTAGTTGTTCACCACAATGAGGTCACCACCTAATACAAGACCTCTTCAAAGCAGCTGAATATTGTGAGCTTTTGCACATCTAAAAGCAGCTTTAAATACTTATCATTCATCAAGCAATCATGAATCATGCGATTAAACTTCTTTTGACTGAAAAGATTAAAGAGAAACAGTGTTTAGATACAATCACTTACCAGGAATTATCTGGATATGCTAAAGTAACATGCCATTCAATGTAAGTTTAACGATAGAACTTCCAGCAGCTTTCAACAAGGGGTTCATCCATCACAAAAGATTCTTAGAAAAACAAAGTTTCCATTTGATAAGAGAAAAGCCCTCAGAGGTATGAATAAAGTAGGTTAAAGAAACAAGGAGAGGTCAAATTAGCATACAGAGAGCAGTTACCAGCAACATCCAGAAAGAATCCAAGTTGAGCGCCTTTGCTGTTCAGCAATATTAACTTATCACCTGGAGAACGGAGAAGAGAAAATTCCTGGTCTTAAAACACAACTCGGGTGACTGCAGCTGAAAGTTATTTTTTTATTTAGTTGATTTTATTGTGTGTTTTAGGATTTTTTTAGGGAGAATATATATGGATGACCTAATAATTTTTTTAAAATTTCTTATCAAACAAAAATGGGATGGGATTCCCAAATTTATCAGAAAGCACATCCAGAACGCAAGGAAGCATGAATTATGTTAAGAAAATAAATTTTCACTGTGCATCCTCTGCAACTGAGTGTTCTGAAGTCCACAGGTATTAAGTGCAATTGATGTCAGTTGGACTTCAGCCTCTCCAAGCTCAAAAATCACTGACTGGCCAAAGGGAAGAAGGTGTATAATAGGGTGGATTACTTTTAAGTCTTTGTAAGCATCAATCACCAGTAATTTGTAAGCATCAATTACTGGATACAGAACACTGTCTTAGATCAGTTTCAAGTGTGAAAGCCTCTTATTAAGCATTAAACACATACACAGCTGGTTTTACAAGAGGTAACACATATTAAAAGAAACACTTCACATGTACCAAACATCACATTGGAAGGAGTGACTGATATGCTGAAGATCAGTGCTGCTATGTGCAGGGATCTCAAAGTGCTGAGAAATGGGACAACAGCAAACAGAAGGAACTCAGAGGCACATGTAAAGTCTTGCACCTGGGATGAAAGAACAGGAGCCAGTACAGATTGCGGGTCGACTGCTTAGAAAGCAGATTCGCGGAAAGGGACACGTGAGACCTCACAGACACAAGCTGAATGTGAGTCAGCAGCATGCCCTTCAGCAATACAAACTGACTGCATTCCAAGCTGCATTAGCAGGAGCACTACCAGCAGGCTGAGGGACATGGGCATTTCACTTTCAGGAGGCTGTATCTGGAGCTACACTGAGTGTTCTGCTCCCCAGAGCAAGAGAGAGACATATATATCAATATATATCGGACTGAGGGCTGGAGAAGGCCACCAAGCTGACTAAGGGTTGGAACACCTAATGTAGGAGGGAAGACTGGGAGATTTGGGGTTTTTCAGCCTTACAAAAAGGTTTGGGAGGCACTAGCAGTGAAGATCTTGACATCTACAGCTCCTAAAAGACAGCAACGACGTATCCAAACTCAACTGGACAAGGCCCGAGTAATCCGATCTGACTGAACTTGCTCTGAACAGGGCATCCAGAGATCTTACCCAGCCTATCATTATTCTACAATACTACAAATACAGACACCACAGCTAAAGGAGTTTTCACAAGCAGGGCTATTTCCTCTAAAATCCACTGCCAGTGCACTTGAAAGGAAAGGTCATAAATCATTCTTGCAAATTAACAGGAGAGTCCATGCAAGCACAGCATTATAAAGTGAGGTTTTGGAATGTTTTTATGCAATGAGTTTCTTTTCTCCATAGCTACCAAACACAAGGAAGAAGATACAACAGAAATAACAAACAACCACATATTTTTGATAAATTAAACATTCCTTATTTACCCTAGAGATTTGTTCCCAAGTAGCTCAAGTTTATAACAGTAAATAAAATATCAACTTTAATAATGCAATTGCTGCCAGAAAATTACAGAATCTATTACATATTTCTGTCAGCAGCTGCTGATTCTCCTTGGGAGAATTCTCATACCACTGAGGACACTACTTTAAAAGACAAAAGTCGAATTTAAATATTCAAAAAGCTTTATAATCAGGCTTAGCACCAAGTTAGTTTCTTTTCTGAACCACAACCATGCCACTGAGCACACTGACACAACATAACCACTCAGTCACAGCAATTCAAATCCCATTTTAAGAAGTAGTAAATCACACAGCCAGGGATGCATGCAATAATTTGTATGCAAAATAAAAGCCACCACTGCTTCTTATTATGTCATGTTCTCCATTTGCATTCAAAAGTGGGGGTCTGAAAGTAGCTTGTATTGAGGCAGGGGTTGGTCTCTTCTCCCAGCTAGTAAGGAGGTCATAGAACAAGAGGAAATGGCCTCAAGTTGCACCAGGAGAGGATATTGGGAACTGCATATTAGGAAAAATTTCTTTCCCAAAAGGGTGGTCAGGTATTGGGAACAGGCTGCCCAGGGAAGCGGTGGAATCACCATCTAAGTGTTCAAATAACATGTGGCTGTGGCTCTCAGCGACATGGTTTAATGGTGGACTTAACAGTGCTGGGTTAAATGTTGGGCTTAATCTTACAGGTCTTTTCCAACCTTAGCGATTCCATGATTCTAACATGTGTGTACAGATTTTTTTGCATACAGTAACTTCTTCATAAAATTCAGAATTTGAACCATCTGGGTTTAAAACTGACTTTCAAGAGTTCAAGAAAGGTATAAAGCAATTCTAAGTAACTCTAAATCAGCAATACAAAGACATAGTGAAATAGCAAATCAAGGAAGTCTCTACTAGCAGTAGTCCAGGAAAACAAAACACTAGAGTACTTACAAACTCAAGGACAACAGTGGGGAAAAAAGTAACAGTTCAATTTATTCTGCTTCTGATAAGCTGTGCACAGTGCAATACCCCTAACCACCAAAACCACCAAGAATAAGCCATTTTCTTGTTTGCACAACTGCATTTGCACAGTATAGAAGACCCATAAATTTGAAATCACATATTTCTGCATTTTGTATGCATCTATTCAAAGAATTTTTTAATAAATCTAATTTTAATTACTCTAATATTTTAAATCTCAACATTCAATTCTGCAATGACAAATACACGCAATATTGACATTTTTTCCTTAATGAATTAATTTCCACCATATGCAGCTTTTATTAAAATAAAATAAAAAGCACTGAGGCTGCGCTGTGGCAGAAGCAACTCTGCAGGCTGGGTTTGATTCTGCTTTTGTACTTTCCTAAAAGTGTGTGTCTGCACTCAGAAACAGAAGTCCCCAAGTGCAAAAGGAAATGCCATTTTCTGCTTGTGTGTTGAGAATAAAACATCATCTATTTGCAGCAAGTACCTGCGACACTACACAGCTTTTACACTTCCACTGTTACCAACCCATGGGTGATATCTGAACACTGACTGGAGGAGGGCTCTGAAGCCTCCATGCCTACTCTGAATATAAATCAAACGCAACTTACTGTGATCACAGTTTGTCCTTAAAGAATATTAATAATAGTGTCCTTATATGACAAGTCTGCTAAATCCTGATATTTTAACAGTAGTTAAAATAAATGGAAGGGGACTAAATAAAGCCTATTTCTCTAAAGTGAGGAAGTTTTAAGCAGAGATTCCACAATGAAAAGACTGTCTACAAGAAAGAAGTGCAGTTCCATTGACAGGCAGAAACATATTGCATGAAACAATTACTTCCAGTCAGAGTACTTATTCCAAGTTAACCCCGGGTATTGTTATCACTCTGCTAGAATCCCTGTGTAGTTTTGATCAAATATGTAATGCAGTAAGTGTTATAATAAACTGTGTAATAAAATCTAAATGAATATATAGTGTTATTTGCAAAGACCAGCTACAGAACAGGAAGTTTTTTATTTTACAGGCATTTTGTTGTACGGGGGGAAATCTTAAGTGTATTTGAGGCTTGCTTATCTAATTATTTTTGGGCTCTGAATGTTTCCAGATATGTGTGGGGGAGGAAGTTTGCTCCCCGATCAAGTAGAAGACTCCAGCAAGGTCAATGCTACTGAGTAGGAGTTATGAATGATGACTCCTAACACCCTCCTTCATGCTGCTCTCCAAAGACAAAGGAGTATGGCCACCAGTGACAAGGAACATTACTTTCAAATACTAATACCCTAAAGACCAAAATCACAAGGCCACACAGTTATGAAGAGCTCAAAAAAATTTTGGACACTAACCTGCCTAAGTCATGTCAAATAAAGGAGAATAAGGAAAATTGACAGGGTAGACTGTCTAGAGCTAAAAAGCACACACCTTCCTCTATGTCCAAATTAGAGGACCAACTCAAAATAGCAGTTACTTCAAACGCAAAATGGTTTGGTCATTCAAAACAGCAGCACATATTGTATCTTATTGCACATACATCCTACCTCAGTACTGCCAAAAACATTGACAAATTTCAGTCTCCAGCTTAAACTTCACTTGATAAACTTTAGTAAAACTCATAAGGGTGTCCCAGTTTTGGCTGGAATTAAACCACAACAAAGGGGAAGCGATATCTATCTCTACTGCACATATTTGTATACTGCAAAGCTCAAATGCAATAGTTAGGAATAAAGGACTGAAAGCTGAGCTTGTTCATTTGTGGTTAACCTTTTTTTAATAGTTCACTACTTCTGACAGCTCCATAAACTTACAAAACTAATTTCTTTAAGAGCTAAGACCTCCTGCTCAGCAAGCAATTATCCCAAGATTAGTGTCTGGTAATTCATTTATTCCCTTCAATGAGCAGAAATAATGGGAATTTGGTTTCTGTGACTTTAAGCAGCTCATGCTCAGTTACCACCAGATGCTCAAAGTCATCACAATGAATCAGAGCAGGAAAATACATTAATTGGATTAAGTGTTACTTTTACATTTCCCTCTTTCCAGTTGCAAGTGGAGAACATCTTACCCCATTTAATGTAAGAAATGTAAAAGTAAATGTAATAGGAATAGTAAAACTATTAAAATAAACAAAAGAGCACTTCCGTTTTCCTGCATTGCTCCTCTGGTTTGAGAGCTCAGAAAAGCAGACAGTTGCAAACAAGCTGTAGAAACCAGTGCTTCATCTTGGCAATTGGCATCAGTAAAGCATTGAGGGCTGATTTGCACAGGAACTCTGAGACCCGACATCTTGCTGCTGAAGATCAACAGCACAGCAAAATCTTGAGATTGATTGTCTAGATAACATTCTTGCTTAAGGGGAAAAGGCAACCACTTCAGAAACAAAAAAACCAGAACATTCTTCAAGCCATTTACTAATAGAGCAGCACTGACCTTTCCAGATGCTGCCCGTATACAGACAATAACTGCTAGGAAAAAAAGGAAGTGGCTCTTCATCTCCACGCAGATTCCCGGCAGTGCCACTGGTTGCCTACACCTGTTTAAGCCAAAACCAGGCAGCGTGCTGTTCCAAACTATTTTCACAGCAACTGGTCTATTTCCAGAGAAAACGAAAGCATAACAGAACAACAACAACAAAAAAACACAACAAAAAAAGTGCAGAATATTCAAGTTAAATAAATGATTTTTAAAAATAGAAACATTTTCATATATAATATATATTCAGCATATATAAAAGTGAGTACCAATGTGATCATAATCAGGGCTTTTTAAATCAAGAGATCAGCAAACAACACCTAGGCTTTCAGATTCAATTTTTCTATTGTTCTATCCAACCTGTTACCCCAACATAGCCTAAAAGTAACTACAAATTCCATGTTATAGCTAAATACTTTCAAGTTTTAACTGCTGCAATGTCTTCTTAAATGTTTTCATTAGAATAAGAAAACATTACCAGAATGATTCCACTTGTATTTGGATATATCCAGCTAAATCCTAGTTAGATGATTTACTTATTAGACAGCTTTGTCCTAAGAAACACTCCAAATTTCATTTACAAGTATTTGGTTATCCTCACGAGATGTAATTAACGCATGAACAAAAGTCTCAAATAGCATATTAGCCCAGCCAACACTTAAAAAAAAAAAAAAAATGAATGGCAGGTACCAACTGGCATCTCTTAGATACTTTGGCAAAGCATTAGGTCCTGCCATGACAGATTTCAGAGAAGCAATGCACTGCTTCAGAGAGGAAGCAATTTGCAGTTTCCAGCTTCTACCAAATGTGGGACTCAGCATGAATTCCCTCTCCCAGAGACAGGACATAACTGACTGGCACTGTCTGGCCTCTATGTATGCCAGCAGCTCTATAATCCTGCCAAGATCAAAACTGGAAACAAAAAGGTTAAGGTGGGGGGGAAGGAACACACCAAGCAGCTCTGTCTTGCCTCCAAGAGCAAGCTTTAAAAGTGCTACCAATGCTAGTTGGTAAACTACTTTAACATTCGTGATGTTTTCACACTGTGTTTTTTTATTGATTTTTTTTATTCTTCTGTGTAGCCTAACTTTGCTCATCAACAAACCATTGGCCTCAATCATACCTGGAAAAGCTGTCTATAACTGCCTCATATTTGGAAATAGCTGAAAAGGATCCAGCTCCTATAATTACAGTTTAATTGTTGGGAATTACATAAACGAATTTAAGTGTTCCAAATACAAGATGAATTTACCTTTCATAATCATTAAAAAGTGTTGGCCACAAAGTCAGCATCAGCCTGTTTTGCATATGCCATGTGGTAAATTCTAGAACAATTAGAAGCCAAAGCTCATACATCATCACATGGAAGACTATTCAGCAAATAGAGCTGAATTACAAACTACATTCAACATCAAAGCATCAAAGAGTTCTACAGGGCGTTGCTTTCTGTATCGATCCTATCAGGCTCTGATAAACCTTCAAAAGAAAGATAACTTTGGCAATAACCCCCCTAAATATCCAACTAACTGGGTTTGTAAATGTGACCTCTAAGTAGCATGCACTGGTGTGCGTCAGCGTGGATACTGTTAGTCAGAGCAAAGACCATAAAGATGTACCACCTACTCATAAGTGTGTGACAGTATTTTTTGTTGTGCTACAGGACACCTGGAGTTGGATTCAACTTCCACGGGAAAACATCCTAGCACAGATGCCTGTGTGAGTGAGGAGTCAAAGCTCCCACTAGAGGCAGTGGAGATCTAGGCAGCATAGCTTAGGTAAACTGCAACATTTCAGCCCACCCTAAAGTTAAAGCCTGCATCTGGCCAGCTGAGTAGCTCTCCACAAACCACTGAATGTACTGAATAGCGCTCCATCAACTATAACCTGCCAGTTGAATTCCATACCTTGCCAGTTGTCTCCAGGCATAACACTACTCTTGCATATTTTGCATCACTGTCTGAAAATGTCACCCAACATACCAGTGCAGCAAAACAGACTAGCAGAGTAAGTCAAAAGACAAAAAAAAAAAACAGCAATGAAAGCAAAATGCACGTTACTGGCACAGTGCGATGCCAAGCATCACTGAATGACAGGCACCAGTGCCATTTAGGAAGGCTGCATCTCACCTCAGTACATATCATGCCTTTCAGAACATAACAAAACCCTCCAACCATCACATTTGCTTCAGCACTCCCATAGTGACCCAGTTACAAACAGGAAAAAAAGGTAAGGGGGCGGAACAACTATATATAGTTTACCCATTTATTATTTTAACACATGCCAGATATAACTACTGAGGGAAAAAAATGTAACTATAATATTTCGAGCTCTCCTTAAATTGGAGACAAGCATATGAACAGACCAGCTCTGAAAGCCTATGATACTGTCTTCTATCACAAAACATTTGTGATATCCTTGTCTTGCACTAAAATGCATTACTTACAGTATTTCAAAGGACCTGGGCCCATCTAAGCTAAACTAACTGCACATAGGAAAAGGCTTTACAATTATGAAATTACTTCATAAAAAATGGAAAGTGTAGCTAAAGTCAAAAAGTAACTGCTACAGCAAACAATGCCAACAGCAAAAGCATAGCTGTCATCAGAAGCAGTACAAGTCAGTTTGGAAGACAAGGGTTTATATGAACAAGCAAATAAATCCGTGTGGATGCAGCACTCTCACTAGAGGGTTGCTTAACACAATGTCCCACTTTTAAAATAAGTAGATCGATTTTACCTTTGATCTCTTCTTCGCCAGCCCTTACAATAGCTGGAGGCTCCTTTTCCCTTCCTCTGCATTTACACTAGTCCTGAACTCCCCTCATGCCAACTATCTTTGTGTAAACACTGCTAAGTCATTCTTTAACCACCTCTTAGATTCCCACTAAACAGTCATGTACTCCCCCAATCACAAACCGTTACCTCAGTTGATGTCTGTTTTACACAAAACCACACTCAACACTTCACTAAGAGGTTGGTCACTACAGGATTTTATTCATTACATAATGTCACAGGTGGTGGCAAGATTACCCTAAAATGAATGCACCACTCCTAAGCTATGAGTTTTGCACAAAGACAGTGGTAGCTCTGGCAATAATGACATAGGGAGCCTGAGAGAATAACAGTTAGTTCACGGCCCTTGTGATCTTTCTGTCATGAAATTTAAAGTTCAGGAAAAGCAGAGCTTATAAACTGAAAGGTAAATCATATCCTCGGGTGCATCAGGCACAGCATCACCAGCCGGGCAAGGGAGGGGATTGTCCTGCTCTGCTCTGCACTGGGGCAGCCTTGAGTCCTGTGTGCAGTTTTGGGTGCCACAATACAGGAAAGATATAAAGATACAAGAGAGTGTCCAAAGGAGGACCGCAAAGGTGGTGGAGAATCTAAAGGGGAAGCCATACAAGGAGCAGCTGAGGTCACTTGGTCTGTTCAGCCTGGGGCAGAGGAGACTGAGGGGAGACCTCACTGCAGTCTACAACTTCCTTGTGAGGGGCAGAGAAGGGACAGACACCGATCTGTTCTCTGTGGTGACCAATGACAGGACCCGAGGGAACGGCCTGAAGCTGTGCCAGCAGAGGTTTAGGTTGGATATTAGGGAAAGGTTTCTCACCCAGAGGGTGGTTGGGCACTTGAACAGACTGGCCAGGGAAGTGGTCACAGCACCAAGCCTGACACAGGCCAAGAAGCATTTTTCACAATACAATTATCCTTAATTAATACAGTTAAATTATTTACAAGACTGTGCATAAAAGGACTAACATTGACCATACCAATTTTGTGCAGTTCTACTCCAACCTTCCCAGTAATCTACCCAATTCTGTCCCAGTCCCTCCCCACACAGCTTCAAGGGTCAGTGATTTCACTGCATGGAACTAAATGTTCATTAAACTGCTGCACTATGAAAAAAATACTTTGATATGTACAGAGGTGTAAAAAGCTGATAATGCTTCATGCTTCAATTTGTAAAAAATGGGGTTACTCTGATAGGATTAGAAAATACATCCCCGACTTGCACATTTTATTTAAGCTTCCAGAAAACTCTCTAGTGTTGACTTAATTTTTTAGATCACTGCCAGTACCCAGCTGTGTCAGAAATTATAAATTGAGAATTCTAATTTCTTTCAAGTCTGGAATGCAATGTTGGGTTTTGAAGAGCCTAAGCTACAAAAATATTTCAAAGGTAGGAAATTACTTGAAGTTATAAAAGAACAAAGGGCAACTTCAAATTCCCTTTTGTGTGCCAAAATCATAAAGGCTTTCTTTAAAGTACATACCTTCAGTTTTGTCACACACATGACAACTTAATCCAATGAACTCAAGAGGCCACGGGGTAGATTTTCACAAATAAATTGAAGGAGAACCCAAAAGTCATCATATAAATAGTACACTCAAGATTTGAAACAATATTATCTAGCAATACTAAATCAGCTTTCTGATAAGGCAGTTACTCTGAACCATGACACATACCACTGACATGCAAAATATGCACTACAGTTCAGGCTCTCAATTTCAACCTCACATGCTTTGAGGTTAACAGCATCTTGAGGTGAAGCACCACTACCACACTTTCCTTCCTCTGATAAAAACAACCAGTATAGTATAGAAGCAGAGGTCATCAGCCGGTTCCAACTACTTTGAAACTACTGTAGTACTACAGTATGCACCACACTGGAGCACAGTGACAATAAATAGGCTCAGTCTCACCTGTGGAACCCACTGAGATTATTCCAATCTCAGCATGTTCATAACACAGGATCAGGTTACGGTCCTAGAAAGCCCTGGCTGGGTACCCCAGCACACTTAGTGCTTCTGGCTCTTCAGACAAGAGCTTGGACAAACCAGATTGGTTTCTGTTTTACACCAATGTCCTTGTTATTCAACTGTTCACTCCCTATGTGGCTTAGCTGCCATCCAGACTAATCAAGAGCCGACTAAGCAGCTCCTGAAGAGACACATGGCTAGTACATGCCTGGGTACAGAAAATAAACAAGACAAAGTCACAGAAGTCAGCCCAAAGACAACAGGCGCTTCTAGAGTGCTGATACCAGAGACAGCACAGACAAAAGCCTCATAAGATACAGCCCATCTCAACACTCACTCAAGATCACTTTGTAATGAATACTAACCTTCTCTTTTCCTCTTGTATTCTTCAACTCTTAAGCATTCAATGCAACAGAGGAAGTGCTAAAACTAAGACATACCTAATGAGAACAATCTCTTTTGATGCTGTAGTTAAGTAAAGTGGTGGCGTGTTCTTTTGCAAAACAGAAACTTTCCTACCTGGTACACAAGAATATTGTTCCTGGTTTCATATAATGAACTTGCAACTAAGAAAGTTATGTTTTGTTCCAAAAAAAGGAGTGTTCATTCATTCTAGACTACAAAAGCTTAAAGATCACAATTTATTTAGAACATCATAGTATTTTATCCTTGCTCAGTTACAGCACTGATAAACTACAGCTAAAATTGTGTGGTATCAATATCAACATACTTCTTTACAATCAAGTAGGAAGATTTTTTTTTTAATTTACTCAATGCATTTTCTATTCTCAACATTTTTATTGAAGCATCTTGAAAAAATGGCTAAAAGCCAGATCAGGAGCCAGAAGACAATCCTTACTGCCCATTTTACAAATCATTTCCAAGAGGACAACAGCTAGAGACTAAGAATTACAGTAATAGTTAACATGTTTTAAATTACTTATTATTTCCCCAATTTAATTCTTAAAAATTTAAAAAAACCTATTGAGGTACTTTGAGTATAAAGTACAGCTCTACGGAACAAGGCACACCACAGAAGATAAACAGACAAAGAATTCACTACTTCTGCTCACTCAGCAAAAAGGCAGCAAGAAAATTGCTTTACAACTTCCACTCTAAGTACAAGTCCCTACCATGTAAGTGAGACCATATTCCATGGGATTAGACATGCTGCTGATAACAAGAGGCTGGGCTCAGCATCCCAGTAATCCCTTCCTGTGTGTGGGAACAAACTAGCACTGATGATTTTTAAATTGGTCTCATCCTTTCTAAAGGGCTGCTACTAACTTAGCTATTAGAACCAGTCATGCCTGTCCAGTTCCCATGAAAATTAAAAGCAAGATCTAAACCAGAGCTGCTGTTATTGTAATAAATTAAATTTCTGAAACTAAAACAGATAGTGTAAGATCACAAGGGAATGTTTTCTCATAGAATTATCCTTTCTGTACACATTTGGTGAAGGTTGAACTGCAGTAGTCTAAGGCTGCATGGTTTGTCCACAAAAATCAAAGAATAAAAAAAGTTTGTGGAAGATATAAGAACGAACCAGTATCATTCCTTCACACAGTGACTATTCTGAAGTCAAGCAGTTTATATTATCAGTGCATCTCCTTCCCTGGAGTTCACAGAGCAAAAGCAATTTCCAATTTGGTAATTACTTATTGAGTATTATAGATCAATTTTTATTGAAAATCCTCATTTTCCTTAGCAACACACAGCAATATAAGTTAGAATTTTCTGAATATTCCTCTCATTTCAAAGCACGATCTTTGATGTGTAGAATTCTATTAAAAGAATGAGGCAGGCAGCAGCCACTCAGACACCTGAGGAGGTACGTACTGGTGCAGTATTTGTGTTACCAGGTGAAGGAAATGTGAGAGGGGGTCAGCAAAATGCACAGCACTGGAGGTGACAAGAGAGTGACTTTACCTTCTCTGAGACCTTCAAGCATCACAAGTCTGAAACACCAACAATGCCAAAGCTGAAGCAGGCGGTCTGATTATTACTATAAATCCAGCAAAGGGCTGCAAAGACAGGGGAACTGGAGCATCTGACACAGGATGATAGGCTGAGAGAGGTGGTGTTGGTTAGGTTCAAGCAGAAAAGGCTGGATGGGGCAATCTTAGCATGCACAAATACCCAGTGAGAGGATGTGGAAAGGGACTGAGCAAAACTCTTCTCAGTGGTATTCTGATAAGAAGCAAGAGGCAATGGGTACAAATTGAAACACAGAAAATTCCACTTAAAGGTAAGAAAAGTCTTCTTTACTGTGAGAGTAATCAAACACCAGCACTGGTCACCCACGGAAGCTGTGGAGTGCCCATCCTTGCAGACAGTCGAAACACAACTGGGCAAGGTCCTCAGCAGCCCACTCTAGTACACATTGCTTTAAATAGAGAGGCTACATTAACCATTTTGTTATTATCTGTAATTAACTCAAACTGTCTAAAGGAATAAATAGACATATTATGCTGTAATAGTTTAAGAACAGTCTACTACATTTCTTCATATAAGACTACTAACTCAATAAGAGAGAAACCAATAACATTTAAACTTCATGATGGCCTTTAACAATGCTCCTTTTGGGAGGCTACAGAAATAATGATAAAAGAGATTGAACATTACCAGGAAACGTAGAGTGTCTGGAGACAAAGCAGACTGTGTTGAAAGATGAAATCGTGTTTATGGATAGGCAAACACTAAGAACAGGTACATCACGCTAAGTCTAAGGAAAAGATTAATAAACATACACATTTTTCTAACTTCCCCTTTAAACAGCAGTTATTTAGGCCAACTCAAAAATGAGGAAGGGATTTGAGAAACCTCAAAGAGTGGTAGCCAAAAAATGGATGAGTAAGATGGCATTGAACAGGCAACAGGGACCAATTAAACAAAACAAAGTTGAAGAGCAAGGAGTAATGCACACTGGAAAACTTCAAAGTCAACTAAGCTTCCTGACTGCAGGTACTAATAATAAGCAGCAGGATAAACATTAGGTTATGTAAATAATGCAAAATAGACCGCACAATGTCATCATAGTACATCATTCATGCCAGAAAAAAGCAAAGCCTCATTTTGTAACATGACAGAGTACCTTTCTTCTCTGCATTACAGAAAGTTAGGGGAATAGACATTGACACAGAAATAACATTGGGAGTACAGAAAGTATTTCACATGGAATTAAACTGTCATAATTAAAATACAGTAAAACTTAGTATTTCGGTAGATTTGTATGAAGGCAATTTTACAGGATATGTTTTTTTCTGATAGGCAGCACACCAAAGCTCATACTTGAGGCATGTGAATTAAATGCAGAGTGGTGACAATTGCCAATCATCTTTAGGATTTTATAGGGATGTTTCACCCCTATGAAATTGAAGTACTGCCTCTAAAGAAATCCACAAAAATTAACTGGTAACTAGCTTTCAGACACATTAGAAAGATTCTTCTCCCTAATTAAGCAGTTTGTTGCAAGTTAACTGCAGTTGGAACAGGAAGAATCCAACCATTGTGAAATCCAACATGAGAAAAAACACAGCCTAACTAATCACTCTGCAGACTACAGAGTTATCAAGACTACAAGAGAAATGCTCCATAGCTGGAGGCATGAAGACATGTGCATGTGTGTATGCATAAACAGTAGTGGTATTAATCATCCTGTTCTAAATAAAGACAGCATACTACAGAAATTGCCTTCAACTTTCCAGTTTCACCCAGTCATCATATAGCTACTCCAGAATCTTCATTTTCATAGGTATTTATAATCATAAAGCCAGGTCAAAGGGGTACAAAGATGACTGCAGCTGAATAAAATGAATCATTACTTATACATCAAGTTAGAACCCACTGCTGGTTCCCTGCTCTGGTTTCAACAGCCACACAAACACGGGAAGGAAAGCAAACTAGAGCAGCATTGATAATCATCAGGCCGGCTTTTTGTGGAATCCTCCATTGCAATGTAATCCCTATTCACCAAGATGTTATACAGTAGCACACCTTCTTGTACATCACACAAGTTATACTTGTGTACTCTGATAACTTCTACGTTGCAAATTTGACTTTCTTCTTCTTAAAAAGAAAAGTCAATTGCTCTCTCATAAACCATGTGATATAGTTCCAGCTTGCCAAGCTTCCTAATTTACTGGAAACAACAGCCCATGGATTTAGAAATGTAAGTGTGGTTCTGAAGGACAGTTACACAACACGGACTTGAATTATAACAAAATTGCTTATGGTCTTTATTTCTGGAGGAAAACTTAGGAAGATATCAAAAGATTCAAAAACTTCAGCTTCGAGCTGTCCTGTGAAATTAAAAAGCCAGCCCTGCTCAGCAAAATTTAGATACTATACAAGGTAGCAGCAGTTCACTTGTTCTCAACCCTTGTAGATCTTTGTAGTCATTCAACATTATCCTCTCAGTACCTGAGTTACAGCCTGGATATGAAAGCAAAATCAGAATTTTCCTCCCTGCCCTATTGCACCCTCAGCAATCCGGGTCCAAGAAACCTGGTGGTGCTAACAGTGTAAAGCCAGCCAATCATTCTGATATCCACATATGTCACCAAAGGCTGCACCTTAGAGAGCCAAATCCAGGTAGAGGCACACAAGCACAGATAACCAGTTCAGGCAAGGTGAGGTGGTGTCTTCTAGAAACACCGGCTAACACAAAGCAAACATGTGGATGCAGAACTCCAACAGCACTACATATTCCYAATGCAAGTATAGGTGGTACTTGTACACACAGATGTACTTGATACTTGTACACAAGAGAATAAGCCAATGGAATTACAGAAGCAGCACTGCAAATCACAGAACAATGAGCAATTAAACTAGTGGAACTAGTAGTTTCATCTCTTTTTTAAATGAAATCTAGCATTTTTATCTCTGTTGCCACTAGTATCATAGTATTTATTTGTCTTTTGAAAACAGGTACGGGTACACACACAAAAAAACCTATGGAGTGGAGTCGTCTATCAAGAGAGCACAACACAGGACTAAATGGGGCTCACACACAAATCTCTGAGATAATAACAGGACTGGCTTAGTGCTCCTCACTCCCATGTGACAACTACAATAGGGAAAGGAATCAAGTGCTCTTCCTGCCAGATCCTGCACTTGTTCCAGGACCCAATCTTTTCCCTTCAAGGGTGATTGGACTGCAATTGCATTCGAAYACTAGAGGCCCACTAGATCTGCCCTGTTTCTAAGGACCAAGAGCCTCCTGTTTTTCCTTGTCATTGTTTTTTTCCACCCAACTTGATCCTCAAACACAATGAGTTATAAACAATGAACAGAGTAGTTTCCTGAGACTTCAGGCACACCTTGCTAGAAGTCTTATACTTACACTAGGGGCTTTTTCTCTTCTGCAGTTGTGCATCAATTAGTTTTTGAACAAAAAAATGGCTACACAAGGAAACAATGGAATTGCTTATATGGTGCACTACATAAGCAAAGAAATGAGCTTTGTGCTAATATGAATACCAAAATATTCTATAGTAGTTATATTTAACTTTTTTTCATAAGAAAGTGTCCCTTGAAGAAATTTGTAAACCCTCTATGACCCACAAGTATTTCCATTAGCGCTCCTAAATCGTGCAACAATGCTAATTATAGGTCTTTATCTAATTTATCCAGTGCTGATGCTGCACGTTGGAAACAGCCTTGCTGCCTTGCCCATACTTTCGGTTCCTTCCACTTCTCGTCTACAAGGCAGAGCCACTTCTTGACTACATCTTCCTTCATTCTGTCTCCTTCCTTTTTGCCTTTCATACTGATAAATACCCATAGCATAGACTACGATACTTCATGCCCTCTGATTTTGTCTTGCATTCATTTTTAAGATATTACAAGATGTTATTAAGAGATACCAAAACCAGCATGTATTATAACCTACTTCATTCCTCTTTTTTGGAAATATGCCAGCTGGGAGACAACTCCTGACAGGTCCCAAAAGAGCAGGCACACAAAAACCTCTGGCAACATATGAGGTTTTGGCAACAGCTAAGCAATCTTGTAGTTTAAAAAAAAAGCAGACCTGAATTCTGTGGTACTGTGGATCAGCTGCAAAATTCCACAGACACCTGGGGTCCTTGGAGAAATTACCTAGAATATTCATGCCGCTCAAAAACCAGCATTTCAGATTTTAAATAAATAACTTTTTTCAGAAGGATTAGCCCATAAAACTTTGCCTTCCAGAGCAAAGCCACACAGCAAGAAAACTTTCATTACAAATTCCAGTTTTCCAATTCATTAAACCTGACTAACTCAGTTACTACTGCCAGGTTTGAGTTGCAATCAGTCCAAACACAAGAGACTCACTAGATTAAGTGTTAGAATCAATACCACACGAATGATCAGGCTAGAGTTTTCTCTAACACTAAAATCATAGCGACTTTTCCCTTTAGTCATTCTTTTTCTTTCCACAGCAATGCCAACTAATCCATCAGTATTCAGTAAGAGCTATCTTAAGTGCAATTTGCCATTCCTGATCATAGCTCTCCTTTATGGCAACCTAAGTATTGTATCAAGATTTGTTTAGTTCAGTTCACATTTGGTCTTATCTCCACAAGTTTCTAGGCAATGAGGCTGAACATTAAGGAACAAAAAGTTCTGTTGCTTAGCCCTTACAGTACCCCAACTCATCAAGGTACTTTCAGGCATTAAAAGGAAACAAAGTTTTTATCTGCTGTTCTTTTGTTTACAGGAGACTTTTTGTATTTGCAGTCCTCCTTCACATGCACATAAGTCATCTAATCAAGGCACAGCTATCTCATGGTATTTCCCCCAACTTGAACCCATTTGGATTTTAAAAAAAGCAAAATTAGTGCCTTCTGCATTATCCAAATCAGAGCACAACCGATAAAGCAAAACAAGTGCAGCTGTAGCCTTTTTCTTCAAATCACTTAAAAAGCAATACAGGAGGTGCTAGCTGGATCCAAGACTCAGAACTCTTCCTACTCTTCTAAGCAGGATGCAAAACAAGTAGGCTTTAAAGCCACGTTCCACTTGTTTCCCCCACTTTTTTCTGCAATTGGGCAAATTCTCAAAAACAAGGGTGGAGCACACCCACAATCTCGCCTCACTCAAACACCAGCGGTGCAATTACTCTTCTGGAAGGTAAGAGATAATAATTTCCATCTCTCTCTTGTTGATTATTTGACTACTGCACTACTACCTAAAGACTTCCTTTTTTTTTTTTTTTTTAAGTACAAGGCAACAGTTTTTAAGAGATTGTTACTATAGAACCAGATCCTCAGAAAAAGATTGTATGCTTCTGTACCATCAACAGAGAGTATCAGCCACTCATCTGCTTCTGCATTTCCGACTGGCCAGGGGCTCCCAGGTCAATCAACATGCAAGTGGTTCACAGCATGTTCTCTGAACCTCATTCTTCTCCTATGCAGGCTAAGGAGCCCAGGCACCTACTTGTGGATGTGCATTTCCCTTCTGCAAAACAAGCACTGCCCAACCAGACGTGCAGATGTAGCTWCCCATCTTCCTAGCCCAAGAACACCGAGGAATGCACCTTCTCTATCAACACACTGTTCAAATGCTAAAGAGAACATCTCTTAACACTCCACCACAGTTTTCAGCTTTCCTGCTTCAGTCTAAACACCTGCCCTGGTTTTCTACTTCAGACAAAACTATCATTATTAAGCTGCAGAAGGAAAATGAACTTCTTTGTCTTAACATCTCAACTTCAGGCCCACTTATGGAAGTATCAAGGTAGACACAAATTTCAAAACTCTTTTAAAGGTCTATAACGCCCACTATATACTGAGAAAGTTTCCTAGAAGGCTTACACCTCTGCAAGGCTACATAGCTAAAATACCTTTTCTTAAGAAAGGAACAAAAACATAAAAGACAATGTTCATTTTTTAGAATTTCATTTTAATAATTTAACACAAAGCTATCCTTTAAATAAACCAACTCTGTTACTTACAATACTAAATTATTTTCATTTTAATTCGGTTAATTAACTTCAATTGTTATAATTCCAAGAGCCAAAAACTGCATTTCCTCAACTTGCAAAGTCATAACACAAGACACTTTCCAAAGAAAATTTATATAAAATGAAATAGAATTTATGCTTACCTTTGAACTAATTGAATCTTATGCATCTAGAGTGATTTAGATCAGCAATGTGTCAAAGTACTGTTAATGTCTTTAAACTTCAGTAAACATCATTAACTTTACTGGTGAGTTTTGTGACATTGGTGACAGCAGTAAATCTGCACACCAAAATGCTGGGTTTGGCAACTGGCAAGCCCATTCTTGACATATTTTAAGTGTCACTATACCCCACTACTAATTAATCATTTAGACTAACCTTTAGGCTAACGGGGGCAGGAAAATAAAGATTTCTGCGGCCAGGAGTATGCCTTATAACCCATAATGCACGACGGCAAATGCYTAAAGATCCAGCTGTGCAAGAAGCCAGAGCACACCTGCTCCTCTCCCTGCAGCTTCTCCCCGATGTGCCAGGAGCTCGCCGCCCCAGGGGCACGGCTGCGAGCGCGCACCCCCCGGGGAGGTTCCCCTTGCCCTCGGCGGGTATTTCCGAGCTCCCAGCCCAGCCTCACGTGCTGCGGCGGGGCAGGGGCAGGCTCCGGCCCGGCTTCCCGTGGGGGTCTTGCTCCTATGGCCGCCCCGGCCCCCCGCGGGGCTGGGACACTGACGGGCGCAGCCGGCAGCGAGAGCCACCGGCCGGGACACATTCTGCGCCCGGGCTGGCGGCGGGGAAGGCCCGAGGCGGAGAGGGCTGGAAGCCACCCCGACCCTTTCCCCAGCCGCCCCTCACCTGTTTTGAACACCAGCTGCTTGTCCTCGCTGCTGCCGAAGAGCCGGAGCATGGAGACGAAGAGAACCCCGCACGAGTTCTGGATGCCGAAGACGGCGCCGTTGCACCACATGGCGGCCAGCATCACCACCCAGCCCCAGCCGCCCTCGGGGGGCTCCGGCGCCGCAGCGCTCCCGGGGGCCTCCGCCGCCACCCGCGGCTGGGCCGCGCTCTCGCCGCTCCCGGGGCACCGCTCGCCGCCGTTCTCCCTGCGCGACTCCTCGACCGCCGGCGGGCCGGGCAAGGGGGGCGCGGCGGCGGGGTCCCCCCCCGCGCCCTGCGGCTCCAGCTGCTCGCTCACCGGCGCCATCCTCGGAGCGGGCGCGAGACCCTCCAGGCGCGCCGCTCCCGCCTTCCTCCTCCTCCTCCTCGCGACCTCTCGTCCCCCGCCCGCTTCAGCCCCTCGCCGGGGGAGCTGCGGGCATCCTGCGGCGCCCCGTCCGTCTGTCCGCCCGCCTGTCCGCCCGCCTGTCCGCCCGCCGGCGTGGGGGAGCGAGCGAGGCCAGCGCGCACCCCCCCCCCTTCCTGCCGCTCCGCCGCCGCTTTATTTTAAAAGAGGGGCTCCCTCGGGGGCGTCAGCGGCACGAGCGCTTCCCTCCGCGCCGATTGGCCGCGGGAAGGGAGGCGGGAGGGGCGGGAAGGGAGGGGGGCGAGGGAAAGGCAGGCGAAGCCACGCTTCGCTCCGACCCCCCCGCCCCGCCGCTCTGCCTCTCCGGCGGAGGGGGTGGAGCGGGGCGGGACCGCGCCGTGTCAGCGGCGGCGGCAATAAGCTCACCGTGCCGCGGCCGACCGGGGAGGAGGAGCGGGGAACGGGGGAACGAGGGAACGAGGGAGCAGGGAAGCGGAGGGCGAGGCTGGAAGTCCGCCGTTAACGGCCGCCGGGAAGGCGGCGGGAGGCGGGCGAGCCCCAAGGCTGCACACAGGTACCGCGCACTGCACTCGGCGGGCAGGGCGGTAAACAAGCTCCTGGCCCCGCTCCCGGGCCGAGCCCGCTCCACACGGGCTGCGCCCAGCCGTGTCCCGCCCGAGCGGAGGGGGAAAGTCTGAAACTCCCGCCCCGGCCGTTTGCAAACAACACCGAAATAAAGACAAACCTACCCAAAACGCGCCACACACACACACGCGCGCAAACACACACACGCGCGCGCGCGCGCGCACACCGGCGGTGACAGCCGGCTCTTGGCCCTGCCCGGCCCTCTCTGGCCTCTGCGGAGCCCCAACGCCCACTCTCCTGCCCGAGGGAAGGGCTGCCTGACCCGGCACGGAGGCGCCCAGCTCCAGGGCCCTCGGGGCATCCGCTGTCCTCCGAGACAGCTGTCCACCTCTCCCGGGGACACCCTGTGCCGGGGGATACCGTAGGGGACCGCTTCTGTCCAGTTGTCTTCCCTGTTTTTTTCACAAGAGAAGAGAAATTACTTTCTCTTGCACACCTCATGACATGTTTCCCACTTGCACAGAGGCATCAACTCTTGACCTTTCCTCCCCACTGCAAGGGAAGTGAGAGGGTAGGGAAAGCGCAGGCCAGGAGTGTTAAATGACAAGTTTTTGACTCCTGGTCCTGCTTCCAAGCTCACAGACGCACATCTGTTCCGGTATTTGGCAGCTACTTACACTTTTAGCAGTTCGGACTTGATGAGGAAGACGGCTTCTTGAAACAAAATAAACAGATTAAATCTGGATGCTTCGTCCTTCCCTGTGAGATCTGGAGGGCTCAAAGCAGCCTCTTGCGTTCATACACCATCCCAATTTCTTCCCTCAAAACCTGGGCTGCTACTGCTGTATCCGCTGTGCCATCCAACTTCCCTGCCTGCTTCACAAAGCCTCTTCTTCCTTTTTTGGCCCTGAATCACCTTCTCCATCCCAGCTACAAGTGGCCACACAGGGAAACAAAACTTAGTCCAAAACCAAGCACAGATTCTTAAGACCATGTCTGGTTCAGCACACATTGCTCTCCACATAAGAAGTAGTAGCTAAAGAAAGAAAACCATGTAACAACGTAAAAGCCTGTGTAGTGCACATCGAATGCGTGTCAGCTTTAAGAACACCCAGCTTTCAGAATTAATTGACCTTTGGATTTTTAATTGCGTGATTAGTGTGCTCCAATTTGTTTTAAAATAAGTTATTTTTAAGGAAAAGCTTACAAATACAGTCATGGTTATAATGAAGTGCATTTTATAGATGCACTATTCTGGCTGCACACTCACTTTGTCTTGTTGCCCATGTCCATCTAAGTTCAACATAAAAACTTTACACATACGCACACACAGAGCAGTAGAATTGGGAAAAAAATAAAAGCCAATAACAAAACACAATATAGCTGTATGAAATACATAATAATTGTCAAAGCAAAGATGGAACACTTAGCCAACCACCGAAAAACACATCTGTTTCCCCCAAGGAACAAGTTTTGATGCTTATGAAAAACCCCACGCCTATGATAAGCTTAACTGTGCTCAAAGTACTTTGTAAGCAATTTAACGTGCAAAAGTTAACACTTCGCATTCTCCACCAAGTCTTTGTCCAGAGGCTGTTTTCTAAATATGTTGAGCTTTCTTACAATAATTAAAGCTTTCCCCACCACAGTAAAACATTTTTGAACAGTTATGACAGAGCAAACAAACCTTTTTTGGAAACAGATTCAATCTTCATTACATTTGTCAGCAATGATTAACTTAATTAAACTTTCAGCTGCATAGGGATAAACAAGGGCAAAATCCAAGTTTGGGTCTTAATGTGACTGATCCAAAGGGTCACGGTTCCGCAAACTCTTAAATATGTTTCTAACTTTTAGTGAGACTCCTCAGATAAGAGTCTTGAATGGAAGCCTGYGAACTGTGAAAGACAAATCATCTTGAGAGAAGAGCCACATATTTTTTCAGTTTTGGACAGTGTTCAGTTAAGCTCAAGAGTATGTTTCTCATGTAATATTTATGTACTACAGTTACATTTGCCTGTTTCCTATGAACACTGTAATGACTCCCCCACTTTTTAAGATAAAGGATGTGTCTTTGAAAAAATCCATTGTAAACATATTGTGTGTAGCTTCCACGTTTGTGCATTTTTAAAAAAAGATCATATTTTCCAGTGGTTAAGTGTGTCTTATACCCTGATGGGTATAAACTAGTTGTTTTCCCTTTCTCCTCACATTTGGCAATGTATAGTCAGAAAATCAGATCCTCCAGTACATACAGTTTTTATAAATGTAATGTCGATGACTATTCTGAATGTTTCCTCAGTGTTCTCCACCTTGTTGTCCTATTGCTATTTATTTAAACTAAAAAAAATGTATTATTTATATTTCGAAAAAATTAAGGCACATGGGGCCTTCCTTTATAGGCCTTAAGTAGACATCTAGGGAAACTTTGTAGCTCTTTGGTACACTCTGCTCCTCTCAAGAGCTAAGCCTCTTCCCTTTTGAGAGAGGTCTCTTGAGATCTCAGCTATTTCCCTAGTAGTTCCCAAGAACAAGAACAGTAAAAGCTCACTCTTCATAGTCAGATAATTTCCATAGGAAATGTACTTTGCAAACAGAATATGGGCAGGTTTGACTGCATCTTGATTTCTGAAGTTTTTGTAACACCAATAATTCACAATAAAAACATTGTGTTTAAATTATTGTTATAAAAGAATTTTAAAAGGATTATTTGAAAAAAATACTAACTCTGGAAAGGTATGTGAAAGGAAAGCCACCTTTGTGGCTCTGCTATTTGAGCCCTGTATGTTCACAAGAAAAACAGTTGAAAGGGAAAAAGAAGGAAAATGAACATGAGATAATCACCATAAAACAGTGAAAATAAAGAGGTTGCAGAGATATAGAAGACAAACCTTGTGTACAGGTAACCACATAGGTTTCAGCTAAATTGTTGTTATGAGCAAGAAGAAAAAATCATAAAACCAACAGTGAAACAGAGAGAAAAGTTGGGAAAATCAAGTGAGGATTTGTAAGCTGAGAAATGTGATGTGAGGAAAACCTTGGGTTTGTCTAAGATTCCTTCCTGTTTATAGTAATGTGCTTATTTTACATGTTTTATTAATACCCTATAGCTGATAACAAACAGCAACTGTGCATGCTAAAGACACAATGGTTTGCAACAGACATCTGCTGTGGTGGTACTTAGGCTGTGCCTATTTTAGGATCAATATATAAAAGGCCAATGCCAAAGGAGGAATTTGCCCTACCATYTGTGAACTTTCAAAAGCCCCAGAGGCCAGGAAATGGCATCTTCTGCAACTCTATCTGAAATTCTATCCAGCTCTCCATTAAACATTGACTCAGTTTCTCACAAGCTATTGAAAATAGATCAAGACTTCAGTAACTCTCATGTGCAGCATTTTCTTCGACCACAAGGAATATTTCAATTGCCAGTGGTTTTTTTTAAAAAATTGCCTTTATTGTAGAAGTATGCTGTTAGTGACATACCAAGACAGCTTTTCCATAAACCACTTTATTTATAAAGCTTTTCAAAATGATGCAGTATTCCACAAAGCTGAAGTGGACAGGATGCCAAGCCTGAAGAGCACATATTCGGAGAGTTTAATTCTTCCTTCTTCTGTTGATCTGATTAGAATTTGTACTGTAATCAATGAAAAGGGTATGCCTTCATCCAGGAAAAAGAGGGTCTTCAGTAAAATGCCTACCTTTACCACACATTTTCAACAAGCAGTACAGTAGAAACAAATCCAAGAAAACAAGGAACTATACAGAGAGGACATGAGGCTAACATAAAATCTTGTGGCCAGTTAGACTAATGCATGATATTAATGATTAAGCCTTTTTGTTGTTTAATTTTCAGCTAGTATTATTAAGACATCTATTCAGCAAAAGGATTTGGACTTAAGTTAGAAAGACGAGATAAACAGGATAACCATTAAAATATAAAAACATATGGCATTGCCAACTGTGTGAAGATCAACATTAGATTAAGGCCCATTCAGTAAGCAGTGTTTATGCATCTCTCAGCCAGACAGGATGTTCTACTGATGTTTCAGACTGGGCTCCAGCTGAGTCGTATGAACTACAAGGGCTGCATCTGACTGCTGAGCAGATGAGTCACATTTTCAAAGGTAAAACCCACAGATTTTACTTGTTTACTGTGGGGAGTGTTGAGAGTGTCTAACCTTAACTTGATAGTACCTACAGTAGCAGCTTTCTAAAGTGCTGTTAGTTGTCAAGATAAGAGTTCCTTCCTAACTCCAAGCGGTACGAGAGAGGGTAAGAAAGTACACTAAATGTTTAAGTAGTGAAGCTAAGGAAAAGCAACATGTCCAATTCCCACATCCACATTTATTTAAAACACCAGTTCCAGACTTAACATTTTCCATTTTCCTTTTTTTAGGTTCACCTTATGGCTCAGGTCTGGCTCCTTTAAAAATTAAATTCAGGTTTAGTTTATTATTCACTGAAGTGTGGATGGGACCTAACTGGCTGTTGTCTGGAATGTGGTTGCCACATAACTGCTACTTTTAAAGGTAGGCAAGTGAAAGAAAGCGGCAGGCGTTACCTTTCAAAGCCCTCTGCCCCTGCCARTCTCTAGTTGCATAAAGCTAAATTTTTGATGGCAGACTTTTAGTGTAGGATTTCTCTAGCCTACATTGTCACTGTCTCCACTGTGAACATCTGATCAGGGAAGTCATCTACACAGTGCTGGTAGGAGAGAACAGGAGCGCAGATTACTTTAAACATAAACATTTATGATGAGATAAGTGATATTGAAGGAGCCCAAATGACGAGCTTAGATGTATGAGTGAGAACTCTAGATACCTAAAATTTGGTGAAATTAGTCCCACCCTTGGATATTAAGTTGAAGAACATCTTAAGATAATTTTTATTCTGACCTCAAACACGGAATTTGTTTTGATCCTATTGCTAAATGAGAAAACATGAGGAATACATTGTCCTAGCATGATCATTCGCCTCTTCCTTGGCAGTGAAATAACTAACACTGTTGGCAACATTCCCATTCAGCTTCAAAGTTAACAACTCTTTATGAGCAGGAACTGCTTCAAGCCATTGTTTTAGGCTGTCTTCAGGCTTGGTTTGATACCACTACACAGGTCAAACATTTCATATTGCACGCATTATCATAGGATCTAAGCACCTCGGAGTTCCTTCCTTAGTTTATGTAGATTTAATATCTTCCAGACTACCTTTGCAAGCTCAAGAACTTAATTTGTTTTCAACAAAAGTTTGGAGCATCAGAGAAGCAAATGTTTTACCAAATAAACCCAATCAGATTGTTGTCTAGAAGCATATTTTGGTTGTTTGCTCAGTGGCTACTCAATTGACTTTTCGGGTTGCAGAAATTCCAAAAAGCAAAAAAATACTACCTCTGACAGTACTAACTGGAGGAACAAACCACCAGGAACAGAAGTGACACTAATCTTGATCACTTGATTTTTAAGAATTCTAATTTCTATGGAAGTTAAATTAACTTTGTTTATCACCATTTTCTATTTGTCACTTTGAAAGTGTTTCTGCATTAAAAGCTGCAGCAGGATTAGCAGGTGGCAGTGGCCCCATCTCAAGAGATGATTTACAACACTGTCAGCATTTTACTTACTAGGTAAGCAAAACTGTGTATCTAGGTGAGTCAATTCAAATATTAAGGCATATGAAAACTGTTAACAAAATCTTCCATGTAGAAAGTCTACTTGCCTTTGCAAATTGAACAAATCTGTTTTGAGAAATAAAACATTAAAAAATCTGACACTTGAAGACTGGTATAAGGGTACTAAATATAGCAAAGAATAGTTTTGGGCTGCACATATTTGCATTGAACTATTTCAACTATATAGGACATTAARTAAATGATAAATAATTTCGTGCATCTACCTTGTAGCTGGCACAAAAGGACTTAAATTCATTCTACTTTTCTACTCACAAAGAGTTGCTTTAATACATGAAAGATAAACAAACAGATGATCCTTTTTCAATTTTTTAAATTCTAAATTATTGTCCTCAGTCTACATCTACTTCTTAACTATTATCTGAAATACAGTTTGTTGAGGTCATTTCAGAAAAAAAATTACATACTCTCTCTGGTTCACTTTTCTCCGATTGATAGGTTATCTAACACACAATTCATCTCATGTATGGTAATACAGGTAAAACAGATTTCAAAAAAGGCATATGGAAATGCAACATGTAGTTTGCAATGACTGTATTTTGTGAAATAAATGTAGCAAGTCTTGTTAGCACCATTAAATATCTCCTATCTTCAAAAACAGAACTAAATTAATCCTTGTGCTGACAGAGATCTTTGAAAAAGTTAAATAAATCCTGTATCAATGGCCTTCCTTTAAATATGTATTTACTTTATGGCTAAGTAAAAATATACCACTTGTTYGAAAGTAGTACACACATAGGCCCTGCACTTTCTGTTTATACTCTGATAGAGTCCGTCCCTACCAGATTAATGGGACAACCCTTATTTTACATACAAAAATAAAATAAATTAATACAGAAAGAAGGATTTATAGCGTAGCATATATTCACGTAAATCCATTTCATCAAGGAATCCTAAATTGCCTTCCCTATTTCTTAGGTTGAAAGAGACAATGTGCTACCCCTGGCCAGCCTCACTCATGAGGACTGCTAGGTTACCTTACAGTTGATCATTCATAGTGCAGCATTTACTTGAAAGCCAGATGTAAATCATCCAAATTCAGTAGCTCTCAAATGTTATTTGTCCTCCCACTGAAATAATATTTTTGGTAACTAAAGGGATGCACGTAGATTAAGATTTCTCTCTGGAAATCCCGGATGGATTCCCTAAGACAGATAAAATTAATAATCGATTTKCTTTGTCATGATATGTATCCTCCCAATTATTTAAAAGAAAGGGTATGTAAAGGTTTTGCATTACAGAAGGTTCTGGTCACAGCACTGTGACGTAACAGATGCAGTATCAGTTTTCAAGCAGAATTATTCAGTATATAAAAGGTCTAACTGTTTAGGGGTGTGTCTGTCTTATATTTTAGTTAGAAACACTTAAAAGAAAACACTTCCCTCCTTCTCTCATCAGGGTGAAATCAAGGTCATCTGATTTAAACTCCCCGGGATAGTAATATTTAAAATTAAAAGACACTCCACCTAATTATTTTACTAAAAGCCTTCAATACCTCTAAGCTCTTCAAGTAACATCTAAAGCTTTAAGAAGTTGCCAACTGTTTGAATAATACAGTACACAGAGTACCACCCTTTAAGGGAAAGCTGGCATGTTCAAATTGGGCCAAATAAGCAATAAGACAATATAAACCCAAGCCACTTAAACCACATGAATAATTCCCAGACACTCAGAAATCTGATTTATAACCATGCACAAGCAGTGCTATCATCGTTCCAGAATTCATTTTGCTGGAATTTACTGAAGGATACTGCTGTGTACTAACAGGATTTTACAATTAATAAGACCTATAATGCTACTGACTGGGCATGAAAACTGTGTACTAAATTGTGTACAATTCTGCTATTAGAGGTAAGTTTGCTATGGAGAATAGCACTATAAATCATTAAGTCATCTCAGGTTTCTGTATTATCCAAACATACCTAGTATTCCTGTTAAGACTGTCACCCCTGACATAGGGATGTGATCTTAAAAATAACCTGGGATCCTTAGTTTTACAGAAATAGTGTTTTCTGACTTTTAATGACACACTTTGTTCCCAGACATCGTAATTTTGTAGTTTCTCTGATCTTAAGGCATTTTGCTAATTGCATTTCTGCAGGATATTTGATGTGCTGCCACGAGTCAGAAGAAAAGCAGAAGCTAAAGGACTACGAATCCTTTCTTATACATACCGATATATTTACACATATAGAAGAGGGCTTATTTTTTCATGAGTTAGCTTAATATATCAAGGACATGTGGAAAATTTTGAACAAGAAGAAAAGAAATTATTCTCACATAAGACTGTCCAGATACAATCTGTTGTGGAGTAACTACAAACCTTTAAGTTGTGTTTGTACATGAATTATTGTGGTGTAACTACAGAGCTTTAACTTCAGACCACCTTTTACTTTACGAAATGTAATGATTTGCACCCACCTAAAGAATGGGAATAGTTAACCTGGTCTCAAATCCTGTTGTGGAAACACTTGTTAAAACACTGATCACCTGCATACATCCAGTCTCCCATCTTCTTTTCTCCTTGGGAAAAAATAAAGTTGTCTATTCAGTGTTAGAAGGGTTGATCCACTCCAATTTGAATACAATTAGCAAGATTGTTACACAAGCTGCAGTTGCCAGATCTTTATGGCTGGTAATACCTCTGCCAAAATACACAGTATTTTCTGGTTTCAGTATGACTTCGCAAGGCTATGGGTTGGAAAAAGCAGGTTTTTGATTGTGCAATGAATCCAAGCACAGCCAGGAATTACAGATGCTAACAAAAAACCTCAACCTTGTGTTTGACTTCAGTTTTCCCAGTAGGACTGATACTTTAGGGTAACCTCCAAGGGGATTTGAGTGGCAGTTTTTCCCATTTTGCTTTTCCTGATATGCAGGAGCAATGTGAGAGAGCTAGACCTCTATTTCTGGTCAAAATACGTGCTTCTTGTAAAGATGAGATGTCACTCTCCTTTTGGAGAGCAAGAAATGTATGAGATATCAACTGAAAGCACCAGTTGTCACAGAAGGGTTGATGTCTGTTCTCTGGTTAGACATCAACTTATTGTGGTTATATCCAAATATAATCTCCCACATTTCAAAGCTTTGCTGATGCAGAGAGACACCGTGTTCCTAACTCTGGGTTTCTCAATCGAATTGCCAGGTGCAGATCCCATGTTTAACTCCATTCTCACAACCATGAGCCTCTTCTCTCTCACCTCCAAACCAAGCCTCCTAATTACCTGACTGTGCCCTTTCCTAATAACATGGTTTCCTAACAACAGTTTTCAGAAATAACTTTGGTGTTAAAGAAAAGGGCACAGGCTTAGAACAAGAATTTCTTACCCATGAACACGTAAGAGCTACAGGTTTGTTTGTTTTTAAACAAACTTTTGAACATAGTCCCTGTGGTCTGTCTAAACTATTCTTGGCCTTCCTTTGAAGCCTGAGGCCAGACAGCCCCTCCAGTCTTCTGCTTCAACTGGCTTGTTTCTGGTGGTACAGACTCTCTCTTACTCAAGGAAGCACTTTCGTTTTTGACAATGAGAAGAGTTGTAACTCAGGGTGTCACAGAGCACAGGCCACTAATGACAGAAACACAAGGGCAGACTTTGCACACTTCTGGTCTGCGTGCAATAGCTCGGCAAAGGACCTTGAGTTAAAAACTGTTACTCACACTCTCAGTCTAGGAATGAATTCTCTCATTATAGTTTGATGGTATCAGTATGACTGGAAAGTAAAACACAGTATTTTGATCAGTCTCAAATATTGAGCATTTTAAAGTAAACCAGCATTTTTGGCAGGACCCCGAGTACCTTTTCCAATAATTTTCTTTTTTTTCTCTCTTCAGCCCTCAGTCTCACGTCAGGACGACTAAACTTTGAGCCACATGAAGCTAGATAAATCCTGCTTCATATCCTATTTATGCTTCTCCAGGCAAAAAGGCCACCAGAAATTATTTAAGGAACATTTTCCTGCACACTTACTGAGAATCTCTGTACCCCCTTCTAGCTCAGTCAGCATGATAGCAAGGAACCAAACTGTAGGGCCAGCTTGGACCCCCTTCTTAACTGTTTATCCTCCCTACATTGGGAGTTACCACTCCTGAGACGTAAAAACTCACAACATTCCCTAAATAACACATTGTAGTTAGCCCTACAGAGCCATTCCAATGTGAAAATTAAATTGCAATTCAGGCAAGGAAAAGGAAAATATCAGTGTCCGTTAGCTGTTGTTCTGTCTTGCTGGCTTTTTACATCATTCCTGAAGCTTTCCCCTTATACAGCAAAGGACCTAACTCAAGTTTACATTGATTTTTCTGCAGCAGCCTTCCCTACTAACATCTTCCGGAAATTTGTAATTTAATACATGTATTATCTGTACCTACTCGCTCCGGTCTTTTTCCCTCTGAAATTAAACAGGTCACTTCCCATAGATCTTTAACAACAGTAGGAAGTACCCTCTTATATTAACTCCACCTTTAATTTCAGCTTTCCATGTCAATGCATGTCGGGAACATTTGATGTGACAGGAAACATCCCCAAAACTATGCCGATTCTGCAATGCCATTAAAACGGGACCAAAAGTTCCATGCTGCGTGTTACAACCGTGAAACTGAGTTAACTGCCAAGTGAACAAAACAGTGTTTAAGTTCTTTTCTCCTTAATATATGACAGCACGGATTTCACACGCTGAGTAGCTCTGGTCTCTGATCCTGTCTGATCTGAGAGGAAACCTGAGCACAATTTCCAGAGGTGTTTTTACACTCGACAGAGTGTTACGGAGACTCAGCTACTGCGAACTCCTCTTTCCGTACGCCTTAAAGGCCGCCTAAGGATATCCTACAGAACAGGAATTGCCATCTGCTGGCCAAGCCAGTAATGGACATCCACCGCAATATATTACTACGTCTCCCTGACTAAATTAGGAAATGGATTTGAGCAAAGGAGACGGTGCAAGCGTCAGCTGAGCCTGGCCGCTGGGACAGAAGTATGTGCATACTTCTCCGTCTCACGTTGGAAAAGGAAGGGAAAAACTGCAGAGAAGGAGATGAGTTTGGGGGATCCATGAGGTTGAGGTGTTGGTTTAAAAATAAATGGTAAAATTATTGTTATAATCTCATCTGGAAATTACACTTTAATTTTTATACTTTTGAGTGACAACAAGAGAATGTAGGGGTGACAAAACCCTTCTGCTGGGAGAGGAAGGCCAAGTCTGCAAATTTCTGTTTCCGGATAAGAGCTTTTTAGAGGCACTGGGGAGGCACCACAGGAATCCCTGCCCATTCTCACCCAAAATCCTGTATAGCACGACACGCTTATCCCCTGACTCTTTTCTCTCATCTGCTTTCTCACAGCTGCAACTTTTTACGTTCCAAGCCCCTCTATCTCCAAACTCCTTTCTCAAGCCACCTCCCAGCTCTCAGAGTCAAACCATTTCTCCTCATCCTTTCAGTCCAGAACCCCTGACATTTTCCATCTTCTTTCCCATCCTTCCTTAAATTTTCTTTCCTACCAAGTCTTCCTCCTTTCCCCCCAACTCTCACACTCTCCCACAACCCCAGACTTCTTATTCCAAGAAACTCCAGCCCATAGGGTACACATCTTGCTCCCAGTGCAGGGCCTCATATCTGTCCCAGCTGCTTGACTTCTCCTGCTCTATCTGCTCAGAACAACTCTCAAGACAAGACAGAGCAGGTGGAAGGGCATGATAAGTCTTGGGAAACACAGATGCAAGGAATGTTTATCCAAATACTTCTTCTCTGATAACTACCCAGTAGGTTGCAGAACACAAGAGTTAGATCCCTCCCTTGGTCTTCTTGTCTTAGTCAAACCCAGCCCTCTCAGCCCCTGCTCGTGCAGTGTGTGCTGCAGCATCCCAATCACCTTGGTGACCCTCTCTGGACCCTCTACAGTTTGTAAATATCCCTTTTGCTCTGGGGTGACCCAAACCAAACACAGTACCCCAGTCATGGTCTTGTGTCAGATATGGGGGAATAATCACTTCCCTCAACCTGCTGGCCATGCTCTTGCTAACACAGATCAGTTAGTCCTCATTGCTGCAAGAGAAACTGCAGACATCTATTCATCAGATTGCTCACCAGCACCTTTCCGAAAAGCTATTTTTCATCCTGTATTCCCAGCCTGCACTGGTGCGTGGGGTTATGACATGCCAYGTGCAGGATCTTCCCTCTGCCTTTATTGAACTCCATGAGGTTTTCGTTGCCCATTCAGAAGGAACTTGCTGAAATGGAGGGATGATCTATCCTGCCCTCCAGTAGAGTGGTCACTTTCTCCAGTTCAGTGTTATCCATGAGCTTCATGCAGGCACAGACCATCCCACTGCACAAGTGGAAAGAAGTAAAGAAGTAAAGCAGTAATTTCTGCTTTTATTCCCCAGCCTTAGTGGAATTATGATAAATGGACTTTTTTCTATCACTCGTATTTTCTAGCAGGAGTTGCATAGCTGAAGTGCCTGTGTTAAAAAAATTGCATCCTTTTATGTACCACCTATTTTCTTCATTGGATAGTACCAAATTAACTGTCTTTTCCCATACAAGAAGAACAAGGACAAGAGAAATGGCCTCAAGTTGCACCAGAGGAGGTTTAAATTGGATATTAGGAAGAGTTTCTTCACAAAAAGGATTGTCAAGCATTGGAATAGGCTGCCCAGCAAAGTGGTTGAATCACTATCCCTGGAGGTATTTAAAAGACGTGTGGATGTGTCACTTGAGATATGGTTTACTGTTGAGTGTGACAGTGCTGGGTTAATAAATGGTCGGACTCGATGCTCTTCAAGGTCTTTTCCAGCCTAAATGATTCTGTGATCTCCATGTCATCCATGAATTCCTATAGTTTTGCAATATTCCCCTTTGGTTATATCTTTTCCGGCAGAAGAGCTGATACATTCATTCTTCCTGTAGAGGCCAGTCCACATCTTAAGATCATCTTTGGCTTTCGCTGAATTAGTTCTGTTAGAGCCCTTTTCAAGGTGGAGGACAAGGATGGCTGAACTGCACACATCGGGCAGGGTATGGGCACACTTTGAATTTATACAGGAGCAAATTTTTATACTTTATTTAATTTTCTGCAAACTAATACTCATTCTTATTTCCCCATACTAATTCTTAACATTTGATTTCCTTTTTTGATTGTATCAGGATTACTTTTTCCCTCCCTACTACAAGGTCTCATTCCTTTTTTTTATTATTATGTGAGGTCAGTTTTGTTCATCATTTGTACATAACAACAATTAATTTAATTTGTGTGGCATTAAAAGGCACCCTCCCAATAGTCTTCTGGATATCTTCGCAGGTGCCAGTCATCTTTACAACACCAGTTAAACTTTGCCATATCATTTTATCAAACTACAAGTTATGGAAGAATTTGAATATTGCCAGTATCTGGGAAGAAAAACAGCAGGTGAAATTCTATACTGAGAAACACCAATGTGAAAAAACCCTTCTCCAGGTACATAAAATAATAGTACCTACCATGTTACTATAATTTGAAAGTTCATTAGAGAAGAGAGATCTTGGTCTTATTTTGGTCCTTTCTCCAGCAGCAATTGCTCCCTAAACCATGTCTAACTGGCACATAGAATCATAGAATCATTTAGGCTGGAAAAGACCTTTAATACCATTGAGGGCAACCGTATGGGTGCCAAGCCCACCACTAAGTCATGTCCCTGAGCACCACGTGTACAAGTCTGAAGCCAAGCAAATGCCCCAGCTGCAGCTTTCTTGGAAGGGTCCCCCTGCAGCACTTTCATCCATTGGCACTGTCATTGCCAAGACAGTGCTGCATATAAATATTCAGCCTCCAGCTGAACATTAATCATTACTAAGAAGAGAAAATCAAGAAGAAAGTGTTGCTCTAATGAGAATTAGTCATGTAAAAATACCTTTGCTATTACATACAATTATCTTCTCAGAAAGAACGAAACAGAACTAGAAAGAGTACAAAGAGGACAAATAAGCAATACGTTACAGTTTCTGTGTGAAAAACATTTAAATTGACCAAGACACTTCAGCTTGGGAAAGAAATCAGTAAGGAAACTGAGGCCTGCAAAGTCATGATTTGCATGAAATAGGTGAAGGGAAATGTTTATCTGATAACACTTACATAAAAGACCTAAGGAAAATCCAAGAATACAATCAGACTTCATGTTTAACCCAATAATTCCTATGTCACTCAACAAAACTAAATTATGAAACTAATCAATACAGAGTGTTTAAGATGCTAGAATTGCATACTTAACCAAACAATAGGAAGAGTCATAAAAGAAAGAAGCAGTAACAACAAAACACAGTAAAAAGCAGACTACTTCCAGCTCAGGAACTTTTCTTATTGTGGGTTTCTTTATACTAGGAAATAACAGGAGAAGTATTGAAATGAAGCTTYATTGAGTTTCTCCTTGTTCTCCTACTCTTTCCCAAAGTACCCTTCATGGGACACTTAATGCTCATTTTAAACTTCCAGGGTGAAGCACGAATGCAGTTCCTTGCTACCACAGACACTGCAGTGTATTTTCCCACATTTGAGGAAATCGCATGGACAACCCATCCAGCACGTAAAGGGTAAGTCATATCTTTGGGAAAGGAAGTATCTAAATCATGTTCCTTCAGATGGAAAGAACTCTTGGTTCTAATGGAAAGTAGTTGTTCTTTGTCCTGTGACATGGGTGGAAATTCAAAATGAGTAGAAGTAAAGATGTCAAAGTAAAGCATTGTGCTTCCATTAAACTCAATTTCTTTTTATTCAACTTATGAAACAGTAGGGTTGATATGTGCATTATTGGCATGTTATACTGAATATAAAGGCACTAATGTTTCCATGGTGACAAATCAACTTTCTCCAATCCCCAGAGTTTTCATACAATGGGAAGTCTGGGCTTTTAATTCTGACTTGGAATAACACAAGGTTTGCAAATGTTGTAATTCCCAGAAATTCCATTTTTTGAACAGTTTGTTCTTTATCATAGACTGACTATGAAACACCAGTGTGTTTGTTTGGAAAAGGAAGGTTCCTGTCACTTGAAAACATTCATCTTGTAGATATCTTTATTCACACAACTGCTAACCCTTAGTGATCCCGTTGAGATCTCTCCCTCAGCAGGAAGCTAGAGTGGCAGTGAGCTRACTTAGATTTTCTTGTCCGTGGAAGCTGGATGTATCCCACACCCAAACTATCGATCTAGAACAACAAACCACCTTAATCACACAAGTACTTCTTGGCAAACACAAAATAACAAGGAGGAGTAATTATTCCCAAACAGGAATGCCTGTTCTCATTAAGGATTTCCCTCCATGCAGGGAAAATAGGGAGCAGGGTTCTCCAGGACAGACTATGTTCAACACTCTTCTGCAATGCATTGTTGCAAGTAAACAGGAGAGCTTGATGGATAAGATCTTAAAGTTTGTTTGTATGTCTGTTTGTTTGTTTTATAAGGAGAAGCTACCACAATCCAGGAAAGCCATGTTCAGTCTCTGAACAAGTCTCCAAGTGTCCAGTTCAGTGTCTGAGAGGCGACATTGAAGACCAGAAAGTTTCTGATTTCAGTCATCTGGCATTCACTGTGAGAAAACATCTCTGCTATTGCCTTGTCTTAATAATTTGCCTGTTCTTTCTTAACACTTATTTGTTTTGCTACAGAGTTAGGCCCATGGAAACTAGCTCTTTACCTACTAGGTTGAAAAGTTCATCCTGTTCTACTTTTTAATAGAACAGCAAAACTTTCCCGTAAACTCAGCTCCCAGAATCGATTATAAGCCTGGTGTAGCTGGCTCTGACCTAATGTTGGCACCACTTTCATAAACCACAAGTTTTGACAAGTTTTTTCCTTCTTCTCTGCTAGCATTTAATACATCTTTTTCTCCAGGCATACCAGTCAGGTGGCATAAATCTCCTGCCACAAGMGTGAGTTTTTAAAGGAACAAGAATTACCTTTGACAGAATCTCATGCATGAGTTCATCTTTAGGGTAGGTTTATTGTGTCCTATGCAGCCCACATGCCGAAAAAGAATTTCACCTTTCACTTTTTCATAATATTCCTTTAACTATACTTTTTCCTTAACAGGGACAGCTTTGTCTACCCACACTTCAACTCTTCAGTCACTTTACCGCATAGGCCACAGAATAGATTTCCTTCCAGGAATTGGAAGAAAAGTAACTGAGAACCTAATCAGCTATTTCATCCTGAAAACAGCAACATGGATCTAGTGGAATTAAATGAACTTTAAAATATTTTTCATCACTGGAGAAAATAACTAAATCTGCCTGCAAAAGATTTGAGGCTCATGCTAAGATGTAGTGTTAGCTTTCCAAGCAAAACATACATGGAGTATTTCTAATCATGCTCAGGCTAGAACAAGCCCAACTTAATCTTTTATTTAAGTTCATTAAACAAAAACATTTAACACAGCTCAAAAAGTCTTGTTCATGGCATGGCTCCATAGCATCTGAGGGAAAAGAAGTATGTTGAAAAATCTTCGTAGTGGAGAAAATCCTTCCAGCTAAACCAGAAGTCACATAAGGAGTTTTGTTAGAAGGTTACTCCTGATGGAAAGGAGAAGTGTCCTGAAAATTATTTTGAAGATTGCCTTAAAACCAATCTGAATAGGTTTTCTCATGTTTTGCTAAAAGGCACACAGATGACCTAGCATCTTTCTTATGACTGATCAGGACTGCGTGACGTTGGTCTTTGTTGAAAAACCTCAGCATTTCTGAGAGGTTTTCTTTGCAAAGAAAATCAAAAATCATAAGTGGTTCCACTTAGGTCAACTTCTTCCTGAGTGTTGCTGACATCTTTGCCAGCTCCACAACAGCACAGACAGCAGAGGCTTCAGCCACAGGAAGGTACATGAAAACCACCAACAAAGACCACACCAACAAGGAATCCACAACTTCAACATTTTATCTTTGTTGCCAAAGCAAACCTGTTTGGTAAAAGTCAGTTAACCTTTGCTATCACATCTGTAAAATGGTGTTAAAAGTGGTTGTCACAGGGAAAGTTGTGATGAGGCTTCCCGGCAAATGTAAACCCCAAACCCCATCGCTTTCCTTAAGAACAAGCTCAGAATCATAGTAATTCTCAAACTTGGGCACTATCTTACAGATACTGCTGTAAGCAGCAGTACAAGTGGCAGGAGTTCCCCTACATCTCCCATCCCATCCCCAGCCTTTTACTCCCTCCCCAGTGCAGCAGTGCACACCCAGTTGTGCTGTGAGCCAGATCAGGGAGCTGATTCAGGCTCCAAAACAAAGGAGAGCCCCTTCCCTCTCCCCTCTCCTGCCTTCTCAAGTGAGTTCAATTCCCTGACCCTGTTGCCAGTCCCACAAACAGCTGCACCTTCCTAACTCCTTATGTCAGCACTGCTGCTGCACTCCCCACATGGTGTTATCTGTAAAGTGTTTGGTTTGCGGGTTTGTTTGGTTTTTTTAAGAAATGTCATTCTGTATGGCCTGTTGCCTCTGAGAAACTGGAGAAGGCTAATGGCAGGAAGGGTGGGTATCCTTCTCTCTCTGGAAGGAAAGCAAGAAGTAAATGCCCAGCAGTTACCAGGTCTCTGGAATCTTTCTTTGAGTGAGCCTTTCTGCACAGCCCTGAAGAGGTGAGCATCTGAAACACAGACATCCCTCACTCATTGACTACAGAGCGCACTTGAGTTGTACTATTGTTTTCCCTGCAATATCCTAGAAACCCTTAGATATCTCAGGTGTGTTCAGAGAAGAAAGGAAAAGAAACAAGATAAAAAATTAGGAAAAGCACCTACAAGCTTCTTTTCACAACATAAAATATCAAGCCTGTCTAACATATCTCTCAAATAACTCTATTAAGCAAGGAATTATTCCCATGTGCAAAGTAAGCCAACAGGAGCTGAAATCTATCGCCTCTTATGAATTAAAAGCTCATCACTCCTTATTGGCATGCTGCATGTGCACTTTGGAGAGCCTCATTAATTCTTCATAATAATCTGTTTTCAATTGAAAGAAAAATTAAATGGCAGCAATGGGAGGTGAATGCAAGTTCTGCATCACACTCTTTGCAGCACACTGTCCCAATACAGACTCCCTGATACAGCAGCTGTGACTGCCCATCTTTGGCAGTGACTCACGCCAAACAGGTCTTTGCTCAAGAGAACTTCTCTTAGAGATGTTTGGGGTGAATTTATACCGCTGAAGATCTCACATTTCTTTGTTGCATGGGGAGGCTAGTTTCCGTCACACACAAGAACACAATGCACCAGGAGAGAGAGGAGACATTTTGCCTGAATCTTTTCTTCCACCTCACTTCTGCGGTCCCTTCTTCACCTTCCTCCCGGCCAGAGAGCAACTTCTGAGCCAAGGAGCTCAATTGCCACTGGAGAGAAACATTAGCAACTTGCAATCAGCTTGAGAAGATGTAACTACTCACGGACTTTTTGGATTAGAAAAACAGAGACCCTGACTTAGTACAAAGAACATGCCTTTATCTGAGGAACAAGCAGAGAGGGAAGAGACTTTTAAACTATCTTTTGGCAACAGATGATCTTGGGCCCCAGCGTGCCTCTCTACAGCTAATGCAGATAGTCGCTGTTGCAGCAATGATTCCAGGGCATACAGCAGCATCAGTAATTCTCCTGCCTAGAGGCGAGCAGCAGAGATCAATGGTTTAATTTTGCAGATTTAAAAGGGAAAGAAATAATGCCAGCACCTAAAGCAGCCTTAGAATTGATCACAGAGCTCTGCCTTAAGTGACAGCCCTTTCATTGCATCCCTGCTGAGCACTGCCTTCTCCTATGTTAATGTTAGGAAACAGGGAGATAAATTTAGATTCTGAAGTTCACCTGCTTTGAATTGCAGGACTGTATATGTCAAAAACACAGTTTATTTTTCATAAACAATAAAAGACAAAAACCTCAACTTCCTACCAGCACAAAGAGATGGTCTGGACAAAGAGTAGGAAAGGGGTCACTGCAGCTGTGTCTTGTTTGGTTTGGAGGCTGTAAGAGTGAAGGGAGTCAAGAAGAGCAAATTGCAACAATCAAAACAGAAAACAGGGACCATATGGGCGTACTTAAGGATCATGGACGGAGTGAGAAATCCAAATTTCATAGGTGTTGTGTTGCATCACAGAAAGAATTATGGGATTATCAAGGAGAAAAGAGGGAACAAAACGAGATTTTGTCATTAACCATGCATACTCCCTGTTAAGTTCTACCAAAAATTTTATGTCTACTTCCCCTGAATTACTTTGTGCTTATCTTAGAGATGGAGGGTGGGGGGTGGAAGATTG
Source organism: Amblyornis subalaris (assembly GCA_018881555.1). Taxonomy (NCBI): domain Eukaryota; kingdom Metazoa; phylum Chordata; class Aves; order Passeriformes; family Ptilonorhynchidae; genus Amblyornis; species Amblyornis subalaris. The sequence continues at coordinate 19,072,129 of JACAXG010000002.1, read as the reverse complement.
AGTAGACAGAATACTAGTCAGAATACAACTGAAAGTCAAAGAAAACAAGAATAAATGACGAAGAGATACCTTAGAACTTTCTTGATCAGCGAACATCTGCTGTGTTCACTGATTGCTCTGAGTAGATGATTCCCATGTTATTTAAGATAAACCTTAATCTCAGATTCTTTTCAACCACACCCACCATAATTTCTTTGCCCACACAGCACTTGGATCTCTTCTGCCTACCATGATCTCCAAATAATCAATATCCAGACTCATCAGGTAAGTCTCTAAGAAACCCTACGTTCTCCCAAAATTTTGGGGTTTTTGACAGCTTCTCCTCACTATGTTCTGCATAGATGTGTGACAGCAAAGCTCTTCTTCCTATATAGTGTTAGTCATATGGCTAACCTGGAACATTCATCCATTCAGGAAGGCAATCCTACAGAGACTTCACATTCAGAAGCCTCATGACTCTTTTCCTTGTACATTTTTAGGAAACCTGACTTCTGATGCAACTGACCTATTTCTCAGCTATGTCTTTGGATTGCATCTGGGATGTGTCAGCACTGCTAGAGGCACTTCAGCTAAGTTCAAAAAGAGGAGATAAATTGCACTTGGGGACAGGGGAGAACTCTCTGCACCATGTGTAATACACATGTTAAGATGTATTATGTATGGCTATGTTATATATATTATGCACAGCTAACATTTTTCACTTTCCTCTCTTCAATAATGAAAATGTCTCTAACAGAGTTCTGCTCTAGTCTCCTTACCCTGCTACCCTGCTCTCTTGTATTTGATAGCATCCAGAATAAGCCTTTTTTCCCCTGGCTGGAGGATGCAGCAGTCAGTGCAATATCTGGTGTGTCTGTCATGTCCTCTTTTCACACTGTTTTCTAACCCTCCCCAGCTGCAACCAAGCCAGTGGTGGAGGGAAGCCCTCACAATCAAACCCAGAAAGCACTTACCAAAACCAAACAAGGTTGCTAAGGAACTGTAAAGATAAGCTCAAACCTACCGAATCCAGGAAGGAGAAGGGAGTTCATATCTCTTATCAAACACACACCACTCATTGGCCTCAGTGTTCAGTCTGTCACATTATTCTAGCACAGAGCTAAAGCTGTGATTATGTGCACCCAGGACAGATTCTCAAAAAGGTATGAATCCCAAGAACCTACCAGGTTTCACCACTCAGTATCTACCTCTCTTCCTACTTTTTATAATTCCACTACACCTAAAAAAAACCAAGTAAACTTACAGTGCAGGTGGGCTATAAATGATGTGTGTATCATTGGTTATCTGTAATGACAGTAGCCTAGTTAACAGTAGCAATGAAGACACCAGCAGCACATTTGGGCAACATCAGCACACCAGCCAAGGGTCCACAGAAGCCATGTACTCTCCTTACCATCCTGCCAGACAGATTAAAGAGAGCATGGGCTTGACTGCTGATTTGCAACTTCAACTCTGTTTTCCTGCACAGGCACAGCTACAGGAGTCACACTTTGCTCACAGGGATTTTCTTGAAATCAAAGTTGTTACTAAGCTCAACACATAAATAAAGCTATCTCCAGTGCATTGGGAGGTAAGAAGATGAAAGCCAGAGGAAAGGGATGAACATGCCAGTTATGCCTTGCCCATGCCATGCAGCCCCAGGGGCCATGTTTATGTGTTTTCAGAACCTGGGGAAATCTGGAAGAAAGGTGCAATTGATGTAGAGCAAGCTCCTTTCATCAGCTGCCCTTCAAGCACTGCGTGTTCTGTTCCCCATGCACACAGCTACAGACAATTTCCCTACACTTTGAAAGACCCTGGGAAATACGAACATTCCACCAGAAAGGTTATATTTAGCCCTTCTATTGCCATTCACCTTGAGTTAAATCAGATACTCAGAATGCAGCCATTGCTGAGGTGCAGACATGTGGTTATTTCTGCTCTACGCCTGAAATCACATCAGCCGCAGCCTCGTGGCTTTGTCAGTGCTTCACAGCAAGGCTGAAACTTCTCCAAAACACGAGGTGATCTCATTCATTAACTTGGCTTCATCCTAGCTCATCATACAGAGATCAGAGCGGTTCTTTTCTGACATGAAAAACAAGAGAGCATTTCCACTTCCCAGTCAGGAATTTGAACCAAAATGGCACCACTTTGAGTACTACAAAGCGAGTTTTAATCCTTGCTAACAACATAACTTGAAGTGACTGGCATGAAAAAGCAGAGCCTAACTATCCTTACACCATATCCTGAAGAATTTCTCCTTGCCTCACATACCTAATAAATTTTGTCCACCATTTAGCTGTATTTCACCAGTACAAAAAGCTCCATATAAAAGGGTATTCACACAAACAGCCACAGGTGTGGAACATCAGGCACTTCAAGTTCCACCTCTAGTCAGGAGACAAAAAAGACCCTGCAAAGGGTGAATAAATGCACCTGCGTTCTCCCCACTGACTGATTTCCCGTGCTCAAGGACTTTTCACCTCTCTGAAGCTGCAGTAACCCCATTTGGGTGTTGGAAGGTGTAGTAGCCCTAACCTGTCCAAAACTCTTCATACAAGGAGCAATCTAGCAGCAGCATTAAAAAAGCCTCACAGCAGGATGCAACAACTTATCTCTGAGGGCTCTCTACCAAACAACTCTTTCACTTTTTAGGTTAAGAGGTAACAGGATTCTAGATGGTCTACATTACTGCTAACAAGTTAAGTTTTAAAACCCAAACTAAGCACCAAAATTAGCTTCCAAAGCAGGAGAATTTGGACAATGACAGACTTTCAAACTATGGGCATGCTGTCTTTTATGAACTTACAGTATTTTACTATTACTTTTACGACTCTAAGCTTGCAAAATACAGCATTGCCTGCTAGTATGGTTCTTCTATGGCTTTCAAGCAAAGGCCTACTGATTTGTACTTCAGAATGATACAGTGGGAAATATGAACCTGAAGTAGGTTATGGAATCATCAATTTCTCAAACATATGGTTATAGATCAGAGAAAAGGTTTTACAGAGAGTCATGCAAATACATTGATGATCAATACATTTGCATCCCCAAAATGAACCCAAACTTGTAAAGCCCTTCCTTTTTCACACTACAAATTTTACCAAATGAGCAGCACTGCAAGAACGTCATGTTCTTGCACAGCCACAGTAACAGCTCAGCCCTCCTGTTAGGAAAGCAAAGCTGCCCAAGAGCTTCCATGCAGGATGCACAAGGCAATTGAAAATAACAAACCACCTATTTCAGATGTGACAATTCAGCGGATTAGAAAACTACCAAAAAAAGATAAAGTATTAAAAAACATAACTAGGATGAGCAAGCTTGCTGTGTTCGTGATAAAGTGTGTACACTTCTATCACAATTATGCTTAAAGGGTGGAGTAACCACTTCCAAAGTGACAAGCAGAAGTAAAAAAGCAAGATTTTTCAATATGTTCCAAAACAGAACACCACACCAAAGTCTCACTAAACTCTTAAACTCTCATCCCCTTTATATAAGTCTTTAGCTGAGTCTGCACTAACTCATAAGCACAAACCTGGGAGAAAAGCAGGGTAAGAACAAAAAATACCTAAAAAAGAGGTACCTTTCATGGCTGCTACACATACTTCCATTTTGGGCACAAATCAAGCAGCAAAGATTGAAATTCAGACTGTAAAGGTTTCATTTATGCCTAAAGTAAATATCAGGTACTTTGCTACCATGGTGATGAACACAGTAAAAACACCTTAAGCACTCCCGATTCTGCCAGTGTAAAGCAGGGCCTGGTCCAATAGCTAAAAGCAAATCACACATGTATTGAGGTCACACTTTAGAAAATGGTTTAAAGTTTATTGAGTGTTGCAGTTGTGCAAAATCTGAGATACACAAACAATAAATGAACAGAGAAGTATATATTATATACATACACTGAGAAGTACATATTATATACATACACTGCTCTGGTCCTGCGCAGAATTCGTAAGAACTGACTGATCAAGGGCACACAACATAACAGCAATAAATCTAAAGTTACTGGGGGAAGGGAACCTCAATTCATCCCACTCCAACCAGTTTGATGCCAGCAAGAGATGCCCAAAGCCTGGAGAGGCATTGCAGGACAACAGGAGAGCACCTGCAGGGCAGCATAGAGCAATTTCAGCCTCCCCCACCAGCAAGTCCTATCACTGGAGACACAATTTAAATGCCTGTATGCTAAAAGCACACAGCATGGGGGATATCAGAAAGAAATTCTTCTTTGTGGGAGTGGTGAGGCACTGGAACAGGTTCCCCAGAGAAGTTGTGGACACCCCATCCCTGGAAGTGTTCAAGGCCAGGTTGGATGGGGCCTTGAGCAGCCTGGTCTAGTGGAAGGTGTTGTCCCTGCCCACAGCAGGGGGTTGGAACCAGATGGTCTTTAATGGCCCTTCCAATCCATTCTACGAAACCGCTCAGGAAATGAGTCACCTGCTGGACTCACATATATTTGCAAATACCAAGAAACAAATACTCAGCTTTGGAAAACTAATCAAGTTGTATCACATTTTTTATTTTAAATAACCAAGTTCCATGTTAAAGCTCAATATCCCAATGTTCCCTGTAAAATGACAACCAATTAAAAAGATTTTTTTTACAAAACTAAAGCTAACATCAGCTCAATCTTTTATGTCTGACAATTTATATTACAACGTATTTAATAAATTTGAAGGTACCAAGAGTTTTCAAAGCTGTTCCAGACTATCAAGCTGATTTTGACTTTTTGGGAGTAGCCGCACCATCTTCAGCTGACTTCTCTGCTGGCCTCTTTTTTAACCCTTTCATTTTCCGTGTCTGGAGTTTACTAAGGTCTTGCTTCTGCATGTGGATTCGACCATAAGTTGTACCAAACACATCATGGGAGATATTCTTTTTCTTCTTAGGCTGCAAGGGAAGAACAGTGTTAGCATTTCTGAGTACAGTCTCAGGAGCTCCTGTGAGAATCAAGTCTCCAAAAGCAAGGCCTCATACATTGTTTGGAGTTTAGAACATACAGCACAAATCTTAATCTCTAAGTGCTTCCAGAGGACAGTTTGGATGCCAGCTGATTGCCACAGAAGTGCTGTGGCCCCAGAAATGTCAGTTGGTCTATACTAAAGTAAGCTTTGTCTACAATAAGTAATACCTCAGCTTTTGCTCTGCTTCATCTGAAAGTAATGGACTTCCCAAGGTACATACCTTCAGGGCTTTTGGCTGCTTCAAAGACAGCTTATAAAGGTCATCTGAAGCTAAATGTGTCCTCCTCATAACCAGATCTAACGAAGGTCCCATCTCTTCCAGTTCAATTCTTGGTATTTTACAGCCAGATTTCTTCAGAAGCACTCTAGGAAGGGAAAAACAACCAAAATCAACATTGTCTCTGGTGCTAAAGATTTATCCACCTTCTGTAAGGACAGATTCAATGCTGCAGTTCAAAATACTATTGAATCAACTGCTACCACTAAGTCTATTATTGAGAAAGGCATCCCTCCGTAAGAATTTATAATACATTAAATCAGTCCCATTACAACTTGAATACATCCCAAATACAACCTGGCTAATGTAATTTATTATTTTTTTAAAATGAGATCAGTATAATCAGTGTTACTGTTAAAACTCAGCCCCAGTACCCTGAAAACTGTATCTCTTCTCAAATTCAAAATAGGACCTTGGGTATTATTAGACATGAAAAATATTTACTATCACTCACAGCAAAATAACCTGAGAAAGTGTTTTGGTTTTTTTGTTTTTAGAGTGAGACTGATAAAAATGGTTTTGGCATAGGAGAAATCAAAATCACAATGAACACATGCTATGAATGTTCACAGCCTCCTAAGGCAGGGAGTGAACTGCGAGGGTGAACACCAATGCAGCAAGAAAGATTGCCTTGTTCTGCCTTTTCCTGCTTTTTCTTGTGTGTCTCTGTCTGCAAGCCTACGCCCTGTCATTCTCTGGCAAACACCTAAGTAAGGAGAGTCCAAGAAATGAGCCTGAGAACTCACTAAGTCCATGAAGTCTAAGACAGCACTCAGGATTCACTAAGTTGATTCGCACCACTTTACTAACCCAGCCATATGGAAGAGCAATCCTCTGAGCTAGAAGGAGGAGCTCAGCAAGGAAGGAGGCAGCAGACTCAGGGCTCAAGTGTTTCTCTTCTGCTGTACAAGGCATTAGTGTTACACCGGAGCATCTCTAAACATTGCATGTTTTAAATGCAGCTCAAGCCTGTTCAATTACACAACTACAGATTAAATTTGGGGGAAAGCTGACAAGTGTACCAAACTCCAAACAAATAGGTAAAACACACACTCACTTGTAGCTTCGCATGTAAATTTTCCCATCCACAGCTGTGAAATGCAGAACGTACTCTAAGCCAGCCAGACGAATACTGGGCACAGTAGGACCTCTGAAGAAATCTGAGAGAGTATTTAAAAGGAATAAATGCCAGGTGACTTGGCTGAAAATAAAACCAACAGATGCCTACAACAAGTTGGTTTATTTCAAAAAGGACCCACATCACTTCAATGATGTAAGCTCTTTTTCTATAAATGTATTTTTCCTGCATGTAACTAAGCAAGGCTATCCATGAGATGGCTCTAGAAAAGCTGAATGTTCAATAAGAATCTCACAAAATACCTGCTACTTAAAACTGCAGCCTGGCCAACACATGGGAGAGAAACTTAACATTTCATGTTTTAGTGTGCACTGGTGAACCCAAATGTGTGTAGAAATCCTGACAGGAACACAGTGACATTCCAGAGATAAATTGGTAGCAATATACATGCTACCTATATACATATATATACTATATGTAATTGCATGGAAAAGAGGAAATAAACTTTCAGAGCAGTAACTTAGCATTATTAAGCTAGCTGGAATAATTGCATTGCCTATTCTTCTAAATATTCAACTCTAAAATCAGGCAAAAAAAAAATTATCTTCTTTTGTGTTTAAGCCAGTCAATACTCAGCTAAACACAGACCAGWACAGAGAAGCCATTTGCTCAAGCATCTGTTTAAAGACAAACCTGATACTTGAATCTCAATCACAGCCAGACTTGGAAGACTAGAAAGAGGGATCAAAACCAGTACACAGCAGATTGAAACTGCATCTTGTCTACTCTTACCTACATTGTCTCTCTCTGACTTTGGAAAAAAGTTTAGATACATAATTTCTTTCACACCTCCCTAACAACAAGGCACCTCTGTCCTCTAGGTAAAGCAATATTTGTCATTATGCCTAATGTTTTCTCTATTAATAAGCAGCATATCTATAAAAATAAGACACTTCAAATACTTGCTCAGTTTGCAAAGAGAACACTGAAATACAGGTTAAATACAAAATGAGCCACCTCTAGCAAGGTTCTTATATCAGGCTATGAAAATATACTGTGCAATCAGAGAGCCTGCAATGACCACAGCAATCTGTCCAACATATGCAGCCGGTGGAGAAAGAATGTGACCTTGACCAAGGGAACAAGGTGTGCTAATAAACACGACAGGGCAATGCTGAAACATAGGAGAACTGCTAACAGATGCAAAACACATCAGTCTTTCCCACTCTGTCCCATTTTCAGATCCCTTGGCTAGTTGTCTTTTCCTTCACTACGTTTTTTCAAGAGTATCAGCACTGGAGTGACATCCAAAACAAAGTCTTGCTGGCAAATACCAGCTGAAATCAGCCCAGGAAATTTCCTTGGTCAATTAAATACTCTCTTCTTCTCTTGAGTTGAGCTTGTAGTTAGAGGAACAGTTGGAAATAAAACATTTTCTTCGCTTGTGGCATAATTTTTTCCCTTCAACTAGTTCTCTGCAGGTACACAAGCTTACATTTACAGTGGTTTTATTGGCAACACCTCCCTTTCATATTTTTCTGTGGCATCATACATCTTTTTACCCACAGGATGATCTCTTCCAGTAAACGCAGGTGGTCAGGAATTTGTTTCCTGGCAACACTGAACAGCTGCAGAAACCTTACACTTCAGTATACCCAGAGAGTTGAATTTTTTTTAATGTACTCTTAATTTACAGCTCTTGCTTTGGTTGGACTAGAGACTTGCTTTTTCCTTTCTTTCCATTCCTAGTTCTCTCTCCCCCTTGTCCTCAAACATGTTTCCAGAACTTCCAATTTACTGTTTCCTGAAGAGAGCTTCTCAGGACCTTTCCATTTCCAGCTTAAATTACTACAGTAATTTTGGAATGTCTTTCTGTATCAATTTGTATCCAAAAGCTGGTAACAATGTAATCTATGTAGCTATGGTTAGCAGTAGTGTAGTTCAAACCCTATCCCAGACATTTCCCAGTCATCCCCTTTCTTGGCCAGAAAAGGCTTTCAAATCTTTTGAAACACTCAAAATGAGTCTGTGTGAGGAGGGCTGTTTGAAGAACAAGGTGACAGTCAATCTAAAATTGCAGAAGTCTCCTGCAAACCAATGTTTTAGAAAGTGTATAAGCAAGCTCTATAGTGCCTGGCCATTTTTAGGATGAAACAGGTGTGCAATAACAGAACTAACAACAAGCAGGCAGTGTTGTAAGAGCTGGAACATTCTATAGATACAAGCATAAAAAGTTATAAGAATTTCATTAACTGCATTCCAAGAACTTACATCCTAAATGAACTCCTACACTACCACATCGGAGGGCAACGAAAATCAAAAAAGAAAGAATGGGATGTCTTTGTCTTAACTGGTCTCCAAAGAAGATGCATCTGTCATTTATTTCTCCTAAATAACTTCTTCCACTTCACAATTTAACCAGACTACCGGGTTTGGTTACCATGAAGACAATAATTCTTCCTTGCCCTTAATTTTACATAGAAACTGCTGTAAGATGATAGTACAAATGTGCATAAGCACTTTTGATATCACAAAAGCCAATGAAAGCTTGGTTGTTCACCAGCATCACAGACATCACACTGCTTTGGCAACAAGAAGCTGTCAGCTATCTAATATTCCCTCTGGGATCCCAACAATACTGGTACAGCAACAAAATATTTGCTGCTGTTGTTATAAAGACATTATTTTATCTTTCTTAGCAATAGAGTAGCAGCTTAAAGGCACCATCTTTTGCAGAAATTGAATAGATCAGTTCTCCCCTATCAGTTAAGGGCAGTTTTGAAGCAGGTCAAATTAATAACCAAATTATTTTAATTGGTTAGTGATACCTTCAAGCCTTTACTCTCCTTGAATTTTGTCTATTGTTTTGCATCTAGGTATTTCACAGAAGCCAGCAGAACAATTAAGACCTGGAGTACTTGGCATACACTCAAGAAGAAAGATTGGGTGTGGAGTACATTTGACTGCAGAGTCATTAATGGCAAATAAATGGGAGAGGAGAAATGACAGATAAATACTGAAAGAAATGGGAAAGACTAGTTAGTTATTTGGCAAATATCTTACTATGCATGTCTCCCATTTATGCTGTTTGACCATAGGGTGCACAAGCACATCTGGACACCAACCACCGTGTAGATGCCTGAACAAGATACACTTAAGAAAATAAATGCACCTGTTTCCTGCAGTGTAAATACTTGTTTACACTGGCAAAAATACGCACTAGTAAAACTCACTTATCTTTGTATCCAATATTCGCCCATCTTCAAAGACGTATAAGTTCAGTTACTAGCCTTTCATCCATTCCCAAAAACCAGTCAGACATTGAGAGGATGAAAGTTTACTCCTCTCCTGCTCCCTTTCAGTCTCATTCCAGATGAAACATCTTGCTTTAAAGAATTACAATACTAAGGAAAAGCATTCTCATTTTTAGGGTCTGTTTCTAAAGAGCAATCATTCACCTGCTTGCCTAGGAACCTAAGAATGGAACTGAGAACAAGACTGTTCTTATTGGGCCAGGTTCAGTACTTTACCAGAGCTTAAAACCCAAACCAAAACAAAACAAGGTAATCTACTTTTAGGAAACCTATTAAAAAGAAAACACACACCACCCTACTCACTACATCTAGTTCTACCAAGCAAGATGCATTTTAAGTGTCACATTTTTAAGAAACACTATCCTATGACATCTATCTCTGAAAAAGCTACAACATGCTTTATCTCCCAGAGCCTCCAATCTTCAGATATTAAAATACTTCATGCCAGTTTCTAAGTTCCAAGCCTGTCTTAAAGTCAGGGCACAGCTATCATCTACAGCTGATCTTTACTGCACTTATTCGTCTCAAGTACTCTAAGCAACGACACACTTGTTAGAATTGGTGGAATTTCCAACAGAGAATGTTTTCATTACAAAACCAGAATTACACTGATGTGACTTTTCTGCAAGCAAAAATATCCCACTTTCTGAACTTAATCCACTGATTTCAATTTAGATACTTCAAAACGTTATTTGGTTAGAAAAGTGATGATCCAGTACAATTATAAGGCCAAGACATTTTGAAAAATAATGGTTTTCTCATAATCAAAGCAACAAATTCCAGCGAACACAGTCTTTTAGGCCTGTCTTTCCCCCCTCCCTTTAATAGTCATGATGATTAGTTAACTTTAATGTGACATGAAACCTACAAGTGCTCATTCTTGTTTTCTTTCTGTGCTGAACAAATGCAAATATTTATTGACAAAGTAGCTTTTCCCAACAGATCACATTACTACAGATCTATGCAGTCCTACTGCTCAAATAATCAAAATACTGACCAATAAGAAGGCTCTTCAGTCTTCTGTATTCCTCATTTACATCAAACATGTCACCAGCAAATATCAACATAGGTTTTGTTCCTTCGGGACATTTACTATTCTGTGGAATAAGAATTTTAAACCAACAAAAATTCAGACAGTGTTAGGGAACATACTATTGACTTAATAGGTTGGTCAGCCATTCAACACTGAATGAAAAACTGCTGTGACCTGTGATCAATATGGACAGAATAGACCAACCAAAATAAATTAAAAAGCAGAGCATAAAATTAACATTCTGGAGTACGCAAATTACCGATCTTCACATACTGCATGAAACACTTTTTTAAACAACTTAGTTCTGAGCTCAGAACACTTCCGAGCACAGAAAACAAATGCACCAAAAGAATCCTCCAGTAGGTGTCACCGAAATACTGAATTAGCAATTCCTTACCTTGACATCTTTTAGGGACACAAACTTCTCAATGCCCAGCTCAATCATGTCTAGGACATGGTAGTCAAACATGCGACCTGTGAGAGTAAAAAAAAGAAAATCCAGCTATTTAAATATCCACTGAACACTACACCTGTCATCCCAATAAAAAACCAGGTGAGATTATTACCTATTATCAGGTTGTTAGGTCGCTTCTTGTTATGAGAGCCAAACAGAAACAGAGAACAATCTGATTTCTTGGAAAAAAATTCCTGCAATTGAGGAAAAGAATAAAACTTTTGAGTTCCAGTTCATAGGGTTTAAAATATTCTGCAAAGGTATATGGCACAAACACGTGAGTTTAGGAGCTGCTTAATGAGAAGAGCAACTGCACTTACCAGAAGAGTTTTGAGCATGTCCAAGTCCACCTAAGCTAAAATTGACAGCTGGATTCAAGACTCAAATAATTTCTTTTTCTATTTCCCACTGCATCTTAAAGGTCAAGTCAGGCAATTTTTTCTTGCCATTTTATCTGTAACAACCTTTTTCACAATTCCTCATTATTTGCTTTTACACAAGATACTTTCAACCACTTATCATTGCCTGAAAAGTAAGTATTTGCAAGTTGGCTGCAGTTGCAATACCTCATTTTACTTTGCTAACTAAGCTTTATGCAGCATATTAGCTTTGCCTAACAGCTTCTGAGTAACCAGTTAATTCCCTCAACAGCAAGTCTAGGAACATCTGCAAACATCCAACATTCTCCCACTTGGAACAAGAGTCCTTCTACTCTTTATGTCAATTTATTATTTAAGACTAAAATGTTACTTAAAACCACACCAGTGTTAGATATCATAGAGAAGATTTTTTCTCCAGGAGGAACAGATTAGAGAACCTACTATGGCATTACATCCAGAGCCAATATTACAGCAGTTCTTTCTAAAGATGTCCAGCTCCAGAGCCTTTTTACACACTGCTGCTTCTAAAGGCAGCTCCTCATTTTGTGTATCAACAGTGGTTCTGTGATACACACACACACAACTTATTCAGTGCTTTCCAGAAGTGTATGCCTGCACTTGGCAGTTGTGAAACAGASAAGGACACTTCATCTCCCACCCCTGCAACAGCAGCAGCTCAGAGAGGACATTGTAGCTCTGCCCCTCTAGGAGGTCAAGAGAGACACCTGGAGAGGCTGGATTAACTGCATTTACAAATCACACAGCTCAGTACTCAGTTCTGGCACCAGATCCCCGAAAAATTCTGGCTCTGGACAGGCCAAGAACAGACCAGACGGGACTCCCCTTGAAACACTTGCTAGTACAGCTCTGTTAATCACCATGTGTTGATATCTGTACACTCTCTAATAAGTGTATATTTTATTAAAGAGATGCGAAAACCTCAAGTGCCTCAAATGTGTCCTGCATATACCACAACAACACATACATTGCAAAATTGCCCTTTTAAAAAAATGCCTCTGGCCGGTTAGCCAGGACTGCTGCTAAATGATTGAAAGGGGCTTGGTGAGCTTTTCCACCAGCTCCCTGAGTACACATGGATGGATCTCACGCAGCCCCTTAGATGTGGTGTGCCTAGGTGCTGTAGTAGGTCACCAACCATTTCCTCCAGGCTTATAGGGGTTTCATTCTGCTCCCTGTCCCTCTCTTCCAGCTCAGCGGTCTGGGTACCCAGAGAGCAACTGGTGTTGCCATTACAGACTGAGGCAAAGAAGGCTTTAAGCACCTCAGACGTTTCCTCATCCATTGTCACGATGTTTCCATCTGCATGCAATAAAGAGTTTCTCCTTAGCCCTCTTTTTGTTGGTGATGTAATTGTAAAAACATTTTTTATTGTCTTTTATGGCAGTAACCGGATTAAGTTCAAGTTGGGCTTGGGCCCTTCTAATTTTCTTCCTGCATACCCTCACATCATCCTTGTAGTCCTCCTGAGTGGCCTGCCTCTTCCAAAGGAGATATACTCTCTTTTTATCCGAGTTCCGGCCAAATCTCTGTTCAGCCAGGCTGTTCTTCTTCCCTGATGGTTCATGTTTYGTCATGTGAGGACAGCCTGCTCAAAAAATGTCGTAAGAAAAAACATTGTTTATACTTACCAATGATGTTTGGTCCTCAAAAGGCCTGGTAATATTTTTCCTAAAAGGAGAGGAAAAAAGCAAGTTAGAAGAAAAAAAAGAAAAAGAATAGGCCCAGATAGCCGCTTCTGCTTAGTCCCCTGATAATAAAAAGTTCGGCATTCTACCAGAAACTCCAGCAGTAGAGGCCCAGTCTGAGGGCAAACCACAAGCCATATTAACACTGCCAGGAAGGCCTTAGTGCCACCATTGCCATTCTGAGCACTTTCCTCCACATTTCCTGCCTCCTGGGGCCTGACTTCCACCACCACCAGTGACACTCCATGAACTTTGCCTGTTCATGCAATGTTAAATTTGGCTATTACAATTGTCTCTGCACTACATTCATACAGATACTGGGTTCCCATTTTGAGCAAGATTTATAGCTGAATCCTGCTCCACACCACCTGCCACAGAACAGGGCTCAGCACCAGCACTAACCAGGTGTAGCTTGTTTTCAGTCTATTGAAAATTCTGATCAATCCAGTCACCTTCTGCAGTCCCGGTCCTTGTTCAAGCCCCTACACAGGCCACCATTTCTATTCATGCTCTGAAATTATCAAAAGCTGCCTGTCAGAAGACTCAAAGATGTCAAAGTGAAATCACTTACCTTTTATACAGTACAGCAAAAGGCTTCTTCACAGCATACTGCAAAACACAAAGTTTAACACGTGTCACCTCTAAAACTTGCACAGCACTGTTGTTTCCATAACCCTACAACTTACATGATCACATGAAACAGTAACTGTTTGTGCAGATCAGTCTAGAAGAAGGTATCTCAAGACCTGCTCACAGTAACACCCTTCAAGCTGGTGACAATCTTGTTTCCAAATTAATTCAGGCAGGACTTATTTGCAGAAACCATGAAATAACAAAATAACTGAAAAACAGCTGAAATCAAAGCCATCTAATGGAATCCCTCTGCTTCTAGGGGCATGAGCAAAAACAGGGAGTGAATAACAACCTGATTAGCAGCAGCTTAAGATGGTAAGAAAACAACAAAGCAAAGAGAAAAAAGAGTGTAGGAACAGCTATTGTATTTTCAGCTATGGAGTTAGGAGACAGGATTGGTAACTTAGAAGTTTTAGGAGAGGCTGAAAGCTCCATATCAATACACACAGTCAGTTTACAGGATTCTGGGATATGACTCAGCTACAGTCCCAGTTCTGTACCTAAACCCTCTTGTTTTCAAATGGACTTGGCAACACTTCACCTTACATACTGGATAATTGTGGAAAAAATAAGAAAGCAAGCTCAAAACTTCTGGCAAAGAAGAAACTGGAAGAAAATAATCTCCATTAAGAAATAGGTAATGACACCATTGGAGTAGTGGTCAGTCTGAGATTTGGGGTACAGGGAGAGTATAAAAATACTGATAGTGCAGCAGAGAGAGCAAACTGTGAAAAAGAGAAAGGAAGGTTGCATGCTATGTACAACAACTTACAATGTCTTTAAGCACTTCAGTCACTGTTAAATTTGCATTTCCTCCTCTTATGAGCATAGCATTTTTTGTATTTTCGTTTAGCTTGGGTTCTCTCTTCTCAAGAAATCTTTTTGCTCTCTTAGTTTTAGGCTTTCTGTAACAATAAATTAATAGTTAAAAATTTAATATTAGTAACAAGACCAACACCAAGAAATCAGTTAAATCAAACAAGAACTGGAACAAGCTGTGTTCAAGCAACTTGTTCCAATGACTAACTAATTCCAACCTGCAGAATTACAATCAGCGCCAAAAGCCCTGTCTCAGGTGAATGTGTTTTACTGTTACTCCTCTTCCTTTGTGTCCCCTCAAGTTAGCAAAGGTGATTTTTCAGTCTTGTGCTTTTCAGTTGAGGCTAATTTAGAGCTCAAGCTATACTACAATTCCCAGCCTACTGATAAGCTGAAGGCTTCCCCTCACACTAGCTCCCTCCCCAAGCCAGAAACTTTCTTATGGGAAGAAAAGAAGTTCCTCAAAGACCCCCAATGGCACCCAAAATAAAAGCACAAGTATGCCACATCTGTTTGCAGGAACTAGCGAGCAGCACTGGGCACTGTTCAGGTAAAATACAACAGCCTGTGCAGGGGCACAGAGCTTATAAACATCAGCGGCTACATGGCTTAAAAATTACGTTTCTCCACCAGATTTTCTTCTCAGTGAAGCATTATTTTGAGTTTATTTTCTAAAACAAACAAAATGCCCCGCCCCCCCGAGGTATCATAGAATCTTTAGGGTTGGAAGGGACCTCTGGAGATCATCGAGTCCAACCCCTCTGCTAAGGCAGGGTCACCTGGAGCAGGTGACACAGGAACGCATCCAGGTGGGTTTGGAATATCTCCAGAGAGGGAGACTCCACGACCTGCCCTGTAGCAGCCTGTTCCAGTGCTCTGCCACCCTCCATGTAAAGAAGCCATTCCTCATGTTGAGGTGAAACTTCCTTTAGTTTATGTCCATTGCTCCTCGTCCTGAGATCACTTGAAATTTCAGAGATGTAGAGAATTCTCTCAGATGTAAGGAAACACACACATTCGACACCAGCTGGTCACCGCGGTTCCTTTAATCTACCAACTGAGTAAGGGCTGTTTGGCCACCACTAAAGAGACTCTGTTTTCCTCCTTCCCGCATGTTTTCCATAAGGCTTTTCTCTCCGCTGGCTTCCCCCCTGCAACCCTCCCCGGGCCGCCGCTGCTGCCCACAGCCGCCCGCTTACGCTTCCCAGTGCGGAGACCCCTCCCCGCCCCCGGTACACTCACA
Organism: Amblyornis subalaris; assembly: GCA_018881555.1. Classification (NCBI taxonomy): domain Eukaryota; kingdom Metazoa; phylum Chordata; class Aves; order Passeriformes; family Ptilonorhynchidae; genus Amblyornis; species Amblyornis subalaris. Next base: position 19,056,240 of record JACAXG010000002.1, on the reverse strand, counting down.
CAACGCGGTCCAGCGCATCCATCGCTGCCCTCACGTGCGGCAGGATGTGCAGGAGCCGCCGTCCGGCGTCACATCCGCCSGGAGAGCGGGGCGGGGCRGGGCGCGCTGCGGAGGGTGCATGCGCGGGGTACGGCGGAGGGGTGCCAGCGCTCTGCGGGATCCAGGCATACACTCGTCCCACATTGCGAAGGGTCTGGAGGGGAATCCAGGCGGGGAGTGGCTGAGGTCACTTGGTCTGTTCAGCCTGGGGCAGAGGAGACTGAGGGGAGACCTCACTGCAGCCTACAACTTCCCGGTGAGGGGCAGAGGGAGGGCAGGCACTGATCTCTGTGGTGACCACTGGCAGGACCCGAGGGAATGGCCTGAAGCTGTGTCGGGGGAGGTTTAGGTTGGATATTAGAAAAATGTTCCTTACCCAGAGGGTGGTTGGGCACTGGAACAGGCTGCCCAGGTAAGTAGTCAGCACCAAGTCCTCCCGAGTTCAAGCAGCGTTTGGACAACACTCCGGCACATGGTGTGAATCTTGGGGTGTCCTGCACAGGGCCAGGAGTTGAACTTGATGACACTGATGGGTCCCTTCCAACTTAGCACGTTCTGTGATTCTGTCCCTCACTCACACCACTTTTGAACTGCACTTGAAATAAGAAACTCATTGAGCTTTTTTTTATTTTATACCAAAATCAGTATAGAATTTGCTGTCAGCAGCAGTGGACTCATAGCACCAGCTTTCTGGGAGGATGTGGGGAAAAGATGGGTAAAGAGCATAGTTGCAGAAGTTAGGGGTAAAAATAGAAACACAAGCTCAACCATTAGAAAGAACATTCAAAATATTAAAAACGCCAACATTATTATGACTTTACTCATAGTTTATTATATACATTAAATGTTTTAAAAAATAATACTAATTCCCAGATGAACTAGAACAAAGAAACAGCTTCAGTACACCACTGAAAGTAAAGGCTGAAAAGGCCAGAAAACAATTCTGCTGGAATACTCCTTATACATAAGGGAAAAAACTTCATGTACATAGTGACAGACTTAGCAATCAGTTAACAAAACATAAGAGAGAGTTGCTGTGTTTGAATTCTGAAGGAGAACAAGCTCTTGAAGCACCTCTCTGTTCTCAGCGTCTGAAGCAACCATAGCAAGAGCGCTCGACCTCCCACCCCCCCAGCCCCCTCTGCAGGAGGCTCAGCAGTCACCAAGTGCAGCCCAGCACCACTCACGCTCCCCCCGGCACACGAGAGCGTGTATATTCCCAGGATCGTTATTCCTATTGTAATTGTCCTCTGTCTATCAGCACCACACAAATCAAGTGTGAAYGATGATGTTTTTAAACTTCCACAGCTGCAGTTAAATCCAGAGGGATGGCTGAGTGGTCTCCCTCAAACCTCAAGTGCAGACACCACTATGTGAAAAATCCACACCGAGGCTGGAGGCACACAGAACATGTTCCCTCTTCTCTCCCTGCCTCCCCTTTCCCCTAGGATTCAAATTGCTTCTACATAGAAAAAAGAGAATAATGGGATTGATGGTTTGAAACTGTTGCAGTTTTAATGACTTCTCTTTACGGATCCTCTGCTGTGAACAACGCTGTGGGTGAACTTCTCAGATCATTACTAATTAAAGTATTACATAATTATGCTGGAATTAATTAGGTGTTCCCATGCTCACAGCACTGTTGCAGTTACACTGTTTTGARGGAGGCAGAGAAAGGTAGGAAGGCAGAAAGGTCAGAGAGAAAATGTTATGTTTTAAAAATGTTATGTTTTTAAAAACATTATCATGAGTGCACCACACACTCAACTGTGTAATAAAACAATATGTGACAGTGTAAATGATGGAGCGGAATGTAGTATCCACCCATAGACTTGCTAGACACCACAATATAGTCACGTGGACCAGTTTGGGAACCACTGATGCACGGGTACAGGATCTTAAGTAGAAAATCCGTCAGAAAAAGGCCAGAGGAGATGATTACGGCCAAAAAGTTACTGCAAGGAAAAAGGGGGGGAAACCACACTTCCTTTTGTATCACACACATTATATTATACAGAAAATGGGGGAAGGAGAGAGACAGATGCCTCTTTAAGACCTAGATTTCCATTGCTGACAAGTTTGCAGGGATTTTCAAGACTTGAGTGGACAAAGCCCTGAGCAACTTGGCCTGAATTCAGTGTTGACCCTATTTTATACAGGAAGCCAGATGAGAGACCTCCTAAAGTCCCTTCCCACATGAAGGGCTTCTAAGATCCATCAAGGAAACAAAGGACACTAGAGAAAATCCAAACTAAGCAATTTGCTTAGTCAATAAGTCAGACTTATTTGATTTGTTTTCTTTCAATAACTGCAGTACAAGAGCAGACATGCACTGCTGAATATGACAAACAAGGTGAAGCTATACTTCAAAAATGCAAGACTTTATTTTAAACAATGATCTTTTTTTCTTTTTACAAAATGTTCCAGACTGTACAATACATCAACATTTTTCTAAGGTAGGAGTTTCTTTCAATTACGTAACCATTTCCACTTGTTCAGTTTTGAGGTAGGGGTACACACATTTCCAGTCAGTAATTTTAAAAAACACTTAAGCCCTTCACACTATAATTCAAACACAAAAGCAATGAACAAGAACACAATGTCTGTTTTTCCACTATTAGTTGCTCAGATAAAGTGGAAATCATGTTACGGCCTGTAAAAGCTGGTCCATTAATTCCACGAAGAAATAATGAAAATATCGGAGTTGATATCATGGAGGGACATCCTCTAAGGCAACATTTCCAGAAGGAGATTCCTCTGCCCCAGAAGCAGGGCTGTCGGGCACAGGAAGAGAGGCATCTATTTCCAAGGTGTGCTGCTTCTCCAGATCACAATTCCTGTCAGAATTTCCTTCACCACTCACCTCTCCCTCTGACTCTTCAGTCAATTTATCTTGGGCCTGAGCTGACTCCTCGGAATCTTCCTTTTCACGCAGAAAACTGCAAATCATATTAGGCCTGCTGTAGGAAAAATCTCTGTCCTTGATCTGCAACCACTCCACTCCATCTGATGAAGAGAAGGAAACTTCTATTAGTGACAAAAGGAGTTAAAACAACAGGTTTTTCTTAGTTTAAGTTCACTATTATTTAGGCTGAGCCTGACCAACATCTAAGTAAAAGAACCACTTTGGATAGAAAGATGTATATGTCCCTCTCCTATTATTTTTCACATACCCATTTACTACTTTCCATTGCCAGAAACACAACACAGGACTAAAAGTATATCCATATCCAGTATGGCATTTCCTGTTGTATTTAGATGTCTAATGCCACCCTTAGACTCTTAAAATAACTTAAACATAAATCAAAATGCAGATAAAATATTTCACAAATGCAATGAAGAGAATAGAATGTTTGTTCATCTAAATATTAGACTTCCTGGCAATATGATAGGTAATGACAACAGAGATAGTACAAGAATTTGTATCCTCTCTTCTACTCAAGTGGAACAACAGGTTGGATCAACAGGTTAAAACAAACCCCAAATAGATGGGGATTCCCTTCCCATTTTGATTTTTCACAGTACATGTTGCCAATTCACAAGATGTTGTAGTTACTTTGTATGCACAAGCTAAATTTCTGTCGTGGTACAGAAACAAAGTGGTTTTCATCAATTATCATCAGTATTGCTGGTACAGAATAAAAAAGGCCTTTGTATTAAGCAAAATATTCTCTAGTTTCAATTTAATATTGCCTATGCTATTACAATAATAGTTTCAGTTTAATATAACCTACTTAATTATATGGAGAGAAGTGCTGATGTTTGGTTAGATTCTAGATGACATTTCATTTTTTACCTCCTATGACCAGTGTCCTGCTGACTTCTCACGTTTAATGTAAAATGGCTACATATTCTTAAAATATGAAACAGTAACACTGACTTGAGTGAAAAAGAGCAACTAAAAGCAGTAGGATACTGCTAATGAATACTGCTATATATAGTAGGATACTCAATATTTGAATATGTAAAAATACTGCCTTTTTGTACAAAAAAACCACCACTGAAATAAAGCAAACATTTAAGCACTGACTTCTGCCTACAGAATGAAAATCAATATGAATGGTCTTCTAGGTATGTCTTTGCAAGTAGGTTAAATTTAACTCCATTTAACTGTAAATTCAATAAGTACAATTCAGTTCTAGTACATACAACATGGAGCTTTTTACTAAGGATATTATAGATTTTCAACAATTACAGAGACTCATTAGAAAGTCATTAGAAAAATTGATGGAAGTAGGAAAAAACAAAATCAACAAAGAACTACTAAACATCTCTGATTTCAAAACTATTAGATGACAGAAGAACATACCAGGGAACATCAGCAYATGTTTGCCCTGCTCTTACACTTTTTTGTAGGAATTTCCTACTAGCCATTTCCGGAGACAGCACTAATCAGAAGTGTATTTAAGCTTTTGTATTTAAATGTACACATTTGGTGCCTAAAGAAGCAGTTTAGCTTCCTCCATGCTCTTGAATCAAACACTTAATAAAGGCTGACACTCCCAAGCATAATCGATCCACATCCACATGCATAAGAGCAGAAGCACTCACCAACATTCTCTTCTCCTTCCTTCTTTTCTGTCAGAAGGGTCCGCGTCATGTTCAACTTCTTCACTGTGTGGCACTTATATTTCAGCTGTACTTTTTGGTTGCCTTCTGCATCTACTAAGAAGAGAAGAGAGAAAAAACAACACCCAAACCCCAATCGTTGAAGTGAATTCCACTATCAACTGAAACAAGATAAATATTTTTAACCTTCCTAGCTACCAAAATGAACAAAACATCAAATCACAATTACCTTGCTCTGTGTTTTCTTCAAAAACCACACAGGTTCCCAAGGTATCTATGAAAAACAGAGCAAGAAAGTTTTAGAGACTAATTTATATCAGCTACAGATACTGTGCTCACTGGCCCAGCTCCGGGAATGTTCTGACTTCCAGTCCCKCACAAAGGCCCAGCACTGGTAAGGAACTTAGGATCAGACAGGAGTACCACAGTCATTGGAAGTCACTACAAACAAAGACCATTTTCTTCCAGACCAGTGTTGTCACCATAAGGCAAACAAGAGAACTACAGATTGCACAACATGTCAGTCCAGCTTACACAGGAGACAACAAGCACTTACTTTGAGGCATTTTATGTCCCACATTTTTGTCTGCTGAAATACTAGCTGGTGCATCCCAGARTCAGTTTCCAGGCATAGTTTCCAGGAAGTACCATGGATGGATGGTTAATTTAGCAGTGAACATAGACTGCTGCTGCTCTGCATGGTGTTATATAACCACCCAGAATTTCAGCAACTCACAGGACCAATTGCAGTACCTGATGTTGAGAAAGTTCTTTGGGTCACATGAAAAAGGAGAGACTGTATTCACATAATTTTTCCTACCTTCATATTCTCCTGCAAATACATATCTGTCCACTTGTAAAATGGGCCTCTCTGTCTCTATTCCCTACAAAAAGGACAGAATTGCACAGATGTCAGGTCTCTATTAGCCCAGGTGAATTTATCGCTGTAAGACCAGTGAACACAGACAGAGCAGAATCCAGATTACATCAATTCCTCATCACAYGTGTTAAGTATATTAAATACAAAAATATACCAGATAATACTCTTTTAGCAGTCATAATAAAACCTAGTATAGAACTGTATAGAAAATGCTCTAGTATGTTAAAATAAATTTAGATCAAACTGCAGCCAATGGTCTAAGTTACAGTAAAAGTGCTGTTATTTCTTCTAGGAGATTAATGTAACCTGCATTTCAAATTAACAAAAGTATAAGTGTTTGCATGAAGAAGATGTTATTTTCTAAGCTTCAATTCACGCAAGTTCTAGAAAGTGGAATAACTTTCAAAAGCCTTTGGAAAACACACAGGGTGACGAAGTCCAGCATAAGGCATTACATCAGTACCAGAAGCACAACTGCAGGTCACAGAAACTCCTCTGATTACTGTATGTATATATTGTGAAGGAGTTGGAAATGGTTTCTATTTCATTTTTAAACAAGGAGTGGAAGAGTAAGAAAGCACTTCTATCAGCTCATTCCCTTCCTCTACAGCACAGGTTTTCCAAACACACAGATCAGGATCCTATTATTCTTATATAAGATGTACCTATATATTGCATTTTGATAAAAATCAATGTCTGAAGAGAATACACTAATTAAGGCAAAATTACTTTGAATAGTACCTTGTGAATATCAGAATTATTCAGGAGAAGAAGACATGCAAAAGTTTGGAAGATGAAGCGTTATGTGATAAATTGCATAAAATACAGAACATCACACAGGTTAATATGAATTTGTGCAATTTTCCTCTTGTACTTTTGAAACATGGAAATATCTAAGATCAACAAAATTTAAGCTCTGGTATTCTCTTTCTTCTGCATAAATTGAGAACAATAACACTAAGCTAACATATAGAACATAGTTTGTGGGCTGTTTTTTTCTTTTTTTCTACAAGAAATCAATAAAAAGAATAACACATCAGTACTAAGCAATAGCATTGAGGGGGTTTTATACTCAAAATTTTATTTCTTTGTCTGATTTGCATTCCTTTTTGGACTATGCAGCATTGGAGACTGTCTTCCCCTTACGTGACCTGCATCACAGAAAATTTGCTAAACAGTAACACAGAGCAGAATCTTTAATTAAGCTTTTAACAACAGTTGTCTGTTGTGAAAAATATCGGGGAGTGTTTACTCTGTGAACAAGTGGATTTGGATACAAGTAGGACACAGTATGGATACTTAAAACTTTTTCTTGTAACATTACAAGAGAATCTCAAAGCACAACATTTAAAAGATCCTATTAGCAGTATCGAAGCACATRAAGCCATTCAGCAACCACTAATGAATCCTGTGTGTAACACATTTCAAGAGAATTAGGTCAGATCGAGGAATCCAATCTACTTATATTGGATATACTTATATAATATGGATGCATATTCATCCAAAGATGGATAATTTAAGAATTTTGATTGTATTTGTACTTTTGAGACATTCAGAACTGACTATAGCACTCACATATTTTCTGATCAGTGGCACACTCAAATGTTCTCTTCCATTTTTCAGTCTATAGTAAAGGTCTACTTTCAGAAAGTATTTCCAAATCAATAGTATTCATATTATCTATACAGCTCTCATATTCCACATAKGTTTTGAAGGGCAGATAAAATCTGTCCTATACAGAGAAAGTGATTAAAAAACTCAAAAGAAACAGGACAGGTAATCCAGATTCCTACAATATCCTCACAGTGAAGCAAATAACATCCAAAACTGTTTACCAAATACTTAAAACCCACTTATCCTTTACAAGACTTGAACTTGCCAGGACGTATCTGCAAAAAACCCCATTGTAAATACAATGCAAATCTGAAATATTTTGCTTTACCTGTCAGCTGTATTCCAGTTTTTTGAAGAAGGGTGATTAACAATATTTTTTTTTAATGTGTGAAATATATAATTTGAAAAAATTAACTTAGACCTCAAAATCAGAGTAGATGCTAGTCCAAGTTTCTACATACTTCTGAAAAAGGTTCCTTATATTTACACAATACTATATTCAGAGACATTATGCTGTTTCTGAAAGAAAACCCACAACATGCAGCCAAATATGACACATAATTCTCTATCAAAGATTTGATCTAAATGTTATCAATGTAAAGAAATTTAGAAGCAGCCTCAGTCCCTTGTTCACATCCATAATRACTTACCCCTTTCCTATTGTGCTGTAATCACTCACCAAAATCTTGCACTTGTTTTCACATTTTTCTAAGAAGTCTGAATCAATAATTCCTGATAGCTCCACCATGACCAGTTGCTCCTACAAGATAAGTTTATAATGTACAGCTATAACAGATATATCTGAACTCAGAGGAAAAAAAAAAAGGCCTCCCAAAAGCAGCCCCAAAAAAATAAGAAGAGCATACGAAGACCCAGACCTTAAACAGACGCCAAATTGGAGTTACGCTGCATTTTGTCAMAAGACAGAATGTAATACCTTGTAATACCCAGGGAAATGTAATGACCAACTACTCCAAAAGACACCTCTTTCACACCTGAATTTCCTGGCCTTTTCTTCCAAGCAAGGAAGGGAGCTCTGTATTCACTCTTGAAAAATGAACGTCAGTATGGCTCTGGGGAGACCTTACAGAGCCTTCCAGTACCTAAAGGGGGCCTACAAGACAACTGGAGAGGGACTTTTTACAACGGCATGGAGTGATAAGACAAGGAGTAACATTTAAACTGAAAGAGGGTGAGTTTAGATTAGATATCGAAATTAAGTTCTTTACTGTGAGGGTGGTGAGGCATCAGAACAGGTTCCCCAGAGAAGTTGTGGATGCCCCATCCCTGGCAGCGTTCAAGACCAGGCTGGATGCGGCTCTGAGCAACCTAGTCTAGTGGAAGGTGTCCCTGTCCATGGCAGGGGGTTGGAACTGGATTAAGTCCCTTCCAACCCAAACCTTTCTCTGATTCCGATTTTATGGGGACAGAAAGCGACAGAAACTGGACAATCACTTTCTGACTACGCCGTTTTCCAGAAAGCCTGAACCAGAACCGCACAGCTCTGGGGACGGGACCGCAGCGGGGACAGAGAAACGCGCCGGCCGCAGGGAAGCGCGCTCGCTCCGTGCCCGGCCCCCGCGGCCCCGCTCTCTGCCAGCCGCGCCGGCCGGCGGAGAGGGGAAGAGCCGGGCCGGGCCCGCGGGCGGGACACGCCCCGCGGGGGGCCGGCCCCTTCCCCTGGGTTTGGGAAGCGCCCCGGTATCGGCATCCACCAACCTCCACTTCGTCCTCCTCCGCTCCGCCGCTCCTCCCGCCCTCGCTGGCCGCCGCCGCCGCCATGTCGCCAGCGCCCGCCCCGCACCCGCCTCAGCGCGCACCACGTGGGGCCCGCGCCGCCATCTTAGAGCGGAGCGGCCCCGCCCGCCTCCACGGCTTGCCTCCTCCCTCAGTGCCGCACCGTCCCAGCCCGGGCGCCCTGGCCTCGGCTGAGTACTAAAAGACAAATATAAGTTGCTTTTTGGCACTCCCAAGCGCTCCGCAAGTTTTTCTTGAATCTCAGAAGTGGTACTGGAAAAGGGAGATCGCTAACATATTATCCATCATTCCCCCCTCCCCCCCCCCTTTTTTTTTGAGAAAGGACTACCGTACACATCTTATTCTCGACACGTGTAATGCCTGCTTCTGGTGTAGACCATTGGTTTAGAAAGGTTTCATTAAGTAATAAAATAAACATTCAGCTTCCACCACTTGTGTCCTTCGCATGATGCTTGCTGGTTATCTTGTCAGCTTCAAATACACCCCGTCAAATGCATTCCTCTGGGCTTCTGAAATAACATCTTAATTTATGTCTTTAGAAGAGCAGAACATTTTTGTTGTCCACAAAAATTGGATGTGACCCASTGTGCAACAATAATTACAATATAAGTCAATAATTACACACTCAAGAGAGACATTGACTATTTTCTTTCAGTTCTGCAAGCCTGGGTGCTCTGTGGAATTCCACAAATCAAGCATATCAATTTGCATATCAAAACTTTTTGCTATTTATACATTTCAGCAAACAGGAATTAGTATTCATTGGCTACAAGTTATGTAGTTCTCGTATTAATTAGTGCTCTGTCTTCTATCGGTTGATGATTCTCTCACTTCTCATGGTAATTAGTCCCATGCTCAGTCTTTCTTTTCTTTCGAGGCTGTGGGTTTTCTTGGGTAACTCACGGAGTGAGTTGGTGGTCAGCAATTCCCCAGCCGGAATTACATTTTGCCCAGTCAGGGCTGATTCAGCATGGTTGCTGGGTTGGGTTTATTAGCTTCTTCCTTATCTTGTGGCCCATAAATTCTCCATTCTTTGTGCCCACCATCTGTGGTACATCCTTCTCCCCAGGATTTGTTAACCTCCCCCTAGGTTTGAGATCACTGAAACATGTCGGGCCTTACACCTTAAGGCAATTCTACCCACAAGTAATTTGTCATTCTAACACCTGGACATCACTTGGAGCTTGTTAGCTGCTCTCTGTTTCAGGGATTAAATCTCCCTTCTTGAAACTATACAAAGATCAAACATCAAAGAGCATCCTTTCTTAAGAAAATTTTACATATTCCACATTTTGCAACAGCATTGCATTTCATAGTTCTCAGTCTTATACTGTTTTTGTAACGTAATTCTCCTGTTTTCTTTCCATATGCTGTTTCCTTTTTTGTACCAAAAAGTGTCTCCCTACTCATTGTGTTGAAGTCATTAATTAAAATGTTAAATAAAAAACCTTCACAAGGGAGATTGCTGAAAATTTTCATCCAGCCTCTACTCAACTTCCGTAAGACAAACATAAATGTCAGCATTGCACCATATCAAGTGTTTAACTATGTGCAGACAGGTGTGATCTAATGCATCTCTCCTTAAGATCACTGATCTTAATAATATCAAGCTTAGCAGGGTTTTTCTTTGTGAAGGCAGCATTAGGCTTCATCTCATTTTCTGTTAAGCTTCATATTTTTAATTATTTTCAATTAGAGCTTGTTTTAGGATATTGCATACTGCTGCAGTAAAAACAGCCTATAAATCTGGATTAGTTCTAAATACAGAAAAAKATGTTGGGGCATGCTACCTTTTCACCAGGCAAATTGCAAAGGCTTGTATTTTGACTGCAGGGCATAATAGCTGTTCAACAGATGTTTCGTATACTACGAGTGTTAATTATCAGATATTTAAAAATAATAATTTGTATCATTTCCTGTATTTAGGAGTTTTGGAAGATACAAAAATAAGTTTTTGAGTATCTGATTTCATGTTCTGCCACTAGAAGGAGATAGATAAATAAAATGCTGATTAGCTCTTTCAGCATTTCTGATACAGGTTTTTTAATGAGCTTCTAACTTTTAAAGCTGTATGTAAATATTGGTAACTTTAGCTAGTTGATCTCATGCTGTATAACGTGAGTACATGTGCAGTAAATCCAACCTTTTAACAATTTTTAACTACTGTTTTCTCTTTATTAATCATTATTAATCATTATACTTGGCAGTCACATTTTAGCACAGGTGTTCCTGACTTTAGATAAAATTGTTGTTTTAAAAAAAATTCGACCTCAATAAAGCAGAATAAACTCTCTATTCTGAATATATTTTTTAAATTGATTGTCATAACTGACTGTAATGTTACATTAGTACCATCATTCTCTTTTTATAACTGGGAGGAGGTTAAGTGATGTAGTTAAAAACTACAGAAAGCCCTTACAGGAATGTAAATGTGTGCCAGATCAGCCTGTGTAAATCATGGACTGGCATGAACTGCTGTGAAGGAGCAAGTACCTTTGTTTGCTTTTATATCAGCCTAAGCGCCATGTAGTATCCAGGGTCATCTGAGTCTTCTAGTTATTGWGATTCAGGGCATGCAGTTGGATGATGGGAAATTTTTGGTGCATTAGTGCCAAAGGTGTTTTAGAAGAGATTACCGCATTGTCAGGCTRAATTTGCCGTGGGCATTAGTGGTTTACCTTGGCCTTTCATATCCTGGCAGGAGCATTTCAACAACTTCTCTCTTAAAAGAGCCCGTTCTCAGAGTCTGCTAGCGAGATTGAACTGCTTGATGAGATAAATATGGAAATACGTGTCTTGAGGATCCAGAGTTTGGGTTTCTGAGCTAACAGTCCTGTCAGTGCCCGAACAGATTTATGTGTGCATGCTGCCAGAGGCCTGTACCTCGGTAGCACTTAGGTCATTTTGAGTCAGTGAGAACTAAACAGTCAGTTTAAAGTAAATGATCAGGTTTGAGATCTACATACACAATATGGATGCACTAGTTTCCGTGGGTTCACTTGCAATTTAAGCACATTAATATATTTGACTTTGGGCCGTGTAGTTTTCGAATTTTACTTGTGGAAGTTCATATATTAGTGGCTTGGACTGTCTATTTTAGCAAATGAACATTGTTGCAGTTAAGGGACATTACAAGAAAGCAGAGAAATTTCACTGAAACACATAATGAACAAATTCTGGCTTTCTGCTTTGTCTCATTTTTTCATTTTATTTTGATTTTTATCTTGAAGTTTGGAATTGCTTCTCAATCATTTTGCAAGAGGGAAGTGCCCTTTCTTCATTCTCTCCTGAACACTTACTTTCTTTGTGAGGCCCTGGCACAGGTCTATCTAAGTAAAAGGTTAAATGTTTTGTAAAAGCACAGGGTAAGATAAGAGTCTTTGTTTAAGTTCTTGTGATTTTTTCTGTCTGTTTAGATTGTGTCTCTGGTTGAAAGCCTTTTGTATTAGGTAGTGAAAAACCACAGAATTTAGCATTTAAAAAATTATAATAGATCACATGTACACACACACACTACATATATTTAACCTTTGTACTATTTGCTGAATATTTGCCTTAGGAGACGGCTATTGTAGTTCCTAGGCTTATTGTAAGTTGGAAATGTAACTAAAAGCAATGATGTGACAAAAGGTGATTGCCTGTGGATATTAGAAGAGACTCAGTAAAATGTTTCCACGTGAAATGGCTAAATGCCATAATACAGCATTGTAAGGTGCAGAGAGATGCAGGAGAAAGCTTGTAAGAGACTAGTATGTGTTTCTGGCTGTATCCAGGGCTACAAAAGGTAAATCAGCCCAGGACAAGGGTAATTCACTGATAGCATTACAGAAGATGATTTCTGTTTCCCTGCAGCTCATTGCTGAGCCTCCTCAGTTAGGAATTTGCAAGCCAAACCAGCTCATAGGTGTAGGGGGAAAAAAAAAGACAAAAAAAGGACAAGCTTGTTTCCTTTGCCTATGTGCCTTTGTCTTTTCCTGAACTCCTTAAACATTATCTAAGGAAATCCTAGGAACCCTATGAGACAAAGCACAGTCACAGAAGGGTAGGTACAGTAAGGGGTGCTTTGTTTCCACAGAGCTTGTTCTGTTTACTGTGTCTAGTCTAAGATGATGGAATGAGACATGGTGCAGTAGCAGGGAGGGAGCAGTGGGCTCACATTTTCCCAGGCCTTTCTTTTGTCCGTTACAGAAGCACTTCTTGTTGTCTTTGACATCCCTCACTGACTTCAGTTCCAGCTGGGGTTTAACTTTCTGGATCTCATTCCTGCATGCTTGAACAATGTCTCTGTATTCCTCACAGGACACCTGTCCTTGATTCCACCTTCTCTATGCTTCCTTTTTGTGTTTGGGTTTGGCTGGGAGCTCCTTTTTCATCCACAGAGGTTTCCTGGCATTTTTGCCTAACTTCTTACTCATTGGTGTGGACAGCTCTTGAACATGGAGGAGGTGCTCCTTGAATATTAACCAGGTTGCCTAGGCTCACTCTTCCCTCCAGGGCCTTATCCTATGAAGCTCCAGCAAAAGCTCTTGAAGAGATTCATTTTGTCTTGTCTTCCTCAGGGAAAAAGAGCTTAGCTGTTAAAAGTAATGAACACTGCCTCCTGCAAACAGCAAGTTCAGAGCTTCAGCTGCTCCTTCCTTCCAGTAAGGAGTTGTCTCCTGCTGGCCTCATGTCCTGGAGCACCCAAGGGGAAGAGCAATTGGGAACATCCTGAGGAAACTTGATGCTGTATCCACATGTGGAASGAATGCATCTTCATGTCTGTGAGTGATAGGGCAGAAGGAGAGTGGAGTGGCACAGCTGAGAACTGCTGCACTCTCCTGCGTGGAGTTCTAAAACAGGGATACCTCCCAGTAAATCTTGGCAAGTGACAATCATCCGAAGCAGGTGGCAACAGATAGTGGGTAAATTAAATTACTTGTTATCCAGCTGGATCAGAAGGAGATGTCTGTCTGTAGAGTTGACCTGATAATTTATGAAATGTCAAAGTTTGGAATGTTTTACATGACCTCAGATAATTTGGCATCAGTTATTTGAGATACCAGGATGGGAGTTCTTACTCCTGTTAGGTTGAAAGCAGTTGAAAGCCTTTGACTTCAAAGTTCACCAGGAATAATTACTTTTCAGGGCCAAGCTCTTATTTAATCTCAGCTGGCCTGTCTGTCTTTCACAGAATCAGAGAATGGCTTGGCTTGGAAGGGACCTCAAATATCATCTGGTTCCAAACCCCCCAGCCCCCCATGGACAGAGGGACACCTTGCACTAAACTTGCTCAAAGCCTCATCTAACCTGGTGTTGAACACTTCTAGGGATGAGGAATCCACATCTTCTCTGGGCAACATGTTCCTGTGCTTCACCACCCTCACAGTGAAGAATTTCTTCCTAATATCTRATCTAAAGCTGCCTTCTTTSAATTTAAAGCCCTTCCCCCTTGTCTTATCACTACATGCTCTTGTAAAAAGTCCCTCTCCAGCTCTCTTGCAGCCCCCTTTAGGTACTGGAAGGCAGCTCAAAAGTATCTTTGTAGCTTTCTCTTCCCCAGGCTGAACAGTCCCAAATCTCTCAGCTTTTCCTCATAGGAGACTATTTGTTTAAAATGTATTTAAAACAAACTGATATAAATGGCACTTGGACTTTTATTTTGCATACAATTATGTAAAAGCAGGAGGTTATTTCTGTTTCACATTTATTCACTGATTCTGAATAATGTTCCCATGGCTTACTTTTTATGGAAGTGAAATATTTTTATTGAGTTGTGTTTTGTTTTCTATCCACATGAACACCATTTTGCTTGTTAGTGAAGTGCTGTTAAAAGCAATTTTTACACAAATCATGAACTTCCAGAGTGGTTTGCAGTGCAGGAAATAAAAATTAGTTATTAGTCAATATGCATCAGAAACATCTGAGTCTTAATTCAGTAGGCTTTTATTGAGGTGTAACTTGGCAGCAATTTAGAATTCCTGGTAGTTGAGTGCTTTTGTAGGTATGTCCACTGACCTGCAGAAAATGTTTCTAACACAGTAGAAAAAGTAAGAATCATATTGCTGAGGCCTGAGAGTCAATACTATATGGATTTCCACTAATTTCCCACAGTGGGAATTTGAAGTGTTAAACACATTCCTGAATTATTTGTTGAAAAAAACCCCAACAAACAAAACAAAGGTGGAAAGTGAGGCACTGAAGTTGGATGATGGTACTATGTTTTTGGGATTGTAAAAATGAAAGCCTGCTGTGAGGATTAACACATGACTGATTGGATGCTAAAATGGCAGGTGAATTGCAACCATTCTCTGCCTCAGGAACTCCTGAGACAAAGATTGCTGAGGATCGAGGAAGTACCTTTGCATGCTAGTCCTGCCTGTTCTGCTGCTTTTTCCAGGCATTCAGTATGGCCAGATTTAGGTGACAAGGGTACTGGCTAGGCAGATCTTTGATCTGTCTCTGTTCTGGTCTCTCAGATTTTGTTCAGAATGACAAACCAAAATGATAGCAAAATTGTTACATTCCTTTCCAAAATTTGTAAAGGCAAAAATTTATATGAACTCAGTGGGAGCTCGGACAAGCACTTGGAGGAGGCATCCACTGGGAATAATAAAATGGGCAAATCATATCAGGCCAAGAACATACCTGAACTGATGGCTGGGAACACACTGTATGTACTTGCGTTCTTCACTGGGTGGCCACTGCTGCAGTCGGCATAGTGAGCAAGCTAGACACAAAAGGTGAAACCTTTCATGAACGATAAACTGTGTCTAGCAGCTTCATTTTTAATTCCAGCTATTTAGCTCCACTGTCTCTTGTACAGAAGCACAAGAATATAACACAGTAGATAAATGACAGCAGATAAAAACCTGAGAGGTGGAAATCCCTGAGAAGTTCCCATTGTCACTTAACATACCATGACATTTGGTATGCTTACAATTACTGCTTTTACTCATGAAGGCATTAGTGCTTGGAAAAAGCTGTTATTGGGCTCTTCAGGAATTCTGTGTAGGAAAACTGTGAAAAGCACTGTTCTGAATTACTTTTAAGCCTGTAAAGCTATTGGAACAGTAAGTTTGAGGAGTTGTGTCAGGTTAGTCTGGTGCAAAGCCAGTGCACTGACCCACTGATGGCATGTCTTGCCTCTCTTTTCAAGGGGAAGGAAAGGCAATGAATGGTGAAAAAGGACCTGAATCTATAACAAAGTACACTTACCATTTACACTAAGGAATGCTGTTCAGAAACACCAAGCAAAAAGTGGAAAGAAGGACATTGTCATGGTTGACCACATTCTTTCAGTAGTCCTTCCTTCCTGATTCACCTTATTGTTCAGTAGATAATGTGTTTGGAAAGCAAGGACACAAATGCAACCTAATAATCTTTCCCATGACAGTTGGTTCTTTTAAAATGTTCTACATGTGTATGGATCTATTTAGGATTTTTAAGTTTGTTCATAGACCAGCTTAGGCACCACACTGTTGTGGCGACGTTGACACAAACTCACATTTTTGTCAACGTATCCTGTAAGATTTTGTTACTCCATTTCTGGTATGGTTTGTATTATGCAATTAAAGTGCAATTAATTGGAGAACCAATTCCTAAAAGCAGATTTTGTTACAGCACACAGTGCCTAGGGTCATCTGAGGGTWTATCTACATGGAAGGTGCAGACAGTGACATGTTCACTCTGCCTATGCCCTGAACCCACCAGTGTAGCAGCTCTGTAGCTGTGATTTGTGTGTTGCTGAACCTGAGTTAATAAGGCTGGCTGTGAAGCAGGATGCATTAGCTTGGGCTCAGAACTGTGCTAATGTGGCCACATGATTTCTGGAAAGAAGCTGGTCTTATGTCCAGCTGGCTCAAAGCATGAATAGAGCAAAGAAATGACTGTCTCTGTAAGCTAGTCAGAAATGCAGGTCAGGAGATGAAGTGTGAAAGAGGTTATCTATATTTCTATAGCTGCTGTGAATGAAATTTTCACTTTTATTAAAAAAATACAGTCACTGCTGACAATTGCCTTATTTAGTTTGCAGTAAGCTCATGGTATTTTCAGTATGTACAAATGTACACTTTTGACTTCTAACCTACCTCAGATTATTTTTTAAAACTAATAATTTTAATTTGTTGGGTTTTTTTTCCCCCCCTAGAAAAGCAGGTGGGCAATCTTTTTAAAAACCAAAGATCTATTAGCCTTAGGGCTTGAAGACTGTACTATGCTTTATTACTTACATTTGCAGGGAAGCATAGCTGGTTTTTTTCCCAGCAAGCAATCAAGAAAGGGAGATACAATTGTCAGCTCAGATTCCACATTGGACCTAGGCGGCTCTGGAGGGAGTTATTAGCTGTCTGGAAATGCCTCAGCAGCACTTACTGCTGACGTGATTTTTTTTTTTCCCTATAGAGATCTACTCTGAGACGAGAAGAATTTATACTTTCTCTTATGTATTTCCAAATGGTGGATAGACTTGAGCCGTTTTATACAAGTCTACAATGAAAATGGAAAATATTGAATTCTGATAGCCTTGACCTTTTTAGCTCTCCTTATTTGCTCTCTTGGAGATTCTCAAGACATGCTGTTTACACTTAGGATCATCTTTTACAGTCAGTAGCAACACATATACACCCTCTACACATAATTAATTCAGGACTTTCTGTTCCTATTTCTGCTCTTACAAGCACGTGTTGTATTTGTACTAGGTCCCCAGTGCATCACCCTCTAACACCTCCTTTTGTAACTAATTTAATAACCTTTTATTGAAGTTCTTGCATTCTGAGTAGTTTATACTGAATAAAATGTTATTGATTGAATGATGACTGATGCTAAAGTACATACATCTGAACATGTGCTTTTTTAAAAAAAAGATTAAGTACTGCTTTATCCATCAGGGTCTTCATACTGTAATTGAGCAACAAAATTATAGGAGATGAGAGAAGATGCCCATAAGTTTATATTGTCCTATCTGTATTTTAAGCCAGTATTTTTGCTTTATCCTCCTTAAAGAATTGAACATAACATTCAAATGTGAGACTTGAACATCTTAGCCATAAAGTCAATCATTAATACCTATCATGGGCTCAGAACCCCCCTGCAAAAAAGTAAGAGACCGATGTTTTAATAAATACAAGTTTATGTTGCCATTTAGATACATATGTTTTTATGAAAAAAACACCAGGTGCCAATTTTAAGATACAAAAATACTTTATTTTTGAAGAGGATAATTTTTTAGAAGATATTATGGTAAAACCCAAGACTTTCTGTCTTTGAGTAAGAGTTATATAATATTGTACACTTCCACTGTGCATGAAAGCATGCCCAGTCCCTTGGAAGCAGAAAACTTTTTCCCCTTGTAGAAGCTACAGAGTAACACCCTAGACTTGCTCTCCCTTATATTCAGTGTGTTAAAACACATAATGATGTGTAACTGGCACCATTTCAGTTCCTTTAAGCTAATCCAGCCAGCACTGCTCTGGAAACCAGAAAAGGCAAGGCAAAGCACTACAAGCATTACAAATACCCTTCTGTCATCTTCATTTTGGGAGCAATCCAGATGGAAAGATTCTGCTGGAAAGACCAGCTTTGGACCAGCTTGGGCAAGGGATTGTGTGTTTGGCAAGAGCTACAGAACGGCCAGATCTGGCATCGCTGATGGGAGCAGTGGTCACTGCCAACATCTCTCATTTACTTCAGTTTCTCTAATCAGCTCAGAATTAACAGGCAACAGCCCTGAATTTGTGACTAGAAGCAACAAATAATTTTCTCTCTTGCCTTCTTCTACGTTATTCCAATCAGCTCTTCCTCCCATATTAGCAGATATACACAGTGACGAACAGTAAGTGATTCGTTTAGCTGACTTTGCTGCTTCTCTGGAATTCCCAAACTGCATCTTTTTTTTTTTTTTTTTTTCCCCAGGAAGTGTGCTCAAGAATATTTCTAAACTATATAACTAATCCTAACCCAGCACTGAGAGAAGAAATACTATGACGAATATTTTCGCTGCTGGAGACAGCAAAAACCCCCCAAAATATTTAACCTCTACCCTATTCAATCTTTACACTAGTGTCTATAATCAGTGTCATTTTGGTTACTCAGAAGAGGGTGAGTAGTTCAAATCTCTCAGCCTGATTTAGAATAAATATATRTATCTATTCTTGTGTAGCCTTAAGATTGTCTTATCAAAAGATTCCTCATAATATTGTGGAGTCAGGGTAATTACCAATGAAGGATCATTTCATTCAGCCTCTCCATGTTACCACCTTTTCTAATATTCCAATTGCCACTGGTGCTTCTGTCAAATGAAGTAAATACCATTATTTCCATACTGTATAACTGGTTTACAGGATTCTGGAAAGAGTAAGGACTTCCATTCCTGCATGCAGTCCTCATGACTCACTAGAAGTCCAGTTTTCAAGATGAAGACCTATAGATCATGTCTCGTTCCCAGCTGGTCCTTAAAGCATTTAAAGAGACAGTTGTCTGTCTTCCTGTGTGGTTTCAGATTACATCAGATTTAATTGTATTCTGGGTTGTTTATCAGTACAGTCAAATCCTGCATGTCTTTTTTTTTTCTGTATGGCAACAGAACATCCTTTTAAGGGAGAGACACGTGACATTTCTGTTCTCCTCAGCATACAAGCAACCATTCCTCTTATTCCAACAGGGTCCCTGTGGCAGTGGAAGGAATGATCCAGCATCTGCAAAAAGGCCTGACTTCAAATCTTCCTATTCCACTCCAGAATGCATGAAAAAATGCATCTTTCTGCAGATGACTAGAGGTCCATTAAGAAATTGTATGTGATGTATGGTTCCTGGAATAACAGAAACTTCACATCACACCGTCCCACAGCTTAGGCTCTATTGCTAGAGGGCAATTTGGTTAGATTAGCAGATAGGTGATCAAAATAATTTAAAGTGCCTTCAAAGTCTTAAACAATCTTGAAAATTAAGGGTTCCAAAATAATAAAACTTGAGGAACTGTTACAAAAATGATAGTCTAGAACTGCTTATTTTTATGTGTCATTTATAGTTTCCATATTTACATGTAAATATATACTGGTGTGTATTTATTTTGTATCTAAAATATGTATTACACATGGCATACAGAGATTGCAATAATTTGTTGAGTCATCACATAAACTGAAAAAAAATTGAATATTTTATGACAGTCAGTATGGACTGAACTTACCTTGCTCAGAGCTTCCACTCTTTTTCAATTAGCACTCAATCTCATAGTTTCAACCATATGCTTTTCTTTTAAGAGCCATATGCTTAGCCCTTCTGTGACTAGCTCTCTCCTCCTTTTGTATATATTCCTGTTTTAGGTCTTCTCTCTAGCAAACCAATGCACACACAAACACACACAGAATGGTACCAAGCAATTCCCTCCCACTTACACCCTTCTGATTTCTGAACAAATTCATAGATATGTTTGTTTTAGACAATGATGTATTTTGAAAACTCTTGACCCGGACAAGCAGTAGTTGTATTTATACACAGGTTTCAGTAAAATTTAACCAAATGTATAATAATATGCTTTGCTTTCAAATAATACTAGCATGTTTCTCTAGCATGTAAAGGAGTATATTTATGTTACATAAGAAGTGTTCTGACCTTTATTTGGCTGATATCTGTTAGATCAGGAAACAAACATATAGTTCAGTTTTTACTCTAAAATCCTACAGTCAAGCTTGACTATTACAAGACACTGAGAAGTGGCTCAATGAGATGGCAGTTATCCAAATTTAGCAAGAATGACTAGGATTACAATTCTTTAAAAAGGAGTTAGGACAGTTTTATGAAAGCTGGTTTAAATGTGATTTCTGTGTGTCTCAGGACTATTTTCTTTATGAAAAAATTAAAACAGCTTTTTTGAGTAGTTGGTTCATTTCTTACCTACTGCTTGATATAGTAATGCAAGGAGTTGAAGAGAAAATCACTGGTTTGTAACTTCTTGTCTCCTGGGCCCTTCTGGGTGGTCTGCATAGTTTAAATATTTCAGGAATGAAGTATTTAAGAGATTACAATGTTAAGAGAGCAGGTAATCAGAAAACATATCTTCCTGTTGTGTAGCAGCACACTAAATGGAAGAACTGAATGGCACAAATATAAAAAGGTCAGCTTTTCCATGTCACGGCACTTAACAACAGAGTGCAACTCCAAACAAACTTTTTACCGTGCTTAAAACTAGGATATTAAAACCTACAAATTTACAGTTGATTATCTGCCTAAAACCAGCAAAAGCACAGCTGAAAAAAAGAAATAGAAACATTAAAACCAATATTACTCACAGAAGAGCACAGACAATTACAACAATGGCTGTTTGTCCGTTTGCTTTACTGTTTTTACTAGTCCCCTCAGCTTCATGCCCAGTGTCCTTCAGCTGTAGGTACCGTAGCTTCAGCAATCACACCCTGAAGCCTCTGCAGCTTTATCTTATTCTTATATACGCAAGCTTTCACTACAGTGCACTAGGGAAAATACACCTTCAGTAATGGGAATGAGCAATTTTCTTATTTTTTTGTTCTCCTCCCTTACCCCCCTCCCTCCATATTTCACAACAGTTTAGGGGAATAAATACATCAGGTCTTTATTTAAATCAGCAACTAAATAAGATTTTAAGATTCAGAAATAGAAACTATTAAATATTAGATCATCAAATAAGAAGAAAAAACAACTTGTGCACTATCTGAACATGTCTGTAAAATACATGTAAGAACCCTTAAAACTAGCAAATTTGGGCTATGAGAGAGATGGTTTGGACAGTGTCCTGTCTATAACGTAGCTGATAATGTGGCTTTAGACAATATGCAGCATAAAAAGAACCCAAGTCTCCAAGTCTGACCWAGTGAACACACAACGAGTAGACCTTATGATATATGCCTGGCAGGATATTGTAACAGAATTGAGGATGCTTTAATCATTGAATAAAAACACGTTCTTCCCTCTTCTCTCAGATAATGCAACAGCATTATCTTGGCTTTAGAACAGCACCATGAAATAAAAACAAGAGAGAAGTATCTTTAACAATAAGAAGAGAGTTTGGAGCGGGTTACCACTAAAGAACAGCCCTCAAGGGCTTAGGCCCTCTGGTTAAAGTTTCATCCTGAAACAGCATGGAATATGTATGTTACTGCTGCCTAGGCTGTTAGGGGTATCTTAGCTGCAAGATACCACAACAGCTATGAACAAATATTTTAGTTAAGTGTAATCTAGTTTTATCTACATTTTTATAGCCTGGATTCTAACTTCGTATTTGAAATCTTACCTTGTATTTGGCTAAATATTTTCAAACCCTTAAAGTCATGTGCTGTTAAAGATGAATCTAGTGAAGCTGACAGATACTTAGCAAGTTCCTCTTTGAAAGAAACAAGTCCAAATTTAGGAACTGGAGATGTCTATAAAGCTACAGTGACTGGTGTGTTGATGGAGCTGTCATGTGGTGTGTTTTAACAAATAACCTCTGGCAGCCACAGAGGCCACTGCCTTTTCTGCAAGAAGGAGACGATGAAGAGGCACCAAATTGCTCTAAGTTTCTGAGCAAGAACAATGGATTTGGAACATTTTGTCTTGTTCTGTTACATTTGTGTAACTGCTGTCCACATAGAGAAGAAGCTGAAACTTAGTCCTACAACTGCAACTCACAACTCTGTTCAACTCTATGCTGGTTTTTGCTTGTCTCTTTACAGCTTTGTTGGTGCAGCATTTTTTACAGTGTAAAACAAGTACCAACCACTTACTTTTGCCCATAAAGAAAGACAATGAAATATAATAGATGAGAATTAGACAGTGGAGCCAGAAGTCCATTTCTAGTGGAAATAGTCAGAAGATCCATTTCTATGGCTACCTTGCAAAGTCAAACCAGAACTTTCCACCTTTCTAAAGCAGAGGGCAATATTGGGGTGTCCATATTGCGACCAGTGTTATTTAGTATCTTCATTAATGACATGGAYGAAGGGATTGAGTGTACCCTCTGCAAATTTGCGAATGGCACCAAGCTGAGTGGTGTGGTTGACACATCTGAAGGATGGGATGCCATTCAGAGAGACCTGGACAAGCCTGAGAATTAGACCCATGGGAATCTCACGAGGTTTAACAAGACCAAGTGCAAGGKGCTGCACCTGCATCAGGGCAACTCTCGTATCAATCCAGGCAGGCAGATAAACAGATTGAGAGCAGCCCTGCTGAGGACTTTGGGGTGCTGGTGGATGAGAGGCTGGACATGACCTGGCCACGTGCACTCACAGCCCAGAAAGGCAAACATGTCCTGGGCTGCATCTGAAGCAGCGTGGCCAGCAGGGCGAGGGAGGGGATTCTGCCCCTCTGCTCTGATCTTCTGAGATCCCACCTGGAGTGCTGCATCCAGCTCTGGGGTCCCCAGCACAGTAACAGCATTGACCTGTTGGAGCGAGTCCAGAGGAGGGACACCAAGTTGATTAGAGTGATGTGTCATCTCTTCTGTGAGGAATGGCTGAGAAAATTTGGATTTTCTGCCTGGAAAAGAGGCAGCTTTGAATGACCTAATTGCAGTCTTCCAGTACCTGAAAGGAGCCTACCAGAAAGACGGAAAGAGACTATATGCAAGAGCATGTAGTGAGAGGACAAGGGGGAGTGGTTTAAACTGAATGAGGGAAGGCGTAGATTAGGTAGTAGGAAGAAATTCTTTACTGTGAGGGTGGTGAGGCACCAGAACGGGTTGCTCAGTGAAGTTGTGGATGTCCCATCCCTGGAAGTGTTCAAGGCCAGGTTGGGTGGGTCTTTGAGCAACCTGGTCGAGTAGAAGATGTGCCTGTCATGGCAAGGGGGTTGGAACCAGATGATCTTTGAAGTCCCTTCCACCCTAAACAATTCTGTGATTCTATGTCTTCAGATAGGCAGATGCCTTGCATGCTATTTTGAAATCTTAGTATTTAAGAAAAATTTAGAGTGAGGGACTGAGAGGATCAATATAATCTAGAAAAAGACAGAGGAAAATAACAGTAAGGCTATAAATGACATAATTTACTTAGGGATTAGGTAAAGGACCCACATTAGCGATCACATGATACAAAAATGCGTGCTCATGTTCTGGCTAATCCAGGAATGAAAAATGCTGAGATTATGGTATTCATGTGTCTGGACTTGCTCCTAAATGTGACTCYACATATTTCACTTGTATACATATATTTAAAATTAATAGCAGTTGCCAAAGGCAGAACTAAGCATATTATAGAGAATGTAAAATTTATATATAGATACGGTTCTCAGGAAGCTGCAGAAGCAAGACTCTCTAGGGCCTGCTTAATTTTTGTTTTTTAAATCAAATATAACAGCAGCTCCGGTATTGTAAGTACAGTGTATAACAAGAAATAGAAGARAATTGAACAGTTGACTTGAAATTTGGTTAAACCTTATTTTGCAGTGCTTCCTTGTCAGCAGGAAGTATACTGACACCAAACATTACAAACTATTTTTACCCTAATCCAACCTCTCCCAAACAGCAGAGGCCTGGCTGAACTGTAAGTAATACGCAGAATATCCCATGGACCTCACCACCAGTAATCCCACAGTATGAAATTAAGCAGGATGAAAAAGTGCAAGTGTAACTTAACCTGAAGTTAAACACGTAATTGAAAGTCAATGGAACAAACTGCCAGGAAATGCCCGTCTCAGTAGTTTCCTAATGACAGTGTTCTCTCCCCAAGACTTGTCTGTAGGTACATTCACACTGTGGCTCCACAAGCATTTGAAATTGGAACAGTTTCTGAGTATGTTTAAGAACATGCAGGTGATCCTCTGCATTCCTTTTACACGTGAATCCCATTTGTTTAGCTCCATGCAGCTGTCAGAGCAGCTCCTCAGTTGTTCATTAACCTTCCTACTGAATTGTCATTACTGTGGTTGAATGGGAGCATAACAGATCAGCACTGAACTATCCTGTTCTGTCTGGGCTTTGGCCACAGGCTTGACTTTAACACTTCAACAGGCTTCAGAGTATACAAAATATATCTTTAAGCAACTTTTCCCATTCTAACATGGTTTTGGCGGTATAGCTTGGGAGAATTCCACACCTCAGGAGCATATCCTCAGCACTGTTTCCAAACCTTGGGCATTTAGGTATTGGTGGCATTGCTTTCGGGATTACTACTAGGGAAACCTGAGTTTACACCACCCCAGTTGTAAAGCTTCAACCTCTCTGCCAGCACATAATCCTGCACCACCAAAGTGGCAGCCAGACTGACAGTCAGTACCTGTTTCTAGAGCCATCCCACTCAGATCTGAGTACCAGAGTAGATTAATCGCTTTGGCATCAACACACCACAGTAAAGGTCTAGGATTGAAAAGCAGTGGCTTTTAATGCCTTCATTCAAGTGGCTTGGTCCCAGCAGTGGTGTCAGCATCTCCATCTCCGCCCTGTGTTGAAATGACATCAGGGTGCACAGGAAACTGCCTTATCCCCTCTGTCCCCACACAGTCTAAGACTGAATCATAGAAGGTTTTGGATTGGAAGGGACCTTAAAGATCACCCCTGCTCTTGGATGAGACACCCCCAGCTTTGCAACTAGAACACTGAGCCCTGGGGAACACCACTGGTGACCAGCCACCAGCTGGACACTCTCCCCTTCTCTGGATCTGATGACCCAGCCAGTTTTTTTACCCAGCAAACAGAGCACCCAGTTTCTCCAGAATGCTGTGACACAGCACCTAAGGCTTTCCTGAAGTGCAGATGGACACCATCCACCTCTCCCTCATCCACTGAGTGGGTCAGCTTGCCATAGATGGAGATCAGGTTCTCAAGCACAACCTGCCTTTCACAAAACCCTGCTGGCTAGGCCTGATTGTCCTGTACATGCCCTGTGACAGTGCTCAATATTATCTGCTCCATGACCTTCCTTGGCATCAAGGTCAAGCTACCAGGTCCTCCTCCTGGCCCTTTTTGTCAATGGGCATCACACTTGCTACCATCCAGCCAACTGGGACCTTTCCAGTTAACCAGGACAGCTGCTAAGTAATATAAAGTGGCTTGGCAAGCTCTTTCAYCAGCTGCATCAGCACCGTGAGTGGAGCCCATCTGATCCCATAGACTCATGTGTGTCCAAGTGGTGTAGCAGTTCAGTAACCATTTCCTCCTAGATKGGGGAGGGCTTGATTCCAGTCCGTCTTCCAGCTCAGGGGGTTGGGTATACAGAAAGCAACAGGTCTTGCTCTTAGAGACTGAAGTAAAGAAGGGATTAAGTACCTCACCCTTTCCTCAGCCTTTGCCAGTGTTTCCCCCCAATGTCGAGTAAAAGATGGAGGTCCTCCCCAGCCCTCCATTTGTTGCTTAGCCCTCTTTTGGTTATCATCCAACAGTAAATAATCTACAGAAAGTCTTTCCTACCCCTTTAGAAGAGCTATTCTATTGATTCATTCACAGAAATTAAATTGGCATGTGACTTGCAGCCAGTGCCCTTTCTTCCTCCACTGGTTTATGGGAAATACAAGTATTAAGCAGCTAATGAGTAGCAGCAGCTTTGCATATGTATTGCTWTAACAGAATGAAAGACACCATATTTCTCATGTCACTTCTTGGCATCCTTTACAGGAGAGGGGGCAGTGTAAAGCAGTATTATTGAAGGACACTCCTGAAGTGGAAAATTTGAAGATAACAAATAATTTCACAGGACACCTGCAAACTTCAGGCAAAGTGATTTACAGTAAAAAAAAAATCAAGATGGATCTTCAGTTTGTGGAGGTCAGTCTAGAAAACACTTCTTCAGAGGTAGATTACTACTAACTTGTCATAGCTGAGACTGTTAGGCTCTCTTGGTGATGCAAGCTGGAATTTCTTATTTTCATACAAGAGTTTGTTGGGTACTTTCAACAGTCTTAATTACCCAAAATAACAACAAGCTACTATTATACCTTAGTACTATATAGTACTAACTACTACTATACTAATATCCAGAGTACCATTAGAGACATGTAACATCACAGATTAGGTTCTGGGTGACTAATGAAACCTGTATTCAGAATTAAACAATTTAAAGGTTTTAGACCTCCAATACTAACACAAGTTTTCCCTACTTAGGTGACTTTGGGGGATTATCAGCACTGTTAAGAGTTTTGCAGGTATGGTTAAACTGCAGCTGCTATTCCTGTAGGACTAATCACATGAACTCAACGAATTTTTAGTTGTGGTGGTTGTATCTGCTTAGCACTGACATTCCTAGCCCCTAGCTTCTGGTCTAGTTGACTACCTAGATCAGGTACATGCCTATTTTATCTTAAGAGACAAACCTCACCTTGAGTTCTCCAACTCAGTCTAAGCTTAAGTACCGTAAGTGTATGCCACTTTGTCACTTGGAACCAGTTGTCTTGATTCAAAGGACTGTTTAGGATATTTAATGCTCAAGAAAACAACACAGGTTAGATGAAGACAAATTTTTGTGCTCATTTAGAGAGCCGCTTTTAGCCTCAAGAACAGCGCAACATTTTCATTTGGCTTCATTTCATATGCTGCCTCATTTTAAATGACCAACGTGTTAACAGTTGAGATGCATCCCCTGCAAGGGCAAAGCAAATTCTATTCCAGAATTAAACCATTTTGTACCAAAACGCATGAAGACAGTGAAGAGTAGAATTGCTGGATCATCACTACAAACAATTTAAGCGAACTTTTATTGAAGCGTTAAGTTGTGGTACAGATATTTTTAAATGATCAAAGTCTAACACCACAGAAATTATAAACACCATACTCCCCCATCCTGATCACCCAGATAGTTCAATAACCCATTCAACAGCTTTCATTTTCATAGATGAGGCTTATGCTTCTTTTTGTGTTCTTTCAGTATTACTTGAAAAGGGATCTTCAGTCTACTTAAAGGACCTCAAGCCAAAAAATGTCAGAACAATTGGGACAATGCAAGAACAAAAAAAAATCCATTGAAATATTGGTCCTCAATATTAACACCAAAAAGCATTAGTGCCATTTACAGCATGTAATTGATAACATTGGTAAAGAACATCAATAATAAGCTTAAAATAAAAAAAAAATGTTCCAACCACTTGATTTCTAACCAAGTAGACTTTAGTTTAGAAGCACTGAAAAAGTGCTCCATTTATAAATACGGAAGGAACAAAAGAACCATTGCATCAAACCAGAAAGAGTCAAAACATAGCAAGGACAAGAGGGGAAAAATAATCTCAATTTTGTTGCTAACATGCTGGTCTCACAGCTGTTAAAATCCCAGTATTTGCAAACAAACATAGCTGAAAGTGTGCCAGCTTTTCAAAGCCTGCATTTTAGTCAATACTCATTAAAGTGACTTTGAATTACACACTTGTTCATGCTCCATGAATAGCATTCTACTTCACTTCTGTCCAGGTGTCCCAGACAGTTCTTGTTCTATGCCTTCACTTAATGCCCTCAAGTCACAGTAAGAGGAACCACCTTAGCAATTAGGAGGAAAAAACAGATGAAGTCACAACACTCAAATACAACATAAGTCACATGCACAACAATGTCACAGGACTGTCACAAGACAGAGGCATTAGCTTTGCTTGGAACAACAAAATGAAGTGACACTGGACCGGTTTAGAAGCACTCTTTACAGTCAGAAGTGGTAGGTCACAGGTTTTACTGAGAATAACCCAAACCAATCAACACATCCAGACTGGCAAATTCCACTCCTCCACTAGATCTACCTCCCAGTGCTCAGGAGCACCAACTTCCTAGTCTGACATTACAGGTGATTAGGACAGAAAATGTCTGGTGCACTTTGCAAAGCTGTCACACAACTATGCCAAAGCACTTGAAGCCCGGCTCAGCTCTTCCCCTATCAAGTCTTGGACCTTCATCAAATTCTGCCATTGCGCGGCAGTGTGACAGCTTGGGGATGTGGACAGACAAATGAGCATTAAGGTAAGACAAAATTTAGCCTGCACTAGTACCAATAACCAGGTTACTAAAAGTGAAAGACCAATGCATTAGCCCAGTGCTACAGTAGAGCTGAGCAAATTCCTATAAGCTTTATTAGAGCATGAAAAGTCAGTCTGATTTAAAAATAAATCAACCACCACCTGTAGTAGCAAAACAATTTGTAACTGTTTTAAGAACTTCCTCCAAACATGAAAGTGTTAATTAGGAATCAGTCTCATTAGAAATCATAGAAGTTTGTCAAAAACTGTTTTAGACTGAAATCACAACATAAATGAAAAAAAAAAGTGACACTTTAACAGAGAACTGTCCCCAGTGAGTAGGTTGAGGCTAAAGTCTAATGAGGACGAAAGCCTTGTCTGTGGGGAATTTTTGGTGATACTTGGAGAAAAACTATACTGTGTGTCATTCTACCTGAATCATTTTTACAAGTGTTGTAAAGTTTCATACAGTAAGATTTTTCTACATGCACTTCAATTTCACAGCAAGAGTGGCATAGAGTACCTAAACACAGAAGAGAGCATTCATGCAAGATATCTAACTCCTTGATATAATAATGCATACAATTCAAAATGGTTATACTATGATTACACCTAGGGCTTTCCACAACTACAAGGTGGTGGGAGTGGAAAGCATGGCCCCCTGAATCATTAACTAGAAAGCAACCACCACCTTCTATATGGGATTTCTTTTTGCGCTTTTTCTTCATTCTTAATCAACTGTGCTGTTGCTGGCGATTTTTTGTAAAACTGGTAAAAACAAAATTATAATCACTGAATTGGGCAATCTGGTGATCAAGACGTTTAAACCCTTCAATCTTCTGGGCAGAGGAAAACACTGTGCGACATTTAGAGCTCTAGAAAACAAAAGAGTGAAAGTTACTTTTTAAACTGACATTTAGAGATGGACTAGCACAATGTATTTCATATAGGGAGCTGCAAGAGAGCTGGAGAGGGACTTTTTACAAGGACATGAAGTGATAGAATAAGGGGTAACAGATTTAAACTGGAAGAGGGTGGGTTTAAGTTTAGATATTTGGAAAAAATTCTTTGCTGTGAGGGTGGTGAGGCACTGGAACAGGTCACCCAGAGAAACTGTGGATACCCCATCCCTAGAAGTGTTAAAAGCCAGGCTGGATGGGGCTTTGAGCAACCTGGTCTAGTGGAAGGTGTCCCTGCCCATGATAGGGGGGTTTGAACTGGATGATCTTCAAGGTCCCTTCCAACCCAAACCATTTTATGGTTCTATGATTAGCTGAGAGCATCACCATTAACAGCAGTTTTTCTACAACTGACAGTTGCAGGCAAATCCAGAAAAATGCCAAAGCAAGAAGCTATGCCTATACAGAACTGCACTGGAAGTCATTAGAATACTGAGATTTGGTTGCCTCATCTTACTATTTCTGAAGTTTTCAGGACATCAGATTTAGTACATGCCAAAGCAAGACTGGAGTATTTTTACTTTCCAAAGAAACTACCACCCAAATACAGAGGCAAACTGGAAACTGGTAATCTCCAGTAAAAATCTCTAGCCCTGCTTTATTTGTGTCTACATGCATTTCATCAGCTGATAAGCTAGTGCAAGAAAACTCACCTGATTAACAAAGAGTGTTGTCACAAATTTTCCTGGCTTGAAAACCTCTACAACTTTTCTAATCAGGTCATCATAAGAGGTCTGACTTATGTTTGTTTCAAAACTAACATAAGAAAACTCTGGTTCTGGAGTGATGTGAATAGTCCAGTAAGTTCCCTGGAAAAAAAAAAAGGTATTATTACCACCACCAAATGTTTATTTCCTTTAATTATCAATGTGAATTATTAATGAGTGTAAAACTTACATCCGATTTCATCCCATTCATTGAATACCCACAAGGATTGAACATTGTAGCATCAATAACAGAACCTGGTATCAGGTCACGAATTCCACTCATCTGAAATAAAGTTAGAATTAAACAACTCAGTTTATCATGCATCCTTACACTTGTTTAGATTTAACTCAAAGCAGAAAGAACATCTATTTAGCAAACAGGATACCAGAATTCTCCCAATAACAAGTCAGTTTGATTACTTGTACCACTGTAGATGAACTTGCTTTGCACCCTGTCACTACATAAATGACTGAGTGACAAGCTGCATGCAAGCTATTACACTACCTCTTACAGAGCCCAGCTGCATCCATCCAAGACAAGGGAACAGCTTAGAGTTCCAAAATATATTTGCTTTTGCTGTTGAAATGCAGAACAGAGCTTCTCTTCAACCCCTACCCGAAAAGGAAAGGCTGTTTACATTTACTCCAGAGTAAGGATATACTTTATACCCTAGAATGAAGTGCAATCCCAAGCGTTTTGATTTACCACACAGTACCTGAGCTACAGCCAAATCTCAAGAGCAAATACAGTATGACAATCAAAGCCTAAGATGGAAAACAAGATGCAGTCAGTGTATTTGTCAGAAATTTGTTTGTATCATGACTTCCCCATTTCAGAAAAGGGGAAAAGGAGGCAAAACCWTCAAGTTATACTTAGATCTGCTCTTCCCTCCATCCAAATGGCTCCAYGATCTAACCTTGATTTTGATACCTAGATAACCTTTGCATTCATTATCTCCAGTCTAAGCCTTACTCCTCATAATATACATCCTTCAAAGGTTACTCAAAATGTGTTTTTATTCCTACTCCTCCACTCTTCAGAGTAAAAGCTTCCAATAACCCAAAGCACTGCATATTGCTCCTTTCACTAAAGGAGAGGCATAGAAAACATGAAGCTATACTCCCCCAAATATTCTAGAGTTTAATCCATTTTACCCCCAATGGATCAACCTAACATTTTCTATGAAATCTTTCCTACCACGAAGTAAACCTTGCATTAAAGGCTAAGTGAATGAAGCATTTTTTTGCCCAATTTCCACCATTCCCCAAAATGCTCAGTTTTTAAGGAAACATACACGAGTGACATCATTTGCAGTAACACCATCTTTCATGTAGAACTGGTCCATAACTACTGGGTCAAGCTCACTCATCAGAATTTCCAGTGTCTGATCAGGCTGATTGGATATCCGACTCTCTGGGAAATCCAGGGTGTACAGGTACCTACATAAAGTACAAACCACATATGTAGTAATTATTGACAGCACCAAGTTCTGCTTACGCCCCGAACTCTTCACATACATACCAGCAATCAGAATTCATACGCCCCATGCAATAAGCTGCTCCATCTAGACAAGACAAAGAGTCTCCAGTTAATGCATCACAGCTGAACATTTATGTAAAGTATTATACTCATTTCATATTTAAAGACAGAAGCCTTTCACAGAACCCCAGGAGGTTCACTGATACAGTAAGCAGCTGTATCAAATAACCAGGCATTTAACTTCAGGAATGCAAAGTTAATAATCAGAAAAGCAGGCTCCCTCAGAAGTGGGTCTGGGCACCCCACCTGAGAGGCCACTAGCTGGAAATTCAGATTACAGCTTTAGTTATGCACAAAGAGAAACCCCAGTGCTCTTAAAGCCTCTATTAAATACATTTATGATTATCATTTATTTTCAAATAACTCAGATGAGTACCACAACTTCCATGTTCCTTCAAAAAACTTTTCTGTCACTATTTAAAATTTAGGATTCTTCTTGTAGGCTTTATATTTTATAAAGTGTTTAAATTCAGTTTTTACCACAGTGACTTTTCTGAGAAAAGCCTGCATTTTTCTTCCATTTACTAGTTATGTTAAATTACTACCCTAGCTTTTTAATAGGGCTTTCAGGATTCTGCAGAGTGATTTACTACACTCCATTTGGAAGTGTGGAGATGACCCCAGTTAAGACAAGGTGCTAAATGTCAAGCTTAGCATGATTTAAATTTTGATCTTGGCAAGCTAGTGTCAGAAATTCATAAAATAAGTATTTATAGCTTTTGACTTTTATGCAAGGACTGCTGAATGCTTGACCTGGCAGCCTGTACCTATTGTACTGCTTGTCACTTCTCACATAACATCAACCCTTCAYCCACCTTTGCTGAAGTTTCGTGAACTTACTTGGGAAAATTTCATTAAGAAACTCTACTTCTTCCTGGAAATTCCTATGTGGGTACTCCTGGTGGGAAGGCTTCATGAAATTCTTACGTGAATAAAAGAAGCTCTGAAAAAATAAAGGTGCATCTTAGCCATTGAGTATATCCATTCATTCTGAATCTAAAAATCTAGAAAATGCAAGCATTTATCATGAACTTTCACAGGACCCAAGTTTTCACTGTCAAAACACTGCTACCTGTATTCCCACTTCAGAAGCACATGGTTATTCCTATCTGAATTCCTAAGCTTCAGGAGACAGCTATACTTCAAAACTTGGTTTCCACTAGACAGCATGGGCACAATTACTCTTAAGTAACTCAGCACAACAATATTTGTTAGTTAGCACTCACTGAGAGAAATGAAAGGGCAAATGCTACAGAAGAGCAATCTTACATTACAATCTTCCCATTATGGGAAGCACACGTAAATGTCCAAGTTTCAGAATATTTAATAAAAACCAGTGAGTTTGAAATAGTAATAAAAAGCTTTTTGTACATTCCAAGGAAGATGCAGCATTTTTGCCACCTTACCTGAATTGAGTCAAACCCACTGTACTCCCTAGCAAGCTCCAACAGGGGAACCAGTGCTTGCAGTAAGAGGGTGGTACCACACGTCTTCAAAATGAAACGTCTCTTGGAGACAAACATGCTACTCTCACTGTAAAAGAGGTGTTAAAAATACATTAAGTACTCTACATAAAACAATCCAGGAGAGAGTTGTTAGGTCTTGGTTCTTACCCCAACCAAATGCATTACTGTAAGTGAACACTCAGCATATGGCATATAAACATGCCTAGCAAATGGATCAAACCAAACCAATAGATTGCAGCTAACATTTGAGAGCTGTAATCATTTCCCCAAAAAATACCTGCTCCAAAAATGATATCACAGAGCTGTCACACTACAGGAAAAGCTACACATTAGACACCCTCAAACTATCCGAGAAATACAAACACACTGTGAAGTGAGTACACAGGCACAGTTATATGATATGCCTTATAAATTACAGAAATTAACTATACATAAACTAAGTCAGATACTAAACCACAGCCCAGCTGAACTCGGGATAGCCATCCAGAACATTTAAACATGCTTAAGTATCTTTTCACTAAGTAACTGAACAACGGGAGGAAAAATTAGCTTAAATAACTCAATTTGGAACGCTGTTTACAAATTCAAAGTCAAGGTCATATTTCATCCAGGTTGCAGTGCAACTAGTTACTCTTCAGAATTTTGTTTTAAATATATGAAGCTTGAAGAAACAAGACTTGGAGCACAGTTTCTTTGAGTAGCTTGCTCTTAGCACAACCTTGCCCTCAGGGCAGCCTTTCACAGTACAAAAGCTTCAGTATTTGTAATCTGAAGTAAACCAGAAAATGTCAAATGTGCCTGTAAAGTTCATGTAGAAAAAGCAAGAAAGTATTTTGCAAGATGAAAAACACATGGCAAAAGTAGTGTCCTTACAACTAACTGCTGCACAACACAAAAATTCCAGGGTTGCAGGAAAACTACATTTTTACAGATACCCTTAGCTCAGCTGCAAGAGTTGTTCCACTTGATACTATTATCTGCAGTTAAGATACTGCAGATCTACTGATAAGGGTTTTTTTGCTGATCTGTGACACCTATATGCTATTCTGCTGAAGTAATACTAAACTTTTTAATTAGGGAGACTTATTTACCTCTAGACAAAATTCAATGATCAGGTGTAAAACCACCAAAGCTCTGTCAATCCTTTTAGTTACAGGAAAAAAGACAAACACTGACAACTATGAAGGCATTTACACCTCTGAACAGAGGCATGACAGTATTGTGATTAGCAGATCCCTGCAAGTCGTAGTCATTAACTGCAGCATCTTACCCCAAGACTGGATTCTCAGCCAAGTGGATCACATATGACAGCTTTCATTTTTTTACTACTTAGGGCCTAAAAGAATGAGCCAGTGGCTTACCTGAGTACATAAGCTTCCTGCTTGTCAGTTTTTGTCACACTTATGATCAAACAATGCACATTCTCCAGAAGTTTGTCCCACTCAATCCTGTGAAAAAGTTACAGAAGAACACAAACAACAGGTTAAACAAACCAAAGCTTTCTGGAGCCCTTATTAAAAAGCCCAAACAAGACTAGAACCCTTGAGTTACTGGATCTGAGAACACAAAACAGGAAGACTTTATATAGGGACTGTCTACCACAATACAATAATACTCAATTCTTAGCTCCTGATGGCTCAGTATTCCTCAAAATCTGTTACTGTAATCTGCTGCATGGGGACAACTGCCAAACAGCAACCTCAAGCTCCTAACTAGGTGAGTCAGGATAACCTTAAATCCTGCATCCCACCGGTAACAAGATACAATTAATCGTTGTAGCTTTAAGGTATGCTTTAGGTCAAATTTCCATAAGGACTTCAATCACAGTAGTCATTGGCAACTATTACAGTAATAAACCAGCAAATTAACATTAAGATGTTTTGATTGACCAGTTTAAACTCAAGTTCATAATTTAACTGAAAACCTAGAGACTAACAGATTTCAACAGCCCAAATTCGTCTTTGACCAATTGGGATCTCAGAATTCCTTCATACAGTGCAAGTTGTAGCTACAGTGCTAGATTTCAGTATAGTGGTAGAAGTTTAATATTAAATTCTTTACTAACATAACTCATTCTAAAACGAATTTGAAGAAAAAAAAGCCAACAAAACAAAAAACGAAGGGCTCAAATTAAGCCAAAAGACTTCCAAGTACTCATGGAAAGGACAGAGTTGCAAAAAACTACTTTGGTTGTCACTTCAGTCTTGTGTCTCCACCAGATTAGTAGAAGCCAATATAGTCAATTTTGCTATAAATAAGACAGGAACAAATACAGCTTCCTGACGTCACAAAATTACAAGACTGCCAGCTGTCCTACTTCTCCCTTCCCAGAGCATATTCCACCTGCAGGTTTGTACTGGCTCTTGTCCTCAGAGATGTCATGAGCCAAGAGATTTACTAACCCAGCATAAAACTAAGCTGCCCATCAGCAGAGCTGGAATAACTGCAGGACACTCTACAGCTGGGAGCATTAAAGAATTGCCAATTTTTCAGCACCAAGCAGGCTCATCTTGCCCCTGTAAACTGTCTGCCTAATCCTTGGTCAGGAGTCAGACCTCTCACCTTTTAGTGACACTGCAAAAGCCCTGTGGCTGTACTGCAGGACAGAGCACTCACTGTTAATTCCATCAGCAGGCTTCCTCCTGTAGCCACCAGTCTTTCGCTTTAGAAAACTGCTTCACAAAGTTGAAATTTTAGATTCTGCTGTATGTAAAGTTAAAATATCCAGATATTCTTTAGGTTCTCTAAACACTCCAGCAAATAAATGCCTTAACTTCTCCTTCAATTAATTCACTCATTCAGGAAAATGCCCCCTGACACTGAATTCTGTACCTTTACTATTAATACTGAGGATTTTCCCTTTCAAAGTGTAAATGACACCAGAATAGTATATTTGTGTATGATTCAACAGAACACACCTAACTTATAGACTCATACTATACCCTTCTTTTAAATGAGACTAAAGATATTAAAAATGAGTTAAAGAAAATCATATGGATTTTAAAAACCATCATAATCAAGTGCAGATTTGAACAAGCTTAGGAATACAGAGATGTAACTGGATACTTAAAATCAAAGTGAGGTTTACCCTACCACCCCAGTTAGTGACCCTTGATGAAATGCTCTTCTACCACAGACATGACAGCACAGACACTCAAATCTGCATGTCAAATTAAAAAGGTTATTTCTAATGCTCAGCTCAAGTCCCACACATTTATTCACCTCTATGCTTATGTCATTGACAGGATTTAGCTCTGTTCCTAATTTCTTTCATCCTAAGTGTACATGAAAATGCAAGTGGCTGTTCACCTTAAAAAACCTGGTAAACATCAAGAGTGAAATAGTTTATGTTATAACTATCTTCTAAACGCTCCCAGAAAATTATACTCTTTTGCTAATAAGAGTACTGAAGAGTTAGTTCTCTCTGGCTACAACACACCAGCATCAGATTGCCAGCCACTCTTCCTGTAAATTGAAGTAGGTAATGAATTCAATTGTTCAAATCATTCCAGCATTCCTACTGACATTTTTTCTGTCATTAAATAAACACCCAGCATCTGACATTGCATTCGTGAAAGGTGAGGAGTTCCCTGATGCTGAGCTGTACTAACCCCATTTGTACATTACTACAAATCTGATTTTGTACTTGTCTAAGTATTAATGGGCATGTAACTATCTTAGGCTTTGCAAGAGCATACGTCTCAGCCTTCACAAGCTTCTTACCTAGTCAGACAGTCAAAACCTCAGCCTTATGTAGGCAAGTGACACTTTTCTCTAAGTGTCACTGCAGTGCAGTTCTGTGCACTCATTTCAGGGAAATGGCTCCTCTAAAGTTCCAAACATATATTAGCAGAGGAAGATGTAACACGTTTGGTAGTCCAATGAGGGGTCAGTTTAGCACCAACAACACAATATTGAATGTTAAGTCTAAAGCCCACCATGCAAAGGAAGTCCCTAGTTATGCTTGTTAGTACTATAGCTGGTATCTAGGTCCTATGGCTGAATCTGCAGTTGCACAAGACCTTTGCATATCACAACTTCGCTTGATTCTTCACTATTGTACTACAGAAACCATAGCTAACCATCCACTAAATGTTATGTGCTCAGCCTTTACAGAAATAAAGAGCAAGTTCATCATTTGATCTGATTAGAGCAGCATTAAGGAAAGACCCTACAACTTTAAAAACAGACAAGATGCCAGGCTTGCTCTAGAAGCATACAGAGACTAATGCAGCACTCAGGATGAGACCCAGCCACATTAGGGAGAAGTTTTGCAGAGATACCAGCCTGTATCTATCTGCATTTTAAAGTTAAGTACAGAAAACTAAAGAAAGGCTGGATTTGATCCAACATAATCTATTTAAACAAGATGACCTTAGTATTTGGCTTGTTCCATTGTTTAAAGCACAGCTAAGGAAGAACATCTGGGACTACTTTGAACCAAGTAGATTAACTTCACTACAAGTCTAACTCCTGCATTTCTTCCTTTCTTTAAAAATCCATATAATTGTCACTAGTTGAGACAAGCAATGTCTACGCCCACACTGAAATGAGGAAACAAAATCCACCTTAAAATAGTATTTAAATAGTTATCAGTACACATATTGCAGCTATTCAGTAAGTAAAAATCCTCTAAGTCAGTAACTAAAATATTTGAGAACACTTCTTATTTCATAGCTAAGTTTTAACTTTGAAGCAAAGCCTCCAACTGAAAAAGGATAACCAAGTAAGACTAATTCTCAATGAAGTGCTATCACGGGCTTCTGCTCTTCAAAATTCCCCCTTCAAAGATCAATGTGCAAGGCATCACTATTTCCTAAATTATTTCCCATAGTCAGACATCAGGACAATTCCAGTTTGGAAACTGCCTTCCTATACTCGAGCATAGTAGAATACGATCCATGAGAGTCCTTGGCAGCTCTCACTGGAAGCAAGTTCTGCAGCAGACCTGGGAACAGACACTTGAGACCAACTCCTCACTCATGTGGGCTTATCGACCACTTCATTCCAAAACTGTAAGATCCCATTTCTGAATTTTCAAGTGACTGCCACTTAGCCCAAAGTCAAATTAGTTTCTCGAATGGGCAAGCACAATGCACCTTAAATGACTGCACCTTGTCAGAGAATAGCAAATGAAAATGGAATACATCTACTCAAGTGTGAAAAATTGTCCTTGCTTGAATGATAGAAAGCTATTTGTTCCACACTTGACTAGCAGAACATGCCAAAAGGGGGGAAAAAAAATAAATTACGTTTAGCAATCTACTCTTATACCTGTGTTGCAATATTTAGTGCCTTATCAACAGTCTTGTTACCAGAGTGCAAATAACTTCCATTCAGACTGACAACCAGGTATGTCAGTAGGGAAAAGCCATTATAACTAAGTAGTATCTTAATTTTAGGAAGTATGCTACAAGTCTGTAATGAATAGCCAACAGTCCCTCTCAACCAAGTTCCAAAGCACCAGGTCTGCACCTTTATTTCATACTTCTGAGAAATAAAGAATGAATAAGCTATGAAACACATTCTCCTTGACAGATAACTTGTGTTCAAAAGCATGGTTTTATCGGCCTCTTCTGAGCCTTTACCTTCAGGGGTGAAACACATTCTTAACAGGAATCAAGCATACCAGGCACAATACTGCTGTTTCAGGCCAACTGGGAAGGTGCTAACAGCAATTTGAAGAGATTAAGAACTACATCAAGAACTTGTTCCTATCAGGAACTAACAGCCTYCTCAAGCACACCATCCCACCACCCCAGGAACAGTACCTTGCTAAGGCAGCCAGACAGCACTGGGAGGAAAATTAGGGCAGGAATTCTTAGGAAATAAATC
This sequence comes from Amblyornis subalaris, assembly GCA_018881555.1. Taxonomy (NCBI): domain Eukaryota; kingdom Metazoa; phylum Chordata; class Aves; order Passeriformes; family Ptilonorhynchidae; genus Amblyornis; species Amblyornis subalaris. The sequence continues at coordinate 19,017,019 of JACAXG010000002.1, read as the reverse complement.
ATATGGAACTCCTAAAGACAGCTTAAGCCATATACATACTCTTCCATAGCTTTTAATTAAAATAGAACAGCTGACAAGTCTGTAGTACCAAGAGTAATAAGCCTTTTAACCTTTACTGTAAGACCTTGTTTTAATGTCAAGCATTCAACTGCAATCTTTTATGCCCTCACCTGTTACCTACTAAGTATTTTTAGGAGCCACATATATATCAGTTACCTCATTAGCAGGCTACAGTTAAATAGGCAAATTCCTACCAATACCATGATCCAGACAGCCAAACTTAATACTGTGTCCAAACTGCCTACGCAGAAGAGATTCAGCCAAGGCTCATGAAAGCTGGCTAAGTATCAGTGTCAGCAGGGCTGGAACATTAGCTTCAAGCATCCTGAAGCAGGTAGAAACAGTACACACCACACAAAAGTCACAAGTATTTTAAAGAACCTCCCAGCAGCTCCTGTATTTCTCTGCTGACAGCTGCACGTGAATTATTTCCTATAAGAAGTATAACTTAGCTTATAAATCGCTGTGTAAGACAAATTACCTTGAACCACTTTCACAGCCCGAGTTTAAGCTTGAGGCACTGGCAACTCGATAATTTTACTTCAGCAGTATCTGTGGGGCGCACAAAAGTGTCACACCCTTTATATGCTCTGAGCACACATATACAGATAGACTGTCCACATCTCCCTTATCTTAAACTTAAGAAACTCTCCTGGGACATGCACTTAATCTTTAAAGACAGGCACCTGAATGGAAAACTGCATCCACATCAAGTGATTCTGTGCAGTACTCTTCACAAAATACTTCTTACCTAGAAAGTACCAAGCCAACTGCTTAGAGCATCATTCCCAAATGAAACCAAGATATTTCAGCAATGGCACAAAGATGGCCACAGACAGGGCTCCAAAAGCTGCATATTTCTCCCGCTGCAGGCCTTACACCACTACTGCAGTTATAGCAGTAGACATGGAATGGGAACTCCATCCTTTACACCCAACAATACTCAAAGGGCATTCTCAAGTCTATCACATCCAAGGACACCCAAAGTGTTTAAGGAAGCATGAGCCCCTGCAGGTACAGCAAGACTTACAAGCAACATTCAGGGCAAATTTGAGTGTAATTAGAAGGAACATACTGTAAGGCAGCACGTATCTGCCAAAAGCCCCAAGTCTTCCTGTTCTAGCTGAGCAAATAACCATTAGGGAAGCCCTTTGAGGAATACAACAACAGCTGCATATTTAGTCTCTACAGAGTATCACTAAGGGACCAGATCTTTGATAGAAAGTGACTAATCAAATGCTTTAGCAGTTTCAGTGGTAAGGTAGGAAAACGTCAAAAAGTCTTCAGCATAAGCCTTCACTTCCTGCAAGCAGTATCAGAATCAGAAGTACTGAGAAAAAAGGGCTTGTTTCCTTTGTGCGAAACCATTCTTTAATTACAATTTTGAGTTACAAGCACACATTTTACCTGTAGTTTTGAACCTGACTCAAAAAATCTAGTTAATTAATACCCATTTCAATGAGGGGGAAGACTGCATTCTTAGATAAAGTTCTCCGGATAACCTTGCATCATCCATAAAAAAAGCTCAGTAAGTACACAGTGACAGAAGCCTTTATCTTAGCACAACCCTGCCTTCTTTCCAGACTCCCTTTAATTTTGTTCCAAAGCATGGCAGGACTAAGAGCAGAGCAGGGCTCATGGCCCAGCTTCCTTGTACTTTTAGTGTTTGAGGAAGCAGGCAGGTAACACTGCTCAGGGATGGAGGAAGGGGCAGAGGTGCAGCGGCATTGCAGCAGTGAGCAGACTCAGGCTACAGGGTGCAGTACAAAGCAAGGATTTACAGGACTCCTATCAAATCCTTGACTCTATTGGTGCTTGGAGGCTTTCTTGTAGCACAGGATCAGAATGTCTTATTGTCATTCCATAGTGCTCATTGCTGCAGTTTTCTCCAGCTTGTGTCTCCACATAATGTAGACAAATAGGAAGCAGATTAAAAGTCCACAAATAAGGTAAATTTCAGAGTATTCTTCAGGATTGAATGCTTGAGATTTGGGCTGTTAACATTGTTATCATTTATTTATTGTTCCAAACTTCTGTACATTCAAGATCATGATAACTCTTGGGATGAGGAATACATAGCTGCACATCATCTGAAGGAACAAACAGCTTATTTTACTGTGTGGAGAGTGAATGCACTACACAGTCACCATGGAAATCCAGGGCTTGCAGCAAGTTCATCATGTTCTCAGCAAACCCTCTATCTTCTATACATAGTTTAAGGCTATTTTTCAAAAGAACATGCTTTACAAAGCATAGTGAGAACAAGCAATAAAATTAAAGCAAATTATTTTGAGACCACAAAAACATTAACTTCTTTCCATTGCTGAATATAAGTAGGGTAAGCATATTCAGATGCTTGCCACTAACTATTTCAACCACAAGACCTTTTTGCATAACCCATTAGGAAATGAGTGAAAACACCCCAAAACTTCACAACAAAGTAAAGCCCAAGTTCAATACTTTCTATTTGGGACCTTTACTGAATGTACTAAAATGAGCCAGAGATCTTTTCTGAAATATATTACACCTAATCCAAACCTTTATTCAGAAAGCTGGTTTGCCCATAGGAGGAAAAAAAAATGTGGAAAAACAATCTTAATTGCATCAGTTTAAGAACTTTTTTTGCTGATGATATCCAGCAAAGACTTTAAAATATCTAATCCCTAACAAGCACATGCAACATGGAAATGTTTAGCTTTGAACACCAGCTTAGTCATCCCATAGATGAATGCTTCACATTTCACTACTAAGCAGGTATTACAATACAAAAGGCAAACTCAACTGGTTTGCAACTTGATTTTAATTTAGCTATTGTTCTACAGTTTCAGCTTTGATTTCAGGTTCTGTTCAACATAAACTACTTTATTCAATCACCTTTACAGAATTAACACAGCAGGATACATTGTATTCAGTATTTTCATTTGCATCTATCAGCTGTAAAAGGTAATTTAGTTCCGACAATTTTCCGAAAGAGAATGCTTGGAACAGTTCATTTCATAGTAGAAACACAGTATCACTGATAATTACAGTGGACTGACAGCACTTTCAAACACGTCACAGCTTCCTACCAAAAAAAGTAAGCCAGTTCAATTAACATCTCGTATTAAGGCCAATTAAACACTAAAGTCTTCAAAGCTTGCTCACAGCTCTGAAACCGTGTTAAAGACCACACGTTCAAYAGTTAACAGTTTTTATCTACTCTATTAAAACTTTACAGCCATATCTAAGCCACACGAAGGAACTGTCCCGGTACCTACACTGTAATTACATTTAATGCTTTCAAGCAGCTTAAAAGTTAAGTTTGCAGCTTTGCAAACTCAAGTCTGAGCTGACAAATAGAACACCAGAGAGCATGAATGTGTCAGTGAGGAAAGCATTTGCAGAATGCCATCTCTAAACTGCATCTGCATATTAACACAAAGTCAAACGAGTGCTTTTGGAATCTTTCACGTTTAAATTCAAACACTACATGAATCCTCAAGCGCCTAGACAGCTCACATCATCTGCAAGTAGTTCAGCTGAGATTTTTCCTCCAGGATTGCCTGGACATTAACAATACAAGCTGTTACCCTGTATCTACTACACCACTAAGCCTCAAAGAGCTATAAAACCACATTTGATGATTTCCATGTCAAGCACATTATTCAGAAAGGTCTAAATAGCTTCACGAGTCAAAGTTACACGAGCAAATGACCTCACTACACCAACAGGTCAGAGGTAAAAACGTATTCAGCAGTGCTTCTGGTACAGCAGAATGAAATGAAGCTTCCACTAACGATGAGCATGCAGACGAGCACACACAACATGGGCTATTCACTATTTTAAGGAAAGGCCGTTATCTGCCCACGGGCAATTCAGATCTTTGAACAGCTAACTCTACCGATATATACACACGGGAAACTTGCCGAGGAATACCAAAACAACGAAAARCCCAAATAGGATAGGTCTTTGAATGGAGATGCTACCATCATTAACATATTCCGAACATTAAACACACCATGACAAGCTCTCTTGCTCAAGCTGCCTGACCAAAGACCACTGGCTAAGAGTGATATGCACAAGCAGATCTGGATACATTGAGCACCAGATCCCTCAGCTACCATCCGAACCTGAAAACCTGAACAATTGACCACACTGAAAGTGAACTACTGACATAAGTGTAACCGTCACATTTGTCCTGTTTGCTTAGGTCAAGCCTGCCTTTTCCAACTATGTCAGCTGATCCCACCTACATACCATTTTCGTTGTCCCTGTAAGCTCATGCATAGTTCTGCAGATTTGGCTTTGTACTTCAAGCTTGCAGCTACCATATTCTGACACTTCCAGAACACAATTTTCTGTAGATCTACAGTTGGACTCCCCATATCAGAAGTCTCCCAYAGAATCATAGAATGATCCGGGTTGGAAGGGACCTTAAAGATCATCTAGTTCCCGTGTTCCCAGACTGTCCCCCCTACAAAATACAGTACTGGCAATCTCCGGTACAGACGTCTCACGCCCGCCTTGCCCAGCACGGCTCCAGAGCCGCCCCATGTGCCGGCAGGTGGCCATCGGCCCCTGCGCTAACAAAGGCGGCGCGGGCACATTCCTGGGCGGCGGGCGGGGAGCGGCGGGAGCCGGCGCCGAACACGTGCGCCGGGAGCGGAGCGGTGCGGAGCGGGCCCCGGGCCTTCCTCCGCCGCCCCGGGCGGCGCCGAGCGCGGCGCCAGCGCATTCCCCACGTGCCCATTGGGTGACGGGCGCGGCCCGGCCCTCCGCGGCGCCCCGCTCCCATTGGCCTCGCCTGCTCCATGGGGGAAAGCGCCGGGAGCGGCTGCGCGGCCCGGGAGCGCGGCCAGGACACTCACGTGTAAACCGCGGCTCCAGCCACACTTCTGGGGGAGGAGGGGGCACCCCTGTTCCGGGTGCCTCCCTCGCTCCGGTGCCCTCTGCACCGCAGGGAGACACGGGAAGGGTCCCCGCGTACCGCCCGCTTTCCTCCACGAGTGCCGCTCTATGGACCTGTCCGGCTACGCAGTGCCGGAGGTCGCCGCCAAACCGGCCATGTGAGGGAACCATYAATTCTTGCCGCGACAGCCACAGAGATCTCCCTCCCTACCTTTCATTAACTGGGAGAGATTCCTGAGCTCCCGCTCTTCGAAGTACGGCACGGGCAGGGATTTCCCGAGCCTTCCCATCCCGAAGCTGGCCGTAGGAGCGGGACCAGCCGCAGAGGGGTGGGCGCCGCCGTGCCCCGGCCGCCAGCAGCACTGCGACACCGCGCCCGCTCCCCCCACGGCGCTCCCGGCCGGCGCGGCATACGCCCGGCTCCCGCTCCGCTCCCCGCTCCGCCGCCGCCACATGTTGCCAGCAGGAACCGCGCGGGGCTGCACGAGGTGGCGGCGCGGAATGGCTTCCGTCCCCGGCACCGCCACCTCCCGCTGGCCAGGACGAGGGGAGCCTCCCCGCTCGGGGGTCTCTGGAGGGCGGCGGAAGGTCACCGCCAGCSGGGAGATGCCGGGGCTGTCACCGGGGAAGCGGGAAAGCGGCCGGCGGCGCGGGCGCGGGGGCCCAGCCCCCACCGACGGCCACCCCGGAACCTGCCTTTCCCCGGCGCGGCCGCCATCGCCCCCCAAAGCGCCGCCACACCCGGGCCGTTCAGGGACCCCCCCCCCCGGCCCCGCCGGCCGCCCCTCGAGGGCAGCGCTGCCCCCGCCGCCACCTCCCCCCGCCCCGACCCCACCCCGGCTGTTCGCGGACCTGGGTATGGTGCGGAGGTCGCCGGACCCCTTGCTCTGGTGCGGCTCCTGCTGCGCGGGCTGCTGCCGGGCGAACCACACCTCCAACAGCTTCTCGGTCCCTTCGAAGAAGTGTGCACCGCTCTCCTTCATGGTGAGACAACTCGGCAACCAACAACCACAGAAATTAAACGACAACCAAACTGCCGCCCCCGGCCGCCACCGTTCGCTGCTGCTGCACGGGCCGCGCTGCTGCCGCCGCCGGGTCCCAGTCCGTCCCGGGCGGGTTTCACCTTCTGGGGGATTTGCTTAGTATTAATTTAAAAAAAAAAAAAAAAAAAGAGGAATAAGTAGAAGAAGGAAGGATTTTTTTTTTTTTTTTAAACGGGCAAAAACCACCCGGAGTGCGCGGCGGCGGATGCGGCGTGAGCGTGTGTGAGCGGGTTACAGTCCGAGCGGGGGTGCGGGCGGGCGATGCGGTTCGGTTCCTTGTAGTCCGTGTGTTCCCCTGTTACAGAGAAGAGCGTTGAGCGAGCGCTAGCTAATGTCGCCGGCCATACTGTGTAAGCGAGGAACCAGTGCTCACGCAGCCGCCTTTATACCCCTCGGATACCCGCATCACGCTGGGTCGCGCTGCGCATTGGGCGGCCGCCGCTCCGGCCCGCCCTTCCCTGCTTCCCATAGGGCGGCGACGACGCCCGTCGCAGCATATGCCGGTTCCTCTGGCCCCTCCCGCCGCAGTTCGTCTCCCCGCCCGCCCRCAGGGAGCGGGAGATGGAGCGCGGGCGGCGGCAGGGCTGGGGTTTGGGTTGGGGCAGCRCTTGGGGCCGCGGTGTGGCGGCCGCACCGGGATCGGACCGCGCCGCCCCCGAGGATGGGTGGGAAGCAGGGCCTGTGTTCGGCAGTGAGTCGTGCGGTGGGCAGCAGGGCTGAACGTGGCCTAGAGACGGCGGGGGAGCATCCCCCGAAACCATTCGGCGCGTAGCAAGGGGCGAGCCCTAGAATTCCGGCGCTTCCCGGGCCGCGGCGGCAGCGCTGCGCCCGCACCCGGCGCTCCTTTCCTCTGCGCCCGCCGTACGGCGCTTCCCTCTCTCGTAAAGAGGAGCTCAGCCGAGCGTTCAGGCGCAGTTCCCGCTCCCTTCGCCCCTTCCAGGAGCCCAGCCTGTGTGACCGAGAAGTGGGGAGTCACTGGCACGCGCGTGTGTGGCACAAGGAGCGAGTGACCGGTCAGGACATGTGCAGATGTGGGCGCACACGCGAGGGACGGCGGATCTATGTCCGCGGGTCATTACCTGATTACATGCGACTTTTTTTCCCCTAATATTTAGAAGAAATTGTTGAAAACCAGACAAGTTTATGGTCGCTTAAAGCATTTTTAGGCGATGTTATAACACTTCATAAATCCAGTGTTGCAATACTCCGCAGTCCGAGGAAACGCTAGCTACCGACCAAATGAAGAACAGAAAGTACCGTCTGCCCCGATGAGCCTACGGTACTTGCAGTACATGGGACAGGCAGCAGCAGATGGCTGGGGACACATGAATGAGTCCCTACTAGGAGACAGTGAGATACTATCGGAGAGCATAACAGGCAGTGGGCTCTGTCCACCAGCGGAGGAGTGACTCACTGACTCAGTGAGTCACTCCTAAGGCAGCTGGACGTGAATCACTCCCTAGGTGGCTAGTTGCCTCTGTATGCTCCTATAGCACAGCCTTAATGGCTGGCAGAGAACCATGTTCTCCAGTGCTGGGGCTTCACCGGTTTCTATCAACTTTGTGTGAGTTGTGACTACCCTGAAAAGAAGGTCTTCCTTTCTCAGCCGTTTGTGCCTCCATGCTGCCTCCTTCCTTGTGCCAGTACAGGCACTTGCGTGACTGTGAACTGCAACAGGTTTAATGCTAACTACTTAGTTTTAATGATGGTTAATAGTTTTTAATTGTGATCAGCTTTAATTTGCATCAGTTTCCCAAGCCAGTTCATGTCCCAGCTACATAAATGCTTTTATTGGTATAAATAAGAGACTGTGCTTGGGCATGCACATGAAATTATGGATGGGGAGTGCAGGACCACTAGTTTCAGTAGCCACAATGGATTAAATCTGTTTAAAGTGCTAATAGAACTACAGCAGAGAGTTTGTGGACTTTGTCCAGCCATATTCCCCATTTACTTTTAATACCAGTCCACCCTTCCTTCTTCCTAGGTGTGCAGTACTAGTTCTTAGTTCTGTCTTCTGTTGATTTAATGTTATCTCTGGTTTTCAATCAGGTGTTTGATCCTACCTGCTGTTTGCAAGGGATCTGTGTGACATTGCTCCAACCAGACGTGTCTCTTTCTTGACATGTATGCTGTCTTGTATGGAGTTTCTGACTTCCTGATCCTGATTATGATGTGGTCTCACCGCATGTCTTGGACCACGTGCTCACAAACTTCAGCATTTCCTGAAGTCTGACTGCTCACTTCTGACTGTGCTCCCTCTGACATCTGCCCCCTTCAACTCGTGCTTTTTCTGATCTTTCCAGTTCAGGACTTCGCACCTTCGACCAGACAGTAGTCAGAGTGGGTCTAACYGAGTTGTCCTTTGGTCTTAAGGCTCACCAATTGCCCATAAGAATGTTTCTAAGACATTTCAGAGGAGGACAAGATTGAAAAAAATGAAGTACATTTTTTTTATTATTCCTAGGAAGCTTCTCAGTGTGAAGGATAACCTACGAAACCATGTGAAGCATTTGTTTGAGAGTTTAACAAGGGACAATACAGCCCAGTATCACCAGCTGACATGAGGAGGGAAATGATCTCAACGCTGAGTAAGATGAAATAGTATTTTTTCTGATGTGTTAGAAAAGTAGCAGGGTGATGTTGTATATTTGAAGCCAGAGAGTATGAGTATGATCACCTAAAAAGAGATTTGTATTAATGCTGAAGGCTGCAGACCTTCCTTCACAAGAGTCTGGATTGCTGACAGATACACAAAAAACAGGTGGAGGAGGGAAAGGAGGGAAACACTGAAAGCTCTTTTTTGAACTTGACTGACAACTAGATATGAACAAAGTATTGTCTGAGAGACAGGCTGAGGTTTCAGGAAGGACAGAAGGAGATTGTTGTGAATTAGAGGGAGGTTCTGTGAGTCAGTGTTGGAAAGATGGTTGCTGAATTCATGTTTACAACTGAGATTACCCCGTGATAAAGGGCAGGACAGGAGCTGAAGGTTTGAAAATGTCCGTTCAAAGGAGTTGCACTAATTTAACTAGACCAGTTTTGAAATTGTTTTAATAACGTTAATCAGCCATATGAATCTGGAGGAAGAATGGCTTGGGAAGACAGGAAAGCTTAGGTATCATCATATGATTGTGAGAGACAGGGACAAAAATTGTTTATGATMTGATTCCTTTGTACTAATCTGCTGGCACAACAGGCTGTATCTGGCCAGGTACACTCTCCTGTGTGCAGGAGGAAATACTATGTTGTAAAAAACTGTTGTGACTRTTGTTGTAACTTCTTTTTTTTTTTGAATGTTAGGTGTGTAACCAAGCCCAACAGTCAGCGTGGGTCCGAGTTTCTGCATACAAAACCAGAATTTTGGGTCAGTCATAAACGGGATGCAAGCCTGCAGGGTGCTGAAGCTGCTCCCCATTTTCATTGCTAACCAGCTGCAGAGCACAGAGATCACAGAGTTAGTGTGAAGCAATCTTTGCTCTTATCCATATTCTTGAATAGGGTAAGCTTGGTGTCAATAAATAATCAAGTTCAAAAAGAAAGATGAGAAAGTATAAATGTTTTATTGTATGGAAAGGCCAATGATGAATTCTGTATTTTTATCCAGTCTCTTTACACCTTCCCAGTAGCACAGAGAGGCTGTAGAGTTCTTGAAATTTCTCCCTAGGGAATACCCCTTGCGTAGAGGTTTCCTCACTTTGAGCAGCTATTTTGAGCAGCTGGAATGATCCTTAGGGGGCTGTGGCAGCAAAGTCATTTAGAGCAGCCAACTTACTTGAGAGGCATTGCCAAGAAAAATTGAGATTCAAGTACAGAATTAAAGCCGCCTTTCCCAGCCCTCCACCCACCGGGCAGTAACGGATCATGCTCACTCTTTGTGAAGGAGAACATTCCTTGTTAATATTTATGTAAAAKTTATATTAATGCTAATTCTATGCATCTCTGGTATGTCACTATGAGAAGCAAAAACTGTAGTGTGCTGTGAGAAGGAGCACTTTTAGTGTCTTCCCCAATTGTTCTGATGATTGTTACAAAAAGAACGGAAAAGCAAGTTGCTACAGAGCCAGTGTAGGCACAGAGAATGCATGACTTTCAAGGCATTTTCCCCTTCTTTTAGAAACAAAAGCACTCATCGCTACTGCTGCCAACCTGGCCCTGCTCCTCCATTCCCATTTTGATTTACTTGCCCTACTTCTCAGGTTTCTGCTTACAGAAAAGACAGCAACTACAGCCAACTTCACAGTTCAGAGAGCCAAAGGTCTCGGAACAGAATTTCTCAGCAAATCTGGGCTGTTCTGCTACATGATAGAAATTATAAACTGTCATAATAAAAAGCAGAAATGATCTTTTGGTAATTTGAGCTATTTTTAGCTCAAAATAGTGATTTCAAGCACCTAATATTGTTATTCCCTACTGAACAAATGAATTTATTGCCTACAACCAGGAAATATCCTTCTAAATTAAATGAGGAAAGTAAATACGAAGAATTGTCCTGTGGAATAATTTTCAGGGTGCCATTATGGTTTCCTCTGCAGTTAGTTCAGATTTGACTAATAGTTGTCTAAGTGTAGTGCTGCTACATGATTTATCTCCTGATAAATGATACTTGCTGACAAAAAAAAGAAAAGAAAAGAAAGCTCTGACAATTAAGTAAGTCTTGTAAAATTCTGTATGTGTCAAATTGTAAAGTAGAAGTAGCATACCTTTAATACTTGGACAGTGTATGTCTTATTAAAAATGTGAAATTGCTGAAGTTTCTCAAAGTTTAGCTTACAGATCCAGCAGCAGATATTTGGCCAATGGAATAATCAATCAATTACATTTGGAAAAGGTGAATTAAATAAAAAAGGCATGGAATTTCAATTTTGACCTAAATTGTACTTCCTGCTACTTATGTAGGCCTGGATGTCATGGTGATGGGCCATAAAAACTCCAGTGCTGAATTAACCACCGTTTTGGTGAAATTTGCTCTTCTCCATTCCCTGTCAGTAGACCCATGAGCTCATGAGCCAGTTCCTTTCAGGAATGGGGTGGAGAAAATGCAGGGTCTTCCATTCGTTTTCTTGAGTTCTGTTCTTTGTTCTGAATGATGCTTTKCCACACACTCCTGATGTTATCTAAACCATCTTTGCTCCTATGATCTGTTATTGTATTCATTAAAAACTGAGCCAAAGTATTAATTTCAGGTCAATAGCAAAGTGCAATTTATATTTTGCCAAGATGATCTTCCATTTATCTTCATTTTGTATTCCATAGCACTACAGTCCTTTTCTTTATTTTCTTTTGTTTATGGGGATGAAGAATTTTTTTTGTTGTTTGCTTTTCATATCTTTTTGGAAGTCTAATTCAGCCTGACTTTTGGCAATTCTCACTTTGTCCTTCCTTTTGTTTATCCCTCAGATAACATTTCCTTTGTCCTTAATCCTCTTTGCCATTTTGCAAATGTTTTGGGTTTAGCTTGTGGTTATTTATTCAACTAGTTCTCTTGAGTAGAACTCTTTCTGCTTTCTTGAGACATAAAGTCCACCTACTTTTATCCTTTTTACTTAAAATAATTATRCTATTCCCAACATTTTAACTCCTCAACCCCTGAGTTCACAAGTAAGTTCTCTGGTTTCTCAAAGCTTGCCATTTTGTAATTGAGAATATTGTTTGCTTTTGGATCTTTCTGTGAATCAATTTTTACCTAACCAAATTGTTGTATATCTGTTGAAGCCCCCTTCTGTCATTAGTCAATGGCAATGCAATTACTATCATGCCTATATTTACATTCCATATGCATTTGATTAATGAATATAATGCACTGAATGCAATAGTGAATTTAATTCACAATTACAACATAAAAGTTTTGTCCTTATCTATGAAGATTATTTATAAATACCTTTAGCTCAGTTGTAGTTACAACTGTTCAATTTTTATTTGCACCTAATTTACTAAATATATGATATTACTCAACCAAAATCTAAACCAGTTACAGTTGATCTCCAAAGAGGGATTGAAGAAAGAGAATTGGGTAATCCTGCTTTTTTTTAATTGGTGTTATTTTTCCAGTTCTACAAACTTGTGTCAATCCTTACATTTGGATAATTAAAAAGCACATGGAAAGTGCTGCTTGAAATGTTTAGTAGTTGTGTTCCTGGAAATGAAAATACTCACTTAAACTTCCCTGATTCCTCCCTGTGGCAGTAGTTGTATCTTTGTATCAATGTTGATTTACAGTCACCAATACAAAACAAGAAAACCATTTCTGATCCTAAAAGTCTCCAAGGCTGCTTTACTAAAGAAGACAAACAGACAGCTTTCCCAGTCTTTCTGTGGCACTTGAAAACAAAACTGTCAGTCAATAAAAATCTTACACGTGTATGAGCGGAACTCATACTCTCTCCACTTCCACAATCTCCAAAAGCCCCTGGTCATATCAGTCATTTTAGTCCAGTCTAAAGGAAGTCATTATGCAAACAAAGGCTTTGTTCCTGCAAACATTTACACATTCAACTTTTAAATTAAATTTGAGGTCAATAGAAGTACATAAATCTATGAAGTGATTATTAGCAGGCGTGACAGAATGAGAGAGGCAGATTCCTCTTAGCTCCTTTGAAAGAAAGGAGAGGTCATTTACAATATTATCTATTGTCTTCTGTCACCAGGGTATACAGAATAATCAGGACTGGTCATCAGAGAGGGGTTTTAGGGAGGAAAATGAACTATGCCCTTTCTTCTCATCTATGACTTTTTTGTCAAACCAAAATCTTTTTCTGCTTATTTTTACAATAGGAATTCATGTTGCCATGTGCTCTACCTTCTCTCCTCCATCTGCCCATGGTGAGAGACCAATAGAAACATCACAAAGAATTAGATCTATTAGTTAAATTAATTAATTGCATTGGCACATACTGTAGTTAAATACTGAGTGAACATATAAGAGACCTTTATTAACAGTTTCTGTGTTTCCTTGATGCAGATTGTTAACAGTTCATATCTGAAACCTTTTCATTATCTTCCGATGAGCAGCTAAACTAAGAAAGGTGCAGTAGGCAAAGGGAAAACAAATAATTTGTTTAAAAAAAAAAGGCAAAAGGTTTTTATGTTTTAAAGAAGAGACAAAGTTCCATCTTTTCAAATACCCAACCTGGACTGCGTAGAAAACTTTGTTTGAAGGAAGCRACCTTGGAATGGTGGGATGTCAACCACATGGAGGAGTTTTGTTTACACAGAGTAAACAAAGAWGCATCTCTTTTTTTGTGACCCCATATACAAGGCCTATGGTCAAAGCTAAAAGGATTCTCAGGGAGACAACACTGAAACACGTTTCTCTCAAGAGTACCTAGATACATCCAAAGTTCAGTTTAATATTATGTTCCTTTTGTTTTCATTTAGTCTATCTTCGAGGTAAAGCAAGTTCATTCCTTTTGGACTTGCTTGAGGAAAGCCAGGCGGTCTCCTCTTTATGCTGGTTGCTGCTGCAGAGACATTTGATTGTGATTGATTTATAATCAGCCCTCCACAGGGGAAATTTCATCATATTTATCAGAAAAGTAATGAAAAAATATTTATATAGCTTGTAATTGCTTACATTGTTTCTAATTGCTCATTTATATAAAGAAGGGATCTACATTGGTTATATTATCATCAATTTTAATAAGCCTAAGCATAAAAAATCACCAGTTAGGTCTTCAACTAATGAGATTTATTCAAAAATAATGAGATTTCAGACATTAATAAATTGGGATTTGACCTCTGGGGTATTTGTCAATGTGTACATTCAAAATTTCAAAACTATGAAAATGAAGTGAAAAGAAAACTTGAGGCTATCACATGACTAGAAATACAAATCTTAAATTGAGACACTGAGGGATACTGATAGGATAAAACCAGAATGGCTCTTCATATGGCTTTAGGCACACTGCTATATTTCATCCAGAGCAAGAAAAAAATTTTCGTATATCAAAGAAGAGTAGGTACCAGATTTAATGTATAATTAGGTGGTTTACAATTGAAATAATTTATTCTATTCTATGTGACAGCATCATTTATGTCTCCCCTGTAGACAATGCTAGAGCTAAGCTGCTGTCAGCATTTCAAAAATAAAACCTTTAAACAAAGGTTGTGACTAATTTCTGAAAGTTGCTCTAAGATAAATTGTTGCAGAGAGCATATTTCTGAATGATATAGAAAAATGATCTGGCTGTTTTGGAGACTGGAAGGCAAAGCTTTTACACAATGTTGTGCGTAAATGGAGCTCATAAAACACAAGGTGCTGGCCAACAATATCAGTTTTTCATTACGGTGGTCTTATTTCTTTTTCTTTTTTTTTTTTTTTTGCAATGGATCAGTAGTCCTTGATTAAACTGGAATCTACTTTGTGCCCTTACTTTTCATAAATATTTCTTCAGTAGTTTAATACTGCCCCTCCCTCTGTGTTTTCAAAATAGAAAAGCCAAGGTCTAAATTGCACAACTGTCTTTGATTGCAGCTTTGAATTCATGCATCAGCTACACCAGCTGTGGAGGAAGACATGCACTGAACTTTTATGCACTTACTGCTAGCTGCAGATGCAGGAGCCTTTTTGTCATTTGGTCAACAGAGTATCTCTCACTACTGATTTCATTCCGTGTGCCGTTATGAAATATATGCTGCCTGGTTATGAAAAGACACATCTTAAGCAATACAGTCAGTTTTTCTTAAAATAATTTGATTTTTTTTAAAGTTAGTATTTGCTACATATAACACAGAATCATAGACTCATAGAATGGTTTGGGTTGGAAGGGTTCTTAAAGATGATCTAGTTCCAACCCCCTGCCATAGGCAGGGACACCTTCCACTAGATCAGGCTGCTCAAAGCCCCATCCACCCTGGCTTTGAACACTGCCATGGATGGGGCMACCACAACTTCCCTGGGTGACCTGTTCCAGTTCCTCACCACCCTCACAGMAAAGAATTTCTTCCTGGTATCTAGTCTGAACTCACTCTCTTTCAGTTTACAGCCATTCTGCCTTGTCCTGTCACTACATGCCCTTGCAAAACGTCCCTCTCTAGCTTTCTTCCAGGCTTCTTTAGGTATTGGAAGGTGCTCTAAGGTGTCCTTGGAACCTTCTCTTCTCCAGACCGAAGAACCCCAGCTCTCTCAGCATGTTTCCATAGGAGAGGTGCTCCAGCCTCTGATCATCCTCGTGTCCCTCCTCTGGACTTGCTCCAGCAGGTGCACATTTTATTTTGGGGTCCTCAGAGCTGGACACAGCACTCCAGGTGGAGTCTCAGGAGTGCAAAGTAGAGGGGCCAAATCCCCTACCTCACCCTGATGCCCATGCTGCTTTGGATTAGCCCAGGACACAGCTGGCTTTCTGGGCTGCAGGCACACATTGCCAGGTCATGCTGAGCTCCTCGTCAACCAAGACTCCCAAGTCCTTCTCCTCAGGGCTGCTCTCAATCCACTCTCCACCCAGCCTGTATTTTTGTTTGGGGTTGCACCGACCCAGTTGCAGGACCTTGCACTTGGCCTTGTTGAACTTCACAAGGTTCACACAGTCCCACCTCTCAAGTCTGTCAAGGTCCCTCTGGATGGTAAGGTCCCTCCAGCRTGTCCACTGCACCACAGAGCTTGGTGTCAGTAAACTTGCTGAGGGTGCATTCGGTCCCACTGTCCATATCACTGACAAAGATGTTAAACAGCACTAGTCCCAACACTGAGCCCTGAGGACACCACTTGTCACTGGTCTCCACTTGGATATTGAGCCATTGACTGCAACTCTGAGTGTGGCCATCCAGCCAATTCCTTATCCACCAAGTGGTCCATCTGTCAAATCCATGTCTCTCTAGTTTAGAGACAAGGATGTCATGTGGGTCAGTGTCAAAACAATCTGATTGTACACCTAAAAAATTTTTTTTTTTCTTCTCCTACCTACCATCTCTTTGGTCTCTTCAATTCATATGTCAACAAGGGGTTCAAGGCTTTTCATCTGAGGAGGTCTGCTGATTTGGATAGTATATATCGAAATTGTGACACACATAAACAATGGTAGGATATAGTACCAATTTTCTTGACTTGTAGTCACCCAACATAGTTGGGGTACAAGAGGCTGATAACTTCAAATTAGTTCTTCAAATTGTAAAGCATCATATATGCAAATACGTATGCTTCAGATTTCTGTGATTTAGAGCAAGACATTAATTCAGATATTCTCTTCAATCTCTATAAGGGAGATTGCAAGATTTAGACAAGTAATCTAAGAATTTATTTATCTTTCTTTGTATCCATGTCTGTTTATGTCAGGAAAATAATGTAATTCAGCATGCTAACACTGTCATTTGACAGGACCACTAGTGATGAATTTTTTCTGTTTTCTCAGTTTAATTTTCTAGCCTAGACAGGATACTAAACTTTCCATATTGGATTTTACACAGGAAACTAGTAAATGTTACTTATATAGAACCTCAGAACCTCTGTCCAGGTTCTGCCTATTTCCTCTGCCTCACTTTATTTGATCCAGATTTCTGCATGTTTCGCTGTTGGTGTATTCTTCTCACTTGTGTCTGTGTACATTTACTTTGTGGACAGTTTTAAGACATTAATCACTCTGTGGCAAAAAGATCTGTGGAAAGGCTGATCAGTATTTTCCTTTGGTCAAATGACTTTCAAGTACTTTCTTGGCTTTCAAAAAAAATATGTATTTGAGCTCTTTGAAAGAGGTCAGTTTTGATAGGAAATGTCTGAAGCAATTGCAGATAGCACCAGAAAAATGAGTCTCATTTAACTCTTACATACGCAATGCAGATGTTGATAACTAAGATGTGTCACTCAAGGCTTCCCTTTGTGGTCAGTGCAGAAGAACAGGTAGGTTTAGGGCATGAATCATCCAACTTATTTTAGACAAAGATTAATTGTATTTTCTAGGTACACCAAAGGATCTACTTGTTCTACTGGAAGAGTAAGTGGCAGTGAAACTTTATGTCCAGTCTTGGAAAAGTGAGCACAGAACTGAACTGCCTGTGCAGCAATAGCAACAGTGTTATTACTCATTTTCAGGAACACTACAAACTATGTTATAATAAATAATAATTGATGGAATAATTTATTTTATTAATATAATTTATTTAAACTACTGAGAATTTTGCACAGAAGCTGCACGAAGAGGGCTGCATAAAAGCATGCCTTGCTGTTTCAGGGATTGAAAGACTGATGTATCTTTACTGGAGAGAAAATATTAAGAAGTTTCTTAGAAAATTTTTAAAGAATGGCAAGGAAGACCCCTGCTGAACATTGACCTGAGAGCATTTCTCTTCCACCTTTACAGCATCAGCACTGGAATTTGCGTTATCTAACTTGAGATATTGCAGTACTGATGGCTGCATCTGAGCTAGTTCTCTAGACTTGGAGTCAAAGCAGAGTTGGTAATTGACAACCCCAAGGTTTATAGATGTGGCTCCATGAAACACTCTGCTGTCAGCCTGCAACACCAGAGTACACTCAMRCAGGGCTGCTCAGCCTGACACAACYCAGCTTCACCAAGTGTGATTGTACAGGGTGGAGACACACCAACATGTGATGTCACCCTGTGCTAACTTGCACTGCACTCCTCTGTGCAGAATGTTTCCATTCAAGACATTGGAATCAGTTTTGCACATTTCTCCACCTCACAGTTTTTATTTTCTTTTTCTATTTAACACAAATCCATACTTTGCAACTTTCTGTCATCAGCACAAGATCTGTAAAAGGTAATGTAACTTGCATTTCTTATTTGCATATCTTTCATATATGTGAAACTTCAGCAAGTTCTAAAATGATGACTCATGATAGGACAAGAATGATTTAATTTTGAGGAGCAGGAAAAAATAACACTATGGAATAATGCTTCTGGGCCTAAAAACAACCACACCGGGAGGTGAAACTGTTTTGCAGGTTTCATGTGACTAGCATTGGATGAAGAAATTCAGAGTGAAGAAAGCCACATAAATGAAATTGCATGCTGGAGAGGTGCTAGCCCTGGCCTTCATCAAAGAGACACCAAAGCGAGAGCCACTCTGATGACAGATAAGCAAATAGCATTCATGCTCTAGAAGTTAGCAAGCAAAGCCAGATTACCCGACAGTGGGCATGGAAAATCCACAGTGAAAACAGTTGTTGTGCAGGTCTGCAAGATCAAGCATCTCCTACTTTCTTGAGATTATGAATCAGGGTGGTGCCCGGGGAACAGAGGAATCTGAAGCGGGGGATGACGAGGTTGTGGTAGGGAAATAGGTTGGGCTCATCCTGACTCTGCATCTTCTGAATACAAATGGGCATATTTGTCCATGATGTAAACCTTGGCTGATCAAGGAAGATACACAATACTCACAGGAAACATTTTTCTTTGACTGTTTTTTATTGAAGGTTGGATAGTGAAATTTGGCTTTTGCTTCCCAAATGCAGAACAAGACATTCAGCTTTTGTTTCAGCAAATGTAAGGTGAATGCGGTTGATTTACTTAAAATTCGGAAGCAACACATCTGGTTAGGCCTGGTCTGAGTGAAAAAAGCATGCTGTTGTGACTGCTGCATACTTCTAGTTCAGGTTTTGTGAGGCCTGCTTTAAGCAATAGGAAAAGCGTGGCAGTAGATTGGTAGGTTGAGTAGGCAAACATCCTGTTAGTTTCTATGGCATTGTTTGGTTAAGGGAAACATGGGATTCCCTTCAGAGTTGTGTTCTCAGGAGGGCTGTTTGCTGATAGTCAGTTTTCCCATTATTGACCTAGGAAACAATAATCGGTTTCAAATTAATTACATTCATTACTGAATTCTCCTTGGTTCGGGGTCAGAGTCCAGAGGCTGGAGGAGGGTTTGGAAATATCCAGGAGCACAAGAACACCCTTTGGAAGCAAAGAGAACATGCAGCACCAATGTAGGGTACTTCTGGRGAGTCCTCCTCTTGCTGCCACATACATGATCTCAATGCACACCTCTAGGAAGGGATCTGCAGAACAAAAGACCTTCCAAACTAAAATACTAATGGGTAAGCACTCACTGCATGGCCAGAACATTCTTCCCGAATTCCTTCCTCGTCTCTTCCTGCTCCTAGAAATTCATCACTTCAGGCCCCGGTCTCTTTGTGAACTGCCAGGGAGCATAGTGCCTTTGCCAGGGGGCGCAGTGCCAGAAGGTGAACGGCAGGAACCACCTTGCCTGCACTCAGTCGGGAAGGACAAGGGTGGACTCGGTGATCTCAGAAGTATTTTCCAACCTAATTGACTCTGTGTGATTCTGTGACAAGCAAAGGACAAGGCAGATGAGGCTGCCTGGAGTTAGAGACGAGATGTTATCAAGGGCAGCTAGGATTGAGGAGGGGGCTGGGAACCAGAACTGAGAGCCCTAAGGACGAGGGTGTTGTACAAGGACATGTGGTCAAGCTTTAAATGCAAGTGTTTTTACAGAAATGTCTGTTATTCAGTCAGCATTGTAATTACAAAGCAAACCTATTCTTATGCTAAGGAAACTGCTGGGGTTTGGTTGCTGCTAACATTAGTACATGGGCACTCAGCACACTGGCAACGTACTCTGCAGTTTTCCATTCTCGGGGAGAAAAGCTGAATTGGTACCATAGACAACTTCAGAGGAAGTTAATTTTGCAATTTAGACATCCTTACTGAAAGCAAACCAACAAAAAAGTAATGAGTGAGTATGTATGTGATCAAGAATTTCTCAACACTTTTTGGCTTGTTGGATGAATGGGCTAAACATGCCGTTTCYCAGCGAGCCAGTATGGTTCCTGTACAGGTAGTCAAAGTTTTGCTGGTTTCCCTGGCTGGGTAATCACGCTGGTAAGGAAGGTAGCAATAGCTGCAGTTCTCAGGGCAGACTGGGAATTACAGCTCTGTAGCCAGGGACATTTGAAAAATTCCAAGGAGGAATTTGAGCCTGAGGGAAAGCTTGTTTCTTTTGCTCCACGATTCCTCAACTTGTCTAAAGAGCTGATTGATAACAGATGCACCTATCTGCCTTTCTGTTTTTATTGAAGCATGTTGTTTTTCTGCAACAGGATTTTTCCTGTGATCTCCCCAGGATATTTCTCCCTTAACTGTGCATGCTCCTGGTCAGCATTCTCTGTGGAATAAAGAGGCTCTGGAAGTGTATTATCTCTTGTGTTAACCCATTTTTCGCCTTAATCTGCATCAGTCCTTCAGCAATTATGGAGGCTGCCGTTTTCTAGGGCCTTACATCAAAGTAGAGCCTGTTAGATTTGCTTGGTAACAGGAAGAAGGAATTTGGAAATTCCTGAGACTTCTTTCCCTGCAGGAATTTCTGTCTCCTTTCAAGCAGCTTGCTCTGAGTAAAGGCATTGCTACAGGGAYGCTAAATTGCTGGGGATTGCCTGTGAGTCCTATGAAAGCGAGAACTGATGTAGGGGATCTTAAAGTATAAGGATTGGAACAGTGTAGTAAGTGTCAAACTCAGTACAGGAAGAAGTGGTTATGACCATTGTAATGTTCCCAGCAGTGACTAAGGCCCAGGTACACACAGTTGCAGGTTCCCAAACATATGTACTGGGATGACCCAAAGGCATATTTTCACGRAGTGAAAAAAAGCATGGGAACCTAAGAAAATTATATGGAGGGATCAAAAAGGATCCAGGAGGACAAAAGGGCCATTTTTCTATGGGTAAAATATATATTCTGAGGAAATCAGAATTTTTCCCGTGTCTGCAAGCTGAAGAAAATCACGCTACCCTTAAAAGCCTGTTCCTTTCTTATGCTAAGACACAGAAGAAAAGAAAAGGCTGTTCCTTTCAAGTGAAAAAAAAGTCAAGTTCAAGCATTCCCACAAAGGGAAAAGCATACCTTTTAAAGTAATATGCAGTAGAACATCCTTGAGCTCCTGTCCTCGTTCCTTGATGTACTTGACTYTTTGTAAATCTGTCTCTAATCCCACCCTGTTTCAAAAAAGCCGTGGCTCTCCACACTGATGCCTGCCCTGCCTTAACACTCTGCACTCTGCTTGCTCTTCAGAGGTGGGGTTTTTGACCCATTTCAAGTGTGAATTGTTTTGGGGAATTATGTTATTTAGGCAACACAAAAGCTGAGTTTTCACACTAGTTTTGTGGTGGAAATATGGACAGAGATGACAAAAGTTAACACTTTAATTGCTGTAGACTATGTATTCATTACAGGTTTGTGGATGCTGAAAAGGCCATGGCAGAGGAATTCTCCAGCTTTTTGCAGTCTGTGAGAAGCTGTCCTTTCTCACAGAAGCTATGTAAACAGTGAGATGTTCTTCTAACGACACTTCCTCATATCATACACTTGTGGACTTGTTATTATACTGAAAGCACAAATATTTTCAGTAAGGCGTTGCAGTAGTCTGGCCGATCATCCTGAGAGGTGGATGGCCAGGGACCAATGACCTTATGACTTTCAAGCACACTAAAGGTATAAAACAGGTCTTCATATTAATAAATAAAATCACCTTTCCACCGAGGCGACCAACAGAGGTGCTGCGCCCCGACCCGACGGCAGACCTGGCCAATCCCACTGCTCCCGGCGTTCCCAGCTCCTGGCGGGCCCAACATTTGGTGAGCCTGACACGCGAATACATCAAAGACRTGATGCTGACAACGTGCTGACGTGCACGACGCGACTCCGACTGTGGGGGACTTTTTGGCCATCCACGATCCAACGGGGGTTGTCAATTGCAAGGTTTTGTTGGGATGGCTGACTAATCCAGGTGTGAGAAGACATGCTGCAGTATCGAAAACACTGACCTGTAAACACAAAAAGTGACCGTCTCTACCACGACACAGGTTCAAGACAGTAAATAAAAAGCCACTCAGTGTTACGGCATCACTATGGAGGTCTCTCTGCAGTCTGCTCTCATATGCTTTTCATGATGATATACTAATTAAAAGCACATATATTTGCAATYTGTAGTCTTTCTGTTGGTCATAGAAAAATAAATGATAAGCCCTTCCAAGACCTGTTGTACCAGAGAAACGAGATACAAAATATTCCTAAACTTGAACAGGGCCTTTGGCTTCTTAGAATTACACCCAGCTTTAATAGAAACTGCAGTTATTAATGGGCTCTCACATAATACAACAGAATGACTTGAGCAGGACTCTACCAAAAGCTCTGGGTGAGCCCAGTTTAGTCAGGTGTTAAATATGATTAACTGCAGTGGCTTTGAGTGGCTTAACATTTTATTTCCAACACCCAGTTTCTTACAGTGCCACAATGTATGAGGCAATCTGAAGATAATACAACTATTGGTTTTTTTAAATGACACAAGAGGATTCAATGGAAAACAGCAAGAGTATGTATTTTAACAATGTATAAGATAATGTAATAAACATAATACAAAAGTAGCATTCTTAGTACAAGACTAAAGTGGTTAATTTTGGACTATACAAAGGTGGAAAACATTCTGAAAACCTGCCACACACAGCTCAGATGCTACATTGTTTCAAAAAGCAATTGAGACAACAAACTCATGATCTGCATTTTGTGCTTTCTCAAAGTCACAGCTGGATCTCATACAAACCTTAAGTCCCTCAGTGAAAAGACAGAGTATCTTCCCGTCAAACCCTACCTCCAGTGCGACTTCTTTCAAGCCACAAATTTGGCTTTTGAGCATTGGGTTTGTTTAGCACTTCTGGGGCTTGTACTCGCTGTACTGATTTAACACAGCATGTGGGACTTTATGCAAGTGACTACAAGGTATTTGTGTCTGTCYGGGACACACCTGGGACCAGCTGCTGAGGGTTCCTGCATTTTCTGCATAAATGCAGTAGCAGCAGCAGGTAGGCATCTCACTAAGATAACGTGAAGGGTCTGCAGTCCCTGGTACAGCATGGCCACATGTTTATCTACTTGAACTCAGGGYAGTGAGGAACACGTGTGAAATGCTCTGTGCCAGGAGTTGAGATCATGTGTTTTGAAAAAAACCAGGGACATACCACTCCCTTACTTTTTATCAACAAGGGTGATGGTGCAAGGTGGCCTTTACTACACAAGAGAGTGCAGGGACAATGAGGCCTACTTCACCCTACCCACCCTGAGTACCAAATGGTCCAGTTGTTTTAAGGTGCTGAGTGGTTTGGAGTCATGTTGTGTCAAATCTTTTCTGAGACAGGGTGTACGTCAAGTTTGCTTTGTGTTTTGACTTTTAATAGGAAGTGCTAGTTTTTTGCTTCAGGTGCAGTTTGTCTTCAGGGTCCTTCTCGCAGGTTTCTGACTACTGAGCTGGGAAACGTACATCTTCCCTCTAACTCTCTCTGTTATACAAGGTTATTCTAAAGGAAAAACAGGGAAGGGTAGCCATAATCCTATTAACTCCAGCAGCATTACATAATTATGGCTGTCAGTGTGCTGTCCCAGAATTTGCCCCTACCCTTGGATACCCTTATACAATTTACTATCATTATCAGGAGTTCAGCTCCTGCCACCTCTTTTTGGTATTTGCCTGTCCAAATGTTTTTGTTCCAGTAAACAGTCTTGGCTAGAAATAGTAGATGGGTTCATGTCTTAGTGTACAATTTTTCTGAAGTCTCATCTAATATTTTTTTAATGCTGTATCTAAATTATTTAAATCAAGAAATTAAGCTTCTTGCCTTCATATGCTGGTCTTGCTATTTTTATATTAGGAGGCTATTTCTTTTTAAATATATATATATAAAAATRTAAATATATATACATAAAAATTAGAGTGGAGCTTTCAGAATGACTTCAGCTTCAAATCCTCTGACTAAGAAGGGTATCTGAGTTTGCTATTTTATTGCAGAAATTGTCCCACAGGATAAAATTATTGGATTTGGATTTCTTATATGATTACAAAGGAGAAACCTCCTRCCGGGATCAGAGTGCTGCAAAATATTTGCATTCCTAAGACATGTGGATTGCCTAGGTGGAGCTTTTACTAAGTATTAAGCCACTTCTGAACTCTGTAACTCTGATGCTGCCTTTGAGAAGGCTGTCATTCAGTTCTTTATTAGAAATTCGGGTGGCTGACAGTCACAGCACRGGATATACTTGCCCACCATGTGGCCATGGGCACTGGTAAGTGCTCAGATATTAATTACTTGCCTGCAAGTTTTGGTTCTCCAGATCTATTGTGCTTATACATAGCTTTACATAGCTCCTGCCACTCAGCAGGACASTAAGTTTGCGATTCGGGTGAAGGGAAAGGGAAGAGTAGACCTTTACAATGGCACGTAAACATGCAGAAGGCATGGTGCTAAACTGCACCTAAAAGTTACACCTACAAAGTGAATGTACAGATAGAAGCATCAAAGCAGGTAAGCAGCATTACCCATGTTAATGCAATCTTATGATTAGAAAAATACAATAATTTTATGTGTTATRTATTTATGCATTCAGTCTGTATTTGCATATAGCAATGACTTCTCGCTAGGTTTCTTAAAGAAGATATTTTTAAAATAAGAGGTATTGTTTGGAAATATCCTGTGTAATAAATAAAATGTTGTGATTGAAGGAATTTAATATCAGAAGTTATCAATTTATTCTGCTGTTTTACTTGATTTCAAGTTGTATCCTTTCAAATGCCACCAAACGGCATTCAGGAGATCTGGTTACAGTTGGGGGCTATCAGCACCCCTCAGCGTGGCACATTCCATGTCACACAGCATGGGAACAACATAATAACATACAGCCCGACCCTCCCAGCTATCCTGCTGCTTCATTTGGCCCTGATCAGTAGGTTTTTTGGTGTTCTTTTTGCTTTATTTGGCTAATAAAGGGATCCTAAAACTACTTAAAAATAGCACTATTTTACATTGCACTGCAATTAGATAAGATTAAATTAAAATGGCCTTGTGAGATGATAGATAAAGATACTCATCTTTTATGCTTTTATATTTGCTCAGGATGCAACACTACTTCATGCTGTAGATATGATAAAATTACTTTTTGAATTAGAGATAAATTTATAGGAATATCACATCCATGAAAAAAAATCCTTTAGAATGCTCTAAATGAGTTTGCATTGGGGAGTTACCTGCTTAGCATTATGGATTTTCAAATCAATATAGCAAGTATAATACCCAAGGCTGTGTGCAGTCAAGGGTTTAGCGTGGTTTAGATCTGTTTATACTGGTTTAGCTGTCAGTGGGGCAGCAGATTGATGTTTCCCTCCCAACATAGCTGGAACTGATACAGAGTCTCATTGCCTGTCCCTGTCCAGCAGCAGGTTACCGGACCCACACCTGTTGTGTAGGTGCTCTTTGGCTCGTCCCCTTGGATACTTCACAGGAGGTTGTTCGCAGGCCTCACTGGCACCAGGGACCTGTCTGGGATCAGTCTGGCAGAGCTGTGGGGGGAAATGGCCTTTTGCAAACGGTCAGTGATAAAGGGCTGGGGAGAAGTAATGACTCTGAATGGAGCAATTGTTTGCAAGCTTAATTTGTGCTTATGCTGTAAATTTATAATCATAAACCAAACAGATAAAAATAGTTCTAAGTCAATGTAAGCTAAACCACACACAAAAATTGAACTTGTTTGGTTAATAGTGCATGAAATAAGTGCATATAGCTTCTGTATGTAGGAAGGAGGTCCTGAAGGGGATTTTACGTGACTTGCCTGCTGAAGGGTCTGCAGTGGTCAGGGCACAGCACTTACAGCTGCATTTTATACATGATCAGTTTGAGCTGGGAAATCAAATTCCTCATATTCTGAGGCTTTTTTCCATATTTTATTTTTATTTCCAATACTATTTCTCATACAGATGTGCAGAACTTCTCTATTAGCTCCTTTCTCTGTGTATTATGTGCTCTGCTGCCTGACCAATATGAGCTACAGTCACTGCATATTATTTCCTCATCAGTAATTTACCAAATTTACTCCTCTATTTTCAGTTTATCCAGAACTGGTATGACCACCAAACTGCTTTCAGACGTTAAGTTCTTCTGAAACATATTTTTGACACTGGATGGATTTTTCTACTATTTCAGGGACCTGACATATTTTCAATGCAATTATTGCCAGTCGTAAATAAATTCATGAGTAACGCCACTGAGTTCAGCATGTCTTTGTCTTCCTTCCATCAAGGTCATATCAAGGAGGATTTGTGTCTGGCTTTTTTTTTTCTTTTTCCCCCTCACTTTTAGTGTGTTTTGGAAGGGATAAGGATGACATGTGGTATCAATATTCAAGTGATATCAAGGAAAAGAGATTATACAGAAAAAAAAGCATGCAATTTTATCAGACTTTTGAACAGGTATCATGTTACCTGCACTGTGCCAAAACCAGTTCTTTTTGTATCTGAATTCAGGTCAGATACTGACTAGGATGCTTGAAATGTGAAAAAAGAATACACTTAATAAAAGCAGAAAATGCAGTCATATATACATTGCCCATGATTCTCACCTGTGGATGTTCAAGTAGATCTTTTGTACGCAGGAAGTCCTAAAGGCAGTGAAAACCTTTCATTCAGTAGGATTGTATAGTATGGACCTATGAGTACTTTTTTTTCTTTTTTTTTTCCTTTTTGATTTATATCTAATCCTCTCTAGGTTCTGACAATGAACTACAATTATATTTGTTTGGGAAATGATGCCTAACTGCTGGAGCAGAGACATTTAACAAGGACACATGTTCTGGCTCCTGAAATGCAATCCCCAKCTCTACTAATTTCTGTATGAATCCAAATAAATCAAAACCACTCTACTTTTTCTGCTCTGATGCCACTAAATGGCTTTGGAGATTTTCCTTGAATGTTGTAAACAGTATGGAAACTCCTGAGACCAATATTTTGCATATTGCCCATACCTTCCATCCTTAAGCCTTATTTATAAACTTCTGGGAACTGTATCTATTACATCATCAAAGGGTACTTTTCTGGGATTGTAAGCCTCAGGAAACAGGGCTTAGGTGGTATGTTGTTTGCCTACACATCTTGTCCGACCCTCTCTAATATATTTTGAATCCATAAGTTCATTTCAGTTACATTTGGCTCAGGAAAAAAACCTTCAGGCTATGAAATTCCTCCAAGTTTTAAGAAACATAACAACTCAGTAAAGGAAGGACTACTTCCTTCAAATTACTACAGTGACTGAAAGGCAGCTGCCTGAGCTCAAAGGTTATTTATTATGTAGAGTTTGCTGGCAGCCAGCACATGCCCAGCTCAAAAGCAGCCACATCCCCTTGGTTTTCACTCAGCTGGTAGCTGGGAGGCAGGAAGATGGAGCTGTGGACACTGGGGGAAGGGAAGATTGATGACGGGCAGGGAACCTGAGGTGCGGGCATTGGGAAAAGATGAAGAATGGGACATGGATCCAAACAAGCCAGGGCTTCATTTCTGCCACTTCTTAAGAGCAGAAACTTGATCTCTACCTGGAAATGACTAGAGTCAAAAGCAACACATCAAAATTAAGCAGACTGAAGTGAGCTTAGCAGCCAAAATGGATTCTTAGTGTAACCAGCACAACTCCCCATTTCAACAAATTTTCTTTATCTTAGTTTATCTTCTTTTTCTTAAGCTTCCAGTACACTAGAGTGTTCAGGATTTCACTACTGAGAACAATTTGGTAATCCGATGCCAGCCTACTGTTATTGTTTCTGTTACCATTGATATTTCTATTTCTATTTCAAGCACGCTTGTTTCTATAACAAGCATGCTAAAGCTACAGCTCCTGGTGTTTTGTCTTGTGCCAGAGAATCCATTGCAAGTGATGGGCTCAAATGAAGAAAACTTTGTTTGCACTAGCAGCTATCATTTTGCAATAATAAAGTACTAATAATAAAGGAATGGTTAATACTTGGAGTGTGCACAGTTGTCAATTAGATTGAGACAGTCCTATCAAAGGTGATTGTTCCTACTTTATAGACAGAAGAACAGAAACACACACTATGTATTTCTTCCAATGCTAACAAGGAGGTTTGAAAAAGACTCTGGGATAAACATCTCCATTAGCTTACTACTGAAGCTCCATTTAAAGAATACATTAAATTAATTTCCTAAAATTTGAGTATCCTTACTCTGAGATGACAAACAAACAAAAAAATCCTTTCCGTGTTTTTTGCTTTCTGACAAAGCAAGTCATGAAAGCTCACCCATGTGTAGAGTCCAAATTCCTACATTTCCTCAGAAGTCAGAGGGTTAGTGGAGGAGCTTGTTTTGTCATAGGTTTGCCCAACAGTAGGAAAACTTCAGTCAGAGGAAGACTTTGCTTTGGTTGTCACGATACCAGACTGGGCCTGTGCAGAATCAAACACAACAGTTTCAGATTAAAGAAGCTGAGAGATGCAAGCTCAAGTTTATGTGACATCCCACCACCCTAAGGAGAGGTCAAACTTTAAAATTACATTATAGGCTGTTGGTAAGGATTCTGCTGGAGGATAGAGCTGGGTCCAAGGTGGTAGGGTAATTTTGGTTTTACTGGCCTCAATTTGTTTGCTTTTTCTGACAGCTGGACGTACAGAAAGTGCAGGAACTTCCATAGTTGCACCGCCTGCTGTCTGTCATACAGCGTAGCTCTTGCAGAATCCACATATGAGCTTCATGTCATTTAAGAGCTATAGGTTGCCTGTGCCTGCATTAGAGGTTGGAAGAAGCAGCACGTTTTGTTTGGTTGGCTCACACAACAGGAACTATTACCAGTTTGTTAATCCCTTTGAGATTCCCACTGCCTCCTTGCTGGCACCAGCAGATGGGAAAGAGCAAATGAACTGTGACTTCTTCCAACCCAGTCCCTAACAATAGGGATTTGGTTGTTTCCACATACAGCATAGAAGAAGAGAGCCATGGCAAAGCAATTAGTCTAGTAAGATGCCTCCCATTTCCTTCTCATTTTTCCTCAGAGCTTTCCTGTGGGTGGTGGGTTGACCCTGGCCAGCCACTAAACACCCACCCACCTTCTCACTTACTCCCCCTGCGGTGGGATGGGGGAGACAATCGAAAGGGCAAAGCAAGAAAAGGGCATGGGTCAAGATAAAGACAGTTTCATAAGGCAATGAAAGAAAAAAGGAGGAAGAGAAAGAAGTAAGTGATGGAATGGCACTCACCACCTCCCACCAGCAGACTGATGCCCAGCCAGCAGTCTGCAAGCAATGGCAGCTTTGCAAAACCTCCCCTTCCAGTTTCATAAATGGGCATGATTTTACACAGTGTGCAAGATCTCTTTGGTCAGCTCATGTCAGCCTACGTGCTGCGGGGGCAGAGTGAGAAACAGAGAAGGCCTTGATGTTGTGTGAGCACTGCTCAGCAGTAGCTTAAACACGGGTGTGTTATCGACGTTGCTTTGGTCACAAAGCTAAAGCACAACACCACACACGCTGCTGTGAGGAAAATTAACCYCATCCCAACCAGACACAATATACTATCAGAGGCTACAGGAAACCAAGGGCACTTTATCCTTCAAGGAAACATTAATGTGGGAGTTGAACGTGCTTCAGCTTAGGTGCATTGATTTAATACTTTTGATTGCCTTAATTTCACTGAGTGACTATGTGTGAACTTGGAATGGGGGTAAGACAGAAGCTAGTGATAAGAAGTTACTCAGCAGCAAAGGCATTCACATTCTGTAGTAAGAGTGATTACGGCTGCATCATCCCCATGCTTCCCTGCATCTAGTCTTGTTTCTGCATCTTCTGAGAGGCCAAAGTCACAGCCACCTTCTTGATAGTTTACCCAGCCAAAAGCACTGTAGGGGTTTGTCAATAAAATTTTTGAGGTCTGGTAGCAAGGGCTTAAAAGTATTTTTTCTTCAGCAGTCAGAGCTGAAGTCTTTTCTAWATATGGCATTAACAATAGGAATTTGACTCAAGATAATCTCTTTTTTTCTGAGTTGTATTGGCAATATCATAGCCTGAAGTATAAAAATATTTTGGTCAGTTCTTTTTTTAGGCTGACTGAAATTTGACTGAGTGCAAATTTTTTACTGGTTGGTGGACATAGCTAGTAAAGCTAAGTGATAATTTTAGTAATACTTTAATACAAAAATTTTCCTAAAGATGGGAAAATATTCTGCCTTACATTACAGGTAGAAAACATGCTCTCCAAAGAAATAAAACCATGCAGGACAATGGAACTCCTGGTTCCTGCTCTCATTAGACCATCTGGCTTTCTTTTAAAATTCAGAGTTGCTCAACTTCTTCAGTGTCGTGATCCAGCAGCCAATGCTGTCATTTCCTATTTGGCTGTAAATACACTTCTGGAATCTAGATAATTTAAGATTTTGCCACTGAGGCACAGATGGAGTTAGGAAATAATAAAATTAGGGTAGAAATAAGAAAACCAGAACTCCAGCAACATATCGAGRCTCTCAGCATAGGAGTTCTTAAGTTTTTCTAAATCTAATTGCACCATAGCTTCACAAAATCATTCACAGGCAGGAGGGATTTAGCTCTTGGATCACTTGTTTCTTTTGTTAGCACAGCTCCTCATATTCTAACAAACTGTATTCTAGTGAATTCCTGAGCTGGAAGTTTCCTCTGGACCACAGTATACAATAGCTGCAAATGACACAGCATTAATTAAATATGCCTTTTGTCTCAATTAATTTTTTACCATTTATCACCACCCCCCCACCCCTGGCCTGGTCATTTATCCTCCCAGCCAACAAATACAAATGTACTTAACCTCTCCTCATAGGATCACAAGAATGGTGTAGTAGATGAGACCAGAGGCCCAATAAACACGCGATGAAAAAGTACCCGAAAAGGGGAAGGAGGTAGCAATAATCCCTTCTATATGCCTTCCTATCTTCCAGTAATCTAAGTACTGCAGACTTGCTAAGACAATGCCAGTATTTTGTGTTTAAAAGCTGTTAATGTATTTGTATTTTGCCATTTTGGTTTTCTGAGTTTTGGTTATCCACTCCTGAACGTTACTGTAATCCTACCATATGGACTTTGAGATGGGGTAACTAGAACTGAAAGCAACATGCAAATAGTGCACTGCACTATAAATGTGTTTTATATTATGTTTTCTTATCCTTTTCCTAAAAAAGTTTATCTTTCTTGTGCTATTAATCACTTCTGAGCACTGAACCTTTGCTCAGAGAACTACTCAGTGACTTCAAGGCTTTTCCTGGTTGACACTAGCTTTTAGAGTTCATCATCATGTCTGTAAGTTTTTACCCCCTTGAGCATTTGATGCTGCTTTGTGCTTTGGAACACTGCTTTTCAACTACCACTACTCACACAGTGTCGTGGAAGCCTCTTGCAGTACTTTTCAATCAGATTCAGATCTGAATTACTAGATATGTTCTTCAAATGTTGTCACATCATCAGTCATGCCTTTTCCCAGTTCACTCAGGAACTGCGAACAGCTCAGCGTTAAGTATGAATCCTTGTGGGATAACCTTCCTGTCATGAAAACACATGGTTTACTTTTGTCTTTTAAATGGTTAGTCCATGAACTGAGGGTCCTTCTTACAGCACATAGAATAACAGAGACATGGGAAAATAGATCTGGGAAGAAAACCAAGAAATCTAATTTCTTATCATGTTTAATGCTACCTTACCTACAAAATCTCTGACAGAGGTTTATCTAATCTTTTCTTAAAAATATCTGATGATTTTAATTTTAGTCTAATGATTACACAGCATCTTGAGACAACTAATTTTGTAATTGTCTTTATCACTCAAAGGTTTTCCTATATATACTTCTCACGTGGTACAACTGATGTTGGTTATTTCTTGTCCTATGCCTCCTACCCAAATGATTTATTGACACCCTTATGAACATTTGCTGTTGAAAACACTTGTAATAGGGCATCACAATCTTATTGGCTGGGAGCAACACTAAAGAATATTATATATTCTATACATATAAATTATGTGTATTGTATAGACCTGTCGTCAAATACTGTTCTGTAGCTGTAGCTTGTATTTAGGATGGATTCTGTCAATACAGTGATATAAAACTTTTTATATCCAAGGAAAAGTTGAAAACCTAAGAGTAGAACTTGATGTGTTTCAGGTTATCCTTTTAGCACGATTTTATTTCTTCTGTGGGAATGAATTTAACAGCAGAAAGCTATCAGATAGAGCAGTTTATCCTCCTTTATATGCTTCAAGAATGATCAAAGAAGTATCTTTCCTTTTTCATTATATGGTACTGTCTTTTCCAGTGGATTCTAAAGCAAAGTTTAGAATTACTTGACTTCCAGAATCTGTAACGACTGGCAAGGAAATACAGTAGATGGAATATGATGGTGCTAGAATGAGAATGCCAACAATGCAGGAAGACCGAAACCATCTATACCAATGAAGACAAGGAAACTCGGTTACACTGATTGTGCAGCTCCAAAGGATGGAATTTTAGACAGCTATATTCGGAATTAAAGTTTATGCTTTCTCCATAATTATGGGCAACTTCTACAGTTTTGGAATTCAAGGCTTTCTCTCAAAGGAGGTATTAGCTTGCCTTCTAAACCAGCTGTCATGCTGATTCTCAAATGTGAACACAAAGGCATTAGTTAATAGTATCCTCTGGCTTTTTTGTTAGTTTTTTTCTGTCAAACTGAAGCCAGCCCACAATACTGCATGCTGCTCCCCAAACGAAATAAGTTTGTCCATCTTGCTTCACAATTCACAGGGAGTAAGTGGATATCCTAAGAAAGATACACACATGGTTATACTGCTTGATCAGCAATAAGGTTGAGGTATAGTGACATAATGATGAACTCTGGCACACCGAGCAATGCAGAATTATTACACTTTTACTTTGCTGTCTCCCACTGTTTTTTAGTTGCTGAATGCTGAATTACCTTGACCTTGTCAAGTAAGTGTTCATTCTTGCCAGTCTGTAAAGAGAAGGTAGGGAATAGCATTTGCAAGGGTTCTCTTTTTCTCAGGAAAAAAACCTGGTGTAAAGCAGTACAGACTATTCTGGGACCAGGTTCTTGGATTATGCTCAAGAAAAGCAGCACAAGGTTTCTGGTTTAGTACTATTTGGATAATGGTACTATAAAAATGAATTTTAAAACCCCCAACAAAACAGAGCTAGCCAAATAATTATATCATGAGTGCAGAAGTCAGCACTCCCTTCTTCCACTCCTAGCATGCTCTCTAGATTTACTGTAAAATCTTGATACAGCCCCTTAGTTATGTACTTTTCTTTTTAATATATAATAAGGTTAATACTTTTACTATATGGGTTTAGAAGTTAATTGACATAAAAGATTACAAAATTCAGAGTTTTACTGGGAATCATAACATATGAACTTACAGCCATTTGAGGACTTTCTAATCTATCCCTATCAGAAATCCTCTGGTATGCTGTCCCACTTTCATTAGGCTCTTCACACTCACACTAATATGTTTAAAAATCCCAAGTATATCTCTACACTTTCTGGAATAGGTCTGTTAGTTTTTCTCTGCTTCTGTGGAGATGATAATACAGTTCATGTGAGACCTCTATTCATTCTAAATTTTCTCTACTCGTATCCCTCAGACTTCTGAAATGCATCCTTCCACTCTTAAGTGAAGCAACATCGGCTTTAAATGTGACTGACAGAAGTTAACACTGAATGCATATGTTTATTAATATCCCAGTCAAGATCTACTGGAAAAAATGCTGTCTTGATCCCTAAGAATTAAAAATTTCCCATTAGATTAACAAGTGAAAGCTTACAAAGAGAGCGAGTTAAGAAAAGGTGCAATTACTTCCAGATGTGGCCTAGAAAAATTGAACAAAGCACCACCTATTTTTTGGTCTCACTAACAAATGAAGAGAGAACTGTAAGACTTTGCCCACAGAATGAAGCCAGCTGAAAAGAAAACAAGAGTGTGTTTCAAGTGCAAGGCAATCTACAAAGAGGAAGAATGTTCTGCATGTATCACTTTCTTGACAACGAAGTGTTAAAGAACAAATTCTTCCTTTTTACATTAGAAATTCATATCTTATCTGTGTGGGACAATTGTTTAGAGAACTGATGAGAATCCTCATTTCCTCCACTTTCAGTCTTGCTTAAAGTATCTTTCACCTCCAACAGTCCAGGCACTACCTAACCACAGCAATTTGAGATTTGGAAGAAATGGTGATTCTAATTGACCTAATAACCTGGCATCTTCATTTAGGCTGGCAGGCTGAAAAAAGTCCTGCTCGCAATCTGCAAGCCTGTCATTTTCTATTTTCTTTGATAGGGCTACTCAAACTTTCTGCATCAGCATAATTAACAAATGATATGGCATTGCTTATTAAAAGTGTTACTGTCATTTCTCTTCAAGTAGTTCAAGTATTCTTCAGAAATGAATAATACAATTAGTAGAACACTTTAAAAGCAAACATAAATGCTATTAAATATGTATTTATTGGTATCACAACTATTCTACTAACATGGAAGAGCAATGGAAATGTCACAGTACTGTTCTGTCTCTCTCTCATACAATTTGCCATCGCTGCTTTGTAAATGGCTGCTTGATGCTGCTTCTCCTCAGGGAACCACCTGGAGAGGAGATGCCAGGCAGATATTCTCCAGCAGGCCTGAGAGCCTGTGCCCACATAAACACCTTTATGAATCTGAAACAGAATCCTGCCATGTGCTCCAACTTCAAGAAGAAACAAAATGTGCCCATTTCCATCTTTTAACCATGAATCGATAAAACTTTTGCACAAACGAGATGGTAGCCTCATTCTTACCAGCCTCTGATCTGGCCTACGCTTGAAGCTGCTTAGTTGGTTCTATGCTTTTAGTGGCTTTTGTGGCCAACATACAGATTCAGAAACTGGAAGTGGGGCTGTGTCACAAGAGAAGGAATCGGGGCTCAGATCATGTTCTGTGTTTTTCATGCTTTGTACCAGTCCAGCTTTCAGTGGCAGGGCTTACAAGCAGAATGAGAAATGCATGGCTTGATTAGTCCAGCAAAATAGAGGCTGTGTGGGGATGAGACTCCTGTCTACAAGTACTTTTGGCAGGGGTACACAGAGGAGAGGGGGAAAGGCTACTTCAGGACAGTATTTGCACAGGAAGAAAAGAYGGACGTGGACTGGTCACAAGGAAATGTAGGTTTGACATTTTTAAAAGGCTTCCAGCTGTTAAAAAGGTTTCTCTCGGACAGCCTCCCAGTAGCAGCAGTGAGGGCCAAAAAATTTACTGGCAAAGCACAATTAATTTAAGGAAGAAAGGATAAAATGGCTGCTTGCAACACTAGGGAGCTGGGTACAGTATAGGGTGGAAGAGAAATTAGGCTGCCTTGGCTTACAAATGCCAGGCTACCATAACAGGGGGTGCTGTTAGCCCTCTCTTACCAGCACTGTGGACTTAAAATGAATTATAACAAAGGACAGTCTTGTCAGTACATTGTAGAATTGAAAGAGTAAAAACAAACGCCTTAGTGGTGAAAATTGGCAATAATGGCTATTTTTCTTGGTCAAAGAGGGCAATGGGAACTACTTGAAGAGTTTATTATTACCAACAGCAAGGTAGTCCTTATTCCTATTGATGTTAAAACTGACAGAATATATCTGGGTAGAACAACCTACAGATACATTTGCTTCTTTAAGTCTGTGTCCCTTTCTTCTCAGTGTTGGCTTTGATTACTAGGTGACCAAAGATGTGAACACTTTGCAAAATTTAAATGGTTGGCTCTAATTTTAGCAAATGTCTTTAATATTGACATTGAAAGATCGATGGTGTTCTTCCTCCTGTTCAGGAAAATTGCCAGCTCATGATCAGGCCTTGTTCAGAAAGATCCACATCTACAATTGCAGAGCAGAGCACTTGCAGTTCTCCGGAAAATATTACTTTGGTAAAGGAGTGATGAAGTTTTCCGAGAATTTTGGTTGCTAGCTACCTGGGACAACGGAAATTCTGAATCATCTAGTACCTTCTGGAGGAAATAATCACCTCAAAATGGTTACACTCCTGCTTTTCCTTGAGAAACAAACTTCTGGTTACGACCTCACAACTTAGCTATGCACTAGTAATCATACATAGCACTGTACCTTATCATGCAGCTGACACCTCCCCACGCTTTGTCATCAACGACAGTTTCTCATCAGCTCCTCTACCCCTCCCATCCAGCATGTGGAAAAACTTTCCATTGAGGCAACTAATGCTGGCAGGGCAGGTGATGAACCGAGATGGTTTCTGTATACGGACAGATTCCATTTTTGACTCTCTCCTCCCCTAATTTAATTTGCTTCATTCACTTGCTGCTGGCTGTAGTGATCTAAGGTTGAATACACAAAGTGGGGATTGTCACTTGCTTCTACAGGAGGATGTAACCTTCAGGTTGTGTAAGGTCACCTCAGGGTTGACCTTACACTGCCTACATCTCCCTGAAACGAAGTTGTAGGTGGAAGTCTGCCTCTGCTCCCAGGCAGCAAGTGACAGGATGAGAGGACCTATTCTCAAGCTGCACCAGGGGAGGTTTATTGTGGACATCACAGAGAATTTCTTCACAGAGTGATTGGGCATTGGAATGGGCTGCCAAGGGAGGTGGTGGAGTCACCATCCCTGGASGATTTAAAGAAAGACTGAACGTGGCACTTAGTGCCATGGTCTGGTTGGCAAGGTGGTGTTCGGTCATAGGTTGGACTCGATGATCTCACAGGTCTTTTCCAGCCTAATCGATTCCGTGATTCTGTCTGACTCTTCATATTTGGTTAGCCCTACGTGGCACTTCCATAATGTGGGTAAGCTTGCAGAGAGTGATGCTTTTCACAAAAAAATCTCCGATTGAAAGACCGAGACATAGTGTCAAGAGGCCTAAATGTTTCTGTGATCTCAAAGTACTCTGCATGAAATCTGAACTCCAAAGCAGCGCCGTGTTTGTCTAAAAATGTCTCTGCTTGGGGCTGAATCGGCACAGCCTTGCTACGGCATCGGATCATAAAGACGCAGCAATACGCCCGGGCTGCATCTGAGCGCAAACGCTGTRTCTGCCCCTGTATTCCTGTGAACCATCGGTTTATTCAGCAGCATCTGCATACACCGAGTCGCGGAGAATTCCCRTCTCCAACATGGACCCGCACCGCCACAGCCCTGGGGCTGGCCCAGCTCCGTCCGGCCGCCGCACCGCGGGGCGGGGCTGACCAATCAGAGGGCAGCGTCCCGGCGGGGGGCGGGGCCGGCCCGTGACTGGCAGCTGGCGAGATAAACAAGTCGCTGCACTGTTCGGCGCCCCGCAGCATGCGGTGCGCGTCCTCTGTCCATTCCTCTGTACCTGCCTGCCAGCCAGAGGCGCCGCGTCTGGCTGCGCTCGCCGCTCCCGCCTCTGCCCGCAATGTGAAGAGTCAGCAAGTTCCCAGCGGCCGCTGAAACGCTCCGGTGTCTCCGGGGAGGGCAGTGCGCCGACGCCGCCCGGCCGGGGCGGCGCGGGGCATGCTGGGAGTTGTAGTTCTGCCGCCACAGCGTCCCGCCTGCGGCGGCGGGGCCGGCTCCCGCAGCCGCACTACGACTCCCGGCACCCTTCGCGCCGCGCCGCGAGGAGCCCAGTTGAAGCGGGTGGCGGCGGCGGAGCGCGCCCCCTCCCCCCCGCCGAAAAGCCCCAAACCAAAACAAAAACAAACCGCCCCCCCTGTCTCCCCCCCCCGCCGCCCCCGCCGAGCCCTGGACATGGCGGCGCCGGGAGGGGGCTCCGCCAGCCGCGGGTGCTGATCCGGCCGCCGCGTCCCCCTGCCCGCCCGTTCCTCCCCGCCCATGGGCGAGACATGGACTACGAGTTCAAGTCGAAGCTGGCGGCCGAGCGCGAGCGGGTGGAGGACCTGTTCGAGTACGAGGGATGCAAGGTGGGCAGAGGCACCTACGGGCACGTCTACAAGGCCCGCCGCAAGGACGGGTAAGGGCCGCGCCGAGAACCCCCTTCCACCCCCCCCGCGCCGGCGCCTTCCCCTCCTTCTTTCCCCTCCCTCCCTCCTCGGAAAGTTTCTGGCAGCGCGGGGGCTGGAGCGCGGAGCCCGCCCGGGTATCCCTCACCCCGCGCTGGGAGCGGGCCCTGGTGCCCCGGCCCCGCGCATCGGTGCCCGGCTCCTCGGAGTCACAGAATCAATTAGGTTGGAAAAGACGTCTGAGATCATCGAGTCCAACCTATGACCGAACATCACCATGTCAGTTAGACCATGGCACTGAGTGCCACATCCCGTCTTTCCTTAAACACCTCCAGGGACGGTGACTCCACCACCTCCCTGGGCAGCCCATTCCAATGTCTAATCACCCTTTATGTGAAGCAGTTCTTCCTAATGTCCAATGTAAAGCTTGTCCCGCTCTGCCCCGCTTCCCCCCGCCCCCGCCCTCCCTAGTGGTGCGGTGTCAGCATGCTGTGCCCTGGGGTCGCCTTTGCTTTTCACGCCGTGTTTCAGGTCGTCGCTTTCGTCTTTTGTGTGACCGCGTTCGTGCTTTGACGTTCTGTTCCGAGAACTTGCAGGGGATTGGGAAGCAGGGAACACCTGGCTACTGACCGCCCGCTCTCCGGGTGCTCCATCCCGAGTGGCCCGGGAACCTCCCGGGGCGTGTGATAGTCCCTGGTGTGTCCCCAGCCCCAGGTGCCGCGCTGAACCCAGCGCCGGGCAGGCTTGGCTTGGTGGCCTGTCTGGGACACTCTTTGCAGGCAGAGCTGGCGGCTTCTGTCCAGTACCTACGCACAGGTGTGTCTCCGTCAGTTTCCCATGAGAGAGCAGGATACCTGTCCCTGTCCCCAAACAGCTGGCTGGTGGCGAGATGCAGAGAAGTCCTTTAGCCATTAAGCCCACGTATGTTGGCTGAGCAAGGTTTCTTCTCTTCCCTGGGGGAGAGACAGCTCGCACCATGGATAGGTATTCCACGGGTGACATTTTCACATTGCTGTGGTTAAGAGAGTGATGGGGAGCTACGACTGCAATTTGGGATTGCTTGGCTAGTGTGCAGTTGTTGATGGGGAGCAGTCCTGAGGCCTGAGCAAGGCTCTCATGCAGGTGTGGGTTCCAAATAGAATCCTTTGCTTTCAGAAAAGCAATTAAGCACTTTTTCACTGTGGAGTGTGACTGGTGCACAAACACCGGCTGTGTTTGAGGAAGTGTTCTAAGCATACTGTAAGTTCTCTAAAATAAAACTGCTCATTGGATGTGATACCCTTCTGTCAGAATGCCAAAGGGAATAGCCTTCCATTATAGTCAACTGAAACTTTGAAAAAGAAGAAACTGAATGTGGAAAAATGACAACTTTTAAATAAAATTTTGGAAGTGGTTAAGGGAATGCTGATGCTTTTGATTAGTAGAGAAGTCCAGGGATTTTTCTGTTGGAGTAAATGGCATTCATGTGTGTCTTTACATTAAAACTCTGAATTAAGAGGTTGTAGTATAAAAGTGATGAATAACTGAAAGGTAGCACACTAATTCCAGTGGAGGATTAAAGGCTGGGAAATGAGCTCTGATTCTGACTAGCTTGCTCTGCAACCTTAGGAACACTAGAGCATAGCTGACTTGAAATATTAAAGCTTTTCTGGGTATTACTGCTGCCTCTGAAGTCTTCCAATATTTTTTGGGTTAAGTGGTCATGGTTTCTTCTTTTTTTTCAGTTTTAAAGATATATGTGTATATATATATATATATACACACACACATGGGATATATGAAAGGAAGTGGTAATAAAAACACCAAAAATGCTAGTTATATGGTTTTTGCTGTACTTTGATATAGTAAACCTAAAATTACTGCTTGTAAGAACAGCATAAAAAAAGTCAGAGCTTTGAGTTCACTGTTTTATGAAAAAAAAAAAGAAATTTGATGTCTGTTTTTAACTTACCTGTTTCATTTTCATCATCTGCAATGGAAAGCCATCACAGGAATTACATTGCTGCTACAAAGCACCGTCAAGGATATGTCTTCAAAATCCCTACAATAATAGCAGTATTACAAATGCAAATGGATAGTAAAGTAAAAGTAAATATGATAAAAAGATAGCTAATGTGTCAGAGCTGGTAATAATCAAAGGGAGACCTTGAGCCATAAGAAAACTAACTGGTAGAAGGAAGTGCAAAGTTTGAGTGCTGTCAGATAGATTGACATATAACATGGCACAAATTCAACTGTACTATATACTCGGAGGTTTACTTCATGAAGCTTGGAAAGTGGCTTATTCTTTCTCTTTTTTTTTGGTCTTCATTTTTATGGCGTTGGTGAATTCACTCTTAGTTGCTTTTGTGTAACTTTAGGACCTTGGGTGAAAGTAAGATGTGAACAAGTTAGGAGAAAAATTAGAAAACAACTAAAATCATTAATATAAGATGATTTCCTTGTGTAAATACCTAGCTAAAGTATGTCTGGGGGTTGAAGGATATTTAGCATTAGTTCTTAACTTTAAGGGTCTGTAATGATGGAGAGAAACTTCTTCCAGTGTTGGCAACAGAAATCTAGCAGTGGTGCATATTTATTGTGTGCTGATCACTGGGGGATTTTGAGCCTCATGTAAAGGAGTGCTTCTTTGGCTGATCGTAGAGACTGTTTCAGTATTTCCAATTTGCAAGGCATTCCTGTATAAAAGAAAAAGATTCTGGCTTCTTGCTTCATGTAGTCAATTTACAGTCTCAGGAGGCTGAGGGCAATAAGAAGCTTGTAGCTCTGCAGAAATTCCACTGAGAGCTTGTCACTTCATGTTTCAAAAAGTTGGCATATGAATTTTATGAAATAGTAAAATGTGTTTATATGGAGCTTGGCAAGCTGTTCGATAAAATGCTTATAAAAAAAGTGGTTGTGTTGCTTAGATCTCCATGAATGGCTTGTGCATAAAAGCAGTTTTTTGACAAAGTAACAGCTTAGTTTGGCTTTTTCAGCCTAGAGTAGAATATAATTTGGGCATATTTCTAGTGAGCTGACCAGTTTCTATGAAAAGTAAAAGATTTTTTTCTTTTTAAATAGACAGATTTGAATAATGTTGGTGTGACATTTGAATGCATTGCATGATTACATTTTTAAAGATGTTGAGCACCTGCGGCTTCTGTTTACTTCAGTAGTGTTTGCATGATCTGATGAGGTCTCGAGGTACTACCTGTGTTATACATTTAGCTAAATTAGGCACCCGGGTTTACAAAACTTTCGTTAATATCTTTGTAGTCCAGAAGGGGTAGAAGAAAGGTATTTATATAAGCTGTCCAGTGGTTTATTTCAGTGTACACTAAAACTGGACTGATAACTCTGATGGGGGAAATTGTGATATAAGCCTCATGATTGCAATTCAGTTGTTGATATTAAGTCTTTAGCTCTTTATGTAGCTGGAGAATCTATTACAATTTTTTTGTTTGTGTACTGCTTCAAAGCATCGTGTTGACTTTTGC
The DNA here is from genome assembly GCA_018881555.1 of Amblyornis subalaris. Lineage (NCBI taxonomy): Eukaryota > Metazoa > Chordata > Aves > Passeriformes > Ptilonorhynchidae > Amblyornis > Amblyornis subalaris. The sequence continues at coordinate 18,975,855 of JACAXG010000002.1, read as the reverse complement.
TAAGTGTTTTTTTGTCTAGTAAAACAAAGAATGCAACTTCTCCAGTTATGTTTAGGAAAATATAATTTTGTTTCATGCCTTACCTCTCCTCATTCTGTTCCTTGCCTCTTCTTTGATCACATTTTAAGCTGTGATGTTTGGCTTAGTTGTTTCACTTCCTGTGTCTCCTTCTCATGTGAGAGGCATTTTTTAACATGAAGCGAGGTTTGGAAATTCTGCTGTTTGTTGTATATGCCTGAATTATTTTCCTTTACTCTTTTGAAATAATCAGTATTTGGGCCTAGGCCACTACAAAGTATTTCTGTTTCTTCACCAGGATGTCAGTACACCTGCAGGTGGATGTTTGCATGAGTCAGCAAGCTGAAAAGATACCACTGTTGGTTAGTCAGGAGCGCAAGGAATAGTGGGATACTTGAGTCAAGTAGAAAATAGGCCACTCTGTTCTTCGTTCTGTAGCAGCGACAGCAGATGCAACACTTGCAAAGGCTGAAATCTTCATGTGAATAAAACCTTTCAAGTTATTGCTGCTTCTACTTACCTGTAAACAAATGATTGAGCTGGCTGGTTTTTCTCACTCTATGACTATTTTATTTTTTATTTTTCTTTGACTCACTACCTGGGTTTGGGCAACAGAGGTTATTATAAATATTACCTGTATAGCTACTTGGAAAGAAAAAGAGTTTGTAATTTTATTTTAATCTGTATGTTTCAAAGCACCTTTCAAAAAGCAAATACGTGCTTTTAATCTTGTTACGGAAGGAATGACAGAAATATGGAGTGATCAGCTTTCAAAACGATGGCAGTAGACGGGCCAGGATTTGTACCCTGGGCAGCTCCCAGGCTCCCTGCCAGCTCAGTAGCTGGCGCTGCCCTGGCAGACCCTCCTGCCATGTTATCCTTTGGCAAGTATAAAAGGTTTGGCACTGCCCTGTACTGCACAATGTATCAGCTGAACAAAGTAAGTAGATTTATATGCTACTGTAGTCATATACTTTTTTTTTGAAAGAAAGTAGCTATTTGTAACTTGTCGGATTACTTTATTGTTACTGTACGTGTAACTTTCGAACAAGAGAGGTGGTATGAAACAGGTTTCACCTTYGTTGCCAAATATGGAATTAGTTTTGAAAACTGGGCAACAGTGATGCTAGTCCAAAAACATCACTATGGAATACAGAGGAAAGGAAAGACAACTGGAATATCATTTCCCTCTTCTCTCTGCTATATTTCAGTACTGTAAGCTTGTGACTGTGTTTTCTTCCTTGGACTGATATTGGTCTGCAGAATCATTAATGTAAAGTTCTTCACCTAGAGCATCCAAGTCCACATAAGAGTTGAGTGCCCCATTCCTGACAGTGTTCAAGGCCAGGTTGGATGGTGCTCTGAGCAGCCTGGTCTAATGAAAGGTTTCCCTGCACATGGCAGGGGGTGGAACTAGATGATATTTAAAATTCCTTCCAACCCAGACAATTCTATGGTTCTATGAAAGGTGAGGCATTGGGAGAGAAAGAAGTTCTTTTATTTGATGAATCTTTGTTTGGAGCAGAAGTGGGAAAATACTGATTAAGAGAGAAAAAAAATAGCCTGCTATGAAGCATGTCTCCATGGGAAAAACAGAACTTCTCTTGAGGCAACTCAATGTGTTTGGGGTTTCTGCTAATATCGTTATGTTGTTCAGAGGTTGAGTCTGGTCACAGTGGTGACTCTGTGGTGGTAGAAAACTTCTAAGTGTAGAAGAGGCAAAGGTGATTGGCTTGATCTCTTAAATCAGTATTTGTATAGCAATTAATTTGTGTACTATTCTCCCCGTGTTCTTATTTTGTAGAACTTAAATTACTGAAGTTATATAGCAGGAGTGTGTAAGGAGAGAAAACTCTCACTCAAGTTGGCTAAATGCTGCAAATRAACAATGTTGGTGTTAAAATCACAGGGGAATGAGTACATGTGTACTGCACTTGCATTTACTCTTAAAAGAGAGGCAATTCATTCATGTGGCAAAGATTACACTCTCTTGAATGTGAAACTGGAATATTATGTATCAATGCAAGTTGATACTTGTAAAATATTTGAGAGTCTATAATAATTTATATATTTACATCTTATTATTTCCTCTGTTTGACATAATCTTGAACATAAGTAATTTGAGTGTTCAGCTGTAGGTGCTCTTTACTAATGTAAACCTGTGACAGGCTAAACCACAGAATTATTGACCAAAGTCAGAACACAATGTATTTGATCCCGAACAATTACTTCTTTCTGCAGGAAAGTCTCTTATCAGTTATGGTATCTGAAAAGCTGTGGTTTGCTTTCCACTTGCGTATTTTTTTTTTCCCTGATGAAACTTCTTGAGGAAGATAGAATGGCTGAAGGTGTTTATACCTTGCTGTAATATCTCAAAAGCTAGGAAACCTAAATACGAGATTTACCTGCAAATCCTGAAAATACTTATTAACCACTGTGTGCTCTCAATATGTGTGAAGAGGAGCAGCAGAACTAAACCAAACCTGTCTAACTAGTTGCCTGCAATGCATTCTAATAGAAAAGTCCCCAGTCTAGGAAGAGATAATTAGTATTTCATATCTCTGCATTACTGAGAGCTGCTGTTGCAACTATACTGTGGCTTCGCTTCCTGCCCAASAGGAAAGTGCGAGTGGTGATGAGTAATTTTTAGTGCTTCCCACAGACTCTTGCATATGGTCTCTCCTGTGGCTATTTTGTCGTTTCTTCTGTTACTCTCCCTGAAACTAAGTGCAGAAATGAGCTGTAAAGCCCATCATTGCTTTTCAAAAAGCAAATAGCATTTGACTGATGTTTCCTTTGCTACTGTGGCAGGCACAAAGGTGATGTGGTGGTGGTAGGAACTTGGGGAAGAAAGAGGGTCAGTGAGTTGTAGAAGAGGTTGTGTTTGAGAGAAACAGATGGTGATTTTTGCCAAGCTTGCAGAGGAAGAGTTATATGTAAATTAGCCTATAGTAAGACGTGAAGGAAAACCTCTCAAAGTTTAGTGGCGTTTTTTTTTAAAGATATGAAGAGGATAAAAAGCTTCCTGTTACTGAGTGAGCGAGTTAAAAGTTTTCCAATAATGCTGCAAGAAAAGGAGGTAAAAGCTTGAGAGGCAAGAAGAAATTATTTTCTGGCGCCCGCGCCCCCCCCCCCCCATCACCTGGTAAGAGGGTACAAAACAAGATAGTACAGGGACTAGGAACTAAACACTTCTCATGTGAACTACTTGACATAGCAATTTAATATGTTGTTGTATTTCTGGGTCATCCAGTCTGTTATATTGTAGGTAGAAGTGTAGAAGGGATTTTTTATAAATTTATTTTCAACGTATTTTCACATCATGTATGATTTAAAAAGAAACCAGAAAATCAGCCAAAACCCCCAAGCCCCAGAAATCGCTGTGATTCATAACTCTACAGATGTGTTTGCACAAGTAACCAAAATTTCTCTGGAATATCCTAGCCATATTGCACTAGAGATTTACCAGTAACATTAAATTTTTCCCATATGTTTTGGAAATACCTACTGAAATGCTGTTTGCCTCATGAGCTTGATTAAGGCCACCGAAGATTTGCATAGACTTGGATCAGAAGGCAGCTTCCTCCTCTGTTTTTAACTACCGAGTTCTGTGTTGTGAAGTGACTGTGTGTGCGCTTGCTGCTGCTTTACGTTGGGTTCAGGAGAAGGTGCGGTCTGCATGTGTGATCGGGGAAGGGATTGTTAGCAGGAGTGATTGGCAGCTCTTACAWTCTGCTTCCAAAGAGATGTCGTTCCTTGAGCTTCTTTGCTGGTATTTGAGAACTGACATACACTGCAATTTAATTTTTTTTTTTTACTGAAACAAAGTGTTAGAACTTAAAAAAGATTTATTTGTTTCAATAACAGCGCGTTTGCCTGAAGGAAAGCTGAAACTGGTCCAGGACAAGTGCTTTTAGAATAAATTGGCTAACTCAGTATGTGACTTTAGGAAATGAACGGTTTCTACTTGTGTAGCAAATACAAGAAGTTTATTGTTTTGACTTGACTTGAGTTTCATGTTTTCTAAATAATATAGGTTTATAAAAGACCTCCYAGGTCTGGGGGCTTGGTTTATGTGGTTTGCTTGACTATAAGTTAGATGACTGACAGATAACAATGCTAGTTGTGATGGTATTAGAAATTATTATACCTCTTGTGAAGTTCACTATCTCAACAGATTCAAGAAGAAAAAAAGTGCAGAAATATTTTAAATCAAAATTTGTTTTTGGCAACAAAATCCAGGGAAAGTCTTTAAATCAACTGACACTTAACTTCTATATCAGAATTTTTTATTAATATTTTCTTAGACTTTTCTGTGGGAGCACAATCTTTTCATTTAGTAGTGGGATTTTCTTTGAGAAAGTTTATGAAATATTAGTGTATCTAATAAGACTGAGAGGGAAGAAATGTTGTAGAGCTAGTGTCGACTGCCCTTTAGAGAATGGGTGTTTGTAAGTGTGGTTGGGTTCTTTGGTTGTTATGTTGTGATTAGATGGGTTTTTTTAAAATTATTATTTATTTATTTAATTTTACCTTATTGGAAAGTAAAAGTGACTTTTCTGGTTGTGAGAAAGCTTGAAGGAGCTGAGATTACCGGAAGAGTGGATCTCTGAAGGGTATTATTCATGTTTGCTTCTGTCTTTCCTGGGATTAGCAATCTTTAAAACAATATTTTCAAATGAGGCCACTGTATAACTGTGTGTTTCTTCCTCAGTTGTCATCTGTTTTCTACAAAATTCGTGATCCTGAAATATTCTACAGTTGTTCATCTTATAGATGAAACCACCCTGAGGTTAGGCTTTCCAATAGGCTATAGCTTCCTGTGTGTGCTGGGAGTGTCAGATTGCTCAGTTAAGTATCAGGGTTCTGGGCTAAATAAAAGCACAGGTATGAACTGGGGACAGTCTGGGACAGTGTGGCTTTAAACATGTGTTCCCATAAACTGGGCCTCGCGTGCGATAAGATTACTTTTTTTGTTCGCTCTGTGCTGACTTAAGTAGAAAATGCTGTTGATTTCTTTTTGCAGTCAAGTGAAAATAAAAGTTACAGGCAATTGACTTGGAGGCAGAAGTAGATCTGCTGGAATGGAAACTACACCTGGAGGTATGCTTCAGTGTTTTGAAGCGATGTATCTGCTTTCCTCATGCATTAGTTGCAGGAAGAATCAATCCTTTTTATGTTGCCAGAGGGTTTTCTGCCTCTTTTGTCCCTCCTTTCTTTGACTGTCTTTATTAGAGCATTTGGAAGCATTCACACAGGTAATGCTGGGTTTCTACTCTGACTGCGATTGTCCTTGACTCTGCCTCCTCACTGGGGATGTTGTGGGGCCTGAGAGCCTGAAGAAATACAAAGGCCACTCATGCATGACATTTCTAGCAGCATGAGATGAGCTGTTTGACTCTGAAGTAGGTTGTTTTGGGAGAGRTGCTTCTTGTAAGTCGTGAATTCTGGAAATTCAAGGGTGTTTAGAGAAAATTCTCATCTGTGTTAATACTCCATGAATTATCATAGATTCGTGCCAAGATTTAACACCTTGCACATTCAAAAATGCCGTGTTTGTTGCTTTGTTTAATTATTGTTAGTGCAGCTGACAGTGAGTGTCAGCTCATGTCTTTGAATGTGTCTATTCCTGCAGCAGTTTCTGTATCAGTTGTTGTCTTGTTCTCAAGGGCGTTGTGGACTTCAAAGTTAGCTTATGTTCATATCTTTTGATTAAAACCAGTCATTGTACTGGATAATCAGTTGTTCCTTTGCCCAGTTCTGTTATGCTTCAAATGAGAAACAGAGGTAGACAAATTGCCAAATTTAATTTACCTTCAGAACAACCAATACAGGCTTCCTACTATTTGGTGATTTAATAGTAATTTTCCGCCTATCAAAGTTGCAGTATTTAGCCAGATTTAGCACTACAGAGAAAGAGATGTGATGCACATGAGGCTGGACTGTGTAGTTACAGTATGGCTTTAGGACCTATACTTACAAAATTCCAAAACCAGACAGCTCATTTCTTCACATTTATAGTTAGTCACAAGCATTCTTCTTAAGTGATTTTATGAAGCAAACAGCAGATTCTTTTTTGGCATAGTCTTAAGACCCTGTGTCTGTGGCTTTGGTACGTAATTCACTGACAGTAAAAGTTTGTTTCCTCTTTGTTTCAGAGGTATTTTCCTCATTGCTGCTGTTGTTCCTTGTTTTAAGGTAGCAAATCCTTTCATGCAGTATACTTTCAGGAAGGGAGGTATTTCCTAAATCTCTTCATTATCTGTAATCAAGCCTGTCTGTAAAGAAATCAAATCAGGTGCAGCTCTATCCCCAGCGTTGATATAGCAAATGCTGGAAGAAGTTACCTGAGGCAGCAGAATAATTTTACAGCTTTCAGGGTTGAATGTGAACACTTCAGTTTTTACCCTTACAAACAGGCTGTCAAGTCAGTTTACCCCAATCTGCTGTAAATGTACTTGTATGAAATTCACAGTTCTCAGTCACTCCAGAAGATACTTTGGAATTGGTCTAATTTTAGCAGTGACAACAACCTTGTAGCTGTTTGGGGTCTTTGAATTTTCATCAGTAAATTTGAAGTGAGGGTGGCAGCAACCGAAGTTGTGCTCTCTTTCCGTACAAACACAAAGTTTTATTATTACAGTGTAAAGGCTAAATTTTAATAGCTTAAGGTTAATAAGATTTCCTGTGATGTGGTATTACAGAGGTGTTAAAGGCTGGCTGCGTCTGTGAAGTGATATAATCTGAAATTGTTGTTAACAGTTAGAAGATATCTGCGCTACAAAGATTTGCTTTTAAATTTCTGAATTAGGAACTACTGGAATAAAGGGAAGAGGGTATAGTTAGGTTATAKGTAATGGTGCTGGAATAGTTCCAGTCTCCTCACATGGATATTAAGAGACCTCTGCTCCCCACTCTGAGTCTAGTGAAATCATACCTGGCAAAAGGCATCTTTTTTTTAATAACAGAAAACCTCATCAGTGCTCGGATTCGCTTTTTGTCCTTTTAATCAGTTGTCTTCTCATGCATAAAGAACACATCACCTATGTTAGGTGAAGATGGGGGGTGGTTATAGGTATTTGCCATCTTTTCTGAGGCTCTGTGGAAGCATGCAATGTTAAGGGCATTGTGTTTAATGAGAAGTAGCTTAGCATCACTTTAAGAACTTGCCTTGTTCTTTAACGTGCCCACTTCCTCCTGAGTTCATAAACTGGTTTACAGAGGAGTAAACAATGAGAAGGGTAGCCATATCAGCAGTGTGATTTAGAGCTACATCTGGGGATATTCTATGTTCTATAAAGCAAAATCTGGGTGTAGTTCAGTTTCTCATAGGGTGTTGTGATAATGCAAGAGTGTCTATCAATAACCTGATGCCTCTGGTGCTTTTCATATGAATTCTTGTAGTATGACTGGAACATGCCAGATTTCCAGCAGGCTAAGCTGTGGATAACTGTTCTGCTGCATGTTTCTCATAATGCATGTAATGAAAGTCAGATATCTTTTTTAAAAGGCTAATTGTTGTAATCAGTTGCTCTATATTTGAATGTCTCTGCCAATTTATAGTAGACTTAAGTTTAGAATACTAATTTCAACAAAAAAAAATTTTTTTGGAAAAGTTTCTTTTTTAACCAGCAAAGAAAAAAAAGTAATTGTTTTAAAAATTCACAGACTGCGTTTTGACTCCCAAGTTAGCCTTCTTTTGGCATGCCTTTATGCCAGTCCTGACATTGGCAAGTCTATAAAATTATTGGAAAATGGAGTAGGAAACTATGCATAGTGTCAGGAATTTGGTATTGTTACGTTTTGAGAAGAGTAACATCTAAAATGACACAAACTTCTGCCTTAGGTTCCAGAAAGGCTTCACGTGTAGACTTTAAGTCTTGGAGGTAACAGAAAATGCAGAAAGGTGCTGCCTTCTTGTGTTCTTGTATGTATATACTGAGCTATCTGCTGTCATCTGGTGCTGGAGGGAGACCTAGTAGAGTTCAGTGGGTATCATCAGGCAGTAACACMAATGAGCTGGGTAGCATTTAAGCCCCTTTCTGAACATTGAGATTATAAGGACTTGAGACAAAAAAAAAATCAGAAATGCAGTATTTATTGTAGCATATTGTCTCCATTCTGAAAAGTGTTTTCCTCTTGTTTACCTGGATCAGCCTTGAAGATTCTCTCTTCACTCTAGTTCTTTTTAATATTGCATAGTAAAGACTGTCCTGTTTGGTGTAAGCTTGTTCATTGTTCCTACTCCTCAAGTTTACTTGTAGATGTTTCAGAAAAGATACAAGCTCAGCTTTTAAAGATTGAATAGTTACTGCCTACTGGGGAGGTTGGTTACCCACCCTGCTGTTGTCCACAAAAATCAGATTTGTTCCCCGGTGTGCAGGAAGGCAATAATTACACACTCGAGAGAGACATTGATTATTTTATTTCAGAGTTCTGCAAGCCTGGGTGCTCGATGGAATTCCACATATCAAGCATATCAACTATCAAAACTTTTTACTATTTATGCATTTCAGCAAACAAAGGAATCAGTGTTCATTGGCTAAAAGTTACATGGTTCTCGTATTAATTAGTGTTGTATCTTCTATTGATTAGTGATTCTCTTTCTTCTCATGCTAATTAGTCCCATGCTCAGTCCTTCTCTTCTTTTGGGCCCGTGGGTTTCTTGAGTCAGTGGTCTTTGAGCCGGTAGTCAGAATCTCCAGCAGCTGGAATTACCTTTTACCCAGTCAGAGCTGATTCAGCAGAGTTGCTGTGTTGGGCTTATTAGTTTCTTCCTTATCTTGGAGGTTCTGCCAGATGTCCTTGTGGCCTGTAAATTCTCCAGTCTTTATGTCCACTATCACTGGCACATCTTTCTCCCCAGGCTTTGCTAACCTCCCCCTAGGTCTGAGATCACTGAAACATGCCAGGCCCTGAACCTTAACAAGGCAATTCTGCCAACAAGTAATTTGTCTTTCTAACACCTGGACATCACTTGGAGCTTGTTAGCTGCTCTCTATTTCAGGGATTAAATCTCCCTTCTTGTTGATAAGGCTTGAAAAGATCAAACATCAAAGAGCATCCTTTCTTAAGAAAATTTTACATTTTCCACATTTTGCAACACTGCACACTAGCAGAAAAGTCCAGGTCCAGGTGACATACATATCTGCTCTTCCTGTATGAGAAGTCCTTTCCTGTGACCTACTCATGTGATCTTCTGTTTGCAACACCAAGAAAGTTTCCACCAAGCCTCTGAGGGATGCATCAGCATGGAGGCCAGCTATGCAGTCCACAGACATTACTGAAGCTCTTCACAGTAGCAGAACGAGGTGAACACCTGCTGGTTTCACCCATTCGTTTCATGGCCAAAGCCAGCCAGTTGTAGTTCACGTCATGTTGAACTTGTCTGGGTCTGGACTGTAGGGACAGCCTGTAGCTGCTGTGACATTTTAACTGCTGCCTGTGAAGGTGAAGAAAGACAAACCCTTTAAAGGACTCATGTGGTCATGGATTTCTTTTCAAATTTCTGCTTACCATCCTTACTGTTTTAGATTTTGAGTTTCTTATGTAGGTCTCAAAATGAAGTCATGTAAATGCATTGAAATTCAACATATATGTTCTTGGCTAGAAATACATTAAGATCAACCTGTAGGTTCACAGCTTCTGTCGTTTGTGGCTGGTTGCCATGTGGATGAAAAGGAGCTGGCTGAGCTGCTGACTGAATAAGGCTTGATATGGCTGGAGGATAATGGTAAAAGAAAATTACTTTCCTAGTCTGCTGAAGATCATGCACCCTTGAGACACCATGTATGGATTTTTTGATCTTGTTACTCTTTTGGCTTGGTGACTGTTTCTATATCCATAAAAACCCTAAAGCATAAGAACTCATCACTTTTTGGAAAGGATTAGGTCCCTTTTTCCAGTCAGTTGTAGACATCTTTTCTGGTACTATTGCCTTTGTAAAGGGCTATGGCCATGTGCTATGTATAGGATTAAATCAATGAGCAGCTTGCAAAAGGTAACCAGGGCTGAGCATGATCAATTTAGTGGCTTGGCTGCCATGTTCCAGATGAGATTTGCAGTTAGTTTCTAGGTGGACTTCAGTGCCTATTCTCAGGGGGAAAAGAAGTTTGCAACTCTTTGTGATCTCCTGTTGAGTGATAAACTTAATGCTGTCTGGCAGCAATTAAACAAAGTGATCAGCGTGTAACCAGATACCTGTATGGACATTGTGTTCCAGGCAGTACTGTGAAGGACACTGAACTCCATAGTGTTCCCAGGCTTTGTCCTACAAAGTCACAAATACTTAAATTCCATTAGTGTTGTTACAAGGGTGAATTGTTGTTGTTTTCTATTACTTTTTTCTCTAGCTGAGTCTTGAAATGGTTTTATGGTGCRCTTTTTTTGTTTAAGAAAATATGCACTTTAATTATTATTTATTTATGGTATTGTGCACTTAATGCAACTATTATTAGTATACACTGTAATGATAATATCTGTATTAACTGATGTGATAGTCACAGTTGTAGCTTCAGAGTGATTGCAGTCTTTCAAGCCAGTTCCTTGGTGTGGATAATTAATTCTGAAGTTGGGAGGTATGTTATCTGTAATTATGTGTGAGTTCAAGAGAGACCATCACTGAAAGTTTTCAAATTTGAATAACAGGGATAAAACAATTGTTTGAACCATGCACTACTTTCAAATTCTCCTATTTTTCTTATGGTCTTGGGCAAGTTGTTTCTAGTTTTCCATTCGCTTGTTTGTAAAGTATTTTCTCATATGATGGGAGGTCTCTGAAGTACAATTGCAATAGTTAAGACAGTTTAGTTCCTTTGAAATGTTGTCATTATTCTAGATCTTCTGAACTGCGTTCTTTTAAAGTGAATTTGGTACTTTGTTCTTTSCAAAGCATTTGGAAAATGGAAACTGAAAGTCTTACTCAGAAGAAGTAGCAATCATATTTGCACTTTCTGTGTTGAATACTGCATCTGGACATCAACCACTGAGTACAGTTTTTTTGGGGCAAGGGGACAGAGTTTTCCTTTGCACTGTACAAATTTTGAAATATTAACAGTAGCCCTAAGGATTGCAGAATGGGATATTTATTGGCTTGAAGACCAAGTTTTWACAATGGAGGCATGTTCTCAATAATTGCTGGTATGCATGAGGACCCTTGTGTTTGGGTGCTGCCTACAGCAATCTGAAATACAGAGTTGGGAAGTTTTCAGGAGGGCAGTATCTCGTGTCAGCAGGTTCATTTTTGTAAAAAGTTAATCCCTCTTAGAATACCATGAATTGTAATATTTCTGGAACTAGAAGCAGTGTTGATTTTAATCTTTAACCCCTACTTTTGGATAAGGGAACTTTGAAGTGTAGAGAAGCCTTGTGGTGATGTGGTGTTTATCAGGCAAATTCTTCTGCATCAGTTTTGAAAAACTTTAATAAAAATTGTTAGCTCACAGCCTCATAAGGTATGGGGTTCCCTCTGAGTTCTGCTTTGCTATTTTTTGCTCAGAATAGTGAACACATTGCCACCATTAGCCTGGGGTGGCTGTTTGATAGAACCTGCTTGATTAAACCTTTACCTGTGCCACTTGCTGCCTGCCCTCAGACAAACCCCCACAAGCTGAGGGTTAAGACCTTCAAGTTAGTTGGCCTGTTCCCAAGAGTATTTCTGTGGACCGGATGAAAATGGTTGTGGACAAAGACCTTGCTTTTTGCTTGGCTATCCCATGCATGGGTGCCTTTTGCCTCATACCAGAGCTGTGTGGTTTGTTGTTGTTGTTTGGATTTGGTGTTAACTTAATCATGCTTGCTTCACTCTAGTAAAAGATGTACTGATATAGGATCCGTCAGAAAAGGATTTATAAAAACTTACCTGCCGTGTAATTCTGTACAATTTCTTGAAATGTATTCAGAGTTTACTATTCAGAGTTTTCATTTTTCTGAAATGAAATATAAATACTTCCTCCTGTCTCAAGTGTTTCATGAGAGCATAGGTCTTCAAGGAGTTGAACAGGGTACTTACCTATCACACACACCATTTGATATTATTTATTGAATTCTTACGAGTGGGGAAATAGCTAATAAAGTACCTATGTGTTCTTTTCTTTAGACACTTCACTGAATAACCAGAATTGTGTGTTTCATCAGATTGGATTGGCTGACTTACTATTGAAGTTTTGAATATATTTATTTCTTTCTCAAATTATCTTGAATGAGAAATATTATTAGCTAAAACACCACTTGGTGGAGATCTTCTGGAAAGTGCTTTAATCAGCTATTATGTTTGCATAATAAGAACAATTAACTTTGGAAAAGTATTCGTATAGACTTGCATTTCTGCCAAAGCAAGTAAATGGTATTTAAACATTTCTGCCAAAGCAAGTAAATAGTATTTAAAGGAGTCTGTGTTTATGATTCCAAAGGTGTTGGTAAAAAAAAATAAATTTGTCAGATATAGAATATGATCTCTTTGGAATTTTTTATCCTTGCCACCCATTTATTATAGTTAAGCATTTCGTTTTCCCTATTTTTGCTCGTTCACAAAACCTAGTGTTCTAGAACTATCTGGTTTGCAGCTCGGGAAGACCACCTTCTTTTCCCACATGCCATAATACCTTAAGTTGTTTGATTGGTTGTTTTTTTTTTTTTAAATGTCTTTCATAATTTCTCATTTGTCTCTTAAAATTCTGCGTGGAGTGGGTGTCCGTAAAGTGCTGACAGCCTTGCAGWGGCGGTGGTGTTCAGCAATGCTGCTGAAGGCGGTGTGTGCCAAGAGTCGTGCCCGGTCTCTGCAGTGACCTTCAGTCTGTGAAGGTCTAAGTAACTGGATGCAATGCTTTGCATATAGAAGTAGTTCAAGGGTAGCCGTATCAGTGGGGTCCTGTGCCTGGTTAAGTAGCTCTGCCAAAAGAAGGATGTAGTGCAGTGCTGTAGTGACTACTTTGCTTTGGGATTCCAGCTGATAGTCATGCACGGGGTTGTTTGTGTTGCGTAGTTTAAACATGACCATAGTTTAAAAGCCATGATTAAAATGTCCAGAGTTGTTGTTGGTTCTGCAGACAATATAATTTTGTCTTCTCAGTCTCTGTAAGCAGTCTGAGTTAGAGAGTTAGTACTTTGCAGTGTATGTAAATCGCCATAGATAGCAGAACCACATATAGGAGGGGATGGGCATTTATTATTTACTGTTTAAAATTTGGACTAATTAATGAAATCAGAAGCAATTTCTGTGAGATAAGGTGTGATCTTATTACCTGTGAAGTTATGCATGTGTTTTCATGTGTAGCTGGAATATATCTGGAATTTTTCTTATTCAATTTTTGCTTCAAAAAGTGTAGCTCAATGTTAACTATAGATGTGCATTGAGGGTTTAGCTGCTACTGAAAATTACTGAGAATAATGCTTGCCTGTAGTTACTTCCAATATGTGTAGGTGGCTATTATTTCTAGTTATCCTGTCCCCACAGTTTTCCACTCAGCCACTTCTCATCCCGTGAATTTTGGAGAGAGAGGGTCTGGAGGAAGGTGGAAAACCTTCAGCTGRCAGGACACAGGCTTGGAGTTCAAAGCCAGAGAGGCTGAAGCAAGTGCAAGTGGGTAATCTTTCAGTGTGGCAAAACAAAATGATTTGGGACTGGAAGAAGGGCGAACTGAGGTCTACCAGAAATGCTGTGGGGAATTTGGATAGGGGCTTGTGGTTTGTTGAATTGTACCTGGTGAGTCTGCAAAGGGGCATCAACACTCTGGGCATCGATGCCTATCAACATCTGTCAGTGACAGCTGAATCCTGCAAAACCATGCCATAGGCTGGTTCTGTTATATCATGAGAGCTTAGAGATTCTGCTTGATTTTCTTGTTCTGTTGGTGGTCCCTCTAAATCACTTCAAACCGTGATTATTTAAAAGGATAGTGCAGTATTTGGGTGAACATTTTCACATATTCTGGCTTTCTACATCAGAGCACACAGTTCCATCTGCTGTGTAGGGATCTGTCAGTAGCCAGTGCTTATTATATAATTAGTTTAAAATAGTAGTATTTCAGAAGTAAAAGTGGATTGAGAGTGGCTCATAAAATCAAGAAAGAAGCTTGTCATTCCCGGATATTTCTAGGAGAGTTTTCCAGGCATGGCATACGACTGCGGTGTTTTCACAGTAGTAGACAGTATCCTGGAATTTCAGGAGAAGTGTCCTCCAAAATTCTCCATTTGCGGCTATCTGCAGATATTGTGTCTGTTTTCAGAGAGAAATGGATATATGTTAACAAAGTTTCTTTATGCAGAAGTTTTTGTTTGGGAATTGTAAGGTCTTTGTTAAAAGAAAACTTGTTTTTCATAGCAAATTGTGATTTATGCATAAAAGCAGATTAGCGTTTCAGCTTCTTGATCCAGACCAAATTAAAATGTTTCATTAAACTTGTATGGATTGGTGTAATGTAAGTCAGAGCTAAACTCTCTCCCTTTTTTTTTGTTTTCTGTATATACAGAAAAGATGAAAAGGAGTATGCACTGAAGCAAATTGAAGGTACAGGGATATCCATGTCGGCCTGTAGAGAGATTGCAGTAAGTGTACATAAATGAAAGTATTTTTACTGACATTATTACTCAACAGATATTTTATTTTCCTAGAATTAAGTAACATAAAGATTATCTAAATGTTTTCTTTAAAGTATGCAAGCGTGAAAGTTTATTCAGATGTGAGCTTTTGTGAAATGCTTTTAAAATCATAATTTTCTTTTAGTGCTTTTCAGGTAATAGTAATGCCTCTTTCTGGTATTGCTTTGTTTCATCTTCTTTTATATGTTGAGAGGGAAATAAATGTGAACTTTTAAATGAGGACTTACTTTAAAAAGGAATGTTTTTAAAATGACTTGAAGGAAACAGGCTCTGAAAGATTACAGCTACCATCACAAGTTCACTTACTAATAATGTATTTTATTTCATACTAACAGTAGCTTGTTGTTCTTTAGTATCTGAGAACAGTTTGTTCTCCTCATTTCTTATTTGTTTTGCTTAGTACAGAGAAATTTTATAGCAAAATGAAAACCAGCTTTAATTGTATTTTTATTGCATGTGTCTTTGGAGATAAAATGGATTCAGAAATTGCACACTTCAGAACACAGTAGTGCCTATCATTCCTTCAAATTTGGTAAAAATTAAGTGTTTGTATATGAAGGTAGAATTTGATCTTTAAATGTTTTATTTTATGTCTGAAAATCTGCATTACTGTGAAAATGCTGGATACCGAGTAAAATTTTGTAATGCAAGAATTTCTTACATTGCAAAAGAAGTGCACTTGCTTGATTAAATATTTACTTTGTCTTAATGCTGTCACTATGCTGCCAGCTGTTGAAATGTATGTTAAGATTGTGCCTAAAGCTTTTTATAATCTGGTAGTGTTGCATTGAAATACAGCATTCAGGTGTGCAGTGCCATGTGAGGAATTAGAAAGTCRTGATGGCCATGAACTGAACAAACCACTGTATTGTATTTAGTGTAGTGTCCACGGTGATTCTGTATGAAGAGACTTAACAGATAAAACTGCTATCCCTTTAAAGTGCTTATCACTATGAGGTCAAGGTCACTCATCGATTTGAGAGGTGGCTGTATTGCTGTCAGTCACTTTGCACAGGATTTACCCAATGAACTTTTTTTGCTAATATGGCTGCCTTTGGAGGAAATAGGAAATCCTCTTTCAGCATCAGTACTAGATTATGTTCTTGCTACTATAAAATTGGTTTTGACGGCATTGGGGGTTTTTTGTTTCTTGGATTCTTGTTCTTTGTTTTAAATTGTGCTACTATGGAGATGATGTGTGGAATAGTCTGAAGGAGACTTGCCTGTTGCCATGATAGCACTGTGGTATGGAGCCGGTTCTGTCGTACCTGGACACAACAATGTAAGCAAGGAGAGAGTGTCAAATTATTTTTTAGCTCTTGATGATACATCACTATTTTGGTCTTTTTTTTTTTTAAAAACCCTTTGTTTTCAAATTAGTAAAGCTTTGTACAAAGGTCAGTACAGCTTGTGAATTTCAACATCTACTGTGTAAGTTACTTGACTACTCTCAGTGGTTCTGGTAATTTTTCCTTGAGTTATACTTTACTCTTCTGCAGACCTTACTGTAAAACTCTGTAGCCTGAGCTAATGGGGCACATCACCTTTTGCTTCAGTGAAATTTCAGGTTGGTCAAATATTAGAAGTGTGAGAAAGGTAAAGGTGAAATAGTAGAAAAAAACCCCCAAAGTTTTTGTTATACAGAAACAAGCCAGAATCAAGTGCATTTTCCATAAAGAGAAGCAGACTTCTAATTAATGCATCAATTGCTTATCTTGTATTTAAAGGCTTAGATAGGTGACAAAGAGGGTAATGTTTACTGATTAAATAAAGATTATCAGCCTGGAAAGAGGCCATTTAAAAAATGTCATGAGTAGTTCTTTTGACATTTAACACATCTCCACACTCCCCAGCAGCAAAACAAACCCAAACCCCATCTTGGAAGCTGAGAAAATGAAAGGGGCACCAGTGTATGTGGTTCTGTGTGTGTATGTTCAGAATATTTTAATGGTTCTATAATCTGAAGACACTCGACAATGTACTCAAGGAGTATATTACTGAACTGAAAGGCATTCAGTTTTGTGGTCCAAGACCATTTTGTGTGTCTTACTGCATAGACACTCAGAATAAGATTACTGGCTAACTTTCCCTGAAGGAAAAGGCAGACAGCTCTGACATTACAAATCAAGTTGGTCTGTCTTTGCTTAGGACTTCAAAAACCGTAGAGTTTCTCTTACCACTATTCATAGGAGCTTTGCTGGAAGAAGGCTTATGGCACTAAAAACATCATATAGGCAGTGGTTCCTGTGGCAAGTGATTGTTACTTTGTTTCAACTGCAGGGTGATCCCTCTTAAAGGAATCCTTATTTCAGCCAATTCTGTTGTATTGAATGCAAAGATAATAAAAGGGATTCTTATACGTCAAGGAATTGTGTGTGTAGGGGAAAAGCTGATTAGTTCCCTGTAACTCAAGTCTATTCTGAAGATAACCAAAATGCCAACTCTTTCTGTGTTCTTGTTATGAGGCAGATTATTGCTTGGCTTAAGCAAAAGCATTTTTTGAAGAGCAGAGCTGTAAAATATGAATGAGAGTTATGAAATACTGTGTTTTCATTTTTAGATGATTATTTAGGTAATGAATGTGACATCTCTTTCAGCTCAAGACTTGCATTAGCTTATTTTGGAACCTGAAGTTGGGTGAAAGGAAGTCTTTTATTCAATTCTGCTGCTTTTGTGTTTTACATTTTTTCCTTACCTTATCTGACTAGGTTTTTTAGAACAAGAGGTGGAGACAGAAGAAACAGACCAGAGGGGTATTATTTGTTAAGGCTGTTTTTTACCTGTGGAGTATCTTGGCCACCATGTGTTACGAACCAATAGCTATGACTTTAAAAGTCTACAAACAGCTATCAGTAATGGAATTTGGTATTTCTTTATCAAAAAAGCACCAGGATAATACAGCTTTATCTGAGATTTCTTGTCCCAAAGGCTTCACTTACTATGAGAGTATTATATGAGTTAATTCAAGTACTTTGCTTTTCACGGTAAAGAGACTATAAACTTCTAATTGTGGACTTGGGGAAAAACTAATTCAGAAAAAAGAAATATAATAAACCTTTGCTTAGTCAGTGCCATTCAGCGAGTACTTTGTAAGTATCTGTTTATGTATCCTGTCCCTGAGCATGGAAGAACTTCAGTGCAATTGTTATTGGCTTGTTTAGCTTTTATGACGGAGTTTAGGATCCTGAGTGAATAAAGCATGTCAAAAAGCAGGATCACAACCCTGGCCTTTAGGAGAGCAGACTTGAAGCTCTTCAGGTATCTGCTGGGAAGAATTCTGTGAGATACAACCCTGGGGAGAAGAGAGATCTGGGAAAACTTGTAGGTATTCAAGATTCGCCTTGTCCAAACTCAAGAAAGTTCCATCCCAACAAGTGGGAAAGCAAGCAAGGGCAACAGGAGGCTGGCATGGGTGAACAAAGACCTCCTCATTGAACTTGGATGTAAAATATAATTATATATTAATTGGAAGCAGGGATAGGTGAAACAAGAGAAGTATAGAGTTGCTGTTTGATCTTGCAAGAATAGGGKTTAGAAGAGCCAAGGCAGACATGGAATTGAGTCTGGCAAGGGACCAGAAGGGCAACAAGAAAGGATTCTACAAGAACATGAACATCAAAAGGAAGATCAAGGAAAACATGAGCCCGCAGCTGAATGGGAATAAATGGTATGGAAAAGGCCAAGGTTGTCAATAATTTTTGCTTCAGTCTTCATGAGTAAGACCAGCCTTCAGRTGTCTCACACTCTTGAGACCAGAGAGAAGGTTGAAGAAGGAGGACTTACCTTTGGTGGAGGAGGTCCAGGTTAGGGAGCACTCAAACTGGACATACACAAGTCTGTGGTACCTCATGAGTTGCACCCACAAGTGCTGAGGGAGCTGCTT
The DNA here is from genome assembly GCA_018881555.1 of Amblyornis subalaris. Taxonomy (NCBI): domain Eukaryota; kingdom Metazoa; phylum Chordata; class Aves; order Passeriformes; family Ptilonorhynchidae; genus Amblyornis; species Amblyornis subalaris. The sequence goes on along the minus strand of JACAXG010000002.1, from coordinate 18,957,356 downwards.
GGATTTCATTATGAGACCACTCTCAGTTATCTTAGAAAGATACTGGTGAAGGGAAGAGAACAAATGTCAGTCCTGTTTCCAAGGAGGATTGGAGAACTACAAGTTGGTCAGCTATACCTTAATTGCTGGGAGGATGATGAAGACAATCCTCATGGAAGCCATTTCCAAACACATGCAGGACAAGATGGTGATTAGGAGTAGTCCCCATGGATTTTCAAAGGAAAAATAATCCTTAACCAACCTGTTCATGTCCTAGGATGAGCTGCCTGGCTTGGTGAATGAGGTGAATGCTATAGATTCTGTTTATCTTGACTTTAGTAAGGTTTTTGAGGGTGTCTTCCTAGCACAGTCTGCAGACAAATATGACTACTATTAAAGGTTTTATGTAAACCAGTKACTTGAGTTAGGTCTTAGATGCTCTTTAGTCAACTTCTGGTCCTTCCTAGCTTTTTTCTCCCCCTTGCCAGTGAGAATTTCCCCTCTTTAAAGGATAAATTACCAACTCTAAGCATCTTGTCTGTAAATAGTGACCCTAATTCTAAACTGCATTTGATTTTTCTATATTAGGGTGGTTTTATAGCTCATTCTTTTTTTTTCTGTATGGAAAAAAGTAATGAGACTGTTGCAATGATTTAAATGGGAGAAGTAGAGCCACAAACCAGCAGCATTGCTAACCCAGTCTTTTTTAAGGAGTGCCCTAAATTGCTGCCGTTTTGCCCTGTGTGAATGTTGGTTTTGGGTCCTGTAACCATTTTAGCTGCCACATCCTGTGCCTATGTGTGCTGGTTGTTAGTGAAGGCTGCTCCTTCTGGGAGATCTTGAAATGTTGCCAGTATGCTGTAGGACACTAGTGGGAGCATTAGTTGGCCTTTGTGTTCACGCTTGCATTTGTGGGTACAGCCTAAAATAAATTTAGACTGTAATGTTAAATGAGTTACTGAAAGCTCAGTTGAACAATTTAGCATGCGAAAGTCATTCTCAGGCCTTTTGCCTATCAATGCAGTATATGTTACAAAGCACTTCAGGGTACAAATATTTTGGTTTCTGAGGGTGAGCAAAGTTTTAGAAGCTTGCAGGTTAAATAATAGTTCTTTGTAACCTTTTTTGTGTTTTTGTCAGCTCTCTTGAAGAAGGCAATATCTCACTGTATTTACATTCTTTTCTGACTCCCTGCTGTCTGTGGCCTTCCTTTCTGTGTGGGCAGCTCTTCTGGAGTTGTGTCCCCCTCTTCTTGGGTTTGGGTATGCTGTGATGTTGTGGTGCTGAAGCTGAGCCAAGGAAGTCAGCCAGACTTACTGTCTCCATCTTAAAGCCCTTCATGCCTTTGCCRTGTGTCCCTGTGCCATGTTGCCAGTGGTACCAAAGGGATCACGTGCCTTGCTGGTAGAGCTAGTAAAAATTACTGGCTTTTACCTCTGTCAGGTGCTGTATGTCATTTACAAGCTGCTCTCACCTCCCTGGTTGGAAACCACTTAGTCAAATGAGCTAAACATGAAGTTATTTAATTTAGGACTGTGGATCAGGCTGACCTTACAACATCTTTCACCTGTTGCTGCATCTCTTAAGAATGCAATCTTAGGAAAAGATCAGCTGTACAGGAAGAGTGATAAATTTCAGTATTAATAAAACACTTAGCCAATGGCATTACGAATCTCCTCTCTTCAAGTGAAGTTGCATAGAATTTCCCGATAGGTATGAGTTCTGCTGTGGCTATATTGACCTTTTCTTTGTCCTTGACTATCAAAGCAGCTTGCAGTACTTACTGCTGTGTAGACCTATGTAGACCTTTGTCCCTGGCTTTGTTGAAGACAAGGTTAAGTAAAAAAAAGGCTTTAAAAAAAGTCTATGTACCTGAGTACATTTGCTGCAGGAGATTCCTTTTGAATGTCAGGACTTCTTTTCCTGTGCCAAGACAGGATAAATGAGTAGAATATTTGGCAATGTAAAATCTCCCCATAAATTCTCTACTACCTAATTAGAAAAGATTGTTTGTGGAAACTTTGAAACTCTAGTCCCTCTTTCAATCGCTGGAGGTAGAGAAATAAGTGAAAAAAAATTTTTTTGAAGGGATTTTTATTAGAGAGCTAAGGCATRTGTTGGCTGGAAGTGACTGTGCATTGTGATTTTATGAGTATGAATCAGCTGGAAAAAGGTTTTTGGTTCAGCTACATGACAACTCATGTTTTGCATGCCATAGGAAGAATAAGAGCTCTGTGTTACATGGTCTAATCTTGTATAATCTGTGTAATTTAAATGCTTTTTGTGTAAGGGAGTACTTAAATTCCTACTTTGGTTATTCTTTAAAAGGTTTCTGTAGACATTTTTTGTCTTCTTTATTTTATTGCATCTGAAAGAACAATTAACTTCATTAAATAAAAAAGTACACAAGTAGTAAATATGTGGAATAAAACTATTTTTGTTTAATCAATTAAGTTGATGTTTTTATCAGCCAATAAATACACTGTATTGTTTATAAAAATAAAGTTTCACAGCTTGAAGTACAATTTTATATCAAGTAACTGGACAAAAGTAGAGCATCATCTGAAGCAGCTAGTTGGCTCCACTGTCTAACTTCAGCAATTTAACAACAAAAAAGAGCATTCAGAGAAGAAAGGAAAAGGGAAATGCTGCTTTTAGATTTCTAAATGCGAAATTTGCAACTACTTCTTTTCATACAAAGGTTACTTTTCTTTTCTTGAAGTTGTGTTTCTGGTCAAAGTGGGAGAGCAAAATCAGTAAATCTAAGGCAAGTACATTAAAAAGAAGGAAAAGAAAGCTTTTACCCCATTCTAACGTGATGTGAGCCGAAGAAGCTTCTCTGTGAATTTGATACTTGACATCAGTTAGGATATAATCCAAACTCCCAATGCAGCTGACTAGGGAAAATGACTGTTCAGTGCTATTTAGAGTCAGTTATTTTCACTTTGAATTTGCTCTTTGATTCAGATTCTGAATATTCTCAGAACACACAAATGCAAAACCAACTGATGGTGCCTTCAGCAGAAATGAACAAAAAATCAAAGCCAGACCTCTTCAGATTAAGCTGTAGGCAGCAATACACTGAAAGCAAAGAACTGCTTTCAAGAACAACAGAGTTGCAGGTAATGCAACTTTAAAAGAAGTTTTTAAATACTTATTTTCCAAACTTAAATACTTCCTGCAACATTGTGTCCGTGTGTGTGCGCACAAATGAACGTATATACTTACATGTTGTAAACCTTCAGTTGGAATGTTTTGTGAATTTTGTGTTCTTTGAATTTGTCATAAATGTTCAGTTTTCTGTTTCTCATTCTTTCTTTTGTATTGCATATTTTCCTTATGTTCCTCCATTTGTGCTTTCTCTGTAGTCAAGTAAAATTAGTTTGTACATGTTTTCAGTTTATTCTGTGTGGAGTTGTAAAATTGTTTGAATTATATATTGACTTTACATAACTGGAATGTCTCTAATTTAACATTACATGTGACTATTTTTGATGCCTCAGGCTGAGAGGGCATGGGTTTTCAGATGATGGATTCTTTCTAAGTTGGGACTTCTGTCTTCAAATTCTATTACTAAATTGCCCACTTCATTTAGCAACAGGCTCACATTTTCTTGTTCAGCCGTTCATAACCAATGTAGTAGCAGGAGCTCTTGTTGCCCTCAACATTCCTTGCAAGTGTCAAATCAAGGTGAGCTTCAGCTCTTCTGACACCATCCCTACATGCCTGGGCAATGTCTGAAAACTCCTCCCATGTAGCCTGTCCCTGTTTGCACCCCTCTGTACACTTGCAGTTGAGCTCTGACATTGTGCTTAGTCAAACAAGTCTCCTACTTGTATTTTTTAATAGACCTGCCAGTTTTCCTGAGCACCTTTGCTTGTCAGAGCTGCTTCCTGTGGCTACCTACCAGTTTTTTTCAGTAAACTGAAGTCTGCTCTCCTGAAGCTCCAGCTCTGTGCTCTGCTACTTGCCTTGTTCACTCAGGATCTTAGAATCAATGGTGGAATGATGTGGATTGGAGGAGACCTTAAAGATCATCTAGTTCCAACCTCCCCACCGTGGGCAGGGATGCCACCCACTAGATCAGTTTCCTCAGGGCCCCATCCAACCTGGCCTTGAACACTGCCAGGGATGGGGCATCCACAGCTTCTCTGGGCAACCTGTTCTAGTTCCTCACCACCCTCCAAGTAAAGAACTTCTTCCTAACTTCTAATCTAAACAATCTCTTGTCTCCTTTTTAGTTTAAAATTGTTCACGCTTGTCCTATCACTATCTGCCTGTGTAGAAAGTCCCTCTCCTTTTTATAAGCTCCCTTTAAGTACTGGAAGGCCGAAGAAAGATCTCCCTGGAGCATTCTTTTCTCTGTTCTCAGTATCTTCAAGTGTACTAGTTGATGGTTGCTACAGCCAAAGCTGCCTTGTCAATTCTCCAGGCAGTTCTTCATTGTTGGAGAACAGCTGTTTGCTACCATTATTGGCCCTTCCAGTATGTGTATCAAGTTGTTCCTGATAGCCTCCCAAAATTAACTGAGTTCCTTGTGTCCCACTGTGTTGCCCTTCCAGTGGGTGTCAGGGAGGTGAATGTCTTCTCATAAGAATGATGATTTGTGGGTCAGAGACTTCTGTGAGTTGTAGAGAAGACTTCACCTTATTCCCCATCCTTATCAGGTGGTTCTGTAACGTACTCCCAATGCAATGTCATCCTTACTGGTGTCTCTGGTGTTCCTGATCCATAAACTGCCTGAGACTTCTTGGTTCTCCTGGAATCTATAAGGCAGAAATTAAATGTTATTTGTAGTGCCTAAACTGGATAAATTAATACAGAACAGAGAGAGCTGGATTGCAAATGGATCATCAGTGGAAAAAAAAATTCTAGGAATTTGATCAAATATTGCTTTTTTCAATACATTATCTGCCATTGTTTGCAACCCTGTGTATGGCTAAGTGGATAGTGGGTTTAGTCTGCAGTCGTATTTTACTCCGCAAGATTTTGTGTGCAAGCTGTAGTCAGCTTTGTTATTGAAGGCAAAGTGTCACCTTACCTTCTACTAAAATTTTATTCACTTAATTGAATTTCATTATGTTAAGTTTCACTGTGGTGTTTGTTTTCTTGTGAACCTCTGTCTTTTTCTGTGGTGAGCTGAAAAGTAGCTCTGTTTAAATACAGCTTCTACTGTATCCTACTAAGATTTTTCTTGTCTTTGTGACAACTTGAGACATTAATGTATGGGGGTTTTAAGATACAGGGAGGCTTTCCTGTTTCCAAACTGTAGTTAACAGTACAACACTATGTGGATAGCCTGGTGTCTTTAAATCTGTGACGCATCTTGCCCACAGGCTTACAGTGTGATGTTCTTGCTTTGTTTGCATTTTGATAAGAAAGGTGTGAGCATCGTTTTGTTCTCTGCTCCGTTTGGCCATCTGATTGGCAAAATGCTTCTGCCTTGCAGAAAGAGCATCATGCTCATCTTTCCTACGTCACTGCAGTGTCAGGATGCTTCCTGGAACCTGCCTGTTGCCTGTATGTAGTGCATATACTAAACTGTGGAAATGTGAATATGCCATGAGTATACTTGACCTTGAGCTTTTTTAAATGCAGCCATCTGAGCATACTGAAGTTAGTGTAGTCCAGACAGGCTATACTTTTGGAAAAAGTTATTAGTTTTCTGAATATGTGAACAGCACTTTGAAAAAAGCTATCAGTGGAATAATTTTGATTGGAGGCAGTTATGAAATGGGAGATCTGCTGCCAGTTCTCGAAGACATTTGGAGTCCATGTCTTTTCTTTCTGTGCTAATGAACTTACTCCATCCCATGGCCCCTGCAGAGTTTATTTCTCAACTGTCATTGTCTCCCCATATTTTCATTTGCTTATTAGATTAGTTTCTTTTTTACCTCAGTTGCCTTTTGTACTATTTCCGTTGTTTTCCTTTATCTCCAGATGCCTTTAATATTTACAAACAATATAGTGGTGTCATGTCCACTAGCTGTATCTTGGATCCATTGTGGTTTGATTTCTCTAAGCTTCCACCCTAAAAAAAAGCTTCTTATTACTGTGATTAATGATCTCTCTCTAACCAAACTCCAAGGTTTGTTCAGTGTCCTCATTTGCCTTAGTATTTTTGCACTTCAGACTAATAATTGTTTCTTCTTTTTTGACGTGTCATATTTGTTATGTATTAGTGATTTTCTGCTTGCCTAGGTTTTACCTACTATGTTTAACTTTTCTGAGGATGGATGATCTTTGCAGCTTTACATTCTAAGCATTTATTATACTTGTGGCCTAAAAAATACTTTGCTGTTTCTGAATTGTCTTTTGTACTGTTCCACATTTGAAATTCACTGAACTTTGTTCAAAGCCTGGCAGTCAAAATAAGAAATTTTGCTATGATTTTATTTTTTAATAGTTTTCAGCTATCTCCATTGTTCAGATTTTCAGTCTCAGGCCAGATGGATTATTTAATTTTTGTTTCTTCTGGGCATCTCCAATCCAGACTGTTTTCAAGCTTTTATTTTTCATCCTCTGTACTTCTATAACTTTTTTTTCAACACAAATGGGCCTGGAAAACAGATCTGTAGTCCTRTCTTACTGGGATTATTTTTATGAAATTACGGAATGGTTTGGATTCCCTCCGTAAGGAGGGACCTTAAAGATTATCTAGTTCCAACCTCCCTGCCAAGGGCAGGGACACCTTCCACTATACCAAGTTGCTCAAAGCCCCATCCAACCTGGCCTTGAACACTACCAGGGATGGGGTATCCACAGCTGCTCTGAGCAACCTGTGCCGGTGCCTCACCACCCTCACAGTAAAGAATTTCTTCCTAATATCTAATCTAACCCCATCCCCTTTTGGTATAAAGCCATTCCCCCGTGTCCTGTCACTACATGCTCTTGCAAAAAGCCCSTCTCTAACCTTAATGATTCTGCAATTTCAGCTTCTGTGTTTGCTRGTCCTCCATCATATGCACACAGGGGAAAGAAATAAATCCATTCATCTTGCTAAAGCACTCAAAGGAATTTGTCATCTGGTGCACTTCATTGTTGTTAACATTTTATCAATATTTATAGAATTATGGTGTGTCTGCTAAGGCAGCAAAAGGCATCTTCAAAGTTTAGTCTGCTGCTCCTCTCCTGAATTTGGCTGGAGGACACTAGTGAGTGCCAGTAAGGGATGAGTCCCTTGAGTGCTAGAATAGCTCCAGTAATCAAGGGGGATGGTAGTGAAAGTGACTGTTTCTTGTATCTTGCACCACGTTCAAGAGATCTGAGCTGGGCATTCTAGATTTGATACGACTTGCTTTCAGAGTACTCATAAGCTGCAGCATGTTCAGCTTGACAATTTGGCAGTCACGGTGGTGGAAACTGGCCCAATACAAAGCCTCAAAATGACTGTTCCTTGGCCGAAGGACAGTGACACAGCTGTTGCTTTTAGTGCATGTGAAAGTGGGCTTGAGTATATGTGAGCTRATAAATATGGGCTTAATGTTAAAAAGTCACAACATTCAGTTGCATTAGCAGCAAGATGGGAGCGGTGGGGAGAGCGACTGTGCAGTGTGACTTAGGCTGATATTGCCCTTTTATAGTGCATGATGCTCAGAAGGATTCTGTTGTCTAGGTAACAGGGTCTGTACTTCATTTCTTAAGAAAGATGGAACAGATGTTCCTGCAAGAAGCAACCAATTATCACCAGTGAGAATATTGGCAGTATTTAAACTAATTGCTTTGTTGTTGCATACAGTCCAATTCACATGCTATGAATAGTAAAGAAAATTTAAAGGAAGAAATCTTCCTTGCATGGATTTTCCTGAATGAGGTTTTAAAAAATATTTGCAGTTTATAAAATAGCACTCATCAGTGTGCCTTTTCAAACTTCTATTTATCATTGCATTTTCTTCTGTATAATTCGGTATTTTTATTTGATGTTTGTAGTGTCTCTTTCATAATCCTTTGAGTCCCATTACTCCATCACATCTGTGTCAGATCACATTAATTTATTTTGATCATTTAAAATACCTAAAAATCTGAAGGGAGTGGGGTAAAAGGATGCTTGCAGTGAAGTAAGAGATGGAGGGACTTTTCTAAGTGATGTAAATCTATTCTGAGATTTTTTTTTTTTTTGGTGGCAAAATTCAAGCAGAGTAACTCGGATAGGGACTGTGCTATTAAAAGCTGGGGCAAAAAGGAAGCCATATAGACAGGTGTATACATGAAACTCCCCACTATGTGCTCCTTAAATGGGGGCATAACTTGTGTGTGCTGAGATAAGCAGGTGGTGACACGGGTAAGAAAGAGGAAAGAGCTGAAGGGGACAGTGTGGAACAAGGAGTGCCTGAGCTCTCTCACTGCAGCCTTCATTAGCAGTGTACCTTGTTTTTGTGAAAAGTTGTGCTAAAGTAACTTCATGTATGAGTTCAAGTGTTTATTTTCTTTATGGATATGTCTTTGTCAGTCTGGGAGATTATTGTAGTCCTTACAGCATAAGAAATGCTCTTGTCTTTTATAAGAGATTTAGGGGGAGGTGTGTATCTAAATCTACTTTTATCCCTTTGGGATAAAAATCTGATGTTGGGTATTAAATAAGAAGAGAGGGCATTGGGACCAGATTCTCAGGGCACTGTTTGTGAGTCCTTAGCGAAGCTAAGCCATAACATTACGCATTTTAGACAAAAGATCTGGCCCATTGCCTGAACTTTTCCATGCTTCTTGCCAAATATAAAAGAAAAATATTCTATGTTTTTAGGTAGGGCGTTGCAAAAACATGTTTTTTGTCTTGGCAATAATAGGATAAAGGAAGAATCCTTGACCTGCTCTCTCTTTTTTTTTTACTCCAATAAAGGACATGCTGTTTTGATTTTTATCTAACTGTGGAAAATGTCATAATGAGTGGAAACAAAGTGCATGTTGCTCTTCTTAGATTATTTGGCTGAGTTATCCTATTGTATAGTAGTGACATGTTGATTGGGACAAAATGTCTTACTACATTTAGTTATTTCAGTAACTATTGTAAAATATTTGCAACATCTGAGTAGGAAAAAGAAATATTAATTCTAGGGTTTTTTAATGCTTTTTGCCAGACTCCTTGCATGTAACTTGTAATCTTTTACTCGTCATCCTTCCTCTTACTCTGGCTCCTGACTCTCTGTGAACTCTTCTGCATCTGTCCTCTGTAATTTAATGCAGATAATGCATCCAGTCACTTAACTGTGTGTGTTAGTTTGTGTTTGCCTGTTCAGTCAGGGCCAATACTACTTTAATGTTTGTGTTCACTATCGGATCTGCTCTTTGCCTTTTCAAATATTGTTGTCTCTAATTTCTATTCCAAACCTTTTCTTTATTGTACAGTTTCTTCTTTGTATAGTATCCTTCATATTCTGTTGCTTAGACTTCCTCATGATATCTGGTGTGCAAGTATTCATGACTTCTGATTTGTAACTTTATTCCTGCTTGCTTTTTTTCTGTTGATACAGTTTTTRGTTCTCCTTGCATTTCTGTGTTTTATCACAGGGTCTGTCAGCAGCAATATTTACTACTTTTGCTGCTTCTTTTGTATTTTAGAGTGCTTATAATAAAATCTTAGTCAGCTTCTGCAGATTTTTCACCTGCTTTCATGAGAGTTTTCTCCATTTTTGCAGTTTAATTGTATTACGTATTTCCAGTCCAAGGTTCTTCTCATCACCCTTGACATATACTTTGAGCCCTCTTCTTTTTCTGCCACCCCTTTTCACACAAATCATTCCGACTGATTTTATTCCTGAAGGTCATGCTCAAAGGATAAAAGAATTTGACAAGTACTGTATATTTTCGCATCTTCTATCCTTGGAAATAGAAGCTACTTCCTTATGCCCCTTCTTTTCCCTGTACCGGTTCATTTCCCTATGCCTCGTTTTTACTTCTTTCTGACCTTCTGCTCACAACACTGCCTGCCATCTCATTGTAACCTCATTGTCATGGGAACTAATGCTTAAAAGAGGAGAACAAGAGGAGACTTTTGCCAGAAGGTTGGTGGGCCTCTGGACTTTGTGCCAAGGTTAGGAAGAGTGTTTGCTGTGTTGGGCATGTTTCTGTGCATCTCTCCCCCCTTGACATTTTCTGTATTTGCCCTTTGCTTTTCCCTCCACTACTCTTTGCTTCAGTCTTGTTTTTCCTACATAATTCATTCATTTTTACACTCTTTTTTCCATTTCTCACTCCTCACCAACACCATTTTTTCCTTCTTCAGCTTTGCTAGCGTCCGCTACTTCCCTCCACTTCCCTACTGTTTCCACAGCTAGTTGCATTCCTGGCCACTGATATGCTATTGTAGTCCATGTATCCTTTTCTTGTGGTCTAGCATCCTTCTCCAGGGTCTCGCATGTGTCCTCAGTTTTGATTTCAGCTCTGCCATTCCTCCTGCTCACAGCGTTGCTGAGCAGAGCAGCTGATAAGCCGCAGCCTGTGTCCCTCTCCTCCTGATGGCTGCTGTCCTGATTTCCTTCTCCCTGGGATGGTTCTCCTGACTGGCTTTTCCTTCACCTTCCTCCTACCTCTCTTCTTTTTGGAGTGAGTTTCATGTCCATTGCCCCAGAAGAAGTTAGCCTTCTCTTCAGGGACTGAATTAAGTAGGAGACAAATGAGGGAAACTGTCTCCTTTGTTTTKGTGCCAGAGCTCTCTGACCTGCATCATTTAACAGCTCTATAGGTCTTTCTACAGAGTATGCTCAAATAACATTTTTTTTTCTCCCCAAGGGAAAATGAAGTATCAGGTGGCATAATAAAAAAATTTTGATAATAAAAAATTGCTTAGCCTGTTTTTTTCCTTTGCTAACCTGTGCAGAAGTGCAAAAGATCTCATAATACTGTGCAGCTTGTGTAATAAAATTACATTTATGTCTATCATCATTGAATTTTAATGTAGTGGAAATGGGAGAGAAACTATCTATCTACAGACAGCGATGGCTTCTTGAATGATCATTTCTTCAGTGCAGGTTGGGGGTAGGGGGAGAATCTTTGTCACTCTTCTTCTGTAAAGAGCTCCAAGATTAGGAGCAGTCAAATGAGCAAATTCAAAGTCACTAGAATGACTTTCAAGTGAGTTTCTAAAGTCAAGACCTGAGAGCAAACCAGACTTGGTCAAACACATAAATCTGTGGTGTGTTCACATGTTGAGTGTCTTTGTGCTATCCTGATCTCTTTCCTTGGAAAGGATATGGTAGCACTAGTAAAGGTAAAGAGAAGGGAAATCAAAAAGTTGGTGATAGAAAGCTACTTCTGTATGAACAGAGACAAAATAGACTGGGAATCTGTACGTTGGAAGGGGGGGAAGCTAAAAGAAGATCTGGGAGGTCTAAAATCTCAGACTTAGATGGAAAACTTAATTAGGGAATTGTTATTCAGTGATTATCAGAACAGAAGAACTATGGCAACTGAAGGAAGATAGTCAATCTCTGGTTCTCAAATCTCTGATCTGGTGGATTGCTGGAAGCTGACTGCTGATACCACAAAATGCTTATACTGTCTGTACACTGCTCGACCTGTTCTTTTCCTTGGTGTTAGCCTCAGCTACATTGGGGCAGGATAGTAAGCAGACTTGAAATGAGTCTTGAGTCTGAATCAAGTACAGCAGCTCTTACTTCTTTGACTAGGGATGCACGTGTATTTTGTTTATATCTCAGTGGTGTTCTTGTAAATGGCTAAATGGTTTATGTGAATAATCAGTTGTTCACTAGGGCCCAGACTAGAAAATTAAACCAACAAACACGCAGGAGACTTGCTGTATTCTTAGTAGTGGGTCGTGGCGTCGTTGTGTAAGAAATTTACCCATCTTCTGAAAGATGTACTTGTTTTTCTTCAGGCAGTCCAAAGTTGTTGTTTCAGAAGGAAAATGCGCATAAATGAATGCTGTCATTTTGGCTGGGATTAGAAAAATGTTATTTGCTGCTGCTAATTGCTTGCTTAATGAGATACTGAAAGAGTTCTGTTGCAGGTCTTGAGAGTCTTGAGAGATTTCCAGTTACTCATTTCTGCGTAACATCTGGGACAGTGTCTGCACTCAGTTCGCAGGAAGAAAGTCTACTGTGAGTGCTTGTGGTATGTTGTTTTCAGGGCCGCGTGGCTTTTGCTGCCTTGGGCAAAATGTCCGTTCACTACCCATTTTCTTGCAGTAAAAGTTTAAAAGTTCCTTTAGAGAAAGGTTATATTCAGTGGAAGATAAATGCATACTGCCACGTGCTTAACCTCCTGTGTTGGTAAATATTAACCAGTTACCAGTTTCTTCACCCAATAACAACCTACTATTGTTTCCCAAGCTTTCTTACAAAACTGGTGATCTGAGTCCTTATGGGTTGCTGTAAGAGCATATTTACCATGCCTTGTTTATATTTTTCTCTCTTTGCTCACCAAATTTTGTAACTTGCATTAAGCCACCTGTTGTGCCTTCCTGAACTGTATTGGTGCTTATCAAGGGAAATACTGATTTTGCTGCATTCATTGTCTCACTAAAGAATTGTTCATATTTAACAGAAGAATGAGGACATAGCAGGCTTTACATTACAAACTGACTTTTTAATCCAGTTGCAGTCAGATCCTGAGAGTATGAGAGGAATCTTGTGGTAGGCGTTTAATGACTTGGGAGACTGCCAATGAACATCTTGTTTTAGCTTGCTTCACGCATTAGATTTGTCTAACGTGTGGCTAAAGATTGCAGAAAATTTGGGTGAAAAGTGGAAACCTATGAACAAAATCAGAACAAATTTAACGGGTAATTGTGTTAATGGACACTGAGAGCATTCTAGTGTTGTGTTTTCAGAGTGAAATGCTGAATTTGTTGTAAATAATTATCAACAGACTAATTATAGAAATAATTCCTGAGTGAAAACTTAAAGTAATAGTTTGAAATTAATCTTATCTGGAAACAGTATACAAGAAACCTGATTTTAAAACTATGTGCAAAACTTTTGTTATTTTAAACAAACCCAAGTTAATACAAGGAAGCTAAAAACCAAAAATATTACATTCTCTCCTCCTGTCTGCAGGCACATTTCTCATTTGGAGCATGATATTAGACTCGATTTACACTTGCAACTATAGGCTTGTGTGTTAGCTTGTTTAAGTAGAGGCAAGACATCTCAGACATTAAAGCACATCAGTTGAAGTACATGAAAGTTTAATGGATGCTGTCATTCAGAACTAAAGCATCTTTAACTTGATTCCCATAAGGAACAGAGGTTTAATATGTTTTGTATTCATACCTCTGATTTGATTTAATTTTCTATTTAAAGAAGACTGTAACTATAAATTATGTATCTATACACCTGCATCCCAGTTTGGAGTAACTAGAATGAGTACATATGAAGCATAATCATTAGGGATTTTTTTCTTTTTTTTCTTTTTTTTTCTTTTTTTTCTTTTTCCACTTTTACCATATGAAAGTAATATTTTCTTTTAATACTTAAATGCTAAAATACATACAACTTATGTCACATAGTAGTGTCATTGAAAACTTTATGTGATCTACAAGATTGTGTTATTCTCCCATGAAAAATCTGCTGTTTCTGTGATCCAGCTTCATGTAAACAGTATATAATAGAATTGTATCCTGGCTGGACGTTGCTGTTGTGTTGCTGGATCAGCCTTCTTGTTTGGTCCAGATTGGGACATAAGCACCTGATTTAATTTTTTTCGAGTTTCTCAGAGCATGGACTTTATGCTGGCTTCAGGCTGACAGGTGTCCTGATTCTGGTCATGACAGGGGTAATTTTTGGAGAAGCCAGGAGGGGCATGGCTAGGACTGGGGAAAGGGGTCCATTCTGGGTCTGAATAAGTGGTGGAGGTTGGGTATTGTCAGGCTCCCCGTGATGTAGTGGTGAGCGTTTGCGTATGAATCATTCACCTCTCTTGTACATTTTTGTTATTAATATTGTTGCTGTTCCTGTTCCTTTTCTTATCTCATTGCTGTTTCCAGTAAATTGTTCTTATCTAAACCCATGATCTTTGCATTTTATGCCTCCAGTTCTCCTTTCCAACCCACCAGAGGAGATTGGGAGGAGGGAGGAGTGAGCAAGTGACAAGTAGTTTGGAATGGCTTTGGTGGGAACATTAAATTGGAGAATATCATTCCTAAGCCACCACACAGGATAGCGGATACCTGATCTAGCGTACAACTCCTGGATACAAAGTTGAACTAAGCTAGTTGTTTTTTTTCCAGTTTTTGAATCACAGAAGAGTGTTGGATTAATACTTTGTATTATCAGAAGAGTGCCACCTTAATATGCTATTGGGAATGATAAATTACTGTTGAACTGTTGCCTCATTATAACGCTTCATTTATATTCCTGTGTCTTTCTGTATCAGAGAAATAATTGTCTTTAGGTTGAGAACTTGGATACGACAGTACTCAGTAGCAGAACACCTGACCTTGAATAATACTCCAAGTCCTTCACAAAGCAGGGGTAGATTTAAATTCTGAAGTTGGATTTGTGACATGGAGCATGCATACTTGAGAAGCTGCATTTCTTGGCTCTTTCCAGGACTGGGATACCTTCCTTTAGGCTGTAGGGAGTTCACCTCTGTTTACCTGGAATATTGTCCTGAAGTGCTCGATCTGTGTCTTTCCAGGCACTGTGCCCACTGTGTTCAGCCGGTCAGAGCAGTGGAGAGGACTGAAGCCCCATGTGCCGCTTGGTGGGAATGCTTTGATTGTTGAGCTGTCAGATTGAGAGGAAATGCTGGCAGTGTCCCAGCCAATTTATTAGGGAGCCAAATCTGTTACGCATCGTCTGAGAGAACCCCTCACCCACTGAATTTTACAGGTGGTTTTGGCAGACTTTGGATCATGGGTATAGGTGTTGGAACAGCTCTGCATTGTCACACTTGGTGCACTCTGGGTCTATATAGAAGCAAATGCTGGAAATTTTCATACCATAGGATGGAGAACTTCAGGATCCGAAGCTGTGGGACAGAATTGCACTTTTCCCTCAGCCCAACAGACATATTTACCAAGTTGGGAAGCTGATCATTGTCACTATCCAGATACAAGGAGTTGTTGGGTGCAAGTTTTTTCAAGATCTAGATTTTTTTTTTTAATGGTAACTTCAAATAACTTGTTTCACAATTTGTGTTGTACTGTATAAACTGTGGAAAATAGCAGATTATCACAAAAATGAAAGTTGCTTTAATAATAAAAACATTCATCAAAAAATCAGTGAAGTTGAGGAGATAAGTAAACTTTAGGACTAAAGGGAAAAAACGGACTGTAAAAATATTATCTTTTCAGGATAGTATTGCAATCTCTGCCYAATATTTTGCATAGGATAGAAATTTATTACCTCTTGAGATATGCATCACTGTGGTGGCATAATTAGTTATGTCGAGGCTGGAAAAACATGCTTTTTGGCCATTCTTTGCTAAAACATTGTTTCTCTTACTCTGGTTCACRTAACATTTATCTTTCTGAAGTCTTCTTGAGAGGAAAATCTGCTTTGAAAAATGGATGATTGATCGGAATTGAAGTCTAGTCGTCTTAGTTGCCCTTCTGCAAGAGTTTTAGGAAACCTCAGTTGCCATCACTGTTTATTCACTGTGAGATACAGTGCTAGAGCAAGGTGATAACTGGTTGCCAGGATTTCAGAGAAGTGTGGAAATGTTAGAATAAAACCTGCAAGAGAAAACTGGTTGCGGTTTAAAACCCCAGACTGAGTGTGTGGGTTTGGGAAATCATGTGATGCCACTTGTGAATTTTAAAGAGGTATTAGTGAAGTGGTGTGTTGTGTCCCCTCTGCTCCATTGTAATGTTTTAATATAGCTTTAGGTTTAAGAGTCTTTGTTAGTTTGATGGGACATTTCTTTATCTTCTCAGTAACAGAAGAAATTTCCAGTCAACCTAGAAGCAAATTCAGGGTATCTTAAAATCTTCAGAAATGACAAACATTCCCTATTGCTTTTTAGCAAGTTACTTTCTATAGATGTTTTCAATTTAGTTGTTGGTGTTATCTGAGTGGATGAATGTTCTTTTATTTCATTGTCGGCCAAATAAGGAGAAAAATCTCTGTTGAGAGAGACAGAGCTTTAACTTATCTATACCTTCCAGTTGGGAGGAAAGTGGTTATTACTAAATCTCTGCCAGACTGATCAAAATTAACTACAGAGCCACCTTTAACAGAAGAGAGAACATAGAATTCAATTGTCCTGAAGCAAATGAGGTTTCCTTTAGGAAGGTGCACAAATTCAATAATAATTCAGATGTATTTTGTAGAAAAGATATGAAAATAAATTATATATTTAATATGTGCACTGGAGTGAAATTGATATTGTGTGATCTTAATGTCAGCATTTCCTTATATAGTTGTATTAAAAATTAAGAAATTTCTTGTTTTGGAAGTAATTTTACAATAGTAGTTTCTCTCTATTAAGAAGTCTGTGTTCTGGTATATGATACCGGTAACTAAGAAATGGAGAGAATTCTTATACTTGTATTTCTGCCCATGTACTTCAAGAAAAATGATAAAGATAATTTTTTTTTGCTGAGAACCTCAAGAATTAAAAATGCAGTTATTCTAGTTTCTATTACTTTTTTTTTTTTTGTTAAAATGTAGTACTTATGAAAAGTCTTTTGCCAAGCTTTTGTTTCAGAATAATAATGTTATTTAGCAATGCCAGACAATTTTCAGCTCCTGAAATGAAAATATTTATAGAATAAATACTTTCTTAATCCTTCTCATAGGAGGAGGGTGGGGCACATTTTTGTCTTCTTCCTGTCCCAACATTTGGCAATTTACTGGCTAGATTCTGTTCAGTTGTCTTTTTTTTTTTTTTTAAAACATACTTGATATTTCTCTTCTGGGCGTTTGGAGCCTTCACAGTTTGGGGGCTGTGTGCTTTAAAGAGATGGAAGTGTGAACAATAAAGGTTGAAAGGTGTAGAGCATACTTGGAGGGATGTTTCAGTATGAAGGACTGCTTGGGATCAAACTGGTGAAAATTGGATGCATGTATAGGAGATTTAGAGGGAAGAAAAGAGTCTGCATGGACTCTGCATGGAGTCTGTTTTAAAATATTTTAACTTGTTAATTTTTATTTGGAGTGTGCTTTGTAAACTCAGGCAGCACTCCCAGCAGTTTGTGTAAGAACGGCAGTTGTTATTTTTTGGCATTTTACTCTGCCTCCCCTTTTTGGTTTTGCATGCCAAAGGCTGTCCAAGGACAGGCCTTACCGGAGCAGTATATCCAGAATATGTATTTTCTGAAGCAGAGCTGAAGCTGATGCTTAAACTTTTACCTTTCTTCTTAGGTTCTTTGGGTGATTTCTTTTAAATTTTTTGTGTGTGTGTGCGTATGTATATATATCCGTGTCCATTTTAATGTTGCCTGCATCTTTTTGAGACCTCTTATATAAGTGTCAGCCATGGGCAACTTAAAGCTGGAAACAAACCCTCCATACCTGCTCAGTTTGAGGGTATTACTATAAAGACTTTTGGTACTTCAGTTATGCAATGACTCTGTAATGGTAATTTCTACAAGTAGTAAAGGGTATCCAAACTGGAAAATCCCAAACTTAACAGTCAGCGGGATCACTAAATAAAGCTGAATTTTGAGTAGTTTTCTAATGTGATACCCTGTTTGAGTTCTCTTCTCTCTTCTTGAGAACTTCTCTTATCTTGGTAACTTCAAGCTCTGTAGCACAGTTAGCAAAGGGTTGTTCTTAGAAGTTTAATAAAATGAATAGCAGTCTGGTGKTTTTTTTGTTTTTTTTTTTTCTTTTTCTTTGAGAGGCCCATATATACCTCCCTGAGGGAAAAGCTGCAGCATGAGCTCAATGTGATAATAGGCAGCAGAGGGTCTATGTGGAAAGGATAATATTAATAACCCGGAGGAGAGGATCTAGTATTGATTAATAACATCTAAACCAGTTGAAATTTTAAAAGGTCTTCTGAAGAAGTAAAATGATGATCTTTATGTTCCTTTGAAAAGCCCAGCTTCAATTAAAAACCAACTTCAGTGACCCTAGAGGCATTGAATATATCCATCACACAAGAGGTGGCTTTAAAATTCTACAGCATGCAATTGCTCTTACGAGCAATCAGCCTCATGCTTTGGTCTTTCCTGTGATTTCTTGTGATCCACATTTCTGCCTGTTAAAGGTTTTAGTTCTAACCTTGAAAATGGTTAAATGCAGTACAGTGTACATTTCCATCAAAGAAACTGCCAGCCCTGTTCCAGATCAGTTTAAGTACACGGATCAAAAGACTGAAGTAAACTGTATGAAAGGTAGGTTCACCGCTTAGATGAGATTGGCCTCTGAATAAATTTTTGAAGATGATTATGGGTTTTGTCATTACTGACACAGAAGTTTGTTTGCTGCAAGATTTACCAGAGTCAATAGTGAGAGCACTGTTTGTCTTTCTGTTTTCTGTAATTTTTCTTAGGTTTCCTTCACAGCAAGATGAAAGTGTCTGTCCTCACCTTGCTTTAGTAAGTGGTAGCTAGAAAGCATTATTCATCCTGTGGTGTAAAAGTATTTCTCTGCAAGATTTATTTCCTTGAGGAATGTACTGTTTGACTGTTTTTAAATGTGCTAAGTGTCCTCATAATTGATGACATTGTTTATATTAGTAACATTATAACTCTTCTCCCATTCCAAGAAGTTGTCTTTTTCGTTGGGAGGAAAAAGGGAGAACTTTACGTATTTCAAAAGAGCAAGAGACTCCTAGTTGCTAGTCTACTTCACGTAACAGCAGCTTGCATCATATGATGATAGATGATTTGCAGGCTCAGTTCAAAGAGTTTAAATCAAATTGCTGTACGAGCTCACTGGTGATCAGTACATGATCTTTTCCATCTGCTGGAGATGATCAGTAAAACCTCACTAAACCCGTCTTTCGTGAAGGCTTCTATGCAAACACGTACTACATAGGCATCTATCTAGTGAATCCAGTGGCTGACGTATCAAATTCATCAAGTAAATTTGTTTTCCAGTGTTGATCAAGCTGCAAATGAGAGATACTGTTTTCCCTGCTATTGAGAAGCTATTCCTGAACCTTCCTGTTCATGAAATGCCATCTTGCAGGGTAATTTTATCTCTTATTGGTTGTGTCTTTCTGTTCTTCAACTATGATTACCATCTGGCATAGTGATTTCTTTCATCTTTGGTGCTCATGTCTTTGTATTTTAGTGAGTATCCATCTTATTTCCTTTCAATATTTGATCAGTTACAGTAACTGAGAAAGCCTTTTATTCCCTGTTGGGAGAGAGACTGTTTGCTCCTTTAGTCACCCTTTGCCTCTTCCAGGGCGAGTTCATCTTTTGTGTGGGTGTGGAGAGGGACATGTTTGAGCAAAGCAAACCGCACATACTATTTTAAAAATATATCACAGAAGCCTTTTATGTATTGGTATCAATACGTCCCATTCTCTCATGTAAATACATCGACTAGGATATCTAATACCAGATTTACCCTCTTAATTTTCTTTGTTGTTTTATGGCAATCGAGTTCTGCCTTTTTGTCACTTGCACCTGATGACTTCTCAGTCTATAGTAGAAATTTTTGGTTGGTTTCTAAGTGTATGAATTCAGATTTTGTGCTGTTAATTTCATCTCATTTCTGTTACTCTTTGTTTACTCAGTCATATTATAAAGCAGCATAAAAGATGATGCATTATCACATTCCTTTTCTTCTTTGGGAATGCTGCCTTTATTTAATTGGATCATTTCATCCACATTCAGAATTTTGATGCTAAGATGAGTTTTATTAAAAATACAATACTTGTTCTTTGGTAACTCCCCAAATAGCTAATATATAGAGCTACTTTACTTTGAAATGTGCCCCATTGTCAGCTGCCTTATTAGGTAGTTTCTTGCTCACATTGAACTTACTCCAGTTGTCATCTCTCCCATCTGACGAAGCACTTAAAACTATTATAAGGTTGAAATTTGAACACAGGTCTTCTGCTTGTGTAGAAAATCAATTATCAGAGAAGAAAGTCAGGATAGTTTGGTTTTAACACATTTTTCTTTATGTTCTTTTTTTCAAAATGGTTTTTTTTGTATGCTTTGGATTTACAGGTCTGCAAATRCCTTTGTGTCCTTTCTGTGTCCCTTTTATGAATGTATGTGATGTATTTGCTAATCATCTGATACCATCTCTTTTGTTTGTATCTGACTTGTGCTAATTTTCACTTTCTTAAACATGAGGCATTTCTATTATCTGTGTGTTCTTTCATTCCGTGATCAGTATCATAACTTATTAAAATCTGAGGTAAAATATTTCAGGTTTTTATTTTTRTTTTTAGATTTTATGATATCCCACTTTTACTTCCAAATTCTTGTGTACTCTCTTGTGCTTCTTCTCTGGCTGGACAATCTTTACTGTTTATTTCTACTTTCCATGCAAAGTCTACCTCTGCATGACTGCTGACACTTCACATTTCCAACACTTCAAGCTTCTATGCGAATGCTGTTGCCAACTTAGCTTTTTCTGAGGCATCAGAGATTTTCCCATCATGACCTCTGCCTCTCTCCTGCTCTAAGAGACCTTCACTTGTGGGGGAAATTCTCAGTGTCCCTCATAGAGAACTTATTTTTMATCAGACAACTGAAGAAATTAGTAGCAATTCTGCACATAGCATATAACCGTCTGGGAGTCCTACAAGCTGTTCCCTGCTATTTGGGCTACCCAAAAGGAGCATTTTAAACTTCAGGCTATGGCATCAGCTAAGAAAGGTGATAAGCAAAGATGCTTGTACAATTCTCATTATAATAATGATGATAATAATCATCATAATCTAATATGTTTACGTGAAAGCCATTGTACAGGACAGTCAAAGTTGCACAGATGTTGACAATTCACAATGAAGTCCTTCTCAGTGTCTTTCTATCTAAACTGCTTTGTGTGCTGCTACCAAGAAAGAATTGTACTGTAACCGACACACAAGTTTTTATTAGCATTTTAGTGCAAGTTGGGTATGATGGAACTTAAATTTTAGAGGAACATTATGCTAAAGTGCTATAAAAATACGATGCTGTGTTCATTTAGTAATAAATTCTAGTAGTTACAGATCCTTTTTATGTTCAGGTTGTTATCTTGTAATAAAGTGTTGTCAAGTACACTGGAATCTTTTGATTCTTAGAACAGTATATCATTTTCTTCCTTCTAACTTGAGGTTTGAATTAACCAAGTCTCCAAACTGATCTACTTCTGCAAAAGATATTAAAAAATAATATTGGTATTATGTTTCATGTATCAGTTTTGTCTATTTAAAGTTTATACAGCAATCTGTGCTGCAGGAAAGCTGTGGACAATGATTTACCACATCCCTGAAGTTGTCTGCGTGGTTCTAGATGTGGCCAAAATGCACATTTTTAGCCACACGTATGAGAGGTGTTTGTGGTGATGAGTGGACATACAACCATATCACAAGAAGGTGCATGACTTACCTGCTAGATGTACGTGGCATGTGTAGGGGGTAAATATTGACAGAATTCTAGTCAAACATGAAAATTGTTAGGGTAGGTGGTAGATACAATCGTGATGCAAGTAGCTTTGCTGTGTTCCCATGTTTTCACATTATTGGCTTCCACCTGTCTGCTTTAATGAAAATACAGTTTCTGAAGTCCCTCATTTCTTCTTAGCTAAGCCTTAGATCGATACTTGCCTTTGAAACACTTGTCTCAAATTTGTGTTTTGATTTCCACAGCTGTGTATTTGGTTCTGCCCTATATTCCTTACTGATCACATCTTTCCGTTGCTTTTAGAATGATTTCCCTCATCTTCATTCTTTACATACTTACGAATTACATCGGTTCAGTCCCTGTGGTCACCCTCTCTTCTGCTGTAGTTTGTTTCTAGATGAGATTATTTTTAAACATTAATCTGACCAGCACTTTGTGTTGGTGGCTCATGCTCGTCACTTGTACCCTACATTATCATTTCTGACCTCTTCTGGTTGGTGTTGAGCACCATTGCAAGTCCAGCGTAGCTAGAGTAGAGCTCTCATTCTTGTTGCAGGGTGTGGGACTCCTAGAGTCAACATTTCCTTGGTCTGGCTCCCATTGCTCAAGCACTGCATGCTGTGGCACTCAGTTTTGACAGCCAGAATGTAACAAAGAACAAGTCTTACAAGGAGCGCCTGAGGGAACTGGGGTTGTTTTGCCTGGAGAAAAGGAGGCTCAGGGTTAGAGAGAAAAAAAAAGAAACAAAAATAAGACAACACTTCCTTCATGTAGAAAAAGCATTTAAATTATTTCATTTGCTGGAAAACTGGAATAAATTTAAGCAGCTATAATCTTTAGAAGATTTGTTGTCTTGACAGATATCTGTATAGCCAAAGAATAATATAATTTAAAGTTAATTTTTTAAAAATTTCCCCTAAAATAAACATCTTGAGTCTTTTTCTCTAAGGTGAAAAAAGAGAAGATTCATTTCTCTCAAATGTGCCTTGGAACCTACTCCATCTACTATTTTGTCATGATAAATTGATTCTTGGCAATGTATATACTGGTGCTGCAGATGCAAGTAATTTCCAGATAGGACAGAAATGATCAATCATTCTTATGACTGCGGTGTGGAGAGGGRGGGAAAAAACAAGTGATTCCATGGAAATTGTATTTTTGGGAGTACCACTTCCCAACTCCTTCTGAGACTGATTTAATCTGGCTGGAAGGATGACTTCAGCGGCGGTGCCCGCTTTGATGTGCCGTCTAATTAGTGATGAGACCTAGTTTTCTTTCTGACAAGCAGTAAATAATCTTGGGATTATTTCTGGATTACAGGGTAGTGGTTGAAAAAACCATTTTGGTAAACTTGTCTTTGAAAACACCCTTATGTTCTGAGGCAAGCGAGGCAGAGATCCAAAGCAAAAGAAAATGATTGGTAATAAAATAATTATGTGATGATCAGGAGCTATGTTGTCCACACGAAGAACTGAACCAGCTGCACAAGCTTCATTCTGGCATCCTCAAATCTTGATGCTCACCTCTGATAAGAAAACAGTTATGTTTGTGTGTAGTAACATCTTTTAAGATACTCATGGGAAGCAGGATGAATATGTGGGTTGAGCAGCTGTGTGCTGAGTGTGGGACAGAGAAAGGTAGGGTAGTGATGGGCAGCTGTGCTGGCAGAACAGCAACCCCAGCCACAGAGGCTGTGTATATCCTGATTTTGATGTTTGGAAGATAATGTGCTGAATCAGTGACAACTTTCCTTCTAGGGCCTGTTTTAGGATTACTTGTTTGCTATTTGACCTGTTCAGTGGTTTTGTTGCTGTGTTTGCTTTTCTTAATGAGCACAGAAATAACAAGAACTTCTCTGTTTCTCTGCAGCTTTTACGAGAGTTGAAGCACCCAAACGTGATTGCATTGCAGAAGGTTTTCCTTTCTCACAGTGACAGAAAGGTTTGGCTGCTGTTTGATTATGCTGAGCATGATTTGTGGGTAAGTACAGATTTCCCTCAGTGTTTCAGGTAGTGCAATAAGGGCTTTTTCGAACTGATGTGTGTGTGATGTATCTTCATATAGGCAGAGATGCATGAATTTCTGGCTCTGTAATTAAGGGTATAACTGACATCCTATTACTTTTACACTTTAAAGCCTGCCAAAGACAATGTAGAATTTTTTCTAAAGTCAGATTGCATTTTGAGGTGAAAAGGATTTTTCTACAAGCTTTAATTGGAGTTAAAGAAAGCATTCCTAAATTAAGATCTTCTAAAACAGAGCTTGGAAATGTATTTCATGCTTTCTTCCTGACGTTTTGTACATGCACAAAAGAAAAAAAAGGGTGAAGGACTGCTTTGATGAGTCCTCTCACTGAGATACACTGCAAGTGACCAACATTCAATTTTCTATATCCTAAACAGGGAATTTGTGACAGTTTGAGTGGAACTAACATTAAAAATAAGTAAGCTAATCAGGCTTATTAATGGACTATCATTACATGGAAGTGGAATAGAGACTTAGATGTCTGTTTTTAAGTTTCCAGCAAATTATGGTATGATCTGATTTAATCTGTTGTAGAGGTGGACATCAATGACATTGTGAGTTGAACTGAGACATGGATATTCAAGCTCCACATCTGTTCGTAAGATTTGTGTTTAAACCTGAAAGACACCAAACACTTACTAAGAGTAATCAATATGTTCATAATTCCTTTGAAAATACTGGCAAGGAGAGGAAGTGGGAATATTAATTCCAGTATTACTTTTTAAGGCCTCAGTAATATAGATGTTGCTGTTACGAATGTTAGTGACAAATTGCTCAATTTCTTCATATTTGGCTCTTGAGCTTGTAAATGACACAAAATTTTAATTGAAAGGAAAGTAAACTTAGACCATTCAAAAAGATACTTCTGGCTCAGAACAAGTAAAGTCATGGTGATTTATTCTCCTTCAAAAGCTCAAAAGATACTTAGTTTTAGTTCTCTTATGGCCTAGCAGTCTTGTATTTTGAAAGTTTTGTTCGTCAAAGTTCGGTGTACAGTGAGAGTTTGTGTATTTCTCATAACTTGTGGCAGTGATGATGAAGAGAAATGCATCAGCTAAACCTCTGTATGACAATTTATTTGTGCATCAAATGAGTTTATTCATTTTATAGAACAATCACAACAAAAGCATTTTACTTATACATTTATTGCCATGTGTTTTAAACACCTTTTTTCCTAACCTTTTTCATTTGATTTTGCTTTGAGCTTGTGGTTTTTACACTACATAGTGATTTTTCACATGATTTAACAGCTTTAGATGAAGAATCACTGCAGTTTGATGTTCTTGCCACTCCTCACATATGGCTCGGTATTGGGTATAATCTCAGTGCAATTAATTATTTTCTGTTATTTAAGACTGAAATGTTTGTTATAATCAGGTACTTGATATGAACTGGTCTCCCACTTGCTAACTCTCTCTTCTGYTGTTTTTTTTTTCTATGGGACATGCTACACAAATCATTTCTCCTTTCCTGTATAATTGCCCATGTTTCCTCGCTTCTTAAGCCTTTGCCAGGAATTTTTTCTTCCCTTGCRTAAAGTTGGCCATGTTCAAGGCAGTCTTGGTTCTGGCTTAACCTTGGTCCTCATTTCCTTTACTGTCAGCACTTCCCGAGCATCGCTCTTAATTCCCCTTTTGTCTGTTTTGCTCACTCCCAACTTTGTGTCTTTTTCCACGCTGCCTCCTACACATGGAACAGCCTCCCAATTAACGTACGTAACGATCCTTCACTATCCTCCTTCAAAAAACTCCTGAAAATCCACTTATTTTGTAACGCATTTCAGTAATACCAACCACTTGTCATTCTGTCTGTGTTGTGTTGTGTTTTGCATTTCCTGTGCTTTACAGCTTGTGCCCTTTCAACTCTTTGGGGTAGAAATTGTAGTAGGGGTTTAGCACTTTTTTTTATTGCTTAGCACCATGTGCTTCCCCAGCACTACATAAAGCAAATTAAGTCTATTCACTGTGGATATATCAGTTTATAAGGATTTAAGTTTTGGAATTGAAGGTGTGCTGTCGCTAGAGAGATGTAGATTTCAAGAGACCAATGTTTTCAAATGTAGGTAGCTTAGAGTTACTACCAAAATCTGTAAGTGTGGAAACTGTCCTTCTGTTCAAAGCTGCCCAGCTTTAGTAAATCCTGTTGGCTTCAATGAGAAGAGTAAATGCTCATTAAATACAATCATTAGATTAATTAAAATCATTATATTTTTCAGCTTCTATACTGGAAGCATTTGGCAAGAGATTAATAAACTATATTAGATGCTATCTTATTCTGTTCATTTTCTAATACTGAAAAAAAATGTCCGTCCTAATGAGGAAAAGGGATGGTGCCAATTAAACTTATTAAAAAGTTCTTCTATGGTGAGCAAGAACTTTTTTTTTTTTAACTTTGCATTTAATTCCCAAGGATTAAACTGCTCAGATCTGAAATTTAAGTTTAGGTAGCACGTCATATTTTTCTGTAATTTCTGCTGATACCATTACCAAGGAATGTAGAAAGCTATGCTCATTTGAACTACTTTGGGCAGGTATTGGTAAGCACCAATTATGTTGTCCTTGCCTACAAACATAGTCATTGCTTTTAATAACTAAGCCGATCAAAGGTACTTTCTTTCCTTATCTCTCAAGTTACATTATACAAAACAGTGCAAAGCCGTGAGATTACCATAGAGAATATCTAAGAATATAGGAATTCTTTTGATAAATTGATTTATAACTAGTTTCCTTTAATTAGCAAAATTCTTAGTGTAATACACAATGTCCTTATGATTTTTCTTGGCTATTTGTCAAAGAGAACTTGTAAATTTCTCAGACTGCGGGATGTTCATTTTTGACCTTCAAAAATAACAAGTTTGTTTTAAATGCCAGAGTTTTTGCTGTTTTATCACTAAGGAATGACTTATTTTCCTATTGAACTTTCATGGGTGTTCTTATTTTACCTTAGTCTTACACTTCTAGACGTATACTGCTGTCCAGAACTTCCTGTATAGGGCCCAAGAATTTTAAGACATTATTCAAATTTATATCAAATACTTTAAATGCATAGTGATTACTTAAATGGACTTTAGGAGAAGTTTGGTAGAATGAGATCTGTCCTGGAGGTGAGTTCTGTTTGTTGTCAGTCTAGTTACTTTTAGCCACTTTTTAACTTCTAGTTACAATAACTTTCCTCTTGTTCCCTTTTACAGCAGATTTTTAGTAGTGAAAGTATTTTCTAAAGCACACTTTTTTAGTACCACAAATAAGCACACATTTGATGTCTTCAATTTCATAGTCTCTATATTTCTAAGTAGGATTTTTGATTGAAAGCAATTATTTTTTTTTAAGTTTCTGAATTGATAGGTTATTTACCTTTCCTAGTTATGGTACAGAGTTAATTCTCAGACTCATTTAATGTGTGTGTATAACGTCAAAGCTTTAAAATCCCGTTTTCTGGATATATATGTTGTAACTTAAATAAGAAGCTTCTGAATGTGTTTTATTTCATTCGAAAAAGAGTGGCATTTTTATCACAGTAAAATGTGTTGAATGTGTTTTATAGCAATAAAAAACATTGTTGGTTCTTAATAAGTAAGTACATATATAATTAACTATGATTTGATAATATTGAATGTGATGATACATTCACTAGCCAAGACCAGTTAAACCATGATCTGTGTGTTTTTTAGGTTTAGTTGAATGTTTCTTGCTTATTATTAGATTCCAGGGATCCCTAACAACTAAATGCTTAGCAGCAAATACCACTGAGAAATGTGGAGTAAAATTCATCTTGTCATTATTGTTGATAATAATAAAAATATGTGGGCAGACTGACTTTGTTTTATATGAAATACGTGTTACGTATATATTCTGCTTTTGAAAAATGTAGGGTAGAGATTATTAGCATAGTCATGTGTACCTAAAAATAATCATCAAACAATGGAAAGGAGAAAACATTCTTTCTCCAGGTGAATTTCATAACATTAGTTGACTCTTTCAGTATACAAATAAATATACTTAATTTCAGCTAACAACATTTTGAATAATCTTTCAGGATAAATGAAATTGGGAGATTGTTGCACACTGATATGTGCAATAAACCTGCACATTTGTTTAATCACATGAATATTGTCTAATAGCTCTGAGTTTTAACATGTTTCTTAAATATGGTATAATCAGTTACAATTCTTTCTTCCATAGGCTTCAGTTTAGCTCTTAATCGTGAGATAATTCAGATGCTTGTTGATCAGAAATATCTTTATATACACAAAAATACTTTTCTCACTGTAACAGTTGTTTTTTTTTAAAAAAAATTTGATTTTCTAAAGTCATGTCTATCCTTTTGTTTTAATTCAGTCCTTCTTTGCTAGGTGATTCTTTGTGTAGTCTTCTCTCTTGTATGTGTATTTACCAATATAGGATTCTGCTGGCTGGCAGAAGAGTATAAGATTTGTCGGGGCAGAAGGGAATGGGTTGGCACAGGTCTTTATGGCATGATTTATTCCTTCCAAGTGGAATGGATGGGATTTTTCAACCACCAAAGTGATGGGGGAATTTCTTGCAGAGGGCAGTGCCATTCCTTGCTGATAGCTGTCTGTCACATTCTCAGAATATACACTTGCTTTTTCTGCCTGACTTGCAGGAATTTGAGGGTAGTTTAAGTGGACTCATTTTCTGTAGCACAAAGCATGAGAATTGGAGGAAACCACAGGTAAGAACAGGCCTCCAAACAGAAGCAAGGGTGCAAAAGCATAAAATGTGTGAAAAACTAATGTGAACAGAGTGGTGTGGTGTGAATACTGTGTTTCATTCATATATATACACACACACACACTGAAAGGGTAGCTGACTTCAGATGATTTTTAATAACATTGTATAGAGTTATTTTGACATATTTAGGTCTGAAAGATGAAAGATGTTACGAGAGCTAGAACGACCCCAAAAAACCCTAGGAAAATGATACTGAATCTGTTTTTCAAAGTGCTCTGTGTTTCAAAGCTTAGGTATTTAAAGCCTGCTGGCGTTAGCAAAAGTTGGTGTATTAAAGCTCCTTTCCCTGTTACTTAAAATGTTGACCTCTTGTCATTTGGAATAGGGATTTTCATTAGGCAGTTTGGTTAATGACATTTTAAAGAAGATACTTGATGATGGCCATGCACTGGTGTCATTTAGAGGGAACGTGTTGAGGCATGTGTTTTTTCCCCCTTCTGTTTCGAAGCACAGTTTATGTCCATTGCTGTAATTCTTCCAAAATTGGAAACTAAAGTGATAACTCTAGAGGTACTTTTACCCACTTCTGTTTTGATTTGATTTGATTTGATTTTACTTGTGATTGACAAAATTGTCTTAGTTTCTGAAACTTTGGTGTCTGAAATGAGTCGTAAGTGTAGGCRTATGAAGCTATGATTATTTTTGGAACAGCAAACAAATGTTACTTGRGTTCATTTGGTCCATACTTTCTCCTTTTGAAAATCATGGAAACAATG
Organism: Amblyornis subalaris; assembly: GCA_018881555.1. Lineage (NCBI taxonomy): Eukaryota > Metazoa > Chordata > Aves > Passeriformes > Ptilonorhynchidae > Amblyornis > Amblyornis subalaris. Next base: position 18,928,467 of record JACAXG010000002.1, on the reverse strand, counting down.
CACAGTTAGTTTTTATACCACTTTAAGATTTTGATTTATTCTTCCATAGCCTTTTAAAATGCATTACATTTAATACACAACAAGATGTTGCCTTTGTTTGGGTATTGATTGCTGAAGAGAGAAGATGGAAGTAATTTTGTGTTTAAAATGAGAGTGGAAGCCATATAATATGAATCTTCCTCTTAGCCTTAGTACAGATGTAACATGTGTCCAAACCTCCCTCTCTTTAATATTAAAATGTAGCTTTACTTTTTACTGGCACATTGACATAATTATTTTTTATTCTCAAAGGCTGGATTAGGAATTGGATAGAATGCAGTTTGCTTCAGCAGGGAGAGGCATCTGCATTGGCATGATTGCATTTCAGTTTGATGGAGATGTATGTAATTTTCAACAAGCATTGCCTTAAGCAGTAGAACTCAAGCAGGCACATTTTCTAGGGGCTTGTGTCTTGATTTCTGTAGATTATCTCATGTCTGTTGAGGTGGGAGCTCACACTGTAACTTCATTTAGTCAGACATGCATAAGATCCCTCTGTTAGCTGGCTCCCTACTTTTGTGAAAAGTTTCCGGGTCTGGCTTGTTTGTTTGTTTTAACCTCTGTAAAACTGAACAGCAGTTCTTGGAACTGGGAATGGGATGACACAAACACAGACAGACCTGGAAGCAGACTAAAATTAGGATGCTTTTGAGTGCTCATTTGACTGCTGGTAAATACTAGGAATTTGAATTTGCTCTGTGTTGTTATGCATTATGTTTACTTAGTTTATGGTGGAGGATTTAGAAAATGCACATAGTTCTTCACCAGCCGACTTTCAAACCAATTTCAATGCATTAGGTAACATAGAAAGCATCAGACGAACTCCTAGATTGAATATTGTTTCATCATTTTATTTCCAAATGTCTAGCTGTGGTTCTCCTCTTCATTTTTTATCATTTATGTGGTCTTGCCTTTGCAAGACTTTTATATGGTCTTACTGAAATAACATGGTTCACCCAGTTTTCCTTGCAATTTTATTACAATTTTTGAAGTTGAAAACTGGGAATAAGCAGTTGGTAAGTAAAACCAGTAGTCCCAGAGATTGCAAACAGCAAATTATAGCTTCCTTGCTTTTCTAGACTGCTAWTGGATGTGTACTTTAATGTTGGTCAGTGAAGTATTAACTTAATTTAGAATAAAGACTTAAAACCACTTCTACAAAGTCACTGTCTTGTTTAAATTAAAAAAAAAAAATAGATACATGCAATAGAAATTTTTTTACAGTATGTTTATATTCAAAAGTGAAGACCTAATTGACTCACTGTTTTTAGAAACCAGTCAGTGGCAGCATGCTTTTAAGATTTAGGAATCTGAAAATACAGATGCGCAGAAAGGGAAAGTGACTTGGCTGCTTTTTCTGAATAGATTTGAATATTGGTTGGAGTTTCATTTACCTCTTAGGACATGCATTCTTCTTTCATTTTGAAGGATTTTAGATATATCAGAAGAGAGCTTGTATCTGCAGTGTTCTAATGAACTAATTAAAATGAATTTATGGCTGCACAACATTGTGGATGRATTTCTGTTCTGTAGCATGTCACTGGTATAGTGTGCACTGACAATTAAGGCTTCCCTCATTAATTTTGCCAAATGAGTCTGAGTGTTTTCCAGCTTTTTTGGCCAGGTGATCTGTCAGGATATGTGAGTTAAGTTATCTTTAGGGAGTTACGGTGAAAAAAGACAAGAGGAATGCCAAAGTTTTTTGACCCTCTGCTTGTCATCTTGTTACAAACATGCCTCTGACTTGCCTGGATTGTGGAAGTACTTGTGTTTTGTTTGTAGTGGTTACCCATTAGGGGTAAGATTCAATGAACTTGAGCATACCTAAAGGTTAGAAGCTGCAGTGCACCTCATGGTTCCCAGAGAGAGAGGCAGAATGTCCTTCATACCTGTTAGGGTTCAGATTTATACTCTCAACTCACACGACAGTCCTGATGCTGTGCTATTTGGCGTAAAGATTTATTGAATGAGAGGAGTGTAGTTTTGAAACCTAACAGTTAGGTCAGTCATCTGGGAAATGGGAAATGCAGGTTACAATTTCTATAATTCCTGTAAATTATTCCATACCTTTATTAGGTCTAGGGTTCTGGCTGTTAYATGCTGTACTTGAAGCTGCGCTTTGGGACTTTTCAGGAAGTGAAGCTTGTAGAGAGTGCCTCATCCATGTGCACAGTGCACTTATGTACAAAGAACATCCTAGTTTCTGCTGGTACCTGCACCCATTTCTACACCTGAGGTCTTGGATTTAGACTTTTAAGTATTAAATGTTTTGACACGAAAGGGGCACATCTCCCTGCCATAGCTGAAGTCAGCATATCTGTTCAAGTTAAAAAATTCCTTTAGCATTGTTGTACTGCTGTGGCATCATTTGCTTTGAAGCTTACTGTACACCTGATCTGCCTGATCACCAAAACTTTTGTCCTGTTGTTTTCTGGTTTGATGCTCTTATCTATCTATTTATTTATTTATATAATTTGAGGAATAATTTCCTACAATAGGTAGGGCCATATAGATACATTTCTGAACATATAAAGACATAAGAGAAAGTTTAAGCTTGCTGCCTCCAGTAGAGAGATGATTCAGCAATGGTGCCTATTTGCCCTTCTATTTCTTAGAGGGACATTGCCATTAAAATTGCTATTTAGTGTTTGTTAGGTGTGTTGGTCTTTCTCCATATGACTAGTTGCTTATAAGAAATTGGATGAACTACTCTTTTTAGAAAACTTTTCCGTGTAGGAATTGGTCACAAACACTGTGGATTCATTCCAATGTCATGGGGCAAATCCAGCTTTTCAGTTCCCTATACTACTTGGCCCTGCAGTATGTTTTTAGTTTACTTTTTGTTCGGTTCTCTAAACTGTGATATTTGTGATCTCTTGGATATAACCTTCTGTAGAGTAAGTTGGCCACAACAGGTTTTATTTGCTTTTGCAGGAAATTGGATTTTACCTAGTGGTGATATTGCTTGCTTCGAGCAAAACTATCAGTTTTAATTCACTTCTGCAATTCAATAACTCTTTCTGGAAAGGAGCTTGTTTCCTTAGCCTTTCTAACTGAGAGCCCCATGGGAGGAGGGCAGGGACAGAAATCTGAGGGCATCAGCCTGATGCTGTCTCACTCTCAACCTCCAGAGATGCCAGAGCAGCTGAGGTAGGGCCAGAGGCACAGCCACATGTGGTGTTCCTTTTCAACACATCTGTGGTTAATTGTGTCCCTCTCTGTCTCATGAGACTCTCTTTCAGTTTCATTTTCTCTGTGCCTGAGGACTAATGTTTTTTGTGGATGGTAGTCAGTTTTCAAATGGGTATAGAAATCTCTTTTAGTGATTACATGCACCTTGAAAAAGGGCAGGAATGGATTTATGAGTCTCTGTGTATGACTTTTGCCTGTTGGTGCTCCTGGTTGTTTTTTTTTTGTATCTTGCATTAGTAAATATATTAATATGTGAGTTCATGGTATTATTACTGCTTTATAAATCATATTGTAATTACACATGAAGGTCACTATCTGGTGAGCATTGTGTGGTACTAGGAACTCCTAGCTGAAGTTATGAGACAGAATCTGCTTGTGACATCACAAGAAAAAAGTTTTCTAAGGAAATCCCTTAAAGCATTTCATTACAGTTTCCAGAGTGATTGCACAACTAAAGGATTAGGTACTAAGAGCTTGTCTTGTTTACTGATCATCATGTGTATATTAAAAACTGAAAATCCTGTAAATGTCTATTGGTTTTTAGTACACAGCTGTAAATATTGTACATTTAGTAGTGGAAGGCTCTGTGGGAACATTGTTGATAGGGAGTAAGCAGGCTGTTTTGATTTATTTGGGATTTTCTGCCTTTTTTATTTCTCTTTAAACAATATTGTCTATACTTTTGCTAAGTACAATTCAACAGTGGCTAAAGTACTGGGAACAGCCAGAGGTTGCATTTACCATAAGCAAACATGAACTCATTACCATTTTCATTGGGAGCAGTAGTGACAAACTTGATGGGGAGTGGGGGTGGCCAGGGAGGAAGCAGTGATTCAATGGAAGCACAGCCATTGGCTACCTCTTTAACCTGGGAAGGGAGAAGATCTTGAACTGGACAAATCCTATTTAAAGAATTGGGTAATTAATAGTCCTACTCTACAGACTAGCATTTTGTACCATTTTCAGTAATATTGCAAACTGCTTTTATTATCTCCTTCTTTCAGAAGACAYGTAATTGGAAACTATTTTGTTATTTGAGGTGCTTCATTGAATTGCCCTCAAAAAGGAGATTTTTTTTCCATCTGAATGAACGTATTTAGTTGTTTGCTGAATGACCATGTATTAAGATTGGGTTTGTGCCTTGCGTAGCCCCACCTTCTCTGAGGATTGAAAAGGTAGAATGGCCTCACTCCAGTTTTTTCTTSTACAGTGTAGCAAAACCAAACCTAACCCATCATCTCCACATTGATCTTACAATTAATTAGTTCGTGAATATTTCATGGTTTCTTAGAAATCTTTCAATGATTTTTTTTCATTCCTTCAACTAATACTGGAGTCCTTTCCTGCATTCCATGTTTTCAAGCAATATTTGTCCTCTAGTGGGCTGACTGACTTCTGTAATCCAAGAGCCACCAGCTTGTTATCATCAGTGAAGTATGCAGCCAAAACTTGGAGGCGAGAAGATAACCACTTTTGGATGTTTGAACATCTTACAGTTGTGGCGTGGGGTTTTTGCAGTTGCGTCTTTCCCCCTTTCAAATATTTATTAAAGTATTTGTTTAATCTCTGTCCCTGGGATTCTGATTTAGGGAGGAATAGTAGTTGCAAGTGTGCTATCCTGGGTGTTTTTAAAGAGGAGGAGGGAAAGTGTGAAAGCACAGAGTGTGATCCTCCTTCTGGTAGATATTCCTGGTTTGAAAGCTTCTGCTCTGGCTGCTGAGGGTAAGAGGATGCCATATGGGGAGGAGGGAGGGAGGAGAATGTCTGAGACCCTTTACTGGAGGTAAGTAGCCAGTATTTAGATATTTACAAAAGCTTGACGGCTGTTCTTTGAAGCAACTCAGAGAATAAAAACAATTTAAGAAAACTCAGCACATCGTTATTACTTTTAATTGCAAAGTTCAACAAACTGCGTATTTCATTCCATTATTTAGTGTTAGTAGTTAAAATACCCCAAAACACAACAACCAACCTTCTCACCTATCTAACGTTCTTCATGTTTCTACTTGTTTTATTTCTAGCATATTATCAAGTTTCACCGTGCCTCAAAAGCAAATAAAAAGCCCATGCAGTTGCCAAGATCTATGGTTAAATCCCTACTCTACCAGATCCTCGATGGAATCCATTACCTCCATGCAAACTGGGTGCTTCACAGAGATCTGGTAAGTGTGGCATGTGTTACCTGGTTAGGAAAGTTCCACGTTCCTGTCGTTGGGTAGCACATGAAAAGCCCCCGTTAGTAATCTTGCATATCGATCCCTACAGCTCTTCCTGTTATTGTTGCAGGAGACCAGTTGGGACTTTAAACATGAAAACAAACTATGCTTTCACATTGTTTTTATCTGAGTCATCTGAGCTTGGACAATGATGCCAGATCCGGTAAAAGGATTGCAGATATCAATATCCGAAAACAGTGCATGAGACAGCTGATATATGTCGGTTGAACATTCTTACAACATTTTGCATGACTTTGAAAAGGCATCTAAATAGGAAAGTGATTGATACCCTTTTGCATTGTTTGGCTTATGTGCAAGTTGCCATAAAAGCTAGTGAAAGACTAGTTTTTTCACGGAGAATTTCTTTTCCATGTGGTATTTTTTTCTGACCGTGGGAAGAGAACTATAAARGAGTTACCATCCTGAAATTTCTCATGACCTGAAGTGGCTCTTGAAGTTGATTGCAGATTACAAGGGCAGCTGATTGCCTTGTCTTAGTTCCTCTTTTCCCCTTAAAGTTTTCCATCGCTCCTCATACTTATGAGAAGTGCTGCCGTGGTTTATGAAAAGAATACTAATAGGGGTGTGCTGCCTCTGGCAGTGTAACTGAATATTTGGCATGAGACAAACAATGTGATGGTTGATATGCCAAACGTCACTAGTAGGTATGGTAGGAGATGTAGTGTAATCTGTGTGTAAAGCTTTTATTTGGTTATTTTTCATAGTTGCCCCAGTATGTCAAAGTAGGGCTGCATGTCCAGAAACTTACAATCACTAATTAAGTTTTGTAACACATAGATTGTTCTTGAGTTTTTAATAGTAGATGGGGGCTTTGATTAATTTTTGGATGTAGAGCAAATATTTTTTAATAGATAAGAATAAAGTAAGGCAGGCCTGCAGTACAAGTCACAGATATCTTCTGAACTAAATTTTATTTAATTTTTGTCATAATACCTAACAACAGTGGCCACAACAGGTTTCAGATTTCCTTATGGATAATTTTTTTACTTTGTTCCTTGGTTGTTTATTGTCGTTTTTTCTGTTAAATTCCAGATGTTAGTATGTTTGGGGAGGCTGTGGGGTGTGGTTTGCCTTTGGAATAGTAGCCATGACCAAAAACAGGAAGCATGTACAACTCTGATTTTTATGTTACAGTTACTGCTTTCCTAAATGGACAGCTGCTGCTTTGGGAGAGTGCTCAGATGTAATTAGATGCGGCTTGAGAAGGAACACCTGAAAAGTCTATATCCAGCTATGTTTAAGGGAAACATATGTGTTCGTGGAACTGTTAAATATATATATACTCAAATGCCATACATGAACTTGATATTTTGATAGGAAATACAAGATGGTATCTAAGATAATAACAACAAATACCCTCGAGAATTTTCTTGCTGGTGTTGTTATTTCCAGCCTGCAGCACCAGGTGTTCTGAGTGACTAGTGCTGCTACTTTACAGTTCTTGTTTCTTGTTGATGAGTTGCAGCAAAGCTGTTGTCTAATGTCTTTGTCTTTTCTTTTGGAATTTTGGGAGATGATGGTTGCTGTTACAAAAAAGACTACTATATTTTGTGGTTCTGGAATGATAGTGCTTGAATGATGTTGGTGTAATTGAGAAGAGAGAAGAACAGAAATCTGTGAAGTCTTAGTGTGTTCTTGGTCTGCAAATAAATGTAAACTGATGGATTCCAGGATACCTTAGTAAGACAAAGGAAACCATTTCAAAAATTGCTTTGATACGCTAATGATCTAAAGGTGTAATCAGATTCCTTTTACTTTTAAAAATTTTTTCTGGATTTCTGAAGAATTCAGATATGTCAAATAGTTGTGTCTTGAGCATGGTAAGAAAAAAACTGATGCTATTCTGGATGTGTCCTGTCTGCACTTGAAATTAGAGGTTAACATAATAATTCAGTAACCAGTTTAAGTCCTCAATTAACCAATCTTTTTTATATATCTGTGATTTTTATTCATATGCTTGTACTTGTGATTTTTTGCTACTAACAGTGGTTCCTCAGGCACAATTTCCTTGGAATGAGTTTCTTGCATAATATGTAAATACCAGCTCCTCAGGGTGTTCTTAAGATGGGGAGCAGTTTTTCTGGTGTTTTTCTCTTAGCTGTTTTAGTTTACATCTGCTGGAAAAAGTATTTTTCTATTTTATGTAAACCAAATTTTGCATCAAAACACCTTGTACTTTCTTGGTTTAATATAACCCTGTTCTTACTATTTTTAACATGTATTTGGATGTAGACCAAAGATGGTGACATCCATAAAAGTCATGTTATGCTTATTTCATTGCTTAAAAACAAAATAAATATTAGATTTTCCAAGAATATTTATCATAATATTAGTCAAATTCTCCTGAGCCATGGAAGTGACCTCTATAATTTATTAAACAAATGTTGTTATGAAGAAACAGAAACCTGTGAGGTTAAGTATTTGCTTAGAGGTATTTGAAGAACACTGTTTAAATTTTAATTTACTGCTGTCTTAAATCAAAGAGGTTTTCAAAGAAGCTGGAATACCAAATGTGTTATTTAAAAACCTTAAAATTATTAAGGTATTTTTAGTTAAATTATCTTTAAGATCAGCAGTAGCTAGCAAATGCATGACAGGGTAATAAAAGGGGTGAACAATGTGAGCTTGCGGACTTGAAGGCCATGTCCTTTCCTTGGGCTGAGCTAATGGATGGTTGTTACCACAAGGAGACAGTCTCATTCCCGTCTTCACCGCCGCCAGGCATTGCCACCCATGTTAATGGCCTGGCAGGGGACACTCACTTGACTCATGGTGAGCTCATTCAGAGAGTTAAACCCACAGAAAGTGTCCGCTTTTCACCTGCAGAGCTTGTTTTCTGCAGGATTAGCTCCCTGAGAGACCTCACTGGGTGTGCAGGAGCTGATGCAGAGGTAGCGTGAGGCTGGACATGGTGGCAGAAAGCTCAACAGGCCCTTCTAGCATCTGCCGTTAGATCTGGTTATCTTACTGTCAAAATGCACTTTTTTGATTCTTAGAAGGGACTGCAAGTGTTCTTAAAAGATTCAGTATAATTTCGTGTTGCAAGACTTAGATCATCTTAAGTCAGCCAACACGAGTCTAGCTTTAGGAAAGTGCTCAGATTGAGGCAAACACTGAATACACTTGGAGTCATACTTCTAGCAATTGGAAAATAATTTAGTGTAGTATATGATTCAATTTTTTGTAATATTTGGGTTATTTTGTGTTTGGCTTTTGTATCCTGAGGGTAGCTGAAAGGTGCTAAGTGACTTTTTAGATATTTTTTTGTCTAAGCTGTTAGTTTCTGTTGATTAAAAAACATTCAGCCTTTATGGTAAGATTCAAACAAGTACAGACTGGGACAGAAGCACTAGATTTCTGATTTCTTTGAATAGTGTTGTGTCAGTTTATACACCTTGGAGTTGACCTAAGTCTGAAAATCCATACATTTGTTCTCCTGTCAGCCCATTTTTAGTGGGATTTTGTTGTTGRATTGCATGTCATTGGGCAATGATAATATAGCCCAACATAGCATTCCTGAAAGCCATGCACAAGAGGAGGGAGCATTTGCTGGCTCTGCTAGCTGCTGGGGTATTTCCTTATGAACAAGAGGTTAATATAGATAGATATTGGAGAATACTAAGTATTCTAAGCTTTTGTTTTTTGAGTAGTAAGCTTCTGGTTTTTTAAATGCTCTATATACACTGTGGGCTGTCCGCTTGAATGGGATCTAATCTGTGCTCCATACCTTGAGTTAAGAGCCAGTTAAAAGATGCAGCACTTGGAGTACAGTATTTCAGAGTGTTCTGAGATCTTGGTCCCCTCCTCTCCCAGAAGTGAAATATTTAGATTCTACAGGAATGTTCAGTAATGGTCTTAATTTGCAGGGATGTCAAAAAAATTGAGATCTTCCATATAGTGTTTACAGTGTCTGTTCGTGTTAGCAGCTGAAAGGATTTGTGCACTTTCTTGTGCTAATAATCCCTCTGTAGATGGTGTTAGTTGCTTAAGGTCAAAAGCAGGCAGAGACCATATCCTTTAGACCTGATAAAAGCAATTTCTATTTGTAACAGAATGTATTTTCCTGAAGGGAGGTATTATCTTGGAGATGTTTGAAGTGCACAGAATCCATATTGAGGAATTAATTTAAGATTCCACTTATGTCCTTGGGCATTTCTTTAAAATACTGCTTAATATTATTAAAACTATTGGTTGAAAAATGAATGTTGGAAATCAGACTCACCAGATAAATGAAGATTTTTTTTTTTTCTGCACTACATAGAATTATGTTAAATGGTTGCTCTAAGTATTCTGAAGTTGAAAACTTGCTTGTTGTGATGGTCATATAAACTAACTTTGTAAAATGAGCCAAGTTGCTCGAGTGTTTTTATTATATAAGCATTAAGCTGGGAGTGTCTATGTCCATGTGGGGTTTTCTCAGTGTAACCCTTTCTCTCCAAATCAACCTTTTCACTCTAATTTCACTAAGGAGAGGGAGTAAGAATCCAACTGTAGTAAAGAGTAAAGACTTTGCTACTGGTTGCCCATCTCCAGCTGTTTTATTACCATCCCCTTGTCCCTTAAAGAAGGAGAAAATAATGTTTGGGTTCTGTAGTTTGTTTCACTGTGACATCTGTACTGGGAGAAGCTATTTTCATTGTGTGCTTAAGCGAATCAGTTTCTGTGCCTTTATGGACTGGGTTATGGAGGGTCTATGTGCTTCTGCCACCTTCAGAATTTATGGAGAGCTAATCTGGGTGTTTTTAGTGAAAGGACATGGCAGACAATTGAGCTTTGACATAATTTTGACTGAGCATGTCTGCCTGTATAGCAAATATCTATACCCAGCCTTCAGTATGATCAGATGTGAGCTCTCAGATTCAGACATCTTAACAAGTACCTGGAATACCCAGCCAGTGTAGTAACAGTAAGCCCAGTATCTTTCCAAGGATAAATCTTGAGCAGAGCCAAGAGGTGCCTGTGTGGTGACTGGCTCTGGCTGCCTCTGCACTCAGGGCAAGCTGTCTTCTCCAGTGCTCCTGCTCCACATCTCTTGTGGAACAGTGTAGAGTGGACAATGCAGTAGCTGTTGTCTCTCAGGGTTTTCTGGAAACTGCAGCTATCTGGAGCCTGGGTCGTCTTCTGTCAGAAGTAAAGCAGAAAGGGAAAGCCGAAACTGAAGGGGTCAGACAGATGATTTTCTGTGGGAATCTGCAACTTCTGTCTCCCTCAAAAGCACAGTCTCTTCAGAAATGATTGAACGAATTAGTTTTTCATCCTCTAACTCTGATAATTTGTGGGTTTCTTAAAAAAAAAAAAGTTGTTTATTCAGCATGAGTATTTTAAATGATCCATCACAATGTTTCTATAGAATAGCAACATTTTAGTAAATTTTCAGTAATTCAATTATATTAAATTCAATAAAGCCCTAACAGTTTTCAGGTTTTTACTTGCCTGATTGCCTTTTAGTTTAGGGATTAAATAAAAACCCCAGTGATTTTCTCATAGTAATCCTTTTCTAGCCAATATGTAAATCTGCAGTCTCTTACCATGGACCTGTATCTGGACTCTGCTCTAAAACTTTGCTCCCACATTACACGACTCACTTAACCTGTCTTTGCTTATGTTTCCCAATCTGTTACCTATTTATGGGTCTATTTTGTAGCTTACTGCTTTATGTGCTATGAAATTGGTATACTATGGTATGGCTTATGTAGGTAACTTATTTTTGTTGTTTGGTACTCTTTTTCTAAAAATAAAAACAATTGCATGTTGTACGAAGGCACCAGAACACTTAAAATTRTTATGTGGATACTGACTTTTTGCTTCTGCTTTCATTTTCAAAGCCTTTGATAAATAAGTTCTTATTATTACTAGTGTATAGTACTTAACTACTTCCCCCACTTCCTCCCAGTGCCCTCCCAAGATTTTCCAGTAAATAATTAGAAAAGTTACCTAAAAAGCAGCAGAACTGAAGTGGCTTTTAAATATCCCACTTGCATTTTGCTGTGCAAGCAAACTGTGGCTTTGAAAAATAAAATGTAAATAGATGAGTGTGGGAAATTCCCTTTTTACTGCCAATTCGAAAATGAGATTTTTATATGCTGATATCAAAAGTAAATTTAGATGTCAGTTCATGCATCTCTCTCTTGACAAGCAGCTGCTGTGTAGGAATGTAGAACTGTTGGGTCCTGCCTTCTGCCAGTGATTTTCTACTGGCTTGAAAAGCTGCTTGGCCCTGTTGCACCCATTTCAGCATGCACCATGCACATGCGTCCTATTAATAAATACCGAGTCAACCTGTCTACCAGTTTCTATAAACTTTTAGAAACCACTGTAATTGTAATCCCCACCATCCTGTGTCATCGTGTGTGTGCGTGCATGGGAAGGATGCACGAATATGTATGGACATGCATGCCTGACTCGTGTTCTTCCCGAGCTGTGTATGGGTTGGGGCCTCTTAGTCATTTATTATTGCATCTGCATGATCTCTTTGGGATGGAGGGCACTTTCCACAGTGTCAGAGAACCATATGAATGATCATACTCAGCTTGCAGATTTCCCAAAAGAAGGGAAATGCAAGCTAAACCTACATATTTCAAGAGATTAGGCTCCCTTGATGACTTAAGAGAGTGATTTGAATTTACTAACTGAAAGGTTAGTAAATTTTTCTTCTTTTGTTTCTCTTTAGAGACAGGATAAACCTTTTTATTTACTGCTGAGGAATGTACCTGTATGCTTCTAGATATATAAACGAGAAATTTCACATGCTGATTAATAAACTGAGTTTTATCAGCATATGCTTTTATCTTTTATTAAGTATTAACCATATATTGGGGGGCACCTGTTAAAAATGGTGCGTTTCTCATTGCTCAGAACTTTGCTTTTGTCCTTCAGTTGTGAAAACTAATCTTCACATGATTTAAAAAGGTGTGTGAAGACGTGCAGACTGTTACCTTTGTTGTGTTCATGGAAACAGCAATTTTTCCATGGCTGACTAATGCATACCTTTTGGTTTGTGGCAAGAGTATTAAGATGTTTGTAGATTAATTTTTACTAATAAAAATAATTGCAGTTGAAGAAAAATGCTTTACCTCAGGTTCTGAAACAAGCTTATGCTTATAAAATCCTGACTGGATATAAATTCAGATGAGTCAGAAGAAACAAACAGACTGATTTAATGTTCTTTTGGCTGCATTTTGCTGCTAAAGTCAACAGATGACATATGGCCTGCGAACTTCTTATCTCTTTCCCTGAGGTGGAAAAAGGGCGACAAGGAAGCAAAAGTATTAAAATAATTCTGGAATTTTTTTTTTTTCTTGATACAGAATAAACAAAAGGAAAGCATCATCTTTTCTGATAGCCCTAGTTTAGGTACCATCTGCCATATGGAGGTTTCTAGTAAATAGACAATGTATTTAAGCTTTCTGGTGCAGCTGACCATTTGGAGTGAGCAAACTGAGTTTTGCCTTCTAAATAAAAATGCAAATGTAGAAGCTGCTTTTAGCAGTTTTTCCTTTGTAAAAGTGTTACTATCTTTTTTTCTGTTGGAGAAAGTACCCTTAGGATAATGGGATTGACTACCAATGCATACATGGGATTATTTCTGTTTGGACTCATTACTCTTTCTGCATAAGGCTACAGAGATTGGCACCATGTTGTTTTATAGTAATAGAAATTAATTAAGCTTAAGAAAACTATGTTAAAATCAGTGAATACAACTAATGTAACAATGTATAATGAAGAAACAATGAAAAAAGGTATTTTTTTCTCCATGTTGCTTGCCATCTTGTGCTTTCTCATGTGCATTACTCTTCGTTTGCAAACATGCTGTAGTTATTGCTGCTCTACTAAGCAGTTGCAGTAACATTGCAGATCGTCTTGCATTTAAATTAAGCATCTTTGATCAGTGATTCAGGAAACTGCAGTGACTAGGAAAGGATGTTAGTTTATTTTTCATTTTATTATGTGTGAACTTTGTCAAAGAAACTGGCTCTGCTGCAGAAAATGACTGATCAGCTGGTGTTTCACAGATGGCTTATCTCAGGTCCTCTGTCTTCTCCAACCTCCATGTTTTCTGCTTTCTGGCTAATGTCTCAGAAATCATTGGCCTTTTGGTAGCTCTTAAGACCAAATACCACAGTTATGTTGGTTAAAGGAAATGAAGGAAATACTTTGCATAATCTGTGAAGTGACCGACTGTGTGAAGCGATCCTCTCAGGAACTTAGGTCTTCAGATTCATCTTTAGGGAGGATTATATTATTATTAGTCTTTTTTCTGAATTTCACATAAAACATGGAATTAAAATTTCAAGACATTTTAATAAATACAGGAACAGTTCCTTAAGGATATCTGGACCACTGGTAAAAGTATTTATAATATTCTTTCACCTATTTTAACAGCGAAGCAGCAAAGATTTCAAGACAAAAAAAGGCTTGTCACAGTGCAAGTAGTCAGTGTTAAACACATAGAATTTTCTGAATACCAAACCTCAGTATTAACAGGATTTTTTTAAACTGCTCTTCTCTGTTGTTTTCCTGCCCTCTGGAAGCTAAAGCCCATGTGGTTATATGACAGGCATTTTGACAGACACCCATTCCACTTTGTTCAGTGGCTCAGTGGTGTTAGACCACAGCTCACCTTCTGGTTTCCTTTGAGTGGCTGTAGAAGCACTTCCCCAGCAGTTCAGTAAACTTTCTGTGCTACTATGTAAAGTGGTAGAAAATTGTGTGGAAATTCTTTTATTCTATTGAAGTAAGCTGGTGGCACCTGAAAAATGTTCTTTATTTGGAATTATTTACATTTTCGTGCAACCCTTTCCTCTCACCCCCAAGCTAGCCCTCCATCTGTGATGCTATGGCTCTTACTGGTATAAAAATTTGTGAACATAGGTTGTGGTTGTTTTTCTATTAGTTTATTTCTATTTAACCAATTCTCGTTTCTTGGGGGTATTTTTTTTGGCTTTTTTGGTTGTAGCATTTTACCTAACAAAAAAAATAGTTGTAAAAATGAAGTCAGGTTGTCCTAAGAGTTTATGCCTGCTTGTTCTGCTAATTTGAATATGGAGCCCAAATCCCAAAATTTAGCATGATAATATTCTGTGTAGCTGGTGTTCTCAAATATAACTCATGTAAAAAAAAAATTCCATAGACAATATTTTGCATTCCTGAAATTCTTCTTGGAATGGGGGATTTCAACTACTCAAGCCGTTTTGTCTTACACTGTAATTGTTGCCAAAGAGAGGATTTTTCACAAATGTGTCTTCTGTTCTACGTTCTTCTTTAATCCATGAAACACACTTGTACATTTTTACTTTGATTTGCCTTTCATGTAGTTACTTTTGATGTAACAGTTGTGGGTGATGAATGTTAGAATTATGAAATAAGTGGAAACTCCAGTACGTTACATTTTAATGAGCTGATACTGACTTCTAATGCTATGAAAACTATTTTTGTGGCTATTGAGCTGCGAATATGATTAGCGATTTGCCAGCTCAGCTGAAATGAAGTTTCTTGAATAAGATCTTAGTTGGTTGTTTCTTGACATTGAGTGTGAATCCCAGTCTGAGCCTTAAAACTGTTTATCAAGTAAATATTAATTTGAACTCTTGATAGCTAAAACCAAAAGAATTGCAGACCCGTTTAGGTTTTGGGTAATGTGTGTGCTTGGAATTCTGGTTATAGCTGTATAATATAATACATTTTCAGTAGCTTTGTAGTAGTTTTGCTGTCAGCAAATACATATACTGTTGCTGACTGGCTACTGCTCTTTTCTAGGATGCAGGATTTACTTGGAAGCTTGTTTCTCTGTGCGCATCTCCTTGCTGTGGTGGGGAGCTGCTGATGTTCTTTGGTGCCAGCTTCTGTAGTGGAATGGGAAGAGCTTGCAGTAGCAGTAAACATTTTAGGGGACCTAAAAGTAATCTCTTCTATGTGCCATAAAAGTACCCGAGTGTATATTGCAAGTGGTTTCTTAAGTTTGAAAAAATGTTAAACAAATCAAGCTAGTTTATCTCATTTCAGGATTTTTTTTTTCCTCCTGCAATGTATAAGTTTTGATTCTTATTTTTTCCCATCTCTATAGGTATATATATTCCTATTCCTTTATAACCTGTAGTTTACTGAAGTGTTGTTCTCCACAGTTATGCACACTTAATGACTTTTCTTTTTGCTTCATTGGGAAAGTGCAAGTTGCTAATCTCTCTTTCTCACTCTCCTGGGTAGTGTACATGGGGACACTCAAGAAAGTCTCCATTAAGTGTTGAAATAGATTAATTAAATTGTGTTAAACTTTTTTTGTGGCTCTTCTGAGTGGTCTGAAAAGCACCTATGTGGCTATTCTGACAGTGGTCTGTGCCCTGTTCAGCTGTGTGTCAGTAGAGGCAGTGGTGTCCCTGTCCAGACTTCTGCTATACCATACAGGCAATGATGTGAGTGTGCTTCTCCACTGTATCTGACCCAGGCCATAGTCCCAGTGCTAACTTTTGCCTTTGAGGTGCTGAAAGTGGACTGGACAGCCACAGCAGAGGAGCCCATCCATTCCAACCATCTGCTGCCTGGTGATTATCTCCAGCTGAGACAGCATAGACTACTAGAGGCAGCAACATTTTAAACTGTACAGCTAAACAGTACAGTGTTTCTTGAATGCATACAATTTGGAACCCTTTTTCAGTATTTAGGTAGTTTTAATTTAGTTGAAAACCTTAAAGTAATGTGGAGGGTATGGCTACATGAACAAGTTACAGCAAGGTAGTCTAGGGTGTGGATTTACTCTGCATTAGGTGCTCTGTAGGATCTGCTCACCTGCATGTTTTCATTCTGCAGAAAATGCATAGTCCTTTGATACCTCACTCCTTAATGAGGGTGAGATAAAATTGCCTTATGTACTATCATTAAAACTGGACAGCTACTTCATTAATTTCCAAGTGCTTTACATTGTTTCTGAGAACAATTTCATTAAAATGTGAGTGACTAAAATGTCAGTATAATAATGACAGTATGGTATTGGGTTTTTCTGACTGGTGCCCATATACTGAGCTTGTAGAACAATTCAGCCTTTTGGGTACAGTCCTTTTACAGTGCATGTCTAGTTTAGTCTTCAGCGTGCAAGAAGCACTTCAGTCTTACAGAAAGTTTTATTCAGAATTGGAGGTGTGAGGTGTGTGTGTGTCTCTTTTCATCGTATTAACATTAGATTTCAAGTTGTCAAATGTGTTCATATCTTTGGGATTTTTGATAGTAAGGATGTTGCAGCCATTAAATCTGTATTAAAGCAATTATTGACTTCAATAAATCTTCCCTAGATTTTAATCCTGGTCCTAAGTTTGTAACGTGACTATTTTCAAAATCGATGTTGCAACTGTAGAGAAGAATTTCAGCTGATGAGCATAGAATGTACAAAACATGGGACAGAGTAACAGGAAGTATAAAGTGCTCTGATATTATGTTCTGAAAGCTAGGGATTTTCTCAAAAGTATTTTGTTACACAAACTTCTCAAAAGTCATAATCTGGCTTTGAGTAACAGGAGTTGAGTGCCTAGTCTGTTTGTGCAGTTTGAAAAAAGAAAATAAAAATTTCCACAGGAAGTTTGTTTGTGTTTTAAGCACTTGATTTTTGTGAGAGTATCCAAAGACTTACTGGCAACATCAACAGTGAGCTAAATCCTAAACTTTGAGCACTGAAAACAGATATTTGATCTAGTAAGTTGAGGCAAATTTGCTGTAGCAAGGACAATTGTGTCTTACTTTGAAAATGTAGTATGTGTTTGGAGTTGTTTAATTAAAAAAAATAAAAATGAAAAAAATTATGGCAGCTTGACCTGCCACTCTTTAACATGCTCGTGTTTTTGACATGAATCACAGAATGTTTCTCAGGAATTGGCAGTATCTCACAGCTATTGCAAGTCTACGCAGGTTGTTCTTCATTTTTTAAAAGGGCATAATTGTTGAATGGAAAAATATTATAATTAGTTCTAAACTACTTCAGATTTTGTTTTCAGCACGTAAAGCCTTCTTCACAACTCTTCTTTTTTTTTTCTTGACACAAATCTTTCATATGCTTCCAACTTCCTTCTCCTCTGCCCACGTTCCATATCTGTTGATCTGCCTTTTGCCACTTCTTTAACATTACTCATGTAACCTTGACTCAGCTTTGACTTTCCTGAAATACTCCTCTATCTCATCTTCACAATCTTAATTATTGCTCCTCCCTTTGTCTTTCGTAACTTTGAGTTCTGTGGCTGGTACAGGTAGAGTGCTGCGTTTCATAACTTGACCCCCATGTGGGAAAAGCTCATACATTCCAGGTGGAGTGACTCTCCTTTGTTTTAGGTTCTCATTAAAAGTACTATACTTATACAAAAACTTTACAGACTCATTGTAACTTAACAGTCTCTAGATTCTGAATTTGGTAACACTCCTTACTGTGGTGATTCTGCCTCAGAAAAGATGTTGAGACTGACTTTTTTAAGGCTTTTGTCTCCCGAAACAGCTTCTCTGTGTTTCCTCACTCAAAGTTATATGTACCAAATATTCTTTCCCTATCCCTTCTAGCTTTTAGCTTCTATTAGTAGCTTTAAGAATGAAGTATGATTATGGTCATGTATGTTCAAATTGCTACAGTCTATAGTTCTGACATGTCTTAGTTTTTATGTAATTATTCTAAAGCATTTGGAGATTATTGGGAGAATACTTCACAAAATGAAAGGGAGGTTTATCCATTTTGGGTTTGGCAGGCCTTCATTTTTTTTTTTAAACAGCAAATAATTTTTTTGTCAGTACACTTTAAAAATAAAAAAAGGCAACAAAAACTTAGCTTCCCCAAAACGTTTGTGTTATTTATATTATCAGAAGTGTATGTATTACCAGCTACAGGGTTTTTGGATGTGTCCGGCTGATCCCATATGATAATTAACTAGTTTGCATGAAGATGGAAAATCTTCAACCACAGACTGCAGTCCAGAATCAGCCTTGATTGACAATTGATTAAAAAAACTTTTAATAGTTGATGCTGTAAGCTGTCTGTAGGCATTCCAAATCAATAACTAATTAGCTATTCCACGTGGTACTAGATACAGTACAGCAGCTTCAATGTGTAAGAGGGATCTTGGTGCTTACTATAGAACTATTATAAAAGTGTTGCAAATAACTCCAGAGACATGAACAAGGTTTTATTTAAATGTTGATGTGTTAGGTTAAATTTTTCTAAGGTGACTTAATGATTTCTTTGTTTTATGCTGTAGGTGTCATTTGGAAAGAGCCTCATCTTCAAAAGTAGTTAACAGACTCCCACACCTTGTCTTAAGCTGGCTACCTAAAATATTTAAGAATCACCTGCTAATATCCTGCCCAGAACTGCTTTTTGGTTTGCATTAATGCGGACAAGTAATACTAATACCTAATATATTTATTCATGAAAGCATCTCTTAACATAATTGTCTTCTGATGTATTTTTATTAGGTAGTAAAATAAAAATGCAGATTTTGGAAATATACTACAGAAACAAACTTTAAGAATCTGAAATGCCATGTTGTAGCAGTATGTGACACTAAATAAATATATTTAATGTACATTCTTTCCCCTCAAAAAAGTTCTTGTACACTTCTGAAGAAAGGAAATAAAGAAACTACTTGGTTCTTGTATAACTTATTCTGGCCTAGTTGCCTTCATTGCATCTTCCAACATGTTGTTTTTCTTCTGTTTACGTTCATAAATCAAGATATTTTTAGGACAGAAGATTAGCATTTTGCTTTAGATACTGTACAGCTTTTAATAGACTGTACAGCTTTTAATAGACTGTAGTAATTTCCATGAACACTTCAAGTCACTATATCAAGTATGTTCAATACAAACACTCTTCTTTATCTACCTGGGTTATTTTGAATTAAAGGGCTGGAAAGCTGCCATACATATTATGGAAGCCTAAATGGAATAATCATGAATCTGTCAGAGTGTCATCACCTCAGTCTTGTGTTGACTTTGTAAACACAGTAAGGTATCGGGTCGGATGGATAAACTCATTATTAATCTAGAGAGATTTCTTCACTGATCTGCTGCAGCTCAGTTATTATTTATCTGTTATCAATCAGTGTAGTCTCTAACCCGAGGAGCTTCTTCATCTGAGATTTGCAGGTCAGAGTATAAGTGCCTTTTCTTGATGGAGATGTTATTGTGACTGAAATGGGGAATATGAACTCAAGGCCCTTTAGCTGCTCTACTTGCCTGTGAGCACACCTTTACCAGTGGTGTCCTGTAGTAAATAAATGATACGTTCATGCCTTTGTGAAAAGGAGCAGGGGGGTTAGTGCTTACTCCAAGATACTACATGATAAGAGCGTGCCCATGGCACTTACCTGCATGTTGGTGGAGGTGCTGACAGCTCCTGCTTTCGTTTAACCTAACTAATTTGTTCATCCAGCTGCATGAATATCTAAGGCTACTCCAGATGTGTTACTCTGCACGTGAAAATGCCCATAGAAAATACTGTGACATAACTGTTTAATGGATGTGTATATGAACTGTTTTTAAGAGGGATCTCACTCATTTATGCTATTGAGAAGTACAAAGCCTACTGCTTTTGGTTATTCAAGCAAATGTATGCGGGGTCCTGGCATTTCTCACTAGCATGGAAGTGTGAGCTCCTTGTGACCAGGGTTTTTAGGTTCAAGAACAGGTTGTCTAAACTCCCGTGAAATTTTTGGCCCTCAAACACAATCTCATTGCTAGTAAGAGATTCATAGACTGAAAGGAAGGAGCAGTGTTACCCGGCTCTGAACTGATGGTGTTGTGGAGTTAGGAACCTTCCTTGCTTGTGTCCGGCATACTTTGCCTCAGTATCTGCAGAATCTTTGTTTTGAAATTTTGGAGGTGCTGGTTTGAAATGAATGGCTGCAAGTATTCTGTGGAAAGAAAGACTCTTCTGGATAAGCAAATGATGTTTTTCTGAGTGAAAACTTGGAAACTGGATTAAGTTAGACAGAAGTACTTGTGCCCAAGGTGGCAGGGTACATAACTACTTCTAGCCTTTGCTTCCAGCTTGTCTTAGGCTGTGACTGTTGATACTAAAAAACAAATTGCAAATGTCGTTCTTTAAAGTGAAACGGTTTGATTTTCAGTAATGGTTTTAAAAACATAAATATTTATCAAGCTGTGTAAATAATGTGGTATCTGAGAAAGGAAAATATTTTTCTTATCCAAGGTAAGAAAACTTAGCTATCTTGGACTATACATACAGCATCTAAGTAACTGGGATAAATGCTCAAGAGTCTTAAAAGATAATTTGTGGTCTCCATAATTTTTTAATTGGCATATTAAATCTTAACCTTAAATAGCTTTCCTTTCCTTCAGGTTTTCAATCTCTGTATTCTGAGCCATTTTTTTTCCCTGTTGCTCATACACCTTTCACAGCCTTCACCAGATATGCCTGTGGCTGGAGAAGATTTCCTTGATCTCTGTCCCTTGCTCCTGCCAGTTCCAATGTTATATGTGTCAGTCTTTGGTTGAAAGAACCTTTCTGATTGCTGTTCTCCAAGTTCTCTTGCTCTCTGAAACCAAAGCCCTGAATCATACCGGTGCAGTTGCTGTTTCTTCCTTACACAATGTACACTGCTCCCTGTTTACTTCTGTGCCTTGTTGCTGTACTGTCCTTTCCCAGACTGGAGCTTTCCAAAAGTAGGAGCCACTTGTTCAGGACTTTACCCATTGTGCCCTTTGTGCAAGAAAGGCTGCCTAAATAAACAATAAGATACTCGAATTGGATTGTTGTGTAGGCAGTGTTCACTCGTGTTTGGAATACCAGTATTCCAGATCTATGCCTTTCAGTTGTTTATGGTAATTTCAGAAAGTACATTCTGTATTGAAATGCTTCATGCTTGTGCCTGCCTGGCCTGTTAGAAAATTATTTTAAATTGGTGGAAAATCTTCTTAGGCACATATGACCTTCAATTTATGTGAATAATTGTTGTGATGAGACACTTTCAAATTGTGTTGAGATGCTGATAATACTGAATTAGTGTTGATTTAAGGGTTAGGTCTTCCATTCTTCAGGCAGATCTAGACCATTTAGACCTTTATTGTTACACTTGGCTTATAATGCAGTCAAGCTTGGAGCTTATACTACAAAAGGAACACCATAAAAATTTGAATCCCAGCTGAACATTAAGCTCCTTTCCATAGCATTTACTGATAAAATGAGAAGAAAGGGAATGCAGTGTTCTTCTAAATTTTACAGAGTGCATACATCAAAAATACTTTGTATTGAGAAATATTACCAAGACATCATGAATGTAAATGCATGCAGATGTGCTACTTAATATCTCTTAATCTCATCTGTGTGTGGGAGTAATGGCAGGTAATGAATAAATCTCAGGCTTCAGAAAACAAGTAGAAATATTATAACTTACGAATCTCTCTGTAAACATAGCCTTTGTTACCTCTTTCTAACTTTTTCTTCTACGTGAAAAGAGCCTAAAAAGATGTAAGAGAATCATCGTATCTTGTTGGTACTTTATTAGCTTTGTAATATTGAAGTCTAATACTGAATGCTGCTATAGCAGTATATCTGAAAATGTTTTGCTGTGTGTCCTCTGAGGTTCACTGCTTCATAAAATCTCATCAGTGCCTTTTCATCCAAGGGAACTGTTGCAGCCCCAGCCATAACAGAGCACCGTGAGCACAGGAGCAGGCTGTTAGCTCAGGGATGAGCACTGCAGCTGCCTGGGGACCCTGCTTTCAGGGGTACAGTAGTGGAGATGTGGTCTGAGTGAGGCAGGACAGCGTGTGAGATGTTGTGGGGATTCTGCTCTCCTATAAACTCTGGTTAATGTTGTGAAACAAATGTTCTTCTGAATAACAGTGGAAATAAAACCAAGTATCTGTAACCACGTTATAGCATGCTGTCCTTGGCTGATTGCATTTACTGGTTACTTAAAAGACTTCATAGCTGCTTGTTCAGGTGGAGACACCTTGGGAAAACCTCCAAGAGGAAACTAGGAGCATGAGGTTTCTCTAACTTAATGCTACAAGTCTGAGTCTGAAATACAACTTTTGCTAAAGAACTTGGCCATTGGTGCTTGGCTTCTTAAAAATCAGAGTCTTCATGGGCCTGAGGATCTCCCACATCTGGAAGAGATGAAGAGAGATTTAATCTGAGGCCTGAGGTGAACAGGATGATGATGATAAACTAGGAAAAGAGTTTCTGTTAGGATGGAATTCAAAGGGTATGTTTTGCTTAGCTTTGTTTATGATGCATGTGTCAGCTGAGCAGTGGTACTTTGTCCATCTGCTCACTTTGTGCTCCACAGCTGCTTTTTTATCCATGACATGGGGTTGTGCTGCCTCAAGTGATACGTTAGTAAGTTGTCCAAAGATGGTAACTGGATTGTGAGTTTGAGATCTGAAGGTCCAGAGGATTGTTAAATCCCAGTCTGTATTGCTGTAGGCATTAAGGCTTGTATTAGGGTGATAAAATTTCTTCTTGAAACCTGATCTGGTCGACAAACTATGATGAAAAAGGGACATGTAAACTAGCCCTGCAAATAGTGGAACCTGAGAGCTTCCTTTAAGAAGATGCTCCAAGAAAGACTATATATAAGAATGGGAGTTATAAATCACTGATCTAGATTATTTCCACGCAGAGGAGAAATTGATGCTATAGTGTAACAGGCATTTAAATTGCTCACGTAGGTAAGGGTCACTTTTAGTCTTTAGGTTCAACATGAAGGAAGAAAGGGGAGAAGAGATGGGATTTCACCTTTTTATCCTTGAGAGTATGAGCATAGAAAAACAGCATATGTGAAAAGTGGATAAAAAATGTAGCTTGATGCTATGAAATTATTTGTGTAATAAACTGACCAGCATTAATTAAAATACATGAAATATTATTAGACATAAACCTTTGATTGTTAGTCTTGTAAAATTTAATGGTTTTATTGCTTTTCTAAATCTTGCCAAGTTTATACTCCAATAACAAAAGAAATGTGTTCCATAGTTCTGAGTCCCTTCAGCTATATTCCCATGTCCATATGCAGACAAAAGGGACTCGTTAAGACCCACTCAGCATGGAAGTAACCACTTCAGGTAATCATGCTACTCTATTCTTTTCCTCCTTTGAAATTTCCATTAAAAGGCTTTTAATATTTCAACCTAATTCAGTCAATCTAAACTGTCCGAGCAGAAGCTTGGTTGTAATGAAAATGGGTTACATTTATATCTATTCATTTGGTACTATATTATTTATTGCAGTCAGAAAAGCTTTGTTAATTATTTGACTCTACCAGACTCTTGGGGGAATGGAGGTATTGGAGTTTTACTGCCAAAGACACTTTGTGAAAAGCAATTAAGAAAATGTTTTATGACGCTGTCAGCAGTCTCACTTTCATTAATTTGTTATTTGATTCAATAGAGGCTTAATTCTCCTCTCTTAATAACCCTACTAAACCAAGAGGGGTAGTCAATATTGTATGAAACAAATATCAGGTTTTGGCAATGGTGGAGTTTAGCGCTGCAACTGGAAGAATTACCAGCTATGCTATCTAGTTTTCAAGCTGCTGTAACAGAAACAAAGTAATGCAAGGAACAGGTAAGAATCTCATAATCTCATTTCTCCCTCCTCTTAAATTCTAGTCCTAAACTTAGTACAGTTATAGGCTTTCTTATGTTAGTGATCTGCAGACTTCTGTCTCTTGGCTTTTGCCTTTAAAAGAGGTGAAGGAAATAGTAGTGTTCGTAATGTCACATTTGCAAATATCTTCTCAGTTTATTTGCCTTTGGGTTGTTATTCTGAGTAAAGATTATGTGTGCAGAATATATAGTAAGAACTTGCTGGCAGAGATGCAAAGACTTGGCTTGACTGAAGTATCTTGAGGCATTCAGGATATCTCTTGAAGGCCCAGCAGAAGAAGGGTTTGACTGTGCTTTTATAGAATAAAATTTATCCCCTCTGTTTTCTCTTTGTAATACATTAAAAAACAGAACATTCTTCCAAATTATTCCTGRGGTGAGTCTGTCTTCTGTTCCCATGCCTTGTGGGCCTGCACATCTCACTATTGAGAAATGGGGTAGCAGAGGCTGAATAATCTGTCTTGTCCTGTGCTACGCTTGGTGCTCCCAGAGAGCCCAGATAAGGTGTAAAGACAAGGCCCTAGATGATTGCTGGGTAGCTTCCTGGGAATTTTGCTGGAGTATGTACTGCAATGTGTTGAAAATCCCAGGAACAATGTGAATTCAGCATATTATTTGAACATTTGCTTTATGACCTTTTATTTTTCATTGAAAATTTATGATCATATTTTTCTCTTTGTTTCTGACTTCCCCCTTCTTTGTCCTTCTCAAGGTTGCATGTAACATTCTAAGTTCAAGTATGCTATTGCAGTACTAGTACCAGCAGAATGCTTTGGATAATGTTGCATAGCAACATAAAATTTAATTTGTGTCAAATGTTTTGGCATTTTCATAATGTGAGGTTTTTTTTCATCCTTTTCTTTTTCACTAAAAATTGCATTGCCATTGATTGGGGTGAAACTACTGGTACACTAGTACATTGTGAAGATTGTTTTAATCAAAGCAATGCCCAGCATCCAAAATTGTCTGGAGTCTTCATTTTTGTCTTGCAGTAATTTAATGCCTTGTCAGCCGTAAGAAACCTGAAATGGTGTATGAAAGGAAGACTGTTTCATTTCTGRACTTCTGTGTAGCCCAGAATTATATTCTCTTCTTGTGATTACTCTTATTTCATATTCCCCTTGTGTTTACAGTCAATTTTCCAATTACATAAGTGCAACTGTATTATCCATTGGTTAACCAGAGAATAGACTTGGTGAATAGTCTTTTCCTGTTTCAACAATGATCAAACATCTTGAGTTTACAAATTAAATATTTTTTCTAGAAATTGCCTAAGAAACCATTGTTTCAAATGGATTTTGAAGCAGAGCATTCTTGTAAGGAATGTGGGTGTTTTGGCCATTTCTGGTGAAGGCCTAGATAGAACCGAGGGGAGTGAATTTAAAGAATTCTCTACCTGACCACTGATCTCATTATCTTAAGGGTGGTTATATATGAGAGTAACTGAAGGCATAGCAACTTGAATAGAATGTACATCTGTGTGCGATTGTGTGATTCGGTTAAAATGAAGGTGGGAGTGGAAAAGTCTGTCTTTCCCTTTGATAAAATACTTTTGTAGTGAGTGTGTTCTAGAGACTGGACTTCCAGGCTGACACTGTCACCTCAAATACGTGTTTCTCGTGTTAAACGTGTCGCTCTGGAGCTGTTCGGTCAAAGATGCAGTAGGGTTGGGTACAGCAGGGTCATGGAGATGGCTCTGCAAGTGTCAGCTGAGCTGCTGCTGCACTCGGCAGCATGAGTGGTTTGAGTGGACTTTAACTGCCTGATGGGGGTTGTAGAAAAGATTAAGCCCTCTCCAGAGGTATGCAGAAGAAGGAGGAGGAGGGATGCAATTCTTGCATGTTTTATAGCAAGAGACATTTTGATTAGGTGATAGGAAACAATTTTGTCGTCAGACAGTGCCAGGCATTGCCCACCAGAAAAGCTGAGGAACCTCCAACACTGGAGAGTTGCAGCTCCCTTCATTATGATGCTGAGCATTCTGATGCAGCTTCAATTTTGGCTCTGTTTTGAGCTGCAAAATGGCCAGATGATCTCCAGAGGTCCAGTCCAGCTCAGAGCATTGTATGATTTTGACTTATCCTCCAGATGAGTATCCAGATTCTTGGGCTGGTTTAAATCAGTCTGTAATGAAGCTTGTGTAGTGACATCTTTGCTTTTGTTGTAGCCTAGATGGCCTTAAGTTTATTTCAGGGACTTTTTTTTTTTAATAAGTGCACATCTATGGTTGCACTATGGCCATAGTTTGTGTTTCTGCTTTCCTTTCGCTTTGCTTTTTGTGCAAAGTTTTATAAGAGTATATAAACATGAAAAGATTTCTTTGCTAACTAGCTTCCATATAAAAACAGCACATTTCCCCTCTCAACACATAATGTATACAAGCAAGGAATATGTTTAACCATAGTCTTTACCTAAGGCATTCCAAAGAAATATTTCAGATATCTTCTGTACAGTTTGTTCCTACTCCTAGCTAGTAATATATTTTACCATCAATCTCAGGTAAATGCTGCAGCTATAGTTGCTATTAGAATCTCTGGTATCTGGAGTTCAATTACTATTTTGACTGTATCAGTTCAGCTGCTATGAAATACATAAATTGCTACCATGATCTGACAGCATGGTTTATTACTGAATATCCAATTTCCATATCTCAGAATTATGCAAGAGGGTTTTTTTCCTCTCAAATAGTGGCACATGCTTCCATGTCTTTATCAGTTCTCTACACATTTAATTTTTAAATTATTTTGTAAGGACCCAGAGTGGAGATGAAAAGTTACCATGCATTTTTAAATGTTTTTGTTGTCACTAATATTCCTCTAATGATAATCAAGTACGTTTTGGAAATTTCTTAAAGATACAGTCTGGTGACACTTAGCCGTAAAATTTTGTGTACAATCTTATGGTGGTTTGACCTGGGCTCGTTGCCTAGTGCTCACCAAAGGCTCCTCAGCTGGACAGGGGAGAGAAAATAGAACGAAAGGCTCATGGGGTGAGATAAGGACCAGGAGAGATCACTCAGATTGCCATCACAGGCAAACCAGACTTAACTTAGGGAAATCAGTTAAATTTATTACCAATCAAAATCAGAGCAGGATAATGAGAAGTAAAACAAATCCTAAAAACACCTTGCTCCCCCACCCCTTCCTCCTTCCTGGGATTAACTTGATTCCCGATTCTCTACCTCCTCCTCCCGCCCTGCGGCAGGGGGAGGTGGGGAACGGCGTTAACAGCGATTTAATCACATGTTGGTTCTGCCGCGCTCCCTCCTCAGAGAGGGGAGTCCTTCCCCTGCTTCAGCGCGGGGTCCCTCCCACGGGAGACTGTCTTCCATGAACTTCTCAGAAAAGTCTTTCCCACGGGTTTCAGTTCTTCACAGACTGCTCCAGCGTGTTGTTTTTGGTTTGTTTTTGGTTTTTTTTCCCATGAAGTGCAGTGCTTCAGGAGCAGGCTGCTCCAGCATGGGTCCCCCACGGGATCGCAAGTCCTGTGTCACAACTGTCTTTCGGCATCCACCTGCRCCAGCATGGGGCTTCTCCACGGGCTGCAGGTGGATCTCTTGTTCCTCTGTGGACCTCCATGGGCTGCAGGGGACATCGTGCCTCACCATGGTCTGCACCACGGGCTGCAGGGAAGTCTCTGCTCTGGCACCTGGAGTACCTCTTGCCCCTCCTTCTTCACTGATCTTGGTGTCTGCAGAATTTCTGTCACATATTCCCACTTTTCTCTTCTCTGACCTCAATTATTTCTGCTCAATAGCTGKTTTTTTTTCCCCTTTTAAAATTTGTTATCCCAGCGGCACAAGCGCTGTGCTTGATGGGCTCGGCCCTGGCCAGCAGTGGGTCCATCTTGGAGTCGAGTGGCATTGGCTCTGTCAGACACTGGGAAGCTTTTAGCAGCTTCTCTGTAGCCCCCTGCTACCAAAACCTTGTCATGGAAACCCAACAGAAATTTTGCTTGTATTTTCATTTTTTATTGCATAGTAACTTTTGGACTGAGTTTTTTTTAAACACTTAATGTGTTTACCTCTTATTTTTTCCCACCTTTTCAGATTTAAATGAGTTTTGAGTTCAGTTAAATGATCTACTATTTGAAAGCATTTTGCATTCCTTGTGATTTTGCTGCCTCTTTAGATCATGTGCTATAGTAATCAGCTTTATATTTGGCCTTGCTCAATTCGATAATATCTGTAGAAACATTATTGATTCAAACGAAATGATAAATATCTTGATGGAATTTGTTAATGATATTGCTTTGCAAGGTCAATCATTTCAACAGAATAGAGAAACAGTGGAAGAAAATTGTATGGAATACAAATCTAGGCCAAAAATAAAATAAAATATGATTGGGTTTTCATAACATCAAGGATAACAGCTGATAAAACTCAAGTTGAAAGTGATGCTGTGTAATCAGAGTTTTGACTCTCCTATGAGTTTGCAGTATGTAAGGCTAAAGAGAAGCAGATGTGAAGATATTTTACTCTATGTGGTATACTTACGTCTAGTGCTTCAGTATCAGAAATGTGTTGACCAAATGGTTTTCTAAAAAAAGAGAGAGAAATGGGGCTAACAATTTTCCTACATGCATTTCAATATACAGAAGTATTTTAAATGGAAGTGGTAATGATTTGGAGGTTTGCAGTGCATAATAAAATCTTTCAAGAACCTTTAATTTTTTAAATTAAATTTAATTAGCTCAGTTGTTAGCAACAGCGTTAGTACCTGTGTGCCAGTTTATTGATCTGAACACAATGTCTGGGTTTGAACAGTGTTGGTTTAAGGCAGGGAAGTGCCTATCTTTCCTTACAGATGAGAAGAACAAAAGCT
This sequence comes from Amblyornis subalaris, assembly GCA_018881555.1. Taxonomy (NCBI): domain Eukaryota; kingdom Metazoa; phylum Chordata; class Aves; order Passeriformes; family Ptilonorhynchidae; genus Amblyornis; species Amblyornis subalaris. The sequence continues at coordinate 18,899,579 of JACAXG010000002.1, read as the reverse complement.
TTGTTTGCAAATTTCTGTGAACAATCAGCAACTCCCTCTTAATCTTGAACTGAAAGGCTCAGAGGTCTTCTGAGTAGTGCCTGCAGAGTGGAATGTTATCATCTCACTCAGGACCTTTGTCATTTGGGGAGCAGCRTGGTAAAAGCTGAGATAAAAATACTATTGCTCTTGCTTTTGCTTGTGAAATAAAAGCATCTCTATGTATCAACACTGTGTTGTTTACAATTGCTTTTTTAAATAATTGAGACTTGAAAAGACCTCATCACAAGGCAGTTTCTGTAATTGTGGGGAGAGCTTTTATCTGGAAGACTTGCAATCTCTTTTACAATAGAAGCCTCCTAATTTCAGATTATTCTTTGTCCAGTGACACATTCCAAAAGGGAAACACATTTGTTTGGATATAAACAATAAAGAATGGTGTATGGAAAGTGGTATATCCCTATGGACATTTTCTCACAGGACTGTAATTCTGCACCAAATCTCTTAAGAATTGTGTCACTGCTGTACTTAAGGAGATAACAACAACCATTAAAACTAAAGTATTGCCATCTATTGTTAGGCTGTTGTTCTTGGTTTGAATTGTTATACTCCTTTAATACCATAGATGGTTTTTTTTCTTTCAACCTTTCTTCTGATTTACTGTCTAAATATTAAAATAGGGGAAGCATATCTTCAGAGGGATGTCCATATGAGTCCCAGGTGTGACACTTCCATTATTTATGAAAACACAGTTGTTAGTCCAAYATTTTCATTTTCGTTTCTTTCCCACCAAGATTTTTAAAAGATTTTAATTGCTTTATTCCCTTTCCCCCACCAGTGTAGAAAAGTACATGATATTATCCATGCTTATTACTTTCAAAGAACCTATTAAATCATCACAATCTTCATCCTTTTTTGCAGATATTTCAGATTTTTCCTTCAGTTGTTTGTTGCTGTTGACCTTGCTCTTTTTGCAAATGTTCTTTAGACAGTCAAGCCTCAACTGAATTTCTCAGCAGGGATTTGTCTGTTCATTTTTATAGCTTATATTAAATGTGAGACTCCTAACTCTTACTGTTTCTGTTGTTCCTATAGCAACTAGATAGGTGGAGATGGAGCAGCATCACTTTGTTTCCCAGCTGGTGTTTGTGTTCTCAGCAAGGGGGGAGAATATGAGGAAAAGAGAGTATTAATTAGGATGTAACTGGTTGAAGAGTATAGTCCTTGTTGAGTTACTTCACCCTTTACTCTAAAGAGTTCATGATTTTAAGCAGGGCTTCTCAAACTTTCTTTATTAAAATTCTATTCTCTTACATAGAGACCTGATTTACTCTGTCAGATTTTGGTCTCTCAGTTGCTGCTTGGTTCTTGATGTTTCCTTCCACCTAATACCTGTTTTCTTCATCACATGGACAGCAGTAGGATTTGTTCAGGAACTAGACTGGTGCTTATGACTTGTATGTAGCCTGAACAGACATGAGGTGTGGGGCTTTTTAATGCCTGCTTTTTAATCTGATTTTTGCAGCTGTCCAGTAACTATAGTATACTAGACTGTCAACTAGTACGTAACTATCATGGAGTAAAAAGTTTTGATATTTAAATGCTATGTATTCAGAGATTAAACTAACACTTTCTACCTTCTCCAAGAAGCAAAAATTGTTTGAATTCCCCTTTTGCAGTCCTTTCTCTTACCTCATGATGGAAACGTTCATTACATAGTTTCCTGAGGATCTCTGATGCCAAATTAATCCCTCTGAAGTAAACTGAAGTCTTTCTTCCATACCTGAGCACCTGAAGTTCTGCTGCTCTGCCTTGGTGCCACTTGTCTGGCCAAACACTCCTGCTCTGTGAGGGTTGTATTACTCTCACCATGGCGTGTGCATTCTGAAGACTCTGGGGAGGTGAGGAGTTCTGTTTTACAGTATTCAAGCCATTATTATGTAAAACAACCACAAAATATGTGACCTATGTTTTCAGCTTCTCTGAAGCTGTTTATTAAATAAAAATTCATGGGCACAGTAGCTGGGTATCATATATCACATCTCAGAAGGAGGAGTCCCATCAGSTTTAGTGTACGTACATTGAAAATGCTTTCCTAGCCAGAGCAGCTCTGATTAGCAAGAGGAACTCAGAAAGTGCTGGTTAGTAGATAATCAAGTGGTTAATGCTCATATGGGAAAAAAGAAGTTCAGATGTATGCTTCTTGTTACTTAAGGAACAGGTTTGAACCAAGACTTCTCACCTCGCAGGGAGCTGCCACGATGCAGGCTGTTACTGAGACAGTGGTCTGCAGATCAGTGAGGATCCTCCAGGCATCAGGTTGCCATCCATGAAATGCCTGCTGTCTTCACACTGGTGGTGGTGTCTCAGGAGAAGTGCTTGCTCTTTTGGAAATAAGTTTTCAGTTGTTTGCCATTTTATTCCTTCTCTGTTTCCCCTGCCCCTGACTTTCTCGTAGGGGTTCACAAGAGCTAATGAACGTGACATCTGCTAAGTTTATAAATCAGTTTGTTTCTCTGCTGGCTGCCTAAGCAGGGTTCTAATCCTCAGTGGATTACATATTAGTACAGATTTAAATTTTAATCAGAACAGCATCTCTTCAAAACATTCTGCCTTAAAAAATATATAAATGGACAGTTCTCTTACTTATGTAGGTTCTAACCTAGTGTATCTCCTGTGTGCATGGGGCCACTTAAGTTGCTTAGGGGCTCAGGGAGTCTTTCTGAGGCTGAGGGAGCTGGGAGTCTCAAAAAGGGAAGGCTCATGCAGGATCTCTTGCTAATGTATATACGTGCCTGGTAAGTGTGAATAAAGAAAACTGAGCCAGACTCTTCATAGTGCAGTGGCAGAACAGGAGGCAATGGACATAAATTTAATGTATCAATAAAACTTTTTTACTGTGAGAGTGGTCAAACACTGAAGTTTCATAGGCACGCTGTGAAGTCTTCATCCCTGGAGAAGTTCAAAACCCAAYTGGGTTCAAGCCTGAGTAATCTGCTGTAGTTAACCCTGCTTTGAGACTTGATGATTTCCAGAGGTCCTTTTCCAACCTGAACTATTCTGTGAATATTGTGGATTATGTCAGCAGAAAAAATAGTTGGTTTTTTTTTTCTATGAAGAAATTGCTGCTTGGAGAATCTTGTATTGTCACACAAAATATGATTCTTGTGAAGTGTTTTGAGAATCCTGTTGCTTCTGCTTAGATTTTAATTTTTATCTTAGTACATCTCTTGGTGTTATAATGTTTATTTATTACAGCCTAATCCTTTTATTAGAAAAGACCTGACCTATAAATCAGTGCAGCAATTACATTTTTATCAGCTTTCTTCACTTGACAAATAAATGCATTTTTATAGTGCTTAAAATCCAATCCTGAATGTAGAGGTCTGTTGAAGTCTTTTTGATTCATAGAATCATAGAATCATTGAGGTTGGAAAAAACCTCTGAGGTTGAGTCCAACCAATAACCTCACACTGCCATGTGTACAACTAAACCATGTCCTCAAGTGCCAAATCGTCATGGTTTTTGAACACTTCCAGGGATGGTGATTCTGCGAGTTCCCTGGACAGCCTGTTCCAATGCCTGCAGCTGAAGCTTTCCAGCCACTTTTCCCCAGCCTGTAGCACTGCATGGAGTTGTTGTGACCCAAGGGCAGGACCCTACACTTCGCCTTGTTGAGCCTCATACAATTGGCTTTGGAGCATCAATCCAGCAAACTCATCATACTCAACTCTGAATCAAAGTTGCTAGGCAAAAGGTTAGGAAGAATTCCATCAAGAAAACTGGGAATTTACTCTCTTGGCTAGGACAATTGTAGCCATATGGTTTCTAACAGAGGTAAAATGTAGTGTGAACCTGCATGCTTCTTTTGCTTCCTGGTTACTGAATATGCAGAATGGGATTGTTCTTGTCTCTGGAATATTCTAGTCAGGGTAGTACATAAATGTACAACCAGACTTCGACAATTGCCTTGACATGTTGATTTTATTATCATTCAGTATTAGCTAAGAGCAAGCATCATCTTTCTCTTTCCTAGATTTGCTGGTGCATGTTTGCTCAAGGTCAATTGAAATAGCTCTTGTGTTCTCCAGAAGGGAGTGCATATTGCTTCTTGAATAGCTCCAGATATATGTTGGGAAATGAAAAGTCAGGAACAGTGTTGAGAATTAGAGATTAAGAAAGGAGGMGTAAAAGAGGCATCTGGAAAGAGAGGCAGTGTTTGGAACCAGGGAAGAAACAATGTCCAGCAGCAGGTGTGGGATGGGAAGGGAGAACAGCTTCCAGGGAGGAGGAGAAAGAATAGGTGAAATAGGGTGCTTTTTTTGTTTGATTGTTTGCCTTTTCAAATAAGATAMAGATTTGTAATTTTGAGCCAATTAGTAACTTTATTTCGAGTGTCTCATTTGATGTAAATAATGGCAAGGAACTGAGAATTTAAGTGAGATTCTGAGGTTGGTTTTCTGGACATCTCTTTCAGATTCTTGAACAAATCCTGCTCAAGCAGACCTCTCCAGGCATTAGGGATTTAAATATAATTATTGTTTGGGTGAACGTTCCAAAAATTTTGCTTTGAAGTTTGTTATGCATCTCTTCATTCAAATCACTTAATGTTTTCAATCTTGTTTACTTTTTTATAGCTGTTAACACAATAGGGCAAAAGCTTCCAAGGAATGACTATTGATGTCTGAGGGAACCTAGATCCTAACTGCAGAACAATTGCTGTGATGTCATGTGCAGATTTTATGTGGTGTTCACTAACAGCTGGTTGCAAACAGATTGCAAAAAATGCCTATAAAGGTTTTGTTCTACTTGTAAAGCTGCTGTCTACGCTGTCAAAAGCTTTTGGATGTAGCTGTCTGTGTATACTCCTGTTTCAAGTGAATTCTCATAGCATGAAATCAACTTTGTGGGAAAAAAGTGCCAAACACAGCTATAAAAATGTAGTTATATCGAGTGATTACAAAAGTGACTCTCATCTATGCATTTGCATACCAAGATCTGGCATCACTTTAAATCAGTTGTACTGACAAAAGTGGTTCTTGCCACATTATTGATGTGTAGCATAAAAGTTAGCCTAATATAAAAGTTTCCTCTAGAGAAAATCTTTTCAGTGAATGTAGTCATTCTAGTAGCAATGGAAATGCACATTTAGTTAAAGATGGCATTTCTTACTGTGAAATGTCAAAGTACGTTTCTGTTTCCTAATTGTGAAATTGGTAACTAGGGTTAAAAACTAAATGTCAGCAGCATAAAGGTATGGTAATTTTAGACTTCTAAGGATATCTCTAGAAATGATTTCATTATAGAATAAATGTATGTAATTTTATTATTCTTGAAAATAATCATCAAAGGCTGATGAGCTAAAAATTCTGCTTTTTGTTTTCCAGAAACCAGCAAACATTCTGGTAATGGGGGAAGGTCCTGAAAGAGGAAGAGTCAAAATAGGTAAACAGTTTGAGAAAATTTAATTGCGCAGCAAAGGATTACTATGAAAGAAATGCATCTTCAGTGTAAGATAGAAACAGATCTTCATTATTCTTTGAGTGTATCTACAACCCCTAGTTCAATTTTAAATCTCATTCACTGAGTTTACAGACTTAAGAAATTCCAAATATATTATTAAACATTTCTAAAGCTTGCTAAAGATATTTGATGAGATATAAAAGCATCTGTATGAAACAAAAAAGTAATAAGCGCAGAGAACAATGGCTATGGCCAGAGTTCTTTTGACTTCTACTATGATTAGTTAGCATAACGTTGTCACTTATAAATTGTATTGGGTTTTAATTATTTTTGTATAAATAACTGTACTGAACGTTTGTAGAGATCCAAAGGTTTGCTACACGAGAGTTATTTGGTGTCAAGGTGGGTAACATGTAACTGTGATGGTCTTTATCCAAAATCTAATTACCTTCTCATTTTGAGTCATGTCGATATTACCTTTTTTAAATAAAGTGTGTGGCCATACTCAAGTTTATGTAAAAGAAAAGTTTCAGATTTGAATTGTTTAAAATGTAGGGGTTTGGCAGTACACCAAATTTTTTGCTTTTGAACCTAGCATTTCTTACTGTTACTTACCAGGCTCATTCTCAAGAGAAATTTTGAGTCATATAGAATGAATGCTTAGTTTTAAAATACACCTCTGCAACAGTGCACAGTGACCGATTCTGGAGCTCATTCTACCAAATCAAGCAGGAGGCATGCCCTGAAAAATAGTGCAAAACAATCTACACTGCAGTAATTTCGGTTTTGCACTTTGAGTAAAGATATAGCAGTCACAAAGACTCACAGTTTTGTAAGTATGTATAAAAATAAAGGAGAAAATGTGCATTAGAGACCTACTACTATTGACTTTAGTTAACCAAGTTCCTGTTACGATTTTTTAAAAATGAACAGGCATCTGTGTTATGTAAAGTTTTATAATACCAGGATGAAAACATGTCAAACGTTATCCTTCATAGTCTTAGGAATGAAATAAATGGAATTTAGCCTTAGATAAATTTGGTCCAGTATTGTTATAAGTAATTTTTGCTTTGTTAGAAACTTTGATTTGCAATTTTTAATGTTCTTGAACTTTTGTTGTAATTATTTTTTGACAATACTGTTAAATTTTGATTTATTTGTATTAAAATTTAAATATTATTTTCTTTTTTATTCCCCATTCCCCAGCTGATATGGGTTTTGCAAGATTGTTTAACTCGCCATTGAAGCCATTGGCAGACTTGGATCCAGTTGTGGTGACATTCTGGTACAGAGCTCCAGAGCTGTTACTTGGGGCCAGACATTACACAAAGGCCATTGGTAAGTTGTCCTGAAAGAAAGAGTTCTGTAAAGGATAGTAGACTTACAATAGATATGATGATCAACTGACCAGCTAGTTTTGGGTTGTGTTCCTTGGTGTATCTGATGACAATCCAATCCATAAAAGATTAATCCAGATTGAAACTTTCTGAGGACTGTGCTTTTATTTTTCAATATGACCTAGACATTTTAAATGTGTTGTTTGTTTTGTTTTTAAAACAAAGATATCCTTTGAATTGGTTTATATGTTTTTTTTAATATAGGCTCAGAAATCTTGTAATGTTGTAAACCTTCAGAAGGGAAAGAGCTATGGCTGTTAAAGTGGCATTTTTCTAGGCTGTTACATGTCCAGATGCTTCTGTGAAGCATGTGGCTTGGTAAGGAGACTGGTCTCCTGTGCTGTGCATAATCTGCAAATCGTTTACTCCTCATGACTTATGAAGCTCCATGTTCAGGAGATGCTGGTGGCCAGGCTCTTCCCCCCATTTTCCCCTAGTAAGTTCCAGAAGCACAGTCAGCCTTGGTGCCCAGCTGTTTAGAGAATTAAAGGAGATGCATGGGAGGTATCCTGTCTGCATGGTTGGGTTATATATTGAGCTGCAAAGGAAACAGCGACCCTCTGTTAATAGCGTTAAATCGTTCCTATGAGTACAGAGGTGGCTTTCTTGGCAGGTGGTTTTGTGTTGCAGAAGTTTTTGCTCTGGGCCTTTGTTCAGAGAGTTACAAAACACCGTGTTACACTGGCATCTCGATTTGACTGTTCACTGGGTGGACCAACACTTCTAAGACTCGCAGTGTGTTTTTTTCAAATAACTCCTGTTTATTCAACTACCATATACAGCAAAAGGTTTAGAGAATGAATGAACTGACACCTGACTTCTTTGATGTAGACTTGCACTTCTCATTTCTTTATTTCTTTCCTCTTCCATTTGGAATCCTCCAGTGCAGGAATTTATTTTGTGTACTCTAAGAGAACTCTGCAGCAAAAGCTGAAGTATCATAACTGAGGACAATCTGATCCGTTTCAAAACCAAACACCTAGTCCAAAAAAAAGTACTAATTGTAGACAGATTCAGTCAGGTTGAAAGGGACCTTAGAAGGTTTCTTGTTCATCCTCCTGTTCAAAGCAGTTCAAAGCCCACTATAAATTCAGCCTGGACTGTTGAGGGAGTTGTTGTGCTACATTTTGAACACCTCTAAGAACAATGATTTCAAATTCTCTCTGGTTGACCTGTTCCAGTGTAAAATCATCCTCATAGTGAAGAATTTTTTCCTTATACCTAGTTACAACTTCTTGTTTTGCTTTATGCCTATACTCTCTCACTCTCCTGTTGTATGCCATTGTAAGAGACTGACTCCATAGTCATGGTCACCTCTGTGTAAGTGCTGGGGGGCTGTTCATAGATTCCTCTTCTATCTGAACAAGCCCATGTCCCAGACCGTGTTCAGCTTCTGACCATGCTGGTGACCTCTGCTACTTGCCTTTGTTACTCCAGTGTTTCATGGTTGTTACAGCCAAGGCTGCCATTGATTATCATATYCCTAACCAGTTCTTGCTTCTTCCTCAGTAGCAGATCTGAGGTATGACGCATGTAGTTTACCCAAAAGTCCTCTAGAAATCTTTTCAGCATTCCTGAGGTGACCCTGTTTGTGTTCTGTTTGTTGTCTGTGATGCCCCAGAGTCTGTTCACCTCCTCCCACAGCTCCTTTTGCTGGTGTCTCAGTGCCTCAGCCAGACTGTATTTCCTAGCATGAGGTCAGTCTCACACTGCAGACTGAATCCTGCATGGCAGCACCCTCCCCTGAAGCTCTGCCTTGCCTGAGATGGAGGCATCCCAGGGTATCTGCTCTGATAGGTGCTGGGGAATGCAGCCTTGTTGTGCCCCTGCCCCCTGCCTGGTTCAGGCACAATCCCATGGGAGCAGAAGCAGACTCTTAGGGCCTGCTTTGCATCTGTCACCATGCAAACTGGGCTGCTAACTACTAAGTCTGTTTTTGCTGAAGTCTTTAAAGAAAATACCAACAGGATTGCCTTAAACACCTGTAAATTAGATGCTTAAATTGCTCTATGTTTATAGTGGAAAACACTGATGTGAACTGACCACATTACTGAGTGACCTGTGTGTGTGGTACGGGAAGTTACCTCAACTAACAGCTACCTGGTTTTGATAGATAGTATATTGTTTGGAGATTTAGGTGAGTGATATGTACCATTATCTTGGGGTATCTCTTTGAAGAATGAATTAGTATAATGCTGTTGTTTGTTTAATTATGTCATAAATAACTTGGTTCTTGCCCTGAGGGATCTGTAATCTGTACTAAAATGCAGGCAAGTAGTCCCTATGAAACTTTAGAGGATGATGGTTCTTCGGAGAGATCTGGTTTTGCTAGTAGTTTATTATTCCTGAGGCTTTTGCTTCTTGTATCACACCAGTGAATCAGGCAAGAAGGGTGTGAATGGTTACATAGTACCTGGCATGCAGTGTGAGTGCTGAGGGGCACTCAAAACAGTTTGGGCAGCAAAGTAAAAAATACAGAAGTGAAAACAAGGAGAGTTGCAGGTTGAGATTTGTAGGCTGACTGAAGCATTAGAAGACCAAGTGACTGAAGAGAAAATTAAAAAAGGTACATGGAGGTGATGTATGTGCAGCTTTAAGGCAAAGGGAAGAAGTGAGTAACAAAATGACAGCGGTGACGTTCATGCAGTTTATTGAGTCCAGACTTGTGTTTTGCTTCTGGCATTATGTGCATTTAAAAAAAGGCCATCTTAATGAGCTAAGCATGCTAGTGAGAGTTTAGCTCAATGCTAGTGTTTTTGGCAAAGGGTGCAACTCTTAAAGCTTTCTCTCAAATCTCTGTGCAAGACATAAAATTTTAACATCTCTTAATATTGCATAATTCTCAGGAGCTCTACTGTATTGCTTTTAGTAATAACTCAAAAATTAAATAAGATTCTCATTTAACTGCTCTTTAGTTGGAAACAATAATTTAGAAGAAATGTGATTGGATATAGCAAATTATAAAAAAAAACAAATGACAGGTTATTTAGTACAGCTGCTTGTTTTCCATAGCTATTTTTGCTATGTCTTTTAGATAATATATAATTGTTAATGATTACTAAGTATCAATCAGATAAGGCTAAAAGCAATGTCATGCCAGCTTGAGTGTTTTTTCTTCTAATTTTGTCATAGTGAGAAATATTTTTGTTTGAATTTACTAGGAATGTATTGTCATCAGTTCTCTTCTGCAACGAGCTGAACATTGTCCAACAGTTGCTACATAATTCAAATGTTTGCTTAGATTTTTGCTAACTTTGTCTTGATTTTACTTTATTTTAAATGTGTTTTCTGTACTCTGTTTCTAATAGTCTCATATCTTAGTTTCACATATAATTTAATTATTAGCAGTGTATTGAAAATATCCTAGACAATGTGTACTATAGGATCCAGTTTGGTTTTGTTCTTGTAATAAAGCCTTTAGGTGTGCTTGCTGGCATGTAAATAATTTTCATACAAGATCAAAGAATAAAATTAGAATTTGACTTCTGACTTATTCAGGACTTTTGTCTTTGATTTCTGGACCTGATCTTAGTTACATTTTCTGGGTTTAACTTTGAGGGAATATTGAAGTAAATACAGTTAAGTACTACACAAAACAATACATAAGCATATTTCATTATTTTAGGGGTAGTTTTTCAGGGACATTTTTCCTTTGCTTAGTTTGTCTCTTCATACTAATGAAATATTCTACTTTTAATTTATTTCCTTGCAGAACAGGTAGTTATTCATCACTTATATAACATCGTGTTTTAAAGAGATACAGGAATCAGGAAAATACTGTTGCTGAAAAACAGAAATAGCTTTTGCTTCCTGCATGTTAAAAGGATTGTAAAAAGCCCATGTTAGGATTTCATGGGGAATAATATTTAGTTTCCTGAACTGTGAATGTTTATAGTGTAAGCCCTACTTGTTAATAAAGTTTCACGTATAATATCTGCTACCATAGTTACAAGAAACTTACTTACCAAATGAATGCAAATCGGGAATATGGTGGTGTAGAAGCCAAAGTTCACTCTCTATTCCGTTACCACAGTGTAAATCTGTACTAAATTCATTGTAGCCTGTGGAAGTTTTCTGCATTTTCAGCATCATAATTCAAAAACAGAATCTGCTTCTCTCTGTTCATCAAGTCCTGGCAATACTCTGGCAAAGATGTAAAACCTGCATATAAAAATAACTTGAACAAGCTTCAGGTGAAACCAAGTAACTGCAAAAATGTAAAATGCTTGCGATCATGGAAACTTTAATACAAGTACTGAACAACTAGAAAGTCTCCAGCACAACAGAAAATGTCTTTATGCTCAAAATACTAAAGAGACAAGGTTGGAGTAAGTGGCAAGGTACAGTGCTCCTGTCATGTATGGGCAAAGAGTTCTGCACTTTAAGTTTAGGGAAACTAAAGGAAATTACTGTGGTAAAATGAGGGAAAAGTTAAGCTGGCATTGAGCTTGAAAGGAGACGTTAATCAGATGTGGGTTTTTTCACTCTGGGAACATCAGATTGGAAAAGAATGTTTTAGTAGGTAAAGCAAGTAGTAAGAACTCTTTCATCATCGGTTTTTAAGAAAGCATGTGGCAGTCTCCAATATGATTCATTCTGGGGCATCTTGTAGCATATGAAGGTAATAACATAATTATGACCTGTTTTTATCAAGTTGCAGCTTGTATTGTTATCAGTGCTATCAAACAAGCATGTTATCTTACCTCTCTTTACCATTTGCCTTCATTAAAGCAATAGTATATTTGATAAATGGCAGCAGATGACTTATAGTATTTTAGATGGTTTGGATTTTGTTGACAAAATAGTTCTTGAAAGTGATTATTTCACCACCCATTAAGCAAGGCTAAAATACTGTCCTGCACCAAAAAAGGATGGGTTTATTTATTGTGAAAAAATAAATCTGGAAACCCAAGAAATCTCTAATTCTTCGTTACCTTTTTGCACTTGTCTAAATTATAAATCAGCAGAAATTTCAGAAAGGGCCATGTGGTAACTGCATTTACCAGCCCAAACGAGATTTAGGTGTAGAGAAACTGTATTTCAAAGCCTGGGTAGTGCACTGTCAGCTCATTCTATTTCCAGACTAACGTGCAGTTATGGAAGCTGGAAATGTGTGAAAGATATAAGCAGATATCAAAATGCCTTTGAAAGCAAATGTCACAGGAAGGTATTCGGGGTATCAGAGGGAATGAATTTTATMACGAACGCTGGGATCTGTCAGAGTTTCGACAACTCTGTTTGACCTCATGCAGGAAAAAAAGAGAGGGAAATATCTGGGGTGTATTATGTAGGATTTAGGATGGAAATATGTGCATATGTGTTCCATATTGCCTATGCAGAGAGTCCCACACATTCCAAGTGCATCAGATGTCCTTACTGTGCGCACACAGATTGTTGGCATGCTGGCCAGGCTGTCGGGCCTCTGGAAATCTTGGACTGGTGCCTAAAGCTCTTCTGTCTCATGTTCTGGGAGGGTTGGGAGGAAGAAAATAAGACCTATCTGGAAAATCTGGCAAACCAGAAATTACAAATGGAACCAACTAGAAGACTGAAAACTCTTCAGGAAAAATGTACGAGGGAGGTTCCCACCTGTGGTCTGTGGAGCCACAGGAGCAGGGGGACTGCTTTTAAACATCTGTGAGAGCTAATTAAGAAGAGTAAATCTATAGTCAGTCAGCATCTGTTTGCTGTGTAGGGATCCACATTCCAGTTTGTGAGAGGTTGTGATTTGAGGAATGGGTTGTGGAAAAACTAGAAAAGTAAAGTAAATTAGAGAGGTTTGGAAAATATTCGTTTATGTGCACTGAAAGGAAAAACTCAGGCTACACCAAGAAGGGAGCCTTGTTCATGCCCTGGGAAATGTTATACAACATGAGTAATTGAATTCAGATGATATTTTGTGGTAAACTTGTTTTGGCATGTGGTAAACTTTCTTAATTTTGATTATCAAAGTTGTTCTCATGCTTTTTCTGAGAGGCAAAATATTTTAATATCAAGGATTAATTGTTGCTCTCTTATCTAGTTATTGCAGGTGCTGGATGATTTACTGCTGTTTTTTCCTCTTGCTCTCTAAAATACCAAAATATCGCTAAAATACTACACAAGCTTCTTCTTTCATTAAAAAAAAAAAAGCATTTGGTACACTCCTACAATAATCTAAGAAATGTAAAGTTATATAAAGGATTATTAGATCACCTAATTAGAACATTTTAAAGCTACATTAATAAGTATTTTTGGAAGTTTGGGATGCTGACAGCAACTCAAGGAATATTATCTGCAGAATTGTTGCACACTTTAACACATTAACTGTTTTGTTAACTAGTTCCTGCCTTCTTCTAACTGCTCTATAACTCTTGCTTCTCAAATATGTTATGTCTGGAAATTAGCTAATAGAGCTGGTGGCCATTGTCAACTCTGAAGAGTCTGAGAGGTCTGTAGTAGTTTAACAGTCAGAAGAATGGTAAAAAGTGCTGTGGGTGCGACCTGTGTCTGCTGGTGTAAAACCAATGAAGGGGCAGARTAAGTGGGGCAGACTAAGTTTCATTTCTGAGAACAGTCAGCTGGGTCTCAAAAGACTTGGCTTTAAATATTGATTCAGTCTCAAGTGTTGTATGTTGTTGGCCATATTTCATTTATTCCATCCCATGTGTTGTTTATTATCTTTAAAACGTGGACACTACTTAATGGTATTGTCCTGGAGATAGTCATTTAAGGATAATAGGGAGCTCCAGTACAACTGTGCTGTAAATTATTTTTGTTAACTCAGTGAATGGATTATTTGTCTGAGAACCTGGGAAGTCATTAGGCATCTGCGGTTAACTTGAAAAATATACACATTCTGGGTATTAAAACCAAAAAGGAAAGAAAAAGAAAACAAAACCACTAAATCTTCAGTCACAACTAGAAGCTGCTAATTGTCTTGATTTAGATTGCTCTGTAAATTAACTTGTAAACTTCTACATATGGTCACCCAACTCTTTTTGTATTCTGATCACTCTCTTCCCTTGCAATACTTATGAAGGGAAATAGTGGGTGCATTTGCCATTTTATTCAGTATTTTGGCAGATTCGCTGCTGCATGATGATTACCCTGACTTAACTGTACATGGGTTATTTTAGAGCAGGAAAAATAAATAAAAATACTCAGAAGGCAGAATATCCTCTGTAGCAATAGCTTTGTGATAAAAAGCCACTTTGAGCAAGAGGCTTAGTCCAATGTACCTCAAGAGTCATCAGTGATTTGTGGGCCAAAAATCCTCCCTACTGGTCATAGTCTAAGTTCCATGTCTTTTTTCCTTGTAACTACTTTTCCCTCAGAGTTTCAGCTTTGTGTTCTTCCTGTTAATAACCATTAACAGGCCTCATATGGGCAAACTTTTTCTTCCCTACTATCTCACTGACTTCGCCCTTTACCAGACAGATAAGCTTCGCAGCAGCAGCAGCATTGATTCTCTAACCTCCCTGAGCAACCTGTGCCATGAACTCAGTTAAAAAAAAATTATATTTTTTAAAAAAAGATTGCTTAGAGAAATAAGACAGGAGTTTTTCTTGTGAAATCTGGTTCCGTAAACATTTTACTCTCAGTAAATCATGCCGTAATGAAGGCTTTTAATGTGCTCTTTTTGCTACCATATCTGAAAAGCGTGCTCATAAAAGTTGATTTGGCTGAAAACCAAGTGCCTACTATCCTAACAAGATGCATACTTCTGTTGCAGAGGAGTTGTGTTAGCTGATCCATCAGTTTGATCTTCAGGCATAATTATTTCAGCAATATCAACTGAAACTTTCAACATTACAGCACTGATTGAGTAGAGTGACTTGTTTTTAGGACAGGTGTGATTGCTTCACAAGTTGACTTCTTGTCAATAGCTGTGACTGACAGCATAATTATTCCTCACAGTTTATTTTGTGGATGATCCAATGGAGTTGCTTATAATTATGGTGGAGTTATTGTCAACGCCTTATTAGAAGTAGCTGTAAGGCTGAAAATCTTAGTAACAGAAATGTAAAGGTATTGTAAAGTAAAGCACTCTGTTTGGAAGGACAAGTAAGCTTCTCCAATTGTTCTATCTAGGAGGCAAAATTTCTTCATATGTATTCCTCTCCATTGACTAAAATAAAGTAGGCATCAAAAGCTTTAATGACTTCCAGAAAAGACTGTCATGGCTTGTGAATTGGAACGGTCCAAGAAAGTATTCTTCACAGATGTTCCTTGTTATAACTCAGTCTACCAGATAGCAGGCCTTTTGCTCACCTTATGTTAGCTCTGAAGGTGTTGACATATTGGACCTATTAAAGAGTTGTAATAGCTAAAGACACAAGCCAAGTGAGAGCACACAACAGATTATAAACTCACTGTTCCTCTTCAGTTAGCATGGAGTAGTTAACCTTCAAAGAGCTCCACTGTGTACAAAAAAGCTGGTTTATTAAAATATTTTGCACTTTATTAGGAAAAAAATGTATTTTCGTTTCAAGGAATATGTACTGCTTTCTTCTCATTTGCTGTTGTCAATCATTTTTTTCATATGATTTTAGGAAATGCAGAGCTGTGGATGTTCCCTGAAAAACTGTGTAAATACTGTTTTACCAAAGAGTGGCTAATCTTGCCTGTTCTTTGTTCTTCCATCATTATAGGATGAAACTAATGATTTCTGTATTAGACCTGCCTAATACTTTGCGGTATAAGAGAGACGCGTGACCTTTGCAATGAGAAGCTTTCATACTTCCTTTACTTGCTGCAGTTGTTTGATATTTGGTATGGGGAAGTAGCCCTGAAGCTACAAAGCTGCCTTTTGTGTCACCCATTACATTCCTCAGACTTTTGATGGGTTGTCACTAAATAGACATTTTTCTTTTTACCCTTGTTTCCGTGAAAAGCTTTGGCAGCTTGGCAGGGCACCTTTTGGACCCTGGGAGGTGTAAGTACTGCTGCTGCTGAAACAAAAGTAGCAGTATCTTCTTTACTGAATCTTGGACATAGTGGAGTTGTCATAAAAATAATGTTCCTCTGCCATCTCCAGCATCTGAAAGTTCAGGATTAGGGTAAAAGCAAGGCTGTAACACACTTTCCATGCCAGAACTAAGCACTTGTCCCACTGACCTAATTCCTTGCCCTGAAATGACATCACCTGAGGCTGGAGTACACCCCAGGTTCTGGAAGAACTGAGAGAAGAAGGAAGATGGAACCGTCACTCTATTCTGCATTCATGCAACCATCACTCTGTGCTCCCAAGGAAGTTAGCTGCTCTACTGCTAGCTAATGTAGTAGGTAATCTGTAGTTTATACAGTATTAGTCTTCGGGACACAAGTGAAGAGTTAAAGAATTGCTGATGAAAACGGAGTATATAGGATTTGGGGGGCGAGAGGAGTATTTGAGAAGGCAGTCACTGAAAATCCTTGCAAAAGCAATATAATGTTGGTAAAGGTTTAATTCTCAAGGTACTGATGTTGGTAAAAGTCGAATTCTTGTGCTCTCTGGTACAACTGTTGGTAAGATTTCAGTCTTGACACTTCCTGTCTTCAGGAGTCTGCACATGCTAGATACAAGGTTTCATATAGAACCATAAACCTGGAATTTCCAAATTCTTGGATGTGAAATTCTGTAAACTAAGGATTAAGTTCTTTAACAGGATTTCGCTGTTTGAAATAATATTTTTGCTGCATGAGAGGACTACGTAGGGGCTCTGGTTTTGTTGCCACTCCCTATATTGAATCTATTGTACCTGTTGTATCAAGCTTAGCACAGTAATTTAGGTGTAATGTTGCAAGCTAGATAATGTGTCTAATGCACAGCAGAAGTCTGAAATCATATAATCCAAGATCTTTGTTTCATGATGATATACCAAGGAATAGAAATTTAAGTGGGAAAATAAAATATTTTGACAGCCTAGAATACCCCTGTTAAGGGGGAACGATGAAAGCCTGCCCTTTAAAGCACTGCAGAAAATGAGAATTGATTTAAATGAATTCAGAATTTCAGCCAAGATGCTTTTAAATTTTTAGGGTTGTATTAATTGAAATTAWTTAAATTGTTAGTACAAACATGAGAAGAAGGCAGCTTAGTTTAAAAGGCTAGGATGAAGGCATACAAGTAAAAAGAAAAGTGAGGATAATGGATTTCATTATTAATTTGAGTTAGTATGGTTTTGCAGTTAAAAGGTTTGAATTATCTTGACATTACATCATGGCACAGAATATAATGCACTTTTGAAATAAAACATTGTTCGTAGATACACGTTTGGCTGGCTGTGAACATCCCTCAGATTAGTGGGAGGGGTTGTTTATGTCTGCAGAACAGTCATCTTTGTGGCTTTACAGTGTAAATTATTCTTCGGTCAAGTTCTGTTGAGATGCTATTTGCTAAAAATGGGTCAACATTGCCTAACATCAATGAGTGATAGCAAATTTCTGACTCTTAGCCCACTGACACCATTTTTGCTTCCCCTTGGAAAGCTTGTCATGTAAATGTTTCACCCCATTTTCAGGTCTCCAGAGAAGGTGTTAAATTTAAAAGGCTAGTAACCACTTCTTCCTCAACCTTCTGTTTTGCTGACTGAGGTTTAAATGAAGCATACAAAAATTGGGACCTTAGTGTACAAATGGGAAGATCTTTCCCTTGTGTCTGTGTTTGATAGCAAAACATAACAGGTATGTTCTGTTCACCTTACCAGAGCAAGGAAATCCCTCTTAAAAGATAYATTATTAAATCTAATTTCTAGATACTTAAAACTAGTGTAAGAATTAATAAACTCTTTCTCTGTAGTATATTTGTGCTCCTAGATCCTTGTGTAGAAAGTAAGTCTAGAATCTGCTGTCATGCTCAGCATAAGAGATGCAAGATTTTTTAAAATACAGATGTTATACCTTTTCATTAGACCAATTGATGGTTATTTGAAAAAATTAGAAAATATTAGAAGATATTTGCCTGCACAGCCGCTTTTCAGGATTCCAGTCTCTTGGTGTATTTGATGTCCTTGCCTTGATTTGAAAGTTTTCAAGAATCTGACATAAATGTTGTAGCTCTTATGGGTGACCTGAATAGCCTTGTTTGGGCTAAAGCCTTGCTAGCTAGCTTTGATTACCCTGCTTGTTGTATAGCCCTTGGTGGGTGTAGAGAAGCTTTATTCTGCTGTCCTTCCGCTCTTCACTGCCTTTACCAGCATCCAGATGTGTCCTAGAGTTTAGACTTTGTGTTCAAAACAAACCACAAAAAGCAGTTTGGTAAAGTACTGATGCTACTATACTAAACCTCACTAATGATGAATTCCTCAGATTGATTGCAGCTAAACAGATGTTTCCGAAGTCTTTACTTACTTTCTTTAACAGAATTTTATTAAAGAATTCTATGACACTAAGAGCTTGTTTATGTATTTCTTTTCTTGGATATAGTTAAGAATCATGATGTATTTAGTCTTGGATTCTGTCCTGTGATCAGTGAAAAGTTTTGTTTAATAGGCATGGGAAAAAATGTTTCATTTTGTAAGCCAAGGCTATTGCTTAATAAATTGTCTTACTGTCTTAAGTGGTCATACTATTCTTAAAGAATGTTTCCAAGATACTGGAACAAATACAGAAATGAGATTATTGTGCCATAGAAATGAAAGAATAGACAAGCATTTGTCTGCTTAATCAGCCCTATCATTGAAACAACATCCCTTTGTACTTGCTCCTTGGCTACAGTGCTAAAGTAGAGCAGGACATGCAGGATTTTCTCAGCTGACCTATAGAGCTATTGGAGTCCCAGGTTTTAAAACTGGGACATAGATGCCATGCAAGTATTTTAATGATCTGTACACACAGGCATTTACATGGGAAGTCTGTTTACCAATCACAAGTGACCATCTTCAAAAGACTATTTTTTTTCTTTTTATGAAATTATGTAGCACTTGAGAAGTATTGTTATAGTGAAAGGTTATTTCACTGGAAAATAGGTTTGGATGGAACCTGAGGAAGCTGTTTGGTTAGGAGTCGCTCCCACCCTTCTTTCCAGAACCAGGGAGCAAAATCGGCTTGCATTCAGTTTCAGTGTAAACTCTGAGAAAGTGGCGAATCTGTAGTCTTGGGAGTGGAGAGGAACTCCAACAAAACAAGACAGCCCGACATACAGTAAAAACCTTTCACCACAGATCAGTCCTGGAGCCTAATTGACAGTAAAGGAGACTGTAGGAAACAGAACGATCTTTACAGAAATGGGTGTGGTAATCTGGTAAATTTATTAGGATCCTCCTAAGACATCAGATGGGAAAATGTTTAGTACCCAGTGCAAATTCATAAGACCTCTGCGTCCCAGTTTTCAGTGGGTCTGGGACATAAGAAATGGATACCTTCAGTAGTTTTAGCTTTGGCTTGGGAGCAAAAAGACCACTCATCATTAGTAGAGAGGGGAGTAGAGAACCAATTACTGGATAATTTTTGCCACTTATTTTGGTGCTTGCTTTTAAAAAAGTTTTATTTATAATGAAATTTTTATACATTATAAGAAGCTCCTTTTGTGCTAGAGGCACATGATGTGCATTAGGCTAATAATACACTGTAGTTGAAAAATACTTCTTGTGTGTTTTAAGCTTTGCTCTGTCAGTGCCCACTTCTGAGGGGTAGTATGTGTCACTTGGAATAGATTTGGAATAGATGTACTAATCATTAATTTTTAGGGATCATAAATGGAAAACATGAAATGGAACTTGGTAGGGAATTTTTTTCCATAGTTATAGCTAAAGTTTGTATTTGGTTGACTACTATGAACGATGTAGGAGATAAATACCTATTAAGACTGCTTGTATTTATGAGGCTTTTAAACTTGACAGAATTTAATGAGGCATTCCTGCTAGAAAAAAATGTGGTAAATTATTACTGCAAATTATGAATGTTTTTTACAAAAACCAAACAAAGATACTAGCCAAACTTGGCAGAAAATCATTAACTCTCAATAGTTCAATATATGCCAAGCATGTGTTCAAGATCATCTTACATAAAAGATTCATGAAGGGAAGACCCTGACCTGCTTGAGCTGCATGGCTTCAAGGCCTTTTCCATCTATTTAATCTTTGSTTACAGAAATTAAAGCTTCAGGTTTTCCGTACTAAGTCTTTTGGGTTACTTTATATTAGTTCTTCAAAGCTGAAGAATATCTGGCAAGAAACATGAAGGGCTGAACCCCAGCCTATGAACTACTAGAGAATATAACAGTTGATCAGAGCTAAAGTGTTCTTGTGCTTGACTTGCCCAATAATGCCATCCCACAGAAGATTAAAACACCAGCTTGGGAGTTACCAGTGTTTATTCAGGTGTGACATCCAGTTGGAACAATGTCTGTCTTTCTGTATGCTCAAAGGGTTTAAAATGCACTTTCTGTACACTGTACAGTGGCTCTGCTCTTGCACAGATCAAGTGATGAAGGAGAAACAGAGTTTTAAAGTTGCATCACATCAGGGAGATTTCCCAGTTTAGCTTTGCTGTCAGTGAGAGTACTAGATTTTACTTTTTTTTTTTTCATTAAAAGGAAAAAGTCAGTCTAGATAGAGCAGTAACGAATGGAATAATGAGCAGTGGCCCAGCCTCTCCCTCACAATGTGATGGACAGTGAGCACTGCAGAAAGCCATAAAAACTAAGAGAGCTGTGATTCTTTTGGCCTCTAGATAAGCCATCGCTAAAAGGATTTGGTATCTGTTATGAAAATGAGTGAATAGATACAGTTAAGTGAAGATTCTATTCTTCAATTAATAAGTAATTTCCATTGTGGAGTAGATAATTTATGCCTACTACCCAGGCAGCAATTGTGATTAATATGCTGCATTAGCTGCTTGAGCAGATAAAATCTCAACAGCTAAAGATCTTGTTTTCATGCAGATAAGGCTAATAGGAAAATCAAAGGAAGATAAAACCTTGAGAAGGTGATGTAATGCACAGAGCAAGTTATACCCTGTCGAAACTGTAAAGCTTGAATGAAATGTTATCAGATTTTCCTTTAAGGGAGGTGGAAAGAAAGGGTTATATATTGGGATACCTGCAGCTACACACCTGTAACATGATGGAAATGGAACTGACCTGTTTTGACAAATAGAGTGTGATGGCTCATTTCTTTATTTCCTACATAAAAAGAGCAGTGCTTTTTCTCCAGGACACCCTGTGTCTCACAGGCAGCATGGGCCAAACACCACCATTGACAGCAAGTGGGGTTTTGAGTATCAGATTAGTTGCAACAAGCAAGAGACTTTTCTTGGTGTTTTCTTTAGTCTGAACCTAATAAACTAAACTCCAGTTAAAGAATTTTGTATCTCTTTAACCTGTACATTAAAGTTAAATTGATTTTGTATTTATGCTGAAAAAAAATCAAAAAGGTTCCCTAAGGTCATCTAATTTGACTTCAATTACARGTCTGCACACTCCTGTATTCAGCAGACTATGCTTATTATTCATCTAATCTTAACATCTTTTTCCAAAGTTGTATTCCAGACACATTTGACAGTGTAGCAAATCTTCTTCTCACTGGCAAATTCACACTTTCGTTTTAAGATGCATAATGAAGCATTTGGGTCATGCAGAACACTAAGATAGGTGGTAATGAGTAGTAACTAGAATGAATACATGTAAACTATCCTCTGGTAAATTAATGTTCTTGTCCACAATAGATTTACTCTAAAAGGCATATTAATAGGAGAAATTTATGAAATAGAAGTTGTTTGTTTTTTCTTTTAGTACATAGAATCATAGAATCGTTAATGTGGAAAAGACCTCTAAGATTACCAAGTCCATCTGTCAAATATCATGCTGTTGTTTTCTTTATGTACATGAGATGTAGATGAGACAGTTCAAGTATTGTTGCAGTTGGAGTCAGTTGCCAAGTAGGATTTTAATTTTTTTCGCGGTTTGGTAATCATTCTTCTACTCTTGATTAAAATTAGGATCTTGTTTCTCCATTTTAACTAGCTTGCACCATTTGGTTAAACATATGATCCATTAGTCTTTTCCTTCTTGGTATTTATTTGGTTATCAATTATCTGTTTGGAATTGTTCTGAAATATGTGGTAGAAGTATTATTTCAATGGATCTTTATGGGGGATGATCTTTGGTCAGTTGAATGCCCCTGAGGCTATGTTGTCAGCAAATATTGTGTAGGTTTCTGCCATAACTGTGAATATGTTAAGTGCTGGGCTGCCAGTGTACAAAGTGGATTTTGAGACTCTAATTTTGGCTTAAAGAAAACACATCTCCAGATTTTACCTTTTTCAATGTATTTTATTAATGCATTGTTTCTAAATGTGAAGCGTTTTATCTTACTGTGGTTATACAGGTTGAGAAATTGTGCAGAAACAAAAACCAGAGCAATTGATTACAGTAAATTTGCATTAATTATGCTCCTTCTTTTGTAGATATTTGGGCAATCGGCTGCATATTTGCTGAACTATTGACTTCAGAACCTATATTTCACTGTCGCCAGGAGGACATCAAAACAAGTAATCCTTTTCATCACGATCAGCTAGACCGCATTTTCAGTGTAATGGGATTCCCTGCAGGTAATTTATTTTCATTAAAGCAGCAGACATAATGCTACTGAGTTGTTTTTGGTTTTTTTTCCTAAAGGAAATTACTAGTTGTTTGTATAGGTATGAAGAAACTGTCAGTTTGATGGATTTGGAAATGCTGACAATTAAAGAACAATAGTACTGGCCAACGAAAAGGAAGTCAAACAACTGCTCTAGTTATTTCTTCTTGTGTATTACTTAACCTACATGTTCAGAATTGTAAATGCTTTTTCTTTCCCCCTCCCCCACCAAAGATAAAGACTGGGAAGACATAAGGAAGATGCCAGAATATCCAACTCTTCAGAAAGATTTTAGAAGAACAACGTAAGTGATGATAATGTAACAACAGTTCACTGAGTGTGACAGAGGCAGGAATCGGCTCCTATGCTCTGGCTTTTTGGGGAGGCGATTTTGAAGCATTTGGGTTCTATCACTGTGACAGCTGTCCTGTTTGAATTAGCTGGGTTACTTGAATGGTATTTTCTCCCTCAGCTGCTTGTTAAAAACATCAACTGAGTGGCCTTCTCATTTCTCTAGAAGGGTTTGTCATAAGTGTCATTCAGTCTATACCAAGCACAGACAAATGAGCTTTCTTAACCCTCTTCTATTACATATTCAAGATAACGTCATTCATTTTGTGTGTGAAAGAATAGAGAAGCACTGGTATTTTTGACAAGCAGATATGTGGAGACAGCAACATACTGGACAGAAATATCTCTGGAAGGTAATGTGTTCAACAGATTGTGATGCAAGGCCTGTGTAGGATCTGAGAATTTTACTGTTTCCTGGTGCTTTGACTAAATTAATAAAGTTGTGGTAATAGATCAGAGCTTGTAAGGAGTCATGCAGACTCCTTAGAGTAAGGTAGAGGACATGGATTCAGGAGTTTTGGATTCTGTTTCCAGCTCTGACGTGAATTCATTACACTGGCTTTAGGCAAGATATGAAGTTTAGCTGTGCATGAAGCTTCTTTCTTTTGAAAATGGCTATAGATAACCTCTGGAGTTGTAAATTAAAGGCAAAGCACAGGTCATAAATATTTGGGGCATTTTTGAGCTTGGGAGCTGTAAGAACTCTATAGTTTTCTGTAGGCTGGGGAGACAGAATGGTAATCTAAATGCTCTGCCAAGTTCTAACTGGAAACAACTTAATAGCTTAGATCTTGAGCTGTGACAAACTGCTGAGCACTTTCTGTGGCAGAGTTGCTTTAGAAAACTAGAGTATAAACTTCAAGTTGTGTCTCTCTGTCCTATGTCCATATCAACAGCTTATCCATATACTGTAGAAGCTACATGTTTCATGGAAATAATCTTTACACAGTTGATAGCACTCCTGTAGGTGAAAAGCACACCTTATGTGTGCAACTGCTAGATAATAAATATCTGACATGTCTTCTGATAGCAGTTTTTTTACAGTTTACTTATTGAGGGCTGGTAAATGTTTTTGTGATCACTTGATAGAATTCCTTGTTTTTAATGCACTATTATTTCAGACACGTCTTTCTTTAACTGTATTTTTCAGATATGCCAATAGTAGCCTCATAAAATACATGGAGAAACACAAAGTCAAGCCTGACAGCAAAGTTTTTCTTTTGGTAGGTGCAACTTGAAAATTGCTGTGATGTCAGGAATGAAATGCATTTCTAAGGGTAATATCTGTGTCTGTTCTTCTGTCTCATTCTAATGAACACCAATGTTAAAGAAAGCTATTTTTTACCAACTGGTCATTTTTGAAATGTGTTTTCTTCGTATGCAATTATGCTGAGGGTGTGCTTAAACTGCTGGTACTGAAGATCTGAGAGTCTTCTCTAATTAACATCTGCAAGGCATTTGTATACCCAGACTTACTTTTAGGTCTGCTGTGCAAATAGGAGAGTGAGTAGAATACATGTCTTGATTCTGTGTTGTTTCAGAGAGCTAAAGAGGTCCCAAAAGCTAAAGAGTTTTGTGAAGAAAGGGGAGAGGAAAGGAGAAATTTCTTTCTTGTAGTAATTCTGTTTTCTTTTTCTTCCCTCTGACAATAGTCCACCACTGTTCTGTGGGTGATTCTAAACAAAATCCCTAAACATATATTTGCTGGTTGCCTAGTTGAGTCATCCATTGTGGGCCAACACAGGGTTGCTCTGTCTAATATGACATCATTTCTGGATGCCTCTGTGATGACTTAGTGCTGTCTAAATTTAGGAATGAAGTTCAAAGTGACTTTGCTAATGCTGTGTATAGGGAGCTCTCTGATGAGGCTCTTATTGCAGCTTGAGTTCCAGTGGTCTGTTTTCAGTAACAAATTCAGCATAGCAGTCATCTCTCTAGGTCCTGGCAAAGATTTGCTCTTGTTAGTAGCTGCTGGATGATGACACAAATAGCTGTGGAAACAAAACAGGTTTGTCTCAAGTGGGTGGAAGGGAAGAATTCCCATAAGACGAGCGAGACTTGAAGAGAAATGAATTAAAATTTCTTAAACTCAGCTTACTGGGCACACACTGGAATCAGCTGAAGGGTAAGTCTAACTGAAAAGATGACTATTTTAAGAGACATCATTAGTTAGCATGTGAATTTCCGTGTTTTCCTACTAAAGGTGGAAGCCTCCAGAAGACCTGCTTGCTGGCAGCTTATATGGCTAATTCTTCAAGGCTGAACACTAAGTTGAGAGTCATCTTGGGTGGGTAGGATGCTTTTCCAAGAGGAAGTTTTAAATAGATCTCTAAAGAACAACAAAATAACTACATTTTGCTGTTCTTTCCGAACATCATGAAGAAGACTTAGTTYGCTAGGGAAGGTCGTTTCTGTTAGATTTTTCTCACAGTTCACAGAGGTGACTAAAGGTGGTTTAATGATCAGCCACAGAGATGGAGGCTGATCTCAAATAGGTCAGTCTCCCAGAGCTCTGAATAAGAATGCCCAGGAATATGGATAACCTTCTTGATACCTGATTGCTGTACTGAGGAGGTTCATTGTACCTAGAAATTGCCACAGCTGTGCTACATCAAAAAGACTCAGTGCCGACCTTATTTTGTGGAAGATCCTAAAAAACAGTAGATCTTGAAGGAAAGGTGTGCATTGTTCTCCCAAATCAAGAGATAATCATTAGTCTGCTAATGAGCTTGGAGGTACATATGCTTTGAAGCAGACTCCCTAAAACTCCTTGTTCATATCCAAGGTAGTTATTTTTATGAGGTAACCTCCATCTTGCAGGCTGACCTCTGAAGACATCTGCTTTGTAAGAGTCATTGATTGAGACTCTGTGCTAATGAATACAGGAAGTGCGGTGCATGGGGAACAGATGGCATCAAGTACATCAGTGCCGGAGAGCAAGTGACTCTTGACAAAGAGAATGATGTTATGCCATTCTGCTGATTGACATTGAATGATAATGTCTACATGAAGGGCAGAATGTTTTCCATTCAGGAAGAGGCATCTGTTCTTGCTGTCCTGGAAAAGTTACGAGCATAGTGTTTATAGCTGTCATGTCAGGCCAGTGGAGCCTGAGAGTGAGCAAGCATGAGACCTGCTGAGAAGTATGAGATTTTAAAGAAGTCTAATCTCATGAGTTTCCTATGTTTTGTTAGCAGCTGCTGCCCTGAAAGCAAATTGTCTCCAGACATTTTTTTATTCATTTTCCCGGAAGCTACAGATAACCAGACTTTCTCAAAGAAGTTGATTCACGGTAGCATCACTGATAGGCGGATTATCTGGCTTAGAGTGATGTTGTGTGTGGTATTACTTGGAATGGGCGAGCTGATTGTATCCTCGGGAGTGAAGCAGCAATGCGAAGGGAATGAGCAGATCATTAAAAGGGCCAAGATATCTTTAGGTCTCCTGCTGCACTACATTAGCCTTATCTATGAGTGACAAAGAATACAGGCCATGTTTGGAGGCAGTTTGTGATGATGGTGTTACATGGCAGAAAACTGGAGGAGCTTTCTCTTGAGTAGCACTGCAGCAACCTGGTCTGAGGAAGGAGTCCAGAGGGCAGAGGCTGATGCCCTGTACTCTTCTGTCAATGGTGACATCTGGTACCAAAGGCCAGGAGTGGCCTTGTACAGAATGTGCATGTTTGTCCCTGAAGTCATTGTGGAGGAACTGGGAAATTTGCATAATCTGCAATGGTGTCAGAAGCTGCTATAACTGACAAAAAAATTGCATGTAGGGAGAGGTGATTTGAAGTAAAAATACTGAGTGCCAAACTATTGTCTATATTGTATTGTGTGAGGTCACTGTGTAGAGAGCCAACATCACATTAGAAGTTCATTTTGTTAAGATGCACAGGAAATGTAGGGTTAAGAGTTATCTGACCACACAAATATATGGTAAATTAGTGCCCATTCAAACCCTCCAGGTGTGTACAATGCAGGAATATCTTGAGGTGTATCTCTAGGCAAGCAGCAGAAATCAATTCAGGAGCTGGTTGCAAATCAACTGATAGGTGGAGAGACAGCCCAAATGGCTCTTTGTTTTGTTGTCAATCTGTTCAGGTCTGTGGCCGATAAAGTATGTGAATAAGGAGAGGTGGGAAGGATGTGGCAAAAGTACAGAGAGTGTTGGCACCTTATCTTTCAAGTAGGGTACAAGTACAACTATTGAGAAAGGAAATACAGGGAATCATCTTCCTTGAGCAGGGTGAGTGCTTTTACTGAGGCTGTTTACTATAGCATATATATAGAATATAGAATCRTATGTCAGGTTTTTAATTTATTGGAACAAAAAATCCCAAATACCCATGCCAAAATCACATTATTTTGCTGAATATCCAGGCAGTTTTTGTTGGAGACCTAAAAGATAGACTTTGAGCTGAACTGTCTTTTGCTGGAGGAATTTTATTTTCACTACTGGCTTGAATTAAGAGAGTACTGTGTGAGAGCAGGATACTATATAATGTAATTTGAGCACCCAAATTTCCTACTGTAAGTTTACCAGAATGTGATAAATAAATAACTATTTAGAATAATGTGATATCCCTATAATTCCTGTTTTATACTACTAATATATTGTAATCCTCTCTTATAGCCTGCTGCAGTCAAAAGCATTCTAGCTAATAAGTTTGTCTTTGTTTTCTGCCTAGCAAGGAAGAAACATTGCTAGGAAGGGTCTGCTCCTCTTCTTTCTCATTTCAGTACCAATTAGAGTGGGTTTGGGAGCTGCATGAGTAGCAAAGTGCTCTGATTCTGGAATGTTGCCAGTACAAGAAATGAAGATTTATTGTTTCTGTCCCTAAAGCGATATGGAAAGTCCTGGTCATGTTCAGTTCATTCTGACACTTTCTTCCTTTTGTGTCACCAGGGCAGAACAGTGTAAAAGCTATACATGTGCCACAACAAGAAGCTGTTATTTAGAAATGGTGCTTTATGTACCTGTAATAGCTGAATTCAGTGTTGCTTTAGCACAGTGGTTCAGCCTTAGCAATTATATTGCCTGATACACTTAGCTGTTTATTACGTGAGAAATACTTCACAACCATAGTGCTTTGGTGGATATCCATTGTAGTTCTTGAGAACTTCACTGAACAAGCAGTGCTAACTTAGACTTGTCTGGACAAGCCAAAAATAATTTAGCAATCTACAATCCAAGACATACAAGTCATAGTTCAAAAAATGATAATTTGATAAGCTTTTTGCTATTTTTAATGTTATACTTTGCAGCTTCAGAAGCTTCTTACTATGGACCCTACAAAGAGAATTACCTCAGAGCAGGCTTTGCAGGACCCCTACTTTCAAGAGGATCCTCTGCCTACATCAGAGTATGTATTCCTTCTTCTGTGCACATCCAGGGTATCTTCTTTCTGCTACATGCTAATCCCTGAAATGACATGACAGCTAAAAAATTCACAGATACCTACCTGTGTCCACAAGAAGTGGACTCAGGCATGCCCAGTAGAAAATACAAGTGTAGTACAGAAGTGTCTACTGGTGCCAGAACTGAGTGGTCATGAAAAATAACCCAACCACACTAGTGGTGTAATTCTGAACGTACTACCAAAGCTAGAGTGACAATATTATTGCAGTATTTAGAAAATTATTCTCTGTCCTCTTTTGTTCTGCCTTACACAGCCTCACAGAGCCCTTTTCTGCATTGCCTGGTTTGATTGTGCCTCTCCCTAGGAGTAGGACAGTTCTCTGACCTACAGCCTCTTCCCGTGCCCTCTTTCAAAGGGTAACACTGTGAGAAGAGAAAAGTGAAAGAGATAAATGGCTGCCTAAAATCCCACAAATCCTTTGTTTGGAAGGCTTGAGAGTACAGAATTGATATCTCTGTATATTTTATTGTCATGAAAAGTTCAAATGATATTCCAGCTAGCAGACTTTTTCAGTTTCTCCCAGTTTTTGGAAGCATGGTGGTGCATAGCATTATGATCTGTAGGAACATGATGCAGGTAGACTTCTACCTCTGCTTTCACTGTTTCCTCAGCTAGCAGGCAACACTAAAAGGACGGAACAGTCACTGGAGTTCAAAAGGAGTCTAGCTGAGGCTGGTTGGTTTGGTTTTTTTAAATTTCTTTTTCTGTTTGAAAAAACCAAACACTACATGGCAGTGAGATTAGGAACTGTTTACACCCTTAGAAAAATCGTGTCATGTTGATTGTATTCTGAATGTTATCATAGAAATGGAAGAAATTGATACTGGTCAAGATCTACCACTAATTTTCTGCTTAGTGTTTATCTGATGCTATCCTATTTAGAGCTGCAACTCCCCATGGATTACAGGATAACATTGTGATAAGGTCTCTGCCRTAAATATTGAGGAATGTTCCAAATTCCATTGGCCAGCTGAATTTAAAAGCAATTTTTTTTTCCCTAAACAAGACCTGAGAAGCTTGTTGAAAGTAACTCTGCAGTTGTGATTGGCAAATATATTTCAGCCTGTTGTAGGCCAAGGCAGACTCATAAGACACTAACACTCTTTGGATCAGGCCTTTTATTCAGTGAGCCGTGCATGTTCCAACTAGGTGTTGTGGAGCCTCTGACACTGTGTTTGTTCATTTTACCATCTGGATCAACAAGTGGTCGTTCTGGCATTCGGGCATGTTCAACCATGCCGTGATTTCTAAATGACAGCTTCGTGCCAACAGTAAAGAGATCTGAAATTATGATCAGCACTTACCTTGGGTGCTCACACTGCCACTCACTTGTGGAAATAGGACTCATGAAATACAAGAAATTAAGTGGTGTTATATGCATGGGGTTAAGTAAATGTATGCCATATGTACATATTTGTGGAGTGTTTACTGTTTACTGTGTTTCAGTGTGTTTGCTGGCTGTCAGATTCCGTATCCTAAAAGAGAATTCCTCAATGAAGATGAACCTGAAGAGAAAGGGGATAAGGTATAATAAACTCCTTGTGTTTGTGGTTTTTTTTACTTTCAAGTATGTAATAAGAAAACATCATGGTGCTACCAAATGCAAACTAATGAAACATGAAGAGTTAAAGAAAAATGTGTTTCCAGGGCAACACTCTCTTAAAACTGCTTCTCAGACAGTTGAAAAGTATCAGATGATTTTGGGATGTCTCAGGTGGTATCACCAGCATGGTTTGCCCTGGCCTTTGGGGAATGAGCTGGATGGGCTGTTCTGTCAGCAGTAGCCTGCTCTCAGCTGCTATTGTTCCAAGAGGACCTTGCTACCTCCTTCAGCACCGCATGATGAAAATACATTGTGAGCACATGAAAAGAATGGCATTTTCGTTGTATGACTGGCATACATCCAGCCATTTGAACGTAGATGGCTGTCGGGGTCTCAAATAAATAGTGGCAGCCTGCTTCTGGCACTACATCAGAAAATTTCATCCATCTGCACACAGTTTCCTGATCATGTTTTAAGGGCCCTCAGACAAAGGAGTAATAAGGACTGTGAGCTGTTCTGGTAGCAACAATCTGCTCTGAATATTCTATTTCTCGTAGCCCCATGGACATGGGCAAGAGCTTGTTTGTGTGCATAGTAAATTTTGGTGTGTTTGCAACCTAATGCGATTGCTTGGTGCGTGTAACTCAGCTGTGCTATGTGACCACAGTGATTGTCCCATCGCACTGTGAAGGCTGGACAATGGTGCTATAGTGTAGGAGACAGCATGTTATTTTCACTGAACAGTGTACAGTGAGGCACCACTATTGATGTATAGCTAGCAAAAGGTGAAGAGAATAGTCTTGAACTGCAGTTATCTCAGGACTGTGTGAAAAGGACTATCTTTTGGAGAAACCATTTGACTAGATGAATCTTCCGTTTTCGATTTTCTGTGTAACATGACAGATTAGCTGAGTTTAAAATTATATTTCAGAGAGCAAATTTGGTTTTCAGAACTGTTATTGTAGATTCTTTTTGCTGAGAACAAGTGGTAGTGTCCATGATTTTTGTGTCCAGATAGTTTTTTCCAAAGAAGGAAATAGACCGCTGAGCAAAAACAAAATGAAAGTCATGATACTGATTTGATTGTAATTTAGTTACTAGTTTTGCTTCAACTCTCACAGCTTCAAAAAACAAGAAGAAACCTTATGAATTAAAATTACTCTGGCTTTTTTACTTTTAAGTCAGTGTACTTAAAAATAAATATCCATCTTTTTCTTGGGAGTGTTGTGGGAATGATGACAATTGCATGTTTATATTCAAAACAGCCAATATATAGATGGTCTTGAGATTGTTGAGGACAGTCAGGTATTTATGCACACTTCATTAAATTAAACTCTTTTCAGACTATTTAGGTAATAGAAGTCACACATGACTCATTGAATATGTTCCCACAGTGTAGAAAATGTGGAGGTAAAGGATATTCTGAAAGTTGAATCTGTGCCATGTTCTGTTGCTTTATGATGCTATTGTGAATGAAAGGTTTTATTTGTTTCTAGACTGGTTTGTTTCTGGTTTGTTTTTAAAACCATAAATATCTGTATAGTCCTTTGGAAACCTGAGAAGTTCTGTGTGTTTATTAATTTGGAACTTGAATCTGAATTAAATAACGTTTAACATAAGCGTCCATTCTTCAGAATGGCTAATTGTTAGACAGCAAGGCTAAAATAAGAGTTTGTAAATCAAAGTGAAAAGATTACTTTCTCCTTTAAATTCTGTTAGGCTAAGTTTCTGCTAGGTTTGTTTGTAGGTGGGACTGAAATGTCATTTGGGTAATTTGTTCCTGAGAGGTGACATATGGCAATATATTGCTAACCGTATACCTCTTACAAATTTAGTCATTTAGGAACTGCCACGAACCAGGCTGACCTGAGGACAATGTTTCTGCTGGTGAAAGCCATTTTTGTTCAGTAAGGTGGTGCAGCCAGATCCCAGCTGAAGACTGACAGAGCAGGTCTCAGTCCCTACCCAGGCAGTAGCAGCAGCAGTTCCACAGAAGAGCACTCAGGCTAATCAAGTAAATTTTGTGCTAAAATCAAAAGTGCAAAACATGGGGCCTACAACAAGCTCTTGACTTCGATTATGAAAACACACTCCTATGAAAACACAAATTTTGGAATTCTAACACAAATAGTATCTCAGTTATTGGTGTGTGTTTGTGTAAGTGAAGCTCAAACCATTATAGAAAGATAAATTGCTTCTCAATAGCTTTTTTTGCAAGCAAGTTTGATTAACTTTTTAAATTATTGAAGTTTAAATTTCTCAGGAAATAGAATCTGGCTGAGATGGGATTTGAGGACTAGAGTCAGGAGGATACATTATTGGTTTTGCTAAACGTAAAATGGCATTGCAACCCACCACTTAAGTCCTTGAAGATGCAAGGCTTCTTTGTAATCTTAAATGATACATCACTGCAAATTTTGTCTGAATGTATCTTGGGAGACCATTGTGATGAATGACATAGATACAGATCTTTTATGTAATTTATCTGAGGTAACTAAAAAGCCTCTTGGTGATTGGTGGCATGAAGAATTTTCTGCTAGTGGCAACTGGTTGTCATGATTTCTGAGAAACTAATAAAGTGAGGTTTTTATTAAAAGGCTGCCATACTAAAGCTTTGATCATTATATAAGCAGATATTCTAGGGGGAAAAAAAAAAAAAAACTATCCTGGAATGTTCCCTACAGTATATTGGGGAAGGGTAGTAAGGCTTTTTAATTCAATCCGTGTCAGTTGAAGGTTTTTCCATGATGAGCAAGTGACATATCTCACATTTGGAGTGAAATTGCTTTTCTTTGCAATTCTCTTAGGTGCTTTAGTGCTCTGATGGAGGAGCCATCCCTGGTGCTCGAAAGCAGATGAATGTGTTGTCTTTCCCAGAATGTCTAACCATGGAGGGCAGAGTTGCACTCTGCTGATTTTCTGACCTTCCCTGCACTTCCCCAAGTAGTCTTTTTAATCTGTAACCCTCAGAAGAGCTCTCGGTGTCTTTTGCTCTTGTGTTCTCTTTCTTAACCTTTTTTCTCCCTTTTGTGACACTTTTCTCTGTTTCTCTTCCTGCTAGGTCCCAGTGTCGTCTTAATTATCTGGCTTCCTGTCCTTTGCTAGTCTTCTCCTTCCCTTGCCAGATTCTTCTTTCAGCTGTTTCCTCCTCGTTTCTCTTCAACTATTTGTCTCTGGTCTATTTTCACTTTTCTGTTATTTCAGTAAGATTTTTCTGACCCTATACCTTGTGCACTATGCTGGACCCTATTCCCAGTATAGCACTCTTTGTAAGGTGCTTAAAAGCACAGGAGACCAAAAAAGTAATGAAACCTGTTTCTGGCTTTGCCACAGAATTTCCTCCCAACCTGGAAGACATTATATCATTTCTTTGGTCTTAATTTGCTTACCTTTCTGGCAGTAATGCTGCTACAACCTTCTTTGGGTTATTATGAAGTGAAAGTCTGAAGAGTGGTTTTGATTCGGAGTGAAAAAGGCTGTTGAGGCACTTAGAATAACTTACCGTGGTTCACCCTGTCTGCCACTGAGCACTAGTGAAATTTTGGGTGTTTTGATTTAGCTCATTAGGCGATTACTGCTTTATACATGGTTCCTTTTATCCTCTCTGAATGCTTGGGTAGCTGTAGGAGGCACTACACTGTCTTTCCAGTTTAAATCCAGTTTGCTTTGTTAAAAAAGCAAAACGACCCTAAGCGGGATACCCCCATCAGGTGTGCAAGACTGTAGTGAGAATGAACGTCTCCCAGTACTCAGCCTTGCTGTGTTTTCCCTTTGAGCAGACGCGCCTGCCTCTCCCGCGGTGATGCTGGGGTTGGCAGCTCCACGAAGCTCACGAACCTAGCTCAGAGCAAGTGACCGTGTTGTGTCGCTTCTTCCTTCAGAATCAGCAGCAGCAGAATCAGCATCAGCAGCAAACAGCACCTCAGCAGCAGGCGCAGGCAGCGCCGCAGCAGCCGCAGCCGCAGCAGCAGAACAGCACCCAGACCAACGGGACGGCGGCGGGCGCCGGCGCGGGAGGAGGGGGCGCGGGCGCGGGGCTCCAGCACAGCCAGGACTCCAGCCTCAACCAGGTGCCTCCAAACAAGAAACCACGCATAGGGCCTTCAGGCGCTAACTCAGGCGGGCCTGTCATGCCTTCAGATTATCAGGTACCTCCGGAAATTTTCCTGCTTTTGATACCGTAGGGCCAAGGGGCAAAATGTCGTTTTCCCCCTTCCCCGCTGCAAGAACAGATCATGTTTTAATGAATTTCTAATGTAACGTGAGCAGGCATGCTGTGGTATATTCGATTAAAATGTGGGGTTTAAGTTCAAAGGTTTTGTTCTCTGATTAGTAATTTTCAATAGAGTGCCAGTTTGACTTGTATCTACTGCACCCTGTAAAGTGTTGAGGACTCATCCACTCCGGAAAAGCACTAAAATATTTGCTTAGCTTTATATTTGAGAGTAGTCTTGCTGAAGCCAATGGATATAAATGCTGTGTTGCATCAAGTTCAGAATATTCAAGTCTTGGCAATATTAACTCCCATGTGAGCAACAGATGTGAGAAGATTCTGAGAAGCAGAAGCAAAGTTAGAACCAGGCTCCCCCATTTCATTCCTCATATTGCCACATGTGTGAAGTGGTTCTGTAGTTTATTCTGGTATGTTTCTAAGTCTACTTCTACTGTTAAAGAAAAAATCCATGTAAGCACAGGAATGAAAATTTGGTTCATCCATATGATTCATGCCAAAGTAGGGCACAAAGACATGCATTGTTTCTAATGTGACCAAAGCAGAATAGATTTCATGTTTTCTGGTACAGTAGCATTCATAAGCAAAAGCAATATCACTGAATTATTTTTGGATTTGCATACTTTTCTTTACTTACTAGAATTATATTTTCCACTGAAAAAGTGACTTACATGAAATACAGAAAACATTGAACTTACCAGGATCTTCAGTACTTCTGTGTTCATACTGGCTGGCACAGTAGTTAGTTGAAAGCAGAATAAAAAAAGGTAGATATTAAAGGTAAATTTTAAATTATGCTAGGGATTCTGTCTGCTCCTAGTCTCCAAGAGGATCCCACCTGGGAGAATGTTTTTTTCAGGCTGCTTTAAACTTAAAGTAAGTAGGTTTTAAAGTACCAAGTTCTAGAGTTGTTTTGACTTAGCCCTCTAGACCTTCTGCACAGACAATTGATTTCTCAGTGCCAGACATATTTCTCCCATTTTTGTTTGACTCTTTTAGTTACAAATGATCATGAAGGCATTGAGGGCAATTTAAGGGGAAAGACAACTAGGTTTCTTTTTTGAAAAGTTCCAGACAGGCTTAAGGCCTGGACAGATTGCTACAGCTATCTGACTACACAGTATTTATGGCTGGTCTGGTTTGGTCTATACTTTGAGGACTGGTGTGCTGCATTTGATGATATCCATTGTAGAATTCTTATCCAGTTCTCTGAATTGTTGGCAAACTTCCCCCTTACAAGTTGCTAGCAATCTAAATATTCTTTTTTTC
The DNA here is from genome assembly GCA_018881555.1 of Amblyornis subalaris. Classification (NCBI taxonomy): domain Eukaryota; kingdom Metazoa; phylum Chordata; class Aves; order Passeriformes; family Ptilonorhynchidae; genus Amblyornis; species Amblyornis subalaris. Next base: position 18,864,385 of record JACAXG010000002.1, on the reverse strand, counting down.
AGACTTTTTTTTTTACCCTCTATGATGCTTTCCTTCTAAACTTTAACAATACAGACATCAAAATCATGATCTGTATGTTTCCTTTACATCATTCTCTAAATTATGTGGTCTGATTATCCATTTTTACACTTGTGTTTGGCTATCTGCCCTTAACTTCTAGCTGACTATCTTCTATTTCGGAAAGGAATGTCTGCAATTTGTCCAAGTCTGACTTCGTTAAAAACAAATTCTCTTATGTGGAACAAAAATAAGCATGGGCACGTTAATGCATTCTTGTAGTCTTATGGCATTAATTTTACTCCATTTTATCTTATTCAGAAGTAGGTAGAAGACTCCCTTTGCTTTGAGTTTCATTTAGCGTGTGATCCAAAGTCTCCGTTGAAGTTTTTTTGTTGTTCACCAGCCTCAATATATGTTGCTTCCACAAATGACAGTGCAAATTCCTTGTTGAATTTTACTGAGCATTCCTTATGTGATCTTGGGTATTTTGCTTAGTGTGATGAGCTGATGCTTTTCATCCAGAAGGAGCTCCAGTAAAGTCATAGCATTTATCACATTTCTTTTTCATTAGAAGTTGAAAAAACTTGCAGAATTTTGAGAAAAATTTCGTGTTTCAGACACTCTGTTACACAAACGACCTAATCATGTGGATTGCAGTGGGGTTTACCTGGCTGGGGAGTCTCCTGTCCATTGAGCAGTACTTCTCATGCCGAGGGATTTTGCAGCTTGCATTATTGGGCAGCTCATTATTAATTCTGGGCAGGGAATGGTTATAGTAATGAAAGAGCAAATTCAGCAGACTGGGGGTTGCAAACGATCCATGAATTTGTCTTTCTGAGGTTGGAGTCCACTGAGCTGACATCCCAAACTGTGGAGAGCAAAAGAAAAACGTTCAGGAAAATGAATGTTAGGTTATGCACATACACATGCCCATCTTCAAGCAGTTGTCCCTGTTTCCAGTCGATAAGGCAGCAGGTTGAAAGACATGCCTAAAATCGTATTATTTTATCTTACTGGCAAATTTTTCATTTCGATAAATTGAGTAACTCTTAAGTCATGGTTGTCTTTTTCTCAGAAAAGAATAAAATGTTTCTCTATAGCGTTTACTATTGCATATCTCAAGAAGAGTGTTAGTGGCCTTAGCAGTTTGATTTTGCATTAATAGCATTTACAATAATGATAGACATAGGTTTAAGAAAGATGAATTTTGGAAGGCAATCTGCTCTCTCATGTCTAGTGTATTTTTTCTTCAGAAAGTGGGTGTGTACGTGTTGTACTTCTAGGTGTTTGCTAGGGACCTTGTATATTTTGTGTGCTGTGTTAAGGCTGATTGCAGATCAGAATGATGACTTATTTTATGGGACCCTAAGTTGCACTCTTTAGTCAGGTTTTCCAACATTCATGTTTTAATGGACTCTGGAGAGGTTAAAACTTTCCTGAGCTGCACAGTCCTAACAGGCTGGTTTTCATTCCCCTGATCCCTCTCTTTTTTCCTGCAGCACTCCAGCTCACGCCTGAGTTACCAAAGCAACATTCAGGGATCTTCTCAGTCCCAGAGTACAATGGGCTATTCCACATCGTCTCAGCAGAGCTCTCAGTATCACCAATCTCATCAGTCTCACAGGTACTGAGAGGCCTGACAGGCTGCACTCAGAAAGGAATGGACTAGAAGCCAGAAGACTCCAGCAATATGAAGTTCATAATGATGAGAAGACCAAAAATACAAACTATGATGCAGAATTAAAATTCATGATGACAAAAGGAAAACTTCACTCACTGAAGACTTCCCCCACCCTTACCCTATCCCCATCCCTTTATTGCCATAAAGGAGATTCTTGTGAAGTTTTCCTTCCTCCCTGCCCTTGCATGTGCTCCATTGTGGTTACTCTAATGAACCCTTCTGATCTGAACCCAGCACTTAACTTCTTTAACCTTTGGAATTTTGAAGGATTCCTGGTGCACCTTCCTTATGCTGTAGTGATTGCCATAAATCTGTCTTTTCAATCTCTTTGATGGGATTTTAAAGTTTTAAAATCTTGAACTCCCAGGCTTTCAAGCTTGTATATAGTTAGTTTTATACTAGGCAAACCAGTTTAGCTATACAGGTATATTGCACCTTTTTAAAGCACTATGTTATTTTCACAGGATATTACTGTTTTGCTCATGGATGTCAAGAACAGCRAAATTTTACTGTTCCAGAGTATTTTACTATTCTGTTTTTATTAGTCTAGTTTTCAGGCAAAGTATTAAAAATAAAAAATTTTAAAAATTAATAAAATGAAAAAAGAAAAATGAAAAAAGAAAAAAAACCACCCAAGTCTCTGCAGCGACAGATATGCTTCATGCTACTGGACTGAATGCCAAACAGAAGATTGCTGATATTTCTTAACTCATTCACATTGAATTCTTGAAATCACAGTGATCATACTCTGACTAGTTTTAAATTAAGCATTATTTTAAATGAAATCAGGACAGTCACATAGAAAGGAGATGCTTTCAGGATCTGTTGGAACAGAAGAATGGAATGTCTTCCCAGGCTGGACACCAAAATAGTCAGGAAAATGTATTTACTGCCCTCAAGTCTCGGTAGGAATGTGGATGATGGCCTTTTCCTTTTTTTCTGTTAGGCAGCTGATTAATGTGTGTGAGAGTTCTATAAATTTAGCTTGCTTTCACATTCCTGTGTCAGTTTTCAAAATTTAAAGGTGACAGAAATCCTAAGACTTGCAAAAACAAATGTATTTAATAATTCTGTGTTAGAATTAATAATTAAGGGAAATTATTGTGCAGTTTGAAAAGCATGTTGAAAATTGTTCCTTTTTCATGTTTATAATGCATATTCTGTGTCCCTCACATTGCTGTGATTAACCAGATTAGTTACACCAGATGCGCTTGATTGCACTGAAATGTTTCTTTTTCCCTAGAGCAAACATGTTTTGATTGTGCCTAAGGGACTGTAAGTGGATGGGTAGCTGGCAGAAAATCCCCAGTAATTAAGCAAGAGTTCAGAAGCATAATCAGAGGATTATTGTCCAACTTCTGGAACCACAGTTATTCGGAAAGACACAACATGTAATTTGGGACAGCTTCGTTTTTGCTTCAGCCTTCAGAAATAAGTCTGACTCTTGTTGCAGAAAACCTGGAGAAATTCATTTAGAAAGCTACTGGCAATGCAACATCAGTGAGCTTCTACAGCTGGTGTCCAGAGAAGAGGTGAAGTGAGAGGAGTTTACATGTTAATGGTCGATGTTACAGCTTTTTATACTGCAGTGTGTTCTCCTCTGTCCTGTGCCCACATATGAAAAAATGGTGTACCCATACACATTGACACTGAAGTTGTGATCAGATATAGCAAGATGAGTAGATCTGTTTGCTCTGAGGAGAAGGCTTTTCATCACAGCTAGTCATATGTATGTTTCTACTGGATTTGATCTCCCAATCGCCTTTTGTGCCCCCTTCCTCCTCAGACTCATGCTGTTTTCATACCTTTTGTGAGCAGTTGGCTTGCTTTGGCCATACCTGCCATTATGTGATTTTGACAACACCCAGCTGCTCTGGAAAAGCAACTAAAACCTGCTTTTGTCATCAAATGGATAAGAAGGTGGTAAAAAATGAAATGAAGCAATTGGAAGGAAAAAATTATATCTGGGGAAAAATAGTTTCCCAAAGGATACTTTCAATGTGTAACCCTTGAAATGCTACATTTTATACATACTGTAGTACCCTGTTTGAAAGAACAGGTTTTAATTGTTCCTGTATTTCGGTGACTCTGGGGTGACATTCTTTCTGTCTCACCTCTTCCTGATGTTAGGATGAGGTACTTTTGAGCTAATGGATATTTGGCCAATGCCATTAAGTAACACTTCTTTTATACTTTTACAACTTGAATGAATGTTGTATTTCTGGAAATTAACCTATGGCAGTGTGATTTTTTTATCCCCTCCGGTTCTATTTATCCTTCTGTTCTCTCAAAATAATTTTGTCTTTTCTACAGTTATCTAACCTTTCTTCTCCCTGCTSTGACCTGCAGCTGATCATCAAAATTCTTATAAGATCAGGAGGTGGCAGGGAATCATATGATTAATTAAAGTGGGCTCTTGTGCCAATAAGGCAAAATCGTGGTGTAGATTAATCTGTATGTAGAGTGTGAAACTTCACAGCAATGTAAGGTGCTTTAATTGAGTGAGCTTCCAGCTTCTAGAGTGACTGCCTCAACCTCTCTCTAAGCTGCAGTTGCATTTCTTGCCTTGGTTAGGTCTGATGGACGACCACATGCACTCTTCTCTCTAGCTTTCGTGTGCACATGTGAAGCCAAGCTGACCTCCTCTGTTCCTTCAAATTCACGTCTGGGAGGAGAGTGAATAAAAGCAACGGTGCCAGCTGCAAAATGTAGGCTCTGCACACTCTTGTAATTCCTTCCTGGTGGTGAAATAATTGGCCTTTTCTTGGGAGCTTGATGCATGCTGCCAGGGTGGGTGGCAGTCATAGCGGAAGAAGCCTTGCTGTCTAGGAGTCATCCCATGAGGTAAAAACTCTCTGCTTTCAGAAGTGAATTGAGCAGTTTGTCGTGAGAAACCAGGATCATGTCATTTTTTATGTTATTTTTTGCCTGTGCAGTTTCATTATTACTCAGCTCTGTCTCTGCCCATGACCTTTAGACCCTCACCAAAGTGTTTCACACCTGTACTGAGAGGAGCAGAGCTGTCTTCTCCATCCTGGTAGGAGGGCAGGCTGCTGAGTACAGCTTTTCCCGTTGTGGTTCGGAGGAAACAAACACATGAGGAATGAATGGGATGAGCAGCCTGGTCCACGTTGGTGAAATTTATGTAGCGCAAACTGCACAATGAAGGAAAAATATAGGGAAAGCTGCGAGTCCTGCACTGTATCTGTGACACTGTATCTGGGGAGGGGGAGGGAAGCGCATTCGTAGCGGGAGGGGTGGTGGGAAGCTAGAAGTGTTCAAATATGTATAATATTTTATATAAACATAATAAGCTTAGTTCCCCTTCATAATCTTCAGGAATGGTACTTTAACACCATTAAGCAAAGAATTGTTTTAGGATTAAATAAATGTATTGTACATAAGGCCATACGTAATCTTCTAAAAATGTCGCCAGACAGGAGCGATGTGTATTASTATATGAGAAAAAGTCCTTAATGCACTGTTATCTCCTAAATATTTAGTAGTAAATTAATGCTATTTAATTTTTTTAAAAATTTGTCTTGTGTAGACACTAAAAAGTATTACACAAAATCTGGACAGAACATGTCCTTTTTAACAGCAATTTAAAGAACTTTTTATATATGTAAGGTAGTAACTTTTCAAATTGTTTTAGTTGTATATTCCCATGTTTACTATTTGTGGAAKTGTGCCTGTCTCTACTCAGTTGTTTTTTTTCCTAATAATTTCATGCACGCATCTTTCATTTTTGTAGTTTCCATTAGAAATTATGGTGTATGCGCCTCGTGCTGCCACAAAACTCTGCCGCTCTAGATCTGTGGTGGCTGCATTCAGCAGTGCCCGTGCCAATGGGCTACCAATACCACAAAGCAAAATACTTGTTTCTCATTATAGAGTTGAGAGTTTACTGCTTTTAAGTTGTCCTGATGTCACTCTTGAAATGACTGTTAAAACTAAGCTATGAGTTCATTGCATTTATTTTATATTCTTGGTTGTAATGAAATGGAATTGACTTTGCTTCAGTGTGAATTTTTTTAATAAAATAATATACATTTGTAATAATAATAAAAAGTTCAAATCAAAGAAGCATGCAGAAGAGTTTTTGTAAACATCAGCTTTGGGGTACCAAGAGGGAAAATACAGCCCACAAAATTGCAGTTGTAATTATATTCAGGATGTTTATGATATCATACACCACACAAACAAAGCTTGCAAAACCTCAGAGTTGAAATTACAGCTTTTAAAATGCCCATGAGGATATTCATGGGTATGTATCTATCAAAATAGAATGAAGCCTTATGGAAAGCAGAATCGATGGAGTGTTCTCTTAGGTTTTGCTCTCTGCTTGTAAGTGTGCTAGTGTGTCAGACAGATGCCACTTTGACATTCCATTATTACTTGAGTGACAATCCTATAGCTGTATCCTCCCTACTTCTTCCTCCTGCTGGACTTTGGAGCATTTAAAGTATTTCAGGTGGCAATATGGAAAGCATGAGCTAGAGCATAGTGGTGGGTTTACAAAGTGCGGGTTTGTGTGCTTTGCTAGTCTGTGTGTTTCTGTTCCATCTAACCATGGATGGATGGATGGATAGCTGASTCCTTCCAAAAATCCCCCTTGTCTTCTCCATGACAGTTGCATGGGTAAGAATGGTTGGGATTTACTTGCACTACCAGTTGCCTTAAGAAGGAGGCTTGATTTTGTGATTTGCCTTTTATGCAGAGGTGGGAGTAGGGGTGGCCTTTTGCCAGAAAGCTTAGTTGGCATTTCTGACACCTCAAGATTAAGAGCTGTTGCTTCAGCCACAATGCAACTGAGCATTCCCAACTCTGTAACCCTCATGGTTTCTGCTTCTGTTGTCCTCTTTGTTCATAAGATTGTGCTTAGTCAACAGCTTTGACTTGGATGTTTCTAAAACCTCCTATGCTGGCTCTGTATCAATCTCTGTTCTTTTACAGCACATCTCTCTCTGTTTTTCCTACCTGGTCATGCAGTTTACAGTCTAATCCAGCCTCATCATACTGTTCTGATTTATGGTGGTGTCTCTTTCTGTCTTTGACAGCTAAACAACTTCAATCTCGGAGGCATTGAGAAAGTTGCAGAGTAGGTTATTAGTCTCTTGTTTTGACTTGTTGCTTCCTGTGTTACCGCCTTGCCTCTGCCATCTCTGTTGCATTAGTTGTAAAGCTTCTCTCTTCACTTGCACGTGACTGCCAAAGCCTGCTGTTACGCCATCCCTCTTACTCAAATCAAGAAGTTATGTAAGTTATCTCCTGGTTGGATTGTCACACCAGGTCAGCCTCTGCACCCCGCATTTTTGGATTTCTAAATAAGCATTTTTTGGCTCTGTTTCCAATTGCCCATTGTTCCTGAAGAGCTGTTGTATACATTTCTGAAAAATTCCCTCTTAGATGTCTTCTGCGTCCCTCATTGAAATCCTTTGGCTTTGATGTGTACAGAACTTTAGTATTTTAAGCTACTGGTGTGCAAGGAGTCATACCTATTGTGTTAATGAAAACTGTTCCAGTGTTTCATTTTGCCCTCCAGTCTGTCTGCATCCATCTATCACCTCCCTGCATGCCCCTTGCAAGCTCCCTGTGACAAGAACAGTCATTTTGTTCTAATACTAACCTACTAATAGGTTCATGACTGGGGCTTGCAGCACTCTGGAATATGAATAATAATCACTGTAATATCATGGTGTTTTACTGGTGGACAATACACAGTAGTAGTGTTGTCACTTTCCATATGCTATTTCGACACAAAAAGCAGCATATCAGTGCCAAATACCAATTTCATCTGGCTGTTCACAGAACTTGAGCAAGCATTGTTCCAATAGCCAGTGAAGGTTAACGATGGTTTACCTGTAATGTTTTTTTAACAGGTAAGTCCTGCTTTTTTACCTTCCAGAGAGCTTCATGTCCTTGTTTATGATCACAGAAAAAAAACCCCACAAACCAGCAGCTTTGGCCTATTTTGGTGGTTTTATAGTAATTTAGAAAATTATTATTGTATGATTACTACAATGATTTTTTTCATTTGCAAGAAGTATTTATTAGAACAATAGTAGTCCAAGGTAGATTAAAATCACCAAAAAGGTTATGAAAGGTGTGTGCACAGTCACAGCTGAGCTGATGAAATTGCTGGGGRAGTACCCCAGATACGTAACAGTTTTCTGAGTTAATCCAGAGTAGGTGTTTAAAAAATTATTGTTATTATTACTATTATTATTATTGCAAGTCTGAAAGTAATACCAGCCTACCTAATAATTTTTATACAAAGTACTTGCCTTGGAATAGGATTGGTTTTTTCAGCTTTTTGTATTGGCATACTGTTAAGTGTAGTGTAGGGACTGTAACAGGCCATTTCTGTGATTGTTTTGTGTATTCTTTGAAGCATCTTGAAGAGGACGGACAACTTGAGAGTATGTAGCTTCTACATGTACATCACATGCATGGAACACGTGGCTGAACRAAATATTCAGCAATATGTTCCTTTAGCTAAAATGTCTTATGATGATGTTCAGTAACAAGTTGGTTGAAACCTCCAGCTGGTATTTGAAGTCATTACAGAAAGGATACCTGTGCCCCAGTCCGTTCCCAGAACGGATTTGTGCTTTGCTTGCACTAGCAGTAAATGTAACAAATAAATTAGCAAAGGAGAATCTCTCTTATTTTTTAAATATTACTTTCTTGAAAAAAAACCTACTGAGTCTTGGATGTGATGTGGTAGCCAGCAATAATGCATTTTATGCAATCTCCATCCCACAAGACATCATGTCTTAAGTGACCAAAACCCCAGTACGTGAAGCACTGAAGAATTCTTCATACCTATCAGCAGCAGACAATGTTTTAATTATGAACCAACTACGTCAAATTATGTATGGCTCAGACATCCTTTCCATGGCCTTCTTTTGAGCCTACACTGGTAAGATTCTTCCCTGTATCCACAAGCAGGAATTCCCTGGGATTTTATGGGGGGAAAAAAGAGAAGTGGAAGTGTGCAGCCTTTTGATTTTGTAACCGAGTTTTAATCCTATCAAGTTTAGATGTGTGTAAGTTCTTCAGATCATAATGAACTTCTAAATACTTTTAAATATGTATTTTTACCATTTTCATTATTAAAAATACTTTCTATCCTTATGTGGGCAATGTGGCACAGCCCTGCGCTGCAAAGATGACCTCCARCTCTGCATGCATGACCTGGTCAGGGGCACGGTTGTCAATTTGGAGTCTTGCAGACAATTTACACAAGTGGACACTGAACTTTAACCTGTAAGCTTAGGTCACACAGGTCTTTGGAAAAGCAATCAGCTTTTACAGAAAACATACTTCCTTGGCTGCAAGGTGAGCCAGAGAACTGAAAAATTAAAGGCTTAGAGGCTTACTGAAAAAGACTCCTGTGGTCCCCCAGTTTGACAGACAGTGCTATGAGATGATTGCAGATTATCAGATCTTGTTGCTGCTAGGCTGTGCAGTTCTAAAACATCTGTTGTTTGTCTTGCCATTATCTAACATGATGTAGAATGAGTAATTTGCCAAAGTATAATTATGATTTTCTGTTTCCAACCTGTTTTAATTGTATGACTCGTTTTTGCAGTGGTACAGAACAAAGAAAGTGTCCAATAATTTGGTTTTGGCAGTGAAACTAAGAACATTAACTTGCTAACAAAGAGGAACCAAAGGAGATCAGGCTTTTCCCTTGCTGGTGTCATCCTTTTGCTGCAGCAGAGGAGATTCAAGGAGGCAGATCATACCATGGTGTTGTGTAGTAACTGCAGTTCTTGGGAAACATTTGCTTTTGAAAGAGAAATATTTGTAAGTACAGCATCACAACTGTAGAAAGTATACCTAGCAAAGTTGACAGGAGTGAGTCACCTTTACAAAATTCCCTGCACACAGTGAGTGAACTGACTCAGTCATGTGGAGAAGTTTATAGACTTTGGTTTTACCCACCCATAAATGCATGAAAGTCTGCATAGTTTGTGGTTTCAAAATACTCCCCCTGGTAATAATGGAGCTTTTCTTTAAACATCTCGAAGTTTTCTTGTAGCTTGCAGTATCCCACAAGCATAGAAATAAATCCCTACTCATTTAAGAAACAATGGGGACATCTACTAACACACGCTGGTGGTATGTCCCAGTGGGGGTTACCAAGACTTGCTGCTGCTAGATGAAAGCTGGAAGTCCCCTGTGACTTTGAAGCCATTGGGTTTGGGAAGCAGGAAGGAGCAGCTTCTCTTATCATCCAGAGCGATATTAGAGGTGTTTAAGTGCATTTGAATCACCTGAGATTGTGACGTGTATCGTATTTGAACAGTGGCTGTATGCTTTCAACTCCAGGAACTCAATCTCGCGCGATAACATTTACATATATTGTCTGTGGAGAAGTGCTCAACTGTGACTTGTTAATGTAAATCTTACTTGTCAGTGGATTGTGTGTGCTGGAGGACATAAGAAACAACCTGCCAGCTAGATCAGAACCAGGCATGTTCCTTCCCACCTAATGTGCCAAGCTCATAAATCAGTCGCAGTGCGTCATGCTTTTATTAATACACGGTGGTTGTGCTATTCCAAGACTGCGTTATCGCTGCAGCTTCTTGTGCATCAGAGATGTGGTAATCCATTTGTATTCCACCCAGCTCCTTTGGGATGTTTTGTGTATGGCTGCAGGGAGACCAGCAATGCACTGGCCTTGACTCTGGATAGTCTATACATTACCTTGAAAATGAACTCAAAAGAGCACCACAGCAGCATTCAGTCTTGTCCTTGTGTGGGCTGGGATTCCAGGGTGTGCGACATGGCATGCTTATGGAGRGGGCAGAGGAAGAGTGGGAATTATCCCTGCTTCTTTGGGATCAGGGATGGTATGCTACATGTGACTATGAAAACAAAACACACTTTTGCTTTGGTATTTCAGGATATTGCCAGACAGGTGAGTTCCAAGAGTATGCCCATTTAAATTATTAGGATATGTTCTAAGTTGCTTTAGGCCAGCATGGTTAATAAAACTGGGTTGACATTGATAGTTACCGTCACTTCTCAAATTTAAAAAAAAAAACCCAAACCAAAAAACCTAAGCAAGTTTCCTATGCCTTGCTCCTCTCATGCACATATCCAAATGTGGAGCTAAGGAATAACTCATTTCCCAAAAACGCCATGAGAAAACAGGATACCCTGTGTAGCCAGCATAGCTATGCATCCTAAATATAACAGCACTGAGCATTCCTGGAGCAGAGTTCAGGTTTATGCCACGTACCACAGCTTTGGATGTTCAGGGCCAGACGTCCCCACCATGTAATGTGATCGCTTCCTTCAGCTGGGTGCCGGACCTGCTCCCAGCCCTGCAGCTGCTGGCTGGGAACGCAGTTACCTGACCTAGACCCACCTCTTTCCCGGCCAGGACCATCCCTCCTGCAAGGAGAGGTGGTGTGTGCCATGGGAAGGTTTCAAGCCCCTGCATGGACCACAGCCCCTGTCTGATGTGGAGGTTTGCTGTTGTGGATGGATGTGAGCTGTTGGCTTGGCCCTCTGGGAGGCTCTGCGGTGAGCACAGAGGTCCCCTCTTGGGTTGCAGCGGCAGTGGTGAATGCAAGGGGTGGTGGATCATCTCCCACCATGGAGCAGCTCCGGAGTGGGGCCCACATGTGGAGATGGGAACGAAGATTGCCCAGTCCCCAAGAGCCACGGGCCCCCACCTTCCGCAAGCTGTCCGCACATGTTGCAGCAGTGGGCGTCTTGGGAAGGTGCCGRCAGTGCCTGGGGCAAGCTGGGAGAGGGTAGTGCTGCTGGTGTGCCGCTCCTGTCTGGGACAGAGGGGCTCTGGCGGTGGGATCCACTCTCTTGGACACTTCACAAACACTGTGGTGCTTTACAGAAACTCTCTGGACCTCCTGGAGCCCCATGACGAATCCCACCCTTGCAAACCGGGGCACGAGCAGCTGAAAGCATGAAGGAGAGTGGTGCCAGCAGCAAGGTGCCAGCCAGCGCAGCGATGGGCATGTTGTGCACCGCCTCCCCCCACGCACGCCGCTCCCCAGGGCCTCCGGGTGGGAGAGGCAGAGGAGAAGGTGCCACGTGAGGACCAGCTCACTCCTGGCTGGGAGGGTGACGCACTGGATTGCCCAGCTCCATGGTTGCGTGCCTCCACGGAGTGGACCTGCAGTACCCATCTTCCAACGTGTTTTAGGCCCTGAGGTTTCTTGGAGAGTCTGACGAATCCCACACATGGGAGTGAGGGTAGGACTTTGGAAAGCTTTTAGAAGCATGTTCTGCTTCTCTGCAGTGCCCCAGATACAGATCTTATTTTGCTGTGCTTACGTGCTGTCCCACAGGAGGGTCTCACAGTAACTGGAGGGTCTCACAGCAGTTCTTAGGATTTGGATGGATTTGGGGAAGGTCTGATCCCCTCCAATATTTTTTTCTTGCTCTGTTCTCATCTGCTAGGGCTGCTCTAAGCTTTGGCAAAAATGCCCCTTTTCATATCATGGCTCAGCTTTGCCCAGTTCTACACAAACCCTCTCTTCTCCAGACACCTGGCAGCCTGTACCCAAGGAGACCATTTTATGACTAATGGTAGATGCATTTAAAAAAAGGTGTATTCAGAGGGCCCTTGGGTGGTTTTTTCACTTTGCTTTTACTGCCAGGGAGGATATTCTGCTGCCAATGCTGTCTGCTGTCCTGAGGAACTGTCTGACAGCTCTGATGTTCATCTGTCAGGATATCCAACATGACAGCACATATTGCAGAGCACAGCCTGAGCCCTGACTTCAAATTTTCTTAGGTATTATACCATTGTTGATGAAAGCATTGTCTTCCTCATGGGAGACTACCGAGGAAGCTGTAAGGAAAAGAATAGTCCTGCATGGGAGAGAGTTAGCCAGTTCAGCAGTATGGCAGGCATCGTCTGCTAGGAAGCTGGATCCTCTACTTGGAGAACATATGTCTTGCTGAGGAAATGCATCTTGTTGTCCTGCAAGTCAAACAGAAGTGCTGATGGAAACTCAGATTCCTTGGCCATGGCAGGCAAAAGGAAGYCTGTGAGTACCATGCTTGTGTGTGGCTCCTGATGGCCCATCTGGACTAGGCAAGGTGTGTTTTGTGCAAGCCCTCCTCCAGCAGGAAGCTGCTGACTCCTTAAATCATCTGCTGGGAAGGCAGCCTCATCCTGTTGTGGGAGGAGAGGCAGCAGAGGGGCTGAAGCAGGAAGGGGGTCTCTGGCATCTTGTTGCAGGGCTGCAGGATGACTTTCTGCTTCAAATAGCAAGGAGGGGACGTGGTCTGCAGAGTGGGACGCTGAGCACCCACTGGCATCATCGTCCTGCCCTCCTCTCTCTGGGGCYTGGCCTGCCCCGCCCCAAAGTCCCAGGTAGCAGCTGCTTTGGAGGAAAATTTCTGGCTAAAGACCACACTGACTCAAATGACTTTCCCACTTGGGAAGAAGAGGGTGAGAGCTAGACCCACTTTCGGAAAACCCTTGAAAATGTGCATTTTTGCTTCCCTTTGAAATGCTGGCAGGGAATGAGCACAGGGTCTTTTAGGGAGGATCTGAACAAACCCTGACAGAATCCATTAGAGGGACTGAYGTCCTAGAAGAGAGAGAGAGGTGGGGCAGGCTGCCAGGCCTCAGGGGGTGCTCTTTTATATTTCATTTACGAACTGTTGATTTGTATCTGGCTGGGGTTTGAGCCCACATGAGTCACATTCACACGGGCAGGTGGGAGTGGCTTCATTATTTTCTCTTGAATCACCCCACATTTCTCTGCCACCAGAACATGCTTTAACAGCCACGTGTGTGTGTGTGTATGTGCTGCGTGCGAGACCCAGCCAGCCTGGTGGGAACAGGCTCAGCTGACTTTGCCTCAGCTTGGTGGAGTTGGCAGCATTYGCTTTACAGTTGGACTTGCTGATCTTAAAGGTCTTTTTCAACCTAAATGATGCTAAGATTTTACGATATGTGAACAATTACATTGTGAACTGTGAGCAAGTGCCATTCTGCAGGAGTTTCTCACAGCTTGTTTTTTACACAAGGTTCTCCAGTGAGGGGTCAGGACCCCCTTTTTGACTCCTCCACTGGACTCTTGGTACACCAGCATGCTTATTCTCCTTGYACTGTAGCTTAGCAGCGTGAGCCTGCAGCAGTCACTGCGGTTGGACCTCAGCTGTGGTGATGTCACTACAGACCTGTAGAGTCACAGAATGGTTTGGGTTGGAAGGGACCTTAAAGATCATCCAGTTCCAACCTCCTGCCATGGACAGGAACCCCTTTCACTAGACYGGGTTGCTCAGGTACCTGTCCAACCTGGCCTTGAACACTTCCAGGGATGGGGCAGCCACAACTCTCTGGGCAACCTGTTCCAATGCCTTACCACCCTCACAGTAAAGAATTTCTTCCTTATATCTAATCTAAACCTCCCCCCTCTCAGTTTAAAACTATTGCCCCTTGTCCTGCCACTATCTCTCCAAATAAAGTCTCTCTCCCTCCTTTTCATAAGCTCTCTTAAGGTACTGGAAGGCCACTATAAGGTTTCCCTGTAGCCTTCTCTTCTCCATGTTGAACAATTCCGGCTCTCTCAGCCTGTCTTGGCAGGAGAGGTGCTCCATCCCTCTGATCATCTTCATGGCCTCTTCTGGACTCAATCTAACAGGTCCACATCTTGTGCTGGAAACCCCAGAGCTGGATGCAGCACTCCAGGTGGAGACTCAGGAGAGCAGAGTAGAGGGGCAGAATCACCTTCCTTGACCTGCTGGTCACACCTTTTGATGCAGTCCAGGATGTGTTTGGCTTTCTGGGCTGTGAGTGCACACTGTTGGCTCATGTCCAACTTTTCATCCACAAGAACTCTGAGTCTGTGGGGTGGCTCACAGCAGTGCTATGACAGTGTCCACCAGAAGTTGCTCTGTGAAGCTGTTTATCACAAAGTGCAACCCCCCATCTGTGGAGGGTTGTTGGAAGCTCCAGAAGCAACCTAAGCCTGGGGACAAAGGGCCTGAAATCTCTCTGAGCCACTGCTAGCCCGAAGGCCTAAGACCATCATACGGAGACAAGGTGTAGGGCTGCCCAGTGCGTAGGCTGCAGGAAGTTCAGGCAKCAGGACAGTAGAGCTGTCACTGTCTCAACCCCCAAATCCCCAGCTTTGCTGGTAGAAGTGCCCGACAGGCACTGCTGCAGGAGTGACGGCTGTCCTGGCTTGGAGGAGCTGGTGCAGCCCCAGAGGAATCACGTATGGAAAATGAGAGGTATGGGGTAGCACACACCCTGTGTGGGCAGAGCTGGCCCTGACAGGGCTGTGCCATAGCTCCCAACATGCTTGGAGAGRAGAGCAGCCCTTCAGTCACACTGGTAGCGCACCAGCCTGCCAGCTCTGTGTGTGTGGATAGGACAGAGGCAGCCAGGCTGGTGAATGCTGTGCTCAGCATCCCCTCACACTCCAGCTGGCTCCTGGTGATGCCAATGGGAGGACAAAAATCCACCCGTCCGCTGGGTCCTCTGAGAGATGCTGAACTCCTCTGAGCTGTTTCATGTGTACCTGCAAAGGGAGAACTGTAGTGAGAAGCACCTCATGCTGTGAGTGCCCAGGCCCTGCACATCCCGGGTGCAGAGCACGAACAAGGTACGGGCAGTGTATGGCGCCCTTTGGCAGCTGCTGAGAGTGTGTGGTGCAAGCTGGAGGAGGGGGAAGAGCCCTGAAGCCCTGCTGCCCAGCCCAGCAGCCTGCAGAGCTGGGACTGCTCTGCTGAGCTGAAATGGCCACAGAGCCAGTGCTGTACCACCAGTGCCAGCCACAACTCCTGATAAGCCAGGGAGAGCCAGGGCTTGCGGAGGGACGGCTCTTTAGGGAGACAGTGCTGTGTATTAGTTAGGGGTTTTGTTTTGTGGGTTTTTCCCTCTTAAGATACCTACATACAAATGTGAAATTTACATTTCTCTGCAGGAGTTTGGCCAAATACTCTCCAACACATAAACCATGAAAAATCTGAGCCAGCTCCTTTCCTATTGCCTTTCAGAGCAGACTTGTCAGTGGTTTCACTGGGAGGCTTCAGAGCAAAACTGTTGCATCCTGGCTTTGATTTTSCAAACAGCTCCTTGAGGCTTGAAAATGAAGTGCCTGTCCCTAGCTGTTCCTATTTTCTGCTTGGCAAGTGTCTCTGCCAGCAGAGACACCTCCATGGTGTCGATGGAGTTGGTAAAAGTGGTTTGTGTTGGCCTGTGTCCTGGGCAATGCCCAAYCAGGGTGAGCAGGTACAGGGCCCCAAATCTGCAGACTGTGGTGTTGCATCTGTTTGCTCCTTGGTGTTGGCAGGGTGTGTTTGATAATGGGCCTCTTTTTCCTTAAATGTAGGACTGGAGAAGGGGCCTAGAGCTGGGAGGAGACCTTTCTGCTGTTCAGATGGGACTGAGGAGTTCAGAAGCCAAGTGCAGCTGGCCAGGACCTCTGTGGCTGACTRTGAGGACCTCTGCCAGGAGTTGCCTGCCATCTGCTGGCAAGTCCCAGGGGATGGCTTGAGCCCAGGAGGGAGCTGAAAAAGGAAAGCTGTTGTGGTTAGGTAGTATCGCTCTGGCCAGAGACAATACTACGTTTTTCTGGTGGGATTGAGCATCACTCTGATGCTTCCAGCTGGTGAGACTGAAGACTGCATTACTGTCCAACACRTTTCCATGAGCCCATGGAAGTGCTCTGGATAGGTTGCAGAGATAYGTGACCTTCAAAGTGACGCCCTGAAATTCCTGATCTGCCACTGCCTGGTATTCACGTACATCCTGATGCCAACATCTTGCCTCTGTGTCCAGCTTTTGCCCACCTCCAGCAGGGCTTGCAGTGACCACCATCCCAGAGTCAGCCTGTTCTCTGCAGTTTTCTAGCCCTGAGCTGTGCTGGATTCAGGGCTATGGCCCTTTCTTGCCAAAGCAGGCTTCGCTGGTGCCTTTCTTCTGGGGCTGCAGGAGGATTAGATGAGTATGATGCCACAGTGGAGCGTTGGCTGTGGGGTCAACAGGGCGAGGGCACAAAAGGAGACAGGCACTGGGATCAGCCCCTCACCTGCCCACGCCAGGACCAGCACCAAAGCCRAGGGTGATCTCCCACGGGCTGGGAAGGAGACGCTGAAGTGCCCAGCTGGTGCAGGCAGAGCAGCAAGGTCTGTGTGGGCAAGGGGGAAGCCAGCAGCTGGGCGCTTCAGGGATGCAATGGGACAGATATCAGTGAGTTCAAAGTGGCCAGCTGGGAGTTTTGCACCTCTGAGTAGAAGTGCCTAAATCTATTTACATACCAGAATGCTCTTGTGGTCTGGGGCCCAGGCAAGCAGGCAAAGAGGATCTGTACATGTTCCCAGTGCAGAAAGAGCAGCGCTGTGATTTACAGCAAATGCCTCCCTCCCCCTATCTCTGCCGAGGAGATAAGCAGTGTTTTGCCTGAGTCTTGCTGTTTGCACAGGGAACCTGTTTCCCAGATTGCTCGACACGTATTTTGGCTTCTTCATGTCTGAGCTGTCAGATAATGCTGGAGGCTAAGTTAATGTGCAGAGCAGAGGCACTGTGAGGGCCCAGCCTGCTGGGTCAAGCACCATTAGCACCACCAGCAGGCACAGCAGATTGGCCCACATGCCGAGGGCTGCTGCAGCTGATCTGCTGCTCTGTGCTCTCCACCAGCTTCCCTCCTCAGCTACCAGGCTCACCTGCTCCTCTGCTGCAGAGGGTGAATCCCACCGGCAGCATGTAAAGGGCTTCAGCAGGAGAGCAAAAACCTACCCGAGGGGTGCTTTCTGTTCTGATGGCTCTGTCTTCTCCTTGCCCTTCTCCCCCCTCTGTGAATAGCTGGGCTGGAATAAACTGTTCATGGACATTGTTCTTTTTTAAATTTCCCTGTTAATTTCCTTTTTGTACCCAGTAGGACTGGATTTGGCTGGATTTCGTGGCTAGGCAGTCTGGAGTAGTGCTGGACCCTGGTTATGAGCAGTGGCAGTTGTGTGAGACAGACATTTTGGGGAACTTTTTTCTGGGAAACTGTGACATTCCATCATGTTCWTCCATGCAAAAACAGGCAATATGTCTGCTCAGACCCTTCTGTACATTTTGAACCGTCTCTGAATTAAAGCTATGTGTGGGCAGTTCAGAAATGAAGCTGGGAACAGTTCTGGTGCTGGGAGACAGGCATCCTCGGGTATCAGCTCTGGCTCCTGTGGCAGTGACTTCTTTTAGCCCTGAGAGTTACAGAAGCCAGTACCTGTAATGCTTTTTGCTACATCTTAACTTTGATTTTTTTTATCCTCAAATTGTCCCAGTCTGTTTCACTCTCGTCTCACTCAGGTGTGCTAGCTATGCCTTTTTTGTAATAAACTTTTAAACACTTGCAAAGATGATTGCATCCCTAACCTGGGGAGGGGATTATTACTGGTTATGTAGAAATCCCATCTGTCAGCAGCAAACCCCACTGCAATCACATTGTAACAGCACCTAGAGGCAGAAACATAGCCCTGGTGTAAGGTAGGTATTTGTAAGTGGAATGGGTACCATGACTATTAAAAGAATTTAATGAAATTAAATAGCCTGTGCTATGTATGTGTGTGGCTCTTGCTCTAAAGCTACAAAAACTGTCTTTCTCTCTAAGCTACTTTTTGACCATGTTTCTCTATCCCCCACAACACATAGCTRTTGAAATAGTCCTAAATATTCAGGGTATTGCACAATTTGAGGTAACACTGCCAGTCTTGCTCAATGGCAGGCTCTCACAAAAAATACCTGCAGGAGGAGATCCTGGTTTCATTCRCTTGTTTGTTTTAAGCTGAACTGCCGTACTTGCATTTGTTGGTGCCAAATTCTTTCGCTCCCTCTGCCATATAAYTGAATGCTGGCTTTGCTATCTTGAAATGTAGCCTGAATTCCCATGCTGCATCATGCTGGAAAACATGCAGCTGAGGAGAAGGGAATTCAGATGTTTTCAGGAGATACTTCCCCAGTGAKAATGGAAGGTGATGCTCAGAAGATTTGCACCTCACATGCAGCTCTCCAAGGAAACTCAGTGCAGGGGTGAAAGCAGTAACAGCACTTCTGTCCTTTGCTTGCAGAGCTTCAGCCTTTTACTCTGCTTTTCCTGAGGCCCCCTTCTACCAAGCTGTCCTTAGTGTTTTAAACCATACCCTACTAATCGCTGTCATTAAAAATAAAGGAGTTTCTGTGCTGTGCCAGTAGAGAGGGTGTCAGCCCCTGAGCCCTTTGGCAGCAGTGCAAGGGCTCCCGTCGACTCGGGCGGGTGCTGGCACCTGGCCCAGGACAGCCATCGCTGCCAAGAGCCTCGCTGCCACCCGTTCTTCAAGTGAGAACCTGATACCAGGGCAAAACCCAGGACAGCTGCAGCAGTCACACACCAGTGCGCCATTTGGAGGCTTACACAGAGGCACAAAAATGAGCTGTGCCTTAATATAACGTATTACAGCCAGCTAAACCATGCTTGGCAGAAGGAAATTGCATCTTTCACAATATATCCTAGTGCTGTTGCWGCACAGAGGCACTCTGAAGGCACCATAAAATCTTAAAAATGCACCAGACAAAACGAAACGTTTTTCTTATAGTGTCACAGTAATCCCGATTAGGGCTATAAYGCATGACTGTGTGAGATACAAGGTTTCTTAAACAGGGGCTGTTTATGCAAGCGTTTCCTTGCCATGCCTGCTGGGAATACAGCCTCGACAGGAAAACGACATTTGCAAACAAATGAGCAGAGAGACACCAGCAAGTTCTCATCTCGGAGGGAAATTAGCATTTTAATATTCTGTGCAGGGCTTTGCTAGGCGGCCAGGGCTCGTAGGTGCTGTGTAATAATGACACCGATAATTAATAATAAATCTGATGCTGAAATGCCATGGAGTTGGGGCTGTCTGCATCCCTGGAATGTGAGAATGTGACAGGGGCTTGGGGTGGGAGCTGCTGTCATGGCACATACCTTCCTGAGAGTATTTTACAAATGGGGGCAGGAGACTCATGGCTAAAATGAAGGGATAAGAGGGGTGTCTGGTAAGAGAGCTGAGTGGCATGGAAGTAATGAGAAAACTTTGGAGCTGAGAGAAAGAAACACAAAGGTATTACTGGCCTGATGCTGCTCCTGAGGTTGCACTGGGACCAAACATCCTTGAGCAGTGCTGGCCCAGGCATTCCACCCCTTGCAAACTGCCAGTCCCGTCTGGGCAGAGACTGGGAGGACATGGGGCTTGTCGGATGGGGAGTGGGATAACCAAGGATGGAGGCAGGGGCAATGGAGTCCCTGCAGCTCTCTCAGTGGGACAGGGGGAAGGCAGAGGGGATGGAACCTGACCTGAGGGACAGCAGAAATGGTGGACTGAGCCACTACTGATGGCAGGTTGGGAGGCAGCATGAAGGGAAGGCAGGACTTGTTGGCTGGCAGGTGCAACCTCCCCGTGCCTCCAGGGAATTGGATGCTGCTGGTCTGGGTCTGAGTGCTTGGTCTGGGGACTCACATTTCTCCTTCACAGCCTTGTACAGAGCTGGGAGGAGATGCTGCCACAGCCCCTGGCTGGCCTGTCTCTACCATCCATCACGACATCTTGTAAAGGAGGGGTGCAGAAAATATGAAAACCATGTGAAATGTTTACATGGCCTACTAGCAACTCCTCCTGTGACTGGATCAAGACCACTGGCTTAAGATCATGAAGGTTCGAAGGCTCCCTGGCACAGGCTGTTGAAGCTCCGCCTGTCCCAGGACTGCAGGATCCCGGCTAACCGGGAGTGTTTATCTCACCAGATGGCTTAAAGGGGTTTTGTTCCCCAGCAAACTGCTTTGAGGGATGCTCCGAGTGGTGGTTTTTCGCAGGCAAGGCACATCCCATACCACCACCGTATGCYGCATAGCCACAGTGAGGTGTCTCTGGCAGCATCTGATGCTGTGGCAATTAATTATCCGTGGGCACAGCAGGTGCCTCTTTAGCCCGAAACTGCAATTTCACCACAGGCATTTGCCCATAATCTGCTTCTGATGTGATTTTTCTGTCAAATGTATCTGTTGCTCTCAGTCGTTTTCTTTTTTTTATTTTAAATTTTAATGGCGCCTTTTACTACTCTCGCCAGAGCCATTTGCCAGCTGCTGCAGTCAGCTATTCCCCACACATGCAGGAGAGGCTCAAATCRGGGCTTCATTTCACAGAAGGTGAGAAACACACAGGCTGGGGCTGTTGACAGGCATTGCTCCCTCCCCAGGGTGCACTTGGAGCCTCGACTGCTCTTTTCTCTCCCTCCTGGACCTGGCCAGCACAAACTCATCCTTATTGCTCTGGGCAGGAGCCTCTGGGAACTGAGTACTTTTCATTGTTTTATCTCCTATTTCTGTACGTGTGTTTTGGAGGTCTTTCTCTGAGGTCTGTCTGGGTGGCTTTTGCCTCTTTTATGGGATTCTAAAATTATTGGCTGTTGTTTATTCTCTTCATTGGGTGAAATGTTTACAGCCTCTTGCTAAATCCGAGCAGTTCCTCTCTAATTTGTGTTTCTGTCTTCTCAAACCCAAAAGAGAGAGGGGTATTTTGAGTCCAAATTAGTTGTTTGGAAATTGTATACTGGGGGAAAAAGCATGCTGCTGAATGTTGCTAACTGTGCAGTAGGGAAGGCTGGAACCTAACAGATAGCTATGCCCTGTAGCAGGGGGATTTAACTCCAGCCACTTTCTTCTCAGATGCCCATTTTGCTGGGCTACATGTACTGTTAGTGTAAGAGGGGGAACTGATTTTAGACCCCTGACTTCATAATAATGTTATGGGCTCATATCAGTAGTTGCCAAGAATGTTGTTGGCTCATACTGTGGACTTTGGAATTGGGTGAGGAGGAAGCAGGGTAGYGAGTAGGATTACAACCATGGACTTCAGGAGAGCTGAAGATACTGAACACCTTCTTTGCAGCAGTCTTCACTGACAAGACCATCCTTCAGGACTGTCTAAGCCAGGAGACCAAGGTAAAGGAACATTGGAAGACTTTCCACTGGTCAAGGAGGATTGGGTTAGAGAACACCTAGGCAAGCTTGACATCCACAAGTCAATGGGCCCTGACAGGATGCAGCCATGAGTGCTGGGAGAGCTGGTGGACACCACAGTGAGGCCGCTCACGATCATCTTGGAGAGGTCATGGTGATCAGGAGAGGTGCCTGGGGACTGGGAGAAAGCAAATGTCACCCTGGTCTTCAAAAAGGGCAAGAAGGACCCAGGGGACTACTGGCCAGTCATCCTCACCTCAATCCCTGGAAAGGTGGTGGAGTGCCTCGTTCTGGAGGCCATCTCTATCCATATGAATGACAAGAAGTGATCAGGAATAGTCAGCATGGATTCACTAAAGGTAAATCATTCTTTGCCAGCCTGATTGCCTTCTGTGATGTGACAACTGCCTGGATGGATGGAGGGGAGAACGGTGGGTATTGTCTATCTTGACTTGAGCAAGGATTTTGACACTGTCTGTCACAACACCCTCATAGCAAACTCAGGAAGTGTGGGCTGGATGAGTGGGCAGTGAGGTGGATTGAGAACTGGCTGAACMACAGGTCCCAGAGGGTCATAATCAGTGGCACAGGGTCTAGTTGGAGGTTTGTCACTAGTGGTATCCCCAAGGTCCAATACTGGGCCCATTATGGTTTAACTTATCCATCAATGACTCGGGTGAAGGGGCAGGTGCCTCCTCAGCAAGTTTGCTGATGACACAAAGCTGAGAGGAGCGACCGATATGCCAGAGTGCAGTGCAGCCCTTCAGAGGGACCTTGACAGTTTGGAGAGATGGGCAGAGAAGAACTGTGTGAAGTTCTGCAAAGGCARATGCAGGGTCCTGCACCCGGGCAGGGCTTTCTTATCCTGCCACCCTTTGCCCGTGCATGTGCATTCATGACCACGTCAGTCTTGCCCCAAAGTAAATGGCATATCAATAAATCAGGAATGACAAAAATATTGCCATTGCAATTTCAAGCAGCATTTAGCCAGATCTGTTCTCTTTTTCTTTATGATCAGGTTAGTTCTTGCACAAGTGCAGCCCTGAAGGCAGTTTGTAAGATCTGGAAGCGTGAGAGTACATTTTCCACAGAGGACTGTGTAGATCAGTGATTTACACTGCTCTGCAGATCAGTGATTTACAGTATTTTTCACCTGCAGTGGGAAGAGGACTCTGTAAAATAAAGGGAGATTTTTGAGAGAATATGATTGCCAAACACCTCCAGGATTTTGCTTTGTCAGAGATGAGGAGGATGTTATTTGCATTCTCAGAGATAAATAAATTTTCTTCATTTCACTGGTGCCCAGACTGTGCAGATTCCATGAAGAGCTGTGCCTTCAGTCTTCCTCTCATGTGCTCATTCCCACACACACAAAGGATCACACTAGGAAGCAAGTGATACAGTTAAAGTTGAGGGTTTTTCAGCTCTCGAAATTTAGCCAGGATTCCCGAGTAAGGTTGGGRATATTAGATGGACTTCCATAATCAGCGTCTGCACAAGCAGGAGGTTGTCCGGACCCTGACGTTCAGATTTATTTTTATATTTCAATCCCTCAAACAGGCTGTCATGCCGCCTCCCCGACTGGCCAGTGCACRCATGCATCCTGGATGGAGATGAAGTATCGCCATCTACCGGCGGYTGAAAGGATAACGGCAGAAAATTTTAGAAGGCAATGAGATTAAAGAATTGGCTGCGCTTTTGCCAGGTACCGGCGGGAGATGATGCAGAGAGCTCTGCTCCAAGGACAGGGAAGGTGGCTCACAGCCTCCTTGGCTGCATTAGAGCAACTCAAGCCTGGCAGGCAATTTCTCACTCACCCTTGCTGTGGTTGTACCTGCCTCTGCCTGTTGGTCTTGTGTCCAGGGAGGGTTGATGCTCCCAGCACTGTTTTCCCTGGGTGTGCAAGGCATACTGGGGCATGACGTTCGATGAGCTGAAGCCATTGTGGCTTCACTGCCCAGAAATGAGAACTGAAGGCTGTGCCCATGAACCAGGAAAGAGCCAGTCCCTCCCTGCAGGACATGGGCTCAAGTCTCTGGGCTGTGAAGGGCTCCAGCCAGCTGGACATGTTCCAGGCTGTCAAAGCCAGGTGTCAAGTGCAGAAAAGATCCTGTTTCTGCTATGCCCTTTGCAGCAAAGTAACCAGTGAACCCGAAGCAGGGGTGTGTGGAGATAGGAAGATGCTACTTGCTGCTCTGATTCAAATGTGTTGATAGGTTGTTGAGATCATTCAGGGATATTTCAAACTGTGGTGACCTGGGGGACAAGGCGAAGGTGCGGGTCATCTCCTGCTGTCAGCGAAGGTGGTCCACAGCCCACAACTTTGCTGCTGTCCTTGCCTAAAAAGCTGAGGAAAGCACAGCCATGGCTTGTTTTGTGCTCCCCAGCAGAGGCATGCGGTCCCACAGCCCACGCACAGCCCTTGGCAGGTGGAGGCAAGGGTGAGCATGGAGGGAACAGTGCTAGGAATGGGATCTTCTTTGCTCAAGGGCCCCCATAGCTATGGAGTCCCACCCACTGAAGTCAGGGAGAGGCAATGGTGCGTACGCAGTGGTGCTGAGCTGGACCTGTGGCATGGGCAAACTTTTGTTGAGCTCAGAGAGTGCAGCCCATGAAGCTGACCACCAGCAGTGGGCAATGGATCACCCRCACCTGCCCGGGGTAGCTTCCCCCGAGAGCTGCTCACAAGTCCTGGCCTGTCTTTGGCCAGAGCTCACCAGCACCTTCAGAATCTGAGGGAGATGGAGCAGAGGAGAAGGAGAGATGATGGGAGAAAAGAGAGTGAAGGGGTATCCAAAGGCAGCTGGGCAACTGAGAGGAGAACACCCAACGATTTCATGGTAGTGGTGAGGATCTCCTTCAGTAACAGCAGCTCTTGCTCTGTTTCCTCAAGTTACTTGTGTGACTTGGCCCTCTAATAGAACCTTGCCTTTGGTTCACAGGCACAGCATGTCAAGGTGGTAGCCACTCTGGAGATTACAGTACAATGTAGACAGCTTTATTCCCTACATGGTCATTCATTCCTTACTTGCTGGGTGGGTTTGGAAGCCTGGGCTGAGCTTTGTGTTTCTGCAGCTGCCAGCATCCAAGTTTTAGTGTGGACACAGTTTCTGCTGAGACAGCAGGATAGAAACAGTCTACATAACAGTTGTGTCACTTGTCAGTAAAGGTGCACAGGAGATGTGTCTCTTCTTCCCAAACTACRTGGACCTGTTGTGTTGAATGCTCCTAGGAGGAATTCCTACTRACAGCAGCACCCAGCAGATGCATCATGTGGGCTTCTAGGACAGATACAATCATGTTCCACTAAATTTTGACTTTGCTTCTGATTGCCAGTTAAAAGGCAGTCAGAAGGGAGAGGTACTAAGAACCACCACATCTTTAGGTGATTTTTGCTTTTTCTTACTGAGGACATTATGAATTCTCTTTAAGCACCATCACCTTCTCTCCCTGTTTGCCAAAAGCCATCATAACACAAAGAAACCCCTGGGTTTCAAGTAAACACTGTTCAGGGTGAGCCTCTCTGTCCATCCGTCATTGCTATTTCCCTCTCTTCAATCTACCATTCTTGGCATTTGCAATGTGCCACAGCAATCACAGCCCACATCCCTGCACAAGCACTGCCTGCTGCCAACAGAGCAASTGCTGAGTTAGGAGGTTGTGCTGGGAGCCTCCTCTGATGCTGTCACAGGGCATTTTAGTATTTTGGTCTTGCTCCACCTAGCTACAAAACTCCAATATGTCATATTTTCTATGGAAGGGACTGCAACCTTGACACTGGGGAAAGCAGCAAGTCTCACATCCTGGCAATTGTGGGCCYGTGGGCTCCTGAGAAGTTGAAAATAGAGCAACTTTTGTTGCCGGTGGATGACTCCTTGTCAGGCAGCCAGGGARTGGTGCTGAGGGACTGTTTAGGACATGTGTGGGCTCTTCTGAAATTTTGCCAAAGTCACAGCCTTTCCACAAAATATTTCAACATCACTGAATTGGCAAATTCTAATGAAAAAACGTGTTTCAGCTCATTTTTCTCTACCAAGGAAAAGACACAGTTTCTTGGAACAAGAACTTTGGTAACGCATCCAAAGCCGCAAATCAGCTTTTTTTTGGTTGCCTCTATCTTCTTCATGTATGCTTCAAATCAATCATAGTTTGATCTGTCTCTAATAAATGGAAGAAAATCCAGAGCCTCATTATTTTACTTCTTTCATTTAACAACTCTTTGCCTGTTTTCTCCATCTGAATTGAAGCAGTGATGTAGGATGATGGACCCGATTTTTCCATCTAACCAGGTTYGTGTCATTAGTAACTGTCCTGGGATGATTTTTGTTTGTATACTGGGGAATCTTGGAGAAGCATGAGGTCTATAGTAATCACACAAAATCACTCCTTTAGTTTTCTGAGTTGCTGAGTTTTGAGCCGTCAAAATACTGAGTGGTTTGATTTAGTACTAAAACCGAGTGCTTATGGTGAGCCTTGAGTGGTTTAATGATGCCCTTTGGAAAACTCAGCTGTGTATCCTGTGTGATTTGTTCTGAACAGAAACTATATTTAGTACCTTAAAATAATTGTCTTGAGAGAACTGGAAGTCCTTGAGTCTGTGCAGTCTTAGTTCAGTCCCTCTTGAGTGAGCCAAACAAATTCAAAAGTAACAGGAGSAGCATCCTGAATAATCACTGCTTTCTGCTTGAAATCTCATGCAGGCCAGCATGACAGGGTGTAGGAGGAATACTAAACAAACTGTTAATCCCAAAGGCTTGGCAAGAACTTGCTGAGCATACCTGCCTCACTGTGGTTTTACAGCATATAGCAGACATCAGCAAATCCAGTAAAGGGATAAACTGGGTCAACTGGGAGAAAAGCAACTGCAAGAAAAATATCAGTGCAATCCYGGTCATTTCCACTGCATGATTGAAGAGCTGAGTGTATCAAAGGGAAAGCAAAGCAGCTGAAATGCTGTGAGGATATTGGCTTCTCTAGTACGTCACCAAAGTTCATGTTGCACTTTCACATTTGTCTAAAGAACACAGGATCCTGCAAATCTGGAACAGCCACTCATGCCAATTTCAGAAGTGAAAAGGAGGGACAGCTTCAGCTGGTATCAGGTTAAACTAGTAGTGGTTGTTGATAGCTCCTTTAAGTGAAGGGAGGCACAGGAAATACAAAGGGTTTTTGGTGCAGGGTGTGTGCTACAGAGTGTGAAACGACATCTGTTGTGGGATTCTCTGCCCAGATATTAATTACCTTGTAAAGGAAATCAAACACAGTTAAGTGCATAATACCCAAACTTGCCAGCAAATTTTGCTCAAATGATTTTACAACCTATGTAATTTTTCTTGCCTCTGTTGTCTAGGAGTGGTGGTGTGCCTGCAGGGAGAGACAAGACCATCTCTTGGTAGGGCTTCTCCTGGAAGGTCCTTGCTGTAGTGTTGCTGTGGTCCATCTGTGCTGCTTGGCTTTGGCATTATCTTCACCTACTTCTGTTTCCTTTGCTCTGCTTTTGCATGGAAAAAACCCATCTGGAGTATTGCTTGATAAGAGTGGCTTTTCCAAACCTCTTCAGAAACAATGGACGTGGTCACAGGACTCGGCACGAGGTTCTCTATGGGGTTGTGCTTTGACAAGGTTGTAAAATTAGAGTTTGTATTTGCTTCCTAGCCTTTTGTGGACTTCACCTGGCTCATCTTGGCAGTAATCTTTAAATCTTTAAAGTGTTTATGTAGCCAACATCAGCCTGAGATTGGGCTTTCTGTGTGAGGGATGCTTGCACATGTCTTTGGAAATTCAGTCTCCTTTTTCTTTGACTCTTCATAGCCTAAATGCAATCAGTCCAGYGAATGCAAATTCACCTGTGGCATTTTGTATCCCTAAATAGTACGCAGAACAGAGATGCTCCTATAATTGTGTGTAGCAAGAGTTTTTGGATCTGTTGGCAAAGTTGTCTAAAATTATTGCCTCCAAACGAGAATTTTTGGTGAGAGTATCTGACAATACCTGGCTGCATATCCCTGTATAGCCTCCGTCCGATTTTTGTGAAATACACACAAAATGTGTCTCTCACTTTTAGTATATTTCTCATAAGAAGGAAGTAATTTATTCTCTAAAATTTCAGTTATTCTTCATGGATCTTCACCCTATGTTAAAGTCATATTACATTAGAAAATAAGTCGCTCCTATTGACACATGGTCTGCTTTATTAGCCAGGGTGTTATTTTGCAGTATGCAGTACACACAGTATGCATTCCAGATCCCTGAGGTGCTTGTTCTTGGCATCCTTCCTGCTCTGAAATATGTGCTGCCACTTCCTCATTGCTGAGACCACCAACAGACAGGATCTGGGAGTCCAAAATGCAGGGGTTTAAGATACTGCTGGCGCTCAGGTCCAACCCATGTTTCTGCCAACAGAGAGAGGGCCAAATAATATGAAATCTGAACCTCAGCCAGCCTGTTTCACAGACCATATATTTGCTGAGGCATCAAGCAGAGGGCATGGAGCAGACACCTGGTACTGGTATCATCTTCAGTCACTTTATCTAAATCTGTCAGATCTGTGTCCTTGGTTAATCATGCTAAATAGCTTAAGCTAACATGACGTGCTGCTGTTTTTTCTGCGCTGTTAAGCACCGTTAAGGAGCTACAATGCTTGTCTGTGAGGTCCCAAAGAAATTACAGTTTTCAAAAAGAGCTCCAAGCATTGGCATAGCAGCAGTGAAAGGAATTCAGTAATTGCCAGCTTGGTTTTACTAATCAACTGCAACAAAAATTTCACCTCATCAATTTTCTCTCTGAATATTTGTAAGCTAGAAGGCACTACTTGCATGCCTGATCATTTGCATAATGAAGGATATAGACTTTCAACTTGGTTTATTATATATCTCATTTGATAAATATTTCAGTATATGAGACTATGTAAGTGAATAGATATCTACCTGTAGAAGAGAAAAAGACCTAATTTGATGATGTTTAGAAAATTTCAAGGAGCAGAGAATCCATCGGTTCCTTTTGTTGATGGTTTCAGTAATTATTTACACTTTCTGCTATGGACATGGACCTTGTTTCTCATTTTAATGAATCCGACTTTAACCTTCAGCTCTGGCTTACATTATCTCTGTCTCTGCTAGTGTACAGGCCCACTTGGTTATTGTATTTTTTCCTTATTCAGGTTCTAATGCAGCATAAATTCTAGTCACTTATTTTCCTTCTAACAAGATTACAAAATTGAACTGTGAGCTCCTTTCACCCACTTTGGAGCATTTTCTTATCCATACATTTTGGTAAGAAAGGTGCTAAAGATCAAAACATAACCAGTATAAAATGCAGGATATTCTAAATGATGCATATTCTAAAGAGGCCTTCTCTGTTCCCCAGCTAAATACCGACTGGCAGAGAACAGTTTTGTAACCCCTCTAATGCTGCTGTTGCAGTCAATTCTGCTGTTTTAGGAAGGCTTCTAGGGAGTTCACAAGGCCATATTATGACTTTGCTGGTCACATTAGTAGCCAGGAAGTTGTGGTGAAAAATTTAGAGCAGACAGAGCTGAGAGAATATTGCCCAGACTCTGCCACTGAGCTTGTGTCTGCTGGCATGTTTTCTGGTGCTGTATCCTGGCAAATATGTGATCACCGATACTACAGGAAGGGAGGAAACCTACTAAAAGAAAAACCATGGAATCACAGAATCATAGAATGGTTTGGGTTGGAAGGGAGCTTAAAATCATCCAGTTCCAATCCCCCTGCTGTGGACAGGGACACCTTCCACTAGACCAGGTTGCTCAGAGCCACATTCAACCTGACCTTGAACACTTACAGAGATGGGGCATCTACAACTTCTCTGGGCAACCTATTCCATTGCTTCACTACCCTCACAGTGAAGAATTTCTTCCTTATATCTAATCTAAATCTGCCCTCTTTCATAGTAAGTAAATAAAAATTAAAGATGGGATTTTGAGTCTACTGTGTTATGTTTAATAAGAGCACTCTCTTTGGAATTTCTCTTTAAACTTCTGCTAAAAGGCAGAAGTTTATGTATGCCATTTTTATGATGCTGATCAGATTTCTCTGTCTTTCATTAGGCACTCCTGAGGAACTCTGTTGTGAAGATATTAAAGAGTTTAGCTTCTACTTTCTCTAGAAGGCAAACTCTATGTGTAGATGTAGTACAAAACTGAAACAATATTCAGATAAATTCTCATTGCCATATTCCTTATAGATTAGTGGGCTTCTTTTACCCCAGAGAGCTAAGGAGTAATGACCTGTAAAGGTTTGACTGTTTTCCTGCACATTCACCTTGCTTTTCTAAATTTCTGTATTAGTTTTAGATTATTCAAGAAGGATATTTATTCGTATTGGACCAGTAAAGAAAGTTTCCATGATGAAACACTCTGTTCATACACATTCAACATCTGTATGGCTGCAATAACTAAAGACAAAAGGATAATGTGGAGGAAGAGTTCTTGAAAATGTGAAGCTCAAGTGGCCCACACTGAAGTATCATGGTTAGAGATATCCTTGCGGATGTCCGCAGTACAGCTAGGAGACATCTTCTAGGCAACATTTTCTAGGCTTCCAAAATCCTATCTGGGTCTTTACTGCACTGAATACAAATCCTGATTGAGTTCTCTAGGGGAGCCTCTCATGATTATTCCAGAGTCCTGTCCAAGAGACAGTGGAAGAAAAAAATATAGCCAAAGCCATAGTGAATGACTTTGGGCTGCTGCCACTGCCTCATGCCTGCCTGGCCTGCTTTGAGTAGCAGCAGGGAGGAAAACAACGTATATTGAGCATATTTGTTTTGTAGCAGCTGCCAACAAACCACTCTCCCATCAACCTTCCTATGGCTCTGCTTCTTTCAGATTTATGAGACAATGCTTGGACTCATGAGAAATCTGGGAATTGTAGCATTCCTTGCTTGTACTTCAGAAGACTCTCAAAAGTTTTTGCTTAGCTGGGTGCACATGTTGATCTGCTTTATCAACCTGCTTGCTACACTGCTGACCATGTTTGTAAGTCTGTTAAATGTAAAATGATGCACAAGCTATTGCAATGTAATTGCAAAGCTTCCAAACTGCCAAAGTGAAACTCGTATAATGCCTTGTTTAACTTTCTAGCAGATAAAAGCAATATCTGCACTACTTCCAAACTTTTTGTAAAGACAAGTTTTCTGCAAGCGTTCTTCAACAACAGCAATTCACTGGCTGACAGACATTTATGCAAGTAAGGCTCGTTTTGGGCTTACTCTCTGGAAGCTGTGTTTTCATTGATAAATAGATTTGCAATGGTTCTGCAGGCTTTTCCTTGCAAGGGAACAGAAATTGCTAATTTCAAAACAGGAAGCGAGAGGTTTCATTCAAGATGTGCTGTGGCTGATTTCCCTGAGGGTTTCTTTCACTCGTGTGATAAAAGCAAATGTCAAGAGAGCACTCATGGATGGACTGTACCCGAAAGCCTAGGGGAGAGTAGGCAGTGGATCAACTCTGTTTCTTGCTTGACACAGTGGAATTCCTGCACTGCTCCTCATCTCTGGGCTACAAGCCTTGTCAAAAGGAGGGCAGAAACAGATGGATCAGGAATTGCTCTGTTTAAGAAGTCATTATCTGTGTCCATGGAAAGGTGCTGGGAACACTCTCACTTATCTGCTATCCACACCACTTTGGTGTTCAGAGCTCAGCTGCAATGTGAATCTCGGTGTACATGTGTGGATGTATCAGAACCATGCCACAGCCATGTTCCTCAAATACTCCTCATGTATTGGTGACACTGTAATTTGACTTAAAAAAAGGGGAGGCCATGAACAGCCCTTACCAGTAGGTGCTGGAATTTTCCTAGTGTGAATGACAGACTGAAGGAGATTATTTTGTAAGCCACCTCTTCTCCCATTACAAGTTGTAAAGATCACTCCTTCCTCAAGGATTGTGCAGTATCAAATGTCTCTGTTGAACAACAACCTGCTTGTGAACGCCAGAAATGAGGTTGACTGAAGTTTCTTTGTGATGAACCATTGCACATTCCCCTTGCAGGATTAAAGACCAACATTTTAAACTTCAGGAATACCTTGAAGAGTGTTTGTCTGTTGTGAACACCCTTGATGTTCCCATCTAAAGACATTATAGGAAAGGGATCACAATCATGCTTCAGTTTCATCTGAATAAATTCCTAATAAAATCCCTAAAATTCTGAAGTAAGTAGAGCTTGGATGTGGATGGCCTCACCTTGACACATTTTAATTACAGGAATCTATGATTTCTTCTTTGATGTTCCCTGTACTTTCTGTTGCACAAGAGTTTATCATGGAGCACAATCCTTTGGAAAGAGAGTCATGTACTGTATGTGAAGAGTACTATGACTATTTCCAGGTGCCTGATGGAAAACAACTTAGTGAGGAATCATAGTGACTAAATACACAGTTACTGCTTCATGTAGCATCGAYGTAACAGGATGGGAGGAATGGCAGGCTTAAAACATGTTGTACATCTTCTCAGGCTTGAAAGTGACAAGGCAAACCTCTGACCACTACCAGTTTAAGGGAGCAGACGTTAAAGACATYGTAGTAATGACCTTTGGAAATACAGGCATGTGACGTTTGTTATTAACTTTAATAGGAGTGCGTGCAAATTTCTTTCCTTTACTCTGATATGGGCAGTAAAGTCATGATATTATCAAAGAGACAAGCATAGAAATGTGTACAAGAATGCCTACAAGAGATTGCACAGAGAAAAAACTATCTATGGATCTTTTTAGGCTTTAAAAATGGCACGGAAAGGGATTAATTTTTCTCTTGTGCTTGACTTTTACACCAAAAATAGATATTCCCTACATACCAAAATGCTCTTGAAAACTGATGAATTTACTTGCAGGAAGCAAGACACTAAAACCAGGCACATGACCAGCAACGCAATGTTTAACCAGAATGTTTACTATTCACTGGTGTTTGTTTATGCGAATAACTATTTGGCTAGTGCGGCTCTTTGAAGAAAGAAATGCTGTGTTACAGTACGTGTGCTGCCTTCAAGCACATACCATTCGAAACCTGAAAAACGTTCTCCAGGAAAAAACAAAATACAACCAGGATGATTAAATTTAATGCTGATATTTATAAGGTAAAACCAAAGCAATTCAAAAATTCATACCAAAAGAAAACAAATCTATCCTTAGACTTTCTGACTTAAATATCCTAAGAAAATAACTGCAACAAAGTCTAGACTCAGTGTTAAAAATGTCCTTTGCAGATGCACAGAGACATATGGGGAGCTTTGTCACACGTAGCAAAGCCTTCAGAACTGCTGGATGAGGCGAGGGGCCTAACAACTCGGCTGTGAGGAGCAATCCTCTGCTGGACTTATTATCCAGGTTCCTCGTTGTGTAACATACTATTTGCTCATTTTGCTGGTGTGGTCAGGAGTCACTCGGAGCCAAGGAGCCTGACAAACATCTGGTTTCTCCAGGTCTACGCTGGAACATATTGTCACTCTGAAGCCCCAACATCTGCTCTGCGCAGAGGAACAGTTGTGGTACTTGCTTGGTGCCAGAGCCTCTTAAAGGCACACTTCCCTGTGAAGCAGTGGKGCCTTTGTGTGGTAACAGAAGGGTTTGGGTCAGGTTTTGGAGATGGAAGGTTGACTTCCAGGGCTTTAACACGGGTTTACCTCTCAGCTTTTTCTGTGCTCATATGCATGTAATAAAGATTGAATTGACTTGGCTTTTTTTCTGACTTTTCTGGTTTGGTTTGGTTTTTTGTCTCCTGTGTTTTTCAATAGGGCAGCCCAGAAAGAGATCATGCAATCTGCTGGAAAATGTGTCTTTCATCACAGAATCATAAAATAATTTAGGTTGGAAGAAGACTTTGGAGGGCATCTGGTCTACCTCTTCGCTCAGAGAAGGGAAAACTTGAAAGTTATATCTATGTATCTGAGAAGGGAAATCAAGTTCTCTAGCGAAGAAAAGCCTTAAATATGAGAGCCGCACCTGCAACAGTTCGGGGGTTTTGTTTCCTGTGTCTTGCCTAATTCTCAAAATCCAGAGTGACTGGGCTGCTAAAGCGTATCTGTTCCAACAAAACCCTCTGCTAAGTTAATTACAATGGTCTTCTGTTGCAACCCGCTTTGCTAATCCTCAAACAATTTCAAATTGATTATCTTGGCCTGCTATGGGCAAGGCAGAAAAATAAGTCCAAATGTAATTGAGGCGTCATTACAAATTTGAGAACTAATGAGTCAAGCAAATATGGGACACATTACATATTTTATTTTTATTAAATGATAATGCTATTTTAAATTGTGTGCTAAAACTTTGGGGGCAGGGGGAAGGTATTGTATCCAAATAGCAGAGCAGATTATAAGGCTAGTAAAAATGATTCAGATATTGTCCTGTGAAAAAAAAATTGGTTTTACCCTCCTTTAATTGAAAACGTCCGTGTGAAATACACTAGAGCCTAAATATGTTGGATTACCGGATTGTCACAGGAGGATTTACGCATCTAACTGCCTCGTTTAATTTACTTTTAATGTGGAAAACAAGCGCGGGCTGAGGTGCTCGGTCAGTGCGGGAGGTTGAACTGCTCGCCCGGGAGCCCAAGCCCCGCAGCGGCAACGCGGGGGCTGCGACCGGCCCGGAGCCGCCGGCGCAGGGCGGCCCCGCTCCCGGCGCTCCGCAGGCTCTGCTCCCGCCGCCCCGGGGCGCCCAGGGCCTCCGCCAAGGGAGCTGCCGTGTCCCGCTCCCGCTCCCGGGTCCCGCTCCCGCCGGTCTCGAGGACCGCCAGCCGTTGGGCGCGGCCGTTATTCCCGCCCGCCCATGCTGCTCTCGGCGGGCGGGGCGCCGCGTCCCGCCGGGGCCGGGCGGGCGCGGAGGGTGGGCGGGACACGGACAGACGGGACGGGACGGGACAGGACAGTGCCTCTTCCCCGCGCCTCCGGGACAGCGACGCCGAGGCTCCCGGCTTGCGGCCGCCCCGCCATGGCTCCCAGCTCCGAGAGGCTCTTCGACTCCCTGGGACATTTCGGCAGGTACGGGGCTGCCCCGCGCGCGCGGCTGTCACCCCCGGACATCCCCGTGCGGGACTGACGGGCGCCGGCGCAGGCAGAGTGTCACAGCCACCCCGCGGGGGACAGCGCCGCGCACCGCGTGTGCTCACGGCATCGCGCAGGCTGCAGGGCATTCCCACAGGCACGCAGCGACCGCCGCACCGGCACATGCACGGGGACTGTCACACGCGCACTCGGAAAATGACGCGGGCGCTTGCACACACCGCATCCCGGTGTACGAACTCACGCTATAAGCAGACACGCACTGCCGGGTGTCTTTGCTGCACTCCGCACCCCCCGGTATGCACTCTTCCATACACATGCAGCGCTCCACGTGTGTGCTGATATGCATTGCTCACACAGGCACCCACACGGCACCCGTTCCCACATGGCCTCACGGATCTGTCGGCACCACGTGCATCCCCACGCACCGTGCAGCCAGTCGTACATCCTTGGCCGTGCAGTCTTAGACACTTACTGCTCACACAGTTCTTGCACGTGTGAGCATGCGAGCACACACGCAGAGCCCCGGGGTCTGGAACAGCATGTGCGCTTCAGGGGTGACAGAAGGGCACACACAGTATGTGTAGGAATACTGAGTGGCATTCAGGCTCTTTCTGCTTGGGGGCACAGGGTTGTTGAGTGTAATAGATGACGTGTTTTTATTGAGGCTGGGTTTGTTGCTTGTGTTACGTGGATATGGAGTGTATGTATATGTCCTCATCAGCAAGGGTTTACTGTATGGCAAATGTGATGCATTGTGGCGAGTTTCCTTTGATGTGCTTTGTGGCTATGGGGTGTGCATGTATAGAGGCCTGGGCTTGTTAGATGGATACACAGGAATGGGGGGGGGTGTGTGTGTGTGCGCTTCTGGATGCAGGGCTGCTATATGAGACTCTGCTTATAGCAGGCAATGGAGAAAAAATGTCTGACAAGGAAATTAAGTTTTAGAGGATATGAATATTAAGACTAATGGGCGCACATCCTCCCAGTGAGCTCTCTCCTGCACTTCCGTGACGTGCTGATCATCATGGGGTTTGCAGGCACACGCTCCTCGGAGCAGATGGCTGGAATAGACTCATGTGTCACAATTTGGCTATGAGTTCAGACTCTTGAATTGCAGTGCTGTGCTTTCTAGCTCGGTGACCAGTGAGCCAGCTTAACCCACAATGTTGATCTTCTCTCAGGGGCAGGCAGGAGCGGCATTTTGGACAAAGCCTGGGAGCTCCTTTTAATGGCAGAAGTGCATACCTGAACTCCGCAGCAGGAGGGGCTCTTAATGTCATGTGTAAGCAGTAGTGGTGGGTATCAATAGCCTCCTCAGATGGTTAGGATGGAAAGACTTTTTCTTGCTTAACCGGGACCTATGCTTATTTTAGATACTTGCATAAGTTGTGGCTTACAGGCATACCTATCTGAACAAAATCTCATTCGTAATCAATTCTGGATCAGCAACAAAAATACTTTGTTCTGTGTGAACTGGGAGAGAAGTCCTAGGAATCAGTTTATTTTGCTGCTGCTGTTGCTCCTCTATTTTGTGTGCTCTTTGTAGAAAGCAGGCACTTGACACTGAATATTGAAATAACACAAAAATAATTATTTCTGATTACCAGAGTAGTTTTCCTACTTGAGAACATTTATCAATACTTTTGATAAAGTTTTCAGAACTCCTCCTTGCAATTAAAAGGAGAACAATTCTACAGCAATAACCTCACATCTAGGGACCAGATTATTTGCAGTTCAATAGGGGCTTCTTTAGGTTTGGGAGCTTTGAGATGAACTGCAGGCTACCAAAATTTGCATAGTGCTGTTAGACTCATGGCTGTTTGAGATTTCAAAGACCACATTAGTAGTACCGTATAACAGTAAGTATAATAGCAGCTTATGGTAGATGGAGCTATTAAAAAATATTGTAAAAACCCTTTTTAATGCCTTGATAGCACTAGATAAATGATCACATTTCATATGAAAAGCTGTTCATAACTGCAACCATGAAGTCAGTTCCGTTCAGTTTGCATCATCATGACACTGACAGATAATCAATCATTCATTTCTTCAGTTCTAGTACTTCCCATAAGGCCCATATAGCCTCTGCACTATATATAGATTCTGTAGATTTGACACTGTCAGATCCTGAGCAATCCAAGCATGACTGTTAGTATTTTGAGACTGTTTTGATTTTCTTAAATTCTGACAGATGCAGTAGAGAATGAGCAGCTGTTCATACATATATATATATATGGAGATAGTATGTATGCATTTTATATATATGCACTATATAATACATGGCTATATAAAAGTTATTCATATACAGATAATATATAAACCTTTCACATTGATTAAGATTGTGAATTTTACAGAATTGAC
Source organism: Amblyornis subalaris (assembly GCA_018881555.1). Classification (NCBI taxonomy): domain Eukaryota; kingdom Metazoa; phylum Chordata; class Aves; order Passeriformes; family Ptilonorhynchidae; genus Amblyornis; species Amblyornis subalaris. Next base: position 18,827,358 of record JACAXG010000002.1, on the reverse strand, counting down.
ATTCACATGGATGTTGACAATATTTTGCCTTCCATTTGGACTCTCTTTCACAAGTCTCTGTGATGGCATAGTTCTTAGTAGGGTCTGGAGACATGCATGAACATCCATAAAAATGTAATGTCTTCTGCAGCCTATGCCATTAAATGAAGACTTTAGGCCTCTCTTTGAATTTGGGCATGGGTAGCATCTGTGGTCTATAAATTCAAGAAGGTTGTTTTAAACATTGTTCTTGGGTCTGTCTCTGGAGCATGAGATCACTGCCCACTATTGCAGAGATTGAATGACAGACAAATAGTACTGTCTGACTCAGATGGCCTCCTCACTAAAGGGTTGCCAGGCCTTAAAGTTCCCAAGTTACCTGCAGTGAACTGCACCCTTCTCCCACACAGCAATTCCCGCCAGACTGCCCCTATGGGCTCTCACTCTCAGCCCCCTGCCTCAGCCCTTTTCTGCCCACCCACTCCAACTGCAAAAACCCTCTCAGGGGCCCATCAGGTAAAGTCAGGTACAGTCAGACACTGGCTATCACTGGCAGGCCCCGTGCTGGGAAAGGGGAAACATGACTAATGGGCATAAGGTTGGTAGCAAAGTGTGTGGATAGTGGGTAGGCAAGCCCTAGGAGCTGGCTGACTGGCTCACACTGCCCACACATCTAATTCGTAGGTAAACTAAAGGACTTTTAATAGCTTCAGTGACTTCAATCTATCAGTAGGACACAAAACTTATGAGTGTGGTTGCTGGTGAGAAACAGGCTATGTATTCTGTAGCTCTGATCTACACCATGGCAGTGTGCTGAGTGGAGACATGATCTAATCAGAAATAACTGTCTAGAGAGAAATCTGGTAAGGTGCCCCTTATGGTAAGTGTGGATGAGCGTAAGGATTTGATTTCYCAGCTGGAACGCTTGGTAGCTCTGAGATGCAGCTTACGTGGTACGTAGTGTTTTCCCTGTGATTAACAGTTTTCAAATCTTGGCTTGTACCTTAGCTAAAAGTAGGGGGTGAAAATTCTCAGGGAGGGAGGGGAAGATTGAGTGCCACTGACACTATTTCCAGATTTTGTAATGAAGTATTTCCAGAATATTTTAAGCCTTTTCTTTTGAAATACTCTGTCTTTTACAAAGTTGAGTAACTTATCTAGATTTTCAGATGTTGGTTTTATAAATAATGCATTTTACTAGCAGCTAGACTATCTAATAAATTAAAAATTACTCCTATTTATCTTTACTGAAATGTTTATGTGTTTAGTCAGGTTTTGACATTTTTACATTGTTGTCTTCTATGGACTTTTTGCCTGGTCAGTGGAGCTGCTACAATTTGGACTTTAGAAGCAAGCAAACCAAAGATTAGCAAAGGCTGCTGTGAGGAGGAGGGAAGCAGGACAGGCTTCCTGTTTGGATAGAACGCTCACCTGCTGCAGCCAAACATGGAGTTTAGTAGACATTAGTACACTTACCAACAGTTTCGACATTTTCTCTTAATTTCCGTGGAAGTTTTCTAGAGTTTTTAAATAGACCAGAGATTCTGCTTAGGCTGAAAACTTGCTTGACTTTTGTAGAGATTCCTTCAGTGGACTTTACAATGCAGGTAGGGCTGGTCAGTGCCAATGTAGCAATATTTGAATGGCCAGTGCTGATACCATTTGTCTTCTCTCTGCTTTGCAGGGCTCTTGATTCACTCCTACAGCCCTACACCAAACAGTCTATCTTCTTTTCACATCTCAGTACTTTTCCAGGCTCTTTTTTTATGCTGATGCCCTTGTCCTCTCTCTTGTTTCATAGCTCACAGCTCTTGTGGTCAGATTACATCTGCAAATTGTGCTGTGTACATGTTATTTCCAGAAATTCTTGGTTTGTATCAAATAACAAGGAGTCCCAAGTATCTCAAAGATCATGCTCACCACTTCTTTTCACAAAAAGAAAATAAGAACACTTTCTAGCCATGATTTTTCAAACTCAGGTATTTTACAGATGTCTTGAAAGGTTCTTTCCCAACAAAAATACATTTTTCAAGTGGAGAAGTGTGCTTGTTAGACATGGAAAGAAATTGGTTTTCCTTTTCCGAGGTAGTATGGAGAAGTAGTCCATTGTATTCAGCATTTGAACAGATGAGTTTTAACTAAGAAAATGGAAGCATTATGAGATTTTTCTGAAATACTAATACATTTAGTATTTAGTACGTCCCACACAAAAGTAATATTTTTAAACAATATAATATGAACTTCTGTTTAAGCTTTGAGTAGTTTGCTGAAGATGAACAAAGTGCTGTGATTTAGAGATTGTTTTCAAAAAAATCCTTTTTTTCCCCCATATACTGGCTACCTTACACAGTGGAAAAGTTTATTGCAACATATCTGTCATTCAGTTTTCAAAATGTATCATTGGACAGCTGTTTGTATTTACTGGAATGTGCCACACAGAAGAATCTCAAATCTAAGTCCTCCTTTGGCTCTTAGTCAGGAGTGGTGTTTGACAGAAATGTTTGATGTGTTCTTCATCTTATAACTATGCTATATTGTAATGTCTGAGTCAGCCTGTGCTTGTCTCAGATGTTCATAGGATAAAACAGGGGCACTTGGCTGCATTTCTTTTTTCTCCTTTTTTTTTGTGGGGGTGTGTACTGGGATATTTTGCAAATAGTACTTAATCCTGTTGGTTGAGTGGCATCATAATAGCCTTGGAGAAGCGAGACAGCCCATTTGTTTTCAGAGAGCAAACTCTAGCAGCTTGAACAAAGGTCTTATTATCTATGCCTGACTAGGCAAAAGTGGAAATACTCTCAAGACTCGGAACCAAAGCTGGATACTGGCAAGTGCTCCAGGATAATGGTGGCAATGCACCAGCAGTGTGATCTGTGAGAGGTACTAACATCATTTGCTGGGATCCACGTCGTATCAGGGGCAGTCTAAAGCAAGATCTGCACAGACAAAAGTGTACTGCCTCAGAATGTGCTGACAGCCTCGGCCTGGAGGTGCCTGCCTGTTTCTGGATTGAAAAAGTATATTATAGTAAGAGAAGTAGATTAAAAAGTAGATTACAATAATACAAAAATGGCTAAATAAAAGCGGGATGAAATTACATTTGTAGTATCCATTACTTCTCTAAGGCTAAATGCAATGCAAGCAACACTGAAACTTAAAGCTGGTAAATCAATTATGATTTGTAAACCAGACTGCTGAGATTCACCTCTGAAATGTTGCCAACCCCCCAGGGTGGCTTCTAAACGAAGTTGTAGCAGAGACAGTGTTATGGCAGCATAAGGCAATTATCACACACGTCAAGGAGCTGTGATCAGCTGTTTCATCCTGAAATATTATGGTATGAATGAARATGAAATATGTAAGGCACTGGACAGTGTGTTCCCTGTAATGCAATGCCTGGGACTGGGATACCATTCCTAAAGAGCTCTGCCAGTAATTTTCTCATAATAGTAATAATTTTCGTCAGTTCTAAAGTACCTCAAATTTGGAATGAAATTTTTATTAAAGGCCTTACTCGTGAGAAGTTTGACCACTTTATTGCAGGAAGTAAAATCATGCAAGTACAAAACACCATTAAATTTTGAGACTTTTTCAAAGGCCCCAGGAGTCTTTAGCACATTCTGTGAAGATTTCTGTGCCCCTGTTTTGCTATACACAACAAGGATGGTACTGAGATACATACACTGCTGACATTTTATTTAAGGCAGCTCGAGGCACAAAGCTATAGCAGCTGAGCAAGAACATGAGATTCTCAGCTTCTCAGAAATATGGAAAAAGTAGCAGTCCAGAGAAGATACCAGCTGAGGTAGCTACATCTTGGTTATAAGGGCAAGACTGGAAAAAGTATAACGACAAACTGTAGAAGACAGAGGTTTACAAGTGCTAATAATGATGGTTGATCTGTCAAATTGTCCATACACTTGGAGATAAATCTCAGCTGTCTTTGGAAAATACTGAAACTGCCTAGAGAGCTAATGTATACCTTAATAACGCACCTTGATGGCCAAACTATAATGCTCACCTCACTCAGAGCAGATGTTCTTTGAAAATCACATGCAGTGAAAATATGGTTTGAGAAATCTAGAAGCACCATCCGTTGGATCACAGACTGAACCCTTTCCTCAAGAAAATGTTTCCATCAAGAGGTGAAGTTAGGTTTTCTTTTCCTATTGTTTGGAGGCTTTACTATTAGGTAGCTGCGTAGAGGTGCAGCCGCAGCAGCGGTGCTGAGGCAGGAATACAGGACAAGCCCTGGAGAACAGATGGAAAAGGCTAATAAGGCAGCAAGAAGTAGAAAAGAAGAGCTGAACTGGAAATAATTTGCTGCTCTATAAACAGCAATCAGCATCCCACTTTGGATGGAGTTCAGTGGCATTTAAATGTGTTACATGCATGATGGCCTGAACTTTTCCAGCTATATTGCGACTTTTTTTCTCCTCCATAAGTTGTGAAAGGGATTTGGAAGGATCTAAGTTCCTACCTAATACATCTGTAAAGGCTGTGTGGGGAAACCAGCTGTCCAAATCAAGGCACTAGTGAGCTCATCTCACTATCCTTACAGGCCTGTAGTGTAAACTTCAGACATCTCTGTTAAGTCACTTTGTCAAGAGGGAGAATTGGACCATTAAGGGCACGATCCATCTGTCTTATTTTCAATATGTGGTTTAGGACAAGGTAAATCCTAGATGTGTCTGTGGTTCCTCACCAAGTGGAAAAGAGATCTAGAGGAACAGTATAGATGTATATGGATTGCATACTGTATACATTATATTGCATCAAAGTGTACAGTAAGCATGGTGAAATTATACTGATGATATCACATTAAATTTAAATAATTTATATTTATCTATCATATTCCAGAACAAATTGTTGATTTTTTTCTGCATCTTTAGAACTGGTGTATGTCAGCAGAGCGGGGGAATACTGTAAGTATTGTTACAGTAAAGTTTTACAAGTAAAGTTGTTACAGCTCCACCTTTCTGAGAGAGATAATTCATGTTAGTCCCAGGTTCAGAGCAACTGAGACCTTACCTCATTTACACCCATATTTTAGGCTCCTTGGGGAACTGTCATCCTTTGTGGATCAATTTAGCCAACCTCGGTTCTGCCTCACTGAGAATAGAGGGGGCAGTTAGTACCAAAGTAGATTTATGTACAAGAATCCTGGTAGGTCTGATCAGAATTCAGCTTCTTTATTCTTATGGAGAATGGGACCTGTATATTGCTTGTAAATATCAATGTGGAGTTAGATTATAACATTATTTCAGCTCATTCCTTTGTATGAGATACCATAAGAGGAAGACTCAAGGAAAGAACCTGACAGAAGTAAAGAGTGGGTTATGCATTTGCAGTGAAGAGGAACAGTTTGCAGGGACAATGAACTATGAACCTGCAAAAGAAGCTGGAGGTCCTCTTGTGCTCAGTAACCACCTTTTATGTGGGTTTAGAGATAACTTACCTTGCCCCGGAGAAGATATGCTGTCAGGGATACCAACCTGAGCCCTCCCAAGAGCTGATGAAAGACTGGTGGATCATCAGTGTAGACTCCCGAAGAGAGAGGAAGAAAGAAGATAGGTTTTACTCCTCTTCAGTGTCCTAACTGGGCTTTAACAACATCTGCAGGAGATACAAGATACTCTGTTACAGAGACAGAAAACTGTTGGTGTGGAGGCTATTTTATTTTTGAGTGTAGAACATAGCTACTAAATAGGGACTTAAACAATTCATCCCCAAGCAAAACCAAGTTCAATAGAAGACAATACTTTGATTTTACCAGACTGTGCATTGTATTGAATCCCTTTCTTCAAGTTGTAGAGCTATAGAATTGCAAGTGTAGGATTCCATACAGATAGGATTGCAACTGGCAGTGTTCTCTTCAGCAGAAATGAATCTGTGGCTGAAACTGAGTTGCCATTTCTGAAGTGATGCCTTGATTTACATGTTGACTTTGTCCCAAATTTTAGAAGACAGTATTATCTGACACTCAATTCCCTAAATGTAACATCTTGTTAAGTGATTTCTTTTTAGTGAAATATTCATAAAAAGCTAATAAGACAAAGATATCTACTAGGTTTTCTGTTTTGCTTTTGATGCAGAGTCACTATGGTGAATGTCAGAATTAACAAAGAACATTTTAAGATTTGCAAATGGAGCCAGGGAGAGTAAAATGACACATTATGTAGTTAAAACTGCTTTATGTAGCCCATAGAAATTGACCAAATCATCTTAATCTTATTCTAGGCTGCAAAAGTAATGCTATGGATAAAATCACTGCTTATATTAAGGAAGATTGAAGAATGGAGCAACACAAAATTCCACGACATTTCTATCAAGTATTTACAGAAATTATTTAAACATACTTTGATCTATGGAGCTAATATTCCTTATTGTTTCTAATTGAAAACTCAGAAGATACTTGTATGTGCAGGAATGGTTCCAAACATTTCCTAGGAAAGCAATGTCCAATGTTCTTAAATTAATTACACAGATTTCTCACTTGTTTTACCTTTTCCCATGAGAACTGTAAGAAAAACCTGTAAGAATGAGAAATTTTATAATCATTTTCCAAGCAGGAAGGAACTAAATTTCCAATACAGAAATTTGAAGCCTTAGGTAGTATGCTTAACAATGTGTGGCATGGCGTGAAGAGAATTTATGTAGGATTCAGACTGAAAATGAGCTGTCTGTATCCAAGTCTTCTTAGGTGTTACTATAAATAGGAAACCAAAAAAAGAGACTTCTTAAAAGGCATAATATAACTATGACAACTGTAAGGCTTAATTACTTTGCAAATTAATCTTTAAAGAATAGATTGCTCATTGCTTCAGAATGGGTGGTTTTCACTGCTGTGAAGTAGATATTCAATTCATGTGTTTGTACCATCAGCTACAACGGATTCAGAGTTTTGCAGGACAAATATGTAAATAGAATAACAAAGGAGTAAGAACATAATTAATGTGACAACCAGTTAGTTTTATTTCAAGATTATAGATAGAAAAAAAAAGTCAGATAAAATAAATATAAACTAGTTTGCACAAAGTTAGTCCATTGTGTCAGCAATGTAACCAGCAGAACACATCCGATTTCCTAAATGGGAGAGGAAGAATGAAATATAACAGTTTGTACATGAAATACTGCCTATGTCTATAATTGGATGGAATCTCAATAAAAACACTTGAATTGGATTAGGCACTTTACAGATTGTTATGTGAAATTATTTGTTTACATAAGCTGATGGAAACGGTGCAGCAGGGAAGGGAATGAAACACCTAATTTGGATTTGTCCACAAAACAGAGGCTGACGGAAAGAAAACAGTGTTACCAGAGAAAATGGAATTGAGTTTTCCCAGTGAGAAGTAATGCTAGTAATATATCATGAAGAGTACGTGCTAATTTTCTAAATGGTAGATGTTTATAGAAATGCCATTCCTGGAATAGAAACTTCCAAGTATAGAGCCTGAAGTGTTACTACTGTTCAAGTGTAACCACTCTGCTGTGTTTAACACTAGTACAAATAATTCCAAAACAAAGCTAAATAGCTCACAAACTGCATGGTCGTGGTCTTTTTTAATTAAATTACCTGGTATATGTCCTTAACACATGTAAAGCAGAAAGGAAAAGTGGGTAACTAGAATAAAAAAATATTGACTGCAGTGTTGGAATTGCTGTTGCTCCCAGTGATGTATTCCCCCTTAATCGGAGGTTACTTTCACAGTAAAGTCGAGTGGAATTTTTATGTGTACCTTGGTTGCTTGAGTGCAAATCCAGAGCCCCTGTGTCTTTCCCGGTTTCACTGCCGTTTGAAGGAGAAGGTTGGGCGTTGGGCGGGACTGGCTGAGCCATGAACAGACCATCCTCCTGTCGGCTCTCCCCGCGGGGCAGCAGCCCTTGGCAGAGGGACAGCAAGAAACGTCGGGGCACCTTTAGCAGCAGCTCCCTTTCGGCTGTGTGGGGCAGTGCTACTAAACTGATGAAACCCAGCATATCTATCAACGGGATTATTTTGTCACAGGTGATGACAGGAACCTTATGTGCCTGATTTAAATGTTCGAAAATGAAGAACTGTTCTATTAAGTCTCAAAAAATATTTTTTTTTAAGTATGGCCCTTAATTCTGTAGTTAATTTTTATACAGATGTGTCTTTCTTCATCTAAGATGTTGTATCAAATGTGCAGTAGTGAGCAGCCAGTGTATTTTTCTTCTTGACTCTGCTGAACAAATGCTAGTCTTGTCTTAATCAAAGGGAAATGTGCATAAGTTTAATGGGATGGAAGTGAATTCTTCAGCAAATCAGTTTTAAATGATTGTAAGAATGATTTGGGAAGTGTCTACTGTTTGGTGGGTGCACATTGATGCACACATTGTCATCAGTGATGATATATAATTCTTGGGGTCTTCCTGATCTCCTTAGCTCACTCTATGCTATTGCATCTATGCTGTTGATACGGTCAAACTGGACATCAAACACAGCATCTTCTGCCTCTGAAAACAAATTCTGGAAATAACCGTGTGGGCTGAGACCAAGTCTCAGCGTAGTTTAAACTGCCCTTAGGAGAGAAGGAAGTTTATTCTTGACACTGTAAGTCAAATAAGGCTGTGCATGTTGTATATTTAAGGCTGCTTCCAAATCTGTATCTCTGCACCACAGCAAAAATACTCCTGAGTCACATTCAGTTCCTTTCCTCTCAAAAAATAAATGTGGAAGTGCATCATAGCTTTTTGGTTTAGAGTGGAAAGAATGCTGAATGGCTTTTCTCACATTAAAAAAAAAAAACCAAAACCAACCCAGGATGGAATACAGAGGTTAAAGTGGTTACTGAACAGAAATTCTTTCAGAAATAGTAAATATCTGGGAATTTCTTTCCACTGAATCCATCCTGATGAGTGTACACTGCACAACAAAAATGTACTGTGTTTTCTGACCCAAGAAAATTACAAATGAGGTGGTTGAGAAGACAAGCAGTAAAAATAGTTCTTGTAAGTCCTGTGGAATAGTACAAATCTTTTGCTAATCATAGAACAGTGTCGTGAATCTATTCTACACTAAAATGATTTCTAAATGTTTATATTAGCCTTTGATGAGTGTCTAGCAATTTCCCCTCTTCTCTCTTTGATGGACAGACAAGGAAATCAGAATTATATTTTATTTAACATAAAATTAGTGTCTAACAACAGGTTTGTCAATGCTATACACCGCAATAACTGAAAATGTGAAAAGTATTCTGAGGCTGGGGATTTATTCTCTAACACATATGTGGCAATGTGCACTTCAAGTATTTTTTGTATGCCAGATGTACCTTTCAAATAGACTGGTGCAGATTATTTGCGTGGATGCAATATAAATTAGACTGAGCAACTAGTCTAGTTTATTGGTTTTGTTTTGTTTTTTTTTTTTTTAAATTTAATATCTATTTTGACTTTTTCATTCAAGTTAGATCAGTTTGCCAGACAAAGTTTACAGATGGTCCACAAAAGAAGTACCACTGCAGTGGCTGGGGGTAGAGTGCACTGTGTCTCAAGGGGATGAATAAACAGTGGCAAAAGAGAAGGGAGGAAATATTTTGCAGTGACAGTGCCACAGAGATGTTGTGTCATGAGACTACAGCCAGAGCAACAGTGGTCTGAGATCTAGTTCATTATCTTTATGGAACAATATTTCTTATATTCCAGTACTGACATGATGTTACCCGTTGCTTGTCTTACTGGGGAGATCTTAAAACTTGTGCAGAAGAAATAGATAATGCAAAAATCTTTTTTTTACTATAAGCTGCAAACTGAAAAAAAACCCAAACTGTGGAGAAATTTCACAGAAATATTTTAAGAAGGACTGGAACATTTTCATGTTGTGTCTTGCTCAAGCTTTTGTGAAGAGAGTTTTAGGCTCATTTGACTTCTGGCAATCATTCAGTGTCTCTATACTGGAGCAGTAACCTATAAAGTCTTCTTGACTTCTATATTTGACACTCCTGGCAAGAGTGACAAAATGTACTTGCCAAATAATTATCTCCCATGGCAAGTCACTGAAGAGATGGAAAAACACTGAGAGAAATTATCATACCTTTTAGGACAGTCATCATGTTCACAGAACTTTTTTAAAAATTGCAAAAAGTGTGGCTTTTAAAAAGAAAAAAAATTCTGTAAAATAGGTTATTGAAAATGACTGTTTGCAATAATATATGTTACATAATCTGTTGTGTCTATGTGAAGATGACTGGCATATAAAATACCATTGCCAAAATATACCCTTTTTGAGATCAGTCCAGGAAAATAAATCACAGAATTTGCCTTCTTTTAGTGAATTTCAATAGTATTTTTTGCTCCTGCAATGATATTTTCTTACCATTTTGATGCATGAGCAACAGTATTTCTTTATTCAGGGAAATTTAACTTTTAAAATGGAGTTTGGTGAGGTCAATAACAGGATTATAGTACATATTTGTCTGCAATAGAGAGATTTAAGCTCAGTAATAAAGGACTTTCTTATCAGTTTGGTGTTTTTAAATTAAGAATTCGGAAAAAAAGTTAATAATTTACAGTGGGGAGCAAGGACAGCATAGACTTTAACCTGCGCCTCAGGGTCAGTGATGACCTGTATACGTTCTGCTGTGACCTCCTGGCCCAGCACAGCACGCAGCTCCGGGCTCCCCCGGCACCGCGTCCTCTCGCAAAGGCGAGAGGCGGCTCGGCCAGCGCATGGCCATGGGCCAGGGAGCTGCCCCAGGGCTGTGAGACCGGGCAGGGCATCCTCATGGCCGCGGCACGGGGGCTGAGGTACAACTCACGCACCCAGAGGTTCAAAGGGAGGGATCCCAGGCGGCAGTAGAGGAGGCAGCGGCTGTGTGTTCCTCCTCGTCCAGCACTCTCTGCCGCCCAACCTCTGTTCCAGCAATCCTCTGTCTGCTGTGAGTCCGGACCTGTTTCCTTGTCCCTTTTCAATGTTCAGCTGTTCTGGAAAGCAAAGTTCCAAAGCCTGTAGTCTTCTCCCATCTCCTCCCATCCCTGTGTCCTTATCTCCCTACATCCCTACATATCAACCTCTCTACATACTTTTCATGCTTTCTCTGTGTTGTCTCTGAAGGTCTGATTAATTCCTCTTTGGTAACTATGCAGATTAAGGAATCTCCTGACCTTCGTGCCACCGGTCTTTCTAGAAGAAAAGCTCTTCCTACCCACAGGAGATTGTCAGCAGCTCGTAAGGTTGGGCTTTTGAATCTACCATCAGTGGGAATGCTGTTACAACACTGCTGTAGTCAGCAATAAATTTTGCCCTCACAGCAAAACAGGGCTTTCAGGGTAGTTTCTGTGTGTTTTGTATATACAAAAATATGCATATACAGAGTATGTACAGAGAGAGGCTWAGCCAGCCCCATGTGGAATTTTACTGGAGAGAGCAGTAAATAGTTTTTACAGGCAGGGAAGTAGCCTGTTAGTGTGGTGTGGAATGCCTTCAGACACTGGTGCTTCCAAATGCTTTTCCAGCTTCACATCAGGCCTTATTCCCCCCTATTCCTGCTCCCCCTGCCTGCTCCTTAGCTCTTTTATTGAGCAGATAGAGGTTAAAAATTGCAGTGCAATCCTTCCTGCAAAATTCTGAATAACATGGTCATTTTGTTGTACAAACACCTTTTTCCATTCTTAAATGTGGTCATATTCAGCATAAATTATGTCTATTTAGGTATATCTGGCATTCTGTCTGACTTCTTGTGTTTGCTTAGCATTGGTACTGCAAATTAGGTAAGAAAATGGTACTACAGATTAGATTTCTTTGTTGGAAGTGAATAAGATCTTCATAACATTGAAAATGGAAGAATGTTTTTACAAGAATCAGTTATATCTAATTGTAAGCTAAACCCTTGAAAGATGGGTGAAATATGGCATGATACAGATATTTCTTTAAAATGCATCCTTTTTTGCTTTTTATAGAGGTGGAAAGAAAGAAAGGACACAAAGAAAAGGAAAGGGTAACAGACTGTAGTTGGTATGGTTGTAGAAAGTAACTGGAGGGGGATAACTGAGAATTCTGTACAATCAAGTGATAAAAGACAAGGAAGATTTATTCAAGGTTTCACCAGGGTGTTTTATAAGCTAGTAATAGTCTTACATTTGAAAAGGGGACATCGAGATTAGATTTAATGAGAAACTTTCCAACTGAAAGATTTGACAGTGGAGCAGTCTCTCAAAATGGTCATTGAAGTATGATCACAAGAAATGTTCAGGAAGAAATAAGATAAAACTCGCAAGTGAGTAGTGAGAGCAGAGATTTTCTAGACCTGCTCCAAATCATAGCCCTGGTGATACTCTTGGGATTTGAGTGTTTAAAAATTAAAGTAGTGCATTGTTTCATGCCGTTTTCTCAGTCTGTATCCTTACAAGTTGTTATCTCCCTTCAAGCCTCTCCAATAATAAAGGGCATAAATATATTTTTCCTACCCACTTGTACTGGGTAGAAGATAAATGATATTTCTTGTATTGCAAGAACTAATTAGGAAATTCAAGAAGTGTGTATGGGAGTTTGAAATTATTCCATTCTTCCTCTCTCTGGGAAATACCAAGTGGGTTATCTGACACTGGAATTTTCTGATGCGTGATGACAGATATTGCAAATACTGGAAATCCTGGTTTCAGGTATGCCACTTTTTACTAGCTAGTAGAAGATGTAAGTGCACAGCTTCTCAGGGTTTAATTTACTATTACCTCTTTCTGTCATTCTGCATACTGCAACAACAGCCCAGGTTGTTGAAATTGGTTGTGCTCTGCTATTTTTAGAATGAATTTGTGTCTTTTGATGAGAACAGTTAAAATGAAACTAGAGAAGAGGAACTAAAAAACCATTGTTGTTGACCACATTTGTCTGCATCAATAGGGTCCCAAAGGTTACATGCCAAAACAACCTTTGCTTTTTTGTGGTCCAAGATAGCCCAAAAGCCTTTCAGAGCTGTTTCAGCCTTGCTGTGATCTATGGCTAGCTATTTAATCCTCAAGAAGCTGTTCTCTGGAGAGAGAACTGGCAGACTTAAGGGTTGCTGTGGTTATGTTCAGTTTCTCTTGACCGTATCTCTCAGTTTCGCTGGGAAAGAGAAGCACAGCACCTGTGTGAGGATTGCCTTGCAGGATCCTCAAGGGGGAAGTGGAGCCAGCTTTCGAGCTACCACGGTGGGTTTAGCAATTCAACCCACTCCTCAGACTGCCGTGGAAAAGTCAGTAGAGCTGTTGTCAAGAGAAAGGGGGATACAAAGCGCTGCAGCAGAACAGCAATTTCAAATGCTGTTGGAAGGACAGGATAGGCTACTGGATTTACATTTACCAAGGAAAGAAATAAGAACCACAAAATAAAAGGCAGAGAAGAATGAGAATGGTGAACGGAGGTGTGTTTTATAAGAGAACTGTTTTATTGGGAAGCTTAATCGGATATTAAGATAAAGTATCCAGTAAATTCAATTTCAATACTTTGCTTGTAGACAGTTTCAAAATTACTTAGAAATTCCGATGGTAGATGATTTAAAAGTCCTAGGCTATGTACTGTTGAGATCTGTATTATGGGAATTCAAGGCTAGATTAGATATATTTTGGAGAGGAGTATCTAGAGGCCGCATTTGTTTCAGGGATTGGAATTGCTCTGACTTTTCCCAAAAGGCGTTTCAAAGKAATTGATTTTTAGACATTATTTCCTATAACTTCAGCAAAGATAGCCTCTGATCATGTAACAAAAAAAAATCTGCTTTTTGTTTCATACTATCAAGGCCTACTGCATACTGCTGTAAGAATGTATGTACAGAAGCTCACTGAATGCTTCTTCAAATTACTGCAATTGATTAGCCCTCAGGAAATAAAAAAGGGAGGAGAAACCAAAGCTATTTTGTTTTTTTCTGAACAGATGTTGTACTAATTATATACATAATTTAATCATTTAATTGAGAAAAAGTCTCCTTATGCTTCAATTTTCAGAAACTGTCTAGAATTTGCAGACAGTGACACTAGAGTTCATTGCAAGTCTTTTGAAATTCTGAATAYATGTGCAATTTTTATACTAATATTTACTTGCATCTCAAGCAAGTTTTAAAAGCTGTTAAAATGCCAAAATTCAGGCTATCCATAAAACATCCTTTAACTAGGTTTGCTTCATGATACAATCTTTAATGGATAACTGCACACCCCATTTAAGCCAAAACCCAACCCAGTTCAGAGCTCTGTTTTGGTACGAAATATTTCACATTGTTCAGATTCTATCTTCTACGTGTGTCTACATGTATTCTCTCTTTGTCTTTTGGCTGCAATAAAGAGAGATGGAAAATAGATGGAATACAGCTAGAGATACAGAATTAGATGGAATGAGGGGAGTAATGTGGTTGGTTTTATTTGATGTACATATCTCTATCCCTAAGAACCTGAAGTTGCAACGYTTTGGTTTTTCTAACCATTCAAGTAGTCTAAGGCCTTGTTTTAAGGGGATGTGCTACAGAGAATTGGAGGGTGGAAGGTTGCTTCAAACTAAGTGCTGAAGGTCWGAATTGCTTCAGTTTAAATGGTGTTCTCTGTATGACTAAACATATGACTAAGAGCGGCTTTTATTTGTTAACAATAGATTACTGTGGATCTTTTTCTCCTCCTTGGCCTCTTGCAGAGCTTAGCTAATATTGAAGCAGCACTACACAACAAAACACTACACACCTTAATGATGTCTCCATTTACTTATCTTCCCAAACAATTATGCTGAATTTTTTTTCATGTATACAGGACTTTTCTTCAGTAAATTTTTTTCTTTCCCTTTACAGATTTCAAGCATGTGTTTATTTTGCATCTGTCTTTCAAGCTATGTCATGTGGTATCCATTACTTAGCATCTGTGTTCATGGCTGTTACTCCTAACTTTGTATGTGGGTTCCCTGGAAATGTGAGTAGTGTTCTTTTCCACAACTCCTCTGCATCAAGTATAGAGGACATCTGGACACTATGGACATCAACAGAAAATTACATTGTAGTCCAGCTGGAAAATGGAGAAATTTGGGAACTTGATCAATGCAGCAGGTCCAAACGAGAAGTCAGTTTGGATCTGGAATATGAATACAAAGGCAACAAGTCTGTATTTCCTTGTTCTGATGGATTCCTCTACGATGACACAAAGTGGAAGAGCACTGTTGTAACACAGTGGGATCTGGTCTGTGACCGAGAATGGCTTGCAAAATTAATCCAGCCTACATTCATGCTTGGAGTCTTGATTGGAGCCGTGATTTTTGGTGACATTGCTGACAGGTAAAGTGCCATCCTCTGAAAACGGTAGCTTCAGACTACAATAACTCCACGTGTATCTACCTGTTTTTGTTGTTTTCATCCAGTGTGTATTCATAACTACATACTCAATATTCGGGAGGTTTGGATATTGCTTTATTCACAGATCTGTTTAACTTGATTTCTTTTTCCAATAGCAAGTACTAATTTTCAAATGAATTTGCAAGTCATTTATTTTAAAATTTTTTTTGTATTTTATGTCATCCATTGTTCTAGCCTTGATCCCTAAAATTGCCCTGTGCAGCTAGTATTTGCCTTTAGATTCTTATTTGTTTGTTGGTTTGTTTGTTTGTTTGTTTATTTCAACAGGAATAGCAATAGCTCATCGTAATTGCAATTGTAAAACCTGGGAGTAGATTTTCACCTAATTTTTCATGAGGAGAGATTCCACGTGGAAGTGTAGATTTTTATTTCATAGTATGACAAACAGCTGAAGGGCTACTAGAAGGTTAAATATCACGTATTTTAAAATCACATTTCCTAACCTCTGTCATGAATACAGCTCAGTGGAGCTGAAGCAAAGGTTTGAGGGTTTGATCAAGCCACCTTCTTAAAAAAAACACCCATACACTATTTTTCCTTGTTGTCCAATTGTAGTTTTTCCCTGAAAAGTTAGCTTAAACTTCAGTCTCTTGAAGATTATTCCAGATAAGAGGAAAAATGGGTGTGGGTGAGCTGTGCTGTAGCTTCACTTACTTACCAGCACGTASTAAGTTCTGGGTGCGCACAAGGAGAGTCAGCCTGTGGAGGGACTCAACCCAAGCAGTCTCTTGCTCACAGTTCCAAGCACGGTGTCCAGTGCTTCCTCCCTGGATGTTATCTCAGATCATGCACTGAGATCCAACATCAGAGCTGCACTCAGAAGCAATAGTGAGACTGAGGATGTGCATCTGTATCCTCCTGCTTCTGTTGGTTTTCTCTCTCAACACAGACATATTCCTGCCTCAGAAGAACACCCAGCCATGCCCATCTGTCCCTTTGAGAATCAGATATCCAAGCTACGTTGTRCTTGGTTTTGTCTCAGGCACTTTATGTACCTGTGCTTTGCTTTAAAGGCTGGTTTAGAGTTATTTATGTCTTTCTTATAGAAAGGAGCTTGTTGACTGACAGTTCTGTTAGGTGGAGGGTGATGTTCCATTCCATATCTAACAGCATAAGGAGATCAGGCATGATGTTTTCTGATTTGCCTTCATTAGCACAACACTGCAGCGTGATGGTTACAACATGGGAATGCAAAAGTAATGATGAGGGKTTTTTTTTAATTTGGCTTTTAGAACACATGGAATCAATCTGCCTCCCAATCCAAGGCTTTGTAAAACCGTATTTAGTACAAAACCAGAATATAATGCCAGCATCTGTTTTGTGTCCCTTTAAATAATTCATAACTTTATTAATTAATACTCGGACATGATTTATAAGGTTAGGATCATATTGTTCTCATTGCCATTAATTCAAGCCATGGACAACCAGTTAAGCTAATATACATATTCTGAGTTGCAGATTTACAACTGCAGACTTTACAGCTGAAAGTTATTATTTTCTGACACATCCTGGCTGATGGGAAACAAGTTTGTGTGTTCCTCTCATTGCCAATTAACAGATTTCCCAACAGAACAGCTCTGATAGCTACRACTCACTGGGATCTTTTCTGACAGGGATCAAAGACCAAATCATGGCTCCAGGTCAAGGTTGGAGAAAAACAGGAGAAATTTTATTGGAGTACCAAATACTGACAGAAAAAAACACCCCTGAAAGTCCTCAAACTCTGTCTAAAAGTAATATGCTCATCTGTAAAAYGCTGTTCCCAATGGAGTAGATAGTAAGAGTCCAAAAAAATGTTATCGGGGAAGAAAAATGATTCCACGCAGTTTGTGTTACAGAGCATTTGTAGACAGAATGTAGTGAATCCTCAATACAGTCTTGTATGTCTACTGCTGATTTCTAGGTTTTCTCCTCAGATGAGCTTCTTATTGGTAGCATGTGCTCACTTGTTTAGAGACAACTGGCTGCACTCAGTGTATTTGCTCCCCGAGATATAGGAAGAAGAAAAACAAATAGAAGTTACTTTTTACTAAATGCCTTTCTTTTACACTGGAAACTACTTTGTGTTGCTGGGAMGCTAGTATTTTACATTATTTTTTTTGCTGTTAGTATGCTATCTTCCTGGATTTCTGTCTTTGAATATGCATRCATGTGTGCTGTGGTACAATCAGAAAATTCAGGGGAACTATGTGATTGTCATTTATCGGAGAATTCAATTTTGAAGAACTGGGAAAAGACATGTTACAGAAGCCTTCCATTACTATCCAAATTGGTGTTACTTTGGCAAAAGATTGCATGTGTTATCACAGTAACTTTTGTTAGAAATTAACAAGATGCTACCTGATATAAAATATCTAAAAAACTGATTAATGTCCTCATAAGTAAGAGTAAATGTACCGATCAATTATGTAGAAGTTAACCTTGAAACTGGAGGTGAACATATGTAATGCTCACTGCACATTGCTTCCAGCCAAGAATTGTGGAATGGAAGTGCCATCCATCCTCTTTCTTGGAAGGTGGAATTACCAAAAAATTATTACAGGTAATTAAACCAGTGTTTCCATGGTGAGTTATTAAAACTTCCAGCTAGGCTCTCTGGAGTTGCAGGTATATTTTAGTAGAATGTTTGTGGTTATTCATGACTTTATTACTGCTGTGATTTGCAGACTGGGAAGACAGCGTGTTATATGGTTCACAAGTGCTGGTCAGTTTGTATTTGGCATCGCAGTGGCCTTCACGTTTGACTACTACAGTTTCATGATTGTGCGCTTTCTCCTTGCTATGGTAAGAAAGGATGTTCACCCTGGCCCTTTTTACATGTCATTTCTTACCCCTTCTCAGGAAAACCTCCCTTTTGTTATTATTTCCTCCCCTACTTCATTATTCTAAAGCCCCATCTGTTGCACTTATTTCAGCAGAGCAGGGAGAGTCTGAATGTTCTTGGACCACAGCACTTTTCCTCTTTGAATTAATAGAAAGCGTCTGTATGAAGCAGTGTTTGGTACTTCCTCCATCCCAACCTCTGCTGGACTGGTAATTAAATACCAAGCGTGAGCAGCAAACTCTGGATTCTGCATTGCAGCTGCTGTTGCATTTCTCCTTATTGTTAGAAATGGAATATATTTTTTCTTAAACTAGCAAATCTACAATAAGTATTATTTTTATCTCTACCATTTCGAGTGATGGAGGAGAGATGCACATTTTCTCTTCCATGCATCTCTTTGGTCTTTTAAGCTGTATTTGGAATACTAAATACATAGGTAGATATGTTTAACACTTAGATGTTTTATACTGTACTTAAGGGTATTTCAGTATATGTGTTTATGCATACCTATACAGATACTTGTATGTATGTGTGGTTTACATCCAATATCTGATACATATTAAATATTTATGCATAGTAACCAAATTTAAATAACTATTTTACAGCCAAAATTATATTATTTGTAGCTTTTCACTACATAATGCATAAAGAAATTAGAATGCTATCACAAAAAAAGTCATGTAACTTATTTAACATGGGTTATGTATTTTAAAATAGTCCCATAATTAATTTTATTCCTGCTGACAGTGCATTAGTTAAGACAGACCTTGCACCTGGAGCTCCCTTTGCCTGATTAGAGCCCAGAAAAATGTCCTAGCAGAAAAAACTGCATCATGTCAGCCTTGAACAATGAGATCTACAGGAGACCCTCTGCTGACTCCCTTGGCTGTTGATGCCAGGGGCTGTGGTAGTTTGGAAAAGCAAAGAGCTCTGATCAGACCAATGCTGTAGGTTTTAGCTGGCCGCTGGGACTGATTTACAAGGTGCAGGCCTAAACTCTAGCCCCGGGGCACTCCGATCAGTGCAGCTTTCCTATCAATGGGTTCAGAATCAGAGATTATTAAGTGGAATATTGTTAACCAGAAAATTGATTAATCAAAACAATATACTGAAATATTTTCTAGTCTGTATTTTCTAGCTGTGTTTTGCAATGTTTTGGGATACCAGGAATCTGATGTTCAGATATCTGAGAAATTGAAATATATATATTCAATAATATATATATTCAATGAAGAAATATTGTAATGCAGAACGTCCCATTATTTGCATTCAGTTGATAACATATGAAAACCTGTAATTCTATATTTGTGAGATTCTTCTATGACATTGTAAAAAATTTGATTTAATGAGATAATTTTCAAGGGTGTGGAAGGTAATTCTCAGTAAATTTGCAGTTCCCTGACATGCAGGTTATTAACAGTCTACTTAAAAGCCAAGGTCAAGATTTTCAGAAGTTACAATTACTTCAGGAGACCTCATTTTCCGAAGCATCCAGTTTGTGATGTCATTAAGGGACCTGATTTTTGGAGGGGAAGGGATTAATGACATCAGCAAATTAAGTTTCTTTGCAGGTGTCTCTTGCTGGCTGTCCCCCACTACAGAGAAGCATACATAACCACTTCAAATTTTTAAATAGTGTCCAGGCAGTCTGAAAGTTTGAGTGAACTTGTTTGTTACTGATTTGTTTTCATGGTTGCCTTTTTTTCTGTCGGTGTGAGACAGGCCAGCGCAGTGGCAATTAAGCATACACAGATGTGGAACACTGTTAGCTCTTTGTTTTTACTGTGGTGTGCAAGGAGAGTAGAAACAAACCTCACTCTGTTTTTTTTTTCTTTTCTCTCTCCCACTCTCCCAGGTTTCAAGTGGCTATCTGGTTGTGGCTTTTGTTTATGTGACTGAATTTGTTGGCATTAAAGCACGAACCTGGGCTTCTATGCATGTCCATGCTTTTTTTGCTATGGGAATTATGGTTGTGGCGCTCGTGGGATTTTTGGTTCGGACCTGGTGGGTCTATCAGATATTTCTCTCCATAGCAACTCTTCCCTTTGTCTTGTGCTGCTGGATGCTCCCAGAAACACCTTTTTGGCTCCTGTCAGAGGAAAGATAYGAAGATGCACAAAAAGTGATTAATACAATGTCAAGATGGAATAAAGTAAGCACTCCCTGCAAAGTTTCTGAACTGTGCTCAGTCCAACAAGACGATCTAGCCAGTGGCAGAATGGGTGACAATGACACATCCTCAACAAAGAAGCACAACATCCTAGACCTGTTTTGTAACTGGCAAATTGCAAGAAGGACCATCACAGTCTGGCTGATCTGGTTCACTGGGAGCTTGGGGTACTACGTCTTCTCCCTCAGTTCTGTCAGTCTAGGAGGCAATGAATATTTAAACCTCTTTCTCATAGGTAAATATTTTTGTACCTTGTTTGATAATGACAGAACTAGAACATAACATTTAGAAATATCTAGATTTGACAGCCAATTTTTTACTTTGTTCATTCAATTATAAACCTTGTTCAAAAAGTTTCTTGCTAACTCTTCATAAAAGTTGACTAACACAGGAGGAGTATCCTTCACTCCAATCTCACTTTTTCTGAGGAAAAGAATGTAAAATTTGTTGGTGTATAGAATTCTTCGCTGTTTCTCTTTCTGATTGTAAAACCATATTCTGCTTGTCTTCTCTTGTCCTGCAAGAATATAGCAGATCCACACAAACACCAAGGGAAACAGACAAGCAACACAAAATTCACACAGCTCTGTTAAAGGCACAAACTAGGAAAATGGGAGAAAAAAAATATATTCATTTTGTCACTTACAGTCATGATACATTGAGTTTGTCTGTGTAGAAAACACATTCATAATTGTCAGAAGCAAAAGTCATTTTAGTTTTCTCAAAAGAATATTTTTTATTAAGTTGTAATATTCTTTTAATTTTATCATTCTGACTGTAATCTTTCTCTGGCATGTAAGTTGTTTGTAAAGGCAGCTCAGTGCATTCAAGGCCTGATCCAAAGTTTGTTAACATCAGTGGAAATATTCCACTGACTTCAGAAGACTCTAGATCAGACACGCGGCTCTGAGCCAGCAAAGAATTAAATCATGCGCTTTGCTTTATGCAGCTGAGCACTCTTAGTGAAGTGAATATGACTGATCGTGTACACAAGCACACAGAAGGACTGGGGCTCTCATTATTTCAGTTTGTTTTGTCATGTATTGCAGTGTATTGTTAGACTGATGTGTTGAAGAGTGGATGCTGGTGTTGCACAGATAACTAAATTACAGTAGAGTACTCTGTATCCACCTCTCCTAAAATTATTTTAGCAGATTAACACTGAATAATTGCAACCTGCTTTTTCCAACACAAGCCCAAAAGATTTTTTCGTGATATTATAGGTGTATTGACATGCTATATGGACTTAATAAAGGAATGCAGGCTGTTTCTTCAGGGCTGCATCTTATGTTCTTCCTTGATTTTACATTAGACATAGTAGTATTCTTCATCAGCAAATTGGCTTAAAACATGTTCAAACTGGCTTAGGCTAAATATAATTTGTCTAGGGGCAAATCATGTTTACACAGTGCAAGCAGTTCTAGCCAGATGCCAGATCCTTTAGAGCTGCAGTAGTTTTTCTCTGGAAAGTATCATTAGGAAGAGACGATCTGTATTAAGAGGGGGATATTGTAAGCCCTCTTCTTTTATGGAGAAGGGAGAAAGCTGGAACTGCACTCTGTATTTGTGGAGCTTACTCAGAAAACTGGACTTGGACAGACCTTTCTTGCCTTTTACTTTGGGATGATTTTGAGCTGAAGCTGGGGGAGGCACCTGTGGCTTCAGTTCCCTGCCCAGGTGGAAGCTGGCAAATCCTGAGAGGTGTGTCGGTGTGACACTAGCAATGTACCCTGTGGGCACGCTTGAGCTGTTATTGTGGAAACACCTGAAGGAGAAGAGCAGCAAATATAGAGCTTTCAGACACAAGTGTCAGTGTCACAGAAGCAGAACTGTGGCCTTGCTGTTTTCTGTAATTTTCCACCCCAAAGAGAACTGGAGCTGCTCTGTGCTGTGAAACCTCTTTCCCTTGTCCTTCTCCCCTCCCACTACTGTATTTTAGGCTGTTTTCTGCCTTCTGTCACACTTTCTGTAACCAAATGAACTAGCCCAACACACTGGTTATCTCTAGATTTTACTTATTTACTACCCCTAATGCAAATTATTGCTCATAAAGAGGAAGTTAGTTATAACATGAGTATGTGTAATCATGACTTAAAACGAAATAATTCCATACTGACAGGTGCTGTGGAGTTGCCTTGCTATATCATTGCTTGCGTTGCGATGGACAAACTGGGAAGGAGAAACACACTCATTCCGTTCCTTATTTTAAGTGCACTGATCTGTGTTTTAATTATGTTCATACCTCAGGTTAGTCACATATTGTTGGAAGTGTTCCTATAGCAGAAATTGATTTTTAAAAGCTCTTAAGTCAGTAGATGCAATTTCTCTTTCTAAATCATATAATAGTTAATTAAAGCCTGGTTTTAAGTAGCAGCTGCCAGTCTAAGATAGATTTCAGTATTTTCAGTGGAGGTTTCACTGTCATTGCTGGAGTCACATGTAAAATGTTCCCACGGCTTCAGTGAACCAGGACTGGTAAAAAGTGATATGGAAACTAGTAACTTATTGAGCAATTTTTAAAAAGCAAGCAATTAGTGTTGCTTATTGTTTAAAGAAGGATCACAACTTTTGAAGAATATAAATTATGTTTGGAAGGGTGTTATTTTCTGGTGGTATATTTATTTGTGCTCTCTTTCAATAGGATTTCAATATATTAATTATCTTAGCAAATATGGCTGGAAAATTTTCTATAGGTGTGGCATTTGGCCTTATATATCTCTACACAGCAGAACTGTACCCGACAATTGTAAGGTAAGAACTTTTGCCAGTTATGTATTTTTCATTAATTTGATGTCATTTCATTCCCTTTGTTATGTTTCTGCACCAGATCCAGCAGCTCTTGGCATCAGTGGTAGTGATCTGAAAGACTTGGGATGTAATGAGTTCCTCAGCTGCTTCAGAGTTGTCTGGAGTTTGGCTGTACCATAGTTTTTTATTTATTTTCGATTCCATGTGCACTGATTGGTTCCCTTGGAGAACTAGAAGAATACTCAATACTTTCTTGAACATTTTTATGCCTTTCTTAAAAGTCTTAGTTGTTCATCCTGTGATCTGTGCTCAATGCTAATTATATTTTAATGTTAATTACAAAAGCAGCTGAATTTCACTACAATATAAATTTATTTATATAGCAACAGCTTCCTAATATAATTGCTTAAAGACACAAATCCTACTGATGTTTTAAGTTGTCTGTGCATTTCTAATTGTTTCCTTTAACTGCCAGAATTCTTACTAAAATTCTTTTATGTCTAGATCACTTGCTGTTGGAAGTGGAAGCATGATGTGCCGTGTAGGAAGTGTGGTTGCTCCTTTCTGTGTATATCTGAGAAGTGTTTGGATTTTCATGCCACTTGTACGTATTTATTTCAATGGTGAATATTTTTTTAAAAGGTGTATGTGTCACTTGTTTTCTCTTTAATAACTTACCAAATATGTTTTCCAAGTGACAAGGGAACCAAAAGCGGAATGTTTATTTTGAAAAGAAAATTGAGTAAACCATTCTTGTTTGAAATTTTAAGTCCTAAAGACTAGCAGCTTCATATTGTTAAAAATATGCAGCTAAAGCAAAAGGGAGACTTTGAATCACTGAAATACTCTGAAATGTTTTTATGATGGAAGACAGAAAAATATTCATGCACTGAATCCTAGTATAAAATTGGTAAAAATATTTTCCATAAAAATATTCTGCATCTACCATATAACATTTAGGAAGTGTCATAGCCCATACTTTTCTGCAGGCCTAGTAGTTTTTGACCCTGCTCCTGATTTATTCTCACCCTTTTTCAAAGGCATAGTTCTTCCATTCCTGAATTTACCACAGCTGGCTGGATTTCCTTACATTATGCCTTAATATTTTCCATGGTTTCTCTGGAACATTGCGTCTTTGGAATAGCCTCCCAAAAGATCAAGAATGTTTTGTGCTTACTATACCTGGTTTTCACACCTGTCCCAAAGCTCATATTCTGTGTTTTGCATTTACCAGAACTAAACAAAAGAATTCATGAGATAGAAAAAGAGAAGGAAATGGTATTGATGAGGTTCATGGTGACTTTGTCAGGCAACAGTACCTTGTATTCATTAAGCGCATCTCACTTTTTAGGTAACTCCAGGTCATGTTACCATTAGGTTTTGTCCTTTACCACCAGTTGCCCCAGAAAAGACAGGTGGGACCATTCCTTTGTTTACTTTGGGCATTTTGTCTGCATTATGGAGCAGATCCACTTTGGACAAAATATTTTATCTATTTCCTGCTCACAGATGAATCATATTTCTTCATTGTACTTCTGTTATGAAGCATTTGCTGCTTAGAAATCCTGCAGCAATTCAGTCCCTTTTTTCTCCTGAAGGATAAATTATGCCCATATATGTAAAACCAGAAGGAATTACAAAGTTTATATTAAAGCTTTAAGTAAACAAAAGTTTATTAATGATTTAAAAATAGTTTTAATTCTTTCAAAAACCCCTTAGAATTCACTGTGACTAGCACACTGATGTTATATGTACATTACACATGTCAGAAGGTGAAAGGGTGATGGGAATGTGTCTTTAACCTGGATTCTTAGTCAAATTTTGTCCACCACACTGGAGTTTCCTAAAAAAGTGCATTGTATCCTTTTGATTTTGCATCTATGAAATCTTCAATTATAGATGCTAGAGATTGGTTTCAGAAAATTCTTGTGAGCTCATTTCATTATTTGAATTAATTACTTTTGGTTATTTTTGATGAAAACTAAGAGGATGAAGGAGACCACAAATAAATTTATTTCTTCAAGCTCCTAAAAATGTTTTGTTTCTTAACAATGTCCCCACACAAACCAAGATATGATTCCAGGAAAGACAAAACAACATTTGCAGAGCAGAGTGGTCATGGGAGAACATTTTTTTTTCTCTTGTCAGCATTTTGTCTTTACTGGAGTTGCTGCAGTTACACCACAGATGGGGAGTGCTCAAACATGCTGGAGAGCAGTGCAAATGGCAGTATAAACACAGGAATTATTTCAGCTATGAACAGCTCTCAGCGTACAAAAATTATCCAGAGTTTTTGTAGAGTTGAGTAGTGGTTCACAGTGAATATGTTTCCATTATTAGCTCCTGTTATATAGCATTTGTCAGTTTATTAAATAGGCTTGTCTTGAGTTGGAGCATTAGCGTGACAAGTCTCAGGTCAAGTAAGTGTTTTGGAAGGGAAGTGAAATCAAATGGATTACATTTCTAAGTAAACTGATACATATCACACTGATCTATTGCAAACACTGCTATTTGTTTGGCACTCTGCCTCAGGTACAGTTATGCCACCTGTGAGTACTGCAGGCATCTCATTTGAATGTCTATAAATCTTGAATAACTTGCCAAGTATGGTTTTCATGGGACAACTTTATAGAAAACGTACAGTAAAACAACTGCTCCATATATACACTATTTCTATTTCTCAGCTGTTTATGTTACAATAGCCCTTTAACAGGCTTGACTTTTCTCTCAGAAAAACCATAAATTAGAAATTTTAAAAGTCCACACTGATGTAAATAAATGAATACAAAGCCTGTGTCAAATACTTGTGGATTTTCAGGTCAAAATGTGACCTTTTTTGTTGAAGTAGGGATTTTGTCAATAAGATCACATTTTAGATTGGTTCAGAGCCATCAGATGTGAATATAAACATAAATAGCAGACTAGAATAATAATTTTTTCTCAGAAGTAAAAGTATTATTTTGTAGGGATATTTAATTCAAATTACCTTTTGTTCTAGACTAAATACATTAAGTCCTGGTCTTAGACCACTGCAAAATTATAGTTGTTGCTCCAGATAGGGACGAGGACATAAGAAAAATGATGGTAAATCTTTTTCTGAAGTTTTTTATGGTATCTGATAGAAGCTGATGGCTGTACTGAAGTGTTTGGAATACTCTAAGAGTTTGACTAAGTAGAAAATCATATTTCAAATTAAGACCATGGAAGCATAATACATTTAAGCAGGTATGCCTGTCAAATTAACCGCAACATCCTTAAACGTACTTAAATACCTTGTACAATAGTACACTTATTTGTACACATAAGCATTTGACCATATCAGGAGAACATTTTCTGATACTGAATTATGTATTTAAAATAGTACATATGTACATACAAAATGCACACGTTTGTAACAAGCAAGCAAAGGGCTAAATTATGTCAGATGCCTTATGAAGAAGTATGCCAAGATAAGACTGCAAAAGACTTGCTTTGACTAAATGTGAATCACTTCATTGATAACTGTGGCTACTGCCCTTGAAAAGGTAGATGACATTTGAGAAGTCCTTGAATTAATACACTGTGACCTAATTGCTTCATGCTCTGTCTTTTGTAGAAAATATTGCAAAATGCTTTGAGGGTCAGGGAGAAGGGAAATGCACTGAATTACTCAGCATGCAGCAGCTTTCACATAGAGAAAAAAAAGAAAACTAACATGGGATAAAACAGAGATATGAGAGCTGAGATGAAAAGGCAGGAAAGATGGTGATGTGCACACTTACAGAATAGTGAGAGTCCTCAGGGGAATAAGAGGTAGGTTCATGAGGAAGGAAAACATGATAAGAATGCCAAGTGTCTAAAAGAATAACCAAAACAAAGAAGACGCACATATTCAAAGCACACAGTGTTGCTTTAACCTAGTTCTTTTGGGTATCACCAGTGATCCAGTTCTCATACACTCCAAGTGTATGGGTGTCCACAAGATTCAATACCCTGTACAGACCTCAATATCCTCAATTATAAACTTAGGACAGGATGTGCATAAGAGATTATATTGTGGAATAACTCCATGTGTCAATTCATCCTGTCTTTCCATGACAGAAAATCATGTTTTAGTAGTAGAGAAGAATTTTGACACTCAGAGATGAGATTTTAATATTTTGGAATATATTTTTAAGTATCACTCCTGTCACATATTTGTCTAAAAGGATCTTCATCAGTTTGTCACTCAGTGCCATTCCCTCTAGTCCCATTACTGCTAGGATTTTCTTTTTAATTTTCATGGTAAGAGCATGACTGTTTTATTTTCACTGTTGTTGGTAGTATTTGGCAGTATTTTGATTCATTTTTTATTTTGTTTGCGTCTATATTTATTGCAAGTGCAGAAAGGAGTTTATGCAACAGTGTGCCTTTTGCTTCTCAAATGAATACTTGAGACAAACTGTTCTCTTCTTTTGGAGGGGAAGGGAAGCAAAACCAGCATGGTGCATGTGCATGAAAATACCCTTGTTCAAGGTTACAATAGAGAATTCTGATTTTAAAGCACCTTTCTGACTTAAAATCTGGCTTAGCTGCAGATGGTAGCTGGCCAGTTCTTGTCCCAGGCTCTGTGTGAGAGATATAGGCACAGTGATTCCAAATGTTCTCTCTCACCCTTGAAAAACACAGGACAGATTTTAGAATCAGCATAGGGCAAGATAAGGATAATACAGCATCAAAGTTCACAGTCACAGAATGGAAAAACACTGAGACCAGGCATGATGTACTGTGTGAAAGTATTTCTATCAGGAGAGAATTGGGTCATTTATAACCTGGTGTTGGAGGACTGTCAGGGTTTTAATGCTGTTCCGTACTCAGAGGAGGAAAGTGTGGTGTCATCGAACAAGACATAGAAATGTCTATGTGAAGGGAACRTGAAGGGAAAGAGTAGATATTCCTGGAACAAGTGTGTGTTTCTCTCTCTACCCCAAGTTATCCTGATCCTCGCACCACTCATGCTGAAGTAAGCTGTTGTTATGGAACTGTGTACACTATTGACACATCCAAAAGATGATCCCAGTGCAGATGTCAGGAGATGCCTGCACTCCTAACAGTTCTTTGAAACTGAGTTTAGCAAAGTATTCCTGTTGAACACTAGCTCATCATCTGCTGAAGAGCTCTCCCGAGTATGGGTGTGCACTTTTGTGGCTCCAGGCCAATAAGCCATACGGAGAAATTCCAGTCTGGCTGTGTGCAGGAGGAACAGGCACACAGGTACAGGCACACAGGAGCCTGGAGTGTGAATTGAGATTACAGGTGGCAGGGAAATTGTAGCTCTGTGAACATGCCTGTGAAAATGAATGTATGCAATCCTAGAATCAGTTCTTAAATACATGCCTGATAGTAGAAATACCAAATGAAGATAATATGTATTGTTTTCTCAAACAGAATTATTTCTGTTTGCACTGAATTGATTTCCTGTGAACAAAACACTTCACTGGCTCATTCAATAATTCTGCTGCTTAATCTTTTCATTTATGCAACAAAAAAGGTAGATCTTTTATACAGGCAACATTTAAGACTTATGATCTTTGCTTTACATTACAGTTCCTTGTGCTTTATTTAAATTTACTCTCAAACAAGATCAAAAGCTATGTATAGCTTGAAAGACATATCTACCTTTACAGCTACTGTTTATTTCTTCCAGTTGCTTGTTGGAATCATGGCTCTTCTGAGTGGAATATTAACCATAATGCTTCCAGAAACACTGGGAAAACCATTGACTAATACTTTGGTGGAAGCTACAGAAATGGGAAGAAACAAGAAAAGCTGTTCAGAAAAGACTCCTCCAGCACACAGTGGTGCAGCATTAGAAAAGATAGAGATGTTTGGTCAAGAAAGTCAGCACTGAGAAATAAGCAGCAGTAAAATGGCTGTTCCCAATTTGAATCATTATCTAATTTATAAGATCTTTGTATTCAAGAAATGTGACTGTTCTATCTTTTGCTTTGTATCCAGTCTTCYCTTTTCAATAGAGCAAGTATATGAAACCTGTTCTATGTGACTGAGTTACTGCAGAAAATTTGATAGGATTTTTAGATCTCTTGACAAACTTACCAAGAATTTAAAAAACCTGTCTGACTTGCTGTGACCAGTTGGAATGATTACTCTAAATGTTGGAACCTACCTGATTACATTTATGTAAAAAATATGCCACTTCTTTGCTTCACATTTTCTGCAGTTCCGCAGATTTGTAAACCTACCACAAATTGCCCTGCCCACTCTCGTGCTGTTGCAGCTGACAATTACAGGCTTGAGACTTCAAAACACTGTAAACTCAGCTACAGTTCAAGATAGAAGCCTTAACATTGCATCAGGTCATATCAATAATTTTAAAGTTAAACTAATTTATTCTTTTTTTTTCCAAGTTTTCTACTAGAAATGGTGCCATTGCTAACAAAGGAAAGTATTCTATGGCACAGCTTCTGACTGAAAAAATAATACTAAGTTTGCAAAATGTGCAAATAGTTTGTATATTCATTCTGTTGAATGGCAAATGTATTTTTATTAGTGGTTTAGAAAAAAATGTTCACTGGATCTACTGCTGTCTTAGTTTAGGTAAGACTAAACTGCCTGATCCCTTTTGAAGTCATATTCATTCCAGACCATTATTTCAGTGCTCCCTTTCTCACTTATTTCAGCTCAGATCTAGCATCAGATTTTTCATAACTTCTAAGAGTTGCACCAGCAACTTTGCCAAATGCCTCCATCAAGGTCTTCACAGTCCTCAGTGGAAAACAATAAATTGCATATGGCTCTTATTCAGGCTCTCTGCACAGAAGCGGATTTAGTTATTAATGAAGTTTTGGTAGAAACAGTCTCCACACACCATTTTTCTCATAGATCAGCTGTCTGTAACTCTTTTTTTTCCTTATTATACCAYAAAAAATCAGTTAGAAAAATATATTTTAAAAGATGGTAGCTGGAGGACGCTGATCAGTAGAAGAGTTACTAGTTTCTGTAGTAGTTTTAGTCAGTGTCTAAACATCCCACTGTTGCTACACCTCACGTGTGCATCGACATTAATTGTTGGTGCCGTGGTTCTGCCTTATGACTGTGGACCATAGAAAACTGATAGATAGGAATGCCTCATTCTGGCTGCTACTTTTACGGCTTTCTGTCCCACCTCTCCTTTTTCAGTCTACCCCCAGACCTGGGAGTTGGTTTCTTCCTTGCCTGAGGATCCACATCCCTTTTGCTTGACCACCCTTGGTTTGAGGAGAGCAGCAAAGGAACTTCTGCATGTTGAGGTTCAGACAGCTCTCTCTTGGCTGGGTTGTGTTAACGCAGTCCTCCCTCATTTGAAAACAGTGTTTTTCTCATCTTGGGCCCCTACTCTCATGGCATGATCTCATCAAAGCAAGTCTTCCTTGTTTACTTATTTGCCATGTGCCCTCCCAAAAGATACATATATTACTACAGATAAATATTCTATATGCTGTAGAAATTAATGGCCACATTTTCCAATTATATCTGCACAGTCATATTAGTTTCAATGACTTCTGAAACCAGAATAGTGATTTATATGCCCTTATAAAAGATTTTATTCTTCACTGCACTGTCCTAGCATTTTGGTCCTAGTATTAGGACAAAATAATATCCTACATGAGGATTAATGTGCTTTGAAGCAAGCAAAAATCAGTAAGTGTAATTTTAGGGAGTTTCTCTGAGATAATTACATAGAAAGCAGAAAGGAGTCTTTATGCTCCTTACAATTCTGTGGATGTTCCAGTGTTTGCAGAGAATACCTCCAAAGAGACCTGCATAGAATACTGTGGCTTCTGTCCAGATATATTAGTTCAGCAAAAGCACTTAACCTTACCCCTGTGAGTAATCCCATCATTATTTGGAGAATGACTTGAATACCTGCTTTGATGAGTGAAGATCAGATTACTCACATGCTGTGTTTTTTTATTTTGCTGAAGAGCAGACTCAGTATTCTTCCACTGTGTTCAGGTCCCCCTCCACTTCCCAGAGCAGAACAGCTCTCTTTATCTGCAAGATCTATTGCCAAACTCTGCATGCCCTGCCTTAAATAAGGGTTTAATCATGCTCAAAAAACCACCATCGTGTAATACACCTAACAAGGAATTAAACTGGTACTGTCTTGCCTTACAACCACCCTCCCCACACACAGAGCTCCAAGTTCTTTCCTTATTTTGGGGTTCTTTCACACTGATATTCCCTCTTTTAATAGGATATCTATCTTAAAACTCACTAGTCATGACTTTTGGGAACAGTACAGTCTATTTCTAACAAGGTACTAAAGAATATTTACAATTAATTTTTCTACTTCCTTACCTGCTGAGTAACTGATTTGGGTCTTACCCTRCCAAGAACAGTCAATGCGTGTTCTGTGTTCCTTTGGCTTGAGAGATTCAGGACCTGGTCATCTGTAATCAGTACACATCAGGTAAAGAAAAAAAAAGAACAAGAAAAAACTTAAATGCACAATGATACTGATACTGTTTACAACTAAAATTTAATTATGATTCTAGACCACAGTGTAGCTTGATGGTTTTTAACCCCAAAAGCCAGTTCCTCCTGTCACTGAAGTCAGTTGGTATTTGGTCTTGGATTCAAATGACCCCGACTTTCCCTGAACTAATAATGTTACTTTTTTTCCTTGGAAATAAAAAGTTTGTTGATTTACAGGTACACCTTTTGTGATTTTATGCATCAATAGCTTAGAGATTGCCTTGGAGTATCCTATTCTTTAACCTGAGGAAGCGTATTACTTTAAAAGAAAGGAAATAACTTGCGTCTCCATGTCTCTAGCATTTCTGTTTGCTTGTTTTTTCCATATGGACAAAAATATGTTTAACACTAGTCATGCCTTATAAATGTAGCAAAATCAGGGTGAGTTGATTTCTTTCTCTTAAATATTCATAGATTTTCTAAATCCTCTCATAAGAGAGCACTGAGTTTGAGAACAAAACCTTCTGTTCCTATGGGGCATATTTTCATTTCAACGCTCAAAAAAATAATTAATTTTCATAGTTTCTTACTTCAGTTCTTAAGTCCTTTTATGTTTGTATTTGTCATCTCTAAGTGCAAATTTTTTGTGCTCATCAATGTCTCTTGAGTTACACAATGGTTTTATGAGATAATAAATTAAAATCCATATCTGTCTTAATTGCTGGTCACTATTACATGATAACAAATGTTTTTGTCCTAAATTTGATATCCAGTTTTATTAGACAGTCTCGTAGTTCATTAAGGACACACTTTTTTGGGTTAAATACAGGAATAAGAGCAATTATCATTAGTTTAATGGTAACTGAGGAAAAATAATAAGTAAATATGTTTGATATTTCAAAATTGTA
This sequence comes from Amblyornis subalaris, assembly GCA_018881555.1. Taxonomy (NCBI): domain Eukaryota; kingdom Metazoa; phylum Chordata; class Aves; order Passeriformes; family Ptilonorhynchidae; genus Amblyornis; species Amblyornis subalaris. The sequence continues at coordinate 18,794,967 of JACAXG010000002.1, read as the reverse complement.
TTTTTAAACTGTACGAAAAAAATGTATTTTCTACTTTAACAGCTCCATTCAATTCTTCTGTACAAAATTCCACAGCTTAAACAACTCTGTAGGAAAAAAAAAAGCTATGCAAACCATGTGCAGTCATCATATACTTTGGATGGTGCCCTGAATGTCTGAACAAGGGCTGAAGCCTCCCTGAAGGCTGATGGCTTTTGTGTAGTGGCTCTGTGGAAAGATAAGATGGCCTGACATCCCAGCTCTGGGATGGAGTGAAAGACTCATTGGCACTCTCCTGTGTCTTTCGCAGCTTATTTTTACCAACTCCTTAGGTGCAGTCACTTAGGAAGCCTCTGTGGCATCAGGCTCAGCAATGTGCAAGGCCTGTGAGTGCCTTTTGAAAGGGCTTCAGAAAAGGTGAGCTCACGTGTGCCATGGATGCTGGTGCCAGAAAGGCATTTGTGGCTGCAAAAAGGAGGTTCTGGGCACCCTGTGCCCTTTACGAACATCTTACACGTTTGTCTGAATGCTAGAACAGATTCCTAGAGGAGAAATTAAACACAAGGACTAAAAATAATATAGTGTTGACAAAACCTGATTTTATTCTATCAGGGAAAATTCTAGTAAATGCTGACAATTGGTTACCTCTCACAGGAAGAAAGATCAAAGCACATCTATGTACTCACAGCCTAATAATTTTGTACAAGATTCTATACCAGATGGAGTGTGCATTTTGGTAACGTGGGGGAAGGATATACTCATAGGAAGGGGTTTGTTCGTCCAGAATTTGTGGATTTAATACAATATATTTTAATGGGATTTTTTAAATGTGTATTTATTATCTGCAATTATATGCAAGAAAAAAGTCAGACACACATTTTTTTAATCTTTACACCTTTACCTAATTTAATGAACTTCTGTCACCAGCTCTTTGTTTGGTTCACACTCCCTTAAAGAGGCCTGGCTGGCATTTTGGCATTCCATGGAGATCCTATGGTTTAGGATGGCAAATATCATGTCTGTGTCTTTTCCCTGTTTTTCTTTGCAGGTGTAAACCAAGATTTGGGTAATGTGTTAGGTGGTGACTATGACAAAATGGGCATTAAAAATGTGACATGTTTTGCATTTCAGTTGCAGGAAAAATATGATTCTTTTCTGCCTTTATTAGTATAAGCTGACTGGGGCAGTAGTCCCTCAGACACACATTCAGTAGTGACAAAAATAGCTGCAGATACTGTAGAATGGGTATGAGTTACCAGAAAAGAGAGTAGGTGACCACAAGAATGACAGAACAATGTATTTGTAACCACGTGGTGTTCAGTGGATGTGAAGACTTAACTGTAGCTTCCTCATGTGGGAATTGGAGTGGGCTGACAGTGCAAGGAAAATAAGAATTGCAGCTATTCATAGCCCTATTGTTATTTGTCCCCTTCGAGCTTCTCAGGAACCTATGTATTCTTCACTTCTCTTAAATCTCTAATTAGTGCAAATTACTCAACTTTGCATGCGTATTTTTTTAATCTTATGTTTTCTGATCAAGTTATACCCCTCACTTTACTTCATCGTTTGGGTTTTGAAAGCTCAATATGTTCTTGCCAGGTGATTTACATTCCTCCCTGAAAGTAACTGTAGTGAATGGTCCAAATAGTTGTTTGCAAAGGTTGAGAAATTTGAATCATGCCTGATATACTGATTTCAAGAGCACTGAGCTCAATTGGCTGAGAAAAATCAAGCCTAAGAAGTACGTACCTCAAATGGGGAAATATCCTTTTTAGTATGACTGGTATGTAAAAAGTGATTGCAGATTCCAGTTTCTGGACAAAATAAGCTCTTTCAAAGAAATTACTAACCTAGGTTTATGAATAATCAGAAATAATGGGGATATATCTAATTTAATGAGAAACCAACTCTTCTCTTTCTGCATTCCTGGCTAGCATAGAGGCACGGATACTGCTCAGGTGTTTGTTGCAGATGAGCAAGATCCAGCCATGGAGTGCTCATAGGCATTTAGTTATTAACATTGTCTCATAATGTTCCATGTGGAGATGAACAGACTTGCACAGGAATAAGAAAAAAACAGCATCAAGGGGTGATTATTGTAAAGATTCTCTCCACAGTCTCATTGCCAGTGGTGAGACTAAAAAGTGGTTTTGACTGAGGTGATCATGAACACAGCAAAACAACCAGGGATAAATGGGCARTCTCTCAGTAAATATTTTCACAAAGCTTTTCAACAGGACTGTCAGTACTGCTGGTTTATTCCTCATATAGAGAGAATCTCCCCAGAAGGGAGAACAGCTGGGACAACAGCAAAATGAGGCCCAGCTGAAACTCTTTGCTGAAATGGTAACTTGCCAGGGACACTGATGCTTGACTTGATCTTTGAAATGGTCAAAGAAGTGACAGTGGTTCATAGCATTGATAAGATCAGAAAGAGGACAGCACTGCTGTGTTCAGAGAGGTCATTTTTGCCTATTGTTGCTCTATTCAGGAGAGCACCCAAAGCAAAAGGAATGCTAAGACAAAGGGAAACACTTCTCAGGTACTGCTTGAGCTGGGCTGCTGGTGTGCTGGAACGCCACTGCCAGTCATGATTCAGGAAGAGCTCCACGTACAATAACGGCTGTGTTTGTTCTGTGCCAGAAGGCTGGCAGTCTCTTCCTGAATGCCCATATTATGACTTGAACTTTAGCAAATACAATGTGTTCACCTTTGCGAAATACTTCAGCGCATTGAAGATTTTTTTCAATGCCATTACTGTATGATTTGGTATCCCAAACCAGCTTGAATTTCGTGCATCTCATTCTCAGGAAACGACACACTGGGAATTCCCTCTAACATTCAGACTTGTGCAAACATCTGTCACAGAAGATTTCAATCCAAATCTTTCAAATTTGGCAAAGTTATAAGCAATGAGCAGTAGAATCTCGGGAGGAGAAGTAGCAGGCAGTTGTAATCTTAGCTGGAACTGCGACCTCTGTTTATATTTGTAGGAGATTTCCATACGTGAAAGGATCCTCTCCAAAGCTATTGCAGATATCCTGCAATGACTTAGAATAGTGTTCATTTTACAATCAATACAGCAAACCCATCAACAATTTGATTTCTAAACAGGCAAATCTCTGTTCCTCTGCTGCCTTCCCTGTCTTAATCCCCTGTTTTCAGAACACTCAGAAAAATCAAGCTATACTATAATTTGGGAGAATTATGCCTTGTTCCTTTCACTGGTGAAGGGAAAAACCTTAAAAAACATGCATCTTAAAGGTCAGTAATTATGCATGCGTAATATATCATGGCTTTAGTTTCAAGAGCACAGTTAGGTTGGGAGGCAAGAACAGTTCACCGTGTGTGGTGCATGCTATTGCTGTTCATACGGATACCCTTTGGATGGCTGCTGGTCTGAATTTAAATGGCTACAGAGAAAAGGCACCTGCTTGGAAGATCCATTGCAAATGCTGTCCGGCAGGGCTGGAGGGGAGTGGTGGGCAAACACTGTCCTGCTGAGCGTGTTCAGGGACGAGTGCTCAGCCTGCCAAATATTAGCCAAAATATCCTGCCCACAGCAAGTGCCCTGGAGGCAATAAACCGGGGTATATGGCATGGAATATAATACCGGCGATGCTGCAGAGAGGTTTGTTTTTGACAAACCCGTGTTTTTCCGCTGAGAGCAGCCCTGCCTGGCTGCGCTCATTAGGGATCTGCGGTTTGGCAGGGAACTCGGCCGTTCCTCTCCGACCTGATGGCTGGAATTCCCCTCCTGACGGCCCGCGCGATTGCTCAAGCGCTGTGGCAATCCTAAGGCAGCTCCAGAAACACAATATAATTGCCTGTGAGGGAAGGAAAGGGACAATGTATTCCCTGCAGCACAGCGGGTTCCGTTGGGCCTCCCCCGGAGGAAATATCAAGGGGTAAAGTTCTGGCAGGCGGCGGAGGGCCCGGCCCCGGCAGAGCCAACCCGCGGCCGCCGGGCGCTCCGGGAGCGCTGCCAGCGCCGGAGACGGCCTGGGCCTGGGCACAAACAGCTCCTTCATCCAGCGGGGCGCGGAGCCGGGCCCCGGGAGCGCCCCGGGGTAAGGGGGCTGCGGCGGCCCCCGCACTCCCCAGGCACGGCACTCCGGCCGYTTGCCCGCGCTTCCCGGGAGGGCGGCTCTTCCAGGCAGGACCGGGGGTCTCCTCCTCACCAGGTATCGACTGCTCTCCCCGCTTGGGTTGTTTTCAGACGGCACGTCAAGGTGAAGAAGGAAACGTTGGGTGCCAGAGCCCTCGTGCTGCTGAGGGCCGGGGAAGCGCCCGCAGGGGACCCGGCGCTGCCCCGGGGAATTCCCGCGGGCAGATCCCAGCTCCCGGAGCCGGGGCAGGGAGGGCTCAGCTCGCACATGGGGGTGGGAAGGGTGAACCGCAGGGCTTAGCTGGGGGGAGGGCCGGGAGCGCAGCTTCTCCCTGCTCTCCCTCTCCCCGCACAGAGCGGCGACATCCCGGCCCTGCGGGGAGTGGGGATGACAAACCTCCCGCTTTGGGAGGAAAGCAAGAGCATCGCTCGGCGTGTGGGTGCTGCTGGTGAAGGCAACTATTGCTGGTAGCTGCTGGAGGGGTATAACCTACCATCCCTTTAGAAGCTTGCAAACACTCCATCTGAAGGAGGAGCTGAGGCCTCCCTGGTAGCCCCGGGGTCCCCTGTGACAGTGGCTTTGTGTTGGGAATCCTGCTTTCTGGCACTGGTGCTGTGTGTGCAGAAAGACTGAGGGCATCCCAAGGAGCCTCCACAATCCAGAGAGGATTTCAGTTTGGTTTCACAATCCAATTTGGTGAAGAAAGATCATCCTCACCTTTCTCCTGTGGCACTTCCTAAATGTACATCTCACAGGGCAGCCCAAATGGCAGAAAAGGGACCAGGCCAGAGTCAAGAGGCCAGAATCAGAAGTTCCTCCTCAGCAAATGCCCAGGAGTGGATCAGTCTTATTGAGCACCATGTTTTTGCCCGGAAAAACCGCTCTCTGGGGTCGTGTGAAGGGAAGTAACACCAAGGGTGCTTGTAAACTGGGGAAGTTATTAAACAAAAGTGATCAACAAAAAAAAGGAAGGGAAAAAGAGTTCCACTGCAGGCACTGACAGGGACAGCGGGTGCGGCTGCCCTGGTGGATGAGGAGCCCCTCCAGCAGTTCAGAAAGGCTTGAGCCTTTGCTCTGCAGTACCACAGGCTTCAAGTGATTCAAAGCAGTATTTCAGCACTTACTTATGATGAGAGTTTAAAAAAAAAACAAACCAAGGCCCTCAAATATAACAGGTTTTGATTTTCTTTAGTTACTTCCTGTTCTGACTTTTCTGGTCAACAGTTCAGCTGGGCTTTTTCCACTGTTTATTTGGGTTTGTAAATATGCTTATTTTGGTAGGCCAGCTGGGTTGCAACACAAGCTGAGAGTGTCCAGCCTGCTGTGACTGTGGGCTGCAGCTGCAGCTGGCAGTGGGTGTGCACGTTCCTCTGTGTGTGTCTGTGTGTGTGTGTGCTGGGGAACAGTGTATTTATCCATATTGGTCATGTTATCCGCTGCCAGAATGATGTTAGAGCTGAAGGTTAGTGGCACTTAGTGGTGACACACAGCTATGCGAGGTAAGAAAGAATAAAGACCCCCTGGTGCCACGTGAGGCTGACGTCGTCTCCTCAGCTCTGGGAGTTGAGGGGTGAAGTCACATCACAAAATATCTCAGTATTTTTTAAAAATAATTCATTCTGGCCTGGGAGGAGCAGGAGGGTGGCAGGGACATGGAACCCACATCAGGCAGCTGGTGTCCTCATTGCTGGGGAATTACAGCTCCAGGTGACTCTCTCTGGCTTCTGTCCCATTCTTCTGACACTATGAAGGGACAGAGAGCTAAACAGTACCTGACACCGTTGGCCTCCCTCCCCAGCAGCTACTGCAACTGATCTGCCTTTTAAATGCTGATTTTTGCAAAACCTCAGCCTGTCTGAGGGGATGCGAAGTGTCACCCCTGCTGGGACTGAGCTGGCCAGCCACATCAGCTAAAAATAGTTTCTCCTCCTGTGCCCCCCACCCAGCAAGATGCAGGCAGGCTGTGCTGCCAGGGCAGAGCCATGGGTGGCCCTTGCGCTCACAGTAGGGTCAGTGGCTCTACAAAGCCCAAGCTGCACTTGCTCATACAAGCTGTGTGTAGCCTCTCCTTTGCACCCAGTTAATTTTTGGCACATTAGCACATGAAGGCTCGATGTGCTCCTGGACTGCAGCAGTAGGTGCAAGAAAAACGATGCAGTGAACAGGTGCCTGTCGTGGCCTTCTGAGCCGCTCCTGTAGGCTCCAGCACTGTCAGCAGCCCCCTCCTGCCCTCACTGGACTTTGCAACACTGGGATCGGTTGATACCGAACTGGCTCATCTGCAAAAATCCCATCTGAACATGTGAAACCTGAATCTCCACCAGGCCACAGCTCCTCTTTCTTCCCTGGGGACAGGGAGGTCAGTCGGGAAATTCAATCTCCATCATGGTCCAAGGGCTTCAGCGAAGAAGAATTGTGAGGGACAACCAAAAGCACATCTCTGGCAGATGGGTAATGTACCCTTTGCATATATTCCAGGGCAGCTGAAAAAGCAGGACTGTGCTTGTCTGTGGACTACTGGAAGGCTCACTGGGCATGCTGAGAGCCACACGCCACTTCCACAGCTGCCAGTGCTGAGTGAGAAGGTTTGTTAATAAAAATGTGTTTAGATACCTTCTCAGAACCAATTTTCCTAAGTAATTACAGAATTATTACCCAGGCCCCCAATTTCTGGCTACTAATATTCTTCCTTACTTTCCCCATTCCCTTCCCCCAGCATTTTTCCAGATTGGCTTTCTGGGTGTCTGCCATGCAGGCCAGCAGTTCTGGTCCAGAGTCCATTTTTCCCCCTGTACTGTGTCCTCTTTCCCCGCTGTGTGGGTACTTCTATAGTCAGCTTGTGAAAGAAGATGTGATAATTAACAGAAAGAAACTTAAGCGTTGCTCCGAGAGGAAGAAGACGGGTTGTAACAACCCTTGGCTGTGATGCAGAAGGAACGCAATGACAGGCAACAGTGCCTGCTCCTCTCTCCCTTCTTACATAGCAGAGACATAAAATTTTAAGTAGTAAAACCTCAGGGGTAAGTGAGAAGCTGTGTGAAGAGTTATGAGCAAGGATCTCATAAATAAACCTGACCTATCATAATTCCACACAGTCTGCCTTGCCTAAATTTACATCAAAGATGCCAAAAGCCACAGGAAGATGGGAAATCAGCCTGTCATTGTAAGTGCAGGCACTGGTTTCCAGAAAAAGTTCTCAGAAACCAGTYAGTGAGGCTGGATTTTTAGAGTCACTGATAAGCAAGCCCCATAGGAGAAACCAGAACCATAAGGGCACAAAACCAAAGGTCTCTCACTCAGCATCCTCTTCAAGAGTGAATATTGTAGATGTTCCAGGAAGCAAAAATGAATCATAGGCAGAGGAGATTCTCCCCCTACATCCCTGCTCAGATTTTAGCAGTATCCCCTTGAAGGGGTGCCTGAGCCAGCAGGAGCACCCCAACTCACCTGGTTCAAAGCTGCTAAAAGATTTCTCTCCTCTGAGGTTGCCCAGTCTCTCTCTTTCGGGCCCACTTAGTCCTGGCTTCAGGGAGTTTGCAGGGTGCACTCAGCTGCAGGGTTCAGTTCTACTTTGTGCCTTTGCAAGTGTGAGACCTGAGCTGGCCATGGCCAGGAGCACAGGCTGGCACCTCACTGGGATTAGCAGCCAGGTGATTGTCAACCAGGAGCTGTGTGCAACTCACCAGGACAGGTGCCAGCTCCGAAACTTGGCCAGGACAAGGGAAAATAGAGGCACTGCGCTTCCTGGAGTAGCAATCAGCAGTTGAAGATTCTGAGGAGTGGAGTGGAGCTGCTCCACAACATAAAGCAAGTTATAAAGTAAGGCAAATATACAGGCCCTTGGAGCAGCAAGACTGGCTGGCACCTGGGGACCACCACATGCTGCTGAGAGCGTGTGGCAGCCTTGGATGCCCACAAATCTTTCCGAGGTGGTGGGTCATGCTGGCAGGTACAAGGACCAAGAATGGATTGGAGACCTCTAGTGCCATTTGCTTCCACTACGCAGGCAGTGACAGCCTTCATAGTTGGAGATCCCAATATTCAAAAAGCCTTTTTGCTTATGGTGCCAAAAAGCCAGTTTCTCCAGAGCTCCATGACTTTTGCACCTGACACGATAGAAAACTTGATGGGTTCCTCAATCCCTCAGGTTTTATTGAAGAAACCTCCCCCAAACCAGCTCAAACACCAGTGGTGCACATATAGGTCACTCTCTTGTCCTTTGTTCTTGTGCTGAGGTAGTGGCTGTTGAAATACTTTTAAAAAAATTGTTGTTATATCAAAGGCTGATGATTTGTTAATCCTCATCATAGTCTCGGTAGTGTGCAGCAGTTAGCCTTCAATTAGTTGTCCAGGGGAGGTTGTGTTACATCTCGTGTGGGTATTTCATAGCCTGATACTCACCCTGGATAATAGTGACATGTGATATGTTGTTTCCAAATGCAGGTAGGTACCGCTCTCCCGTGGCTCTGCATCCTGGAGATGGCCTCACCCAGGGTTGCAGTGGTCGGAGCAGGAGTCATCGGCCTGTCCACAGCACTGTGCATCACAGAGACTTGTCCCAGCTGCTCCGTGACAGTCCTTTCGGACCAGTTCAGCCCTGACACAACGAGTGATGTGGCAGCTGGGATGCTCATCCCTCACACCTACCCAGGTTTGTGCAGTTCAGGGCAGCACTGCGCATGGCGCCTCAGGCAGCTGTGTCCAGATGTGCAGTGATGTGCAGAGTCTCTGGAAGAAGTGTTGACCTGTGTTCCCTGTCTGTCCCATATCCCTGACACTCATTTGTATGCTTCTCTTCTTTGCATTATTCCTCTCTGCACATTTGGTTTTGTTCACATGCAGACACACCGATCCACACGCAGAAGCAGTGGTTCAAAGAGACCTTCACTTATGTTTTTGCCATCAGCAACTCAGCCGAGGCATCAGAGGCCGGCATTCACCTGGTCTCTGGGTAAGAACAGCCCCCAGGGCAGCCTTTGGTACATTTCTGCTGTGTTCTGGAGCAGGCAAACAGCCTTTGCTTGCTGGAGGTCAGGGGTATTAGTAGCTTTTATGACCATATTCCCAAGAAATGCATTGCAGCTGCTCAGATATGATGTATTTTTAAGCAAAATTCAGGCATAGGTGTGCACAGAAAAACCACTCAAGGCTGACCAGCACCAAGTCTCTTTTAATAACTTATGTTTTCCACACCGTCACCCACCAGTTGTTTGCAGCAGGGGTCATCTCCATAGGGATGGGACTGCAGGATCCTCCAGTTTCTGCTGCTAGGTACAGGGATTCAATTGCAGTGTGCGTGTTGGGGGTGTTTTACGCTGCCTATTACATACACGGAAATTGCCTCTTGGGAGCACTGAGACTGGGCACTCTGTAGCTTTATGGATACCCAAAGAACTGTGAACAGGTGTGCGAGTGGCACCAGGTCCAGCCAGGTGTCTGCAGTTGTGGTGGGGACACTGTGTGAGGGAACTCTTTACATACAGTGTCACTGGAAGAGCGCTCTGCAGTTTATTTACCCTGGTGAGCCACTCTCAAGCCTGGCTGTGCCAGCCCTCTGCTTGTTTGCCCAGGCAGGTATTGCAGGAGCAGGCAGCAATGTTTTCCTGTTGCTGTTAACCTTGCAGAGCTGCACTGATGGGGGAAAACAGGTTCCTGAGCTCCTGGGTTTGTGCTAAGATTGCTGTGACACATAACATGGCAGAGCAATAGCAGTGAAGTTTTCTGGGTTTTTCTCTGTGTCTTTTTAGGTGGCAGGTCTTTAAAAGCACTCCCAAGGAAGAGTTACCTTTCTGGTCAGATATTGTGCTGGGATTTCGACCAATGTCTGAAGAAGAACTCCAAAAGTTCCCGCAGCACCGATTTGGTCAGGCCTTTACAACACTGAGATGTGACTGTCCACCCTACCTGCTGTGGCTGGAGAAAAGGTTGGTTTTGCTGCAGACTGGGCATGCAGGGAGAAACCCAGGCAGAGGGACTGGAGGCAAGACAGGGTCTTCTTGAGAGCCTTAGGTTTGAACAGAACTGGAAAAAGGCTGTTTGTCACTGGGGAAGGTGCAACAAGCTCTTCCGTGGGGAGAGGCACAGGAACTAAACACCCAATTTTTCCAAAATGTGAAAGGCCCCATTTATGCAATGTCACTTTCTCCCCATATGTCTGTACAATGAGGCTTGGAATGTGAGGAACCCTGGGCATAGGACCAACACAGCCACAGGGGCCATGCTTGGCTAGCCAGACCTTGAAGGTATGTCAGGAACCTGCCATGTCCTGAGAAAATGTTTGGGTGCTCCACATTTGTCAAACTTCCCAAATAACATCCCTCTGTTTTTGAAGATACATCCAGCCCTGAGAGAATAAGCATGCCTAGGAAGGTGTGTTACTGTGAAGACTTTGTACTTAAGAAGTAGCTGGACCAATTAATCTCAAATTTGCTCAACAACTGGAGGGATTTCTTAATCCAGTCAGGTGAAAAAAAAATGTTAAATAGCATCATCTTGTAACAAACCTTTTGAAAATGTTTACCTGCGTAAGATGGGTGACACACTCACTCTGAGGAGTTGTGTCTTCTAAGTTCATGCCTGAATTGACATCAAAGTTAGAAAATTTGCCGATTTCCAAATTTCTGTTTTCCCCAAATACATGGATTTTTGAGAATTGTAGGAAAGACAGGATACAAATCTAAAAGGGTCTTGACGCCTGGGATGTGTATTTAATCCATATAAGTACCTCTAAAGTGAGCAAATGGCTATATCCACTTGAGAGAAAGCGACAGGCTGCAAGCTGATTTGAGGTTAAGTAAAGAGATGTGTACAGACACCAAGGTACAAATTGCCAGCTCAGCTGGTTACTTGGATGCCTTTCATCACACTGCAAAATGTGAAAAAACAGTTCTTGTTGTAGCAGCCAGGCGGGCTGGGAGTGCTCTCGTGGCACCAGTGCCATGTGAGGTCTATGCCTCTACTTGATACACGTGCTCTGTCATGTCTCATTGCCTAACTGAAGCAAATTTCTGCTGCCGGACAGCTAAGTTGTACAACCCATTTAGTATCTGCTATGTGATTTCTGCTCACTCCTCGTTCCTGCTGTAGTCTTATTTCTCAAAGGATGTAGTCTAATGAGATGATCAAGCTCTTTTTCTTTCTCTTCTCCCTGCTGATGAGAAGTGAGAGCATATTAAATATGTAACTAATTCTCAAACCCCTAGTGACCTGAGCAGTTTATAGACCATTCTCCTGGCAATCCACAAGGAAAATTGTTTTTGTGCCCACCTTGCTTGTCCAAAAATAGACTTCAGGAACTTTTTCCTGCTTGCTTGCCTGAATTCAGGAGTTTTCCACAGGTATTTTTATTGGTGTATTTTTTATGGCATGATGACAGAGTCCCAATTACAACACTTATGAGCTCTCCCAGCAAGTTGCCCAGCCACAGCTGCTGCACGAGATCTCCCCTGTTCTTCCCAGCCAGCTTCAGTGTCCTGGTGCACCAGGCCTCAGAGCATCAACTATGCCCCGGATTCTTGGCTCACTCACTGCTTTGTGGGAAACCACTGCCCTTATAGTGAGGTTGATGACTTTGCCAGATGCTAGAATATTGCAGAGGACAGAATTTCCCACTTAGTGCATCGTTATCACAGACCTGTCTCCTGACTTGCTCATGCTAAAACTCCCAGTAAAAACCCTCAGCAACTGGATCCAGCTGACAGCATGCACTTACTCCATCTCGTACCAGTGATTTTCCACAGGGAAGGGTTTCGAGCTTCAGGCAAGTTCAGGGGAGGATTTGGCTTGAAATTGAGCTCAAAAATGAACCTCAGGAAGAGGTGACTTTCACTGAAGAGCAGACATGCTTGTATAGTGCTCTGAGCCATCCTGGGTGACTCCTGGCTGCTGCTCTAGAAGGTTGTGGGTTCCCTGGGGGTCCCATGCCAGATCTGCCCAGTCTGTGCAGATCTTAGGGCTTGGCACATGGCACTAGACGGTGTTGGGAATGAATGTGACGGCACATAACAGGCACATTAAAAGGGGTGTAGTAAGATACCTCTGCCACTAGCATGAGCAAGTCAGTAAATAAATCTGTTGTTTTCCAGCCTGCTTGAGCTGTTAAAGCTTGATACTGTTACAGAAATGAGTCGAGACCATGAGGACCTGACTGTTTGCCTAGGGTTTTATGCCAGACTCTACTCTAAAACTGCTCAACTTGCTGTACTTTTTCCAGCCCTTCTTTTTTAGCCCAGGCTGAAAAATTTGATCAAATCAGTCAAATCACAAGCAGAACCCCCATGACATTTTCTTTGCTTTTTGTCCCATCTGTTGTTTGTTTTTGATCAGTATGTAAAGGCAAAGACAATCTATCTCATTTACTTAATGTTCATACTAATTACATAAGAGTTTAGTGTTTCTTTTCTGCCTCACTTCTGGAGTGTTTTTGCAGGCTGAAAGCAACTGGAGCCCAGATGTTCACCAGAAAAGTGGCAGACCTGTGGGAGCTGCACAGCGAATATGACATCATTGTCAACTGCGCAGGCATGGGAGCCCACCAGCTGGTGGGGGACAAGCAGCTCTTCCCTGTCAGGGGACAGGTACTCAAGGTTCATGCTCCTTGGGTGAAACACTTCATCCGGGATGGGGATGGCTTAACTTACATCTACCCAGGGATACACAGGGTGACCCTGGGGGGAACCAGGGAAAAGGACAGCTGGAGTCTCTCCCCTGACCCTGGTACCACCAAAGATATCTTTGAGAGATGCTGCTCCCTTGAGCCCTCGCTGCAGGGAGCTCAGGATATCGAGGTGAAGGTGGGCCTGAGGCCATCCAGGCGGTGTGTGAGAGTGCAGAGAGAGGTTTTGAGCCAAGGAGGAGTTAAGCTTCTGGTGGTCCACAACTATGGGCATGGGGCAGGTGGCTTTTCAGTGCACAGGGGCACAGCCAAAGAGGCTGCTCACCTGGTGGGAGAGTGCATTTCTGCTCTGCAGGGCTCCTCATCGAGGGCCAAGCTTTGAATCCCAGAGGCTCTTTTTCCATTTACAGCCAGTGCTGCATCTCCTAGTAGCAGCTTGGACTTCTATTTCATTACTGGATAGAAGGTACCTAAGTCAATAGCTTGTTCCACTGCAGATACTCTCTGGTGTCTTCTGCCACCTTGGATAGGCATGATGGGTTGATCCAAGTATTAGTCCAGCTGATCATCTCCTCCATCCAGTGTTGTTTCTTCCCTGGGCATTTGTTCTAGCCTCATGTTAAGAAGACAAGATACATAAATACTCTTCACATAACAGGGATCAGATTGCTGCAGTGTAATACAAATAACATCAATTTAGCATTTCTGCATATGCATGTAAAGGGTGTCAGATGCACTAGGCTCAGATTCAGTAAAAATCAGTTGTCTGCTCTCATACCAAATCTAATCTCCTGCCATCTTGCTAACAAATTTTATCATTGTCCATATGATTTACAAGGAAAAGAAAACCCCACACGGTGCTGCAATACAGTGCTCCATGTCAACTCTTACAGAAAGCAATGTTAGGTCACTGTCACACACAGTGATCAAGCAAGTGTGATTTTAAGAGCAGGTCTGTGATAGTGATCACTGCCTTTGCTCATATTACACCTCAGGCAACTTAAAATTTCTATTAATATTGCCCCACATGAGCTACAGTTTTGTGCATCTTTTCTCACACTTGTTTGAAAATCTGGTTTTTTCCTTCAAGCCTCTCAGATTTTGCTCTTAGACACCGATGATTTCGCCCCCAAACTTCCCTTTCCTCCCCACATACCAGCATTGACATGGCCTGCATTCTACAGAAGAGGATTTTTCAGAGTGGGCTTGGGAATGCAACATCCCTTTTCTACTTCACACCAAAACTGTCTGCTTTCCTTGCAACAGCTGATATGAATAAACTGGAGACAAACCAACAAGGATTCTAACACCAGCATCAGTTTCATAGAAGAGCTATTTAAGACTAGACAAACACTCTAAAGACAAATTTGTCTGTAACTGGACATAAGCAAGCTCCTCTGCTGTAAGAAAGCTGAGTCACCAGACTCAGAGCCCGGACCGTCTCACTCCATGGCAGAGGCTGTGTTGGGCTTTCCACTCTCCTGAGCAATTCAAGCTCTTTGATGTGTCTAAAGATAATCACTCCTCAAAACTGGATCTTACCATCAAAGTACAAGTCTGATTGTCAGTGATTAAACCACTCATTAGATCTTAAATGGCTCATTTAAGAGTGTTGTCATCCAGTTTTGTCTAGTTTTTTTGTCCTTAGGTTACACAACCATTCAAAATCCTTCCACATTTTCAGTGATTAAAATTAACTGATAAATAAAGTTCTAATAATGGAGTAAAGGTCACTTCTGTAGTGTTTCCTTTCATAAACAAGGGGTTTTCTTTCGTTTGGGGTGGCCTGGCAGGGCCAAGAAAGGCCACATTAAGCCGTGGCTGCCAACTCCTGCTGTTCTCAGGGGGGAAGAGGACAGTTATCATTTGCAAGGGACAGCTGTCAGAAGAAACATCACCAAATTAAATTATAGGTCAATAAGCGCCTGGGACCAGCCTAAGCCAGCCCTCCCTTCAGCAGCCTTGTCCTCTTTTTCTCAGCTCAGAAGGCTAATTTTGCATTCCCCCCTTTGTCCCCCCCCCCCATTTGTCCTTTCCAGTGGTATGAGAGGGCAGAGCTGCTGCTTTTGGCAGCAGCGTTGGCATAGGGCTTGTCAAACTGCAGCTTTGTCCTCAGCTAACACAGAACATAAAATACATGGAAAAAAGAACATGAGAACAGGCTCTTTTTCCTTAAGCTTTATTTTAATCTTAAAAAATAGCAAAAAGTGTAACTTATCCTGGAGCAAGAAACACTACTGATGCTAATAGGGTGATCATAGCCCAGTAAGCAACCAAACCTGTGGTTGTGCATTTCTGCTCTGCAGGGGCATGGGATTTCTTCTAATCTACTTCTAAAAATTGTCTGGTTGATAAAGTGTCAGAATACATTCAACTGCAAAGCCCGTCAGCCTGTTGTCCTAGCTCTGGTCGTGGTCAGCAGGGGGGACAGGCACTTTTAGCCTAGGTTCTTCCTCAGCTGAGGGGTGGCTTAGTGTTTCAGATGACTTATCTTCCATACAGTTATTGACTTGCTTCTAAAACCATGCATGGTGCTTCTGTACTCCCCAACATCTTGTAAAAATGGGTTCTGTAAAGAGACAAACTTCTTTGTCCAGGAGCAGAGCTCCATGTCTTGGTCTTGAACCTGAAAACATCGTTTGATGCCCCTTTCTTGCATCTTTTGAGAGGTAGTGCCTAGTTATCCTCCATGGCCCTTCTTGAGTTTATGAAGCTCCACCATGCTCCCTCTTGGACTCTTCTCTCCCACGTTGAAGAATCTTGGTTTACATAATCACATAATAGCTGCTACCCACATAAAGTCATCCCACACCTTTGGTCGTCTTTGTTGCCCATCTTTATGTCTTTCCTCACTCTAMCATACCCTTTTGGAGACAGATGGACCAGAACCGCACACAGTACTCATGACAGGGGATGAACCTTGTATTTAATTGATGACATCAATTAGGATACAGACTCTTCAGGAAGGACAGGCAGCGGGGGATGAGGAGTGGGTGTTGCCTTCTTATGTCAGTGACCAGCTGGAGAGCAGGGATCTTTGCCTGGGCAGGGATCAAGAGCAGCCCAAGCGATTATGGGTCAGGATCACAGGTAGGGAAGGGACATCTGACATTATACTGGGGGTCTGCTACAGGTCACTTAAAAKGGTCATTCGTGACATCTGACCAAGAAGACCAAGAGGTTGAGACCCTTTATAGACAGATAGGAGTAGCCTCACATTCACAAGCCCTGGTCCTCATGGGGGACTTCAACCACCCTGATATCTGTTGGAGGGACAGCATAGCAGGGCATAAGCATTATGGGAAGTTCCTGAAATGCACTGATGTCCTTATTCAAGTGATAGAACAGCCAACAAGGAGAGGTGCTGTGCTGGACCTTGTTTTTACCAACAAGGAGGGGCTGGTGTTCCAAGTGAAGGCATTCCTCAGGGGTCAGTATTGGGGCTGGTGCTATTTAACATCTTTGTCAGTGACACAGACAGTGGGATCAAGTGCACCCTCAGCAAGTTTGCCAACAACACCCAGCTATGCAGTACAGTTGACACGCCAGAGTCCAGCTCTGAGGCCCCAACATAATAAGGATGTGCACCTGCTGGAGTGAGTCCAGAGGAGGGCCATGAYGACAATCAGAGGAGGCTGGAGCACCTCTCCTATGGAGAAGGCTGAGAGAGTTGGGATTGTTCAGCCTGGAGCAGGCTCTGGGRAGACCTGACAGCACCTTCCAGTACCTAAAAGGGGCTACAAGAGAGCTGGAGAGGGAGTTTTCACAAGGGCATGTGCTGATAGGACAAGGGGAAATGGCTTTAAAATGAAAGAGGGTGGATTTAGATTAGGAAGAAATTCTTCAATGTGAGGGTGGTGAGGCCCTGGCACAGATTGTCTAGAGATGTGGGTGCCTTATCCCTCAAAGCTTCCAAGGCCAGGTTAAATGGGGCTTTAAGCAACCTGGTCTAATAGAAGGTGTCCCTGCCCATGGCAGGGGGTTGGAACTCGATGATCTTTAAGGTCCCTTCCAACCCAAACCATTCTGTGACACTGTGATCTCGCTTCCCTTCATAATACATTAAAATGCTTTCTAGTAATTAACTGACATTTAACATTCTAGCATTTAACTGACAACTTAACTCCAAGATACCTGTCCTGAGTGGCACTAGCTGTTTCAGAGGCCATTGCTGAGGCTGGATAGTGAGGTAGTCTTCCTCCCAGCTGAGCCAGGTGCTTTTCTCTGCTGTTAGCCACACTGAATTTCACCTGCCGTTACTTTACCCAGACTCATGAGATGGTTTCTGCAGATCCTTGCAGGCAGTTTGCATTTTTCTACGTTGAATAAACTGGTACCACCAGCAGATCAAGCCATTTGCTGCCTGACTGATGGGTATCTGGATGAACAGTGACCCTACCACAATCCCTCTAAGATGTAATTGGTGGCTTCTCTCCACTGTGAAGAATGGATGGTTTATCCTTACCTCTCTATCCTGTATGCAGTTGCTGACTCATGAGAGGAGCTTCTCTGTTATCCCATGTCAGATTAGCTTCTTAATGGGTCCTTGATGGCAGATGTTATTAAAGGCTTTCCAGAAGCTGAGCAGATCATACCGAGTGGATTGCTCAAGTCTGCAGCTTCACAGTTTCCTCTGAAGCCATAAGAGAGTGGTGGAGCACAGTTTCATAGGTCCTCACTGCAAAGCTCTGCCAATTCTCCCCTCTTAGTCTGTGTCTGTCCTTGCAACTATTCTGTTACTATGGCATTTGCTGTTTGCCTGCTACAGGTGTCAGATTTAGTGACTTACTTTTCTCTCTGTTGAAGCACTTAAAAGAAAACAGGATCACATGCTATCCTCTTTTTTCTTCTGCCATTTTAAGTAAAAGCTTATACATGGGCTCTTAGAGTGCAACAATTTCCATTAGCATTCCTTAAAAACCCACAAGCGAGTAACATCTGCTTCTCATGAATTTGTTACTATCCCTTGCATCTATTTGTTCTAAAGCCTCAACTAATGACCCTTCAATCTGAGGCAGCTTCTCTGCATTATCCCTTTAACAAATGGTTCTGCCGTGGGAATTTCACTAAGCTTTTCTGCACTGAACACACACACAAGCAACCTGTTTAGCTGTTGTGTTAGGATGTGTTTTCTCTCAAACTCCTTTGCAACCCCGATCATCTGCTGACTGCATACCTTGGTCACCTGCAGGACCCTCTGACAGGCTCCCTGCTCCTGCTAGGATAGAGGAAGCTTTTTGTCTAGTAGGCAGTTATTTCCTCAAAATATTTTTTAGTCTTCTTTTCTGTTTCTGCTTTTAACTTGACAGAGTTCATGTCCTTTTCCTTATTTGGAGGGGATCTATTTTGGTTCTTTCCCATGCAATTTTTATCATGCTATTACAATGACCGAGTAATTATCGTCCTTCTGGAATGTGTCTGATATTTCAATCATATCTAAAAATTGAGGATTTTAAAGCTGTATCTTATTTTCACATTTATAACAAATGGAAGCAAACATACATTCAGCCTGATTTCTCCAGCTCCTGTGCCCCATTAAAAGGGGCTTTATTTGTCCAGATTGCACCTTGCTGCTTCCCCCTTATAAAGAGGTCAAAATGGCACCTTTAAAGAAATGCCATTGTGAACCCCTGCTCCTCTCTTCCTCCTCACTTCCCATCTCTATCTTGAAATTCCTTTTTAAATCTTAATTTTTCTCACAGAGGTTTTCTCTCTAAAAGTCGTGACACACAAAGATTGATCATTGTATTCAGAAACCTCATGTTTTTGTTCCAGAAGCTTTCAATTTGCCAAGAATATGTCCTAATATTTTGGGAATAACTGAACATCCTTCCATTATGCTTCCCGAGGCATGGGAAATTGAAATAATCTAAAATATATCCTACATACTTAATGATGCTGCCCTAACCTGCCCACAAATGGAAGTCATGCTATTTCAGTGCCTTCAAGCCAGCTCACTGACAATGACTGCTTTTAGGCAGCTGGAGTTTGTTGGAATGAGTCCTATCTTGCTTCAGCTGCCCTGCCCCAGGTGTCAGTCTCTGGCAATATCTCATCAGCCATCCCTGAGTTTCTGCTCCTCTCTCAAGACTCTTGGCAGGAGCTGAAGCAAAGATGGGGCCTCTGTTACCTCTCCAGCTCCAGCTGAAGCTGAGCCGGCAGCTGAGGAATTTTCAAAACTCCATTTTGATCTTAAATCTGTCTGTGCTGCTGCATCAGCGCTGTAGTTTTCATCTGGAATCACAGAATAAGTGTCAGAGAAACACACACGTGGGAGAGATTTAACAGTGGAAAGTTCATTAAACCTCCCTGACCTCCCCATGTTGATGAAAGGTGCCCTTAAAGAAAGAGTAAGCTGTCACCTGTGCAAAGCATTTTATCCCTGTGCTGTTCCTTAAGCCCAGGCATGCCTGGACATAAGTTATCCAAACTGTACTTGAGCATTTCCTCCTTATTCACACTTTCTGATCTACATTGAAGAGGCACCCCTGGCAGATGGCAACCAATCTGGCACACTCACACGGAACTTCAAAGGTGTAATTGTGCTATAGAAAGAGAACGATTATATTTTGAGGTGTTTTTATCAATCTTTGCAATGTCAGACAGCAGATGGGATGTTTGATGGATTTTAGAGCTTGAGCACAAAATAATAGTTTTCTGCAACGGGGAGTTTTGTTGATTTTCTTCACAGAAACAACACCATAAAGACGTCTTTTCCTGATATAGGCTTTTTTCTCTGTTTAGAACAGATTTACCCAGCTTCTGGAAAATACAGGAAAATTGGCATTCACCACTCATTATCAATCTCTTCCAGTCGAGGACTATTTGAGATAAACTTCAAAGTCATTAGGAATAAATGTAGCAGTTAGTGATGACATCATGGCCTGGACCGAGATTTTTGTTGTTTTCACGGCGATCAAGTAGCTATGTGATGTTGTACGCTGTTCTAGTTTACCCTGCTTTATTCCCTATTCTCCACCAGAGGGAGATGTTGGATCAAGCAGTTGCTGAAAGAAACCCTCACACTCCATCTCAGAGTAAATGGAGTGACGCTGAATTCAGTGGAAATCTTGGGTGCCTGTCGGGCTCCCACATACCTTCAAGGCTTGGGGAACTTGGGTACTGCAATAGAGCTTTAAGAAATGATTGTGAATTAGTTATTAATGGAGAACGCTTAAAAAATGTACACTGAAATGTGAAGGTAGCAGCCTACCACAAGCTGTTGTTAACAAAAAATAAAGAATTATAATCCTAGACAAAACTGCTGCTATAGCAGCATGTCCTAGAGCTTTTCCCTCACCAAAAGGCTGGAGAGGAAACCACTGTCTTGGGTAGCCAAATGTCCTCAGTTCCTTGTGTTGTGGGTTCTTGGGGTCTCCCAGCCCCTCAAGTTGTGCCTGGGCTGAACATCTTGTGGGTCAGTCCCTGTGGGGCTGTAGCCTGGCCCATGTGTCCACTGGCTCCTGGCCAGGCACCTGGTGAGCCCACACACTACTCTGGGTGCTCAGGTATTAGAAACTTCTGCTGGTTCAAGATCTGAAATGGACTGTTTTCTTTCTGGGATTTTTCCCCCCATGTCTGTTTTTCTCAATGAAGAAGCAAAAATTACATGTTTTGGAGAAGAGAAGCAGATATAGTCAAACTCCAGCCTTATTGAGAAAGGGAGGGGCTGGGGAGAAAAGAAAGGGAGAACAAACTTTTCTGAAAGCGAACAACTTCATAGAAATGGTATTCCCAAAAGTAAAAGCAGTTTCAAGGGAATATTTTTCCTGTGTTTTGCTTTCATCCTGAAACTGTCTCATATCACTGACAGCAGCCAGCACTAGGGGAGCACTGCTCCACTCACTTTCCTCTGTTCCTGTCCATTAGCTACCATGAGCACAATATATTTCTCATGCAGTAAGAGGGGTGCACCATGTGCACCATGTGCATCACATGCTGTGTTCCTGCCATGGTCACATCTCCCACCTTTTGATTCAACTTCTGCAAAGTTCCAGTCAACCAGCTGATATCTAAGCCTTACATTAGCCTCTCCTTAAATTTGTCACCCAAACAGAGGAGGGGAGGCTTGTTTATTTTCTGTGTCGCCAGAGAATTAAGCAACTGAGCCATCTGTCAGTGTTTCTGAAGCACCTGCATGTGAACCTTCAGTCAGCATTTTGGTTAAAATGAAGTTCTGAAAAAGCAACCCTTCCCTGAGGGAATACACTGGAGCCATGGAGGGAGCCTCACTGTCACAAAAATGAACGGTTTAGGTTGCTTAAAGAATCACCATCAAAGATACTAGTGAAAACAAACTTTAATATAAATTTGTGAAAATGAGGCAAGGTTCAATGGCAGGGCTTAGTCTACTGCTTACTGCATGGATAATACATATAAAGGAAGATCAAATTAGAATCAATTTAGAGTGATTTATATGAAGGCCAGGGATGTAAAAAGGGATAAGGAAAGAAAGGTTAAGGGAGACTCTGGTGAGTCATGAGATTCAGAGTGAACTCCCTTGCTTTCCAAACTGCTTCTCAGAGAGGGGCCCACACATGGCTGGATCCAATCTTAGGCTCAGACTTCATCAATGGTTTATGTCTAAAGGATCTAGCAGGACTTAAATGTTAGATTAACCAATGATCAGCTATGAACATAACAGTTATAACAGTTATGGATTCAAGATAATAACATATACTGTATKTGCTATAGGGTGTTCAAGTCAATACACACACAGAGATATGTGTATGCAAATGTAAAAAGGTAATGCACACACAGACATGGATATGTAAAGTATAAGTACAAAGGTATATGTATTAAAACATGCTCCTCAAGAATCAGTGAGACACTCATGTCTAAAGCCTTTCTGGCGTTCCTTAATGGGAGTGAGGTGGGGTGTTGAGCCTTGAGTAGTGAGGATATCAGCCCGGGTTCTGTTGCCCAGTGACACTTCTCTGAATTTTGCAAACTTGAGAGTTTGGGCACTCTTAGAGGCGTCGCACACAGAGGGAAATACTCATGCAGCCTCCTGCAGTCCAGAAGAGCTCGGAGGGTCTGCCTTAGGACGACTGTTCTTAGGGCTGTGAGATGGTTGGCTTAAATCATTGATAAATTTTCATCCTGGCTGCAATCTGGGTTAGTGATTACTGGAATTATTGAAATTCCAGGGAGGGTGGTGCTGTTCCACTTGAGCTGAATTTCAGATAAGGAATGTTCCAAGGCTGTCAGGGGATGACTGATTATTCCTGCTATCATCTCCCACCTTAGTCAGGCAGCAGGAGTTCCTGGTACAGTCAGTGCTGCCCCCACATTAGATTTCCAAGAGTTCCTGGTATGATCAAGAGATGCTTCACCGCCAAGCACTTGTGCCAAAGCCTGAGCAGGCCAGAGGAGACTGGGAGGGATGCACCAAAACACTTGCACTTGCTTTCTTCCTTGCCAAAGAAGTGCTTGGTTGGGCTTCAAGGAGATGAAGCCTCTCCTCTGCCAGACCTTGCCGCCTGGTGAGCCAAATGAATTCCAGTCGGTGGGACAGCTGGTCTCCTTTGACCATTCGGAGAACAGGATTTGGGCTTCTCACGTCCCATATTGTGGGGGCTGCAAGAAGACCAATCCCACTTTTAGGTGTGCTTCCAGTGAAAAAGCTCCTTTCAATTTTTGAAATAAAGGAGCTGAGGGAGCTGAAGTCCAGGGAAAGACTCCAAGTAACAACCCACTTCTCTACAGAGGTAGAGTGTGAGTTAGAGACCTTGGGAAGCACTGGCTACCCTGCTTCTGAAAATCCCTGCGTAAGCCTGGGTGGCCAAGGTCCACAATTTTCTCTGTGTGGGGAGTGTATCTGCACAGTGTCAGAACTCCAGGAATAATCACAGGACGAATTGACACAGAGATTTGCAGCAGGATAATTGCCTCAAACAGAAGGATAAATAGCTTTTTCTGGCATTTAATGGGCCTCTTAAGTGAACGGCAATAAACTCTATGCGAACAGATGTTTYCCCTCTTTTTCGTCCTTTTGCATCTCATCCATAATTATGCACTAAAATGTTCTTGTCTGGGTTGCTGAGAGCAATCTTGTTGCTGTTTGTCTTTGCAGTGTAAGACTGAGCACTTCAGCAAAAAGATTGAGTAAAAAGCCCTGGGTTCCTAAAGGCTCCCGTCACTATACATCAGTGATCATCTTCTTCCCTTCACGTTAAGCCTAAGGGAGAAGTTAGGGGGGAAATTCGCCTCTTCTAGCTGCCGCTCTGCATGTCCCAGTGCTGGAGTGTCCCCCGCAGGTGTTGGTGCTCTGGACTCCAGATAGGAGGTCCCTTTGCTTGCCTGGCTTCTGGCATTGACACAGCTACAGTTCAGGAGAAGCCACAACTTCACCTTTGCCTTGCAGGGGAGGTGAGTGTCCTTTGAGACAGTCCTCCCCATCCTGTGCTGCCTCTGCTGACTGGACTGTGGGGAGATGGCAGAGCAGGCTTTCCTCTCTAGCTGCTGGCTTTGCCTCCAGCCTTGCCAACAGGAGAGTAGCAGGCACAAAGCAAGCCCTGAAAAAAGTCTTTATGCTTTCAGAAGCATATACTTTATCTCCTGGCAGAGTACAGAGAAATGACCTTGTTCCTGAGGAAATTCAATATATTCTGGCAAAAGGATCCCTTCTGAACAATAAGCCTGTGAGCAAGCCAGGAGCTGGGGCACAACCATAAGCATTAGCTGGGCTGAGTGTTCTTTGCCTGGAGTGATGCCTGTAGAGGTGCCTGCATTGTCACAAACCCACTTCGTCCTTCCCAGCACATCTTCGAAACGTCCAACTGGTCTTTGCTTCCCACACCCATAGCTGAGGATGGAGGCAGCCATGCTGCAGGAGACACATGCCRAAAGGATGAGCCCTGTGGTAGCACCTAACCTACAAAAAAACTCTCAGCTAAGGAGATTATTCCACTTCGGATTGATAATGGTGTCTGCATCATTGATGCTGCTCCACATGACATTGAGGGCAAACTGCTTTGAAAAGAGCCTGTGGGAAGAGCGCTGAGTTTTATCCTTGCCGTCTGCTCCTAGACAGGCTGCTCAGCTGCAGGGGACCTGCGGTATCTTTTCTGCTGAGGGCAGATCATTTCTCTCCTCCTTGTTAGGATTGTATGTAGGACTTTAAAATGCAACCAGATGGAGGAGAGGATTGGCTGACCACATGGTAATAGTTAAAAAAAACCAACTTTTTTGTTACAGATAAAGACTGAATTTAGTGCCCCAAAAAAAGATGCTTTTCAGACACAGGGAGGAGACCTTTACTAAAGGTGGATACATATTATTAAATTGGCCTGCATACTGGTCCAGAACATTCTTGCATGCCTCCTACCCTATGAAAGCTGCTTTTCACCCATCAGGTCCATCAAGGATGCTGCCAGCCACTCCCAGCTTTTATTATTTCCTATTGCCTTTAATGGTGCATAAATTGTACAGACACATGCCAGTATATCAAACATTGCAAGACAGACTGCAGAAAAAGGACATAGTAGATTAATTATGGGTCTCAATTTGTTTGTGAATCTTCTACCTGAAAGATTTTGCTGCTATTCTTCTCCTTGTCAGACCCAGTGCTCTGGCTTGCATCTCTTCTCCCCTTGGAGAGCCCTTTTTCCTGAGTGCTTGCAGATGAAGGAAGATCTCTCTCAGTGACATCTGCTCGATTGTTCCAGTGCCATTGCCATCCCCTATATAAGTACTTTGGCATTTGTACTGTTCTATGTAAGCCCATTAAGAACATGTAATAAAAAGGCTTATATAATTTGTTAAAGCCATCATTACTACTCCAGCTGCGGTGTTTCGTCAAATTTTGACCATTATAGATTAATCCCTATGCCAAATTACATTTTTTAATGGAAGATATTCATCCTTGAGCTTAGAAGTGTAAAAATGTAAATAAAATTTATTGCGTCCAAAACCAGGCAGAAAGCTGAAGCCAGAATATCACTAAGGTAATCTTTAAAACATACAGAAAATAGGATTTTTAATAGAAACCCAGGGTAATTTTTAAGCAAAGCTGGACATCTGCCTGGGATTACAGTATAGATACAAGGGAAATAGGGATGAGGAACTGATATCACAAAAAACCTTGGTACAACACTATGTGAACAGCATACGAGCCATCACTTCTTAATTCCTGTAAACTGGAATGTCTTTTTTTTTTTTTAAATGGTGATACATTTTCAATTTTTATACTAATATCTTGTCAATAAAATTGCCAGCCCTTATTTTAAAAAGCAGGCAGAATTTTGCTTGTTCAGAATGACTGGACAGTTTAGTAAAAGGCAGACTGTAAAAGTACTTTTACTCCTCTCCAGGAGTGAAACACAGCTGCTGGAGGCAACAGTTGTGTTTGTAGATACCACAAGGATTAGGGTTAAATAAATAAAGTTAAGACCTGGGGACAGGAGAGAACTGCAGAGCATCTTCTACTGAAGGGCGATCTCATTCTTCTTCTCATTCCTGCAGTGACTGTGTGTGCACAGGTACGGGTATGTATGAGTGCAAACACTTGAGAGTGTGACTCACAGGTAAACCTTRATCTATAATCCCCTCTCCAGGCCAATAATTATCAACCATCTCTTTCATCAAATTTGGAGCATGCGGCTAGGCTATGGTGTTCCGTTCCCTCTGTAGCTGGAGGGAAAAGACAGTTTCTGCCTGTGCCTCGTGCTGTGCTGCTGAACAGCAAGATCAATCTTGTGTTAAGCTGCCTAAATAGCCCACGAGCTTGAGGAGAGCTAATGGCAGACTGCATGAACATATATTTTTTAGTTGTTGTCTTCAAACTTACCAGTGGCGAGCTGAGAAGTTGTTTTAATGATTCACACAGCTGAGCTTTTGCCTTGACAGCTGTTCAGACACGTATTTCTCAGCAGCAGTAAGTGGGTAATAGACCAATGCAGCCAATTTACTTCTCTGTTGTAACATTTAAAAGATAACACGAAGAGATTCTTTCATAGTTTTCATTGGGATTTAAGGCATGGGCAGGAGTAAGGGCTGTACCTACCTGGCAGAGCTGTGTGCAGGCTCCATGGTGGTCTGTCACTTGGTGCATGAAGAAATACCCAGGATTTCAAGCTGCAGTTTTAAGAAACAAGTGAGACCAGGCTTGCACAGAAGCTGTCACTGAGAAGTCACACAGGGAGCTATAAACATTTAATTCCATGTTCCTCGGGGCTATGGCAGAGCTGTGGTGCATAAATGTGCAAGGCAATAAACCAGGCCTGGACCAAATCTCTGTCTCCTGCAAGGCTCAGGATCAGAGGTACACACATCTTCTGTGAGAAMGGACACACCATGCTTCTCTTCTGCAGTCACCTTTAAAATGACCTTGTGAAACTTTCTACTCAAAACATCTCTGTTTTCAGGTGTGTGGAACGGCATCACTTCAATTTTTGAAGCATTAGCCAGGAGTGTAGGAGGAAGGAGAGGGAAAAAAGTCTTCCTTTGCTCTGTCCTGTAGATTTTGGCATATGGCTCATACCAAATCCATCACGGTTGTTAAACAGAGTTAAAAAGAGCGTTTTTATTCATTTACTCATTTTATAGGAGGAATGTTTGACTTGTATTAACAGCCCTTGGAAAATCCAGGGAATTCCTAGTGGCATTTTTCCTGCCTGGGGTTTAATTTTGCACAGAGGTTAGGGCAGACATTTTGACTAACCAGAAGATAAACAGAAGCCCTGACAGTGGGTGGAGGCAGAAGATCGGTGGTGGTAGGCAAGATGTTTGAGCTGAAAATGGTCATAAGAGAGAGAAACATTAAATAACTGCTGCAAAGGAGAGATTTCACTACCAGCAATATCCCAGGCAACAGGTAATTTATAAGCAGCAAAGATAGCACTAAAGCAATGAAATTTCATTGGTGTTAAACATTTCCTGTCTAGAGGTTTAGCACTATGCTCTTACTACAGATAAATTTGTAAATGACAGAGGAATTTTAATAGTTTATAGACTTTTCCTGGAGAAACTAAAGGACGTGTAGCTCTGTGGCACCCACATAAGAAGTAGATACAGTAAGACCAATGTCTGATTTTGGTCGTCAGGGCACAAAGCTCGCTGTTCTCAGTAGAAATTGCATGCTCACATTCAGAGTCACTGTTCCAGTTGCTCCTTGCATTACATGGCAGTAGTTGTGCTCAGCTGGATCCAGCTTGATGAATGTTCCTCTAACACCATCCATCTTGCTCTAGGACAGCAAGGAGGGGAGGCTATTTGCTGCCTGACTCAAAGAGCGAGCATGTTTTGCAAAAGATGTGAAACTGCAGAAGCTGCATTTCCCAGCAATCACCTCAGAAAGGCCCATCCTCCAGCTGGACTGGAGTTGCATGCATTATGCTACAGTTTTAATTTGCTCTTCTCAACAGGCCTTGCTCACACACATATCTTTGCAGCCAGTTCCTGGGGGAAGAATTGACTTAGAATACACTTGTTAAAATGGAGAAGTGAGACGGTTTAAGGTACTATCTTAATTTTCACTGATTCTCATGCTAATCCTGATAAGATTTCTCATTGTTCCTGAGATCTCCTGAGATCATTCTCTACCATTGTTCCCTTTTTCTCTATCTTTGGAAACTCTCTGTTGTGTTTTTAGCAGGCAGACTTACATTTGTAAGAAATTGCAGGGCTAGGGTGGGGAGGAAGCATGAGAAATTCAATTGTTCATTAAAACACAAAAGGAAAATTAAAACACTGAGTTAAATTAGTGAACTGTTCTTTATCAGGACCACTCCTAGCATGCCCACAACTTAGGGCTTATCAGCTTTCTAAGGAAGGGAATACTTCATACAAGGTCAGCACTTACAGTTACAGCTCAGTGATGACAAGAAGAGTGGCTGGATTCAAGTATTTGAGCTTTGTGCTGAAACTACACAATGAGAAAAGAACAACAAATGAACCTGTGATGCTAAAACCAAGAAAGACCTTGTGGCTTCTAYTCTGCTCAGGCAGACCTCTTTTATTTGAGCATGCATTGTTCAAGCTTTTAGGAAAGCTTTGAATTCTCAAGGATTAAACTTCAAGAGAGAATTTTAAAATGTATTTTTGCACTTTACACTTTTGGAGTCAACCTTTATACTCCTGCCGTCAAGATTTTCTCCATAACCATACAAACACTTCTATTTTAATAGGACTATCACATGCCATTATTTATTGACTAGATGCTGATAGCTTAAAACAACATTTGTGTTAAGAATTTTGTGAAATAATATCATTACATTTAGTGTTCTTGATGTATGTCTAAAACCTCTCTTCCCTGAGCAGCAACATTACTTCTGTCCTCCATTCTCTTGCCATTTCTCATGGAGGAGCAAAGTGATGCACAGGCAGCCCCATAACAGCCCAAGTGACCTTCTGCTGATAAATTCCAGGTGATGCTCACAGATGGAGCCAGGTGCCTGTCTCTTAAGTTGATGTCAGTCATGATTGGTGCAGTTACGCTCTCCCTTTGCCTTCATAAATTTGTTCCTTCCTTGCATGAGCACGAGGGCTTGTCTGATCCATTTGTGAGCCACCTAAGTGGGGTGGAAACAGAAAAAGCCTGTGGTTGTCAGAAAGGTCCGCTCCCAGAGCCAGCTCACTTCCCTGTGGCAAACACCTGAGCCTGCCCAAGAGAAGGGACCCCTGAGGAGGAGTGCTGCGGCGCTGCCTCAGGCTCGGTGAGTTCGTTGTTATTAGTCTCGCTTAAGAGTGCGCAGCACCGCCAGTCACAGCGCCCATGCCAGGGAGCAGCGGCTCCACTTAGGGTACGCGTGAGGCTTTGATAAGCTGGCCTCTTAGCCTCTCTAACCCGCCTATAGGCAATCTTAGGAGCGCCACCGGAGACAAAGAATAGGGAGAGGCTCTTTCCGTGGAATCCTGAAGTTTTAYTCTCAAGGGGGACCAGAGGGAAARAACCCCGAGCACGGCTGTGCACGGGTTTTTGTATGAAGGGTAAAGGAGGCGGGGAGAGGGAACACAACCAATGGGATAGGGGTAAAGGGGTGGTAACATAGAGTACAAAACCAATAGGGGATAAGGGAAGGCGGGAATACAAACAGGGGACCAACCATCAACCGAACTTAGCAGAACTTTCTAGAACCGGGGGATGTGTCTTCACACTTCGTCCCCGCCCTCGGGTCCTCCTTCTTCCATCCATTGGAGGGCGAGGACTTGATGGACGTTGTCCGACCACAGCCCACGAGGGGGCTGTGCCAACCCAACAGAGTGCTTTGATCTGCACTGCATTTCCCCAGAGACATAACCACCCGGAAGCTGTCCCACCCCAGCTGTAGGCTGACCAAAAGATAGGATGGTACCAAAAAGGGTGTCCATGTCTAGTATGAAAACTGCTCCAGATAGAATTTTTCTTGAGTTAGTTTTCATTTGGGTCATGGCCCTGGTTTGACTTACCTTACGACAAAGGAGCCACCCTTCTGCTACAGGAATGGCAGGTAGGACTGACACTTACTCCTTCCAAGAGGGGCTTGCATTTAGGGTGCTTTAAAGCAACCCTGGAATTGCTTTAATCTAATTTAGAAGAGTAGTTTACCTAAAAAAAAAGAGGAGAGCAATGTTTAAACGGCAGGAAGCATGCACTTCACCTGCCTGTGTACCTGTGCTTGGAGCCATGCTGAAATTGCACTTCTCCAGACGGACTACTGCTCCCTCCCTTATCTTCCCACGTGCAGCTCCTCCATCCTGCTGCCAGCAGGTCTGGCTGCTTGGCTGCTGGCACCTCCACTTCTCCCAGTGCTCCTCTCTGACCTGCTTCCCCAGCAGCAGTCAGCTCCAGGTGGTAAAGAGACAGGAGACGTCAGAGAGGAGTAGTGCAGCCTGCTGCCGAGGCGAGGACACCAGAAGGAGCTTGCTGCAGCAAGTCTCTCCCTTGCCAGCAGACAAGGCAGAGGCACTGGAAGCAGCGTACTGCTCACAGGAGACAAGAGTTACAGCCTCTCTCCCTTACTTGGCAAAGAAACAGGGAGTAGTTGTGCATCCGTGTCCTGCATATCCCACCTGGAACACATTTATTACTCACTGAGCCGCGTGTGCTGAAAATTGGTTGCCATCGCCCCCCTCCCTGTTCCTGCAGAGCTTGCCTCCTGTCGTTGACACTTCTCCCCACCTGCAGCTCCTGCTTCAGAAAATCCCACCAGCCACCGCTCCCTGCTCGTCGCTCAGCCATGGTTTAGCGTTGTGGCTTAAGACCAAAGCCAGCCTGTGCACTTTATAGTGCTTTCTAGTGTGTCCCCGCTGTGAAACAAAAGTGGGCCCTCCTGTGCTCCCGCAGAGATGAGTGAGACGCCTGTCCCCTGCACTGCYTCTCAGCCCTGCTCAGCTCACAGATCCTTTCCTTCATGCGTGAACCCAAAATGTGTCATGAAAATTGGCAGCTGGCCTGTGATGACCCGGGAGAGAGGCTGGGAGGCAAAGTACAGACTTAAAAGAGTTACTTATAAGCACGAGGTGTTGCAGCCAAAATAGAGCACCACAATTGATGTTTCACGCAGGATTCTCACACCCTTCAAGCATTCAGGTCCAACAAGATTTAACCAGTCATTAATAGCCGCATCACTGGTTACTAATCATAGTGAAACTTTGCAAAGTAGCTCAATTTTTGCAGCATTCTTGCTGCTTGTCTATTGATTCAGATGTTCCTGGAGTCAGCCTTGGTAGAGTTACATACTGTACTGCCAGACGATACTGGGGGGTTTTCAAAGATGTGTCAGAGGAGCTAGGATGCTGGTGYTATCTTGGCTGTCCAGGGCTATCCTTTATCCTTCACGGGCAGCTCTAAATTTCCAAGAAGTCCTTGCTTCCAGGGCCGAGCTGTCCTTTTGTTTGACTCAAGAACGAACAATACCCAAATCTACAGTAAAATTCCACTACCTCATGACATTACAGTGTATAATCGGAACTAATGCATACATTAAAAAGTTAGCACACTTCCACGCTATAGAGACGGGCAGGTATAATAGTTAGGGCGGGGGTTCTGTCCTCTCTCAGGCCGGGTGACACACACCTGTGGCTACACAGCGGCGCGGCCCCACGTTCGCCGGGGCGCGGAGCATCCCTCGGGCCGGCCGCGGGCGAGCACCGCTGCGCCCCGCAGCCCCCGCCGGGCCGGGACAGGAGCATCCCGGCCCCTCCCCGGCCGGCCCCGGTCGGGGCGGGGACTCCCAAGTTTCGGCGGCGGCGGCCGCGGGGCCCGGCCCGCCGGCGGCATGAGCCCTGCGGCGGGGAGGGGGGGCGGCAGCGCCGGGCAGGGCAGCCCCCGACGCCATGCCCAAGGAGCGGCCGCTTTGGCGGGGCGCCGCGTTCCGCCTCTGCCTGCTCTCCGCCGCGCTCTTCCTCTGCCTCCAGCTGGGCTTGAGGCGCTCCTGGTGTCCGGAGGAGAAGCCCCGGGATCCGGCGCCGGCGGCGGCGCGGGCGCCCGCCCCGTCCCGCGGCGCGGAGCAGCGCCCGGGCGCGGCGGCGGCGGCGGCGGCGGCGGCGGCGGCGGCGGCGGTGGCGGGGGGTGGCCGGCGGCGCGTCACCTACGTGCGGAGCGGGCGGCGGGGCAGCGCCGCGCCCGCCTGCTGCGCCCCGCAGCCCCCCGGCAGCCGCCGCAGGAAGGTAGGGCGGGCTCGGGGGAGCGACCCCTGCTCCCCGCGAGGGCTGGGGGAGAGCGGGCACCCGGGCGGAGATGGGGCTGGTGCCTGACAAGAGGCGGCCGGGAGGGCGGTGGTGAAGCGAGGTGGTGAGGTGGGATGACGACTTCTTGGGAAGTGGTCAAGCGACTCTTTGAGCAATATTGCACAAGCAGGGAAGGGAGAGTAAGCTGGAGCGAGGCTGGACAAGGTGAGACCTCGGTCTGAGAAGGTGACGGGGACCCCGAGTCCCCTGCAGTGGGCTCTGTAGGCTGACGCGTCTCCCAACAGGATCAAACTTGGGAAAAGTCCGTGGCCCTTGGCATTCTTGGCATCCGAGTGCCGTTGCATTCGCAGAAGGCCATCAAGAAATGGTTCTAATTCCCGGTCTTCGTGAAAGTTAGTGAGTTAGTGAATGAGCTGGTAACTGGACCTGTAATTAGGTTCCTGCGAGGCAATGATTGTAAAGCGTTTCGGGAAGTGAGGACCATCATTTGCATCGGGAGTTCAGCAAGAGTGAGGAGTGCCAGTGCTACCTTCATCCCCCAGTTAGCTGCGTGTGTGATCAGTAGCGGGATGTTGCCTTCCTCAGTGATCTCCATATTGTCTTTGGTTTTGGCAGATGGCACTCTCTCAGGAACTGCTTAGAGATTCAGATATTTCTTTTGTGGAGTTTTCTTTGCGGTCTTTCAGTGGGAGAAGAACCAGATTTGAGGGTGGTGAAGGAGTAGTTTGTCACGTATTTTGGGGTCCCGCTGTCAGGGTGCAGTAGTGATGGTCCATGCAGAGACGTGCAGATTCTTAAAAAAGCTGGAATGATCATGAGGAGAAGCAAATGAGATTTTGCTAGAGATAAGACCACCTTCCTGGTCGAAGCAAATCACTATTTCTGATCTTTGCCTCAACCAGAATAAAGTCGGTTTTCTGTGGAATGGCTAAAGCTTGTCCTTAATCCCTTGTTGAAAAGAGTACTTGCTAACATCTAAACCACCATCTGACCAGACGTCCTGTGGTCATGGGGTCTCATTTGCAAATCTGCTTTCTTCTCTTTGCCTGTGTCACCCCAATAATTAATTTTTTATTTCAAGAGGAGATGAACAAYGAACTCGTGTACAGATTGACTTTTAGGTTCTGTGGGAAATGATAATGGAAAATTAAACTGCTATTTTCTGCCTCTGGTTTCCTGAAAGCTTTAGAAGAAATGAGATAATCCCGTGCTTCCTTCACTGCTGCGACAGTGATGAGGACAACATTGCCACGTATTTCTTCAGAATAATGTCTGTGTGGTGTTCTGGTGAGCTGTGGCATTGATACCACATTGAGGCACCTAGATCTTGGAGTGTCAAGTTTTGTGATTGTTGTTGTCGCTGCTGTGTTACTCAGTATTATCCTAAAGCCCAGCTTTTAAGTGATTCTAATTATGGAAGAATTTCAGCATTCATGGGGAAAAAAAGCCTGTAATCCTGTGGATTCAGATAGTTTCTTGAAAACGTGTGCTAAAAATGGCATCAAAAAACAAGAGGCGAAAGTAAAGCACATCCATTTAATGATTTTTGAGGAAATCCTAGTGGGGAAGTAGCACCAGGAGAGGCTGCTCACTGTACCTGAGAACTGGCRGCACCTTGCAATGTTGGAGACATCGAGGCTTTGGGAAGCCCAGGTATGTTTTGGTGTGTCTCCAGGTGAAGTGTGTGAAAGAAACATCACTGCTGTGGTTTGTGGTGTTGGGCATGTTGCTGCTGAGGTCTCATTTGAATCCCTCTAATTAAGTCAAGGGAAAAATATTAGTAAATATAATACAGGGTGGAGTTGTTGCCCTGGAGTAGGTTTGGGACTATCTTCCGTGTTCAGCTATTTGACTTGAGCACGTTGCTTCAGGCTAAGAAAAATCTACTTAAATTAAAGATAGGGCTTTGGGGATAGCAGGGCTGAACTTCCAGGGATTCCTGGTTTTGAAATAGAGTTGTTAAATAAAAATATAGGGGGAAAAGTAATGGTAAAATAAAGTGATAGTGGTCTGAGTACTGTCATTTTTTCATGTGAAAAAGCACAATAGCTAAAAAAAAATTAATAGGTGATTTTTTAAATCGGGAAATATTGTATTTCACATCAGACTGTTTTAAGATAAGATGGGGGCTTTTACCAAAAAAGGCTGCTTAAACTGGTGGTCCATGGCTTCTACCAGCAGCTCTGGAGAAAGGCATCCGTATGCAACTGCTGCCAGTGGCCGGTAGTGGTGTGTGTAAATGCTGCCTGGAGTAGAGGGACAGGCTCCTTACACAGATCTCTGCTGTCTTGGGTTGGGATTGGTTTTTGCTGTGGCTTTTAAATGTTTTCAGTGTCTTCTGTCTGTCTGTAAGCTATTGTTAGTCCATTTCTTAAGCCTGCACAGGCTTTCGGTATGGGGTTTTTTTCTCTACCGCTGTTTATGGGGATGGTGTTGGACTATGTTGTGATGTGCGAGCCAGCAGGATGGCAGCAAGGAAAAATCAGTAAGGCCAAACTTTGTTCTGTTTTCCTAGTGCTGCTTAGTTATAACTCTGCTYACACTTACATCACTGAATTAATGCAAAAGACTGATGAACAGAGTGTTTCCATAGATGAAGTTGAATATCCTACTTCGTGGCTGTATAAAAAAAATAAATYGCAAAAACGCACAAAGAAATTATTTGACGACTACTTTGAATCACTTTCAATTTTCCTGAAGCAGAGTTGTGTTATTTATTTCCCAAGCACAACTGCAGTCAAGCACCCAACACCACCGAAAAGGGGGAAAAAAAAGACACAGACAGGATGGGAAGGATGGAGACTTTTCCAGAAGTGGCCCCTAAGTCTGCAGGAAGCTGCCTGTGCTTTTCCTGGCCATTGATAGGGCTCAGTCAGCAGAGACCATGACTGTGCAGCAGATGGGAGGGTTTGACCACCGAGGTTCCAAGTGTCTGCTAGTGCCTTAAGATGCACACATAAGAAATGTTAACTGAAAGCATCAGGGAACAAAGTAATTTAGCTATGTGACATCTCTGGGGGCTGCCAGAGCTGCCTGTTCTGGTGCTTTAGGGAGCTGTGTTGCTCCCAGCTGTTTTGCTCCCGGCTGAGCCAACCAAAGAGCAGATACTGCTGCTCTTGCTGACAAATAACAAGTAAGATTTGACATTGACAGCATGTGCTGGTCATCTGAAGAATGGGAAGAGTTATGTTGTGCTGCAAATGTAAAGCAAAAGGAAGTTTGTAATCCCACTCATATTTTGGTGGAAGCACTTAAAACTGCATTGTTGCTAATAAAATTATGTTTTATTATTATTATATATTATTTATTATAAACTGTGATTCTAAGCTCTGGTTCTGTTAGGCACTGACCTGGTAACATATGCGGCAGATAAAAACTCCAGCTGCGTGGAAACACACAGATTCTGCCAGATGTACCTGCTCCTGCAATAGGTATTAGCAAAGTGTGCACCCGCACACAGCACTGTGGACGCGTGAGTGAGTTGTAAAAGGTTATTCCAGGGTGCCATGGCAAAAGGAAAAACAAAATATTGCACTTGGAATTTGAAGTAACAGCAAATTCATGTTACAATAATTGCAATAACAAGGTTAGGTTGGCTCTAGTGCACTGAATTTGGGAGGAGCCCTCTTTGAGAGTCTAGTTAAGAAAAGCTGGAATTCTTTGCCTTCTGGGCAGATTTATTTCCATGGAGGTGGGGAGTGTGGTATGCTGCCAAAGTTAACCTGATGTTCTTTGGGATGCTCTTTCATCTCATATCTAGGAATATAAAAGTGTTTACCTTCAGTGATTAAAAGCAAAGAATTAGATTTTGCTGCTGGGCCCATTTGTATTTTGTCTGGGATTATAACATATTTTGAAACATGACGTATTATTGCCTAAAACCAAAAAATCTTTTGAGATTATATTTTTCTAGGTGTTACTTACACTTGTATACATTTGTCTTTTGGTTCATTATAAATGCAGACTAATTGTCTTTTGGTATTTCTTGTTGGATTGAAAGTTTTGTTTAAACAGGAACTATTTCCGAGAAGTTACTGCTTCTCTGCAGTGGTGACTGATAACAGTCTCATCTTTAATTGCCTGCAAATTATTTTGGAGTGATATCTTCGAAATTATGTGGAATAACTGTTTGGCAGTTAGTAATATGGCAGGCTCAAAATAGCCTCATTCGATTTAGCATTACACTATTGCTAGGTTTTTAATTAAATTTACACTTGGTTTTTAACTTTAGAATGACAATGCCATTTACATTTATGTCAGTGATATGTAGGGCTTATGCCAAGAGTCTTTTTTAATTCTTCTAGAAATCTGGTTGAAAAATGTATCAGATATTTTCATTGCCTGTTTGCATGTATAGTGTTTTCAAGCTGGCTTCACATCTTCAAAAGTATGGTAAGTTTTGGGTACTACTTGAATAGGAAGTTACTCTCCCTCTTGATGAGCAGGAGCCAAAATTCTTGGAGAAAACTTGGTTATTCTGAAGTTAAATTTATCCGTCTGTCTCTCTGAAGTTAAATTCATCCATCTGTCTTTCCACATCGCATGGYGTAATAGCTTGTCTGTTTTGGATCGGGACTTAACTTTTATAAGTTTATTCATCATGTGTGCCTGGAGCAATGTTTTAACATTACACCAGAGTTTAACACGACAGGGCTTTGGGAGCTGTGCAGTGAGTCACATCAGGCTGTGCTTGCAGGAGCAGCTTTGCCCTGGCTGAGCCAAACCAAGGGAGCTGCATGGGTTAAGGCAGCCTCTTRGATCTCCAAGGATTATTCCAGTCTCTCCACCTGTGTCCCAGGCATGATGAGCTTTACAGCGTGCAGTGCTGTTCTCTGAGTGCTGTGTTGAGGAGTGAATAGTGTCCTGACTTTGATGGATGTGAGTGGCATGYGGGATTCTGCTGCAGAGGAGTGCAAAGCTGAAGAGCTGGATATTGGGTATTCTTTGGAGTGTGCTACTTCTGGGCGCCTCCTTTAGTAACAAGTAGACAAACTGCAGAGAGTCTCATTGAGAGGAGAAAGGTGTTAAGAAGTGCAGGAGGGCAACCCTGCAGAACTGGTACTGGTTTTGAGTAGGGAAAAGTAGGTTTTGAGGGAATGTGCCAAGACACTTCAAACTAAAAAAAAATAATTTTTTTGGAAGGACATAATGACYGATTGTTCCCTAGGTCCACTGCAAGTAGGACAAGAAGTAACTGGCTTCATTTTCAGGCAAGATATTAGGAAAATSTTTTAACTCTGCAGTTGGTAGGGAATGGAAAGACTCCCTGGAAAAATGTGAACTTTGGGTATCCACTCAGGGGAGGTCTAGGTATCTTTTTTATTGTGCTTCAGGGCAACCTCCTGGGGTCCCCCTGGCTGCATTTACCTGCTCTGCAATTAGAGAAGCAATCTGGCAGATACAATGTCATTAGCCAAACTGGAATTTAGCCTGAACAATGATCTAACATCAAGGAAATAAAAAGAGGTAATGGGGTCTTTAAAGACTATAATAAGCTTTCTTTGCCCYGGCTTATTACCTCACTAGAGAGACCAGACCCTCCATAAGTGTTCTGTGTGATGACTTAGTGGACCCCGGAGGAAGGGACACTAGTTGACAACTTTTTCCCCTCCAGCACTTGGAGGTCTCTTAGCAAACATAAACCGACCCAAAGTTGCTTATCATGTAAGATTAGCGCAAGATAGGGGCTCATGGCTTCAGTCTGTTAGTRCCTGGGGAACAGCCTTGGTCTGTTTTTGTTCAAATATTCAGGCTAACAGCACAGACTGAGAGAGGTTATTGTGTTTGGAAGAAAAGAATAAACTTTTATTGAAAGCAGTTTTCATCAGCAGATAACCAAATCTGGGGAGCATCAGCCAGCTCTGCCTGTAAACAGGGGCACCTGAGGTACCAGAAGGTACCCAAACACAGGAATCCTTCTCCAAGTAGCCAGGCAACAGCAATACTGGGCTTTCACTGTATTTTAACTGCAGATGAAATGTGTTTATAGTATACCATAAAGAGGAGATGGTAATGTTTTTTCTGACAATGATGTCACTTGCAAGCTTGTGAGGTAAATGATCTTTCAGAATAACCTTGATTCTTACACACTTTTTATTACCTGAAATAGTTCTTCCTTCATGAATTTTTGAGAAGCAGATGGAGAATGTTATTCTTCAGGAAGTCATTACCGCATTATGAGACTTTTTCTATCCAATAACATATATTTCTTTCAAAATCTTTCARCTATTTACTCAAGGCTTTCTTTTGGCATATAAAGACAAGAGAAKAATTTTTTCTAGGTAGCTGTAATACAGAAAAAAAATAAATCTGTGTTTAAGCCTCCTTTTCTAAGGGACTCGAGGATTGAGGTGATAATTTATTCTGCAGATGCCTTGCTCTGTGATGGCCATWACAGTTGTGCCATCATTCTGTGAACCCAGAGAGTCCACAGGCCTTGTACAAAATATGAATCCCTTATGACTGCAGTAGCAGGTGCAGAAAAAACCCAAACAGATCCATTCCTCTTGGCTGTCTTCAGCTCAAACTGTTTCATGGGACTGCTGTGGGGGCCAAGCGACCTACACTGCCCAGTAGCAGTGGCATAGTTACTGCCAAAAATGATCTCTTGTCACGTTTCATGTTTTGAAATAAGAAGTGAGGACAGTTTTAAGGACACACAGCTTTCCTTGCTCAAGCAGTTCTCAAGGTGGCCAAGCTTTCTTTATTATTTTCTAAAATTTCCTTCTTTGGACAGAGAAGAGTCCAGAAAGGGAGATTTTGGACAGGTAAAAATTCTCCAGGATAGCCCTAGGGTTTTTACTTTACATCTCCAACSTTTATCTGCCTTCTTATGAGACAAGTGTTTAACTTCATCTCTAGTAAAGTTTTCATGCAGTTTGTTCAGTCGATTCACATCAACATTTACCCAGCCAGCCAGGCAGTTAACAGAGACGTGTCTGCTTGGGAGCTGCATGGTAGGTGCCAGCATGCCAGACATCTCCCTCATGCCACTTTCACTGAGGTGCAGCTGGTGGATCTTTCACTGGCCACATTTCAGGCTGAGGTGCAGCTGGTGGATCTTTGGTGTGAGCCCAGAACAAAACTCCAACAGCCTCTGACAAGGGGTGCAGTACTGAAATCCTACGGTGAAGAACAAAACCCTCTCACAGCTGCCTCACAGATTTGCGCAGACAGTGAGACAGTGAGTGCATCATCACTTCTTACAAAGCAGATGGAGAATTTGGAGATTTAGGTGGCATTAGTGGGGGGCCTCCAGCCTTTGCTACAGCAGTTTGGTTTGGTTACGGTAGATCAGGCTGTCCTGGAGCCTGGCAGTGATGACTGCCACTCGTGGCACAGCTCAGATAAAAGATTTGACACGTAAGTGAGAAAGTCTGTGTGAACCACCACTAATCTTCGATGGCATCCGCAGCACAGCCCACTSTTATCGCTTGTTCTAATATTAACTTTGAGCTGAGTTTGTCTTGGACAGCTGTTCAGTGCTCCAGAGCTGTGTGCAGTGGATGTGAGTCATTTAATCAACTTGAGTGTTTTTGTAGCTAGCAGATATGCACCAAGATACTTTTGTGTATGATGAAATGTTGTCCAGAGCCCCTCCGTGTTTGTGAGTCTAAGATCAAATGACCTGCAGTTCAGTGGAAGAAGTAAAAGAAGGAAAAAAGGTTTAATTTAATTTTTCTTTCAGTTGTGGTATATAGCATATGCATGCTGGAATCTGTAACACGCATGCACTCACCCTAATGTTGTTTATGTTAGTGTTTTTGCCTACAAAAGAGACTGGGTGACGTGGTGCCCTATTTTGAGTTGGCAAATCTCTAAGGGTAATAAAAACCAGGTGCACAAATGGACTGACGCCTGGGGTAACAGAAGAAAGCCATGATTTTGAACCACTCTTGTGGCAATAACTGGATCAGTTTAAGCAGGAGATGGCAGAAGCGTTCACAGCTGTTTATGCAGTGCTAAGTGGAAGGGTTTGGATTTTCAATGACACGTTTTTTCCTGTCTGATCTTCTCTTCCATCTTCAGTAGTCTTGCTTTTGACTGTGCCATCAAGTTCAGGTGCCACCTGAAAGGCTCTGGCTGTAAGAAGCTCATGGACTGCAGACTGCACTGTCAGAGGATGGGTGGATGTGGTGTCCTGTGGTCGTTGCTGACCCTTTGAAGAGCACAAGTCCTGGGTGTGGTTCTGGGGGAACCTCTTGGTGATTGTTTTGCTCTCTTATTAATTTTTTGCAGCATTTAAAAACTAGTCCTGTAATTTATGTCCACCCTGAYACATGTAAAAATAAAATAAATAAACCTTTCCTTATGTCTTTGTGTAATGATAAATGTAGTAGTTCCAGCAACTGTTGGCACACAGAAATCTTGCTTCCCACCAAAGCCTTCTCTGTATGCTTTGCAGACTGGAACGTGGCTTTGCAGAGTTCTTTGAAAGTCAGTACCACAGAACTGTTCTGGCTTTGCAAACACCAAATCTGGGGTACTTGTGAGAAACATCGTTCCTGCTGCCACCTCTCCCCATCATACAATGGGGGCTTCTCTTGTCTCTGGGAATGTAGGACCAGGAGGACTTTGCAGTGAGCCATTGGCTTTTGAAGTCTCTAGGGATTGTTAGCTCAAGCCAACTGCTTCAGATTTTACAGGAGAACTTCTGTGTTTACTTGATTGTTGCAGAAAGAGCTAACCAACAGCTCATTTGACAAGTGACCCACTGAAGTTTACTTTGGGTTCCACTTTCTGATAGATTTCAGGTACAGCTTCAGGTGCAGTGCTGCAAGTGCTTCTGGAAGAGACAAAATTCTGGGTTCTGTCCAGGACTGACCTGGAAACTGAAGGAATTGAAACCTCTGCCCTTCTTGGCATGTGGAAGACAAAGTTTATGGGCCRTGAGAGCTTAGCAAGGAAAGGCTTGCAAAGAGCCAGGTAAGCAACTTGTCTGTCTCAGGGATATTGCTGAAACAGTGGATATGCTGTTCTTGCTATTAGTTTTGATGAGATGGGGTCACTTTTTTAATGTGTGTGTGTGTGTGAGACAGGGTGGTCTGCTGGGGGAAATTACTCTAGATAAAATTACTGCTGAGAAGCAAATATCAGTGATGTCCCAGGGGCTGGACCTGCTTGGGAAATGTGTGCATTTGAAAATGATGTTAGAACCAGCAAACATTAACATGACAGAGTTGCCGTTGCTGCTTTGTCCTCCCCCTGCTTTGCCTCATCCGTCCCCAGCCCTCTTCCTCATTCCTCTCCTAGCAGCTAGCTAAGTCAAATAATCAACTGGGAGCTTCAAAGTCAGTGCCCTTTATTTAGCATCCTCTTTCATATTTTACAAAGAGACACTGTTYGAAATGCTAGGGGGAAGAGATGGTAATGTCTATTGATATGGCATGTAATGTTAAAAAATATCTGCCACTTAGAAGCCTAAAAATTATAGGAATCAGTTTCCAATCTTTCCTGCTCCCTGCAGAGTGAACAGCAGTAGTGCAGGAGTGAGATTTATCCCATAGATAAATGCTACAGGGTAGGAGCTGTCTGAAAAAACCCCAAAATTTGTTAGTGCTGGTGCCCCGTCTCTTTTTGGGCTTTCCTCATGGTTGTTCTGCAGCACTGAAACTTTCAAAGTGAACTTTGTTTCATCCTGAATAGAGCAAAGCTACAACATCTTGTTCCTTTTCCCTCCCTCTTTTGAGAAAATTAAACAAGAAGCAATTATGTGTCAATTGGCTGCTGCTGAGCTGATGTGTTTCTTCTTCGTTAGATGTCTTGATTAATGGTTTGATCTTGCAATTATTATTCATTATGAAATCTGTGGGAATTCTGGGTGCATCATGAGTTCAGGGTCAAACCATGTAGCTTTTTCAGTGCTTTTCAGTATCYGTATAATGCTTGGAATTAGTGATAAAACACTGGAAAATAACTAAAGAGGATGGTGCATATTTGCCCAAGCCCATCCTCCATAGGCTTATGATACTTGGGTCTATACTTGTCTTGAACWAAAAATTTGTTCCCAACACTTCAAATTTGTGTACTTTGAAATGAKCTTGATTTTCTTCTTTATAAATTGGAAAATAAATGTATCATCTTGCACTTAAAATCCTAACAATTTGTAAGCCAGCTGTTGTTCTCTTTCTAGACAGAGGGAACTAATTGCCCAACGCACTTTTATTTTATTTGGAAGACTTTTACATAGCTCTAGACTAAGGGCAGTAATCCATAATCATATTAAAAACAAGAAAGGGAGTATGTTTAAAGCTAGTGTACATTTCATTCTGTGAAACTCCATTATCTGGTTTTACTAACTAATGHTTTTATGAAATACGGAGTTAAAGAAGAAAAAAGTGAAGTTTGGCTTTTTGAGTCTTCCCTGGCTGTCCAGTAAAACTCAGCACAACCAAGTGAACTGATGGTGGGTTGAAGGAATTTTTCTCTAGGTACCTGTTGTAAATATTGTCTATCTTACCTTGGGGTTTTACACTATGAAATCTAAATACTTGTAGAAGTTATTCAGCCTTTTGGTTTACCCATGGATAAGAGTTAATGTTTACTTGCTTTATCAGATTATAGATGTCTAGAAACAAATACTGCCCTCTCCTGCTTCCTG
Organism: Amblyornis subalaris; assembly: GCA_018881555.1. NCBI lineage: Eukaryota > Metazoa > Chordata > Aves > Passeriformes > Ptilonorhynchidae > Amblyornis > Amblyornis subalaris. Next base: position 18,753,053 of record JACAXG010000002.1, on the reverse strand, counting down.
GGCACAGAAGGTTGTCCTGGTACTTATCCAGGAGGGGAAGATGAAGAGGAAGGGGTTTTCTGAGGCTTCATATCTCCCTTTAGTCTAGAAGATGTGGTGGACCATTTCTCCTTAGACATTTGCATTCCAGTTAGATGAGAGAGAAAGCTGCACAAGTGTGAAATGCTCTTATTTGTGTGAAAGCATTGGTTTTACTCTAAAGCACCTACTTTTTTCTCAGTTCTTAGCCTCAGGCAGAGGCTCTGAAGTCCATGGATAGGCTGCCAGAGGCATCCCTATATGTAAATCACAGTTAGAGTGCTGGAACTTGCACAAAATAAGCTCAGCTTATCTGGCTAGCTGAGTATTTACTGATGAATTCTGRTTGTTGTGTGCTGTGCTTTGAATATTGCAGTGAAGTCAAACAGGACAGAGGAAAACAGCTTTTCCCCCCCTATTGTATGGATTATGACGTCTCCTTATTTTCTCAGCCAGAGCACCTCATCTAAAGCAGTTATGAATACAGGCTGGAACCACGGTCTTGCCTCTGCTTAGCAGAAGTTTGAATTTGACAAGGAGTTGACCAGTAGTTGCTGTATCTGTTTCTTGCTGTTATCCTTAAGTGTTGGCAGAGGCATACAGGCACTGGAAGGAATTCAGCTGATTGAGCTGCTTAAGCAGTTTTGAGAGTTTACTTCCATAAATTTCARTCTGTTCTGGCTCCTGGTTTTATCTCCATTAGATATATTATCATGCTGGTAGCCTCTGGATAGCACTGGAATGCTGCTGCCCAATTTATTTATTTTATTTTATAACCATAGCAAAGAAATCTCACTTGGCTATTTTCAGAGCTGTGCGTCTCGTAGAGTAAAATCGATCTCTCTTTTAATAAATGTGTATTTCTCCCATATGTTGCTGGGATTTCCAATGGCAGAGCTGTTGGTCTTTGGTGACCTTTGAAGGTCTGAGTAGAGGTTCCCCAGTGCAATGCTGCCCTTTCCTACCCCTGCAGCCCCCAGATCCTTTGGCTGCAGTGGATTTATTCCTCAGAGGTAGCGAGGAGGGGTAGTTATGCTGTGTAAATTATAAATTAGATGCAATGCTTTCTGAATTTGTAAGCATCTACAAATTAGTATTTTGGCAAGTCTTCTGAAACCCAAGCTTCCTCTAAGTCCCAAACCTGCACTCAGGGTGATGGTGAATTTACGGTGGTGTYCACAGTGGCTGATGTAGACCTGGCAAACGAGTTCCCAATACCCATTTTCTAAGGAAGTCAGGGTTACTACGATTTGAATTCAATGGAGCATTAGTCACCCAAATTCCTCTATGGATCTGGCTTCCTCATGTTAATTTTGGAAGGTGCTCTTTATTTTTCCAAAGCCATTTCTTGATTCTTAAAGTGATGTAAAATCTGTCACTTACATTTGGTGGCAAGCATCCTTTTTTCCTGTGCGTGCTTTTCTTGTGAGGCACTTATTTAGGGGAAAAGGCACAAACCTAAAAGTAGAGTTGGAAAGAGCTTGAGTGTGGGCTTTGTGTGTAAAATGCAGAACCTCCCAAGGCATTGAAGTTGATGGTGTTTTGCATGAAGGTCGCTAGAGCAGCTCACCTGCAGGTAAGGGCAGCAGTTCCCCCGCGAGTAATAATTTGTATGCATGTGGCTGGATTTCATACCATGGATGGGAAATCAGAAGCRTAAGGAGCAGAAAATAAACATCAGTATTAACAAAAGGAAAGCAGAGGTGAAATGCTTGGTGATTGCTGCCTTTTCAGGGTTTGTTGTGTATGCATGTTCAGACTGATTTGCTCTACAAGAGTAAAGACTCTTGGTGTCAATTGCCATGCGGTGACTCAGAGCTTTTCTAATAAGAATTGAAGTCAGAAAATGGGTTTCTTCATTTCAATGTAAAACTTTGGTTTTTTTCCTTTTCCCTGCTAAGTCTAAGAGTTTTACTTACTAGTGCAAACTGCAGCCTTGAGAAGCAAGTGCTGATAAACTGCTCTCAAGTGGAGCCCTCTGGGTGATGTTCGGAGTTGACTCTTGCAGCACTCACATCCTGCTCCCAGGCAGACAAATGTGTGCTGCACTGCAGAGACTTGGAGGTGATGATGCACAGAGAGTGAAGAGCTAGGGGAGAATTAAGTGCATCCTAGGAATTCTCTCTTCAATACAATAAAACACACATGTCCAGACATGGAATTCTTCATATACAGATCATGTCAGAACCCCATTTAAATTGAAGACACACACTTATTAATGCAGAAAGTGCTCTTATCATGGGACTGGTTTCCATAGGCAGGATTTACTTCTGTAAGCAGCCTTCTTGCGTGGGAAAGCCTGCCTGCATGTGTGACACGTTGCTTGCTTATCTTGGCACAAAGCTATTGTTCCCCAGCCTATTGTTCTGACATCAAATCTTTGGATAAAATCATCGAGTGGATTCTCCTGGAAGATACGTTAAAACACGCTGAGGACAGGGAGYTGTTCAGGCACAGCCAAGGTGGCTTCACCAAGGACAAGTTGTGCCTGACTTATCTATCTTATTGTACAATGGAGTGACTGCATCAGTGAACAGGGTGCAAGTATGGATATCATCTACCTATAAGGCCATTGATATGACTCCCCACAACATTCCTACCTCTGAACTGGAGATATACGGATTTGATGGATGGACTGATAGATGGATAAGGAATTGGTTATAGTCAATGGCTTAATGTCTTAAGTGAAAACCAGTAACGAGTGGTGTCTGCCAAGGGTCTGTACTTGGGGTGATACTGTTTACCCTGGGCAACCTGATCTAGTGGAAGGTGTGCCCCATGGAAGTGGGTCATACTAGGTGATATTTAAAGGTCCTTTCCAATGCAAACCATTCTGTGATTCTGTAACACACTACAGATTTTATAGCTCTGGTGTTTGCCTGTGGGAGGGACTCCCTTTGAGGCCTGCTCGTTGCACTGCACCAACATGGTGCATGCAGAGGATGGAGCAATCCCATGGTGACTGGGTATGGAGAAGGCCATGGGCATGTGTGCAGTGGTGTCAGAGATACCTCTGCCTTAGATAAACTCAGAAAAGTAAAAACATGTGGAAATAGAAGGATTTCCTGTATTAATTTTTTTTTTCAGTTCATCATGGAATTTGTGCAAAGTATGGAAGGTTCCCTGTCGGAGTGGAAATTCTCAGTTTAGGTGGCTGCAGGACTAGGTGTCAGCTGCATTTCCATGTGATATCCTCCTGATGCCTCACAGGGAACCCACTGCTTTTCTCTTGATACAGGCACACACACGCAGAGAAGGAGTGTTTGTTTCAAGTTCTTCACTCTGGTTTCTTAAGAGAAAACCTCATATGTTTAAGAAAGCCAAACTGCAAAAAAAAATAGAAAATAATAGTAATATAAAGGAAAAAAAAAAGGAAAGAAACAGTTCAGACATGTAGGGAGGGAATAGCTATAAAGCCAGTTGTGTTAGAAATTAATTCACTCAAAGCTTTAAATATGAGTCAGTCAATTTGTAAGCCTGTATTTTAAATTACAGCTTACTGAGCCTGTATGTGTCCCTGCTACTCCTAAATTAACGATGTAAGGTGGCAGGTTTTTACAAGTGTACCTCTTGTGAGCCCTTGCGGTGCTGGTTACATCTAGCTAAAGGGGACTGTATGAATTGACCTTTCTCAAGGAGGTCTTTGCCAAGGCTGAAGGTATACTTGTTCTTTCCTACTGATACCTCTGCTTTGAGGTGGAGTTTGTTTTATTTGTGCCACATATTGCTGCTCCAGACATAAAACATTTGGAATTACTCAACCTTGCTGAAGAATAAAGTGCAACTAAATGTTGCTGTAGGCTCACAACTAAAGAGTAGGCTCAGCCCTCTAAAATACCTGTTTTTCTGCAGCATGGTGTGTGCGAATGTCTGGTCTGGGGTTTCTCTTCTGTGATGCTGAGGGTCTGTGGTGTAGGTGTTCCTGAGCCTATCCTTCAGGCTTCCTTTGCAGGTCATGGAGAGACATGGACTTTTCCATTGCTTGACTCATCTTCCTTATTTTAGATGTCTACTCTCTAGTGAGATGAATCATTTCGTTAAAGAGCCTGTCTGCTTCATCTGTCCTGTCAAATAACTTATCTCCCCAGCCCACTGTGGGAGCCTCATTGATGGCTGTCTGCACTGCAGCAGTGTTTCTTCCCTCCTGGCTCTCCCTTGGAGTCAAACCGCTAATTACCTCTGAGACTAAACGTGGGTGGTCACGAGGGATTCTTTGCTGCTGGAGCTGCTCTGTGCTGTCAGCAAGAGGAGCAGAGTGCCAGGTTTGGCTGCCTCCACCCTCAGCAGCCCTCCCACTCATCCTAGCAGGCTTCGCACTTGTTGCGTGTCCCTCGTGAGGCGTGTTGGCTTGTCCTGCAAAGCCAGGACTTGAGTGGGCTGCAACATGCAGCTTTCACTTTTTAGGGTACTTCTGGATTGAGRGAAAAACCCCAAATAATAAGACCACTACAAACTAATATGCTTAAGGCCACAGGTGCTTGAGAGAGACCTCAAATAAAATTATTTCCAAGCTCTGTAGATCGTATCTGGGGACAATCTGTTCTCACAAGGGCAAGCCTTCAGGAATGCAATCTAATAAATTTGCCATGTAGATGTCTGAAATTTTGCAATTTGAATCCCACGCATTGCATAAAACCCCTACAAAATTTCACCCACAAGCGGGTTCTGTTCTGCTGAGCGTGGTGGTACTCAGGGTACAGACAGAATAGCTGGAGATGAAGATGTGTGTGTCATTTGTTTCTATGGCTAGGAAATATTTATGGTTCTTGATGGAATTTATTGCCACAAATGATTTCCACTCACATTTGATCCTGCCTCAGATGTAAAAAATTACTGTTGCACGATTGAATCAGAGGATTTGCTTAAGACATCTGTGTATAGATTGACAAGTCTTTTGTTTCTTCTTTGGAAGCAATAGACTGCTTGGCAGGGCAGTGGGATTCCCACATTTTTGTTTATAAAAATGGCTGATATGTTTCTGTATTTTAATTGGCTGCTAAAAAGGAAGGAGATTAAAAAGGGGAAAAAACAGTTATTGAGTTAAAAAAGAYGGAAATATGAAAAAGTTACTAATTCCCTTCCAAGTGTAAGCAGAAGGGAAGGGAGGGGTTGGACTTTTTGAATTAGTGCACTGAAACTAGGATTGGTCTGGAAAGAATTTAATGATTTCTGTGTAAATTTAGGCTAGAAAAGCCAAACATTTTGCAGACTTAGAATTTTAGACCTGCTGGTGTGTGAGCCTTTTGCACATTTTGATTTAAATTTTATATTATGATTTCAGATTTTTAGGACAGATTTTAAATGACAGTCCTTTAAATGTATATCACATATATACAGGTTATTAAGGGATTATCAGATGAATATCAGAGATGGCTATGAGGGAGAAAAAATCTAGAAAGAAGTGGTCTTCAGAGAGAAGTCTCTGCAGATTACTGTCAGATTGGTCTGAAGGAAACATCAGTCCTTATCGTTAAGTGCGAAGTACCTGGAAAAAAAATCAGACCTTCAAACGTGTCCTAATTTTCCTAACAAAGCAATGGCATTGCTTTAAGATTTTCTTTACTCTGTGGCTATCTCATGTGGTGAAAATTTAGACATCACTTTGAATAACAGTTTCTAGATATCCATTTACCCTTCTGAAGTAGCTCAAGTCAGTGTCTGACCAGTGCTTATGATAAAGTCTTGCTGTACTTACAGTACTAATTTCAGTTAATGTGTCTATAAGTGAAGCTGTATATAGAGGGATACTTCAAGATATTCAGTATGATATTTCACAAATGGCATTGTATCTTTCCAGGTACTGTCATCTCTTTATATTATGGAATATGGATATACTGATTTTTGGGAAACACAGTCATGATGTCTGGTTGGATGAGTCCTGACCTTGGGGAGATAGCACACCCATGGTGATAGGCAGAAATGCAGAATGTGTGAACCCATTTTTTGGTTCCTCCTGGGCAATCTTGGGCAGATCGCTGTGAATTCCATATCCAGAACTGTATAATATGGACTGTAATAGGTCCTCTGCTCCTCTTGCTGAGAAGCCCCCTGTGAAAGGAGCTGCTCCTCAGCCTGTTTTGTACAGCAGCCACAGGGACCTGCTCTCCATCCTCACTCTAGAGATTTCCACAGTGCAGCTGAGAAAATCCATGTGTGATGCCACAGTCGGGTTCGCTCTGAGTAAATAAAATTGCGAAGTCGAGAAGGGGGGGGGGGGGTGCACCCGGTCCGGGAGTGTATTGGATTTTCACCCTTGTTCATTGTCTGTGAATCTTATTGTAAGGCAGCTATTTGAAGCGCTCTGTAGGGGTGTTTAGGAGGTGTTAGGAGCAGGCCTCTCTAAAGTATTTGTTAGTGAATGGAAATAGGCTGTTTCTTCCTTAGGAGCCAGGGACCAAGTGTGAAGCTCGAGAAGCTATTCAAAAGCCTTGCCGTCAAACGGGAGCCTCGGGTCTGATCTCTGTCACAAAATTAGCGTTTATGTAGTGCTCCTAAATTTAAAGAAGTATATAAAAGCTTGATCTCTTTCTGGTTTTTCCTTTTTTTTTTCTTTTCTTTCTTTTAGTGAAACTGCATTATCAAGTCACTGGGGGTTTTATTTCATTTTCGTGTGTTTATCGATAGTTTGGAGTCAGTGGGCAGGCAGTTTGTCGTCTTTAAGATGTTAAGAACCCGAGTGTAAGCTGCAATGGCTCTTGGATATTGTACTCTGCTGAAAAAGAGCCTCTTTCACGTGGTTCATTATAGAGATTTTTTTTCTTCCCCGTCAACTCTGCAGAGGGAATTCTTGCTGAATAGTGCCACAATGGCCACCCTGCAATTCTACTTAATGAGCTACTTCTCACACAAATAGATTTCAGAATAACTGGACAGGGATGTGTAGGTATCTGGGTGGTTGGCGGTTTTTGTTTCGTTTTGTTTTGGGGTTTTTGTTTGTTTGGGTTTTTTTCTTTTTTTTTTYCCCCCCTGAAAATGATTGTCAGTCTTCATTTTCATTTCAGCTTTCAAGCCTGTTGAAACGGCAGCATTCCTGTCATTGCAAACGTTATTCAGCCGTGTGAACTGTGACTCATTCTGAAAGATTACACGCATTTCCCTCCCTGGTGTGCACCTATCCTCCTGCTGTTCGCTGTTTGCAGGCTGCCTGCTGCAAGCAGAGGTCAGGGGGCCGTGCTGCTGCAGAGCTTGCTTGCTAGCTTGCTTCCAGCCCCATGCTGTGCAGAGTGTAGGAGTCCAAGTTTGCTGCAGGCAGGATGTTTCAGGGTGAGAAATGCTACTTTTGTCTGCTTCTGGGGGAGAAAAAAAAAATCTCAAATGTCCTTTTCAGCATCTCTTTAACAACAACCCACAACAAACCCGAAGAATAATCTCTAAAGGAAAAATAAACCTCATACAGACCTCCTTGCTCACATTCACTCTAGGCTATGTTTACTTAGGCTGCAAAAATATCMATTCATTATATCAGCTCAAGGCAAACTCCATCTGGTCTGGTGATCCTCTTTAATGTTCTTTCTTTTCTAATTTTGCCTTCTCTTTCCTGCATTCCTCTCTGGAATCAGAGGATCCCTGCTGAGGCCATGCTGGCTCTTCTGGTGCCACAGACCAGTCCTGTCTGGGGGCTCAGCGCCTCACCTCACTGATCTGCCTCCATCCTCTCCAGCTAATTGCTATTTCCTACATGTTTTCCAGGGCTTTGTTTGAAATAAAGTCCTGTGGCAATCCCGAGTGGGGTTTCTGATTGTATTTTATTGAATGTCAGCATGAGCCTTTGAGGGAGAAACCCCATCCTGTCCATTATGGAAGCTCAGTTAATTGAGGATGATTAAAGAGAAGCTTGATACTACCTGCCCAGCCGTAGAAGTGAGTTATGGCGCCTGAAGATGAAAAGCGATGAGGAATCAATCTTAATTTAGTACAACCTAACACCGTGCTTGTATTTTTATCTACTCGAGGGCAAGAGATGACAAGTCTAAACTTCCCAGCATGACAGTGGGCAGAATTTGGAGAAGGTGGTGCAGGTGGGAGCACAGAGCACTGTTGCTCTGCAAGCACGTGTCTGAAAGACCTTTTCTGTCCCGCTCTGTCTATGTTGGGGAGTGTTTCTGGAAAAGCTGACAGGATCCCTGAGGATCAGAACTGAGGGGCCTTGCAGGGAGTGCAGAAAGCACCCACCAAAGCTCCTTCCTCGGGGCTGTGAAAATGAGGAGTGGTAGGGCTACAGGCAGCCACACTACTGTTTTTTCAAGAAAACAAAGAATTCTGGTATTTCTGTAAGGCAAGCGTGGGAGAGGAAGAGGACTTTTCTCAAAGCTTGTTTTTCAATAAAATCTAGATCTTAAAAAAGAAAACAGATTGCTTGCAGGGGTTTCCTTTGGTGATTAGTGTTTGCAGTCCAAGTTCTTGTTTCAGTGGACATTCAAGCGGAGATACCTGATAGATACAAAATTTAAATGATATCACTGTTTTCAGATGGTTTGCTAGAGGATTTAGTTACTCAGATCTTGGTTTTCTTTGTGCATTTCCGATGGCTTACCTCGGTATCCTAGAATAACTGGGTTGACACATGTATCCTGGATGAGGAGCCCTTTCTTTCTGAATTACCTACATTTGCTTTCAAAACAGATCATTATAAATCATAGTTAGATGCTCTTTCACTGTAGTTCAAACCCTACTTTATTCTGAAATTATTTTCATGTGTAGACAAGCCCCTAGGTAACTTTTTTGCTTGAAATTAAATCTCCTTAGTTTATTAGCTCTTGCAATTTATGCTTGCACTGCCTTTAAGGTGTTTCCTGTTTTGCTTTGTTTTACAGAGTGTAAGATGGCATATTGAACTGCAGCCATGGGCAAGTCCAACCCCTTCCCTCAACTAYGAGGCCTTGAGGTTCCTAAAGTACATTAGCACTTCTCAGGTAGGTTTTTCATTTCAGTCTCCATTTAGAAAACACAGGTTGCCTGGCACAGGTTGTTCCTCATAGATAAGGATTTAACTTTGCACCAAACTTTTTTTGATACTGCTTTATTTCTAAAGTTGCTTAACCTAGCACTGATGGTCAACATGAGTATAAAGGTCAAAACACAGGTTAGAAAGAATGCATTATGTCCATGCTATTTATTTCCGGATGGGTTTGTGTCCTGACAGGAGTATGGTATGACTGAAATTCTAGATGTTGTGTTTCTCTCTCCCTCTCTCTCCCTCTCTCCTCTTTCTCCCTCTCAGACAGAAAAATACAGAGCATTCTGTGTCGAGACAGTGTATTCAACAACTCCACCTCTCAATAATAATATGATAATCAGGCTCATTTTTCTTCAAAAGGAGGCATTTGGGGTTCCCAGTAAAATGAGAACAAGGCATCAGACCCTAAGTTGGACAAGTCGTTTCAAAGGTACCAATAAAATCCCAATATTTTCAGGACAAAAGTGAGGATCCTGAAAATTGGTGAATCTACACGCTTCTTAAAATATGGCACTTCCAAATCCAGATTGCATTGCCGAATACTTCCAACATTCAGCATATATGGAAATTGGGCCATTGTGTCTTAATAGAGGCCTCACTTATGCACATCAGCATTTGCACATGCGTTTCCTGTATTAAAAACGTGGAAAAGGTGCTGGATGCCTAGAATTCCAACAGGGCAGCTGCTTTTAGTACTCAGGTCTATCAGCACTTGACCCTTGAATACAGAGTTAACACCATCATTACTTACACTGAAGAACAGCAAAGAGCCCCAGGTGCCAATATCGCTGAAATGTCATTCAYGTATGAAATTCTTTGTTAATGCAGTGCTTTCAAGGCTGGGATGAGATTAATACAACACACCTCTAAAAAGGAGGATAGCAGWGTGTTCACACATTCTCCAGCTTGTGGGTACCCCATGCTAAATGCTCGATAAGATGACATCTCTGCTGCCACTCATGCCAGCACTGAGAGGGCAGGGGGCAAGATGGATGCATGTGGGGACAGCAAGAGATGAGTGTAGAGTTGCTTGTTTTGTTGTACAGAAGTTCAGACTGCGGCAGACATATTAAGCTTGAGAACATCCTTCAYCTCAGTGACTTAATAAACAGTGGCAGATGCTGCTAAACTCTACTRGTTGGGTCAAAGCCTACAAGGACATCAATTAACAGAGAGTTTATTGCTTTTGACACACTCAGTGAGAAGTTTTGTTCCCAGAGTAACTGACCCTGGTTGAGGGAATAAACATAAGTGAAAACAAAAAATGAGAGGAATCCCTGTTCCTGACCTGACAGATGTTACAAGATTAATAACTGATGGGATAACACCATGTCTGGGATGAGCACTTCTGAAAATGGGATCCTGCTTATGTAGATGAGCATGGGATGTAATTTTCCTTGTTTGCTGAGCAAGTGTCTACTAATTACTGTGCCCGAGTTCAGCCCCATACCATTAGCATAGAATGGCTCAAGCTGCAGGAGTGGGAAAGTGCCATGTCAGCAGGGTCGAGGTGTGGCTAGAAAAACCTTTTTCAGCGCTGGTATTTGATGATCAGAAGCAGCATCTTTCTTGTGCTGTTGTTCGTATGATAGGAATGAGCAGAAGCCCAGAACAGGATGTGAACTCAGTGCATCAGCAAATCATGCAACAAATTCGTGATGGTGCTAAAGGCAGGTTCAGGGTTTGGTTTTTTATGTTTTAATTTCATTTTTGATAGCAAGAGCTATTAAGTAGCAAGAGCTGTTAAAACTGCTCCTAACTCTGACTGTTGTARTTGCTCATAATGCCATGAGTCAATTAAGTGCCAGCATTACAGAATCTTAGTTTTCTGTAGAGAGTACATTATTCTTCTGTCTTAAATTAGTGCCTATTATTGCAATGCCATTTATTCCTTGATTGTTATGTGACTGAAGGGAAATGGGTAGTGGGGTGCAGAGCAAATCATTGCTTAAAACTTAGTGAATCCTGAGAACAGCATGGAGAGATGCTATATTTGCTTTTATGAATTTTCCATGGGAATTATGAGCCAAGCAGGAGCAGGGAGGTGGTGATGCAGTGCGCAGATCTTTGAATGTAATGCTCCAGGTAATGATCTTTCAGAGCATAAGCTCCTTAAAGAATGAGAGTTTTATTTACTTATTACAAGGTACATGGTGGAGAGCGCCTACCACATTAAAGGCTGAGTTCCAGGGTTTACTCTCACCCCTATGTAAAATTGTTTCATTTCTGTGGTTCCAGGTGGGACCAGAGCTGTGCTTTGTAGTTTGGCTGAAACTGAGAGCTGAGCATGGACAGTCTGTTGGAGAGGAATGAAGGAGCAACATGAGAACAGTCTGTTCAGGACTAATATTTAACCTGGTTTTGTCTCTACTACTCTCCTTTCCACCATTGTAATTGTTGGTTTTTTGACAATGCCAGCTCCCATTCCTGCACCTAGGGCTGGTAGTGGGCCCAAAGCCCACCTTTTCATCATGATGGCTCAGCTGGGTTCCTGCAGCTCTTCTCAGCCCTTGCTTTCATATCTGCATGTTAGCAACCTGCACCCTGCAACACCTGAATTTGGTGGCTGCATGTGGTTTGAAAAGCCCTTCAAGAACCAACTGTGGATGCTGGTGGTGATGCAGAGCAGTGCAGCCTTTCTAGGGCAGAAGTAGCCACAGCTTTGGTGCTTCCTTCTGCTTCCCCTTGCCTCCTTACCACTGCTACAGCRACAGCCGTTCAAATTGTACTGGCTCTCCATCGCCTGCTGTGCTCTGGCTCCTGAACTGTGGAAAGGGTGCAGCGCTCTCCAGCGCCACACCTGCCTTTTCCAGAGTGGATCTGCGGGAAGAGGATGGTGCAGAATGTTGAGGCCTGGGGGTGAAATGCTGGCCTGAGCTGCTGGGCAGACAGGCAGAGCTGGTGCTGCAGGCAGGGGCTCCTCCATAGGGTGTCACTCCCAGGGCCGTGGCTGGGCTGGCTCACTCACTGTGGGTTTGGCTGTTCCAGGCTGCTGCTCAGCTGCTGGCAAAGCTGACTTCACCCTTCAGTTAAGTGATTTTTGACACAGATTTCTGACGAATCCAGTGTATTTTGGGTCTTTGCTTTCTTGGTCTGTACAAGGGCTTTGACTTACAGTGTTCCTCCCTGCAGGGTCTCTATCTCTTCTTTTGCAGGGTTTTTATCCTCACTTTAGACTCTAGATGTCTAAGCCAGCTCAGCATGGGCACACATGCTATGATTCCTCTGTTTAGTTAAGCACTTGCCTAAATCCCTTTGTTGTTGGAGAGGGCATGTGTTGGGGTAATGATTAAATCCCTTCTGGAACTGAGACGCAGGACACTCTGGGTGAGGTATAACAGCACACATTGCAGAGACACTGCAGCTTGTAATTACAATCTTGATTTTAACATCATTCAGAATGCAGAATGCACTCCAAGGTTTGAAAAGAAAAAAAATTAAACACGTGAATGCTGAAACATCTTTTCCTTGTGGAAAAATGAGTGTGGGTATAGTACTAATGCTTAATTATTTACTTTTCAAACTGCATTGCTCTCTGGGGGATTATGTAAGCCTTAAATTTCACCAAGCAGAACAGACAAGCAAGGAAAAAAAAATCATCGAATCTTTGTAGCAATGTATCAGATTGACAATAAGACTCAAATTAAACCAATGAACATTTTCCTTTTTTCCMCTTTTTCCCCAGAAGGCAAATTAAAAACAAATTAAAAGTCCTATCTTAAAATGATACATCCTTTGATTTCAACAGATTTCATGTGAACACACGAACCTGAGCAGCTTGAAAGGGTACTCCGAAACCGCAAAAAAGCCCTGGTCAATCTGTCTTGATGAGAGGTTTAGCCTCATTCATCGGATCAGAAGCAAGCAATGTCGTCTCTATTCACTTGGGTAAGTACTCTCTTTACAAGAAAGGAAATTGCTTCATGACAGGTAACTTCAAAAAGCCCTATAAATGCAGCACAGGCTGCAACAAGGTTATCTTCTAAAATATAAACTTTGTTTGGGTGTGTTTATCATGTGTTAATGTGCTTCTGTAAACTATTTTTAGGGAAGAAACCTTTSTCCATGAGGGCCTTTTCTTTCCTTTGCTTTTCTAATATTGGTATGAAAACAAATTTCTGAATGGTCGCTTGTGAGTGGTAGTTCATATGGAGGAAGATGGAAACCAAAGAGGTAAACTGAGAAGCCTACAGCATCTTCCTTGAGCAGAGATGACTTGCATACTTTCCATGTATTTCAGCAGCATTACCTACAAAACTTCATTAACTATCTCTGGGACAAAATAATACATTTCCATATGAGGGTGTGTTTGCTCAACGCTTCAGGGGTGACATGTGCCAAAGTGGTAGTAACAAAGGCAGTTGCAGCTTTACTTTAAAGTGTTTGCAGTGTTTTTGATGTTTGCTGCACTTGAAATTGAAGTTTTCACTCTTCACAGAACAAGTGCTTTCACAGGTAGCAAAACCACACATACAGCCTGCTAATAAAACGTTCTGCTTCCCAGGAGGATGAGGGAGGTCGGTCCTCAGAGTGCATCATACCATCAGCACATAGGTGCATTAGGAGAACAGTCCCTGGGATCTGGAGCTCATCTCACACAGATCACCACATAGAGCTGCCTAATAAAACTGTACGTGCTGTCCTGGGAGCCAGCTTTAGGTTAGAGATGTGTTGAAAGGCTTCATCTCCCCTGAACGAGCACAGTTTATCCCTGTGATTTTGCTCCTGTGGGTTTACAAATGGTGGATTGCAAGGGACGGTGCCTGGTTGTCATTTCTCAGTGATTAGTACATAGCAGTTAACACCAGCAATTAGCGTGAAGTGGATGCAGGGTGCCCTGTAGTCAAAGGGAATGGTTTTGGTTCATTTGGGTGGGTTTATATTTTGATTGAGTTTATATCGAACTGTAAAGATCAAGGTCCTCAGAGAGTGAGGTGCTCTCAGGTTTTGTTCAGTAGCACTGCTCTGTGGCAGAACAAGAACATGCCAGTTAGAGAAAAATCACGTATACAGAGAGATTTTTCTTGACTGCTGTTGCTTCTTGTTTTCTGAATGTTCTTTGCAATATATCTCAAATTATACTTACTTGACATTAATGTWAAATATAGGTTACCGTGATTTTTTTCTTTTTCTCAGCTTTTTATGTTCCTCTGAAAGTTAGGAGAGACACTGTGTTATCCCATGCTCAGTTCCAGAGTTTACCTGCTTGACTGTAGTACTGGTGTGTTGCCTGAGGGCCCTTCTAATAGTCAGTAGGGAGAGGCAGGCACATTCAGGTGGAAAATCAGCTAAGCTGAACAGCATTCTGGAGATAGGTTTAGCTTTCCTTTGATTATAGAGGAAGTCTGGGACAATGTGGCTGCTGATTTTGTATGCCTTGGCGAAGTACTCAAAGTTCAGTGGAACTTTGAATCTAGACCTTCCCCTTCAAGCTGCATGATCATAACTATTAGACCTGAGCTGCTGTGTTAATGTCCCTTTTCCCTGTTGTTATGGCTCAAGTGTGGGTTGAGAATGGTATTTTTGTCGAATTGTCCATTAGGCACAACACAGAGCTGATTTTGTCTGTGCTGGGAATAGCAGATTAGGCACGAAGCTGACCAGCACAGAGATTATTTTGTTGATGGTTTTGAACAAAACTCAGCTAGTGTGTGTATGCCAGTGGTGCTGTTCTGTGTATGGTCTAGGGAGCATGAATGACAGATTTTCTGTGCTGATGAAACAGTAGGGCTTAGCAGAGATTCAAACTGATGTTGAGTCTTCTATCAATCATCAGATACACACACGCAGTAAGTAACCAAGCATGATGCATCACATGAGAGAGCTAAAAGGTGAAAGGCAAATACTTGAGGTTAAGGAGAAGTATCTTCAATCCACCAGTTTACTTCTGCAGACTTTGTAGCTTGTTGCTGCATAATTCTTCCCCTCAGACCCACTTCCTTTAGTTTATGACGGACAGAAAAGTAATTCTGTTCTGAGTAAGACAAAAATCCCCTTTAAACATTTTTGTTATCTCATATACTTCATAAAGAGCAAATGGGGAGCAGCTGCTTCCAATGAAGAATATCCTCTGTGGAGAGGATGAGTGGAGGACAAATGTGAAAGTTCAGGGTGAGTGTTACTGGGAATCCTGAATTAAATCCATGTATCATTAAAACTGGAACAAAACATGCTGCTTAGGCTTTGCCTCCTTGAATGCAATAGAAGAGGTTACTTGTGAATGGGAGCAAGCAGCGTCTGGAACATCTGGGGATCTTTTTAGATTAGTATTAGTTGCTTCCACTACTGGGAGGCAGCAATGTTTTTGCTTGGGGGATGGGATTTCCCAGTGTGATACATAATTGCAATATGCATTAGTGAGCTCTAGTTATTAGTGCTAAATCTGCTTAGATTAAGCTGAGTCAGTTACAAACACCACAAGTAGGCACTCAAGCTGGGATAACATAAAGGAATAGGATTTCAGAAACTTGCCAGTAGAGGTTTAAAGAGTCTTGCTGCAATATAGTATAAATGCCATTTCAGGTGCATCCTAAAGTGTAGGGGATTTACTATGCAGGCRGGGGGTGCTTCTTTTTTCCCCCGAGCTGTGGAGCTCAGTTACCTTACCTTGAAAAAGAAGGGAAGGAGGGGGAACAGAGAAGGGGAAAGCTGGACCTTAGCACGCATGTGTCTATACTTCTGTCCTGTGGTCGCTGTGGGCGCTGGAGTACCTGCAGTTTTCAGGCTGGATCAGCTACAGGTGTCCACCAGGGCTGTGCTGGAGCAGACAAAGCAGCTTTTGTGCCGCTTGGCGCTCGCTGTGCTCCCGGSTGATGCAGGGGCCGGTGCGATGCTTCATTCAGTGCAAGCTGCAGCCCATGTTTATTCTGAGAGCAAGGCTCTGTGTACCGTGACCCTCTGTGAACCCTGGGAGCAGGGAACAGCCAAGGGACACTGCTCCCCGCCGTGCTGCGCTCTGTGCCGGGTCAGCGTCCCTGCCCTGCTGCCGGCGGGGAGCGGTGCCGTGAGCCTGTCCCTGCGCTCGCACGCAGCCGGGGACAGACGGCCCCGCAGGTGCTGCTCCTGCTGCTGTCAAAGCTCACCTCTACCCCCCACCGCAGGGCACTGCGTGGAACTCTGTAACCGAGCTGCCTTCTCCTTTACAGTAAAAATAGGTCAGTGTCTTTGGCATGTTTTATTTTGCTGTTGATGGAGGCAGCAGCTGCTTGCTCCTGACGGTGAGGAAAGGCCTCTGTAGTTTTCTGTGACCTCCACACCTTTCTCTTAAAGTCATGATCCCTTTTAAAGTAACAAATCTTCCTTTAAGTAACGAAATCTTTCTTAGGACACCTAATTTGTTTATCTTTTTCATGCTGCATTATCCCTTTGCATGATCACATGTGAGCCAGGCATTTTTCAAACCTGTTCCTTTGGAGATGACCTTATTTTCTCTCCTATATATTTGTTGTTGGCTGGATCTCTCTTCAGGTATAAATTTGAGCTGTTAACTGGAGTGCCGGAAGATATATCAGCCCCTTCTTTACCCTCATCTGTAATTTTTTTTCCTGTTTTCCACCACTGTGAACCTCCTTTTGCAGTCCACATGAGTAGCAATCTGTTTGGAGGCAGCCTGAGGTTCGTCTACACCAAAAACATCTGTCCCTCTGGATTGTACCAGCTGGTACAGTCAGAAGTGTGTCATGGACACATGTGGCCATCAGTCACTGCTAGGCTCATCACTAAYGCTGTAACTGTCCCCAGCAATTCCCATGCTGTTCATTTTAGCCAGTTTCTCATTCCTAAGGGATTACACTGGTCTTTGTCCATCACTGTCCCTTCTGTAGAAAGCCACATGCAAACAAACATGTCAATTCACTTAGTTAACTTCTGAACTTTTTTTCTAATGTGTTTTGAATATATTAAAAGAAAACTCCTCTCTTTTCCTCCCACAGAGCTGTATGGGTTGGAATCCTGTGAAATAGAGTTGTTCTTTAATAGCATGCTGGGCTATTTTTGCAAGCCCTGTCTTGTCCTGTTTTCCCAGGAAAAGGGAAGATGGTTGAGGAGAAGGCCACTTCATAGGGTATTGTTACAGGATGCTTACTCAGTACTACAGCAAGTGTCCTACAGTACTGGTAACTTCCAAAACATGGTCTTCCAAACACTGTTTCATGAGTTGAATTCATTTTAACTTACCAATATGTCGTCTGTGTAAAACATTTAGTGATGGCCTAATGTCATACCCTAGTATATGATGTGATTTAAAATGTATCGTGTTTTCCATATTGATGCAAATAGCCAAAATTATTTCAGACTCACACCGTTTCTAGGGATAACTGGGGTGTAGTGTAGCAGGTGCTCTGATAGTACATCTAAGAGTACTGCCCTGTAATGGCCTGTGCATGATAGATAGATGCTGTGCTGTTAGTACAGAGTGGATAGTCTCAGTTAGTGCAACGAGTCAAAGCACTGATTTAAAATTTTTGATTCTCTTTTCAGCACTACATGTGTGTATATCAAACAGCTTAATTTTGTTTAAGTTTGATGTTTAGTACATGATTTGAATCACATTTGGAACAAGCTTGGAGGAGTAGGAATGAAGAGAACATCCTATTTTACAGAGTAGGGAAGGCCTGGTATCCAGACACGTGACTGCARTGGTAAATACCAGACTTTTTCAGTTTCAGTGCACTCTGTGTGAACCACTGGGCTGTAGGAGGTAGGAATATGGCACAGCCTTGTAAAATACATCTTCTCCTCTCAGAAGTAGGAACTGAGACAATACTGCTGTACAGTGGGGCTATTAATTTTTCTTCTTCTTTGGGATCTTTGCCAAATTAGTAGCAATCTTTCTCTTAAGTCTATGTAACAACTTTGCTAGTGTTGTAAAGTGGTTATTTTTAAATTCGCGCTTTTTTTAATCTGTCTTCCTGTCTGCAGAGAAAGAGAGGCATCTGGTTCTTGTGTCTTGTCCACACTGGTGGTCATTGTGGGTCACATTTGTAACACCAAGTGACAGACGTGGTGTGAAATATGTCAGATTTTTACAAAGCAGTATTGTATAAATTTTAAGTGTACTTTCTCCTCTGCTTATGGCTTGGTTATTGGAACTTTGTGCAGCAAGGACTAAGGAAAGTATTGTAAACTTGTCAAGAAAAAAGCAAATTGAAAATAGAGAAATATATATAAATATGAATAATGACAGCACAAAGATTCCAATGTTTAATTTACTTTCTTACAAATTTTGTTATCGTCTGAATTAAGAAAAAGCTCTTTGGGAAAGTTGTCAGCCTGGCTAAAAGTGATTTAGTTCTTGCCTCGAAAGAAGCCCTTCGTTCTAATCATATTGCATTGAGCTTGAATTTTCTGGTTAAGTTAGCTCATCCTCAGAATGTCCTACTCACTAATAGCTGTTGCATTAATAGTTACATCTTTTTTTGTTTTTTCTTTTTTTTTTTGTAGGCTAGGCAACAATGACAACCAGTTTGAGGTCAGCATGGCCAACAGTGGATGTGAGGTGCATCGCTTCGACCCCAGCATCAAGTCAGCACACATTCARGAGGGCAGGCACCTCTGGTACCATCGCCTCTCCATTGACTGGAGGGACCCCAATCCAGCCATTGCTGCTCATAAACTTCACAGCAACACAAAGAAGCTGGGCACAATATTGAATGAATTTGGACATCAGAAGGTAAGGAAGGACTTGGGTGTCAGGCTTCTGACTGCAGGATGAGTTGTTGGGAAAGCTACAGAACTTCTTGCTTGCTATTTAAGGGGACCGTGCACTTTCCAAGATTTTCTTCTATAATGGGTCTTTCTTCAGCAGTACTTGTAATGCATTTCTTGTAGGGGTGCCTTTTCTGTCTTGTTTTTTCTGTGTGCTGATAATAGCACTAGCCATATACCAAATACTTTCTCCCTCCTCCTCCTCACTTTTCCCTTGAACTRGCTGGTGACATTGGGTGCTAGCATATTTAGTCCTGTGGGAGTTCTGGTCTTTGCCTGGCTATGAACACTAAACTACTCACACAGAAAAGTTTATAAAGAGCAAAAAAATATTTGCAACAATAATTAGAAGAGAAGAGGTAATGGATGGGTTGTTTACATTTTCAACRTCTCTGGTCCTAATTACAGTCCTTAACAACAAAAACATCCTGTTTTCAAATTGGCAACAATCTGTGGAGTGTTTTTTTAGCATTTCCCAGTTTGTTTTTAAGGAACCAGAAAGACATAAAAAATCTTCAAGTCTCAAATAAATGTTGTCATAATATATTTGAGGAAGTTCCGTGGGTTGCTTTTAAAAGAGTTTTTCCTACAGAGTATATACCAACATGAATTCAARTGCTAATATACTTCATTGCCTGCAGCTAGTTCTGCTTCTCTTTGTTTTTTAAGAAATAGGCAGCCTGAGATAAGGAGGAGCTTTTCTGTAAGATTTACAAAGCAAGCAGTGCAATGTTTGTTTGGTTTGTTATTAAAAAATGCAGTATGTCCTTTTCAGTTCACTTCTTACTTTTTTTTAATATTTTCTTTTGGTTCAGCTCTACTGACTGCTACATTTTGAAGATAAGAGCAGAAAAAAGGAGCCTTTTCCTACTTCTTAGTCATACTGTAACTATACTAGGCTGTGCGTTAGTGAAGCATCTGGGGAGACAGAGAGATGGCTTTTCTTTGATGTGTGCCTTGCATTGTTTTGATTTTAGAGGAATTAGTCACAGAGCAAATAATTAATTACCCGATCCAGAAAAAGCGTACAAGTCTTGTGTTATACCAGACCTGCTGAGAACAGTCAGGCTYAGGTTAGCATGGTCATACAGATTGGTTGTAAGACCTTCTGCGAACCAGAAGGATGCAGGGGTGAATTCTGCATGTGTAACTTCCTGGGCGAGAGTTGGCTGACATGAAAACAGCCGGCTGGAGGGCAGCCAAGGGACATAATGCACACGTAACACATGCAACCAGGCTTTCCTCTAGCTGTGCACACATGACGTGGGATTTGGTTAAGTATTTTGGTGCATTATGAACAGYGTATACGGCCTCGTGCTCAGGTAGCATTTGCGGAGCTCCCCTGTGCGAAGCTATGGATGAGTGAAGTTGGGAGCTGACTTTCTCCCGGTGAGGATAAAGCTGCTGCACACTCTGCGACCTTCTGGTGCTTTATATTTGTGAAATACCTGAACCGGCTSACTGTCCTCACGTTGTTCTATTTCGGTTTTCTTTAACTTAGAAGGCAGCCTGAGAAGTTTTGTGTTTCATAAAGACACCAAAAACTTCAAATTTATGAAGAGAGCATCAAAGTAAACACTGTGACATTCAGGTTTTCGTTCTTCCGGTGAATGCGAGTGGAATGTTCCCTTGACTGAATAAATAAGTTAATTCAAAACAGTTTCACAGAATATTTTCCAAAGCACTTTTTTTTTCATTTAGAAAGTTAAAACATGCTCTGTCCCATTTTTAATTTAAAAAACCCTTCCGCCTACCCTCAACATTGTTCCATTCCCACTTCAAGGCAGGAATTCCAGGCAGCTGCATTTGAAGTCAGTGCCTGATTTTCTCCTTGCTTTTATTCTTTAAGATTTGRGACTTGGTCCCAGACCCTACAAGTGACTGAAACTGTTTCCATTGATGTTTGAAAATCAGGCTGATGAAGAGAGCACAGACAAGGCCTCCTGGAGTTCCTGCTGTCGTAGCCCTTGAAAAGAAAACTTGCAGTTTGGGGGTATTGTGTGCAAGAGAATCAAAGAACTTGGATGGGCTTGTTAACACCCTGACTCAGATGAGAGCACACCTGGTGTTCTGCAGACAGTACCAGGACCTCATCCACAGAAAGGGAAACCCCATCCCAATATTTTGGCAAGAAATACAAACACTTTTTGGTGTTAGAGTGGATGTGAGGAAAGATTAAAAGAACTTGATCTTTCTAACTGGCTATGCGRCATAACCGTCCTCAGTTCTCTGGGGAGTGTAAATAGCCTGGAGGCAGAGGACTTATCTAGTACTATATTAGGATGCGGCTGACAAAGGAAACATGTAGTCAGAGTATTTGTGGGAACTCTTAGAGTGTGAAATCTCTTAAGCCCTGGAATAATCTCCAAAGGATGTCATGGGAGTCTTATTTCCTGGTATACAGATCTAAACTGAAAATTTACTGGTCTATCTTCTGAGAAGAGCAGTATTTTATTGGCCACAGGAAAGGATAAAGATGTAAAAATTGATCTTGCTCATCTTTCCTTCCCCTCCCCCMTACCCTCAATTTTTTTGCTGAACATGCACACTCTGTAGTACACTCTCGATGAGCAGCAGGGAAAAAAGGGAGAAAGCCACTGAGGGCCCATGATTCTCTTCCTTATTGCAGTGGAATTCAACTTTATGAAAGCTTTCGTATTCTCTAACTGCCTACTGGGGTGAGGATGCTACAGTACTGGTGTTTCTCAKGGATTAGTGATAGATGGATGGGGAGCTTCCTTCCTACAGAGTTATTGGATAATTCAAGTCAGAAGGGATCTTGAATGGCCTGTGGTTCAGTCCTCTGCTCAAAGCAAGGCCAGCTGTGAAGTCAGATCAGGTTGTTCAAGACTTTATCCACTCTGGTCTTGAAAAACACTGGGTTTTCTCCAGAATAGAGACTGCCCAGCTTCTCTGGGTCAGCTGTTGTCCTGCTGGACTGTTCTCATTGTGAAAATGTTTCTCCTTATTTCCAGTCTGAAAGCCCCTGATTTCAATTTATGCCTGCTGTCTCTTGTCCTACTTCTATGCACCACTGAAGAGCCTGTCCTCCACTGCCTTGATGACCTCTTTGTGGGCTCTACAGACTGATGTTTTTCCCCCGAACAAAAGCATCCCCTGCCTGGGTTGAACAAGCCCCATTCCCCCAGTTTTTCCTTGCATTCACCTTTGTGGCTCCTACCTGAAATCACCTCACTGTATCATTGCATGCCTTGTGTTGTGGGAGCCAAAACTAGATATAGTATCTAAATGCACTCTCAGAAGTGCCAASGACAGTGAGATAATCGCATCCCTTGGCCTATGGCCTGTGCTCCTGCTAATGCATCCTGGGATGCTGTTGGCCTTCTTTGCACCATGACCTCCAGGATCTTTCTGCTGAGCTGCTCCCCAGCCAGGCRGGCAGTCCCCAGCTTGTATCATTGCAGGGAGTCCTTCCTCTTCAGGTGCAGGACTTTGCCTTTGTCCTTGTTGAATTTCATCAGGTTCCTGTCAGCCCATTCTTCTGGCCTGTCTGGGTCCAGAGCAGGGGTCTGGAGTGTCTTTGTTGGCTGGTCCCACCAATTTAGTGTCATCCATAAACACGGCAGGAGTGTCATCTAACACCTCCTCTGGGTAACTGATAAAGATATCGAACAAGATGAATCCTGGTATAGGCCCTGTGGCACTCTGCTTGTAGCAGCCCTCCAGGTACMGTGACATCCATTAACCACTGCTCATCCAGGCTGTAACGTCCTGACTTGGATAAAAGTTTCTGTGGGAGACAGTGTCAAGTMTATATCCCAGTGCTCCTCTAGACCAGTCACAGCCTGTTCCAAGGTCTTGCAAAGGGATCATCAGACTTAGTTTCAGCTGCAGGGGGGCTGTCACCTGTCTAAATAAACCCTTCACCTAGTCCCAGCATAGACTGGTGTTGTGTACGGTATCATTATTGTCCTCAGAAGCTTGCTATGTAGCCCAGATTTTAGTATATAATAAAACTCTAAGGGAAASACCATATTGCAGTTTGAGCTACCTCTCCCCACTCTAACATTATCCCCCCTACAAAAAATCCTAACCCTTAACCAGAAATTCAAACCAAGCTACTATGTGTATTCTGTATTCCAAAGATTGTGCTATAAAGCACAATTAAAAACCTTTGACAGAAGGGCCCTGAGCAGCAGAAACAAGCAAGAGTTCATTCTGTCCCAAATGGGCATGCATGGTCAGACATGCAAACTCATATTTCAGTAGTAGTTTTCCCTTCTCTGGAGCTTTGTAGGACAAGTCTCGTCATGCCCTCAATAAGTGCTATGAGTTTGCATTCCTTGGCAGTATAGCTCAGCAGTGGATGAAATTGTTTCTTGTAAAACAAATTAATCTGGAAAGGAGAATCTGAGAATGCAAAGTAAAAACCTTAATTTAATCAGGAAATGCTCATAGCTGTAACTTTCAGGAGACAGGAGTGGTGTATTCGACTCCTGCCACTCAAATAATCTTGAAAGCTTTGTGTAAGAGATCAAACTGTGTCATTGTTTGTTATGAAAATAAATGCAAAGCATCTTTACATCCTGATTTTGATTTGAAGGCTGTAATTTACACCATCTCTTCATGAAGATTTTTTTTCTGTATCAACTTGGCTGACTTTGCTTTATTTTATTGAATAGGCTTCGATTTAGGATTTCGAAAGGAAAAACCTCCTTCCCTTCACCTGTTATTTAATACTCAACACAACTTGAAAACACTACACCCTGAAGTMATTTTGATTAATGACATCATCTCCTCCTAGGCAAGTAATTTATTACTTGCTCCATCCTAAAGCAGATACTATAAAGTTTATTTCATGCTGCACTTTCAGAAGACKGGTGTGAAAGAAAAAGTATTAAAGAAAAGATTTACCATTTTGGTTTAAAATTAGCTCTGTTGGCAGTACACAAATAGATATAAAAGTCCAGGGAAAATGTATAACAGCTTAGTTGTGCATGGAGGTTTTATTAAGAAAAGAAAAATCCAAACCTCTTCAGGYTGGGAAATGTCCATGTTCAAGTTTTGTAGCAGTGAAATCCATGTGATTACTGTGCACACCTCAGGATTGCAGGGACCAGAATAGGCTTTTGTATTCTTGACCCTRCCTAGCAAAAATCATTTCACTTTGATTATCCCTTGCAAGGGTAGACTTAGGTATTGCCCAGGGAGCCTAGGGGTTAGTTAGTGTGGGTTATGTTCGTTGAGGGGCTGCTGTGTCCAGGTTCAATGTGTGGATGCCTCCAGTTGTTTATACACTCGGCTCAGCTGTCATCTTAACTCACAGAAGGTCCTCAGCACCATCTGATGAGCACCTACAGACTGGTCCTGATGTGGAATCCTGAGCTCAAGATGAGAAGGATGAGCTCAGAAGCCCAGGAGCTCTTGCAGGGACGTGAGTCCTTGTCACTCTTGCTGCTGCAGCCGGTGCACAGCCCATGTCACCTTGCCAGAGCGGGAGGCACGAGTTCAGATCTGCTCTGCTACATGTGGCTTAGTGTCAGAAAGAAAAAATGAGACAAGGTCTTTTGAATTGTTGCATCCCAAATCCTAAAGGAAATGTTTGGAATTCTGTCTTGAAAGGGCTTCRTTTTTTCTTTGCTTTTTATGCTTATTTGGGGCTTTTCCAAAATCTCAATTCTAGAAGGAAAAAGCCCATCCTTCATCTGATTTTTGGCCTCATTATTTTCACATCAAATTTTTCTTGTGCAATCAATGGTCTTCAGGCTTAAGTGGCCCTTTTTCTGCAGCTGTTATTTACCATTCACATACAGCTGTGAAGAACAGCCTCTGCTTTTGGGGGGTTATCATACTGGCCTTTCTAAGATTTCTCCAACATGAGAGATCCTCWATTTCCTGTAACATCTTATTAGTGTTGTGCTGCCCCTCCTGCAGCTGGAGCATCAGCAATCAGTAYTATTCAGAAGTCCCAATGGTGTCTCCGCTAAGGCTCAGACTGTGACTGCCTTCTTCCTGGAAATGTCCTGACTGTCCTTCCCTGGAAATGTCTGCACTGTTACTGCTTGTCCTCTTGTTTGCTTTTTTGTGACTCATCAGGCTGTCTCCTTATTATATCAGTTTCTGAATGGCACAGTAGAAAGAGTTTTGTTCCAGAGCACTGATTTTTTTRAAGTGTAAATGGCTGTCGTGACCTATTTGTAGAAAGACTGTACTCTGCGCAGTAAAGTCCCATTTTAGTACTGGGCCCTTTTGCACCAGGCAGATGCAATACCATAGCATTTAGAACTTATAGTGTAAATAAATGACCTGCCATGGGATGGAGGAGCAYGAAACTCACCTTCATTAACTTAAATTTCTACATTTGAGATGGCTGTTGAGGTCCTTATAAACTCAAGCGAAACTGTTAAGGTGCAGTTTGTCTCATTCAAGGGCAGATATTTCAAACAGGCTGGCTTATGTGGCCTRAACATCTCAAATTGCCCTTCAAGTTCCTGTTCTTCTCTGCCATCTATTGTCCAAGGGAGCTTGGACAACTRTTTTGGGTCTGGATGTCCACGGCTGGATGAGGTGCATCCCATCTTGAGCGGCTTGTCCACAGACTCAGTTCTGTGCTCAGCTTCTGTCTGACAAGTCCTGAGATCAGGACTTCAAAGTTGTGCAAACTAGTCTTACACGCCTGATTTCCATGCTGGTTGTGCTGAAAGGAGGRTGCTGGAGATGATAACATTGGGCAAGTTAGCCAGAAAATGTAATTTTTTTTTAAAGTCATCCCATTAGAGCAAAAGCTTGGAGTGCTGGAGAGTGTGTTACTCAGCATTAGGCATCTAGCTCTGTAATTTGATTTATGAGTTCTCGTGAGATTTACTGCCCATAACCCACACATTCAGGCCCTTTGAGGATATGTTTATAGGTGCTGGGCCAAATTCATTGTGTGTGTAATGCGACAGATTTCTGTGGAGTTACAGCGGAGCTGCAGTTTGAGCACTCACTGGTGCCATGTGTGAACCTTTTGTTTGGGGGTCTTTCAGTGAGCTGGTGAATTTTACTCCACTTGCTGGAAAGAGGCAATCAAACTGGTGCAGATGTTTCCAGCTGCAGTTGGAAATGCTGCCTTCTGTAACCTTGTAATAGTTGCCCCTGAGTAATCTACAAGCTTCTGGCACACAGTGTTTCTTTCCTGGATGTGTATATTTTTTCATTTTAGGGATGATGAAATCAAGGTGGTGATAGCTCTGTATATGCTTAGTCAGCTGTGGCTGCTGCTGCCTAAAGTATTTTAATTGTAAGTAGATTGAAGAGTTTGGCTGCAAGGAGAAATGGGCTTGACAACCTCATGTTACTGAAAGCAAAGATCTTTGGATAGTGATTTACTGCTCACGCCTCTTGCTCTCAGTGTTGTGCGCACAAAGTGCCTCATGCACATTCCTTTACGGGTTTTTTTCTTAGTCCCTTACATCTGCTTTCACCTCATTTAAATTCTCTCCACCAGGAGCACTTCTCAAGACATTGTTAAGAATATTGGTATTTCTAGAGAGTGACCTGAAGGTGCTGTGTAGTATGCAATTGTCAGGCATGGAGGAAAGATATTTTTAATGATACCATTGGCTGAATATGGTGCAATCCATAGCCTTTTCTTCCCCTAGGAAAAGGCCTAGCACAGTGACTGAATTGTAATAAAAGTGTTGAAGTATTGTGCTCTTGAAACAGAACTTATTCAGGTCATCTTTAAAAAAAAAAAGGCACTTTCAAAGCATATTATTGTCTGCTAAAAATTAGGAAGGAAGGACAGTTTT
Source organism: Amblyornis subalaris (assembly GCA_018881555.1). Classification (NCBI taxonomy): domain Eukaryota; kingdom Metazoa; phylum Chordata; class Aves; order Passeriformes; family Ptilonorhynchidae; genus Amblyornis; species Amblyornis subalaris. The sequence goes on along the minus strand of JACAXG010000002.1, from coordinate 18,726,620 downwards.
TTTAGGGTTTAATTTTCCTTTTTTTTGTTGCTTTTGTTGTGGTTGTTAAGACCATCCAGGAAAAAATCAGGTAATAAAGATCTGCTTTCCTCCAGCTTTACTAGAGGGCTATGCAAGCTGTGTTCAATTCCACCTTCCTATTTGACTATTTCAGTGTCAAACAGTTGCATTCAGCAGGGCATGGCACTCGCTGCGGGCACCGTGGRGTCAGCATTGGTGTGCCGCTGCTGTAAGAAACCAGTCAGTCCTGGTTCCGTGCTCCTGCCAAACCTGGAGCTCGGCAGGAACCTGGGGAACCTGCCCTGCTTCATAAGGTGGTAGCAGAGGCAGGGCACCTGCTGAGCTCAGACCTATATCCATGCTCCCCAGCTCCTGCTTAAGCCACTGACACTTAAACACTGATGCTTAAACACAGAAATGTGAATCTTATGGTTTTAATTTGGCCAAGGTACTGAATATCTGATCGGGGTGCTGGTCCATGACGTGGCATGGCTTTAATGAGGATTTCTGTAAGCATCTTGGTTTTTCTACACTAGCCATCTTCCTCACAATTTCTCAGTGTTGTTGATATTACCAAGCTTTTTAGATAAATGGCCTATCCAGAGCACTTAGGAGCTTTCTGAAAAAATGTACTTTTTTTCCTCCCCATGTTTATCCCTGCTCCTGTCATGGTTTACAAATTCTTGTCGTTGGAATTGGCCATATCTTGTTTGAATACTTTCACCTTAGTGTCTGGATCCTTTCTGGTCTCATTTTTGATCAGACAGCAGTTTAAGGTATCCCTCCAGTCTCAAAAATTTGAAATCTAGAGGTCCAAGGCTTAGCAGCTCTCCCTGCCCCTCCTCAATGCCTGTCCCAAATGAAATCTGAGTTGTGCAAGCATTTTGTGGTGGATTTTATTCATGTTTCCAGGAATGTACATGCAGCTTTCTTTGTCATGGTTGCAAGCAAATAGCAGGGTGGACAAACAATGAGCAGAAGAGAGGCAGGTTGGCACCTTGGACCAGAAATGGAACGAAACAAATAGATTCTCACGAAGGGGCGTAGTGTTACAGGACTTTATTGCTCTGGCAAGTGCAGATGGGAACCAAGTCCTCCACCGGATTTAACTGGAGCTACTCAGTTACACCAGGGCTGCAGATTCTCATCCTGCAAGCTTTAAGGTGTGATGAACATTTTTTGAAGATGGGACTCTATCCCTTTCTTCAATTACTTACATTTTGAAGGCCCCCATGGGCACTGTGTTAATAAACAGTAGAAGGTCTTGCAGCCAAAAGCTGTTTAATCTGAGCCACTATTTTACAGTAGCCTAAGCCCTCTGTCCCTTGCACCACATGCACACACTTGCAGGTCTTGCTCCTCAGGGCTTCGAAATCAATTGCTGCTTCATTTTTTGCTTTCTATTGCAAACCTCCTGCACTGATGGCCCCTTTGTCCCCCTGTAATGTGCTTGTCCTATCACTGCTAGCTTTCACCTTTAGCAAGACCAGGATAATGTGGCTTTATGCAAGCATGGAGCTGTGTCCCACTGTCCTTGCTTGGCGCTGGGGCAGCACAAACAGACTGAAAATGTTTGTTCCCCTCTAATGAAGAGACTTGAGGGTTTAGCATATATCATTTAGTCTTTTGAGTAAATATCCGTTCCCACAGGCATCCAGCAGCATCTGGCAGGGAAGATCAAAAGGAGAGAAATGAAAGGATTTTCCCCCCTTTGTTGGGGGGAGTGGGCAGCAGGACATCTCCTGCAAGATTAGATGGCTGAATGTGCTCTTTGCAAAGCAACCCGTGCGCTCAGGCAGGGCCGCGCACAGAGCGGCTGCACTTCCAGCTTGGCTGCTGGAGGAACACATGCAGGATTCAAAATGTGTGTTTGCAGCGTCGGCATTGGTGAGCAGAGCTTTTGCAGCTGACCAGGCTGTTAAACGATTTAAAGCTAGGGTTTCTGCAGATCCCTTGTGGGATGTTCCCCACTGGGGCAATCTAGCCATTGGATTGAAGGACCTGCTGAGGGGATGTTGTTTTCATCTTTTAGTGTGCAACAGGAGAGACACGCAAACTGGAAAAGGTAACACAGTGCAAATGGGAGCTGGGGCACAGTGTTTCTGAGCAGAGATGCACACTTGTGACCTCCTGTCACTTGGAGCAGGTGAGGAGGTCACTGTTCAAGGGCTTAAGTCCTCACGGTGGCTTTTCACCCTGTTTCCTCTGAGAAAGCATCACTTTGAGTCTTCAGCTAGTGGTGAAGTTCCTGTTGCCTGCTCTGGAGACTGATGTCAGTTTAAAGAAATGAGGAACAAAGATCTTTGATACTTAGTTCTTTTGTGAGTGGAAGGTTCTTGCTCAGCATTGTCTACGTGCAGTGTTGGCCTGCTCCATGCAGAGGGCTTGTGGAACCTATTCGCTGGGTCACTGTACAGGAACCTTGGTCTTGCTGGGTAGCAATCTAGACAATATGTCTGGCTTTAAGGTCATTATAATGTACAGCTAGCTAAACCCATCAAACCTGTCTGAAAATCAATTCAGTCTTGGGGACCTGTCTTGTTTTATGACCAGAAGATGATTAATAAGTGAGCTGCTGTCTCTGGCTGGTCCAGTGCACAGCATGAGTTAAGATGGGAAGATGCCAAGAACTAGCTCCATAACAAAGAAAGATGTTTGTGGGGACAGAAGGTCCCAGGTGAAACCCTGTGACCTCCTGACCAAATGCAGCCAGGGGGAAAGGATTTCAGGCCATGCTGATCTCGTATATTATCTGATGGTTGTTTGTCCATAGATTATTTTGTCCATTGGTAAAGTGTCATTGAAAGGAGCCTCCTGCCGGCTAAAAGGCCTCTTCTTCTCTGCCTGTCCACTGGAGTAAGAGGCATTGCTGAACCAGTCCAGTTAACTGGACCGGAGGGGATGTGTGTATCTTTTCTTCTGTAACAGGTCCTCAGAGAGAAATTGCTTCCAGATGGAAAGAGTTATATGGGAAATGTCTCAGCATCAGAGACCAAAGGAAGAGTCGGGGGATGAAAGTGCCAGGTTGCCCCCAGACCTGTGCTCTGAGGCTGTGGGAAGGAGGTGCTTGGGGTGCCTGCGTGGATCTTTCCTGGGAACAGTCACCCATGGGAGAGCACGGGCAAAGTGCTCGTAGTGCTCCTGAGCACACAGCTGAGATTGATGCCTCCTGCACGCACTGGGTGGGCTTTCTGGATGGGTGCCTTTGTCTGGGTCCATTACTGCATCTGAGAAGCTGTTGCTGTACTGACAGTTGGCTGTGAGAAAGTTAAATAAGTTTTTTAATAAGATTTTAAAACATTTTCTCTGATTCAAGTGGTAAGCATAAAATTACTTAATATCCTGCTCCTGCTGTGTAATGCTTTCATGGAAGCACATCCCCAGAACTGGGAGAAAAGACTTCTCTGTCACTTGCAAGGCTGTGGAGGATCAGTGGTGAGAGCAGAGGAGCAAAGCTTGCCTGCACTCACCGCAGGTTTTCTGTTTCAGTGATGTGGATATCGTATGAGTAACTTCAACTGGACAGTTGCCCTTTACTGTAAAAAAAGACCGAAGACGATGTAAGCAGCCAACTGCACAAATCGGCTTTGTGATTTTGATGCCTTAAGCAGATACTTGAAGATGTGCCCGATCTGTCACATTGGGAGTGAATAATCTCAAATGACACATTTGTCCCAGAGCCAATTTGAAACTGGCTATACAGACCACCGCAGAGAGGTGTAAATGTGAGCAGGAAGGAAGGGAAGTAATTTGAAAGAGAAGTGCTGCTGTTTGGAGCTGTACGTCACTCATCGGTGGTGATTGACTTTTCTCCTGATTTCAGTATCCGTCTTGCTCTGGCCAGGCCCATGGCAGTCCCCAGTGGTGTCTCCAGTGGATGGCTCAGAGGGAGGCAGGATGTTTCCCCCTCTCACTGATCGCAGGGAGCATGGGAAGGGACAGTCACAAGCTGCTGTGAGCATAATTTGCTATTAGGCTATGTGGCATCCTGTCTACCATCAATTACAGCCTTGACTCAGAGTAAAAGGAAATGAAAGGGACTTTACATCCAAGCCATCTCCTGCTGGTGAGGACAGGCTGTGGATGCATTTTGAGAAGAAAGAAAATCAGGGATGTATTATACTGAAAATCTGTAAATGTGAAAACAATAAGAGCGAAGCTGGATTAAAGAAAAGCACACTCAAGAACCTGTTGTTATCTGCAAAGACATGTGCTATCAAAATGTGAATTAAACAGCTTTTTCTACAGTTTTGTCTTCTGAGAATAGAGAATTGTACTTAGGTGGAGAGGGAAAAAAACTGATGGCACAAGTCAGCAGAGTTTATCTTGCTGTACAGCTGATGTCAAAATGGTAACCTGGTATCAGAGAGCCAGAGCAGAGGGATATTTTTCCTGGGCTCAAATCGTGAGAGTAACTCTGCGGTTCAGGAGGCTGGGGTGGTTCTGAGCTCTGCCCCTGTGCCTGAAAGCTGTAACCAGCTCTCCTCTCCCTGCTCCCAGCTTACACTGCAGACCTGCTCCCACAGGACTAGAGGAACTCTGTACCTGACCTGCACAGCGTTTGCTGCTTTTGCCTTTCCTGGCTTCCACTTCCACATGCTGAGCTCATGCTGGAAGTAATACAGCTAAATTGCTTCCTCCAGCTACTCACTCTCAATTGACTCTTCTCCATGGGGAGCTTTAAATGATGCCCACGGGGCAGCACAGAGCCTGAAATCCCTGTTAACCCTGGTATTTCAAAAGCGATCAAGGCAAACAGAGCTCAGATCTCTGCTTTAGGAAATGATGCACACTTGTAACAAGTCATTACCCTAAAAAGAAGAAATGAGCCTTCATACAGTTTGCGTTGACCTTCACTAACTAAAACACAATTTTTTCAGCTATTTTATATGCCTGGTTGTGCATGAGCAAAGCTCCTTTTTTTTTTCTCCAAGTGCAAGCGTTACAATGCTGCAGTGCTTTGTCAAGGGAGCTAAACTGAGAAAACATTCAAAAAACCACATTTTTTACTTTTCTGTGATAACCTAGTTAGTTCATGGAGGATAAGAGGATTTGTGGAAGATAAGAGGAACCAGCCTTTGTGAGTGCTTGAAACTGACTGCCATACTTTACCTTCAGGCACTGTAGATCTTTGCCCTCCAGGATTTACTCCCAGCAGCAGACTCCAGCTGCGCTCCCGGGTGAATTAGAGCTCTGAATTTACAGATTTGTCCACTAATCCTTTCACTGGCACTTTGGATCAAGGCAACTGGAAGGTGGTAGTGCATTTCTTATCGGTAGTGCCCTGCTTATCACTGATGGTAAATATCTCCTGAGCTGTCTAATCATGGCAAAACTTGCATTTGGTGTTAGCAGGATGCTTGTAATTTGCTCAGATGCTCTGAAACAGAGCTGTTCTGCCGTTCATTTTGTGCTATCCATAGCATAAAATGGAGACTCTGGGCAGAGAGTGACACCTTGCCTAGAAGGCAGTCACAAAAGTTGGTGAGTAGTGACAGGTACCTTCCTCCCTCCAGGTTTCTGAGCAGTGCAGGGCACTAAGAGCAACAAAGAGCCTCTGGTTTGTGGATGCAGCACATCCCCATTAGCCTTGTGTTTCTTTCCTGGTCTTTCAATATGTGTTTAAGCAGTTATTGTGGTAACTCATTTTCTCCTACTGAAACACTGGTTAGCAGCCACTTTTCAGATCGGTTTTGCATATACAGCACAGAGCATGCTGAGTGCCTGCTGAGCAGCCAGAGCAGCAGTTAGTGTCACAAGAGAAAAACAAACAAACCTGGATGATGACTGGAAACATTACCGTGGGAAAAAGATGTCTTAATGTTGCCATAAAGTAAGATCATGGGAAAACAAAAGCAAGCACTACAAACATTTCTTCTCCTATGCATCTGCCCCCTTCCCCCAACGAAAAAAAGGGTTTGAATAATTTGTCTGCTTTCAAAGTTATAGAAGTCTGACAGAGATAAAGATCTGTGGTTTCTTAAGTGTGGCGGCGTGGTCCTGCGGCGTGGTCCTGCGGCAATTGCACCCATGTGGAACCAACTGCCTGCAAAACTGCATTACAGGTAGAGATGCGAGTTGGTATTTGCAAAATAAAAAAACTATTTAAATGTATGAAGGAAAACAAGTGAGCTCACCCATGATGTAGTTCTCAGCTGAAATGTCATGAGCTGCATCATTTACATTCAGCCTCCCCTTGAACCCAAAGGAGCTCTGTGTTCAACTGTTTCACTGACCCACGGATGGACGGACTGACAGGCTCTTTGTTAGAGAGGCAAGTTAGGAAATACCAGAGCTGAGGTTGTCTGTGCAACCTTCCTTTCTGCTCCGCATGCGGACATACCACAATATGGGCTTTAATTCCATAATCCCTCGGTCATTTTCCACTGGCCCCCTGCCTCCTACAGTGTGAAGGAGGCACAATGCCGCCTTAATGAGCAGACAAGCAGTGGCTTGGCTTRTTATGATTCGGTCTGTGACCATGGACCTCATTCAAGTCCCACTCTCCAAGTCCTGCTCTGAAAATGCGGTGTTTTGTTTTCAGCTGTTTTACAGCTTGTTCCACCGAAGTCTCGCAGCCCTTCACTCTGCAGAGGGTGTTCAGTGGTTAACATCCTCATTTTACATGTGGAGACCAGAATGGGCAAGAATCCAGCAGCTACAGATTCTTGCCATGCCATGCCCATCCGTAGCGCTGAGGCACATTCCCTAAGGAGAGCTGATGTGGCTGTGAGTGATTCTTGACTCTAAATAAAAGTCTTCGGTTTTTCACTTCAAACACATCTTCAGTGTGAGCAGATGGGCAGAAGCATCAGCTCAGGTGGAACTGGCAAAGGCAAACCCTACTCTTATGGTGTGGGACTTTCCCTTGTCAGGCTCTGGGAAACACAGGCCCTTGGTTTCTGCAGCTTGTGACCATGGCTGCACTGTGGTCATTGTTTCTGCCAGGTGTGAAATGGTGATGAAATGCTCTTTTTTACAAAGCATACAGCTCCCCTCCCCCAGCTGATCTCCAAGCAAAGTCAACCCGCAGTTGTGTTGGGCTGTGAGAAGTAGGATTGCTGAATATGTTACTACAAAATTACATTATGGTCTAAAACTAGAACAGGGCACTTTTCTATTAGATCTCTTATTCCCTTCAAACACCTTCACAGCTTCTTTTCTGCTATGCCTTTTTCTTTGGAGGAGCTGCCCTAAAAATCCCGTAGACTCTCTGCATTTTGCTTTGGTTCTCCTCACTTAGCATCTGTAGTGATGCCTGCAAAAGCTTCAGCCAGCACCTTGGCCAAGGGCAGCTGGTGACCTGAGCTGCTCCTGGTGTTCATTTCAACTGTGGTGCAGGTAACAGCTGCTGGTGTGTTTGGAGAATTTTCTGACAGAGAATTACGGAACAGTGGTGCCTTAGTGTCTAGTTAGGGGGGTTTCTTTTCTTCACAGCTGTGATGCCACCACAAGAATTGTGAAGAACAGTAAGATGCTTTGGTTGTAGGAGGAGCTTGGAATATGTAGCTTTTCTGACCGGGAGTTGGAGGCAGGAGGAGAAGGGCTGTGAAGAGGCAAGCACGAAACGTTGGGTACTGCCCGTGTTAGTCCTCTGAGATTTTTAAATTTTTTTTTTAAATACAAAATGAATAACTATGTGTGTTAAAAAATGATCAAGCCTGGCCTTAGATGTTGCTGACTGTAATTGCAAAGTTCCTCATTTTCACATAGAAATGGTGCTTTTGTTGCAGATTGATGTCCTCAAGGCAGACGTGGAGAGCGCCGAGTGGAAAATTTTGGAAAACCTGATCCTGGAAGATGTTGTTGAGCAGATAGGACAGCTGGTCTTTGAGGTTCACATCCACTGGCCTGGTTTTGAGGTCAGTGGCAATGACAGCACCGTGGTGCGGTACTGGTACAGTCTGCTCCGAGAACTGGAGCTGAAGGACTTCAGGCTTTTCCATACCTACAAAGACTTATCAAAACCACAGATGTTTCTGAAAAAGGAAGCCTTCAACGCCAGTAGCTGTTACACACTGAGCTGGGTAAATACAAGATGGAAATAGCAGAAAGGAATTTATGATGTGTGACTGTAAGCCATCTGGCCCTGTAGCGTTATTGAAGAGGATTTTGGCGTCACTGGCTAAAGTTGCTAAATATGCACGCAGTGACTGCTAACAAAATGGACTGGCTTTTATATTTATATGTTGTCAAAGGAACTGGCACTAGGAGAAGATGCATGGTGCAGGTTTGTATAGCAATATATTTGCCAGTGGGTACACTGTCCCAGAGGTTTCTGTAAAGGTTTGTCTGGGGGAGCTAAGAGCACGGCTTTTCCAGGCTGCTCCATGCTTGAGCATGCCAGCAAGGAGGGCATCCCTCTGGGGCTGCCCTTGGGCAGGAGAGTGCTTGTGAGGAGGTGCCTTTCTAAGAAAGTGTCAAGTGTTACTTCTCCGTAAAGCAATCGTCTTTGATTTGCACCTTTCTTTACTTTGGCCTTGTTTCCTATGGAACAAATTTTAGGCAAGAACAATATGTTCTTGAACCCACTGGACATTTCATCTGAATTTGGCAGAGGCAGAAATCACCACCAAACTAAATTCTTACCTATTTCTTTAAGCAGCTTCTGAGTGCTCTGACTTTGGCTCTTTAAGCTGGAAGCAAGCTCAACGCTTCTGACACAGGAGATGGTGGGACAGAGAAACTCAGCTGCTGGAAAAGCTGCTGCCAGTGCTCCCCCTCCTCACCCTCCAGAACCTTCAGCCACAGAAGACAGGGCTTCCATAGTTCATCTGCTCAAAGAACAGTTTGATTTAAATTACTCTTGCAATGACTGCAACCAGTGGTTTTTCATCTAGTAAGATATGTATGTAAGAGATGAACGCGAAATCTGGTCTTTTTCGTTTGTTTTGGGGTTTAGTTGAAGATTTGATGGTGCCTTCTCCAGCGCTGTGCCTGGATGCCTGCCACCTCCTCACCACTTTGCCTCTCCCTGGCACAAGGAGGCCAGACCTGGATCTGCACTGATGCTGGCAGAGGTGGTGGCCCAGGCAGGTGCCCTGGTCTGCAGTTGTGCTGGGGCTCTGTGGGCTGGGATGTAGATTTTCTGCAGTGCATCCCCAGGAGCCTTTGGTATTCCCCAAAGAGCTAAGGAATGGGAGGAGCTGAAAAATATGTAGCAGGTTGGGGTTTTTCTTATCTTTAGAAGAATTTTGACATTAAACTTTGCATTAAAATACACTATATCATGACTTCCATGTCTTTTATATGCGGATTTTTTAACTGCCTTTGGCCTCTGACTTCTGCAGTCTACAACTTCCTCAAGGGAGGCAGTGGAGGGGGAGATGCTGATCTCCTCTCTCCAGTGGCAGGACATGAAGAAATGGAATGAAATTGTGTCAGGGAATTTCAGATGGGACATTAGGAAAAGATTCTTCACCCAGAAGGTGGTCAGTCACTGGAGGAGGCTTCCCAGGGAAGTGGTCATGGCACCAAGCCTGTCAGAGTTCAAGGAGTGTCTGGATAACTTTTTTAGTCATTAGGTTTAGTTTTAGGTAGTCCTGTGAGGAGCAGGGAGTTACTCTCAATGATCCTTATTGGGTCCCTTCCAACTTGAGGTATTCTATGATTCTATAAAAGTAGCTCCTATTTCTGCTCCTGCACATCCCACCTGAACTGGGGCTTTGCAGTCACCTAGAGCAGGGCACTGTGGCTGCCCACCATGTCCTCAGATCTGCATCAAAATCAACATGACCTGTTGCAGATGCGTTGAATTGTCCATGTCCAAGATGTTGGGTAAAGCACTTTCCTCAGGGCCAAGTTACCTACTGCCATCCCTGAGCCAGGTAATGCACACACCAGGAGGTACAGAACCTCTGAAAATTAGTAGGAAATACCTTCTCTGTGTCAGCCATGCTTGCTACAACCCTCCTACATTAAGTACTGAAGTTGTTTAATGATGCAGAGCCACGAGGAGRTTCATCAAAATGCGAGAGGCTGCCAGGGTTTCCTGAACTAAGATCTAGCTTGTTGGAATGGCCACGCTTGCTGCACCGCAGAATGGCTCAACTCCCATTTTTCAAATAATGGGATGGCAAAAGTCCAGCTGTGAGTCCTGATTTATTAATAAAGTATAAAAATATGGGCTCTATCACTGTACAGGGGTTTCCTCATAACTAGTCTTAGAGTAAGTAGCCTAATATCTTATTATCATTTGCTTGAGAAACTAATAGATAGAGGTTAAAAAACAAATTACATGACCTCTCTCAGATGTTAAAGTTCCAAAGGGATGCACATCTTCAATCATTTATTTCCCTGAAGTAAAAATGGTGATATGCAAATTACGGAAGTGGAATAGAGGTCCATCCTTGTTCTTTGGTTAGTAAAAGAGGTTTACTAAACTCGGCTAATCTCTTGCTTGGGATTGCCAGGTAGTGTCAGGAACACTTCAGGCTACAGCAAATACATTTTCTGCAAAAAAGATTCCAATAACTATGGTAATTTTAAGAAAACCTTATCTCAAATACAGGGTAGATAAAAGCCATTTATCATTCTGGAGGCAGTTATGTGATATTACAGGAGAAAATGAACAGTGCTTATTTAATGCACTATCTGTGCCTTTCTACTTCTCTCAGAGCAGAGTTACAGCCTTCCTTTCTGAGGTCTTGCTTTTATGCCCTTACCCCTTCTCTTTTATTGATCTCTTTTACCTAAAGGACAGACCTTTAAATGAATTCAGTTCCTGTCTCCTAATGACTGAGCTGCYGGGTACGTGCACAGGGTCACAAGCCAGCACTGGCTGGCTTTGCCACAGTGGACAGGCTGGTGCTGAGGGATGTCATGTGGGGTCTGTGTCTACCCAGGCACAATTGCCCCTTAGCTGCTCAAAGATCATCTCCATGCAGTAACCACATGCCAGTGTTGCACTCCACATCTCTTCTGAGATCAGACCTGCGCAGAAATTACCATAGGTTCCCCCTTCTTCAAGGGCTAAGTACAGAGGGCACCAGTAAAACAGGTGTGGGCAGGGCATTCTGCCATTATAGCCAGAGCCTGGAGACTGGTAGACGTGGAGACATGGCCGTGGAGGAAAGCCCCAGATCTGCTCAGCATCACTATTACAGGTATTGCCCAGCTCTGCTCTCCTCCCAGACTCCTGGCCTGCTCTCCACAGGTGCATTGGACATCTCCCCACACTCCCTGCAGGCACTTACACGAGCTCTCGAAAGCACCCAGCCCATTGCTCCAGCCCGGGAGCCTCCTTACTGCCCACACCTCAGGTCATTCACGGTGGCCACAGCCAGTGCCTACCCCAACTAACAAAGACACAATGACAGATCTTGTTCCTGATGTGGAGCCATTATTGCATCAGTTGAACAACTCCACGACAGGATGTTTCAGCTTGGTCTAAAATGCATGTTTGCAGAGATGATCCAGAGGTAGGGGCAGTTTTACTTGCACAAATCCTTTTGTGGGGGTAAGGGCATTTCTCTTTCAGACAGGCTCACAGTGATTTATAAATCACACACATTTGTCAATCAGAACTTACAGGTGCTGCCCATGATCTTATGAAGAGTGGCCACAGATGTGAATCCCCTCAAACTATCACAGCTGAGACTGCAACATGAGCTTTCCATAGAGAGCCCATGGCAGCACAGCGGGGCATTTGTTAGAACACTAACACTCTCCTCCAGGAAAACTGGGTGCTCTCTGAATGCCACATTGGCTTCCTTGGAGGTTCTAAAATTTGCCCAAAGAAAGGTCTGACCTCCTGCTGCACTCCAAAACCTGCCATTTATTGCATGCACTTCTGGCCCGAGGCTTTGATCCCACTGGTGACTTGTGAAGGGTTGTTCTTCACGAGCGCCTCTCAGCTGTGAAAGAACTAAGAAAGCATGAGGAGAACATATGTCTGGCCTTTCTTGGCAGATGCCAAGATGACATATCACCCGCTAGCACACCTGAAGAAATGGCACTCATTCTCTCTGGTGAATTATTCAACAGCTGAGACCATCTGGTTCATTACAAAACTTTGATTTCATGAGCTTCATTAGCCGCTCCCTTGTCCTTGAAATGATCCTCAGGGTTATTTAGTAGGAAATCATTCTTGATTTTTTCCTGCTTGTTAACACAATGTGACATTTAATTGCAGTCAGTAGAGACCTGGTTTAGTGGCAGTGGAAGTTCAGAGCTGACCTACATTCAGAGACACATTTATACTTGCCCCCCTTCACTGGCTTGCAGGGGCAGCATCTGCAGAGCAAGCTTGGCTCTTGAAGAGAACCACCTGCAGTAATGAGTGGATCTCTTTCCTTAAATAGGAGTCCCTGTTCATGGCACAGTTTGACCTGCCCCGAGTAAAGAGTTTCACCTGGTCTGAAATAGACCTTTGCAGAACAGCCCATGCTACGTCCCTTATCTCAATATGCAGCACCTTACACAGGGAAAACAGGAGCCTGCTTTTGGCTGCCTCGAAATGATGATTCAAATGTGAATACCAGTGCCACGTCCCTGTTCTTTTTGGTGATTACCAACATAGATGTTTGGTTTTAAGCAGTTTTCTGAAAGGAAGTGCATTGGCATACACAATACAAAACTTCTGCAAGTAATGAAAATCTTTCTGTGCCTCATCTGGTATTTTGCCCTCGCTGTATTTGAAACTCCATTTCTGAATCAAACAGAAACAATGTGAATCCACCCTTGCATCCACCTGCAGATATCTAGAGTGGAGCCACCACCCAGGTGCCACTGCCCTTGCAGGGAAGTGGGGTGGCTGCCTGACGATGGTGTCAAATCTCTGAGACAGGAGGAGCAATTGTGCCCTGGGAGGACCCGTGTCTCTCCACTGGTGTCTCTCCACTGATGCCAGCCAGGAGCAGCCAAGATGCAGGGACTAGGACTTCACCAGACAACCCCACACTGACCTCTCAAACTGACTTGCCAGCCAGGAGAGACCTTGAAATGCCTTCTAACTTGTTTTTTATGAAGGGAAACRAAATTGCTCCAAGAAACAGGAGAATCCAGGATCTGAAGAAATATCCCATAACGTTATTCCACTCCTTTAATATTGGAGGAATAATGACAAAAAGAGAAAAAAACCCACTTGCCCTGCTGCCCCAAGGTACTTCCAAAGGGTCAGCACCAGGGCAGAGAAAGGAGCTTGCTGCAGGGAAGCTTTTCTGACAAAACTCCACGTGGTTTTGAAAACTCCAGAGAATGGGCCTTCCTTCATTTTTCTGTAGGTGTCTGCCCTGAAAAATGGTTTCAGAGTCTCAGTTCCCTTTTTATCTCCAATGAATTTTGGAAGGGATTATGTTTTACATAGTACATGAGGAGGAGGAGCTGAAGGAGCAAGACTGTATTGGGATGCCAAAGCAAAATATGAACAACTCCCCATGGTGAACAAAGGCCTGAGTGTGTGGGGAAATCAGCCTGGTGCAAGCTAAGGTGGGAAGTGAAATTGTTACAGCTTTTCTAGGACAGGGCTTTTTTCCCTTCTTTTTTTTTAATATTGTTTTGCAAGAGTTTCAACTCCACCAAAAAAAAAAAAGTCTTATTACACAATTAAAGAGTTTAGGTGGGGGAATAGGAGCAAGACCCCAGCTGTGGGGCAATTACGCTGGAAGAATGGGAAAGATTTGCAGCTCCCAGAACTATGGGTAACTGTCAGTGGTCTTGAAGCTCCATAAAGTTCCTATTACTGAAATGACTCCCCAGAGGATTTGTGTTGCTGTCTTCCTTTCCCAAACCAGAGAAGCAGGCTCAGTTAGCCTTGACATCTTTCAGATTAACCAAGAAAACCCAAGGCCTAACGAGAACCTCTCATTCTATTGACCAATGTAGCACATCTGCAGGAACGTTTCATTTGAGCAGTTCCCCAGTGGTGTGAAGCACAGCGGGGCAAAAGGAGGCTCAGGAAGGCTCAGTGCTTTAGCCTTTAACACATTTTAAATGTTCTGTCATGCAAGGTAACAAACAGGTCTGAGGACAAACTTCCAGCGTGCCTGGTGAATTTACAGGTCCATGGCCCACTGAAAGTTATTGCAACTTGTTTCTGAAAGCTTTAAATTCTGCAAGCAGCTTCTGTAAACATAACCCTGCCACAAGCAGTTTTCTTGGAGTGCTCAAGACAGCCGCGGTGTCTGTTTTGCTTATCAGCAAGCCTAACAGAAAAGACATATTTTACTGCAAAATATGAGACTTAAAATTTTGAGTGTATGCTGGTGAAGTCAACCTACAGTAACAAGTCCTTAAGCAGTCTCCAGAGGAACAACTTCCCTGGCAACTGATTTCTTCTGGTGTATAGGTTCAACTGTTTATAGTCTTCCAAGCAAAACTCCCCTCCCTCCTCCGCTCTCCGCGTGTTTCCCCTCGTGCAGGCTGCTTGTCATATGGAGCCTTCCTAGCGAACGGGAGCAGGATTTTGTAATAACCAGCTGGTAGAAAGAAGGAAAGTACATCGTGTTACTGAGCTGCAAGGCTCCCTGTTTAAATCAGCCTTTAAAGACCATAGTGTTAAACAGTGTATTGAACATCTGCCTGCTACTAAAAATCGGCTTTTTACAAGACAATCTTGGACTTTTTTGGATGTACAGTAATTTTGATGTTTGTTCTTCATAATGAGGGCAAAGACTGAGCACCCCCRTCTTACTGGGGACAACTATAAACTCTGAGCAAGACAGATGCCAGGACCATCTGCTTCAAGAAAGCCAGCCTCCTTACCAGCAAGATGCACGAGGATATGTGGGATATTTCCCCGTCTTACATATGAAAAAAGTCCAAGAAAAAGCTGGCAAAAGGTCAAAGGAACTATCAAGTTTCCCAGACAGAACTCGAAGAATGATAGATAGTTGACTGACCTGTAAAACTTCTTCTGTAAAAGTAATCAGTATTAATCAAAGCAGCAACATATTGGCCTGTCATTTCTGAAAGTTACAAATGCATGATCAAGGGGAACAAAATAATGATGCTGTGCCAGCAGCCCTGCAGTCCAGCTTGCCTGTATTCCTTCCTGGCAGTGCAACACACTCGCCTGCAGCCCTCCCAAAACGCTCCTTTCAGCTTGAATCATTAGGCTGCAGTCTCCACTAATGTCAGAGAATAAATTGCGGTATCTCAAAACACACTCTTCCATTTTCTTCCAACGCTGCCTTTTCCCTGGATCTGTCTGCTCACAGGCCAAGTTCAGCCTAGAGGTCTCAGGCTAGACTTGCTCTGACCAACACTTGTAACAGACCAATTTCTGGTGAAACATGAAATCAGGAAGAGAAGGACACAATAAGCCCAGAAAGAAATCTCTTCCCAGGTGGCTGCTGGAAAAAAGTCTGGGCTTACACCACACTCACACACACATTTACCCTTGTGCACAGCAAACTAGCTGACAACGTGAGCTTTGCAGTTTGCAACAAGAGGGAATTATACTCATAAAATTTCCCCCTGCAGGCTTCAATGCAGATGTGAGAAATTCCACAAAAGATTAATGCGGTGACCAACTGTGAGGGACAAAGGATTTTATCTGAAAGTTTCTAGGGCAATTTTGATTCCAGACTTGCTGCAAACATTTAATCCCAATTCATCAGCTCCAGCAGAATTGATTGAAGCATTTCTTACTTTTTTTTCCTCCCAAGACAACACCCAGTATATTACTACAAGAGTTTATACACTTACTTTCATACTTTCCATATACTATTTTATAAGTATATATCTAAAGTTGAGCCTGGTAGGTGAACACATGGAAAACCAAGAGTACCAACAACAGAGATAATCATCTTGTGTATTACGGTTTAAGTGTTTTTAAGCATTTGGGAAAGGGGTTTCCGATGTGAAAGCGAGTATGCGTTCCTGTGGGAAGTTTTTCTATCTGCTCTATTCCTTCTCTCCTCCCTATTTCCCTGTACATATAAACTTAACGGTCAGGGCACACTGCCACATACCCACTTGGGAAATGTATTTGAAGGAAAAAATCTGTTCCAAACTACCTCAGCCCCCTTTCTCTTGAAGCAGCACCCAGCACACAACACAGCTAAACTCCCAGCTCAGGAATCAAACCTTCCCTGTGAGAAGCACCACATCAGAAATTCATCCTCTGCAAGACGGCAGCAGCTCTTCCTCACCCACGTCCTGAAGAGCAGAGAAACAAGAACAGCCTCTTCTCTCTCTGCAGAGGAGCAGTCCTCAGGATATGCCAGACCAGCTCTTTCCTCTCTCTCCAGACTCTACCATTCCCTATCTCAGTACTTGCCTGGGAGCAAGGGTGGACAATACCCAGTTACCACCAGAACAGTGCTTGTGAAGTGTGTGGAGTTTTTCAGGCACACAATGCTACTGGGATGGTAAAGTAAACAGAAACATGTAAGCTCAGGGCAGTTACACAACAGCATGGACTGACAGTGGAATGACTCGTGAGTTCAGCATTAGAGAGTTGGTCTAAAAATGCCTAAGCTTCCCGTTCACTCATGAGGGCGCAACTTGGAAACACCAGAATTGTCTTGCAACCAGTCAAACAACCCAAAACCCACAAAACAACCAACCCATTTCCTTCCATCTTGGCCATCTGGGATTCTCTGCCTCAGCTTCTATCCTGCTGTCAGGATACTGGGCAGGATAGAAGGCAATCACTCCTTTGTTATCCTTTATAATGGATGAGCAGTGATTAGATTTACAGTAAACAATATAGTACAATTCGAAACTGTAATTAAAGGCTGATCAATGGGATAAAATTTGCTGCATGTATTTGTTTTTATGTGCCCCAAAAAAGAGAGAAGACAGGGAGCAAAAAGGATTTTTTTTTTCCTGCTCCGAGCTTACATTAGTTTTACATGAATACTGCAAGAGAATGAGTTTATCTGAACACTGGTACAACTGCAAATTAAAATATCAAATGGTAGGAACTATTTTATATGTACACTGCACAGCAAAATTGAAGAAAGATAAGCAGACTTTTTATAAAAAGATTTATTAAAAATAAGTTCTTTAAAGAGAAAMAGTGTAGCATGTATATACACATTAAATTGTCAAAACCTTCATGGGACTTATAATACAAACTATTCCAAACAGAACAAGAGACAATTGCTTTTTTAATATGTCATGCTTATCGGAACAGAACAGCATATGGGAAGACAAAAAACAACACACAGCACACAAGCCTTACAAGGAAAACCTTGAAAATGAAGACTTCTTGCAAAGGTGAAAGCCAGTGATCATCATGATTCTACAGACATAAACTAAGACTATGAATGCGGTCTTCAGTTGATAGAGTTTACCTGACAACTGCTAGCTTCCAATTAGTTCTTCATTTCTACTGTGAATTAACAAATCTCAGCAAGTGGATTTGTGCTCATCTTTTCCAGCTCTATTGCAGCAGATACCAAAGTTACACAATTGCTGGTTTTCTCCCTTAACTCCCCACATCTGACAGCCAGAACCACAAAAATAGTTTCTCTTAAAATTATTTTATTTTACAAGAGTTTTTTGCACAAGCAGTGACGAGACAAACCGGCATGTGATTCTGCATGCTTCAGATGACCTCAGCATAGCTTCTTATACCCAGATGCCATATTTAGAACTATATCCTTTCAGCTGAGTCTTCTGAGTTTCCTGGTGTTTAGTGCATATATACAGTGAGCTGAGAACTGCAGTATTACAAATGTTTACCCATCCTTACAGCAGAATGCACCCTAATCTCAGATGTATGCAGAACTTGCATCTTTAGGTCTTTGTAGTATCCTCTTTAGTCCCATAGTTTGATCAGACCATCCCAGCCGCATGTAATGACTTTGGATGTTTCATGTGGGTGCCACACTGCACCAATACAGACTTTGTCATGTGCTTTCAACCTGCTGTAGAGTTTTGTTGTCTTCCAGTCCCAGATGTTCAGCTTTCCATCTGCATCTCCAGATATCACATAGCTATATTAACAGGAATAAAATAAAAGTTGTATCACGTGTGCAGACTGCTTGTATACTATTACAAGCAGCAACCGAGCAACAGAAAAGAGCTTCCCGCACGGAGCTTCCCATCTGACACAGCCTGCCAACATACCTACCAAGGAATTAGCATTCATGCTGCGCTCGGAGAGCACACAAGTCCTGCAGAAGGTGATTCATCAACTGCAACGTACATGTGCTAAGCAGTGTGATTATACCCTACACTGTGTTACTGGAACCAAACAGAAAGCGCCACAAGTTTCTCTGAAATTATAGACGCTTTTTCCTCCAGTTTCGCTGAGGTTATTCTCCAGTTTTTATAGTAATTGGTATCTTACGTACATACAGTAGGAAATGTATGGGCATGTTACTAAGCCAATAGGAAGAAAGAGATGGTTCTCTGAACAGTAAATGAGGATACCCACACCAGACCTACAAATTGGGAAAAGTGGACAAGTTCAAATCCCAAATASTCTAGACAAGTGCAAGGAATAGACCCTGCACTGCAGACCACATGCAAAAAGACATATGGGAGTCAGATGTGGAAGCCTCACTTAGTCCTATTAAATGCCAAGAGTAAACTTTCTGTTCTGCTGCTTGGCAGAGGAGCTCTGTCTGATGCTGAGCTAATAGGATGGCTGTGCATCCATGAATGCTGCAGGGGATTCAAAAGGTAATTTAGTGTCTGTACCTGCAAGTTTTAAGATGAAGTTTATTCCTACAAAAACTTACCTCATATCAGGTGAAAAATCCACTTGACAAGCGTAGCCAGCTACCATGTGACCTTTGAAAATTTTCTTTTTGTTTAATCTGAATCTGTTCTGAGCTCCAAAAATCAGGATTTGGTTATCCATTGATTGGCAAGCCAACCATTTCCCTATAAACGCAATAAACAAAGGTGGTGTCAGGGTGCTGCATCTGAAGGAACACCCTTAACTGGAATGTAACTCAGGTGAGGGGAAAAAAAAAAAATCCATCTAGGTGCAATCTACTTGATCACTTGTTTTGTGGACACTCCAAGATACTCACCCCTTCTTTTCTTTACGGGAAAAATAGGTCTAAGGTAGACCTGGGAGTCTGAAAATGCTTACATTTTTGCACCTATTTAGTGCTCTCTGCATTAATGGAATGCAATTAATAAAGATATTCTAGCAAGAGAAAAATCGAGGCTTTTCTAGTCTTAACTCTACCTCATTTTGCATCTTGGCAATGCATTAGCTCCTGCCTGAGAATCCAGTGAAGATGATGTGCCACAGAACACCCAGAACAAAGACTTCTGTCCTGAACTCTGCATATTGCCACTGCCTTTACAGTGTTTCATGCAAACAGTGACAACATAACATTAGCTATGCAACAAGTTCATTAGCCTCTACTCAGCATAATGGGGCTGTTAACAGCAAATCTGGCAACACTTTAATAATGGTGACACTAAAGCTATTTAAATTTGGCCAAACAGATAACAGGAATTTTGTCCTGTTAGAAGGATTTTCACTGATTACTTGAGGCACTAAACCTTTATCCTCCTTCAGCCTGATTCTAATKGAAGAACATGAACACCAGTGAAACATTAACATAAAGAAACACTGTGATAATTTGGGATTTCTCTTATGCAAGAATTATTTGGACTATATTCAGAACAGAAGGGAACAGGATCATGTACAACATCAGTTTCTGCTTTAACAGTGGCACCACAAGGACTGCTGAACTTGCTTAACACTTTGCTGCCATTGTCAGTTCCCACCATTGTTTCCCTTAATATTTTAAATACAGCAAAGAGCACATGGTAGCTCTAATGAAGAGTCCTTTTGCCTTGTCTGGATGAAGCCTAATTTTAAACTCATACAGTTATCCTGATATAGACCCTCATTTTGACATACTCGTTCTCTAGAATTTTAAATCACAACAAGATCCAGTTCAATCTTGGAATAAGTGCACACAGTGATGGGGGAGGGGGGCAGTGTGGGGATGCAACACAGCAACATTACAGAGATATAATCAGTAAGACATGCCTATGTAAATTAGGCCTAAGAAGGCAGTAAAGTGTTAACCTACCATTTGGAGACAAAGTCACGGCTGGCATAGAATGCATACTTGGCTCAGCTATGTACTTGAAGTCTACAGGAATGTCCCTGCAAAAGGAAGAAGTATGTGTTTTATGAAGACATGGAGATATTCCAAAGAGCTGCCTCAAGTCAGCTGATTTACATGGCAACCGATCCATGGAAATTATGGTGGCCAAAGGAAGAATATGCAAAAGCTCAAAATATGAATGTCCACCTGAGAGCTCCAGCTGTGGAGCCATCTACAGCATAACGTCTGATAGTGTGAATTTACCCCAATCAAATGTCCCAGAGTCCAAAGTAGAATCATAATTCTAATTGTTAAGAGTAAAACTGTAACACAAAGTTACTTTATTGCCTCCAGTGTAATTGCAGCTCTTACAAAGTTCCTATATAAATCACAAGAACATACTGACATATGCATGTATCTTACTGGAATATCTTATTGACTTGAGTTTCGTGTTAACTAGAATATTTCTGCTATTTTTTAATTCTTCTTTTTCTCTTTTTTTTAAAGCAAAAGAAAACAGGATTCTCTCTCATCTCTCTGACAACACCCTTTTCCTCCTGATCTCCCCAAATGGGATACCAACCAATTCCAAATATTCACAGCTGAACTGAACAGTGAACTCTGCAGGCTCAATTGCATACAAGACTGTGACAGTGTACGTTCTTAACATACACTGTCCTGTAAAAGGCCTAGGGAAAAAACAAGGACAGTCTAATCCTTACTCTGCAGAACTGTCATTTGTTTTTGACTATATAAATTGAATTACTAACGGTTTGTGCATATTCACAGTATTCCTCATACCCTGCACTGGGAGACTGGCAAAAAGGGAAGGCATGCACATGGCTTTCTCATTAAGCAAAAGAAACCTCCAGCAGAAAATAGATTTGATTAATGTATTCAGCAGAAAACACATGCAAAATGTTCTGTAGCAACATTAATTAATACAMAGGGGATGTTTATGACTTCATTGTCTAATTCACACAGCAGAAGGGCTGCTGGGACGCTCTCGGAGCAGAGAGTGTGGGTGGCTGCCTCGTCCCGGCCGCCCGAGCTTTGTTGGATGGCAGTACGGTCGGCATTAGCAAGGTAATTACAACCCTGCTTTATTGTGGAGGAAGTTATTTCCCGTCGTCTTGAGTTAAGCCACACGCAATGGGCAGCAGGGTGAGAAGCTGCTCTGTTGTCAGGAAGTGACACAAACGCTCCTGTGAGTTAAATGTTAAAATCATTTTCTCCTCAGAAAAAGAAGGGCAACCCACTTAATACGCTCCACGGATAAAAGCTTGGGCTTTACGTTAGGGATAACTGGCTTCCAAACAGGCAGACTTAAGACTACTGTGGGGCAGCAAATCTGTAAAGGAGTAACAAAAAATCCACATCATCTCTGAGGCTGACCAACATGACACCACAGGAAGAGCAGCCCCTGTGCCACATCCTACCCAGTTTCAAACCCCATTTGCAACAGGACACACAAGGTTATTGCTGCAGCAGGGCCAGGCCCTGATCAGCTCCTACCACCCAACACTCCTGCAGACCACCAATCTTCTGGAGCCCTYGATGCCAGGTAAAACCAATCCCCCTGGAAACCCCATTAAACAAAGTTTCATCACAGAAGATGCATCTCCAATGCTGAATTGTTCTGCAGTCAGAAATTTAAATGCAGCACAGGTTGTTCTGCCTTCTCCTTTTACAAATGAAGGCAGGCTCATCTACTAGAATTTATTCACAACAGCTCTGCTTTATTTTGATACCTACCAGGCACACTTAGGACAGCAGCAGGATATGCTGCATGAAACTATTAGGCAGAGTAAAGAGATGCATTTGTGTTTCACATTTGCTTCCACTCAAATTGCTAAATAAGTAATATCAACCTCCTTCCTTAAAAAAGCCCTCTAAAAATTACCAAGACAGATGCTATCATGGTTGCCCATCCTCAAAACTCATGTGATATACTTTTTGGCGAATTTTTAAAATCTAAATATTTTCAAGTCCTTTCCCCAGTTCATAGCATTTCAAAGGCTGAACAGTTTTAAATACCAAAAGTGGTATCTGCTAGCCAAGATTTAGAAGCATTATACTCTGGGGTTCTGACACAACTTCTTCTCCAGGCAAGGGAGAGAAAAATCTTTTTAACAAAAGAAGAAAAAAACCCGAACCAATCCAAAACCCCAGTCCAACCCAATCCAGATTTGGGACCTACACATCACGAAGAGCTCTCTCCACCAGGAACAATGGAGAGAAAAAACCTGCTGAGTGGCATAGCTTTACAGAGATGACAAGCCTCCCAAGCCTGTCAGTGTAACAGATAAGTTACCATTGAACAGTTCTTGCTTTGCTGGCTGAGTTGGAGGTAAAAGGAAATAAAAGCCTCCAAAGTTAAAAGCCCAAATAATTTCACTATTTATCCAAGCAGGATCAGACACATATGAAGCAAAGACAAAATAACATTTTGCATTTCT
Organism: Amblyornis subalaris; assembly: GCA_018881555.1. Taxonomy (NCBI): domain Eukaryota; kingdom Metazoa; phylum Chordata; class Aves; order Passeriformes; family Ptilonorhynchidae; genus Amblyornis; species Amblyornis subalaris. Next base: position 18,704,185 of record JACAXG010000002.1, on the reverse strand, counting down.
AACAGAGAGAACACAGAATATGACATCCATGCCAACTTTAATATCCCAATCACATGAAATGCAAAGGCAGACAAATTTTCAAGTACTCCCATTAATATTCCTAAATAAACCATTTAATCTACAACAGTCTGTGCTATACTTGAAGTCTGACCTTTCAGAAACCAACCAACCAACTGCAATTCTATGTACAGCCCAGTGAAATCTGTGCATGGGATGAACTCTTGGGGAAAGGAGATTTAAGTCCTCAGAAGTTCCTCACTATGATGAAGTCAGACATGCCATCCCATTAACAGCTCTGGCCAAGTCAAAGTGTTTACAAAACTCTACAAAATTCCTCTAGACAATTGAAACTAAGCAATTAGACCAGCTTTTAATTACTGGCTTTTAAGGCCATACTCAGGTCATAATTACTTCCACTTTGTTTCTGTAGGATACTGAAGAAACATTGTGCTGAAGAACATACGAAGAAATGCACCAAAAAGTGCAGTAACCAAATCACTGCTAAGTAGCAAGTTCCTCATGAACTTAGGAAAAAAGAATTTGAGAAATAATTTGCCATGGAAGTTTCTGAGCTCCAAAGTCTTCCATAGTGAATGTATTAACTTAGATTTAAGACATTTAAAAAATCTGGATCTTGAAATTATGGAAATATGCTTACAGACCAATTAACATATATCAAGCTGGTTGTGGGGAAAGGTTTCCAACTCATGTCCAGGAAGATGGCATTACATTTGCTCTTTAGAAAACCAAAGAAATCCCCAACAACCACATTACAGAATATTGCCTACAGTCGAGTTCCCTATTACTTCAACAAGGGAGCTCTTTCTTCAGTGTACAACAAGCTCATTACACATTTTTTTCTGCAGAAGGAAAAGACTTCTGCTACTGGAACAATCAGGTTGCGATGTTCCCATGCCAGAACCTTTTTGCCTTTCCTGCTTTTCCCCACAGACTGACTAAATCCACCCACTTCACTATTCATTTCAGCCATCAACACAAAGCTCATAAAACAAGGGCAATCCAATCTCAAGGAAATAACAGATTTGTGCGAGATCATCCTCCCACTCACCAGAGAGGAGACATTCCTTAGCAGACATGGTATTGTAAAGATTTTTCTTTAAGGAGCTCAGTAAATGCATGAGGGTCTACTTATGAAGTACTGAACAGAGGCTTTCTTGGAGTGGCATATGGTGACAGCATTTTACGTCTAGCCTAAGCCTGGGTTCCCAGACTTTGGTCATTCCCACTGCTACTGGCAATAATAGCAGCCGATCACAGACATGCTGGGGATTTAGCTGGCTGCTTGGGTAACATTCCAATAGCACAGATTGGAGTCTCTTGTCTGGGCTACAAAAAAAAATAAAAGAAGCTAGGAAGGAACTGATTAGTCACAGAGCTGTCGGACTAGCGTCTCTATTATGCAACAGCTTTGCATGTGTGAACAGCAAAAGGAAATGAAGATCTAAAGATATGGGAGCGACTATTTCAAAAAGAAATTTCAAATCTGAGAGAAATCTCAAAAGTCTTAAGTTCAAAATCTTAGTACCTAGAACATTGTGAAAAACATTTCAAATAGGAGAGATCTGTTTTCTCCCCAGGTTAAATGCTAAAAATTGGAAGCCATTTAAAATATTTCATATTATTTTTTCTTGGACAGACTCTCACTTTTCTCTCATCTATTGTATTCATACTGTGTGTATTAATGATTGCCAAAAACCCAGACTACCAGAAAACCAGAAATGAAGCTACACTAAACTAGTTATTTCAAACATAGGCGAAGTTCAAAGCATTCAAACCCAACACACACCAATTGTAATAGAGCAGACATTTCTTTAAGAGGTTAATTTAAGGACTAACATACCCTTGGGGAAAGAGGAGAGAGCAGAGACCACTAAGAGAACGCAGTGTGCTTCAGGCTCATAGGGCTGTCTTACGTTTTCCTTGGGGAAGAGGAAATCCATGAAATGTCTCAAGCATTAAGCCAGAACCGGGTTTTAAAGCTTTTCCTCAGCTAGCTAGAACTCAGTACATTCCAGTGGCCTATGTGCTATGTATACTTTTAAAAATAAACTCTCTTCTCAGTTTGCTTATAGTATCCTTTGAGGTAAAATGCAAAATTTTAAACTTACCATTCCCAGACTCTTAAACTCTTGTCATCAGATGTACTCACAAACCTTCTGTTTTCATCCACAAACACAATGGTGTTGACAGCTCCCAAATGCCTATCGTATTCCTGCACAATCTCACCGCTTCGAATATCCCACTACAATTAAAAGAGTCAGAATGAGAACCTGCTTTTTATTAAATACCAGTACTTTTAGAGAAATAAATATTGAGTAGACTTACCTGCACAATTTTCTTATCTGACATTCCTGCAACAAAGAGATTTTGTTTATCTTCGTCAGGATTGAACTTGACACAATAAGGAACCTTCCTGTTTGTGAATCTTGAAATACATTGTCCTGCAACAGAAAACCCATTCATAGTGTATCAGATTGGAAGTGCCATGGACTGATTGGCTGCTTGCTGATATTGACAAAACCCACTTTACTAAGAGCAAAAACTACTTGTTTTAAAGTCTTGAGAGAACTAGAGAGCAGAATTTGCCCTGCTTTTTGATTAGACCTTCTTTCACATTTGTGTGCATGCATCTGCATAAACATGCACACATACAAACTGTTCGGTAAGTTTACAACAGCTTTCCAAACAATACAACTGCTTAGTACCCTGTATGCCGCCAGGACATATCAAGAACATAAGGACTGGTTCAGGATATCAGATATCAGACCACTGCCTTTGTAAAACATCACCTCCTTAGGATCAGAGATCTTCTCCACAAGAGATACAACCGTGGGCAAGAATTCCTCAAGACTAAGCTTAGAGAAGGCTAACAGTAATCCAACTGCAAAATAAAGCCCTGACTTCACCTCATAGCTTCAGCCACAAATACCCAGATTACATGTTATCCGTAATTTACAGGAGTTGTGTTAATCTGAAAGCTCTGTCTAAATACCAGAGTTCAACCTCAAGACTGGAGAATTTCAGTTAGAGCTTTCTGGCTATCACCTGAATAAGACTAGTGGCACTGCTAACCCAGAAAACGTTATAATATCTTTTTCAAACATGGGAACTTCCCGTCTTAGGAAGAGACTCAGGTTTAAAAGAATATTGACAAAAACTATCCTGTATTTTTTAATACTTAATAAACTATTTGTAAGCAGAATGTTACAGAGACCTCCCAGGCCTGACACCATCAGACCTTCCCTCCAACTCTCTATAGCAGCAGCTCAGTTACCACTACCTTTTCTTATCTGGAGTGCTCTTCCAGTTCAAGTTAAGCAAAAGACCAAGTGAGATAATTTTTCTAAATTAAGCATGTTTAGGTCTTAAAAAGTAATTTTATGCCTGTAAATGTAAAGATGTAATTAAATGATTTAGCAAGATGTATTTTTCCTGAAAATTGTTCTAGCATTACATATAATTATCAAACTTCTCAAATAAAAAGGTATATGAAATATAGATACATAGGTAGTATCAACTGCACCATTACAGATAGCAACAAAACATATCAGGGAGAAAAAGAGTAATTATTCTGTAATGAAAGCCTAAACACTGAACTACAAGACAATATTAAGGACAATTGGAAACAACCTGAATGATAATATCTTTTCATGTTCACTATTAATTGAAAATAGTGCCAAATAACAGCATTTACAAACACAAGCCTACCTGTTTCAGTGTCCCAGAGTTTTAGATAGCGGTCATATGCAGCACTAAGGAATCGAGTGCCTGCATTGTTAAAACAGATGTCTCGAACAGCTTTACTATGTCCTACAGAACAGAAAAAATACAATGATAAACTTTCATCCATTTAGGCTTAGAACCGATGTGTTTTCAAAAAACCCCCATATTACTCAAGTTAAATGCTCTAACAACACAAAGAGAACAAGAAAAGCACTTATTGAAGTTCTTAATGAGAACTAGTAAAGAATGATACGCATGAGAAAGCAAAAGTAACTCGTAAAGAATGATGAGATTAAAACCCCAAAATACCCTCATGCCTCTAAGACACTGAAGAGAGAAACAAAAGCATTGCACAGAACTAACCACTATAAATTGATACACAAGCAGAACTTCAGAAGAAATTTAAAACACTGTAATAAATGTCAACATGCAATGAAAAAGAGGAGACACAAACACTACACAAGACACACTTAACAGAGAAACATTTATAATTAGAAAACAGATACAAAAGATGGGAAATATTAGATCAGAAAATTAAGGATGTGTTCATCTGATGTTAACCTTCCTACCCCTCAGCCTCAATACTTTCATCCGACCACTACATCGGACTCACAGATCTTTTTAGTTACAATATTGACACAGTAACTGAAATATAGCAAAATAGCAGGCAAATCTGGTTGATAATAAGAACCTTTTGAGAAAAACAGTCACACTGTTCAGAAAGAGCAGCCTATTGAGAGAAAACCTTTTTTGAGCAATCATCTTTGCCACACTGCTGTCATCAGAAATAATAGGTGAAAAAAGACTTCTTTATTGTTACTCAACATATATTCACTCAGTGTTCTAGAAATGTTCCCATTTCAAAAGGAGAATCAGCTACTTTTGTTCTGCATTCAAGGCCGCTAAGAAGTTTGTATTTCTCTCTCTCTCAGCTATCTGCTTTAAAAATCACCTGTTACATGAACAAAGACTGCACCTGAACATAAAATAAATTTCCCATGTTTTTGCACTAGAAACTCAGCACAGAAGAAATGACCTATTTAAGATGGGATCATCAGACCATGAGAGGCCCTAACTGGTTGAATACAGAGGGTTGCTGTTTTCAACATGAAGATGGGGCAATTTAATTTCACAATTTTGCCTTTGAATAGCAGTCTTGCATAAAGTATTGATGATTGTAGTACACTAATGTTTTGTTTTAAGGGTTGTATGGTGTTATAAATCAACAATAAATTGCTTGGAATAATGACAAATTTCTTCATGAAACTTGCATCTTTTTCAATTCTTACTGCCAAGATCATATCAAATACCCATTGCCTTGGATGTACACAAGTCCTCCCTATGATAAATTAATAAGCTAACCTAAATCATATTCTTCCACGAAGTTGCTCTAGACATGAGTTTAAAAAAAAAAGACTATTACCAATAAATGTTCGTAGACATCTTCGATCACCATATACTTCCCACAGCTTGGAAAAAAGGGATGGGGGAAAAATATGTCAATTGGTAAACAATAATGATGCTGAAATTAAATGCAAACGTATATGGCAACATTTTAAAGGAAATAAATTACAAACATACGCCATCTATTGATTAATCATAATCTATCCCGAAATTCACAAGAATGCTGTTACCCTCCTATTAGCAAAATCCTGTTAAAGTATCTAATGCCCCCCCCCCGCCATATTCCATCTTTAATGACATAAGGTTTTGCTACTGAAAAAAACCCAACATCAGCTTTCTGATGATATACGCTGGACTCAAGTGAGATTAGCTCACACCACAAATGCTTCAGCAAAAGACTTCAGCAGAAACCTATTGTTAGTCGTAAAACTAGGCTTCACAGAAAATTAATTAATATAACAACAAGGGCAATAACGTGAGAAACTTGTGACCTTCTAAATGCTATTAATAAACAATTAACACTGTTCTAACAGCCTCAGTTGTGTGTACTATTTCTGTCTTTGTTCCAATGAATTCGTAATCTAAAACTCAAGTGAGAAAAATAAAAGTAACACAGACAAAAGGTATTGGCAGAAGTACCAAATGTTTATGTAAACTAAAATGCAGTCTGTATTCCAGGATGGTATAAAACATATGTACGAAAACAGAAAAATAACTTACCTTAATTTTGCAATCCATAGAGCAAGACAACAGTATATGCCCAGACAGAGGAAACAATCTGACTGCACTGACACCCTGTAAATAAGAACATAATTTAACAGTAAGTGGATCATCTAGATGTTTCCTCAGTTTGCTTGCCCTCTTTTCCAAGAAAAAAAACTAAAGCTTCATAAAATATACAGATACTGTATCTTGAAAAGAAATAACCTACCCACATTCCATTTTAGAAACAGTGATGTACTTTGAACAATTGTTATTGGCAAAAAATTGATTCACTTTAACACCTGTATATATAGCCTCCTTCAACGTCCACACCATTACTGTGGTAAACACAGCAAATAAATACAAACTGTGGGTTGGGGGACTGTTTCTGTATAACAAGTCTTTTCATGTGGGGAAGGTAAGGAATTTTTCCACAAAAAAAAGCTTTTGGCCAGCTCAATTTCTTATGTATACTGTCAGTGGTTTCCACTGAGCTCAGATTCCTTGGGCACAGCATCTTTCCATCTGTCTGTATTTGAGGTACTCCTTTCTGGGAAGTCCAAAGAACCCCCAAGTACTCCCGGTTTGATGTCCCTCCTTTCCATTTCATGCCGATTACTCTATTTATATGTCATCCAGTTCCTCCCTCCCACCCCTGGTTGGAGTTGGGTACTTTATCCTCCCTTTTATTGTCTACTTACATCCCCCAGCTTTTCTAAATTTGTCTGCCCATTTTTCTTTTGCCTCTCTCATCGATATCATTATTCAYCTTGTTTGAAGGAAAAAGCTATTTTATGCATCAGTCTGCTGTAATAGGATAACTGGCAGAGGAGCAACTAGAGCTTTGAGGAGGAGATATCATTCTGGAAAGCCCTGATAGTTGCAGCTATAAGCTCATTGATGCAGCCATCATTAAAGAAGAGCTCAGAGCTGTGACACAACTGAAAAAAGGGTCAAAGCTAAAAACATTCCCTGTGTCCTCCTTTCTTCCATCTTTCAAATATTATTAAGGTGCTGCCCATTGCAGTGCAACATATTCCCCCTCAAGCAATACTTCATATTAGTGACAAAAGAAGCAGCAAATTGAGTATATGCTTTACAGCCCTGAGCAGTGAAAGACTTTTCTAATACTGAAAGTATAAATATAGTTTTGGTATCTGACGCAAGAAGGAACTGTGGATGTTAAGTAGCAAAGAACTAACAAGACACACCTCTCAAAGGTATTAGCTGTATTTGGGAAACCTGTAATGCTGATGCATCATAATCACAAAACCTATGTAACTTTTCGTAAGTTTGATACAAAACAGTCCTTAAGGACTTTTACTACAAAAAATCCCAATCCCCAAACATTCTCAGGAATCCCTAGAATTAGGCTTATTGTTATTCATGTGGTAGTTTAGGAAATAACTCCAAATCCCACAGAAGTCACTGAGTAACACTTTTCCCTTTAAGGGAGGTCAGGAAGTCACTATGTTGACACAAAAGTATATGCAGTTAGACAACTGTATTTGAGCACGCAAACACCTTGTGTGAGCATGTAATGCAACCAATTACATGCAGAGTACGGTAAAGATAAAACTACTCTTTCCTTCTACTGATCCCTCAGTTTTATAGAAATTACTAGCTGCATACAGAAAAAATTAAATGGGTTTTTATGAGGTATGCTCACAAACAYTCCTACCTTTGTATGTCCAGACCACACATGGATTTGTTTCTTTGGAAGATAGCACTTCTCAGGTGGCACTGTAGAACGGAGATTAACTCCAACATCTTGAGGGACATGAAGGTAAGATCTCCCCTGATAGTCATACATTTCCTTAACTGAAAAGGTAAACACAGAATTCTGAGAATCCAAGAACCTGTATTTTAAGAGGTTATAATCTTTGGAAGGCTCAACAACACACACACAATTAAGGTTTTTCTCAACACAGCTGCTCTGCTGTGGAGGGAGAGCTGAGAGGGGGATATAAGAAAAACACACTTCATAGGATACAGACATGGAATCTTATTTGACATTATGAAATTAAATGACATCAAATTATGTTATTTCAGCCAAGTCTGCTTGGAATCTGATAATCTGAACATTAAGACAATCTCTCTCCTACACATTTTACTCATCCTCAAACAGCAAGAGAGTTCCCCTGACCAAAGAGTTTGCTTACACTAACTCTACATAGATTAAAATGTGCAACTCTAACCCTGACATTTGCTTGCAACTCACATTCTGGCCAGCTCTGTGCTGTGTCAATCATGTCAATAGAATTACAAATCAAGAAAAAAAAGATTCATTTGGCCAGCATGAACCAATATTGGTCAGCAGCAGAGAACAGCTGCTCTTTAACTAGATTTAAGAAGTGATTGAAAAGTCACAAACACAGGGACGCATTGTGCATGAAAATGGGTATTTCAGAGTAGATGCGTGTTGGGTAGCCACGACATTAAACTGTGCACTGATTAAATTAATTTCTCAGTTTCTGGAACGTTGTTATGGCAGTTTTGGTCGTACTCATGCAAAGTATCCATGCTTACACACATCTTCAAAATGGCATATTTCTGCAATGTTTATGTGTGAGAAGATCACAGTTTATATTGCAAACTCTTTCACTGTGAAATTTCAGGTAGAGAGCATGAAAATTTGGATACAAAATAATTACTCCATAGGAGGCTCAGTAGCTAAAATTTCACGTTTGTTATGCTCATTGCTGTTCAATAAATACTGTCGTGATCTACTATGTACAAACAGAATGAAATACTAATGTCAGCAACACTCATCTCACAGCCACCACTTCTTCTCCAACGCACTAAGAGAGGATGCTCACAGCTTGTGCATGTGAGCCTGGCTGTAGAAACTGTTACACAAAGAGAGACCCTGTTTACCAAACTATCTGCACCAAGCAGCATAAGGCAGGGCTATTTTTGTGTAGAGAGCTGAAGTAACAGTTTCAAAAAATTACTTAATTCTACTAACTTACCAAACCATTTTCTTTGAAGGGACCACCTACTATAGGCTTCCACAGGGTAATTAATTAATACACAATTATTCATAGTGCGACAGCAAGAACATTCACATCAAAAACTGAGGAAATGTAAAGTCCAAGTGATTTTCTAAATTGTTCATAAGCTGTAACTCAAAGCAGTACCTGCTGATGAAAATACTGATACATAAAACTACAGTAATTCTGAAGCTGAAACTAAGCCAAACTCCTAAGTTTAATATGTTTGCTCTGTAAAACAGGAGAGGCCTATGTGCATCTAGTAACATTAAAAATAAATAAATAAAACCAGTACCCTGAAAAATGACATTTCCACACTGCTCTTCACAGTTCGAAGTGGAACTAGTCCAAGTTTATCTCTTTCCCTGTCCTTTATGCTTATGCCTGTGAATGCTGTTATCTCCAATACAGAAACATCAAGGTGCCTCAGCAAAACTGCTGAGGCTGTCTGCCATCCCTCCTAATTAACACAGCAGGCAAGAAAACACAGTGAGCCAGAAAATGAGAACAGCGAGGAAGATGCCATTACCATGTAATATAGTCTTCTCCTCTCCAGGTTTATCATCTTCTAGTTTTCCTCTCTTCTGCCTCTTAGCTGTTATTTCATCCAACTCCTTCTGCTCTTCCTGGAAACAATAAAACATGATCTCTTAAAAAGTCAGCATTCAGAATCACGTAACAAAATCCAGAACTGTACTATTAAGAACACATTTATTTGTTAAATGAGATTAGAAATAGTTCTAAGATTCAATGAAGAAAACACCTTTATCAAAACTGCAACAGCGTGAAAAGTTATGTACACTGAAAAGAACTATTATCTTTTTATTCACAGACTAAAGCTAAGCAGTGACTGAACAAGAAGGACATCGCTTGGAGGGTTCAGGGTGTGTGTAATTGGAGGTTTTTGTTCGGCAGTTTTTTTCCAAAAAGTTTTACTTTGACTTTTTCCCCCCCAAGCTGCTTCTTTTAATCAGACTCTACATTCATTCATTCATTCATTCATTCACTGAATGAATTTTATTTCCAAACAGTGTTGCAAATAATTGAATGTAGAATATTTGGAACACCTTATCTGGACATATCACCTAAAATGTTTCTATTACCCCAAAGCATAGCATAGATCTTCTGCTTGGACAACCACTAGTGCAGCTGGAGCTCTGTTGAAACCACGGCAACGTACTAACAATTTGTATCCATTGTGTTAAAGCAGTACTTACTTCTGATGGTTTGGCTACTTCTTTTTCATCAACATACTTTGCCCACGGTCCCAGAAAACCATCAATATTAGATGCATCATTCTCCTTGAATTTCTTCCTTTTTTCAATTTTCCTCTGTCCTGTTTCAAACACTGTTAAACCTGAAGAAGGAAACAGTACACTGACTAGCTGCTAACACAGAATACATCATCAGAGGTCACACCATAGTCAGTTTAGAAGAAAAAGCCACCACCACTGCTCCTTTCAATATAAAGGGCAAAACGGAAAAAGCATTTGAGCAAAATTGGCCAATGCTTTGCTCATTTTTCCAGTTATGAGCACTGCAAACTCTGCACAGTAACAGAGGAACCATTTTAACTGTGTATCATTGCTTGTTAGAGTATCTAACCATGCATGTACCCATGAATTTTTAACAATAAGTCTGTAGACTGTATAAATACATCAATTTGCACACTTTAAATAGTGTAGTTTTTGAAAGTAGAGTCGTCTTGGCTTCTGATCCCTCTGACCCCTCTTGGTTTCAAAAAAGCCTGCCCCAAAATGAAAATAAGAGAAGCCTCCCAAAACCCCAACCACAACTGTGTATTTTAATTTAGTAAAAATTCATAGAATCATAGAATGGTTTGGAAGTGACCTTTAAAGGTCACCTACTCCAACCAGCTTGCAATGAGCAGTGACATCTTCAAACTAGATCAGGTTGCTCAGAGCCCCATCCAACCTGAACTTGGATGTTTCCAGGGATGGGGCATCCACTACCTGTCTGGGCAACTTTTTCTAGTGTTTCACCAACCACATTGTAAAAAATTTTTTCCTTATAACTAGTCTAAATCTACCCTCTTTTAGTTTAAAATCATTACCTTTGTCCTATTGCTACAGGCCCTATTAAAAAGTCTGTTGCTATTGACAGAGTCATCTCGCTCCAACCACTACCTTTTTCTTTCATAGCTTTTCACAAACGTTGTGCCCTCAGAACTTCACGTGTCAAAACTATTACACAATATAGATATGGGAGGAAAAAATAAACTGTAACTAATTATTTTAACATATTTTAAGTTCTTCAAGCTTGTATATACAATTATGTTCAATTTTCAAACAATGTTTTTCTACGGCAGCAGTAATRCTCATCTAGAGCAAAAGAGCCAAAAAGAGCTTTATATAAACAAGGTGAAAACAGGCAATGTTAAAATTGAAGTAGTGATCATATGAAGGAATCATACATTAATCAAGAGTTTTCTTAAAATGAATTACTAAATTCCATTATGAAATGGTTAATTTTTTTTTAGTTTTTGAAATGGTTTAATCTTAGTCATTTCCTTCTTTGGAAGAGAAGAGTGAAACAACCTTGGATATATTCTGAGAAAGAGGACACAGAAATAAAGATCCTTTGTATACACGTGTGAAGAGGACGTTTGAAAAAGACATGCATGGGAAAAGCATAACAATAAAGTTTACACAGGTACAGTTCGCCAATGCAAACAAGTCACCCTGAGTGTTAAATATCTCGTATCAAAGTATTAATTACAAACCCCATGCCTCTTGTAGTCAATCCTCCCAGTGGCATGCCATGCCTTTACCATTTGGCAACCTTCCAGTGGTTTTTTTCTTTTCCAAATAACCCAAAGAGCTTAACTCTACTAAACAGAAATAACACGCAGCTCCCAACAGGGGTGCCAGAGGTTGCACACAGAGTGATCAGTTTGCTCCTGAGGAGCAGTTATGGTGATTAGCTCAACACACAGGTATCCTTATGCAGACACATGACAATGTTAACTTAGACAGAATTTAAGAGGACCAAAAAGCTGTTTCAAATCTACAGATGAATTGTATTCATGCAATGGCACATTGCAAATCCTATTTTGAAATTTGTCATGACAGCTGCAAACATTTGCTACTTCAAGAAAACAAAACACTCCAATATCTCTCTTCCCTTTCTACATTACAATTGCAACACATCTTTCTTTACAGTGTTTTTGGACATGGGTAAGTATCCCATAATTCCTTCCTTTGCTAATACCTGGTCCATTTCTTAGTAAAGAAGAAATGAAAAACAGATATCAGCTGCAAGGCATTTATACAAGATTCTGAATTAATTACCTTGATTTTTTTCAGCTTCTTCTACAGAACCAATATATTTGGTAGCAACTTCGGGGTTATCTATAGAGGGATCTAATGCATAACCTGAAACAAGAGGAAAAAAAATACTGTTATTTCAGCTTTTCAGTTTTGTACAACTTTTACTACTCTGCGCCTCTGCAAATTTTTTATCACTGACTCTGAATGAGCTGGGGATGATGAAGGATTGAAACTTTGTTATCCCATTCACTTCTCACTTGTTCCGAGTCTAAAGATTACTATGAAGTAGTACCACGAGGCCCTTGAGTATATATTGCTGTCAGAATTCTTAAATTTGCACAACATAGAAAAACAAATAAATATAACAGGCAATAGTTAACATAAGATACAAAGGGAGGGTAATTACAAGAAGCCAAGTCACAGAATCTGGTGGGAAGCGACCTCAGGATGCCCTGCAGGGCCCAACACTCTGCCCTAAGTGAGGTCAACACTGAATTCAGGCCAGATTGCTGTAATGCAAACACCAGATTTTGAAATGCCATAGCAACTTCTTGTTGTAACATGGCATAAGGAAAAGACTAGCTCAAAATCTTATGTCAGTGACACACGATGTTAAACAGATGCTGCTTTAGTGCAGGGCACTGTTCCTTGGTTTGCAAAGCCAGTGAGTCACGTGAAAACCAGCCCACTGCTGCAGCACACAGAGCCCTCTGGCTTCAGCAGCAGCCTCCTGCTCTGCCCACTACTTCTGTGGGTCAAAGAGAGTGCTACTCATCTTTAGCAGTCCTGGGGTGGCAGCAGCTGGAAGGAAGAGGACAGAGATTGGAAAAAATAAAAGCAAATGAAGTCTTCTAGGGCTTTGTATGTATTCTGTCTCCCCAGGAAAAATTACTTAATCGTCTTCCTGCCAGAGTTGAGAAAGCTTGTTCCTTCAACTTGAAAGGAGTTGCTTTAACTAATATGGATGGGACCAGAAGCAGCAGTCATGGCCTTTAACTTTTAAAAGAATTAAGTATTCATGCCTTCATTTCCTGACTAGAGCTATTGAGTCTCATTAAAAACAAAACAAGAAAACCCCAACCACAACAAAATCTGCTGCATTTACTCTTATAAATAATTTATAAAATGAACCAGCATTTCATAGCTATTTAGGATATTTACAATTTTTGACATTTTAATACACATCTTATGATTTTTTTCTCAATTTCTCCTGAAGTGGATAGCATGATCTTATGAGAATAAGATAGACAAATAAATTCATCTGGTTTCCAAGGAACAGATGGTGCATTGAACAGTTACTGACCACCATGGCTTTTTTTTTTTGGGAAAGACTGCACCCTGGTGGACATAACACCAATTTTTATGAAATATTAAAGTGACAAAATGTCCCTTGAGGACCCAATGAGAATTTCTCTGTATCAGGGATGGGAAAAAGAAAGAAAGAAAAATATATTAAACCACCAGTAAAAGTAACTCCCCACACAAAAGGAATTAAATCCTACAGCATACAATCTAATTTGTATATTTTGTTGATTCAGAGAGACAATCATGAACAGTGGGAGGTTACCCAGTCTACTCCAGAGACCAATGGCTCATAAAAGCACTTGGGTGCATACAAGTTGAGAAYCTATCAACACCACTCCAACAGCCGAAGGAGATTGTCTCTCCCAACATTTTTAAGAAAGACTACTGTCCTAGAAGATGGTCCAGTTAATTTCTTTCTAGATGCTTGGAAAAAAAATACTACTGAAATTAGTAGAAGAGCCATTCCAAGAACACAGCAGGTATTTCCATCCAAATGGAGCAATCCACCGGCTCTGTAGCTTCAAACCTGGTAAGGCCCAGTCATGGAACAACATACGTCCAGATGTTCCATGAATATGATATAGAAATATACACCAATGCCATCTTATGAAATATACATTCCCACTATACCTAAGTTAAACAATAAAATAACTTATTCTAGACTCTGAGTACGATTTACTTCTATGGATAACCAAACTGAGCAGACACTGCAATTAGACTTGCCCTAATTTAACTGCCTGCTTTTACTAAGCCACTATTTCAATGCGTTCTCTTCCAAACTATAAGATTTCTGTTAACGGCAGAGAGATATTACCTTGGATTTATGTCAAAATCAATACAGTGGTTCACTTGTCCTCTAACTGTATTGACACCATCTCCGGGACTCTATTTGCTTGGTACTTGTAAAAGAGGGACAGTATTCCCATGAATAGGGCCCCTGGGCCAAGCACAGCTTCCCGTGGAAGTGGAGACTTCTTATAGCTGAGTTGAATTTGGTCCAGCATCATTCTCATAGAAAAGCTCTGAACAATTTCTACTTTCTAGTGGATATGTGAAAGAGAATACTTTCTTTCTGGCTGGGACTCCTAAACGCAGCTGCAAAAGACAGCTTGCTTTTATCCTGCTCAGCTGGTATCCCACATTATGTGCCCTGACTTCTATGTCTCCTTCAGTTTTATTTAGGAGGCAGATATTTCATGCAACATTTTAGCAACGAAAGATACAATTCCACCTACATCCATAATGTCAGTGCACCTGAAAATGGTTGGCTAAATAATTAGACTTTGATGTGCATTCCAGAAAGACAGCTAATTAAAGCCTGTACACCACACAGTGCAACGCAGCACACACAAACCCAAGGTAGCTCAGGTATGCAGACAAATACAGCTGGACTGAACCACTCTGCACTGGCATCTCTGCAGAATCAAAGTCATCAGAGAATAAAGCACCCACAATTGTTAACAGGTAATAGTGACTGTAGGTGTTGCATGTAACATGAGCAGATTAAAAAAAAATAAAAATCACAAGTGTTATTTCCAACTCAGTTATTTTAAGCTCTTAAAATATCAGTGATGAAGTAACCCAGCTACAACCAAGTTACGAGTACTCATAAAGAGCTTTGAGATTCATGGAGAGAAGACTGCTTCTTATTAAAAAAAACATCAATATCTTGTGAAGAAGAGATTTAAAAATACTAAATGCTGCCTGAATGAAGCAGTCCACTTTTAGGACAAGCACCGATGCTGAAATAGCTATGAAATGGCTAAAACATTCAGGAACAGCTTGTGTGCAGCATGTGAAAAATAATCTGTACTTCTGTTTCTGAAAATGTATATACGCTCATATAATTAAGGAGAGYATATTGACTTTTTTAAACAATGCTCAAAAGCAAATTTTCACGAAAAGAGACCGCTTCAGCTGAGAGTACAGATACAGAAGAATAAACAAGTGCTGTACGTTAGCACTTCCTAGATTTTTTTGCCATGCTCCAAGGAATACAACATTGGCAAAATAATGCTAGTTAAGCTTTGGGAATTTTATATCAGCTTGTGAAGAGGAATTTTATTTTCTAGAGAGATAGCCTTCTTTTAATAGTTGAAATTAAACTAAATTAAAATAAGAAGATTGCCTTACATCAATGGAATCAAAATAGGGTAAATTATCTATGACTGCAGATACAAAAGGGGTTACCAATTAAAAAAGTCAGACTCCCATAGAGCAATTATTAACGGCTTTCATTAAACTGGGAGAGGACCTTACACAAGATCATAAAATGGCCTACCTGGACTATTATATTCAATATTTTTATGGATTATGCCATCAGCATACTTCTTTCAGGTAGCTGTAGAGGGCAATAAGGTCTCCCTCCCAGGACTACTTTTTTCCAAGCTAAACAGTCCCAGCTCTCTCAGCCACTGCAGATTTTAACCCTAATGTGGAAAACATCTCCAATGCCTGTGACAACTTCACTTCCCCAGACTCCTGGAATAAAGGGAACCTAACTGAGATGGGTAGGTCTCATCTAGATTAAAAAGCTGGTAGTACTGAGAAGGTTCAAAGAGTGCTTTTTAATAAAATAGTTGGGTATAGCTGATAACTATATCAGCTTATAACTCAAAGAAAAAAGTTTACAACTTTTTATATAAAGTATATAAAAAAAACTTTATAACTTAAAGAAAAATAAGCAATTTGCAAAAACAGAATCCTTAGAAACCTAGCACAGAAATCTGAAACCTCAGATAACAGGGATAGTAATAAGCACAAAACCCTATTTAAACTGAAGGCAGGGAAATGGAAAACACAACCACACATGCAAGATGACAGAGGCTAAAAATAATATATAGTAAAATTGGAGCATCTTGTTTTAAAATAATAAACCACCATAATTGGTAGGACAGTGCTGACATAACTGGAATGAATACATGCTTTACCAGGTCAAAAGAATACAGAAATAAGATGGTCATACCAGTGGGGAGAAACATGTTCTATGCCACAGAAAGTTTAAAGACAAATCAGATTAACAAGTTAATAGTGTTAACAAGCATTAAATGATCCTTTGGACTGAAATTCCAGGTCTAAGTAGTGGTGAGTACAGTTGCCAGAACTCCCTGACTGACCATTAAGACAGAAGATGCAATAACCATGAAATGGTAACAGAGATTAAACAGGTGCTAGGGAAAGAAGCACAGTAATAATGACATATGAGAGTCATCTCCTTATAGCAGACTGCGTGAACCTCACACTTAGATGTGATGAAAACAGCATTTTTACACGAAGTACTCGTACCATGAAGCAGTCATGCCAGAGACTCACATGAAAAAAAAGGCAATTTAGCAGTGCAGGAAACTTGATTTTAAGATATTCTTTCTAAGGATAAACATTTTAACAATGGCCATAATGGGGTATAAAATTACCACTGTTGACAAAGCAAGGAAAGACAAAAACATTTACGACAATGATTTCAATCTCAAAACGGGAGGGCTATATTAGGTAAAGATGATTTTAAAAAAGAACAGAAAGTGAGCAACAAAGGGTAAAGCATTTTTCAAATGCAGGAGCACTTCAAAGACACTATGTAGCAGAAAAGAACTAATGCCTGCCAGCTAATAAAAGACAACTTTAAAGCAACTAGAAGGAAGTGAGCACAGCCGAACAGTAAGTAAAGAGAAACTACTAAAAATAAGAAACTATTCTTCAAAGAGCTCAAGTTGCATCCAGATGTGGAAAATACAGAGACCAAACTCTAGCAGACAAAGTAAACACTATGCTAAGGCAGTCTGCCCCCAAAAGCGAGGGGCAAATCTTAAAAGGTATAAAAACTAACACTTGTCCTTTGTCAAAACCGGCAGGGACAGAAAATGTACCAGACAGTGTGTAGGCCAACAGATAAACAAGGACTGAAAAGAGCATCTGTGAGGGTTGCACTAAACACACGTCGATTATGGTGAAGCTTGAGTAGACTCCTGTGCCAGAACCTTTTCTTATGGGTAATATGACACAGTATTTACCTCAAAGTGACATGCCAGGAGACTAAAGAGTGGAGTGATAACAAAACACCAGGACTAGAGGTAGTCACCCAAGAGATCTGAAGTCAAATCACAGTGCAGAAACTCTCACCTAATACCACCTCAATATGACAGAAAAGCAACGTATCAAATACAATGCCATCTTTCAAAAGGTGTTTCAGAGGAGATATGGAGAACTACAGGTCAGCCTGCCAGACATTTATACGGTTAGAAGATTCAAGGAGTAGAAACTATAATAAAAAAAACGACTATGCAGTTGAATGAGCATTATATATTGCAGCAGAGCAGGCAACAGTTTTCTGTACAGGTAAATTACAATGACAAAACCTCCAGAACATTCCTGAGGTGACAATCTGGCAAATGAGCAAAACTTGGTTGATGGATTGGATACCTTCACAAAACCAAGTCAGACTGATTACTGGGTGCCTCAAAGACACTTTAAAAAACCCACAGGTCTTTACATGGTCAATTGATGAAAGGTTATTAAAACACGGTTAAGAATAAATGGTTGGTTTGCACAGCACAGGAAAGCTGCTGGCAGATACATGCTCAGGTCCATGATGTTCAACACATTGATAAATGATCTGGAAAAATGCAGCAACTAGCTTTGAGCAAGTTACTCCCAGAACAAATTCACAGTGAGATTAACATGTAACCACTGTGCACAGCTTTGCTCTCCATCTTGGGAACAATACAGTGGAAGTAGAAGAGACACAGAAGAGAAACCAGGACAGCCATAGGCATGAAAAGGCAGCAACAGAGGAACAAGAAGATTGATCAGATTTATTCAGGTGAAAAAAAAAGCAGACAGAAGAAGTTATGGCCAAGACCTATAAAATAAGGAATGACACAGAAATGGTGAAAAAGAAATGACTGCTCATTTTGTGTTCCAGCATAAGAGACTAGGGGATATGAAGTCAAACTAGAAAGCTGTTAAGTTCCACAAGTTCAAAACAGAGATACTCACACAAGGTGTTGCTAAGCTGCAGAGCTGCCTGCAAGAGGTTGCTAAGTACACAGGAAAATTATATGGGTTCAAGAAGCAGCTGAACAGGTTTGTCAAAAAAAAAAAAACCAACCCCCTCCCAACAAATTCACTGAAAATTAACGAATTAATTTCAGTAATTAATTAGCCTGTCTGCCCTAGGTTGACAGACTGTGTACTGAAAAAAAGTATTCAGACATATCACTATTTACCTGCTTCCTCCTTCTACTCCACCCGAAGTATGCATTGCTGCCCACTTGCCTAATGGAATAAAAGGCTGGAAAGATCCTCAGTCAACGACAGCATGGATGTTCTTAGCTATCCAAGCATCACAAGAAAAATGTACTTTTAAGAGTAGATATTTACTGCACAAGAAGTAGATAAGAAAGACTACGTGCCAAAAAACACTTGGGTTTCTGTTTGTGATTAATATACAGGTTTCTCACTGAACATGTATTAACTTTTCATATTATATTTGTATATAATAAGAAGCTGCTTTTTTTTTTGTGAAAGATGCTGAGAGAGTTGAGCTGTTTCGGATACACGATCTCATTTGTCACCCTTGTCCTTCATTTACAGTCACTGCTTATCTACTGGCCAGCTATCACAGATTTGTTCGAGACCTCCTGCCTCAGTGCAGTGGTGCTAAACAGAATAACAGAGACCAGAAATCTCAAGATCTGCAGCTTTTAAAAGAGGTTTTCTCTTCTAATATGATGACCTAGTCTTTAAAAACATGTATGGCTTAGATTTATGCCTATCAATTTTACTTGCATTCTTACACTTGGTGTTTTCTGAGAGGATATTTATTATATCCTTCCAAATAGAAAAAGAGAACATCGAAATTTTAATGGAAAACTTTTTGACAACTTAAAGGAGTGCTGTTTCTAACAGACCTACAGAGCCAGAATACCATGCTCACTTACTGCATCTTCTAGCTTGAACTTCAGCTTCTCAGTGCTTGTTCTTGCTGTTTAAATTGCCTGTATCAGACTTTTCATAGTTCCATTATCACTGTACCCAGATCATTATCTGTTGAACATTTCTAGAAAGCTGAATATGATAGCTGCACAGTTGCCAATGTTACAAATCTTAAAAATACATTTTTATACTTGCTTGTAATACAGCCTTCAAGGCCGTTGCTATACAGTGATGATATAAACCAATGGCAGTAGTTTTGAGTAGACTTACTAGTTCTGTCTTTCTCCAAACAAAAACCCCCCAACCAAACACTATATGCCTATAGACCCTTTTTTCCAGTATCTATTTTACACACACAAAAATGCCCCACCCACAAAATGCTACATTTAATTTCACAGAACAGAATCTAATCTGTCTATTCAGATCTTGAATAAGGGCTCCTACTTGCACTGTCTGTCAAGTTCTACTATCAAAATTACAGTCAAGTAAGTTAAAATTACGCTATGGAACTGGATATCCATTTCATAATATGGTCATTTTGCTTATATTCCACATCCTAACAATTCAGTGAAAAGTACCTATTAGCTAAAACTATCTAAGAGAAAACTGTCATAAATATATTTCAATTTTTAATGTTTACAAGAAAACTTCTAATAATACTCAAATGAAAAAAAATCCTGAGTACGTGATCGTCTCTGATGTCTGGCAAGTTTTAACAATAAAGTCTCAATCTCATCCATCACAGAATGAATGCAGTAAATGAATTCATGCATGCATGCACAAAGTCCTAATGAAATTAAGGGTACTTGTGTTTAGAAAGGTGATTTTTGAGGCAAGACAGTTTGCAAGGAGTAGTATTTTGAATGTAAATATGAATAAAGAAAGATGCAAATCTGTTGTGCAAAAAGTTAAGTGTTGTGAYATTTACACGGGAAGTATCAGATCTTGCCTAATAAACTGAATTTCAAGTATTTAAAAGATACTTCATCTGAACAAGCACTTGCAATCAAGCTAAAAACAGAAATGAAAGCTTACAGTGAAACACAGAAGAAAAATTAACCATTGTTATATGTAAACACATGGCAGTTTTGTTCTTTCAAATGTGTCCAAAAGAATCTTTACAATCCATAGTCTTTCCACATTTCTCCTATCTAAAAAAAAATAAATTGTTCTTACAATTCATAAAAAGTCTGTTTGAACCTCAAGCTTACCCAAGACTCAAATGTTTTACTTTTCAAATGCAACTATTTACAAGTGAAAAGGTTATTTAAGACAACAGCTACTACACTGACCATCAACACAGAGTTCTTTGGGTCTGTCTTTGCCAAGACTATTTTAGTAATGTATCTCCATCCTCTGCAAATCCAGTTCATTCAGTTTGTACCAAAAGGCAACCACTGAAGAACTTGACAACTCAGTAAGGCTTCCTTTTGGTTGTGAGAGAGCCACCTTTAGATTCTTATGTGTGATTCTGACTATCTGCATAACAGATCTACAGCTACTCATGTTAAAAGAGTGAAATTTTGTGTTTTCTACACTTGATGAAATTAATGGATGGATTAGTTAAGAGTGGCTTGCTAGGAGATCACATATTGGATTACAGTTTCAAATGGAATTACAAAATGAGTTTTCCCAAAAAAATACCATGATTTCTATTCATAGCCTTTTCCCATTTTATTAATTCTGATAAAAATCAATTTAGAGAAGTTGCAGTCCTATTAACTGTTCTATGGAGACCAATATAATTTGTCCAACCTGGGCATGATAAAGATGGAGATGAATTCCACCGTTAAGGACTTACCATAGGTTGCAAATGTTCTTCTTTGTTGCTCAAACATGAAATCATTGATGTGAGCTGGTTCTGCATATCCAGAAAGCATATTTCTAGGTGCAGCCATCTGTTGAGTCCTAAATGGGTTTTCTGGTCCAAACTTCATCAAAAGCGTTAAAACAAGGTGGAGCAGAATTAGTAATTTGTTATTTTTGCATATTTACTTTTTCAGAATAAAAAGAGAGCTGTCTTTCAAAAATTGTAATGCAGAAATGACTTCAACTTCACATTTCTTTATGACTATTGAATAAGCTTGTTAGTCTGTTATTTGACATAGTAATCACACAGTTGCTCTGAACAGYTGATTTCAGGATTGAACTTTCCAGCCTATATTACTGGCACAGAAGACAAATTGATATCAACTACTTGACTTGTTGATACTTGACAGTATCAACACATACTGACATTCAGTATGTGACCAGTACAAGCATTCAGAACACAAAATCCAAGACTGTCCCACATTAGTCTTCCCTAACTAAAATATTTAAACACAGCAGCAATGGAGTAAGGTTAAATCACTACTTTTGCCCACACACTTCATGGCTTTGATACGTCACAAAATGCAAGCTTGTTATGAAAAGGCCAATTTGTGTAGTTCCACAAAAGGTTTTCTAAACATGAAGCATAACTAATGTAGAAATTTGAGATTGATGCAGTATTTGTCTATCCAGAATGCTAACCCCTGGTCTAACAGAAGACAAACTGTACAAAGAAGTTAAATACTGGAAAAAGTTAAATGCTTGAACAGCTATTTTTATCTTTCAGATAGCCTGTCAGTTATAATAAAATGGAAAGTGGTTCACATGGCACCCAGCAGTCTAAATTCAGCCTTAAATGGTTTTTCACTATACACATTTAGCACAGCTCAAGTTACTAAAATTCTTAATACCGATGTGAATAATTAAACTGAAAGTACTTTGATTTTAATGTTAAATCCTCCTCTTAAAAGCCTTATATCTGCAAGTCTTACAAATGTTCATTCTGCTCTAAGAAGCACAATGAGTAAATATCAAAAATGTGAAAATAATAAAGGACCACTTCAATGCAGTTCATGTTTAACTCAACATCTTTATAATGCTATTTTCCCAGCTTAATTTTTAATTTCTGTAGCTATAATTCTGATAAATGCTTTAAGATTCTTCTTAGAAGAGCTTTATGCAGAATATTAAAATTCAAGCACTAAAAATACCAACACACTTGTGTAGAATCTATTTTTTATTTTGCCCAAACTATATCCCAAAATGTGGCAAGAATCCAAAGAAATTGTCTTATAGGAAATTTATAGAACCTCTGCCCTTTAAGCCAAAGGCATTTCTGCTCTAAAAAACAACATTGTTTCTTACCTCGGGTGCAAACATAGTTTCATAAGTGGGATTGTATTGAACTTCCTTGATAGCAGGATCAAGGTGGACTCCTGTTTCCACATCTTCCTGAAATAAAAAAAGACATATTAATAAACCATTTTTCACATACAGACTTTTAAATATATGATATTACCTTCTTTCAGTCCAAATTAGGGCTGTAGTTCAAGTTGACATTTTCAGCATTATGAAAGGAGAAGAGTACCTTTGCCAAAGTTTCTATTTTTAAAATATATTGATTGCAAAGCCAGTGTCAGGCCAGCACTGAGAAACTTGTCTAAGACATGTGCAGATTTTTGCATGTGAATAATTATTTCTTTTTCTTAAAGATTCCATGCACACGTTTTAGAAACAGCAGCAAGATTGGAGGAAAGCCTTTTTTTTTGAGGATGTTTGAGAACCAGACTTGTAAAGAAGAATCAATTAAAGTGGTCATCAATTTAATATAAAGGCATGAAAGCTAGAGTTCTACAAAAGGTAGAAGGCAGAAGTCACAAGTAACTGTTCTGAAAGACAGTTGCAAAAGAAAACACTACTGATCAGCACAAACATTAAATACAACGATTTTCACAGAATCCAACAATCCCTTATCTCCAAGTTTTTAACCAAAAGGTATAAATGTAATTCAGCTTTAGTACTTAAAACACATTTCCAAGTCTGTTGTGACAAAAATTTAACTTGATAGATGAAGACACAAGAAAGAGGGACTAAACAAAAGAATAACTTCAAGCAACTCATAGGGAAAAATTCAGAAGGGCACATGCAGCTGAAATAGAGAAGAAAGAAAAAGGCTGATAAGGTAGCAGTGCCCAAAAAGACCTGGTTTCACAGAGCTTTATGAAGGCTCTTTCACATCAACAGTATCTTTCCCCTCATCAAGAGCTCAGGTAATGAAGGAGAATGTTATTTTGCAGAATTATTACTATCACTGCTTCCTGTATCTTTACTCTAGAATAATAGCAATTGAAAAGGACTCACAATGTGCTAGTATATTGACCAAATCCCTAGTAATCATACTGAAAAAGCTATCTCAGCATCAGTGCTTACCTACAACAGGATCCAAAAGCATTTATGACTCACAGAAGGAAGTGGTACAACAGAGGATCAAATTTTAGCAATCACTTCATTAATAGAAAATTACCTCAAACAAACTCAGTCTTGCTTTGTGTTACAGTATCTTGAAAATGGCATGTTCTTAACTTGTTTAATATTGTTAGCTATTCTCTGACATGCTGTGCCCAGAAGCTTTTTTTCTCCCCAATTCAACAGCAGGTCAATTACAAATTTCCTCATGCATACAAGACTTAAAAGATTTTAAAACCCGATTTTCTAGGACACACAAAAAATCCCCAGTACCTATAGATCTTTGGCTTGTTACCTGATTATATTTGATTAAAACTGTTCAAAAAAAGAAAAAAAAAGGGTGTTAAAACCCGAACAAAAACATGACACCAGCAATCCTGTTAATTGTTTTTTTACTAAGGCCACTGTCTTAGTAGAATTGTTAAGTCCAACCAGAAAGCTTTACTCTCACCACGTTATCAATTGCTTTAACAGGCAGGTCCAGCCAATGCACTGATCTTGCTTGAACCCTCAACGCTGCCAGTTCTTGGCCTGACCTCATCTTTCTCAACACACGACCTTTCTGATTCACTGGGCTTGGATGACAACAGCTCCCAGTACATTCCCAGCCCTGACTTTCATACACTAAGAACTTGCCTGGAAACAGCACAGCAGGCCTAATCCCGTCATTCAGCAAAAAACCCACATGTCCGTAATTAGAACAGGAGCCTATCAAAACCACTTCCTAACCTATATTACCTACACACTTAGATTTCCTTTCACAGCTCTGTGTCGTGAGGACATTTTCCACACACAACTTTTTCAAGTCACATCATACAGCTTACTCTTCCAGCTAGACCATACATGTTGTCCACAAAACTTAAAATTCGAGGGAAAAATAATATAATTGATAATAAGGCAAAATTTATCTGATCAATGGTTAGTGATATTTAAACAGTGATCACTTTAGTTGAAATTAGGACAGTTTTTTTCCTGCTCTTTAATCTGAAAAAGCAAAAAAATTCTAGATTTGCAAAAATGCCAATAATTTTTCATTCTGCTATTTTTCCTCCTCTTTTCTTCCTGTTAAGTTCTATTATATGCTGCTTGGTAATTGAGAAAAGAAACAGATTGTGCCATGAAAGCTGATCCTCTGCTGGAGGATTATAGCAATTCTGGTTCTACTTCGCTGCTGGTGGAACGGTGCTGAGTCACTTGAAAGCCACACAATATGTTCTCTCCTAGACCACCACAGGCACATTCTTTCTGTGTGAAAACCACCGAGCCTTGAAATTGAAGCACATGTTATATTTATCACAGCTACACTCCTCAAGACCTCCAGTCTTTTTCACATTTTCATGTATTAGGGCATCAAATGACAACCTCATAACATGCTGCTGAAGCACATAATGGGTATCTTTCCATTATGTCACTTTGCTTTAAACTATATAATAATTTGAATGTGTTCCAACTACCCACTTTACTTTCTCAGTATTCTAAAAAGCTGAAATCTTGATAGGAATACAAAGTATTGACACAACATATTCTCAAATGTTAGTCTACGGCAAGAGTTCAAACTGCAGCAGACAAATTATCCTTTGGTCAACATCTGGTAAGTGCCATTTTGTACAGCATTATGAGACTCTGGTAGGTAGCGGAAACATTAAAAATATTAACCTAGCCCATCAATCATTTCACAAATTGCCAAGCTATCTGCATTGGGGTATTTTGCTGCAGCCTTTTTTGTTTTTAGCAAGAGGAAAGAACTCATCAGGAACCTCTGCACATGGTGAAGATCTCTGGGTACAACTGCATGCGTTACTGGAAGCCCATTTCAGCAGAACTCAGACTCAGAAAGCAAGAAAAGTAAATACAGGTCTCACAACACTGTCCCTTTATGCTGGCAACAGCATTAACTGCAGGCATTCTAGATGCATTTGCCATAGCTACCGCTAACAGGGAAGGGATCACAGGAGCAGCAGAGCTGCAACTGAGATAAGGTAATCTAAGGGATCGCCTCTCTGCTGTGCTGTCGTTTTTTCCTTTGGTCACAGGAATGTCTTGATTTATCTAAAAGCCTAAGGTGAGCAATTCATCATGTCGCTTATGTGTGAAGTGTGACACAAGTGGCTCTGTGGGATGGAAGATGATCAGTAGTTAGGCTGAAAGAGGAGGGCATCTGTGATTTCAGTGAAGGGCTAAGTATTACCCTAGATCACTTCCACTCTCAAAGGCACACGAATTATAAAAATGGGGGGTGTGTCAAAAAGCTCTCAACTTAAGCAGATATAGGGTTCCTCCAGAGAAAAAGTTCAACTGTATGATGGGCAGAGAAGCAGCTCGTGTTTGCTGCAAGCAGAAATTGTGTTAATATGAACTTTATGGCATGCTGCAATATCATTAAAGGTGGTACACTCCATATGACCTGGAAAAGAAGAATTAAGGTTTTAGGAAGTTACATTTTACTGAATACGGCTATCTTGAAAAACATAATACAAAGAAGATGCAAACTTAGCTCTGTGTGTCACCTCTCTGCTTTTCTCAGCGCTGGTAACAAGCATCCAGCTGAAATACAGTGGCCACATTGGGCACCACATATCAGGCAAAACACATGCTACTGAAAAGGGTCCAAAAGAAGAAATCATGATCAAAGGTCTAAGAAAATACGACCTGTATAGAAAAATTGAACAACCTAATCCATCCCAGAAAAGATACAGATTACATAACTTTGCAGAAATAAGGACAGCCAAACACTGAAATTGCTCAGTTCATAGATCCACTGAAGTTTGGTGGACAGGTTAAATGAGTGTCTGTCCAGACAGACACAAGTATCACTCCTTATACAAGGTAAAAAGAGGCAGATGATACCATTATCACCAAACTACTTAGTGTGTTGGTTGTATTGTTTTGGGTTTTTTTAATAGATGTGATGTCTACATACTGGCAATATCAGTTGATTTACACTTCAGAGATGATTTGATGAGGTAAAACATTCCTTTGATAGTTAAATGCACTCCTTTCGCACCTTTTGTTTAACAATACAGAATCACACTATTCTAGGGGAATGGCACCCAGGGCTGTGCTCTGGGGTATTAGCATTGCCTAAGGAATCTATCTTGAGACAGAAAGAAGCTTTTGATGCTAAATGTAGACAAGCAGGTGCTTCATTATAACTCCCCAGAGATCACAGAATGTCTAGTTCCTTCCAAAGCATGCTCCTTCAGTCCTACCATAAAGGCCTTTTGGCCACTTAAAAGCGTAAGAAAGAGGACAGGAAATAGAAGGGATGTTAGACTACAAATACAGTAAATCAGATTAACTTGCCGTCTTAACAGGCTCCTTAAACACGCCACAGTCCTCTTTTTCTTCAAAAAACACCTCCCTATCTGAATGCCATAAACTAATACTGTTAATTTCTATGAAAAGTATTTGATTTATAGAATAAAAAATAGTTCAATAGTAAAAAATTATCTGAAAAAGCTTGCTAGAAGTTTCTTTATATGCATGCAAGACAAAAACAGTAATTAAACAGAGGCCAAATCCCTGTAATAGGCAACAAACAAAGCCTTAAATAAAAAGACCATGGTGCAGCATGTACTGCAATACTGGATGGTAACTCTGTTCCTTAGAAAGAATAATGTTGCTTATGTTTTCCAGTTTCATCTCATGCAAGCAGAGGGCTTTGATGTCTATAAGTTGGGGGTTTTTCTTTTTATTCTGGACATTGCAGATAATAAACCTACAACGTTCCATTCTCCCCAGGTAAATTCATTACTAATTAGTCAAATAGCTAAAAAGGGCAAGCTGCTTTGCCTAACATTTAATTAGTTTTAATTATCGATCACATTAAAATGTGATAAATTAAGACCACATCCCAGGAGCCACTGAGACTTAAGCAGTTTGTCACTTATCAGTTCTTGCATAAACCACTTGGGCTGTCAAATGCACATTATCTCATTCTAAAGATCTTCAAATTTATTACCAAGAGATAAAGAGCATTTGTAGTGAAGCTCCAACACTAAGACATGGCTGTTATCAGCTTGTTCTCTCATTCATACACTCCTAACAGCCAATGACCACCTCACTAACCTCAACAGAATAATAAAACAGCAAGAAAAGCATATGCTAAATGGTTTTGTTGAACTAGGCTAGATTCCCAGGATCCTGCAGGACGACAAGTTGTAAACATCTATTCTCTCCAAAATATTTTGTGTCAAAGAAAGCTGGAAGCCCCACCACGCTAAAAGACAAACATTCCTAACAAGTAACACTTCCCAAGTCACTAATGTTCAATCACTGCTACAGAACGGTCACATGCCACCTTGTATCTTTCTTCTCTCCACAGCTGGGCAGGATTAGGTTTCAAAAGACATTAAAAAGTGTGACTGAAGTCTATTTCTTCCCGTTATGTAAAACTCTTCTGGAAACCCGCATAGTGCCGAAGGTAAACTAGATTCAACAGGGAACTGACACTTCCAATCCCTTCTCACATTAAAGGCAACATAGATCCTGCAGCTCCTGTACTGGCCTGGGCAAGACTAGTTATTTCAACCCAGTTAAAGGTCCTCTCCTCAAGACCACCGAAGGAGATAARTATCACAAAATCTACTCCCATCTGAGTCTTACCCTGGACAGAGATCAAACAATAAATGTTCTCTCAAAAGCAAAGCTTACAGCTGCAACATTTCCTGTGAAGTGATTTCTTCACAGAACGTGCCATATCCTGCATTTCCTTCAGCATTTATATTTCAATAGTGAAGGTAAAACTTTGTCAGCAGTGTTAGGGTGATTTTTTCATAGCAGTAGAAGCCGTAGGAAAATTAATTATAATTGGGTTTGACAATAGCCTAGCTGTTGGTAACTGGGCCCCCTTTCCTGTCTTGAACAGTGTCTATTTACAACACTATCATGCTTACCTACTACTTGATGATTTATCTGCAGAAAGAAAATATCTTAATTAACCTATCTACAGTCCCCACAAAAGAAAACATCAGCCTTTTGAAAACTTGGCATCTGGAAGAGAGTTAGAGCAGGGCAAGGGCATATGATCACATTTCTGCACTCTCCCAAGAGCCATATATTTTCAGGTCTTGGTGAAACTTGAGGAAATCTGTGTATTTCTTGACACCTCATCCTTCAATGGATCTCTTCCTAGTACTTGTCCAGACTGTCCTTTTAACAGTGCAAAATTCTTCAACACTAAGGATTTTTCTTGGCATGGGAATAAGCCCTACTACTATACGTTGCATGAAGAGCTGCATCCTTTGATTTGCTTTGAACCTAACTCCTGCTCGATAGCTTACAGCTGCTGTTCTGGAAAAGACAGCAAATATTCARCCTGTGCCATTTAATGATTTTGTAGGTGTCTGTCATACTTTTCATCTCAGCCATCTCTTTTGGCCTTCTCAATACTTCCTCATACAGAAACAGAACACTTCTTCAGCCCTGCTGTCTTCCTCTGAACGTCTTGCAGTTACAACCCATCCCTTTCTGGATGAAGAGACCAGAAGCACACACTTTCATCCTCTGTTGTCTTCCCTCAGGTGATTTTAGTGGTGCTAAAAACAGTAACAGAAATGTGCAACTTTCATCTAGCTGCCTTTCCAATTTAGAATAAGAGTAGAAGTATTACTGAATTGGAGCACCCAATAATTATAGCTCAATGTTATTTATTATGAGTAATTTAACATCAAGATCAGCAATAGGCCTATTTCAACAGGCAGACTGTAAGAAGAGGGTGTAACAAAAGCCATCCCCTCAAACTTTTAAAACACAGTTACCAACCATTAGTACAGCTTTCAATTATAGAAAAATTATTTTCACAAAAATATGATTTTATATAATTATGATGTACTTTGAAGGGAGGACTCAGCAAGTTTCTATAGGAAAATGAAATACATCTTGGACTAACATCTTAGGGCCATATTTAATATGTACACTTAAGTAGCCCAAATGCTGTCAGCTGAATGTGCTAACAATTATGCCTGCTAATAAGGAGTGAGGACACAGTCCCCTTTAAAGTCTAAGGTCTGTGCCAGTTAACAGGCCAAAATTCTGAACCAGAAACAGGTACAACAGTTAAGAATGCAGAACATCAACCACTTAAGATTTGCATTCTCAACTGCCAAAAATGCACTGGTGAGCAGTTGCCATTTATATTTATTGTATGACTAACCTTTCTAACCTCTCTTCTTACCACTGGCTTCTCTTATCCATTCCTGGTCCTTTGTATAATACATATCTATGCACTTAAGAGTACTTGATCCTTATTCACATCAAAACAACATTTGCACAACTGGAGTGATATTAATGAACTGTAACTTCGCTTTCCTACTCACTCAGCTTGCTGTTTTTCCAGGCCTGTACTTAAAGAACCTCTGTGACACTCAGAACACCATGTCTTTTACATTTGTTCAGTAAGGGCTTTCTAACTCTAAAGAATTAGGGTAAATTCTGGGCGGGTGTCTGGCAAGCTTCCACTGCCGACACTGTCATTTTTAGACATGGAAAGTGTTGAGAACATGTTGCATATGAGACCTGCACTTATTTCTCAAACCCTAAAAGTCTGAAAAAAAGGCCTCATATAATTCTACAAAGAAATGACCTGTTGCTGCTCAAAGAAGGTTGTGGTACTAAAAGAAGCTCCAGTATGCTGTGGTCTGAAAGCCTCACCTTGAAGCTGTTGCTCTTTTCAGTTATATGCACCTCATCTATGTTCTCAAGTAAAAGGTATAGACAACATTTTAATCAAACATCTTGATATTCAGAATCCCTTTCCATCTTAGTTAGCATTATGCCTGAGACAGAGGCAGTGCTAGATGTGCTGGTGGATACCCCTTCCAGGGCACAGTCCAGGAAACAGCTTTGAACTGAACATGCCACCGACACCAAACTCTTTCCTCCAGCTGCTTGTTTCTGCACTGGCACTGGAGATTTATCTGCACCAGAACAGCATTTGTGCAAACCAGATCAAGGAATGGATGCAAGGACAAATAACTTCACCTGAGTTTTACTCCTTTAAAATTTAGATCAGTTCCCTAATGTTAGTCCAGGGCAACTACATAAACCTTTGCACTGGCACGGCCAACGGAAAACCTGTTGCTGCAGCCCTAAGAGGGGTGAAAAGCACAGCCAGTGCTACTTGCCACTTGTCATTCACACTCAGGAGATGATATAGATGTTAAYTAGCACTTCTTCTGAAATCTGCACCAGACAGCCTGCTGGAAGCTGCAGCTGAAGAAGCTGGATTTCTAAGACTCTAAGTGATAAACAAATGCAGTCACTATAAACAATACAAAGCCGACATGTTAATATGAGAAATTGTGATAGGGTATGAATTAACTAATGACAACAAAGTGCAAGACTCCATCCACCTCTTGGTCACGAAAAAAGAAACTTTTATCAACAAGTGGGACCAGCACAATAACAGTGACAGTCATCATGGCAAGACGCCTGCTTTTGATTAGAAATGTGTTGACTGTACTAAAATCCCAAAGCCAAACCAGCACCCTTCGTGTTCYCTTTCTGGTATCCCGAAAGTGAGCCAATGTGACACCGAACTTGAAAAATAAAGGTTTCCCAAGCAATAACGAAATGAAAAGCAGAAACACCGGTCAGCTTTCAGGCTGACCTTTAGAACAGGATTCAGTTGCAGTGGCCCTACCAAGCATCAACTTCATCCCACTATCCAGGAAAACATCTTCCACAGGGAACAGCAAACCAGTATCTAAGGAGTTGCAATCAAGGCACGCTCTGAGACGGAGATAACACGCTTTAATAAACTTAACCCCCGCAGCTGGGATCCACCGGAGCTCCAAGCCACACGCCCTCCCTCCATAGCTCCAACCCCCAAACCGCAGGGCAGGGCCAGGCGGCGGCAACGCACCCCTGCCAGCCCCGCACCCTTTTCGCTCCGCTTCCCCAGCCTGGGGCTGCTCCAGGGCTGTCCCTAGCGCTGTTCCGAGGCCGGCGGTGCGGACACAGCGCCGGGCGGGCAGGCGGCCCGGGCCCGGAGGGACGCCTACCTTCACGGCTACTTCCGGGGCCGCATCGACGGSCAGTGCCGGGGGCGCGGCGGGCGGCGCCCGGAGGTGAAGTACGGCGTCGCGGCTGGCGAGCACGGCGGCGGAGCGCTGGGAGCCGCCCTCGGCTTCGGGTTCCGAGTCGGGCTCCGAGTCGGAGCCGCCGTAGGAAGCGAGCGCGGCAATCGCCGCCGACATCTTGGCGCGGTGGATGACGGGACGGGCAGGTCCTGGCAGCTTCGTGGAGCTCTCGGGCTCCCTTCCCCCGCAGAACGAGCGGAGTGGGGCCTCGCCTTAAAAGTGTGTCTCGTTAAAACGGAAAACACACTCTAAAGGACAACTGATGGTCTGTTGCAGAATATACAGGCGTTTGAGGCGGGATCATCCCACTTGGCTGTTGATGGTGCTTAACCTTTCAGGACTCTCCAGCAGGACTACAAGCTCCAGCATGCAACGCGGCGCCGCGCGTGGAAGTCTCCTCCRGTGCTCGCCTGCGCTTTGCGTGGAGACAGGGGAAAACATTCAACAGCCCGGCGTGAGCTCCCGGCCGCCCGCTTCCTCCCGCACACAAAGCGGTTTCACCGTCTTTTCTGCAGAGAGCAGCGGGGCGGCGARCCCAGCGCTACAACACCCCTAGGCTCACACCACCCCGGCCCCACGCCGTGCCCCGGGGTGCCCCGCCCTCTCTCTCTGATTGGCCGCCGGCACAACCGGCTTCGGTTACGTCACAGCTGCGGGGCCCCGCCCCTCCCGCGCCGGGGAGAGGGAGCCCGGCGGGTCGGACTGTACCACCTGCCCGCCCGCGGGGTGGGGGGCGGCAGCGCGTGGACCAGCCCGAGCATCAGGCGGTGGGGGGGGGCGGCCGGGTTCGGCCGCCGGGTAAACAGCGCTTCCCCCCCGCTCCCTCCCGCCCGGCTCGGCGCGCCGGGAGAGGCCCCGCCCCCCGCGCGCGCACACACGCGCACACACACAGAGACACGCGCGCGCTGCCCGGTGTCTATTGTGAAGCCGCCGGGGACGCTCCGCGCCCGCCGCCGCCCCCCGGAACGCGAAGTCGCCAGCCGGGAATGGCCGGCGCCGCCTGAACTTCCAGCGCCCCGGCGGCCGCGGAGGGAGCGGCTGAGACTGAGGGCGAGCGGCGTGAAGGTGCGAGGCGAGGGCAGGCGAGTAAGTGCCCCCCTGCCCCCGCACCCTCCTTCCCTCGCGGTCCCCGGGGCGGGCGGGAAGGACCGGCCACCGTTCCCCGTCGCCGGCGGGGCTGCGGGACGCGCCTGCCCCACAAAGGGACCGGCGCTCGCCAGGTGTCGGTCCCCTCCCCTTTGTCCGCGCCCGCGCGGGGGGCGGCGGCGGGAGGGAGGGATGGAGGGAGAGAAGGAAGGAGGGAAGCACGTCGCGGAGCCCCTTTCCCGTCTCCCCACCGCCCCCGCGGGCAGGGGCAGGAGGGGGGCGTGTTGCGAGGCGGAGGAGGGGAGGGGGCCGCACTTGTGCCGGCGCGCGGCGCTTCCCTCTCCCTCTCCTTGTCCCTCTCCCGGCCGCCCCGTGTGCCCGCGGCGGGATCGGCGGCGGGGAAGGTGCGGCGGTGCGGGGCCGGGCCGGGGTCAGCGCGCGGGCGGGCGGGGGGCGGCGGGGTGACGTCACCGCCGCCAGGTGCGGGGACAGGCGCCCCCTCCCCTCCCCGCCCGCGGGGACCGGGGCTGGCGGGGCAGAGGTGCGCACGGGCGGCGGGATTGCCGGTCGGAGCGCGGGGGGATTCGGTGCGATTCCAGGGCAGAGCTGCCCAGTGGAACACTGCTACCATTGTTAGGAGGGCTTGGAGATCGCGGGGGATGGCCGGGAGCAAGGAGAAGCACGTAGGTTCCAACTTCTCCCAGCCCGCTCCAGAACGCCTTTCCCTGCGCGCCCGCCGCGCCCGCGGACAGGATCAATGGGAAGCACAGAGCGCTGGCCAAGGGCTGGCTGGAGCGCCAGGTGTGTGCATTGCACGCGCCTGCACCTGGAGCCGTACAGTGCCATGACTCCCTTTCGAGCTGCATGTGCTTTCAGAATGAAAGTGAGCACACAGTGACATCTAATTGTCACACAGTGGCATTTAATCTGATTAAATGCTCTAGTTTGATTTTTCCACCCTTTTTGGCAGTCACGGTTTGAAACATTTGTTTCTTTAGCTTGAGAAGGTATCACTCGTATCCATTTGTTTTTTTAAAAAAGGTAGAATAAACGTAGAGGGCATATAGAAAGAGTTCATAGCGTGGAGTGGAGCAAGGTGCTGCCTTTAGAGCTGTTCTATTAGACACGGGTATGCCTCGACTTCGTATGCTAGAATCCGGATTTTAGGTAAAAGCCCCCCATTTTCAACACCAAGACCTTTTGTTTGCATCTCCAACAGCTGAAATATGCTATGTTTCATATGGTAATGAGTTGACTTTTTCATCTGAAATCTATGGATGATGAATCCATAAGTAAGGAAAGCTATATGACGCTTCACATGAATCACTACTTATTAATATCAGAAGTGGTTCTTCCACTGCAGTCAATTGGTTTATTGGCAGTAATTGTTAACTGATTCCATATGGCTGCATTCCTTTTTCTCTTGGCATGCAGATCCTGGGTGTTGTCTGAAGTTGAAAGGTGTGCTTCCTGGAAAGTGAAAAATTTCAAGGTCTATTTGTGCAATCAGTCTGTGATATTCTGTCTGGAGAACTGTGTTGAAAATCATTAAACTAATTCTGCCTTGTTATGCTTATGTTTTAAATGTTTGAATCTCAAAGTTGTGGTAGTTTGCTTAAGCATATTCAGTTATGTTGTGTCCAAGCATCTTAGTTCTCTTGCTAGTGAAATGCAGTCATCTGGGATTCTAGACGCTTTCATTGTAGAACCTACAAAAATCACTTCCTGGTTTAAATTGGCTGCCTTTGTGCTACCATCAAGACAGTATATAAACAAACACACGAGAAGGCATTCTGGGGAATACTGTCTGAACGTTCTCGTTGCTTAAATAGTAGCCAAGGTTAATTTTCAGCAAGCAAGCTGATGTCACTTCTGTGTATGAAAAACTGACTTGACTATGCTTTAAGAGTGTAGATGGATAATACACATGGTTATCTAAAATTTGGTTTTGCCAGAAAAGCTGAGCAATTGCTGCTGGTCATTTGTGTTGAGATAATACGCTAGCTCATCTTCACTATTAGCCGCATGTTTGTGATTTCAAGAAGGGATTGATCAGTATAAAACAAACCGAAAGAGCGATACAGCTTTTGTAAAAAGGTCTGTACATTGATTACTGTGTGCTGTATATTCTCTTTTAATTGAGTCCCACAAAATGTGTTATGATATGCACTGGATGCTGCTGGTTCTGACAGCAGACTGAAGTAGTGGGTGGAAGGTGGTTTGAGTTGCTTGGTTTTCCTTTCGATCCAGCATTTTCACTGCTGCTTTTCTCTGCAGTCACTGTGCTTCTCTTGCTTTGATTTCCCAAAGGAAGATAAAACTGTCCCACTTCGTACAGCACTTTTATGTATAAAGAAGGCCTTTAAACACCTGTTTGTTATTACTCCCAATGGTAAATACTATACCAAGTATTACCATGTCTTTTCTGCTGCTGAAAGGAAAGAGGAAGAAGTATTTTAAAAGAGTGGTTCCTTGAGCAGTAGAAGCATTGCTTTTAGTTTTTTTTCTTTTTCTTTTTTTTTGTGTGTGTGGGTTTGTTGGGATTTATTTCATTTTTTTTAAATTTCAAGGGTGGTTGTAAGCTCTAATGGAATTTTTTTTTAGTGGAGTCTCCTGTTTTTGTGGATTGTCTAATGTCTGACAAGGTCTTAATGCATTCTGAATCCTTTCCCTTGGTGATGACGCTGACAATATCTAGATTTCATGAACTTAGCATTTTACAGGTATCTTTGAGAATTCTACACCTCTGACAAATTTGGTTGGATTCAGCCAGCCAGTTTCCAAGTGRAGGAACACCCACCGAACCATCCCACCACACACACACACTTCCTGTATGAGACTGATTTGCTTCACAATTTGGGGTAAAATATATTAAGTTTTTCCTCAACATTTGAAAAATTTTCCTTCAGATCAGTGTCTTTTTTTCCTTTAGTTGATAATGAAATCTATTTTCCTCTGTTTCTAATGTATTTTATCCTGCTTTCTTTTCTCTTTACCTGCTCTTTCATAGCTCTTTTTTTGTTGCTTTCCGTGGTGGATGTGCTTTATCTCACAGTGAGCCCTGTGTTTTCTGTTGGTTTTTCTTCCTCACAGAAAATGATGCATGTAATTCTGCTTATTCTATTTTTTCTCTATGTTTTTTAATACTCTTAAATTGCTATCAGCCCACTTGCATATACACTCACTAATCCACCAAGATCTGTAAGTCTGCAGTTTGGAGAAAGGAAAAAAAAAGGCATGATACTTATCAGACAGAGAATTGAACTAAAATATGAGGGCCTATTGTCTGTGGGAAATACAGCATTTGAAAGAAAACTAGTTTTTTTGCCTTTGTTCCTATGTTTTTGGCTGCTGAGAAAAGGTATCATGATGGAAGTCTTATCAGGTTAGTCTTGCTGCATTTGGATTGGGCCCTTTCATAAGCACCTGCTTCTGTGTCTGATGCATCTCAATGTACTCTAATTTAACTGCTTGTGGAGTGAAGCACCGTTTATAACTCCCGCTCTGCTACTTCTACTGCCTCGGAGCCTCTGCCTGCTGCAAGGGTGATAATACCTCTTTTCCAGTTTTTGTTTTTTTGGACTATGTCCCGGATTCTGAAAGATACCAAGGCGCCAGATTGCAAAAAGAGTTCTCTGTTCCAGTACATCTGTGAATCAGTCTCTTCAAGTTTTTTGGAAGGGATCTTGAGGTTGTCTGACAGAGATTACATGGTACATATTTCATGTTTACAAGGTGTGGTTTTGAAGGAAGAATGATATGGGATAAGACTGGAGCAACTTAGGCTGTCATACTTATTTCAGATGACTTTGCAAACAAAGTAGTATTTGTTGCAGAGCCACCTCTTCCCTGGAGGATGGAAGCTGTGCAGCTTCTTCAAGCTACTCAAGTGAGTATGCAGTGCTGTGGACTGCGTCTTGTAGCACAAGCTGAACGAACACTGTGTTGGAGAGGCAGCAAAACTAATTATAGACTTCCAGGAATATAAACTCAATTAGCATAATTACAAATTCTGATATTGTTAATGCTGGATTTCTTAATTCTCTGAAAAATGGTTTTTTAATCAGTTAAAGGACAGAAAATGTCATCAAAAGTGTATACGTTTCTAAAAATATGTGCCTCTATTTTTGGGGGAGGCTAGATTGATAGGTTGCTTATACTAGTCTGTTGGTGTAGTAGATTACCTTTTATATTCGAAGAACTACAGAATAACAAATATAGTTACATTTAACAGAGCACTTAACAAAGAAATAATGGATGGTTTTCAATGAGTTCATACCTTTCTGTTCGTTGACTTTTTAGTTAGATGCTATGGTTGTGACATGAATTTAGTCTTCTGACAGCTGACTCCATGCAGAAGTAAAATATTATAAATGCCCTAACAGTATGACATTTAAAACTTATTAGAAAACAGGAATCTATTCTAAAGCCAGGTGTTGGTTTTTGGCATATAATAAAAGGCATTAAATGCTGTTGAAGCATTTTTTATGTCTAGGGCATTTGTACTGTCTTTTCCCCTTTTTTCCTGCTCTGTGGTAAGGTGTATTCATTTTCTCCAAGTGTTAAGAGAGTGTCTGTTCTCTGTTTCTCTCTTGTTTTCACAAATTTGGAGAACAAATTTGGTAGAAAATCGGTCAATAGATTTTAAGTTACTGAAGGAGAGTTTCCAACAGATACTCTGCAAGGAATCTCATAAACTTTGCCTAGGGAAGAGGTCTGGAAATCTTTGGGTGCTCTTAATGAAAAAATACGCACACGTAATTCTCATCCTTTACAATCACAATTGCCTGTAGATAGAAGAATGTGATAACAACAAAGACTGATGGTAGACTCAGTAGTACTAACTAAAGTTACTGATGTAGTTAGTACTGCTTCTGCAATGACAAATGTGGCTCACTAATTTACCAGGGATTTTGATTGCAATAGTAGCGTAGCAGATTAAATTTGAATATAGTTCTAATTTGCATATACTTTTTAAAGGTGTAATTGAAGGTTCCTCACACCAGGCTATTAAATGAAAAAGCCATGATATGAGAGGTAAAATATTTTCATGGATCACAAAAATCTCCGAGAGGAAATAAAAAAAAAATTAAGTTATAAGGGGCTGGCTTAATGTTTTCTCTTAAATATTGAATAGGAGCTATCCAATATTTTCTATTAATCATATGTAGAATTTGATTTGTGAAGTAGAATTATTTACTGAGGATTTTAAACTGTTTAATCAAATTCACAAGTACTGGAAAGGTCACCTGAGAAGTCTAAGCGAGCTTGGTAAAAGGACAGCGCAATGACATGTGAAACTGCTTGTTGGTACATGCAAACCAGGGTGTTTTGGAAGTAGAAAATAAGATTCCACTTATATGTCTTCAGAGTTTCTAAATTAACAGTGTTACTATAACAAAAAAAATTTGAGCAGTATTACAGTTCGCTAAGGTATGGTCACCCAATTTATAGCTGTAATCAGAAGTGGGCAGAAGAACATAGAGAAGGAGCTGTCATTGTGTACAAATTCATTAATTCTTATCTGCTATTCAAAGTTATTAACTGTCAATAACTTTAAAAGAGATAAATTGCAGTATTGTAAAGAGTTTGATGCAAAGGGTACGGCAGAATTTTTCAAGGGAATAAAAAGATTGGCATTATTTACCTAAGGAAATGAAAGATCAAAAAAGTGAGGAATGGGTTATAAAAYAGATGTGAATTTATGTTCTCCAATAGCAGATGTAAAAGCAAAAAAACCTGCAACCAGTAAAAGGCAATTTATTGAAGCCATACATTTTTTGTGGGGAGAGGGGAATTGAGACTTTTTCCCCATATCCACTAAATGTACCTGTATTTCTCTCCATATATGTGTATCTGTATGTCTGTCTGTCATTCACCGCTACTAATTCTCTTGAATACACAGAACCAGCTTAAACTCCTTGCATTATTTGCTTCAAATCAATAACTTGAACTTTGTTCTTTCTCAACAGAGATGACTGCTCAAATAAATTAATGTTCATTGCATTCTAACTATAAAGACTCAGTTTTCTATAGCTGAAATAAATGTTGTAATTTCTGGGCTTCGGAGTAACTTTCTGGCTGTTTGATGTAATGAACTATTTTACACAAAATGAAGCACTCCAAACCAGAGGGATAACGAGTGAAACTCCTACATCAATAGATTGAATATGGGAATGGCTTGTAGTATGGGGATGGCAGGTTTGAACAAAAATCATGAATAAAAATTGATTTATGAAAGCAAGGTGTCTTAGACCAGTCCAGCAAGTTTACAAGGGCCCTTTYTCAGTGTGGAGTCTTCTTTCAGACTAACTCTTTTGTCCGGTATCTGCAGTGCGTAGTAGATGACTACGTTATGGAACACTGAAAGAGTGATTGACACTAAGGTACTTTACTGGCAGTATTTGTGCTAAATACTACATTGAAATGGCTTGTCCAGCAGCACCCAGTTGCCAGTTCTGATGTAATGGCTATGGAGTGGCCAAAATCAGAGTTGGCAGATGTATTTCTCCAACATGACACTGTTCATGGTTTGAGAATCTTTTACCTTCCAGGCACATTGAGGTTCACATAGATAGTCTGACAGATCAGCTGTACCAGATAAGCAGTTTTCTACAAAAAGTTCTCATCATAAAACAAAATAGTGCCCTCCACAGTGGCACAGGAGGGCATAGGTCTGCAAGTAATTGAAAAAACAACAATTTAGGAAAATCACAAGTCATTTGTAACTTGATAATATGTGTGAACTTAAGTAGTTCAACCAGCTCTTGTAAAAGTGGTGTGCAGAGTCAGCTTTTCAGTAAAAAAAGGAAATGCTTAACTTGTTAAATCTTGTTCAGCCACTAGCCACTGAATGTGTGTTCAGAAATGCTTAGAGAGGTCTTTTAACTCTCAAATGGTTTTGCCTTTTGTTGATATGAAAGGAGAAGGCTGTAATTGTCAAACTTTCCCAACTGTGATTCCATGTGCAGTTGTGAAACTTAGCAAGCTTGAGAGCACAGCTAAAAATACATAGATACTCCTTCTTTGGAAGCCTCTCTTCAGGAACAAATTGTGTAATTTGTGAGGAAGGAAATTTCGGTTGTATGCCACCCAGCTACACAGTATGGCAAATGTTAGTCTCTGCGGGTAATACAAGACAGTGGTATTTGTTACATCTTAATACTCAGAGCAAACTGCTCTGGTTGATCCTGTTTTGGGCAACCTCAAATGTTCTATGACTAGATGATCTTCATAGTAGGAGGAAAAATTTATCTTACAGTTAATTCAGGAGAAGTGGTAGGTGGCCTAGACTGCTGTAGAGGTGGTAATTGCATTTTGATCTGAATTTGCTCTTATGAAAATGCATCAAAACTGATACAACATGTATT
Source organism: Amblyornis subalaris (assembly GCA_018881555.1). Classification (NCBI taxonomy): domain Eukaryota; kingdom Metazoa; phylum Chordata; class Aves; order Passeriformes; family Ptilonorhynchidae; genus Amblyornis; species Amblyornis subalaris. The sequence continues at coordinate 18,664,004 of JACAXG010000002.1, read as the reverse complement.
TGGTGTTGCAGGGTCCTACACTGCAGCTGCAGAATGGCATTATATGGCAGAATGCATACACATATCAGTCGTATTCACTGATGAATGTCATATTCACAATGAGCTGATGTTACTCCACAGTCTTGAAGATTCGAGACTGTTATGCCAAGGAAGCTTCCGATGTGGCTATTTACTGGAAGCAAAGCTGTCTGCATCCCCAGGCAAGACAACGAGATGCATTCTGTGGCTCTGGCTAGCATGAGTGGTCTACTGAAAAAAAGCCCCGGTGTTAATAAGGAGTTAACAGAACAGGAGAGGTTCTGTCCAATTCAGTCCGAAAAGAATGTACTGTCTACCAGCTATGATGTTTCCAGTAATGGAAGTCAGATATTAGGGATTATCTAAGTCTAACCTATCTAGCTGGACTTTTATCCATTCTACTTCTAACTATAGAGACTGTATTTCCTTGCCTAGAAAATGAAAGTTTTATTAGCAAGGAAAAAGATTTCTGTTCATACTGTTGGACTAATAGAGGTCCAGTTCTTGTTGGAGGAGAATTGGACCTCTCTTCCGTACCTGTCGCTGCTCTGCTGGTCAACACATTATTTTATTTCAGGATGACAAGCTCTGGACAGGTTCTTATTCCTCATATATGGTCATCTGTCTGATCTGCAGGAAAGTTCAGAGTGGTGCTTCATGTCTCAAATCTTTACAAGTACTGGCAGGATTCATAAAAAAATTGATAGTACTGATATTACATTGAAGGGGAAAAGGAACCAATTGCGGTAGATAGGACTGATTCTTAAGATCTATCATATTTGATAGAGTCTTAAAGCACTAACATATTTATAGGCTGTCTTCTAGTAAACTAGGTTCCTCACAAGTTTACTATCTGCTTATTCAATAGAGATCTGATCAGTCGCAAAAAGTTCTCTTGAAACCTGTGGACCATTCCCTTGAGTGTCTGATGATTTGCTTAATTTAGCATAGCATGTAATACTTGGAAAGACTTTCTTGTAGTGGATCACTGTGGCTCAATGATGGGACATCTTAATAAATGTGTATAAATTTGTGACCTAAAATTTTTCTAAATTCTAAGCTTCTGAAAGCAACTCACCATGCTCTCTGTCTAGATGCTAGAGAGTTCCCATGGGAAATAGCTGCTTAATGATCAGCATTGTCCTAAAGTAATACTTGGTAAGCAAGTTTCATGTAGAATAACTCATTGGTAGAGAAAAATCCTTGTACTTTGAATACTTTCAGACTCTTGCCCTGTCACATAAAACAGCCCCATAGTTCTACCTTTCATTGTTCCTGGGAATACATTGAAAAGCAAAGCCATTTGTATATAGAAACAATTTAAATGGGTCATCTTCTGTGCCTGAGCATTTTCAGAAATGTAGGTGCTTTCTGATAGCTCAGTGCTTGCATATGGAGCGGTGACTACCAAGGCTGATTTTAGAGCCTGAATGTGGTAAGAAGCAAGTGTTTCGGGTTTTTGGACTCCTAAACCATATTCTAGCCCATCCTTGATTATAATGAGCTTCTTTACTAATAGTAATCTTTCTCTTTGAAACGGTCTGTATCATTACAGAAAGTCTTTTTAGAAAAAAATATTAACTTTATTAAGCAAAGAGATAAGGATGTGGTTTTAAAATAGAGACAGTTGGAAAAAAAGCCTTAAGAGCTGTATAATGCAGTCATAAAACATGTTAGATGTTGATGTACTGTTCTGGTTTTTGGTCAGTTTTTGTTTGGATGCATGTTTGCTGGAGAGAGCTAAGGACGCTGCTTGATGGTAACCTAGAAGGCTGAGAGTCTTTTAAGGACAGATTCTTCTCTACCTGTTTTGTGTCTCCTTTTTTCAGGAATTCGTGAGCTTATGTTGTAACACTTTCAAACATGCACTATAAGACTTTTTAACCTTGATTTCCCACCTTCCTCAGAATTCTGACTTCTAACGTGAGGATTTTACTGTATGGGGTTTTATTACTTGCAGCTTGCATATATACCATTTTTGCAGGTTAGCACTTTCAGTTAATTTTCAAGATATTATGTCCATTTAGATCCCAAGACACATCTGTTAGCTTTATTTTTAGGGTGCTCAGCAACCTCTAAGCTGGAGTTGCAGACACAATGATGGATGGTTTTGATTTCATGTAGAAACAAGACCAGCCATTTGGACGTTTTTGTTGAAAGGATTCTAGAGAAGCCTGATTCACCGCTGCTTGGGAACAGTACTTTGATTCCGAAGAAGCACTTCAGAAAAATATATATTGTRTGTGACTGTTGGAATGTTGAAATATCTGGAGCCTTATAGAAAGAAAATGTGTGTTAAGTTCTCAGAGTTACAGCCCTTCAAAAAGTGCAGACATTTTCAAATGCTTAAAACAGACAATGAAACATTTGAATATAATTATGATAAACATACTGTTGTTCAGATTGGCGTGGGGTTTTTTTTCTAACTTTCTTAATTAAAATTTATACCTGGTACAAGCTGGTCTCACTGTAGTGCTTGTATTAATTTTGGCTAGAATTATGCAAGCCTGGGAGATAAGATTTAAGAAGTGACATGCAGATCTATTTAAAAAATATAAGATCTGGAGGATGTATTGTGTGTCCTAACCACTGAGTCATGCACTAATGCTTGCTCTTTTTCTGCTCTTGTGAATCTTGGATGGTTTCGTGCTTAGTGGAACAACGGAAAAGGGAAGGTGAATAGTATTCCAATTTGTGTTGTCTATAATGTATTTTTAATATATGTATTCTCCCTCACAGGAAGTAGGAGATATGCTTTTGAACTCCCAGAAAGCCAAGGAAGATGCTTCTTCTTAGTAGGGGACAGACCTAACATCAAAGATGGGTACCCTGTCTCCTGGCCACATTTTGAAAGAGGAAGTAAGGACGGCTGCTTCATTTTTTTAAGGAATGAGTGTAAGCAGCTGTGTTCATCTTCAGTGGATAGAGAAGGTTGCCTGTAGGTTTAAATCTGACAGATGAAAACTAGGAAGGGGATGGAATATAAAATTTACCTGTCTTTACTGTCATGCATAGATTTTTAGATTTACTGTATGTCGGTAGCCTAGAAGAGGTTAAGAGAGGTTTCTTCTCTGAAAGGCAGTCCATACTGTTGTGGGCAATATGATGGGGCTGAGGCAGTGCTGGCTCATTTCCAGACACCTGAACAGATAGCTGTCTTCAGCTGTCCGAGTAAGTGTACTGTAAATGTTTTATTAGATCTAGGCTTTAAAAGTATGGTCAGATTTGACTGAACTGTATGTAATGCAAAATTGCTTGACACAACATGTAAATAAAAGCAAGGTGGAGTGGGGTTTTTTTTGTTTGTTTGGGGGGTTTTTGTTGTTGCTTGGTTGTGGTTTTTTGTGAGAATAAAGCTGTCTATGCAGTACTGAAAAAATGTATCTTTTAAATGGAAGCTGACGCACTTAGGTCTGTGGAAATGGAGTCATAGCATCTATTTTTTAATGTATTTATTAGAAAAACTAAGTATGTCTCAAACTAAACACTGCTCGTGGTTTGGTTTTTTTTATACCTGCCCTCTTCCTAATATTTCTGTATGGAGTGAAGTAGTTAGATGTGTTTTGGGTACTTTAGATTTATTTTATAGCATATTAGTAGTCTTGAATGGTGGTTGGAGACAGACAAAAATTAAGCTGACCGGTAACTGTCGTATCATGGCTTGGTAGGGAATGACAATTGTTAGGCTGTGCAAACATGTTTCATGTATGATTATAAACTTCTCTCCTTCACCTGAACTCCAGTCTCAGAAAGATCATGTTCTTTCCTGGATGTACGAAGTTTAAAATCACGCTGTTTTCCTCTCAATCTTCTAAATATGGCACCTCCATAAGTGCTGATGTACTGTCAGCTTTTTTATTGCAAAGGAGCATGAATTTATGAAGGTGATATATTTGAAGGTGATCATAGGCAGCAGAGAGACTTTGAGCAAAAAATTCCAGACCTATCAGTGTTGTTCCCCCATTTTCAGTGCCTGATATCCTTAAGCTTCTCTTCCTGGATTTGCTGGTCTGCTGCAAACCTTGACTGCTGTGATGCAGCTAATAAGAGTGTATATAGAACTTTTTCTAAAACAAGTAGTTTTCAAACCTTTTTACTTGAAGCTGCTGAGCATCTGTTTACTTCATTTTGAGAAATACTGCCTTGGTTTGACTATCCCTGCTTGGTTGCACCTCTGTGCATACCCGCAAAACAGCTGAGAATGAGGAATGCACAGAGGCAATAGGTTCACTGTCTTTCAGTGGAGAAAAGAAGGTGGAGTGGAGAAAAGCTGCTGCTTTTCTAAAGGGCAGTGATGAGCTTCCCTTAGAGAATGCCATCTAATGCCTTTCTTCTCACCTCAGCACTTTGCCATCCATGGTCTGTCACACCTACCCAAAATGGCCCCGGAGAGAGGCTGATCTGTAAGGGGAGATTATGCTTCAGTGCAACATTAAAAGCCCCTCAGATTGAAAGCTGCTGTCATGGAGAAAGAGATCTCTGCAGATGTTGTGTGACTGCTGCTTTTTAGTAGCTGAAGAGCCTGAGTCACTTTAATGTTCTGTTGTGACATGTATATAATGGATATTTCATGGAATTCATAAGTTACTCTTCGTCAGAACATTTTGAACTTCAGGTATTAGAAACTAATTGAAGTGAACATTTCACTTCAGCCCTTGCTGACCTCTGCAATCCACGTTACTGCTTGAAATAGTAGTTGCATTCACTCAGCCATTAAACAACTTCTAGAGCTGTACTCTGATCTCAAGAGTGTAGTTCTCTTAATGGCTTTTTTTTTGAAGTTGGCCATAAAAAAAGACAACAGCTACCGTCAGAAGTATTAAGCAGTAGTGTGCAATGTGAACAGGCTAATTTAACTTACTCCTAAATATAATTCTCCTAAAAATAACTACTCCAAACAATAAAAAATGACATCAGTTGGCAGCATGTTTTAGCAGATGTTGACAAATGTTGACTTCTACTTTTTGAGCTTTTAGATAAAAAATGTAAGCAAAAAATAACAGAAAAAAAAATTTTAAAAAATTTAAACTCTTCTTAGTAGATGTTGTTGCTTATTACACTGTCTTTTTCTGGTTTTTATGTCAGATGAACACTAAAAATAAGCATATAATTTTTCTTCTGATTTTTTTTTTCCTCATCTTACCATTGTCTTCTCTTTTCTACAAAATGGCAATGTTTTGCTTGCTGAGGCTCTAGTTTGAGCAAGAGAAAACAGCCTCAGTTGTGGAATAAGTTACTGTTCACACTTACCTTTTTGTTCCTTGCTAAGTGAGGCGGTAAATAAAATGCTTTGTTCTCTTTTTGTGGTAGAGGTAAGACTTGTCTGCACGATAAAGTAGAATAATGACATGCAGGACTTGTTTTAATGTGTAGATATCATACACAAGGCTAGCCAAGTAAATGTATTACAAAATCTTAGAGCTGGCATCAAGCCTTGCTTGCCTACATTGGTGGGTCACTTTAATGGATGTGGAAGGCCTAATAATTTTAACAGCCTAAATATTGAGTTGTAAATTAAAGTTATTGGTTGAAATTTTTTTCTAATTGCTATAAATAGTAATAAAGAATTTCTTTCCATTGTTATTCTAGTTGTGAGGCTTATCACTCTTTCAAGTATTTTAAAGGTTGGAGTGCTAAAGTGATGTGTTACACTGCTTATTTTCATAAGCCAAAGTTCATCATTATATACATAAGCAAAAAACTGCATTTAATAAGGGTTGAATTTTAAACTGAAAGGTAGAAATTTGTATCAAGATAAAGAAGATAGCAAAGGAATAATGTTTCACCTGTAAATTCTAGAATGTAAGGACAATAAACATTTTATTTTATTTGTAATAACGAGTATAATTTAAAGAGCTAGCGATAAGGCACATGATGTGAGTCTTGGGGCTGTCCCATGCAGGGCCAGGAGTTGCACTTTGACGGTCCTAGTGGATCCCTTCTAGTTCAAAATATTCTGTTATCTGTGATTCTGTGACATGAAGAGAAGGTAAAATTTGCTGTCGGAATTTTGAAATCTTGTGTCACATGTTAATTTTTTTTTTTTTAAATTACCAACAACTCTCCTACATATGGGGATTGTTTTGAGGTGTGTTTTTACTTCGTGATATGTAAAGGTGGCTCAGGAAAGAAATTTTTAGCTAACTCAGTGCATTTGTTTATACCCAGGACGTGAAAAAAATATTGTTCTAAACAAAACTTTGCAGTTACTGTTTAAAAGATTTGTTTATGCTTTCATTGTTGGCAGAACTCTATTTAGAGATAACAAAATAAAACCATAATCCTGAGTGAATTTTTTTTTTTTTATTGTAACAGTCTTATGAAAATAAAGATGCACAAGGTTTGACAAGTCATCTTTGGTAATAGGTGATGTGTGTGCAAAATCCTAAAGGATTGCTGTGTGACCATTCACAACTATAATATATATAAATATCATGTAAGAGCTCTTAGCATTTATAGTGGTTGTAATGAAAGGCAAACAGAACTTTTAGAGCTTCTCTGCTCTCTTTAATGCCTGGGCAGCAGTGTTATTGTGGAATAAAACTGGTTTCATCTTATTATTATCTCAAGACTGGAAGAAACCAATAACTACAAATGAGGTTTAACAGCTGAAAAATAGGATTTGGAAAAGTATAGGAAATTACTAACAAGAACAGTGAGCAGTCTCAGGATCATGTTGGCAGTTATGTTCCAAAAGAAATTTGCTCAGGTTCCCAACTGAGTCTTGAAAATTCTGCCACCAAATTAAAGGAAGCCTTGAGTGCTGTTGTCTGCAATAATAGTCTCATTCTGGATATTGCTAAATCACCATTATAACACAATTTATGTGGACATCTCGGGAAACCATTTTTTGAAGTATTACAGCTTTTTGTAATGAGCCAGATTTAGCGAAAGAAAATACAATCTTGAAATCTGCTAAGATGGTGTGCAAAATAACCTCTTTACTCCCAATTTGTTCTTCCCTTATATGTCAGTTGACATGTTCAAGTGAAATCCTGTCTTTCAATAAACTTGTGCTTTTTATGTAGAATACATAATTCTTCCTGAAAAAGGAAGCTTAATATTTGTCTGCTTCTCAATGTATTTGTTTTTTCCTATTAGTAGTTATTAGAACACTTCAAAGTGGAAAATCAGAATCTAAACCTTGTCATATTCCTTTTGTTTCCAATTACAGACTGTGGCTAAAGCAGTTTTGCCACAAGAAGAAAAAGTTTGGTTTAAGGGCCTCTTGTGCTAACACAACTACACAGATGGGCTGTGGGTGGGGATGAGAGGGGGAGATTTCAAAGTTCTTTTCCCGAACCTGGTCTTTGGGAAGAAAACAGATGACTACTGATTAAGAAAAAAACCAAATCACTAAGTAAGAGGCGAGTGAAAACTTGTAGCTAAAAAGCCACCAACAAAATGCCCCTCCTCACCTAAAAGGCTGAAACAAGAACACAGTCTAGTCAGTCATAATTTGAATCCACTATTTTGACATTTTTTTTTGTTTTCAAAATGTGTTCTATCTACTTAATTTCTGTCTCTCCTTGGAAAAAAGCTAAACCTGACAAGTGATGAGAAGGGGGAGTATGATCACCGTCATACTTAGCAATTTGTCCTACTGACATCAAGATGACAACAGTTCTGCAAACATGAGGAAACCCCTGTTGTGGTCAGTCTGCCATGTGTAAAAAAGAGAAAGATTTTTCTGGTTCCTTTCAGCATGGAATGAGAATGATGATGTCCATAGTTGTGTGTGATCACATCCTGGTGTGATGAAGCTGCCAGACATGGATAAGTGGGATCAATAAATGGCATTATTTATTAAGACACTGAAGTTAATCATCAAGGTGAAATGGGTGAAGCAGTGCAGCTAGAAACTGTAGGCAAAAGTCAGATGGAATAGGAAAAAAAAAGGCATTAGTGATGTTTTCAAATGCCTACAGAGTTTGAAGGGCATTGGAGGCTTCTGTGTGATTTCTCCCTTAGGAAAATTAACTTTAAAAACTGCCTATGTTTCTCTTAAATTATTTAAAGCCCCCACCCTTTTGAAATTGGTAGTAAAATTCTCAAGGTTTTCTTTAATGATGTATTGAATGTTGATAGACAGCTTTATATATATATATATGTATTTAGATGTAGATTGCATCCACTGTGAAGGAAGCTGAAAGAATGGAGAGGGATTGACGGATAGAAGATATACTATAAGAAGGAAGTGAATCTGGGAACTGGAAAAGGGAGAAAGGAAGATAAATCTGATGTGTATATAAACAATTTAGGAAAACAGGAATGGTGGAGGAGCTTTGGAAGAAAGCTCAAGCATGCTGATACGTACATTTGAGAAGAAATAGAGAATAGCAGTTAGGGAAAGGAAAATAGCCTACTTTCTGGGAAACAACATCCTGTATACAAATATAGTCAGTGGAAAATATGATTAAAAATACAATTGAAAACAAAGTGGAAGGAGAAAAGCAAGCAGAGAAAGGTAACAAAAAAAATACTAAGGACGCAGGGGATCAAAATGCAGATGCTTCCTAAATCAGGGTCTTATTTAAGAAAATAAAACCACCTGAATTTACAAACAATCTTACAAAAACGTGAGGGAAGGAAGAGGGTTATGGAATACAAAACTAAATTAAACTTGAGCCTTGGAACCCTAAGCAGACCTGAAAGGCCCGAAGGTATAGTAGAGCTTATTTATGGGCAATATTTGTTTTATTCGAAGAACTTCTAGACAGACTAATATCTTGTTAGCCATTGTTGTTCATCCTACAGTCTTAGAATATCAGTTAGGTTTTCATTTTACCTCCTGGCAGATGCTTTTTTCCTTAAAGATAACAGCACAAGGTTTTTCAGAGCCAGTTATTTAAGTGTGGGTATGAGGCTTCAGTGTCTTGTGTCAACAATCTGCACAAAGCCTCAGCAGTGTCTGGTTTTAAGAACGTTATGCAATCTGAAACTTTATGACTAACTTTGGCTAATATGTTGTATAAAACTCTTGCACTGTGGACATTGAACTTGAGGCAGAAACCCTGTCTCTGTTTCTCTTCTATGTCTGTATTTTGAAAAAAGTATGGATTTTATATGGATATAATGTTTTAATTTTAATATATAATATTTGTATTTTAATATCTATAAGGCTCATTGAATTTCAGAAATGTGCTTGTTAGAATGTAGACTGTCAAGAAACTCTTGAGGTACTGATTTCATTAAGCAGTCCCTGCTGATGGTTGTTGCGTTCAAGGCATCCTGCAGTTGTGTGGTCTTACAGTAAGCAGGATTGGGTACTTATCTAAGGTCTTTTTGTTTGGTTTATTTTCTGGATTATATTTCGCTTGGATTAATATTCTGTTCTTTCAGACAATTTTACCTGCATGCTTGAAGTAGAAACACAAGGCAAGAAACTGCAGGATTTCTATCTGTACTGCTTAAAAATTGGTTGTTAAATTATTACCAAAGTATTCATTGTAGATTTATGCACGACATTTCCAAGAATTCTTGTCGAATCTATTTCTGCACTTGTGAAATCAAGGAGGCCTTGCAATTGATTTCAATAGAATCAGGCTCCTTATAGAAAGAAGTAGAGTGGGAAAGCTGAGTGGCTGGAGGGAATTCCTGAAGTTTCTCTTTCAAGACAGAAGTTGTCTTTTTCATTCTCATCACAGTACACTTAATTTTAAACTAGCGGAGTAAGAAAATAAGGCATCTGTGTAGATTTGGAATTGGACTTTACACATCCATTGGGCTTTCGTCAGAAATAATTGTAATTAGTGTTCTACACAGAACATTCTTTCTAAAATCACAGCTATAACTTGTCATTATTCTTCTTAAACTTGGACTGTTTTTCAGATGAAAATAATTCTTGTAAATATGTTATTTCAAACTGGAGACACCCTATTCTGTGAATCCTTTGAATTAACTTAATTGTAAATATGACATTATCGATGGGGAAGCCTTATAAATGAACTTGGAGATGATGGAGTTTGAAATAAAATAGGCAATAACAGTGACAGTTAAAATGAAATAAGATTTTATGCTGCTAGTTCTGTAAGATGGTAGAAAGATTATTCTAAAATCTAACAAGCAGTTTGCATGCACAAGTTGGTTATCAGTAATCTGATGCCATGTCAAACAGATGTCTGTAATTGTTTATTTTTCGAGAAGAATTAAATGCATAGTTTACAATAAAAGGTTAAAGTAATGCTGGGGGAAGGAGTGAGGGCAGGGAGTTTGTTTTGTATTACGTTCTTCTCAGAAAGTAGTCCTTTAGTACATCATCAGGACTCTAATTCAGACCATTTGTTTGCGTGTTATATGCCTCAGCTGATGAGAGACATTTTATTTTGGTAGTAATTCCAATCTTTCTTCCTGTTTCATTTTGTATTGAAACAACTTCTTTAAGGGGAGATAGCCCTGCAATTCTTAGATAATTACTATAACACCAGGAGAATTTGTTAAATTTTTCCATATATGCCTTTCCCTATTCTTTTAATCCCTTAGCAGTTTTAAAGTCTTTCCATAAGACAAAACCATAGTTGTGATGAGTAGGGAACTCGCCCTATGTAGTCCAGACCCCTGTTGGACTCAGAACTATGTAATTTGCTGTTATTAAATTGCTCCTGAGTCCTTTTGGCTGAAATGCTCTAGCTTGCCTAGTCTGCTTGGAGGTTGAATTCTCAGCCCTTTACCATCCAGGGGGGTCCTCTCCAGTTTCCTGATGGTCTTTTTGAAGTCACAACCAAAACCAGTATTCTAGGTTTTCCCTGCTAGTATTGAGTTAGAGGCAGAATGGTAACTTTTCTTTCGTTTGGTCTTATTTCTGCCTTGTTATTTTTCTCCCTAATACAGCCCAGTGTGCCATTTGCCTTATTTGTGATGAAAAAGCATTGTTGGCTTGTCTTCAGCTTAGGGTCTGTTGCAACCCTCAGGTCCTTCTCAGCAGGGCTGCCACTTGCCCTGTCAGCTGTCAGCCTTATCTCCTTGTACTGACACAGTTTCAGATGACTCATTCCTCAAGTTTTTCCATGTCATTCCTTTTATTATTATACAAAGAGTTTGGGTATGGGGTTTTGTTTGGGTTTTGTTTGTCTAGGGTTTTTTGGGGGGTGGGTCCATGTATAAACAGGATCAGAATTAGATGTCCTGTACAACTATTCTTACAATCTGTGATAGTTTAAAGATGACTCAGGAATCAAGCACTTGGCAAAGTGAAGGAAAAATGGTCCTGAACATCTTGAACGCCCAGTCCCGAAAAGGCTTCCTTAGATTTATATCTTAGAGAAGAAGGCAAAATTTCCAAACTTGTAAATTAACAGGAAAAAGAATATGTCTCTTTTAATTTTCATCTTTGCAGTGATGAGAAGTCATTACTACTGAACAGCTGTATAGTGTTGAAAATTCTGGAATTTCTTAGTAGTAGCCCCAGCAGCAGTTACACAATCACTTTAACCTGGTATTACTCTGTGTTGGCCTTTGAGGATGTCATCCCAGTAGAGATTGTCCATCTATATACATGTTGAATCTTTTTTATAGATGAATATATAACCCCTTTTTGGGGATGTGTATACCATGACCTTTCAGATGAGGAAAAATGAACAGATATGTCAAAAACAGTGTTACAGTCACATTGTGAATATTTGCAGTAAAACCTGCTTCATACCCATGTAGTTCAAATACATTTATCATCATACTTTGTTTTGATTAATACAGTTAATATTGGTATTCTTTTTACATAAATAATGAGGTCAAACTAAGCCTCTTACCATGTTAAGTATTTCTTTTGAAGATAAAATTTGAACAGAGAGTGGAGGAATGAGGTCTGATAGATTTGTGTGTGAAGGAATTAATTTTTGTTAATCTTTTGTTCATGAAAGTTTTAAAAGATGTTTTCTGACAACCTAATCTAGTAGTTTATTTTTCTATAATATTGCAGCCAAAATTAAAGGCATCCATCATAGTGATGTAGATAAATAAAGAAGACATTCCTCACAAAGTTATTACTACAGGCTAATGTTCATCTAGTGACATAGATAATAGTAAATAATTTGAATAATGTGCAGACAGAAAGTTACTGTGAGATGAAGAATGCAAGAGTATTTTGGTCTCCAAAATAGGCATTAAAATGTATACAAATAAAACTTTCCTGTGATTCTGATGGTTTTGTTACTGTTTAACAATTAGTACCACAGGATTAAGACCTAAAGTGCTTCTATTCGGTAGATACATGACAAATGCTGGTAGTAGCAAAGCAAGCCTCCTGCCCACACACCAAATGTTGTTACTTGCTTTCAATTCACATTTAACATAGTTGCTTTAAGGATGTGAAAGGAAGCTGGGTGTTCCTTTCCTTCTCCAAACTCAAAGGTTATTTTCTATCTTTAACAGTGCTTTATTTTGTGTTTTAGATTGAAGGTGATTGACCAGTTACAACCGGTCTCTTGCATTCTGAGAAACTGTCTGTCTGATCCTCATGAAGTTCAACAAGGCCAAGTGCAAGGTCGTACACCTGGGTCAGGGCAGTCCCAAGCACGAATACAGACTGGGTGGAGAATGGATTGAGAGCAGCCCTGAGGAGAAGGACTTGGTGGTGTCAATGGATAAGAAGCTCAACATGAGCCAGCAGTGTGTGCTTATAGCCCAGAAAGCCAGCTATGTCCTGGGCTCATCAAAAGCAGCGTGGCCAGCAGGGCAAGGGAGGTGATTCTGCTCCTCTACTCTGCTCTGGTGAGACCCCACCTGCAGTGCTGCATACAGCTCTAGGGCCCCCAACATGAGAATTATGTGGATCTATTGGAGCAAATCCAGAGGAGGGCCACAAAGACGATCAGAGGAGGCAGGAGCACCTCTCCTATGAAGACAGGCTGAGAGATGGGGTTGCTCAGCCTGGAAAAGAGAAGGCTTTGGGGAGACCTTACACCACCTTCCAGTACTTAAGGGGTRCTGCAAGAGAGATGGAGAGGGAATTTTTACAGAGGCCTGCAGTGATTGGACATGGCTTTAAAATGAAAGAGAGTGGGTTTAGATTAGCTATTAGGAAGAAATTATTCACTGTGGAGGTGGTGAGACACTGGTACTGGTTTTCTAGAGTAGTTGTGGATGCCCCATCCTTGGGAGTTTTCAAGGCCAGGCTGGACGGAGCTTTGAGCAGCCAGGCAGGGGGGTTGGACAAGGTGATCTTTAGAGGTCTCTTCCAACCTGAACCACTCTGTGATTCTATGAATTTATAGTGCACCTAATTTGGAAAACAAAGGTCTGTTGTGATTTCACTGCATTTTTACTGGAATGTCACATTAAATTTTTTTTTCTGTGTGCTTTGTTACAGAAGTAGCATATTGTAATCAAAAGACTAGTGTTGTATTCCTGGTTTCTGAGCAGGGGGTATTTTTGATGGATACTAAAGCTTGGTTTTGTTCAGTTGGCTTTCTCAGCTGGAAATGTAGCATCCACGTGTGTGAAATCTCAGAATGGAATGCTGAATTCCCAATAAACTATAGTTGATCTCAGAGAGCCCCAGGTGGAGTTACTTATCCATCTTATGTTTGTCTTACCTATTATCTTGCCATGAGCTGGCTAATATAGGCAAAATTGTAATCCCTGTAGGTATGATGATGTTCCAAACAATAGTGACTCTGGAAATAGATTGTAGGACATTGTGTTCTCTGTATTTCCTCATTTTTACTGCAGGGCAAACAAATACATATTCTTTGGCTCACAATTAGTACACCTCCTGAAATACAGGACCTTTGCTCAAGACTATGCCAACAGCATTATTCTAACTTTATTTTTTCAGTCAGAAGAGCAGTAGGAGGAATAATGCATTTAAATATACTAAATCATATTTAATTTGTTGCTTAGCAGCCGAAGCAAATTATGGCACTCTCTCAGACAGATCAAAGATTGCTGTAGTATAGGGATATCAGATAATCTTGCCCATTTTTTTGTTGTTATTTAATACTACGCCAAAGTTCAGAGTTTGGGGTGAAGAGGTCTCTTTTCCCAGTTACTGATGTTCTCCTTAGCCAAAATCATTTTGATGAAACCTGAAATGGTGTCAGGAGAAAAGCAAAAGTGACTATTAAAACAAAAAAAACCCAGAGAGTGGGGGGAAGAAAAGAGGCAAAAAGAAAAACAAATGTGCCTTTCGATGTCAGCAGATGAGCACTTCAGTTAGATCCATCAATGAGAAAATGTGACATATCTCTAGTCTGGATTTTGAGGGAATTCCCTGGATGCCAACTTAATTTACAAGGTTTTTCACCATGTTCCAGTGTATAGAAAATACACTAACTAGTCTGTACTATTTGGAAGATACAGGTGATTCAGTTTCACATTGTGTGTAGAGGAAGCTGTCTGTAAAATCTTAATTCTTTGGTATTAATTCAGTTTTACTGTCTATAGTTAGATATGAAATGTAGTAATTACCATAGCAAAGGAAACAAAAGCTTTGAGCACATACCATTCTTTCAATATTGTTCTGTATCCAATATTTTGCACAAGAAGGAATCACTGTAAATTGATGTTTGGGTGTTGGAACATAAAATCTATTTAAAGATAGAAGTACTTTCAGATACATTCCATAGTAAGACATACACACAAAAGGAAAAAAGGAGAGATACTTTAGTATATAAATATATATGTAAACATTAAGGTGTATGCAAACAGAACCAAATTGCTCTCAGTTGACTGAGGAGCAGACTGACCTGAGCAGGGGATGTTCATATATGAGTAATGGAAGATCATCTGAGGGACTGGTATAGCTTTATAAAAAACCTCCCAAAGCTCATGCAGTGGAGAAGGGTGGAGATTGGGAAATACTTTTTTTTGAGCATGAAGGAAGCAACTGCTGCAGTGCATGACAGCTGRGCACTGTAATGAGAAATGTGCATGCATGTATGAATGGAAATTTTTAAGCTTAAAACATGAAAATGGACTAATTTTGAGTCAAATGTTTTGTGATTGCAAATCTGTTGCTGTCATGAATTATTCTTCTGAGAAACTCAAAACCTTTTGAACAGAAGAATCCTTTTGGTTGGAAACCTGCTGTACACTAATATCTTTGGTACCCAGCACACAAGCACATATACCACAGTCCATTTTCTTGGATGGTCAGTTAGGAAATAGAAGCTGAAATTCTCAGGCTATGACCACAAATGTGATTTTCGACTTTAACTCTTTGGGCTTTTTTTCTTTCAATGTCTTTTGATATAGAGATAGTGCTCACCCTTATTTTAAAGTTTCTGTTTCTGGTTTAAATGAGTAATCATTATGTGTGGGCAGCATCATTTTGAGGGTAGATTTTGGTGCATAAGCAGCTGCTGCAGAGAGATACTGGATATTTATGGAAGTTGAGTTCCAGGGTTTGGGGTTTTTTTGTGTATGTAAAGGAGCAGAATATTTCTTATCCTAACATAGAAAGAGAAATGTATACTTTTCAAACTAAGATCTAGAAAATGGTAACAACTTTTGTATCACAAATATTTTATGAAGAAAAACTGAAACACAGTGAAACCTGAATGTTTACTTTGTTCTTTGCTGTGAAATATTTCTGTAGTTYGTATTGCAGTTTGGTCTTCCAAAAATTCTGTTTATGCAACATCTTTTGTTTAAAGGTATTTATGTACTTCAAGGCTTAATTGGATTTAGTAAAACATGTGAGAAAAATGGGAAGTGTATGTTTTCTTTCATGTGGAAAGGCTAAAGGGATGGAGAACCTTTGTGGACTGCTTAAAGTTAACACAATGTAAGATGCTTGGAATTAGAGCCAACTCTGCAGACTCCTTATGCCCTATTAATAATTTCAAAATTATTATTTTTCACTTTTTTGCATTCAGAATTTAATTTCAGAATTTAGTTTTAGACAGTTACAAAATTGTGGATTACAGAATGGTGCGGACATAAACATCATATATCTCAAAAGATTCTTGGATATGAAACCTGAAATTTTACAGCCTAGTTTAGTTGTAATTGAGGGAAGGGGCTCTTACTGTGTTGTGTTTGCAGTGTGGTTTGGTTTGGTTCTTTTTTCCCTGACAGAAACAGATACTGTTATTATAGTCTACAGTTTCAATGGCAAAAAAAAAAAAAAAAAAAAAAAAAGACTGAAAAGCATGCAGGGAGCATCATTTCACTAATGAGAATCAAAGATAATGTTACCAGTCAACAGTGGGCGTCTAATGGACAGTTTCCTTACTGACAAAAGCCTTAAGGGGAATGTAGGCTACAAATTAGAAATGAAATCACCAGAAGTGATCTCTTTCTGTAAGATACAGTTTTTAGTTTGAATTGTAAGACAAAGTCCTTTAGCTGTACAGGACAGCCATATAGCTTCAGCTCTAGGGGATGTTTCTCACAGGCCTATTGTTGTCATGTGCTCACTTTTAGGACACAAGATCTGTATGTTTCTGACAGAACTGTTGCTAATTGTACATGTGCGGTACAGCAAAAGCATCAACAGAGATTTCTTGTGTCTATCAGAAAGGCAGCAACCAGAAATGGCCCTAAAGCAATTTATGTAGTATGGTCCCAATTGTAATCATGCCTCAGAACCATCAACACTCTGTAGATGTTAGGCAGCCAATCTGTTTCCATCTTTTGGAGTGTCGTAGGATTGGATGTGTACTTCTCATATGGAGGGAGGGAGAGACAGGTGTCAGTAAGGGACAGACTGCAGCTCCAGAGCACTTTGGTTGTCTGCAGCCCCTTTTCCCCTGTGATATTTGAAAGTCTCAAACAGAGTGTGGACTACATATCAAGTGAATTCAGATAGCAGGTTGCACATGTATCTTGAATTACCTCGTTCAGGAATTGGTGGTGCTCCAGGGAGGCTGAAAGCATTCTGGTGATCCTGCTTTTCTCTCAGTGTTTGGATCTAACCAACCACCTGCTGTGTCTGTAGGGTTGAAAATTATTGACAAGAACAATGTTGAATCTTCTTTTCTAGCCTGCAATCTTGCAGTCGGGGCAGAGAACTAGGATTTTTGGGGGTTTTGCATGCATGCGATGATGTTTAGAAAATAAACTTGGGAGAAATTGTCTTATCTTGATTTGCATTGGGAAATGCATTTGAAGATTACATAATCTTGCAGGATTTGATCATTAATCTTTATTGCTAAGTTTCTTCATTTATGAGCTTGAATAGCATCTATATCCCTGATGAAAACAGAGTGAATTTGTCTGCCTGCTTGCATTTATATTCTTAGCATAATAAATTCTAGGCCAGCAGAAGATACCACGATGGTTGATGTTATTCAGAGCTGCAAAGCTGTTATTGTAGCAAATATATGAAATCGTGTAGTTTGTACAGAGAGATTTTGTGCTTACAGAATAGAAAAGTGCACACATTTTGTATGTTTTGTGAGCTCAGATAATTTTTTTCCCTAATCCATAGTGGAATTTTACTTGAAATTACCAAAGATAGATCTCTTTCCTAGCTTCTCTGGGGAAATTAATTCTAACTGCTTTTCAGGAACATAAAAAAATTACTGAAGGCTTTCTGTGGAATTATAAAGCATGCACTATRCTTGCTTCATCCATGCACTAGTAACAGTAGTTATTCAATGAGCACTAGATTAGCACTGCGATGCCTTTAAAAGTCTCTGAATATTGTAGTAAATGAAGATGTTTATTTTAATTCTAATGTCAATAAAAGTTTCTGGAAATTTGGACTCTATGAGGGTGACAAATTTTGGTGGATTTTTTCCTTCTGTAAGTGTTTGGATGCCTTTTTTAATGGTTTTATTTATTTTAACATTTGGATATAGATAAGAGTKTAATAATCACATTCAGGTGTTTGGAAGAGACAGATATACTGGAGTGAAAGGCCACAAAAAGTTTTAAGGGATTGGACCATCTATAATGTGGAGATTGTCTCGAGGAGCTGAGGTTGTTTAGCCTGGAGTAGAGGAGGCTTGGAGGAATCTCATCAATGTGTATAAATGCCTGACAGAAAGCAGTAAAGAAGATGGGGCCAGGTTCTTCTCAGTGGTGACCAGTGACATGACAAGAGGCAATGGGCACAAACTGAAACACAGGAAATCCCCTTTAAACATAAGAAAAAACTTTCTCTTTGTGGGTCTGGTTAAACACTGGAGCAGTTGTGAAGACATTGTGGACTTTCTATTTGTGAGATACTCAAAACATGACTGGACAAGGTCTGGAGCAACATAACTTGGTCTAGATGATCTTCAGAGGTCTTTTTGATCTGCATTGATTCTATGATTTATTGGCCAACGTTCTTCTGGCTTGCTTTTCTATGGAACTGAGCTTTTAAATCTGTAAACATGGACTTTCTTAGACCTTGTAGAAAGATTTTAGGAGGATAGAGCAGCACTGGAACAGATTGGTCAGAGTGATTGTAGTCTTGATACTTTCAGGTTTCTAGACCATGATGGATCAAAACCAAGGCTGTCCTGGTTTAGTGCTGGTAACAATCTACATTTGAATGGGAGCTTAGCCTGGATGGCCTCTGGAAGTCCCTCTAAAGAAATGTCTCTGTGATTCTCTGTCTCCCTGTGAATTTTAGATCCGTGTGTTTGTCAAACATGASGTAAAATGAGTAAGGATTCTTGCTAATTGCTGTAAATGGGGTCAGTATGATGAAATGATCCAAGCAACTTAACCTCCTGTAGCTGCAGTACTTTGAGGGGCTGTCATAATGCATGTGGTGACCTACCTTCTATCCCTCCTGTTCAGAATTTCTGCAGCTGAGGATTCCTGCCACTGCACATGCACAAAGGACAACTTTTTTCTATCTGCAGGTGTCATAACAAAGACAGTGCAGCAAAATAGTGTGTGTTTCTGGTTAAAAAGAAGCCTGAGTTTACCTGGGTGCTTGCAGGCCGGCAGTGACAAGCCTGGGGTCAGCACATATGAAATAATTTCTAGATTAGTAACTGTTTTCTGTTTATGAAACACATGTAAGTTTATGCAACAAAAGTGTGTAAGTTCTGCTACTCTCTCTTTTCCTCGACAATAACATGGAAAGGTTGTCATTTGGGTAAGGATTGTTTACCTCTATGTTGATCCATTTTCATGACTCTGCACTGAATGAATTGTAATGAATAATCAAATCCCTTCATGTTAGCTGCTAACTATAGCAGTGTCACATTGGCTATACTATGAGATGATGATAAATTTTCATGGCTTTTCCCACCTCTGCTAGGCATAGCATGTGGACTTCTTTTGCTTGTTTTTAATGCTGATTTTCATGGAAGATTGTCCTCGCTGTTCTGTTCTGTATTTTCTCCTCCCTTAGGAAATGGATAGGAGGTGGGAGAAGGCAGGAGGAATGAGGTAACACTAAGAACGTGTTGTGGCACATCATCTTCTGGCTTCAGGTTGTATGCATTTTAGGGTTCTGGGTTTTCAGAAGCTGACATAAAACCATGCAGTAGATGAAATTATAATTACTTCACTGAGTGACCTAGTGTGTAGTTATGGACACACTTGCGCATAGGTCTAAATTTACTTGTTTTTCTGTAATAAATTTATCATATTAGTATATATGGTTTTGAAGTGAAAGACTTAAAAAATGTTTTTCACATTTGCAGCTAATTATAGCTATGCCTACTTTGGTTTCAGACAATTATTGTCAATGGCTTGATTGAAATCTTGAAAAGCAGGGTTTGTATGTCTTGGCATGTGTTCCTGTATATATAGCATATAGTTCTATTTTCTGTATGATATGTAATAGTAACAGTTGCTAAAATACATTTGAAATGTTATAAGTTATGTAGAATTCTGTCAGGTTATGTAAATTCAGGACTTACTCTCCCCATCCCAGTAATTAAATTATTTAGGAGTTACTGATCTTGTTATTTTCACAAACAAAAGGGATATTATAAAATATCATTCAGTAAGATAAAAATGAACATTTAAATAACTTTAATAAATGCAACTTTAGGCAGTTTACATTGTGCACAATATTTGTTAATCTTAAGGTTTTCAGGCTAGTTTAAACAGAGAACATGGGAAAAAATGGAGTGGTTTAGAAAGTTAAGATCTACATGTATATACACTGGAAAAGTTGCTAATAGGAAAGCAATGGGTGTCTTCAAAAAAATTATACCATTTTCCTCTCCACTTTTTGTCTTAGTTCAAATGTTGGCTGCAGGAGCTCTTAGAACCGATCACAGACCTAAGCCTCTTTTCTGTCCCTCTGGCACTCTGCATTCTCTTCACCCAGCAACATGTGGCTTTTTGGTGACTGGAAGAAAGAAGAGTCAGAGATCCAAGCTGCCAAAACAAAACTGAAATGCAGAGAACAGTTACTCAGCCTAAAAAAAGAAAATACAAAAAGAAAGGAGAGAATACATGAGGAAATAAGATGAAGAGGGAACAATGGATGTAGTGGGTTGATGCTGGCTAGATGCCAGACACCCACCAAAGTCTCTCTCTCACTCCCCTCTGCAGCTGGACAGGAGAGCAAAAATATAACGAAGGGTTCATGAGTTCAGGACCAGGAGAGTTCACTCACCAAATACTGTCACAGGCACAACAGGTTAGAGTTAGAGATATTAATTGAATTTATTACTAACAATCCCAATACAATGGGTTATAAGGATATGGGCAAAAGGAAATTAAATAATTTTATCTTATATCACATTTATTGTTCTCAAGACAGATGAACAGAAGCTGTTTGACTAAAAAAAAAGGTAAAAAACCCCCAAAACAAACAAAAAAACACCACCAACAAATAATACCCTTCTTCTCCTTTTCTGTCCCCATGAAAGGTATTTCTGAAACTTCTCATTCTAACCATGGGTTACATAACTCTAAAAAGGAAAAGAAAAATGAAAAACCAGCATCCCATACTGTTGTTTAAACAGATTATAAATACATTCTCTGCCTTTTAATAGTATCAAGTAAAATRCTTAGACACTGGTTTGGCATCATCTGGGATCATAAAAAAGTGAAACTTACGAACTGCTTGAAAACATAGTATATGCTCTAATAAAAGTGGTTTCACTTTCATCTTTGTTAAATATAGTAATGGAGGAGTCAGAAGACAATTAATTTTTAAATCAGTATTGTTTGAGTTATTTTGAAAATCAGCAAATTAGTTGAAGACCTGAAGGGGGCAAAATTGCCTGTACAAGGAAACGATTGTTTTGTGTTGCACGAAGCACTTGAGTTGCATTTATATGCAATACTAGAATTGGAATGCAGAGGAAGAGTAGGACTTACATACTTTAGCACAACAAAATGTGAATAGTTGTACGTAATTTACATGCAAATTTGGGGGGAGTTCTCAGTTTTTCAAAACAGACACAAATACAGAAACTAAGAATTTTTATAGTGCCTGTGTACTGATAGTGTTTAAGGTTTGTAAGGAGAGGTAACCTGCTGTGGAAAAGCTGAACTCCTGCATAGTCCAAAGGCAATAGTTGTGTYTCTGAATTCTATGCTCACAAAATAGTAGAAACAATTAAAACCCATACTGTTCAGCCTGAATGAGATATTAATTCTAGATGAGTGGCTGGATTTTTAGTTGATTGAAAATCCTTAGAGAAGCATAATGATTTGAAATACATGGATTTTGTCTTTCTGTACAGAGGTGTTTTATTTGTGGGTTGGTTTGGCTTTTCTTTCAGTTCTGATTTTCAATTTACTGTGCTCAAAGACTGGAAAAAGAAGGAGAGATGAGGAGCTGAGAGCTATGCATAGTAGGAAGAAGATGGCATTGTTCCCTGTAAGAAATACCCATGATGTGGCTTGGACCACTTGTGGAAAAGACAGCATGCTTTCGTTTGATCTTGCTTCTAGGGCTTTAATAAAATGATGTGTTATGTACCAAAATGTATGGATTCACTGACGTATAAAGTCAGGATGGTCCTTCAAGCACATTCCCAACCCCCCCTGCTCCCACCATACAGTATTTTAGTGGGGAAAAAAAAAAGGGATTCTGACCTGGATATTTTAAGAGTATGTGACTGTTTTTCTGCCAAAGACCTAAGAGTAATGGAAAGAAGCGTTCTGCACAACAAATAATGGTATCAAAAAACTTTTTTTGAGGGGAAAAAAACCCCAAACAACAGACAAAGAAATGAAATTAAATAGAAAAAACCCAACAAATAACCAACAGAATCAAAACCCAAACCAACCTCCACACCGCTCCCCACAAACAACTGCACGAAACAAAACAAAAAAACCCCAACCCGATGGACCTAACTATGGAGGCTTGTGATAATTTTGATAAAATACAGCAAAATTGCAGACCAGTCATCTTTCAGGTAGGAGGTAAAAATTAGAGAGGGAGAGCTAGTGCTACCTAGGAACTCGGGACCCCTGAGTACAATCTTCCCACCCCCATTCCCACACCAAACCCCATGGTCATTAATGTCTTGTATGTACAAAATAAGGACTATTAATCACAGGATTAATTATTTTTTTAAATGTCTTCTGTCTTTAATAAGTTTATATCCATTTGAGTTTTGGTCTCATTACTACAAATTATCTTGACAGAGTAGAACTACAAAAGCGTTCATCTTTATATCACTTTGTTAGATTGGGTTTTCCACAGGAGAGGAGTCTGTGACCTCTTATTTCTAATTGAGAGGCTTCTTTTCAGACATTGTAGCAGAGAATGAGATTTTATTTTACTGTGACAGTTGGGATCTCACATCATATAAATTTCCTTTATATTTAAATAATACCTGTGTTGGCTATCTGAAGTCTTCAGCTCTCCTTTGCTAAAAGGAGAGAAGGAAGAAAAAGGTAATTAATCATCTACGAAGGTGCCAAAAGCAAACTTCAGCATTTATTCTCTGGAATGCATATTTCATGTTTTCAGGTGACATGGTAAATGTATCTTATTTCATAGAGTGGGTTTTAAAAAGATGCACATTATAGATTTTTCTTTCCTGATTTTCATCATGACATTATGTTAATAGAATTGATCTGATAACCTCATCCTAAACCAGTTTAGGGTCTGTATTGCAATATTGAGTAAGTGCATTACATAATAACTTAGAAAAAGACATACAGCCTTCTCTCTTTCATTATTTGTTTGGTATATTCTATGGCAAGCTTATTATTTCAATTGATTTTTCTTTAAAGTAGCAATTTTTAAAGCTGCTTTATACCTGCTAATTTAGCTGTGACATTTGAACCTTTTTTTTAACAAAACCCTTGTATATTTCCTTGGCTTTTAAAAAAATAAAGTGTAACCATTTGACTTGCTTTTACTCTGGCTGCTTAGCATGATCACAGTAATTACTCTAAGAATGCTGTACATATTTATGACTACAGTTCTGATATCTGTGCCTCTTTTTTAAATTTTGTTTAGCAGACTTGGTACCTAGGCTGTGAAGCAATCCATTAGCCTACCCTGCAAGTTATGCTGGTAAATACTAGTGCATTAGAAAAATTTTAGATAAGCACGAACATCAGCAACAGAAGAGAGTAACTGGTGTGTGACTGATGCTGGTGCCTTCTACTGATGGGAGCAGCTTTCAAAGAAAAGGAAATATTACTTTTCTGAAGTCTATTCAGTTCAGAAGGGCTTAAAAATGGTAGTGTTTTTTAGTTTCACACATTTTAATCTTTGTTTGCTTTTAAGATTATGTAACTAAAACTCAGTTCTTTAGGGTTGGCTTGTAATAATTTTTTATCTTGGTAACATCACCCAAGGAAAGGGTGAAATGGCCTTTTATAATTAGATATATTATGATCTACATGGAAGAAGAAAAAATAAATGTGAACCTTTTTCTGTTGGTACATCTGTCTATAGTCAACCAATTAAGGTAGGTGACAGTGATCTTTCTGTGTCAGTGTTCAGAATCCACATTTTAAGATCCTATTTCCTGAGCTGTTTGTTGTAGTGTTGGTTGGGGGGTTTTGATGTGAACTACACCACTGGCAATGGAAACCACAATCTAAAACTTCAGCTCTGTGCTAGGCTGAGTACAGCTCAAGAGCTGTACTCAAGAAGGTACCGTAAGGCAAACATACCATTGTGGGTCCCTGTTCTTGAAAGTACTTCTTCCACTGGAGTCAGGTAGAAGAGTACCATGAAAAATCAAGATCTCTATACAGTGTTTGTGTTGGAAAAAATCATTATCATTACTAGTGCACAATGTATTCTGGTTTTGATATTATATAATATCATAATAGTTCAATTAGTTGATAGTGGGAGGTAGGTATATGTCTGAGTCCAGAATTTCTGCAAAACTCTTTCCAAATACATGTGTTGCCCAGAGTTGTTGGAATGGTTTGATTAATGATTTTGAGCTTGTCTGAAATAAAGATAAATTAATATAAGATATTTTATCATAATAACACTTTTTGTGTTAGGCATGAGATCATCCTGTGTTCTCAGCTGTTCAAAGATCTGACCAAATGCCACTTCTGTAGCCTTAAAATATGAGTTCTTTGAGAAACTGTGTCCCTTGGATCTTGCTTCTAGGGGAGATCATCTTCATAATGTCCGGTTTTTTTCCTCCTCAGAGTCAACTGGGGTTTCTCTGCCAGTACTATTTGGAAAGTTGCTCTGGAGAAGGCTCCCAGGATGTCTGTGGAAGCAGTAGCACTGCTTCCTAGACAAGTGCTAACTTTATCTGTGGAAACAGCATGTCAGATGCAAACTTTTATTCCTTTTTCATCAATCTAGTAGATACACAGAGAATATTGAAGACAGATTGGTTGAAATGTTCCTTGCATAGTGCTGCTTTCACTGGTAATGCAGTTTAAAGTTATTAAAGAGAAACTACATTTTTAAAGTGCTTGGAAAGAACTTTCAGATTTTTTCAGGCAAGAGGATTAAGGCAGATTTATTTTCACAGGGTATGCCTGCGCAACTCACAAATCAAAAATATTTTCTCTATGCCTCGGTCTACACTTGGTTGGTGGTTTGTTTGTTTTTTTGTTTCATATCTAGTACTACCACTGAGAAATGGTGTTAATAGATGGAGTGATAAAARTGAATGATAGAAGCTGGTTTTACTTCTTACAAGCAAAGTGTGTTGGCACTCACCTTTAAAAAAACCTAACCTCTGATGCAACTACACTTTGGGAAGTAAAGTGAATATAATAGTTTGGGGGTTGCTTGTTTTGGGTGTCTGGTCTTGTTTTGGGGTTTTTTCTAATTCAAATGTAGACAAAGCTCTAGAATTTTGGATAAGTGTGGGTGGCTGAAAATTGACCACAAGATTCTCAAACCTGTCTTGTATATCGAGGGCTTCAATTCAATATCCATGTGTTCTGACAAGGAATCTGTCCTTCAGCTGGTTTTTCTTGTGTTGTGTGTGTAAACTTGCATTTCTATGAGTATATACGTTCTATGTTGCAGAACTGGAGAATGCCCTATAGTTGTAACAGAACAGCTTTAATTATCCTGCATTATTTTGTTTTTATAAGCTTTAAAAGTTCATTTACGGTGAAAAGTTGCTTCTGCTTACTATCTGTTGATAGTAAGCTCCATGTATTTCCCTTCATGAGGAGGAAGAGGGATAGAAGAAATCTTTTTATACGCAACTCTACGTACAACATATGTACAACCTTGACTTAAGGTAGAAGTAAGCACAGAAACTGTCAGAAGCCTTGAAAGCGTATGATTCTGCCGTACTGTGGGATAATCCACTAGGGCAGGGGAGATTAGAGAGTAAGTGTATTAAAAATAAATGGGACTTTAAAATTTTAGAGACTGATTGAGCACAGGTATATAAAAAATCTTTATGTTCATCATATGTTAAAAAGTATGTAAGAAAGCGTGGTGCTAAAGAAATTATTATTGACATTTCCTATCATCACTGCATTACACATATAATTAATTATCATGACAAATGAGAGATAGTTTTTGAGGTGATAGATTTGTATTTTATACTGGAAATGTTTTCTGAACTAGAAAATATCTTTTCAGACAAAGTGTTAATTTTGAGGCTGTTAATGTAGAGAACAGTAATGTTAGGGAAAAAATAAAATCACTAATGTTAGGAAAAAATACGTGTAAAATATACAACTTCATTAAATTAACAGAACCAAAGGGCAAATTTCCAAGAAACTAGATATGTGAAGTGCTGCTTAAGAGCTGTGCAGAGCCAAGCCAAAATGGAGGAAGCAAATCTGATACTCTGTCTATGGCACAGAGTAAGAAATGGGAAATTTCCTTCTGTCTGTAGGAAAGACTACGAACAGGGAAGGCATGTGTACAGCTATTCTACTCTGAAATACCTCCCCAGCTTTGCGTTTGCGTGGGATTCTGATTTCCAAGGTCAAGAGAGTGATCTGAAAAATCTGAAAAATCTATTTAGCAGCCTCCCATGTCTAAAAGTTCTAGTAAAAACTTTCATAAACTTTAAAGACAATGCCGATTCCAGACCTGGAGACAGACCTGTCATTATGCTTAGGTGTTCCAAAGGCTATTTAGAAACCATGGCTGAACATTTGTGCTACTGCATTCTTCCGGGAACGTAAACCAGGAGGAGTTAAGTGAGCACATTTGACACAAGTAGACAGTAGGGAGTAAAGCCCAAACCACAGCTCTTTTTTCTTTGCCAAATTTCAGAAACAATGCCTGTATCCAGGTGCTTAAGGCATTCTTCTAGGAAGGTGAATCTTCTAGAAGGATGGATCTGAGTAGATGGAGATTTCTACTTACTCAATCAATGTTTGCCAGTAGTGCATCAGTGCCTATGATGCACTATTGCCTGTGTGAGATATGGGCAATAGCATTAGTTAATCCAATTGTCTGAACACAGATAAGATGGCTGAAAAAACTAAAAGTCAAAAATGTTTAACATAATTTGAGGTGTTTACTTCTACTGTAGCTTTGGTATCTAAATACATAAAAGATATACAATTTCAGAAACACATTTTTCTTGCATGGTTCATTTTGGTAGTTGTAGGTATTTCCTCTACTCGGCATACTGAGCATTGTGAATACTATTTTTCTGTACCTAAGGCTGTACATACAGGGTCTAGAAAATTAAGGTGCTTAACGAAGCCTGTGGGTTTGATCCCTAGACCCGACCAGCTATTTTCTTATGCTCTGTCCTTTAGTGCAGTCCTTTTTATTTTATATCTGACCCTTGGATACACTTTAACAAGAGCAGTTAAAACTGGTATGGTTAATTCAGTAAGATACTTAAGGCACATTTGTTGTTTTCGATAGCTCTCTACATAGGGAATAAAATATTCCATTTTTCAATTATATAAAAAATTCATTTAAACATTCTGAAAGCAGCCCTATTTTTGATTCTAATGAGTGTATCTTTAATGGAAAAGAAGCACAAGCAATGAAAAATAAACCAAAAACTTTTAAAAGGTTTTCAGTGCACCGTGTATTGCGGAATGGACAGTGTGTAAAGAAAACTTTCTGGGTGCAATTTGTATGCAAGTCATACAGAAATGTGCTGCTTTTTATGCTGCTGTTAATGATATTCATTAATCTGTAAAACTACTTCATCGTAGTCCATCAAAACCCTACTTGTAGCTTGTCAAATACCTACCTGAACAGGCACCAGTAATACTAATGCTAGTATTTGTGCCTGTGTTTTTCTGTCTTATTTTCTTGTCTCCTGTTGCAAGTCTCTTGGAGATACCAGTCTTAATCAGTAGACAGAAAGTGGGAAGTTGTTGATGTTTTCATCTGTAGATGAGAAATGAAAAGTCTCATTAAATGGTGAAAGATTGAAGACTGAATTGATTAGGGTGAAATGTAATAGAAAGTGCAAATGTCAAAAGAAGCATTTTTACGTTTATCTGTAGAAGAGTGCATAAGAAAACCTGAGAAGCCCTGGCTGACCTAGACAATAATTGCCAAGCAAAAATGAACCTGAATTCTGTAAAAAGCAAATTTGCTATTACGCTGTATCAGATGAAGTATTTCTGAAATAGCTAGAAAGAAAATGGTGCCATTTTACAAAGCACTGGAAAGATCTAATGTAAAATTTCGTATTCAGAAATGATATATTATGACTGTAATAACATGCAGCTAAGAAGTAGGTTTGTGATTTATTTGATGTACACAAGTTAAAGTTTAGAGCAGTTGTGACACCCCCCCACCCCCATGTAAGTATATCAGAGGGTAAACACTGAAGGAAGAAGAGTTACTTAAGATAAATGATGGCTTTGGCAAAAGAACAAGTAGCTATAAGGGTGGGCATGAATACACTTAGGTTGGAAATTGGAAGGAGTGTTTAACCATACGGAGTTGTGTGGTTCTGAAATAGCTGTCCATTAAAGTTTTATTGCCCTGCAGTAGATATCAAATGGAACTTGGTTAAAGAAAAATAATATGACAGGATTGGCCATATTGGACTTTCTTGCCTAAGTTGCTGGCTGAGCAACACAGAGCAGGAAACACAACAAAATACCTAAAATCCGGAGAAGAGATTAGTTCAACTAAATTATTATAGATAAACTATTTACTGTAGGAGTAATCATACCTAGCTTTCATAGTTTCAACGACTAAGTTGCAAGAAGGGTTTGAACTTTTAAAGACAGGAACTTCCACCTGAGCATGAGTTCAAGGACACTGAAATGCAATTTGAGTGCTTATCTTTTAAATATTTAAGCTGCTGTAAAGTCATTAGATATGATTGTATGTGATTGTACCCCTTTAACTCAGCCTTTGTAATGTGAATATTTGTTAATTTGCATAAAAATTGCCCACAAATATCTAACCAGATAATGAATTCTGTGCCAATCTATCTTGTTCAGTATTTGTACTTCAACAGTAGCCACCTGCAGATGCTTAGAGAAGAGTAAGAATAGGATTAGCCCGTATGATACTTCCTAATACTCTTTCAGCTTCTGAGCATTTTCAGCTTGGTCTTGTAAGCTTTTGGAAGTTAGTGTGTTTAGGTACCTGCAGTGAACTTGCACAAGTCTGTTTTTCCCTTGACTTCATCACGTCAGCTTGCATTCAGTGTCCCCTGC
The DNA here is from genome assembly GCA_018881555.1 of Amblyornis subalaris. Taxonomy (NCBI): domain Eukaryota; kingdom Metazoa; phylum Chordata; class Aves; order Passeriformes; family Ptilonorhynchidae; genus Amblyornis; species Amblyornis subalaris. The sequence continues at coordinate 18,635,129 of JACAXG010000002.1, read as the reverse complement.
ACAGAGTCCATGGTGCTGCTGCTCGTTGTTTGAAATCCAACCACATGTTTGCTTTGAACCTGACTCCTCTTACCTTTTTGTGCTATCCATTTGTTTGCTGTATTGGAAGAAAACACGAATACTTCATCTCTATGTAAGATGTTGCCACTAAAGATTTTGTAGATCTCTGTCATAGCAGCTCCCGAACTCACATTTTTTGCACACAGAAGTGTTCCATGTGTTTGAGCATTCCATGTAGGGAGACAATTCATACCATAGATCCTTCTTGCACTCTCAGAACCTTTTTCCACTCTCTATTGAGAGGAACAGGCAGAAGCTTCATGCAATATTTAAAGGGTGGAACAAGCATAATTTTATGGAATTATACAGAATATACTTTTTTTCTGTTTGATACTCTTTTCCTTTCCTAATATTTCCTAATTTTCATGGTGCTTCTTGAATTTCCTAATTCGCTTTTTTAGTATGGCCAAGCACCAAACTGATGCTTTCATGGAATTACCTCTTCTGCTCCTTAGTGTTACTGGTCTACTCAGAGCCTCTTGTTTTATATATGAAGCTAGGATTAGTTTTCCATATGCGTATCATTTTACATGAGCCTAAATTGAATTTCACCAGCCATTTTATTACCTGGTCACTCAGACTGATAAGCATTTTTGCTGATCTTTAAGGCACTCCTCTTTACTACCTTGTAGTGTGTACCATCAGTAGATTCGCTCACCTCACTGAAGTACTGCCATCCCTTTCTCCCTCTCCCTTGCCATGTTACTTGTGGATGTGTCGAACAGGACAGGCCAAGGCCGGTTGTATGAGGTTCAACAAGGTGAAGTGCTGGCTCCTGTGCCTGGGTCACAATGGTGCCAGACAGTGCTACAGGCTGGGGGAAGAGCGTCTGGAAAGCTGCCCAGTGAAAAAGGACCTAGTGGTGCTGGTCAGCAGTAGCTGAACATGAGCTGGGTGTGCTCAGGTGGCCAAGAAARCCAATGGCATCCTGGCCGGTATCAGCAATAGTGTGGCCAGCAGGACCAGGGCAGTGATTGTCTCACTATATTCGGCACTGGTGAGGTCACATGCCAGTGGTTACTTGTTTTGTCATGCTAATCATGAAACAACTTCTGATCTCAAAGACCTAAAAAATGTCATATTTGTGTTGGTTTTTCCATCTACATAATTGTCTAATGCAATTGAACGCTCTGCCATTGCTACATCTCTGATGTCTGTTAGCAAATGATGCTTCTGTTGTAATCGGTGTCACTATCATGGTTGGCAGGTAGCAATATGCAGCAAAACCTATTCCTGTCACTAATTCAATCCAGCTTGTTTGCTAGTGACTGAAATGCTAGTTTGTTACTTAGATTTGACTTCAAACTCTTTATTTATTACATAATTCTATTATCACTATATTTGTATATTTTATTGTTCCCAGGCTTCCTTCCACGAAGTTTCTGATATGCCTGGTGTGTTAATGTTTTTATTTAGGACAAGAAATTGATGTAAAATGGTCCATTGAATTTTCAAATCGTGTTCTAATGCTGAAAGTATAAATAATGCATTCTGAATTATTAATGTATTCCATAAATATTGAAACATAGGCATTAATAATTTGATAAAATTAAGCATTTAAAACACAATTTAAAATGTAATTGTATATAAAATGAAAGTTAGAAAAGAAAAAATGGCAAGGAAAAGTACAAAATTATATGTGTTCTGTGCTATGCACTGAAAGTATGAGCTGTATAGTACATGCTGTTAATGTAGAAACACTGGTAATGTAGAAATATGCAAATGTGTACTTTTTCCAGCTCTTCTGTTGAAAGCCCAGAATAGTAAGATGGAACAAATAGCTGAACAGATCAGCCAGAATAGTAACATTAGAATGATATACTTGACAGAACATTTTTGTTTTAAATGTATATTCCTCTCATTTTAAGGGGGAATAATTATTTTGTTCAAAAAAAAGGAAATGGCATTTTACCTTAATTAGGAAAAAAAACCAAAAAACAACCAAATGCATAATAAGCATTTCCTGCTTCTGATCTCCAGTATTAAGTGAGTCCAGTGCCAGTAGGTCAGAATTCCACAGTTATTTGAGATTTGACCTCTAAAACTAAATGAGATCTTCAGGGCAGGAGTTGTGTAATTCAGCATCTAGCGCTAAATAGAGTCTCAACATGATACTGCAGTAAAAATAATAATAAACACAAAAAGAAAACCTTCACAATTTTCATCATTGCTTCTTTACCCTTTGTTCTGTGTGCTCTACTAGGAGAACTCACACAAATAATTTGGCCTTTTTTGGATTAGTTTTATCTAATTTTAACATCCTGAACACTTTAGAATTATTGTAGCAGGATTTGTAGAGTGTGGTCTTTACCTATACAGATTTAGCACATGGTGTTTTCGAGCAGTTAGCTCATGCATGAACTAGGGATGCCTTGTGAAAGTTCTTTAATCCATGCCTCAGAAGACTTTTCAGCTGATCTGTGGAATTTACTGAATACTTAAGATTAACCATCCTCATTTCAGTGAACAAGCTCCAGAAAGCTTGTAGTTTAAATAACAAGAATAATGTAAGTAAGTACACTCTGTGTTCCCTCCCCCACCCACTAAGTTTTTTGTTTGAAATTCAGCCAGCCCTTCAGAGCACTATGATAAAGTCCTTCCCTTTTCTTTATATTTTTGTATTGTCACTTTCTAGTTGTCTTATTTTATACATATGTGCCCTTAATGCATGAAGAAATCTCCTGTAGTACAGAGGAGCAAGCAGTAACTTCATGCTTAATTTGTGCAGCATCTCTAAAGAGTCTATTTTAATAGTAAAAGAAGTGTCAGGCTTTCTTTAACACATAGTATTCACCAAGCTAAAGATGATAATTTAAAACTTGTTGAATACTGAATATAGTGTTTACTTCATAAATTTTTCTGGTAGCCACTTTAGCTTAAATTTTTCAGAGCATTTATAAAGCTTTAACTTTTACTGTGAAATTTACCTGTTCTTTCCTCTTTTCAGTAGGAAAATGTAAGTGAATAATCCAGTAGCATTACCAGTTAAGAATTTAATTTGTGTGTGTGTGTACAATATTTGTAACAATTGGAATTTGCCTCCCAGGTAGTAGACATTTACTGTCAGCTCAGTCATCAGCAGACAACACTGATAGCTTAAGCCAAATTTGCCAGAGCTTGTGTGGTTGAAGCTTTGAGACAGGCGCAAAACTAAGGCACATTTTTCTGGGGGTTAGATTGTTTCTCTAGACAAGCTATTTTTGTTGTGATAACTCTCCCCACACACGTACCTCCATCTTTTCTCCTGTGTTTTCCCAGTATTTTTATTTCTGACAATAATATTTATTCACAGGTATATTGACATATACTTGTTCTCAAGCATGCAGATGACCTGTAGTTTTTGTGAAATGTTGCAATAACTTTCTTTGGGAAAGTTTGCCAGAACTTCTTAAGACCTGTGGATGTCTAAGGACGGATTAACTGACCATTTGCTAATAATAACTTGAGCATAATTGATCGTCCCTTACAGTGGATGAATGGACTGTAGATGACCTGAAACTTTCCTTGCTCTTTCACTCAGCTTTATGATTTTTCGAGTTTTTTAAAGCTCCCACAGGGGTACTCGGGATTTGCTCATTGTGGCTTCTTGCAGTCTTCAGTCTCCGGAGCATCTGGATGTGTTCAACACAGAGACAGATCTTGCTGACTGACCTCTGCAGGGTAGAAGGCTGAAGGGAGAAGTGGCAGAAGTTGCCTTTGCTGCCTGCCTCTCTCCCCTTCAGAAAGCCTGGAGGGGTTAGGAAAGCAAACAGGGGTTCAAAATGTGCTCTGATGAACATGGCTGATTAAACAGCCCAACTATCAAGCTGGGGTCTCTCCAAAGTGATTCAAACCAGCAAGAAATTCTGCCAGCTGTCCCTAGGCGATTCTCCTTTGAGAAGTCCTGGCAGAGCTCCTTGTGGTTTTTTGCACAAAAGTGCAAAGTGGAGTGACTTTGTCTTGAAGGAGATGTCAGGGCTTCGTGAAGTGGAGGTGGAGTCTCTGGGTAAGAGTGCTTTCATGCCAAGAAACTCACCCTGTGGAGCCATTTCAGCAGGCTTCATGCCCTTTGTACTTGCCTGATGTCCAGGGGTGCCCAATATAATTTGTTCAGTACTATTTCAGTGATCCTGACCAGAAGCTGCAAGGAGATTTTTAGAATTGGTGTTCTCATCTGCACTTATTTTTAGAAGAACAGGTGACCTTCAAGAAAGTTGAAAGTAGCAGTGAAGAAACTGAGGCCCCTTGAATACTAAAAATATATCAGTCTCATGCAAGCTTCTGAGAAGTGTGGGAACTTAATTTCTGCTCATTCAATATTGGCTATTAGAAATCACTATAAAAAATGGCAGTGATAGAAAACTATTTAAATGAAACATTCTTAGCAAAGCACCTTCACAGTGAAATTATCTACTTTGGTAGTGAGAAAAGCCTGTTCCTAAAGCTTTTTTTCAGTTTAATTGTTACTGTTGTTATGTTGACTGGGTCTACAAAGAACAAGAATCTCCTCTTCTTATCCTCAACAGTTTGCTCTAAGTGTTGCATAATCATTTTGTTATTTTGTTTAATTAGGTGATGAGATGCTTCTCTTTCTTCAATAAGCAGTAGTATTTTTGAGTGACAGCAGTATTAGGGAATAATTAAGGCTAGGTAAACTTGCAGCCTTCATTAGGGATGACTGTATAACTACAAGTGCTGGACAATTACTTTAATCCTTTTTATTTATGGACAAGGTTGTCCACATATTTATACAGTAATAATTTATTGGTATTACTGTAAAGTCTTGTACAAGGTCAACGTTTGTTTTTTTTTTTTTCTTCCTTTCCTCTTATATTAGCAAAATATTATCTCTGTAGTGGTGCCTAATATAAGTTGGGTATTGGAAGAAGATGCTTTGTACTTGTGATGGAGCTTAAATAGTAAAACAGAGAGGTTGTCTTCCTTCCATTGGTTTTTTTGTTGTTTTTGTTATTGTTAGTTTTTTTCTGATTAGTTCTCTAGAGGAAAATGGGTTCAGTGTATGATCGAGATATAAATTTTGAAACCTTTCTTGTTGCTCTAATACTCAAATTACTGAGCCACTCCCTCTCCCAGACTCACATGTATTGGAATGATCATCTCAGCACTAACAGGGCAAGCACGTAGGAGTTGCCATGCAAGATAAACCTTTGTTCATCTAAACATGTACATGGCAAGGGTCATCTGAGCTCTAGCAGAACTCCAAGCATGTAGGAGTTGCCATGTGAGTTAAATATAAATTATCAAAGCTAGTAATTTTGTTAGCATTTTTAGTTGTGGGTTCAGTAGTGAATTCTGGTAGTATTTTTTCACTGCATGAGAGTCTAGCCCCTCGGAAAGGCTACTAAATTGAGGTTATGGATTATAAAAACAGATAAAGCTTCTCTGGTTTTTGAGAAATCTGCAGAAATTGTATTATGCCAAACCAAGTTAAGTTTTCTTTTCTAAATCTTGTCTTTGGGACCTTTCATTGTATCTATATATAAGTATAAAATTATGCGTTCTCTTAGTGAATAAACATCAGTATCAGTTTTGTCACCAGTGTGGTATTCTCTCCAGCTTACTGATGCAGAGCATCTCCAGACTATTAGTAGGAACTCATTATCTACTCTATTACATGCATAGCCATGTCTCTTGTAGTATTGATCTGCCAAGTAATACAAGTGACATTTGGTGGCTGCTTTAGCTCTTACTTGTTGCATTCAGAAGCATTAATTTATTTCAGATTGCATTAAAAGTAGTATTTTTTTTTGAACAAGCTTTTTACTTTCCTACTTTGTTATTTTCTGGTCTTTAGATAAAAGTTTTTCTTGAAGATCTTACAGAATAACCAAGCAGACATTATTTGATTGCGCCCGTCATTGTGGTATATAGGGTAAAGCAAGGATTTTATTTACAACTTTTATTTATTATATTTATGGGAAAAAATAGAAATTTAGCTTTTTATTTATTATTTCAAATTCGTTGCTAAGAATTTTAGTGGTATAAAAATATTCTACGCTATCATTGAAATAAAGATTTTACTACAGAAAAATGTTGTTCTTGTGAATTAATTTTGGTAGTTTTACTTAAAGACTATCTGAATTTGTTGTATGAATATTCTCACTAAGTTTTATATGAATCATAGAATCATTTTGGTTGAAAATACCTTCAACATCACTGAGTCCAATCAATAGCCTGACACTGCCAAGGCCATCACTAAGCTGTGTCCCCATGTGCCACATCTACATGTCTTTTAAATACCTCCAGTCCTACATCCTCTTCTCACACACTGGTAAGTGCCTTAGGAATTCTGTGCCACATAACAGGCCATTCCTATACTGCATCCCATGTTAAATTCCACATCCACTCCTTTTTGGGGATGTCTTCACATTATGTGGGTTCCTGACTGGTGTTTCAACATACCAATTAGTCTCCTGGACAGTCTTCTCATGTGTGAGTTAATAAAATAACCTGAATCAATATCTGAAGAGCACCTCCTCACTTGAACTGAAGTCCCTGTGTTAATCAGAGTATTCTGAACTTCCTTGACTATACAACTTCTCCTTCCCTCAGAAAGGCATACGGTTTCCTGGTTTTAATTATCTTAAATTTAATTATAATACATTTTAGTTGTATAGAATGGGAAAGATAATAAAGCATGAAAGTACAGTTGGAGAGACAGAATTTTTAAAGGAAAATGATCAGTGGAGAACACTTCTAAAATGGGAAAAAATTAATATTAATCATAAATATAAAATGGAATTGGTTTATTGTCTCTTGTCATCTAAGGGGAGTGAATTGTGCTTAATTTAATGTCAGGGACAAGGTTGTAACTAGATTTAAGGTGGAGCTCGATTAGTTTAGTTCATAAATAGGATTATACAGCATTGTCTTTTGCATTACATAGGATTAGATTTATTGTTTAAGAATGACATGTCCTACCTAAATTGTATTTTAGCTACCCAAAATATATATATCTCAGATAGTAAAATCTGTTTATATTCCAAGACTGCTTAATGCTATGTGTATAAATGCATTAGGCTCCTCCCTGCTTAATTGAGATGTTGAACTTGAGTCACCAACACATGCTTAGAGGTGCTTAATTTGTCTAGATATATGGATAGCCTTCTAAATTCTCTATCAATCCCAGGAGAAGTGTGAAAAGGTGAGTTGGGGATTAGATCTATGACCCATTTAGTCTCATCTGAGATTGGTCATTACTTTCTCTGACTGATGGAGCATTTGTTTGGTTATGCTATATTAGAGCACTGAAAAATATGGGTACAGCACTCAAGATGGGTGATTTAAACCTGTCTTCCCCTTTCTAGAAAGAGAAGAGAAAGAGCTAGATAAGAGAGGAAAAATGCCTTTCAAGTAACCAGGACATTAAACTGGAAGGACACATATCTAATTTTCTAATCAATAATTCTGAAAATTGTTTTCTCTATTGATTTTATATATATATATATATATATATATATATATATATATATATGTTTTAAGTGCATAATTATTTCCTGGGATTAAGATCTGGGAACTAAGTTCTGCCACTTGCAGCTAACATCCTAATTTCTGGATAAGATTTTACTTCCTTATTTGCTTGCTTGGTTTCAAGTGCCTTCACACAAAAGTGTTCTGTGACTTAATGCTTTTGATTACTGCAGTAAGGGAGGCATGAATTAATTCCTTGTAATCTTGTGTCCATCCTTTAATCAGTCTTTCCATTTCTTGAGTGAGTTCTTCAAACAGCAAGCTGTTGTTCAGGAAGCAACAATCATCCTGCCTTTGGTGTCTGTGCTTCAAAGAGGGTAGATAGTGTTAACCTGAAGTACGTGGAGGCCTTTTAGATTTCCTATTTGTTCCATATATCCTTGGTAAAAAAAAAAAAGTTAAGTGAAATGGATGGCTCTTTATAGGCACCAGTGATTTCTGTGCATTCTGTGGAAACTCCAGCATTTAGCKGGCTATAGTGATTTCCAACTGCTGTCCTCAGAGGCTGCTGAAGAGACTGTGTTGGTGTCTTTGCAGACATGTCCATTTCCTGTCTTCTTCTATGCTTGAAACCAATGTTTTGATGACAGCACCTGCTCTCTGCCCTTGCCTGGGTCGGGCTGGACCTGCGGCTTTCAGGGTTCTTAGCCTGCAAAAGCAGCGACTGATGAATTAACTGAGGTTTGCGTGCGTCAGTTTGTCTGGTCTGACAGCCTTTCACAGCAGGCAGTTCATAAGGCAGCAGCGAAGGCAAAGAGGAAAGGGATGGACTCTCTGTAGCTGCAGCCCAAGTTTATTTTCTCTGCCCTGTGGGGGCAGGGTACAATATCTTGAAGAGGAGCTAGCAGAGAGACAGCTACTCACTCTATCTCTGCCGCTTTAAGGGGCAGGTATAACAGAGCTTAACCAATCGGAGAGTGAGGATACATGAAAGAAAACCAATAAAACCATCTCAGGGGAGGAACAAATTTAAACTAACTAATAACAATATAGCTGGAGGGAATTTTAAATCACGCTGGCCTGTTACAGAGCTTGAGGCTCTGTGACGGAGGAGAAGACGTAATGTGAGTGACATATAAGGAGTATATGTTGCTATGTTGCAGATTCTTCCTTTGATAACCTGGGCTGCACCATAGCAGCAAGCACCAATATTTGATAATTTGCATTTTATATGGTTCTGTTCTAATACTGTGTCCTAAATTCTCTGAATACCTACATTTAGCATATCTTAATTGCAAAAGGAATTACTAAAAATATTGAGTTCTTACATTACCTTTCAGGCAAACAGGTATGTTTATTACTTGGAAATTATATGTACTAGTTCAAAGTCTAACAATTCCAAGCTGTGTTTTCAGAGCTCCCTGTAGAGACAGCTAAAGATAATCTCATTTCTACATCCCTATTCTATCTACCCTTTGCTAAATGCTTGTTAAGAGAGAAAGAGCCAACTTTAACTCCCTTACTGGATCCGTCCTTCCTCTTGACTGGCTGGGCTAATCTTTTTGCTGTAATGTATCAAGAATAAAGATTCTATTTCTTTTCTTTTCCTGTTTGTGGTCCCTTGACTCCCTCAAAGGAGCCAGCAGAGATCTGCAGTTAGTCAGTGTTTCTCTTATCACAGAAGATGCTATGATTGTGATGTGTAATGGTCCTGAGATTATTTTCCCTGCAGACTGAGAACACCTTCTTTTCCCTGACAAATATGTACCTGCAGGTTTTTTGGTCACAGTGACTTAATCCTGTTGGTGCCATAAGCCCTGTACTTTTACTGTCTCTCTATTAAGAAGTCTGATGTAAGGTGAACGCACAACTGAAAACACTCTTCTGACCCGGTGAGGATAAGTTCCCTCCTAAAGCTTCCAAATGGGAATAGTTTCTCTCTGCTTGAAACTGAGATGGCATCTCCAGTTTAGCAACTGTAGTTTTCATTTGCATGGATTTTGTATTTCCAAGCCCAAATCATAAAGTACAAGAATGTATGAATTTCAAAATGTTCTTTCATGTTTGTATCTTCAGTTATTTAAGCTTGTAACTTCAAATGATGTTTGCTTGATACATAGCACAAAACCAACTTGAAAATTTTAAAAATCAAGTTTCCAAACCTGGAGTCAAGAAAAGGAGGTGAATCCAGTCATTCTTTGTCTGTTTGTCTGATTCCTATTTCATCTCAATATTTTTAAATGACTGTCAAATTTAACAGAAATTTCATAGGGAACAGATATTTGAAACATTGTTAAACTCCTGCACATACTGTTAAAATGTATGTCTTTGCAAATGCTATGGGCAGTGGAAAGGTGACAGTGTTAGTTTACATGTAAATAGCTGCAGGAAACCGGAGAGGGAAGGCATTCTACAGATATCCCAATTATGGGAACAGCTTTAGTTAAAGCTCACAATCAACCATGACACCAAAGCCTTGAGAGCACTAGATTTAATTAGGTCTAATCTTCAAAAAAAATTAGTTTTCTCTGCAATATTTATTCATTTTTTGGCAAGAATACTTCTCAAACTCAGGCATTGACAGTGAAAGTAAATGCTGCCTATAATTAACCTGAGTATTTAAATTTTGGGAAAAATACTTATGTAAATATGAGGTCTTTAAATGCTGCTTATGAAATTACAAAGAAATCTACTTTTGTCTGGAAAATAAGTTTTTCCTTATGAGATATTTTAAGGTGTTTAAATTATGGCTTGCAGAAACTATGGAATATTAGAATTAATTTATTAAAATATCACACATTTTAAAACCTTCATGCATGTAATACCTACTTGCTACATAAATTTGCTAAATGAATACTGATTCTTTTATATAATCTTTCATCAGAGTGTTATGAAAGAAGGGCAAATAGCTCACGTTTCTTCTTAATAAATATTAGCATGAGTAGTTTCCTTGATTTTCTGTAAAAATTTATTTATTCTCTGAAAGTTCTATAAATCAGGCTATAAAAAACCCTTCCTTTTGCAAGTTCTAAATGTGGTCCTATAAAGAATCTCATTTCACTTCAGAATAGCTACTTAAAAGACCAAGAGTTTGAGAGCCTGCAACTCAGTTCTCAACCTTCAAAGCACATCCAAAGAAGAAACTTAAATGGGGAAAAAAAAAAAAATTGCAAACTTGAATTTATGCAGGTGCTAATTGAGAGTGGGCAGTAGCAACAAATAATGTTATAACTAAAAGTATTCACAGAAACCTGAAATTGTTTGTGTTGGAGAGGACCTCAAAAGATCACCTAGTTCCACACCTTCCATTAGGCCACGGTTCTCAGAGCCTCATGCAGGCTGCTCTTGAACTCTTCCAGGAATGGGGCATCCACAGCTTCTCTGGCCAACCTGTCCCAGTGCCTCACCCCTCTCACAGTGAAGTATGGTGGTGGCTTGGCCTGCAGCTGGAGATGCTGCAGAGGACAGGCCAGCCACACAAGTAACCGAGGAGCCGGTGGGGCCAGGGAGCCCAGGTGTTGTATTAAGTAAAGGCTTCGAGGTCCAGGATCTCCCCCTAGATTGTGGTAAGGAGGAAGGTCTCTCCCACCCAGGCCTTGGAGTAGTGTGCTCCCCCATTCAGTTGGTTTATCCTTGTCAATCTATGTTCTGTATRTGGTTATGTTCCAGAATGTTCTCCCTCACTCGATGCCCCGTTGGCTTTGTTCCCCTGCTCCTCCCCTCGCCTACCCTTATTGGTTTGTGTACTGCTACCSCRCCTTTTCTCCTCCCCCTRACCCTAATGTGATTGGCCCTCATAGTGTTCTCTCCACCCCTATTCAGTTTGGTATATAATCCTGTGTCACCVTGTAGTTAGTGCTCTCCTTCCCTGACCATTCAAGAATAAACACCTTCTGTAGAACATCATAAGGAGAGTCCACCTCCGACTGTTTATTCCCGTCTTAAGGCGTCGGCTGTGCGACTGCCTGCTGAACCACCTGCGCTGGTGGGATTAGCGGGTGGAAGGCACAGCACTGTGCCTTTCCCACCGGCTGTCGCACACTGCACTGAGGCACCGCCGGACAAGCATGAGGCTTCTAGAAAGGTTGCAGCCACTGACCATCCAGCTGGATGAGGCCATGCCGCAACAGTGAAGAATTTCTTCCTAATGTCTAATCTAAACATTAAATATCTGTTTAACTATAACTCTTTCAGTTTAAAGCCATTCCCCATTGTTCTGTCACTAAATACCCTTGTGAAAAGTCCCTCTCCAGCACTCTTGCAGGCCCCTTTAGGTACTGGAAGATGCTGTAAGGTCTCCTCAGAGTCTTCTGTTCTTCAGGCTGAACAAACCCAGCTCTCAGCCTGTCTCCATAGGAGAGGTGCTCCAGCCTCCTCTGATCATCTTTGTGGTCCTCATCACTTCAACTTTTTTTTTCTGCTACATAAGAACGGAAATTTATAACTTAGTAGAATTGTTAGCTCAGAAAGGGTGTGACATCTATAAATACCTGAATGTTACAAACAATGAGAAATAAGAACTAGTATATGTAATCTGAAAGCACAGGGGAACAAAACTCGGAGGGAAAGGGAGAATTGACACATTTTTCTGTGTGTGAGATGTAGTTGGTTGTAGAAGAGTTTACTGAAGGAATTACTGGAAATCCCCTACTTAAAATGATGATATTTTAATGGAAAAATTATTGTGCCAAACAGCTGCGTAGGAAACGGGCACATCTGAGTCCTCCAGTCTTTACTTAGCAAGTCTTTTATTCACTTCAGTCGGGGTTTTGTTGTTATGCTGAGTGAGGGATGAAATGATCAGTTTCTAGCCTGCAACAGTATAAATCATCAGTGTTTCTGGACTGCTGAATATTTAATAACGTTTCAGTTCAAAAGTAAACAACTTGTCTGTAGATGTTAATACCTTTTTCCTGTAGCATGGCTCTTCAAATATGTTAAGTAACATAAATGGCAGTAGACAGGGAAAAATGTTGTTTCTGTGCATTGACATTTTTTGCAACAAATCCTCTTCTCAGGAATTTCATTGTTCGCAAGGGAGGAAAATTCATCTACAAAGAAGCTCAGCTAGTAATAATAAGGTGATTATTACACATCTTTATATCCCACTCGATAGTTGGTATATATTAATTCTTTCTTTAAAAGAGTAAAAAAGGAAAATCAAAACCAATAATCTGTCATTTGTGCGTTTGGTATCCAAGCATAAAATGCATTTAGACACTTGGTATCATAGCATAAAGTGCAGTGAAAATTTCACTCTTAAATACATGACTCATTTGGACTCTTGCAGTGCTAACATCACTTCTTCAAATCTCCTAATAATGTTTTGAGACATGAAAAGCTTCCAATAGTCGTTGTTGACACCTGTTATTTAGTTTAATAAGTGAGTACTAGTTGATATAGTGTGTATCACTAATGAATTAATATACAGGTACTGCATAAGTAGCTCCTGCATTGTGTGATGTTTCTTAGTTACAGCCCTCTCTACGTTGGTCACATTACTACCGTAGATTCCAGACATCATTTATTATTTCATTAATGTGCAATTTCCTTCTCTCATCAATAAGATCAACACAACGCCCTGACTCTTAAATTCTCCTTCCTTCTTTCACTTACCAATGCACAGCAACTCATTTCTTACGTTTTTGGTACATCATAATTTAATATTTACCAGTTGTAGTTTGGTACCAAAGGAATAATTATTTCTTAATCACTTTGCCTTCAGGGGGTTCTCCACTTGTGTCTGGGGAAAAAGGGCAGTTCGGTCACCGGAGGGGAGCGTGTCTGCGTTTCCTTTGTAAGGACAGCTCTGTTGTTAGGGCAGGGCCCTGTGTGTTGAATTCTAATGCCTTGGTGCGAGAGCCAGCCTGTTTGGGAGGGCTGGCGTGGGAGGTGCTGGCTGCGATTAACAGTGCCCCAGCCCGGGGGCTCCCTCGGAGTGAGCAGTTCTGGAAGTTGTCAGGGCCATGCCGATGGGGAGCGCAGCAGTTCAGTGCCGTGGCCAGGGTGCAACACCTTACCTCCCCAGTACTCACCAGGTTGCTTTTCTTAGCAGCTGGGAAGTTCAGGTACCTTTTCTTTAAGTATTTATAATTTACTGCCACGAAATATTGTCCATTCAAAAGCGTGTTGTTGTATCTGTGCAACCGAAGTATATTGGCCTTGATTTTAAGTGCATTTGGTAAATTTTGTAAGATTGTTATAAAATTGATGTGTGCGTGTAGTAGCTCTTATCCTGGATGGGCAAAGGACTATGTAACAACGGTAACTGTTAGTGTATGGAATATATATTTTCAAGGAAAATTGTAGCACGTTTTCAAGGGTAGCGTGTTATGATAAGATACACTAAAATGAAAAAACTGTACCTTTAGTTTTGGTGCTAAGGTTTTGACTTTAAATTAACACTGGATTAGTTATCTGTCTCTGTCAAGACTATAATAAAGAGCTTTTGTTGCAATCCATCATAGGGCTTTTGTGTTATACACTATACACAGAAACTGTTAACAGGAAGACTGGATTAATGCAGAGAGAAAAAATGTCATCAGATAAAACATAGGTCTCAAAAAGCAATTTCAAGTCCCATACTATGTTATGCATTAATATATTTTTAGCCTTTAGGGAGCAGAGGAAAACTTGTAATCAAAAATTAATTTGAGCATTCTTGGCTGTACCTAAATTAGAACCCAGGATACTTCCAAATTTGTTATTAATCAAATGACCTGACAGGAGCTCACTAGGAGGAAACTAATGAGTACAGGCCATTCTGAATAATATTTAGTAATGCTGATAAGAAATTTTGCAGCTCTTTTTCTAATCTTATGTGTAATAATTAAAAATATTTCTATTTTGTGGTAGCCATATGTGTCTGTGCATGTATGTTATGCAAATATATTGTGCATATTCTTTGTATTTTTTAAATTAACTTCTTCAGAAAGCTAATAGAAATACAAGTGCAAGAAGTCACTATTTTTTCTTAATGTCTTCACAATGAAGTGGAGTGTGGTTTCATATGACTTAAATGTTTCTCCATTAATATATTGACACCTATGTTTAATTTAATTTTTTTAAAATTTTTTTTTATTTTTAGTAAACTCTCATTGTAGCTTGTGCCTGTTCAGGTGTAATGATTCTCATTTTTTCTGTGAACTATTCACAAAACTGATTTTGTAACTCTTCACTGTAGTTTAGTGCTGTATTGGAAGGAAATTGATGACTGGTATTTTGTGCCATTAGGATTTGGATTTGAAGAATGCAATTCTATTCTATTAAGTTTCTGATAATTTRCTGTTTTGTAAATTTAAAATATGACAGGTCATGAAGGGATTGGATCATCATACATGCAACAAAAATTTTAGTTTAAAGATACTGAAAAGTAGAATTGTAAGGAAAACCAAACCCAAATACCAATTAATTCCCATCTAACATCTGGAAATCCTTAGCATTGTTATTTTGTTTTTTAATAGACCTAGGAGGTTTTTTTTAATCAGAAATTTTAGTCTTTGTGTGTTCTGTGGTTTTTTATGTTATATATATATTTTGGAAGTAAGCTGTTATACCAAGAAAAGTTAATTACAATTTTTTATGTCTATTTTTGCGTATCATAATGTGAAAGAAATTTGTAAGTCTAAATGTTTCTTGCTGTAGACATGCTAAACAGTGTCACGTCTACTTTGCTCATTGAATTTTGTCTATAAGCCAGAAATGTAACTGGCTTAGTGCCTTATTGCCCCCAGCAGTCCTGCTGTTCAGGGTAGGTAGTGTTGAACCTGATTTGTTTTTAATTTTTTTTGTCCCAAGAGCAATTTGATTTAAATAACTTCTTTATTAAGATGAACAGAGATATTTGTACAGCTATTAGGAAGACAAATAACTGCAGTAATGATGGCTGGATTTTTTTTTGTTTTGCTTTTGCTGCAGATTTGTTAAAGTTGGCATGAATGACTTAAAAGACACCATAGTAAGATGGAAGCTGTTTGGAAGGTAGTGGGAAATAAAGGAAGTAACATTGTTAAAACAATTGATGCTTAATAAATTGACAAATCAGTAGGTACTTGTTTATATTCTGGAAAATCATAGGTGAGAGCAAAGGAAAAAACTTCAGTTATGTGAAATCAGGCTGAGTTTAACCTTGTAGAAAGAAGCTATCTTGAAAAGCCACAGTTAGTAATTTGCTTTGCTCTGAGTTGTTTGTGTTTGAATTCCACTGGATTAATAGGAATTCTGCTTAACAATAGGGACGAGATTTGCCAAACCCACGTGCTGTTTATTTATTTAACCCTATTGCATTTTGCACTTGCATTGGGAAAAAGAAACAAATATAGACCTGAATACTCTCTCCTTGTATTTAGGATTGCTTATGTTTTCTCTCTGTACACATAATCAGAGTGAAATTTTTCATGAGGGCTGGAGGAGAAGAGAGGACTGTACAAATGATGGTGACAGTCCCTCTCACCTGCATACTGGGACAGGAGGGACCAATGGCAACTCAAAAAAAACAAAGGTGGGAGGAATTCCAGGCAAGTGAGTGAGGACACTTAGGAAAGCCCAAAGCTAGAGAGGTTGTAGCGAGTCGAACGGTAAATGATTTTCCCCAACAGAATGGGAAATGGTGTGGAAGCCCTGGGGGCTGGACTCGCACGGTGAAAAGTGGTTGCTGCATGCTATGATGCTGTATTTTGGTACACAGAGCTCATTAACTTGACCCAGACTGCAGTTTCACTCACTGAAAGTATGCTGGTTTTTCCTCTAAATCTTGAGGTAGCCCCTGTAGTTATGAACTGGTATGTCAGCTTTCTCCCCTGAAATGTTGCTGCTGTTTCTATTAATGAGGTTGTACTTGTTGCATTGCTACTAGGGAGTCGTATTTTGTAGTGTTGCCCATACTGAGAACTCTGCTGTCGCTGCCATCACCAGAGTCATCTCAGTGACAGTAAATATTTAAGATTTTTTTTTAAAGCTAATTTATCACAGATAAAGCTCTTAAAAGTCAGCATACAAATTATTAATCTCTCAGTTTCTTTCCACCCATGGCTTGCCAAAATTGCTTTCATTTTATGATACTAATTCATGATAGTCACAAGCTACATAGGGCTGAAAATACAACTTTTTCTTTTCCACTGTAAAAAATTATTGCCCTTTTTTTTCATTTGTTTAGCTGAATAAAGATTAAACTTATAATTTTTGACAAGGAAGTAGATGTGACTGTGGTTTATGTCTGTAATCAAATCCAAACTGGTTTTCAAATATTTTTTTCATGTTCTTAAAGATGAGTGTGCCTGTGTGTGTGCAGGTGTGCATACAAGCATGGGGGAGAGATGGTAGTCTTGTGATACACATCTGAAAGAAAACCGGCTGGATGTTAGTAGCTGAAAAATAATTTTTTAGCACTTTCTGTAATTATGCCTCAGAGATTGAGTAGAACTCAAGTCCTACCCGTATTTGTGACTGCACTGTCTTTTTTGCTTATCTGATATGATAGATGTGCTGAGATGATTACAGATTGTTCTACAGGAAGAAAATACTAATTGCCACAGACAATTAAAACAATACAGAAGTCAGTCAATATTAAATACAGAATAAAAATTACAAATTAATTTAAAATATATGTTATAGTTATATGACAGGGGAAGGTTTTTCACCCAGAGCGTGGTTAAGCACTGGAACAGGCTCCCCAGAGAAGTGGTCACATCACGAAGCCTGTCTGATTTCARGAAGCATTTGGACAACACTCGCAGGCACATGATGTGACTCTTGGGGATGGTGCTGCACAGGAGTTCAGCTTGATGATCCTGATGGGTTTCTTCCAACTCAGGATATTCTAAGACTCTATAGATGTGTAACAACTTTTTTGAATAGACAATCTGGTATAGGAGATCTTAAGATGTAAACGATTCGTTTTACACTCATTCATAAACAGCAATGATGTCAACATCACATTCTGTTGAATATGTTCTGTTCTGAGAACATAATATGTTGTGCATTTATTTTCTTTCACTTTTCTTTTTAGTTAGAATAAAGTCTTTTCCTAGTTAGTTGCAGTTAGAAAAACTTTTGAAAGGGAGTTGCAGAAAACTGAGATTTGAGGGAAATGTTCCAAGGAGAAGGTTTTCCATTCTGTAACATGGTTCACAGCAGAAAGGATTTCAAAACTGTAATTTGAACACATTTCTGTTGAATTGCCAATTTAAGATGTCGGTTGTCATCTTGTCAGTTCTAAGATGTATCCTCTAAGGGATGTTAATTACCTTTAGAGTTTTAAAATTGTTATGTTGACTCGGCAGTAGGTGGATGTGGCCAACTTTGTTGAAGGACACCACACTGTAGGTGTCTGTTTCTTTATACCTGATCATGATCTTGCAGTGAGACCTGCAGAGAGACAGGGTGAATTCTTTGCACATTTGCTTTTCATACTAGAGGTGTGCATTATAAGAGCTTCATCTTTGGATTTTATGCAACTGGTATAACATACGATGTCTTGTAGTATAACTAAAAGAAAATTTGCCTAGAGAGTGAGCTTGGTTTTTTTAACTGATACAATTCTGATTTTACCAGATTCATCAACACATTTAAGGCTTTTTATTAGCTACTTTCATTCTGTCCCAAAGTGTGTCTAGCGTAGATGCAGTTAGTACATGATTATATAAGCAAATATAAAAATTATTATATATTCTATTTCTGTTTCTAAGGGTGGGTGGGGGAAAGTGTAAAATTGGTTGTTGCATTTGAAACTGTGGTCTGTTCTGCCAGCAGCTAGAAAGTGATCAGTTAAATGGGATTTATGGAAGGCGTTGCTCTTGCACATTGTTAAAGGAAAATTACAAGTAGTATGATAATATTGAGGCCTAAAGATATGCCATAGAAATGGCTGGAAATAAATTTAACTCCATCAAAGTAAGGGCATTCAGTGCTGCATTACTGGTATGTTGTAGAAAAAATTATAGATTAATGTCTTTCATTAATGCTAAGAAAATAAAGACAATTTTAGTGAGGATGAAATGTAGCCTAATCGGAAGTAAGCTTTCATTAATAAAAACCATGTGATCATGAAATTTCATTAGTCTTCTGAAAATGAAACTGAAGTATAGTTTAATTACCACTTAAACTGTTGAGCAAGTTAGTTTTCGCCACCTTAATGTTGTGCTTTCATTCCTACTTCTCTTACTGTACTTGCTAGAAAACCTGAATTGTTACTGTGACTACTGACATTTCAGATTTTTCACAAGCTTCTAGTAAGTCATGTAACATTTCTCCACACATCTTGCAATTCTGAAATATTTCTACGGGAGTTTGTTGAAGGGAGAATAGTAGCTTTTTTCCTACCCCAGTGCTCCCCAGAGCCTTCTCTGAGCATCAGCAGTGGGGGCACACTGTCCTGCTCAGAGCCAGGGGCTGTGGGCATGGGGGGCAAGTGCCCCAAGAGCAGGTTTCTCAGCTGCTGCCAGCAGTGTTTGGGAAGTATGAGACAGAGAAGAGTTTCACTCAGTCCCCTAAAAGCCTTAGTAGCTGAAGAGGACTGCAACACACTCAACAACTTGCCTTTTTGAAAAGAAGTGTGGTCAAATCTCATTAAAGCTGTTCTTCTGAAAATATTTTAATTGGCTCTCATTAGTGCTGTTGTTCTGCTGGTTTTTTTAAGTAATAGGAATTAATTGAAAAGCAACTCTAGCATTTTACCTCATTCCTAAAAAGTCACGTATTAAAGCATGGTAACCTAACAAAAACATCAGGCAGGCATTATGTACACACAGCTGTATTCTGTACTCATACTGGAAGCCTATGTGAGGGGGATGAGGTTGTGCCAGCCATTGTGCAACTGAAGTAGCAAAGGGTTTTGCAAAGATTAGAGTTGGCTTCTCAAGTGGATTCAGAGTGCTTCAAAGGATGTATAGGAAGTGGGGCAGAAGAGTTTTCAGTAGTGGCTCTACTAAAGAGATCAGCATCTCTTTGTAAAAAGAAGTTTCATTTTACGATCACTATAGAGTAAAGTACTTCCAGTCAACTGAGTGTAAACTAGTGCCGCTTCACTTCATAAGAACGGCCTCAAAGGATTTGCGTGGGATTGTAGGGAAGAGGAGGTAGTTGTGTTTGAGGATTGCCTTGCTTTCTTAAGTTTTGAGCCGGGAAGCAGCAGAGCTGAGGGGAGGGAGACCTGTGTGACAGGAGAAGAGCTGGAAACCTCTGAGGAGGTGTCATGTAACCTCTCAACCAAGGGATCCTCTTATGCACTGACAAGCTGCTTCTCTCTTCTGCCTGGCTGGGGTTATGAACACTTTCCAGGGCTTACTTGGGAGTGACATGGTAACAGGATTTCATGATCTAGGAATGAATTTTTCCCTTGCTGCCCTAGTGGTTTGGGTAATGCATGGTTTGGGAGCTGGAGGGGGAAGGGATGTGTGTATTTTTTTTGTGTGTTTAACATAAAGGATATACTGGATTGTAACAATTCCTTTTTTGTTTTTTCCTCTTTCACAGCTCTAAAGCTACATAATTAATATAGTCATTTGAGAATTTTTCAGCTTTCTTGTTATGAACTACTTTAGGAAAAACATCTTTTATAGAAGTGAAGAAGTCATGTGCGTACAGTAATGTTCCGTTTGCTGTTGCACACCTGTTGCTTCCTGTGTTGGGATCACTAGTTACAGTTGGGGAGGAATCATCAAGACTGTCTAGTGTTGCAACAAACTGCAAAGAATATGAGGTCCATAGTGGACAAATTACCAGCAGGTACTTTTGTTGTATACAGCATCCTGTGGCAATGAGTTCCAGAATTTATTAAACACTGTGAAATACCTTTTCCTTTGTTTTAAGCATGTTTGAGTGGTATTTTCCTTTGTTGCCTGCCTTGTTTTGTTTCTGTGGGAATCTGGTAAATATTCTCTGGTTAGGCTTTGCATAGTTTTCAAACATGAGGCATAATTTTGAAGGCGTCAATTATATCTTCCATCATTTGGTTCCGTTCCAAGTTTATTCTTGTTAGAAAAATACACCTTTTACCATACTTACTGTTCCTACTGCTACCTTTTCTTATTATGCTATATGTTTGTGTAGGACAACCACAACAGCATTATTCAGATATTAGAAAATGTTGAAATTGTGAAATTTTTCTGTGAAAATGTTTATTTACATACTTGTTTGAACCACCTTTAAACACTTGTCTACTGTGATGTTTATACAATAGTATCATTAAAGCAGTAATCAAGAAAGGGCTCAACTTTGGAATGAATATTTAATTGCTTCTGTAGAACATTGCTCACGTATCATTTGTTGTGTTTCTCTGACAGTGACAGAATGGTTCCTTAATTTTCTGTTGGGGAACCATGAGAATGAACTTGTTTATAAACACTTTATAAGGGTTTATAAACACTTTTTCATTGCTTCTCTCTGAGACAGAGTTCAGATTTGAACTTTTTATTTTATTTACTTTGTATGTAACACGTAGTTTTTCAGTACTTAGGTACTTATGGACTAGAAAGATTTGGGGTATTTCTTGAAAATAAAAGTAAAGAAAAAGCATAAAATATTTTTGGTGGTTCTCTCAAGAAAATAAGGGTGCTAGACATGATGTTAAAATGCAATGAATAAGGTCTAATCAGATCCTAGAAACACACAGGTGTTTCTCACGTCCACTTATGGATCCTGCCTGGATCTCTCAGCTATGAGCCCTGGCTTCAGTGAAAGAATATACTCCCAGGAAACATGGCAAGGAGAAATCTAAGCAGTCTGCGAGAGGAAAGTACTCCTTTACAGTCACCTTTGCCTTTTTTACGTCACTATGCCATTCTAGGTCAGCAAAATTTCAGCACTACCTTATGTTATTATGCAAAAAAACCCCAACCACAACTCAGTTTTGACCAACTAAGGATAACAATGGCTAAATATACACTGCGGGGAAAGCACATTCTGTGGCTCAACACAAAGCCCTGGCTGCATCCTGAGAACATTTTGGGGTAAAACTTCTGAGCAGAGGACAGATTAAAGAGGCAGGCTGTCTAGTTGAGGAAGTAGGACTGCATATGGGTTGCATTGTGGAAAACTTCTTTGCCTTTCAGTCTGGAGAAAGTGTAATCTCATCTGCAATGGGAAGGGAGACGAAGTTATACAAATACCAAATGTATCTGTTCTCTGTGTATCGAGTGAGAATTTTGCATTGGTCATTCAGAGTGTTACATGACAAATGACGGAAAAAATACAGAATTTTAGGGAATCAGTTTTTCATGAAGAAAAGTTTTAGTAGACAGATCTTAATAAGCAGCACTAATAAAATGAGGGATATAACTTGCCCTCTGGGAAACTCCTTCCAATCAGTGTCATGGGTACAGAAAATTGCAGGCATGAGATTCACAGCCTGAGATGATTGTTATGCTATGTGTAGAACTAGGAAAGACTCCTGCTCTGTTTAACATTTGGATTTGGAAAAGTGTGAAGGGGTAGGATTTCTGGGTCCTGGAGGATATTGCACTACAAGTTTACTGTGGAGGCTTTCGTATTTGGAAGATTCATTCTTAGCTGAATTTATTGTCCAGTAGCAGCGTAGGGGGAAGGGAAACCTCTTTTCTTACCTTGATTAGGTATGGTTTAGAGGTGATGTTCAGATAAAAAGAGTGACTCCTGCTGGTAACATGACGTAATGAATGAATCATTTCTACCTTTCGAGTGTAATAGGCAACTAGTTTGACTTTGACCTCATAATAAAAGGAATTTGTTGTTGGACTTTGCTTTCCCTGAATAAGGAAGTAGTCCATCAAGAACACAATCTTTCTTTAATGGTTTCATACTGCAAAGATTTTTCCTGTCTTGTTTGAGGGAGGGTAGGGGATGTAGAAAAAAACAAGAACTGTAAAAAATTATTTGTCACTTCACTGGAATCTGAATGAGGTAAAGATTTAAAGAGAAAGAAGAAAATAATCTTTCTTTGGGCAAAGAAGAAAATACTTATGTACTCAGAGAAATGAATTCCGTCAGTACTACGGAGCTATTTTTATCTGTTAGGATTAATCGATTTAACATTAGGCAGAACCTGAATTTAAAATATTTGAAATTAAACTTATAACGGTACTGTGTCTATTTTCTTTGCAGGTTTGCTGGTCCTCTGACACATTTCAGAATGCCGCTGGTAAAAAGGAACATAGACCCCAGGCATTTGTGCCACACAGCTCTGCCTCGAGGCATCAAGAATGAACTGGAATGTGTCACCAATATCTCCTTGGCAAATATAATCAGACAACTGAGTAGCCTAAGTAAGTATGTTGTCTTAAAAGCTGTATTTAGAACTAATATCTTTTACAGCCACAACACCTTTTCAAATCCTCAGTAGAAAATTGTCACTGTGTCTGGAATGTACTGCTTTTGTGGGTAGTGACTAGCATGTACTTCTGTGAAAGACAGCTAGGAATTTTTCTAGCAGCATGTCTTAAAACATTTAATCCGTATGTTTTTGTTACCAGTGGAACATGACAGAAAAAGATAGCTGCTGGTTAATGAAGTCAGTAATTGCTAACCTTAGGGCAATTCTTGAGTAGGGAATATGACTTAATGAGAAATATATCACTGGTTGCTTAATTTTCTCAACTCAAACCCTTGGTCATGTTGTGGTCATTCAGAAAAAAAAGTAATTGCCTTTTGAAATAATAAACCCAGAATGTAATTATTCCATAGTATTTCAAATAGCTTAAGATTTTTCTTCCTTCTTCTCCCTTCTGTCAACAGTTGTACCCTTGGTGCACTAGAGAGGAGTGAATRCTTCTTGAGTTCTGGAACTCCGAAGGAGTTTTGCTGAAAAGGCTGATTTCTGCATTGTTTTTTCTTTAAGTTACAGTAACTTAAATAAGTTGTCAGATGAACCACCAGCATGATAACATTTTGGATTTCCAATACTACAAGTGCTTTTTAAACACTAGAACATTAGTAAGACCAACACATTAAATATTTAAATGTGCGCATATATATATATCTACAATGTGAAAAGTCTTTTTGCTCCATCATTTTCTTAGAGTCATAGGTGATGTAGCCTTATTTGTTGATTAGATTGATTTAATTATTGGTTTGATGATATACTGTATGGTGAGCCTGTTGTGGCTGCCTTTCAAGTCTTTTAGGGTGCCATTAGGTGGAATACTTAATTTAGGACACTGAATTATGCAATTGAGACAGGAATGCTTACAGCACATAAATATGAACATTATTAATATGGCTGTGGCAACAAAGGAAAACAACTATTTGAATACTTTTCAGTGAACCAAGAGCATATCATATTAGGCTGCAGTACATGATCACCATCTCTGGTTTTTCTTCATTCTGCTAAAAGCCCTTTTCAGACTAGCTGCTCATGTACTAGCCTCCTCTTCCAAGTCACTCTTATTAATATTGTATTATTTTCTTTTAGTTTGGTTGTTTTAAAAATTCTTGCTTGATTGCATGCTTCATCTGGGGGAATTTGCTTTTGTTGGTGGCATGCCAAATTTGTATTTGGTATTTTCATTTGGAAGTATTATTTGACCTTAAAAGACCCAGCAGTAACTTCTAACTCAACATCATGGTTTCAGATTGACCTATTGAGATTCAGATGCCTTTGCTACATTTTGTTGGTATACAGAGGTTATATCTGATATTGTGTGTACTGCTGCTTAGGAGGAGGTCAGGGTGAAGAAATACCAGAACAGAAAGAACTCAATTAAAGGAGAAAAAAAGAAATTACGAATATCCATTGAATGCTCCCACGTTTGTTACATGGTTTGCCTAACATATAGCACAGAGAGACACTTGCAAGGGAATGTAGCCATAATTATGTACAACTCTTTTTTGTAAAGGCAGCACAATTCTTCCCTGAAACATGCATGCATGTGTTTATACCAACTAAACTAAGTTTTTATCTTACACAGTATAGGTTTTCAACAAAAAAAACCCACATTTTTTTCCTACAACTAGAATAGAACACGTTTTGCAAAATAGTCTTTCTTTTTCAGCAATGCTAAGGATTGTTTTTTAAAAATGGAGATCATGTTACAAAGGTTTGAGTACTTGTGAAAGTATTTTGTTCCAGAATTCTGTTAGATTTTCTGCCTATTTATGCTAGGAGCAATACAAATTCAAAAGTATTCTGGAGTTCTGGCATGGGAATTCTGTATTCCGTGCCTAAACCCAAGTAACCAGTCTTCACTTGGTGTCACTGTTACGGGTGTACAGCGAGGCCTGCTGACATGCAGATAAATTTCAGTAGTTGCCTGTGAGTCACAGCCAGCAGGCATGGTTTTGCAGCAGTCCCCTGGCAACCAGCTTCTCTGCAGTCCTTCCCTTTTTGTTTTCTGTGGATAATGTGTATGTTTGAGAATCAGCCTTTAAGTTGTAGATTAAATGAGGCTTTACCCTGAGGGTGGAAACTGAGAGTTCTGGTAGGGTTTAATTTCCTTTAAACTAAAGCTGCTTTTGCTTTTGACAGTAAAGTTATGCAAATTTAAATGAATGGTCTTTGACCTGATTAGCAATCAGTCATCTCTGCCTCTAAGATTTTTCATTTACTGGCCCTCAAATAGAGGATCAATCTTCTGCCATTATGGTTATGATTCTCATGACCAAACACTCTTAACCTTTCTTCTGATGTGATATGGAGAAAGAGTGCTGTCATGGAATTGGAGCCTCCATTACTTTAAATGATACCAAAAGTCATTATTGAGGAAAACTAATGTAGAGTTTTGTCATGTAAGCCATTAGCTCTCCATTCTTGGAGATACTAACAGCTCCACTGGGTTAGTCAAGCAGCTGGATCTAATTGGATCTGCTTTGCGCAGGGCGTTGGACTAGATGACTTCTGGAGGTCTTTCCAAGCTGAACAGGACTGTGTTTCTATGGTCTTGGATACTACGTTTAAATAGGATATACACACAGAAACAATATCTATGAAATGACAGGAATTCTGTTTTCCTGTGTTTCAGAATAAAATTGCAAGAGCTTAACATCAGCATGTCAGTGATAGCTACTATGCATCTCCATACAAACTGTCAATCCTTTCATAGCTTATTTGATGTGCTGATTCTAATTGTTCAGTTTGAGAAATTTTTTGACCTTTAAAAGAAGTAGAGATGAAAGGACGAAATGTTTATTTCTACATCGAGTGATAGTCCTTTATCCCTGGAGCATGAAAACACATCAGTCTGTCTTGATACAACATACAAAATTGCCAGTAAGTAATTTTTTTCCTCCCTGTCTGTTCCCAGTCTTCTCTTACTTCGTGAAAGGATCTGTTTTGTGACAGCTTTTCTTAGCACTGTGGCAACAGAAACTCTCTGGACGACAGCAACAGCTGTCTTAGTTTCCTAGCCATTCTTCCCTGTATTTCTTGCTTTCTAACAGTATCTGCTTTGAGGAAGTGCTTACCTAATTTTTTCAGCAGTATTGCATATCCATTTGTACTCCAGYTCTCTATATGTTGGTGTATGTCAGGCTGTAGCATTCCCGCATATGTGAAACACAACTGATAGCATTGTGCGGCTGTGCCGTTGTTAGAAGGCGGATAAATAGTTCTCTTGTGTGTATGTAGCCTCCTCATTTTGTTCACAGCCATTGACCAATCTTGTTTTTCTTTCTATTCAGCTGTTCCACAGACACAGAATCCCAGTACTACATAAGAAACCTAACTGATGGGGTTTGTTCTTGACCCTAGTCTCTGACACCTCCATCTAGGGAGGAGGACATTTCTCCTTTTGAGTCTGTGCCTTTAATGAATATTTATATTGCAGTCATTCAGACATTTTATTCAATCATAGTAAGATGTCATTCCCCAGTTTTTCTTTTACCTCTGCATAGAGAATGCTGCATTACTCTGCTGAGCTGGAGTGCCTTTTATATTAGTGAAAACAATTTTCACTTAACATGGAACCTTTCATAGCCTTTTCCCTCTTTCTGTCTTTTCCATGTACTATATCTATTTTTACCATGTTCTTTTCTTTTCCTTGCCCCTTATTTGTTAGTCTTCTGGAGTGAAAACTTGGCTTTGAAGCAACTTATTTTTCCTCCTTATTTTTTCTTCTCAGGCGTGCTTAACTTTTCTTTGTTATTATTTGCTTACTGTACCGTCCCCTGAAGGGTTTTCAATACTGTTGATCTTGTGAGAGGCACTTTCTCAGCTCAGGAAAACCTTCAGTTTGCCATGGCTTAGGGTGTTAATATTCACTAATTGGGAAATGTTTCTCCAGGAATATTTAGCAGCAAGGTGTCTGGACTGCAACTAACCTTTAGAACCAGGCCTCTTGAGCTCAAAGACCAGCCTCTCTCTTCACCCTGTCTGGACAACATCTTCAGCACATGGTAAGATCTCCGCATGTTGCAAGATTGGAAGTAGATCTCCAGCTAGAGCTTCAGTCAGTATTCCAGAAACAGCAGAACCTGTGGCTCATCCTGCCCTGCCAGTCCTCCTCCTCAGTGTGTTCAGGAGCACATTCAGTATTCTCTGTGAATTTTCTTCTGTAGTCACTCCTCTTTCTTTGTTATTACCACAATTGCCAGGGAACACAAGAGAAAATGTTCTTGTGTGCATGAGATAAGGAAACTGATGGACTTGAAAACGAAAGGGTTTGAGAGAACCCCATCCTCCCATAAACTTCCATCTGATTTTCTGATGTTGTCTTTGTAGCAGTGGCAATGTGATGCTGTTTTGTGTCTGTCCGGAATGGTGATGAGGGGATGAGCAAGTGGTCAGTAATGTTTAATTGAAAACAACTATGTGCTAGCAGAAAAAAAGTCCCACCTGTCATTAATTGCTTGCCTACCCAGAGCAGTGAATTCAGGTTATATTAGAAAGGAAAGGAAGAGCACGACTTCCCTGTGAAGCAATCTTTAGCACTGGTACCTTCAACATAAGTTCAGCTATCAGCAGTCTCTTCCACAGATGTCTGAATACGTAATTGATAATCTCAGCCAGTTTACTTGATGGTGTCCTCAGTGGGTGSTAACAAATGATATCTCAGACTTCCATGGCTGAAGATTTTTGGAGGCTGACTTTTTCTTTTTGCATGTCAACAAGAAGCATCAGACCTGCTCCAGATATGGCCTTTAACAAAGTTTGTTTCATACTTTTGATGCCCTAATCAGGTTGTCTGATAAATGCCTGGTTCAATTTTCCTGGCTACAGGAACAAAGTTGTCCCTTCAGTACTCTGATACTCCTATTATAATCCTTAAATCCAGTCCTTGTGGACTGCCCTCACTCCTTCATAATGGAAGTTCCTTATTAGCATCAGTGCTATGTATTTAGTACATAATTTTTCAGAGTCGCTTAGCCATAGCCACTGAAGTTCTCAAGGATCTACCAAGGTTCTTATGACCAAGCTCAGTCTCCTAGCTTTTAGTCTGTTTCCTAGTCACTGAGCTGTGAGATTGAAATGATCCTGATGAGAAATAAGTCCAAAGTTTCAAGTGAAACTCAGTTATATCTTGTTTTTTGCTAAAAATTAAATTATGTAGGGAAGATCTGAAGCTGAATCAACAAGCAATGGATATGTTAAATTATGTGTCAGAAATAATGGAGAAGGAAAAATATATTAATAGATTTAGAATACCTTTCTTGTTTTGCTTTATAAAGGGACCTTGGCTATTTATTAGTGGCTTATGTAGTAACTACTTATCCTGAAAGAATATTCTCTAATAAATACACTATATTGTGTAGGAAGGAACTATTCAGTAGTGAATAATGTAATTTTGCATAGTGTAAATATATTGGGAAGAGATTGTGCAATGGGACATGAGAGAGGTTTTACAGCTGGTCTTGTTCTGTGCCTTTATTTTTTAGAAAATATACTGAGCAAAAATATTGTTTAGTGTGTGTGAACAGGATTGAGATAATAGAAATCAAGGAATCATAGTATAGGTGGGTAACAGACTGAATTATTATCTTATTCTTTCAGATGTTTTATCAAAATCTACATATTTTTTAGGAATTGCCAAACCCATATTTTAAAACTGTAATATTATTTTGAGGTTTGTGTAATTCAATATATCAATATATTTACTCTTTCAATATCAAATGTTTATTAATATTAAATTTAATGACATAACCATTATACTTTGTACTTCATAATCTCAATACATATTTAATATATTACATATTTTTATAGTTTCATTCAAATGATAATGTGTTGGATTAGATTTTGATTTTGTAAGTTTTAACACATGCATGTGTGCACACACACACACACCCCCCCCACACACACACCCCCCCACGCCACTGAGCCCCGGGAGTCTGACACATTACTTAAGGCTAAATTAATTAAGATTAATACTTTTGGCAATATTGAACAACTTTGATTGAATATTTTGAATGTCCTGCTTGCTGCATCTTGCATTGGCCTGAGTTTTACCAGTGATCCTCTTGAATTTCCTAAAACGATGCTGTTTTATGGCACTGAGCACTGTAGATGGTCAATGTATTTATCCAGGTAGCTACATAAAATTTAGACCATGTTTCACAAAGGCTGCCAATGCCATGACTGATCTGCAGGATGCTGCTTCACGTTGAGATACAGTTGAAGGGCTTGGAACTCTTTTTCTTTAACAATGTGAAGCGATAGTAAAGAAGTGACTTCTTCCACAAGTCCTGGTTCAGGACTCACATCCCACTCCTTGTCTGAGAGCCTGTAACTAAATCTGTTGGTAACTGAGCTAGTGTTGCAAAATGATTAATTTAAATGTGCTTTCCTTAGGGTTTCCTAACAGATACAGCATTGAGAATGCCATAGTTCAGGTGGATTTAAGGACTGGAGTTTTGAGGGGGCTGCTAATGAATACCCTGATCCTGCAGTGTGTTAGTCTGGTTCTAAGAATTTGTACAACACAGTATAAAAGACCTTTAAGACATCTCTTTGTCACACTTTGTTTAATTAGGCTGGAAGAGGGTCCAGAACTTGATGTGGTGGTTGTGGTTGTCTTCGGTTCATCTGATACATACCCAGTCCCCCAGAACAAGACAAAAAAACCCCGTTTGTTTTACCTTGTATCCCTTCATTTTAGTGTGTTGGATAGTTAGCAATTATTCATTTGTGAATAGAAGCCAGGGAGGCTGGACAAATGCTTGAGAAATTATGGGGGGAAATTAGGAGATGAAATAAATTAGAAGGAACAAATGGTGAAAGCAAAGCACTGTAAAACTGATCAGTATTTTTTTTGACATTTTGTAAACCGTTGTACACTTATTGCCATGGTAATGAACAGGAGTGGATTATACATGTTTTGTTGGTTTTAATTTAAAAAAAAATGAGGAAAACAATAGGCAGTATAGTTTTTATTCTATTTTCAGTTACTAGCTAGTGTTCTGTTTTCAGCTCATAGGTCTGTTTTAAAACTCAAAAAAATAATTGTTCAAAAAGCCATCGAAGTACATGCATGTTATTGAGGGGAGGAAGGACAGAACATTGTTTCCAAGACATTTTATGTGGCTGTCACAAAAAAAGGATACTGACTGACACCAGAGAGAGCTGCATTCCTGCATCCCTCTCTTACTGAAGGTTTGATTGTGATCACAGCCCTTTGATACATGAGGAAAAGTTATGAAAGAATAATAAGGTGAATAATAAATTCCTTAATTAAAATTAATAACAATGTATCCTCTCATTTAAATTAAAAACAATTGCTCTGTTAATAAAAATAAATTCCAAGCAGGTTTTGCAAATACAGTAAAATAAGCTTTTCACAGACATTGAATATATTTAGTTGCAGAAGTCTATATTGTCATTTAATTTGGTAGGCAAACAAGACCACTGATCTTTCTGATCTGGCATTATAGATCCAACTATGAGCAACATCCTAAAGTGTTAATATTTTAGTTGTCATAGTGAACTGTAATTCTCTCTATTATACTGCATGAAACAAAAGTAGAATTTTTCAGCAGGCCCATAATATTGTAAATTTTCTGAAGTATTAATGATACTTCAGACTATTCATTGTGTATAATGGAATTAATTTTGCATTCTTACTCTTCTAACATATTATCTATAAATTATGTGGAATAAGATCCGCTTTGTTAACTAACGTATTTTTTTCTCACACTTTTTTTTACTCGTGTTTGTGACACTTTGTTCAGTATTATCACCTGTAATTGTGTCCTTTGTAATCCATTCAAAATTGAAGATACATTCCTATAGAATACACACAGGTATGGCAACACAAACAAATACTGGATTATGAGTGTTCTGTGCATATATATGTACATTTACATATTGTATTCTTTAGAATGGTAGTTGTACACGTCACAAAAAGCAAACATTTTGCTTTGCTAGAGAAAGCATTTGGTTAAATATACCTCTGGCTAAATAAAGAGACCACCAACAGACATGTAGGTAGAGGCATTATGGTTGGCATACCACTTCAAACATGACAGTGTTTTTAATCTATTTCCCATTTGAGGATTAGTGTTCATAAGCATAGGCAAATTATTCCTTGCAGTATGTTTGTGGCTGTCTGCAACATAAAGAATAGATTTTCAAGACAGATTATTTGCAATTGGAGCTCATTAATGAGGTAGATGAATTGTAAGCCTGATGAAATGATACAGATAAAAGTTTAGCCTTAAAATACACCTATAAATGCAAAGTTACATGACTTTAAAGCCCTGCAATTAATTTTTTTAACCTATACATGAAATTTTACATTTGATTTTAATCTTAATTTGTATGTCTCTGAAYATTATGTGAGTTATCTAGTTAAAATGTATATTTCTGAATATATTGTCTGAAATACATTAAAGTTTTAGTATATGTGTATTGAAAGTTTAGCAATCTTGTTCTTAGTGGATAACATTTTTAAGTAACTTCTCTTGCTTCAGATACAGATGCAGATACAGAACATAAACTTTTCAGAGTTTCAAGACATATGTTAGAAAGTCTTGTATTAGATGAGTTGCCAACTGAGAAGACTTTTACTAAATTTCCATCTATATTTTTCTGTGGATTGATGCTTAAATACAAAGGTTCTAAGATTGGCAGTGCCTTTGATCTTCTCACYGTGGCTATTAGCAGTTGCTCCAAGAATGAGAGCAGGACAGCACTTAGGATACTCCTACTAGTCTCCCTACTTCCAGCCCTTTTCAGCYTGGAAGCCTCTCCAGCCAGCTGAGGTTTCTCTGTATTTCCTACTGCTCAGTGTGTTTCTTTTCTGTGACTTTGTATCACTGGCAAACTTTATTCTCTTTTTTTTCAAGTCATTTACAGCTATCTTAAATAGCATGGATCCCAGCATAGAAACAATAAAACTCACCTTTCTCAACTGTAAAGACTGGTGGTTTACTCCTGTCCTRTTTTCTACCTTTTGAGGAATTATTTATCTGTGCCATGCAGTTTCTTTTGTATGGCCCATCTGTTGAGTTTTCCCAAAACCTTTTGATTAAGGACTTCCTAAACTCTCTTGGAAATCTCACTAGATCATAGCTCTCTATCCATGTGCTTATAAACCATTCAGAGATTTCACTTTACAAAGCTATGTTGCCTCTTTGGTCATGAGTCATCCAGATGTCTGCTAATTCAGTTCTTCATAATGACCTGTACTAATTTGTGTGGATGTCAGGCTTATGGGTCTGTAGGTCCCAAGATGTTCCATGAAAAAAATTTTGAACCTTATTGTTGTGCGTTTCAGTGTGTATAAGGATATTTACAATTGTTACTAATATTTGCTGATCATTTTGTTGATTTAGTTTTGTAATTTTTACACAGTCCCTTCAGTTTCTTTGAGCCTCCCACAGTGAGTTCTGGCATCAAGGTCTCTCCAATTCCCTTCAATGAACACCAGTGGAAAGTGTTAAATTAGCTTGTCCACAGGAGTCTTGTCTTCTCTGTGTTCCTTTATACCTTCATTGCCAGTCAGCTCTGCAGACTCCCTGGTAGGCTTTCTTGTTCCTCACGTCTTTGAAGGAATATTTATTGTTAGTTTGCCAGTTGTTCTTCTTCTGTTTTCTTCTTCTGTACATTTCTTCTGATATCTCTTTTTATATTCTGTTGTTTATAGTCCTGCTGATTTTCTATTGCTGTTGCCTAAGTCTTAATAAATGGTATGTGCTGGCCTTGTGCTTACTACACAGCATCTTTAAGTAGTTTCCACAATACCTGTAGGGATTTAATTTTTGTTCTTTTGATGTGTTTATATAAAAATGTCCTCATTTTTATGTATACTTCCAGAAGTATTGCTCACCAAAGGCAAAATTTCCATAGCTATCCTTTCCTTTTATACCTGTCAGAACTTGAGTGCAAAGCGGGTAGTTAGAAATTTGTGAGATTTATACTTCCAAAACCAACATAACTGCACAAACAGTACATGAATTACATATGCAGAGTATGGTAGAAGGTTTTGAAAGCTATCACACTGTATTTCAGAAGTGTGGCTACAAATTGCTAGGCAGTCTGGTGGGGTTTTTCCAGTGACATTTGTAGACTACTCAAGTGGAGTCTGGAGAGCATTAGAAGCACTACATGGAGTACTCTGTCTGTAGAAGAGAAACTCATTATTGATCCTTTTCTCATAATACTTGAATCTCCTGCTCATTTGGGCTAAATGTATGATGTCCATTGATGTGAACAAAGGAGTTTTTTTTTTTTTTTACTTCAGTGTAAGTTGGCCAGTTACTAGAATTTTGATCATTCAAAGTAACATTTCTTTTTTTAGTGTGTATTTTTGAATAGGCTTGTTCTAGTTCACCTAGATGTAAATATCTGATCTTCTGTTTTTGCAAAGTCCTCTGTACAGCAGCACTGGAAGCTGTGCTTCATTTTGAGGAAAATGTTCAGGTAAATTTCACATGGAAAGATTAGTTATAACTCAAACAGGAGCAGCTTCAGATGCTGGAAGCCATCCTTTTATACATATCCAAGAAACTAAGCAGTCTAGTTCCATGCATATCAGCATAGTTAAATAAATTTATAGCAGCTGAATATCTGTCCTGTAATGTATTGAATAATTTTGTTTCTGATAAATAAGTTCCAAATTAAATATTTAACTTCTATTTGCTTTTCTAAAGCATTCTTAATGGGCACAGTAAGTACAGGTTGTTACRAGTGATACTCATGCATCTTATAATTACTTAATTAAAATAGTTAGAAATCTGCTTGGTGGCAAGCTCATTTAGTTGTCTTGTGGTATRCTTGAATTTTATTTTTCTTCCCGTGTTTCAGGTAAATATGCTGAAGATATATTTGGTGAACTTTTCAATGAAGCACACAGTTTCTCATTTAGAGTCAACTCCTTACAAGAACGTGTAGATCGCTTATCTGTCAGTGTTACGCAGCTTGATCCAAAGGAAGAGGAATGTAAGTTAACTCCTGCATGGAAGATTTCTTATTTTATCACACAGACACCACTGATAAATGAAATGGAAATAATAATAGTTTAATAGTTTAAATCTTATTTATAAGAACACAGAGCAAAGCATCATGAGAAAGGTCTATTTCTGCTACATGTTTATTTTATAGCCTTGAGCAGCTTTCTGAGCTCAGCATTTTCATGGTTACTGAATGATACTGTTACCAATGAATTTACATTAAAATGGCTACAGGAGTATGTGTCACTTCAGTAGTGATAGGTATTAGGAATATTAATAATATTATGTGAAT
The DNA here is from genome assembly GCA_018881555.1 of Amblyornis subalaris. Taxonomy (NCBI): domain Eukaryota; kingdom Metazoa; phylum Chordata; class Aves; order Passeriformes; family Ptilonorhynchidae; genus Amblyornis; species Amblyornis subalaris. The sequence goes on along the minus strand of JACAXG010000002.1, from coordinate 18,601,081 downwards.
GTTTGGAGATAAGTCTTCACTCTTTTTTTAACCTTCCTACTAATTCCCATGGGATGTAAACATTTTTCCAAGTACAATTTTTGCATTTAACTTGCACCATCTTACTTTCTGTGTAATGTGATAGTTGTATAGCTTCATTTATTAATGCTATATAACCTCTTGGATTCTTCCTAAATAGCTTTAAGTATTATAAATATTGGTTAGCACTGAGAAAACAAGTACTCTCAAAAGTCATTGTGGGTTATGCCTATAAGATAGAATTTGTATGGAATTTAAAAGGCTGCCTAGGCTTTGTGATGAGTACAGGAAACTCAACCACCTGATGTGTAAATGCCATGAAGCTCTTTTGCCTTCCTGGGTATCTGTTGGTTGCAGGTGTAACTGTGAAAAGTCTTGTAACCCCAAACAGTTTAGGGTGTTCTAAATGATATGTTCAAGACCTAGAAAGTAGAGGAGCATCCTATCATGAAAAATAAGTTCAGATTGCTTGTAAGATCTGATTTTAAACTATAGAAAGCCGTTTCAGTTCTGAATGTCTAGATATAATAATTGTGTGTTGTTACATTGTGTGATTACAATTGTGTATCCAGGAAAAATGAAGTGTCAAACCAGGAGCATGGTTTTCAGGCTGTCTTTGGTTATAGGTGTCAAAATTTCACTAGCAGCAAAATTAAGCTAAGGGAAGTTTCGATTCTGTATTTCGCATGACATTAATTTTAGAACAGGTTTTGAAAGACAGCTGTTCACAGCTAGTAGCAGATTTTCTACGAAGTCATGACTTGCCTAGAGGAATTCTTACATTAATGGGATTTTCCAAGTCTCTTGATAACTGAGCATAAATCATACCCATACACCTCTTTTTCCAATTGTTGTGGTTTAACCCAGCAGGCAACTAAACACTGCACATCCACTTGCTCACCCCTGCCCCGCAGTGGGAGGAGGGAGATAACTGGGGGGGGAGGAGGGGGGGAAGGTAAAAATTGTGGGTTGAGATAAAGACAGTTTAATAGGACAGAACAGGAAGGGAAAATAATAATAATAAAATTAGAATATATAGAATAATTGATGCACAATGCTATTGCTCACCACCTGCTGACCAATGCCCAGCCAGTTCCTGAACAGCAGCCCCTGGCCATCTTTCCCCCTGGGTTTATATGCTGAGCGTGGCACCATATGGTATGGAATGTCCCTTTGGCCAGTTTGGGTCAGCTGTTCTGGCTGTGTCTCTTCCCAGCTACTTGTGCCCCCCCCATCCTGCTCTCTGGTGGGGTGGGGTTAGTAGCTGAAGAGTCCTTGACCACTGCTCAGCAACAACCAAAACATCAGTGTGTTCTCAACATTATTCTCATCCTAAATCCAAAACACAGGACTAGGAAAAAATTAAATCTCTCCCTGCCCAAACCAGGACACTAATAAAATTTTTGCTATGACTGGATAATGATAAAAAATCGTTTCCACGTACCATAATAAATTGTCAGCAGCTGTAATTTTCTAAGAACAGTAATACTCCAGAGTGTTAATGGCATTTCTGCATTTACTCTTGACAGCCTAGTTTTGGTTTAATTCAGAGTGGGATGTATGTTGATATGGCATATCTAGTATATTAACCATCCACATTTCCAGAAAATGGAGAGATCATTTTTAAGCCATTGAATTAAAGCATCTAGGGATGTTACAGGACAGCAAGGTGGAAAATTGTACTATCCTGTGTAAAAGGCCTTTGTCAAGTTTGGCTCTAAGTTTCAGGACCAAAAATCCATAACTATTTGATGATGGAGAATTGCTAGAAGTAGTTTTAGATAGTGTGTAGTCCCAAATGAACTATATCAATACATTTTCACAGAACTGTGTATGCTGTAGTGTTTGCTAAACTGTATAGCTAAAGAAAGGGACAGACACTGCAATTAAAGGAAACGGGGCTGGGAATAGCTCTACCCAATGAAGTCCAGAGTGGCTAAGTGTGACTTGAATCTGATCCCCTGGATTTATGTCTCACACCATAGAATAGCAGTGATTACTAGTACTTCAGAGGAACACATGCAGTCCTCAGTGTCAGGAGCTGTTAAATTACTGTTTTTATTAACCTAAGAATATCCAGTCTTTGCTCTGGACCCAGYGCTCCTTATTCACAAGCGTCTGCCTGGAATGAGTCACCAGATGAGGACAAAGGAGATGAGAGGTCATTTGATATTGTATTTCCTTAGAAGTTAGGGATCAGGAAACTTTTTTCCTTCAGTATACTGTTTTGGGCTTGAATTTAGAAACTCATCACAAATAGTTTAGGTTTAGTCCTAGTCTGGGCTAAAATAGCTTAAGGATGTTAATGCATGAAGGTGGGGGGAAAACATTTGAATTTACCTTTTTTAACCCTCTATGCAAGAATTAAGCAAATTTCAGTACTTCTGCTCAGCTAACAGCATGAGTAAAATGGGCTAACTTGTGAAATGAGTCTCATCTGCTCTTTGCCAGGAGGCAGTAATAGAGGATTTAATGGGTTCCTTTGGGCCCATGCTATTACACAAGAGAAGGAAATTAAAATTCATTTAAAGCTAAGTGGCATGAACAAAAACAGCCTAAGTCAGATTCACTGAATGAGATGTAGATACTTGACAAGATGCTCCTGGTAGAGTCAGAGTAATAAAAAGCTCTGAATTTGTTTGAACAGTCTGTGTGTTTTCTCATTCTGAATTATTGCAATATCTCTATCAAAGAATAAAACCAAGGTTATGATTGTATCTTTAAGGACCTAACTCCTTGTGCACAATTTTCCTGTCATAGAAGAATTGCTATGAACTTGGTTCTGTTTGAATTATTACACTGTTTTCAAATTCTTGATTTCTCGGAATTATTAATTTCATATTCTAATAGATTTTAAAAAGTACTTTGTTCTGTTCATATACATGTGGGTTTTTCCCCTTAGAAGATACCAAACTTGTAGACAAAAAGAAATCCTCTGCTTTGCTTCAGTAAACTGAACTTTATTTCAATTGTATGGGAAACATGCCTGTATGTATCCAAGAGTCATAATGTCTGGGGCCTTTTAGGAGTGAGAAAACACACTCTTGTTATGATGCCAAGCTAAGGTTGACAGCTTCACTAGCCCTGCAATATAGTGTCCTCATAGGTGAGAAAATAAATTCTGAGTATAGTTTCTTTGCAATCAGTTTTAATTTCAGTATTCACTTTATAAGTAACATTTTAACTCTGTCCATATATATGCAAATTTTGTAAGTAAAATAATAGATTTTTCTTAATTGATCAAATTTTTGTAAATTTAATTTCATCTTTTATGTGTGAGGTACTACTGAAAGTAAATGATGTCATAGCTGTAGAAATCTGACGGTTTCGAAAATAATATTCATTTTAGCATTTATGTGATTCTCTTTTGAAATGCTGATACACAGTACAGCTCTGATGTACAGTGTAATGAGGTATTGGAAAATAGTTTTGTATCACTCAGAAATAAATAGTATCATGGCAGAAGCAAAATTCATAAACTGGGAGTTTATCAGGATTTTTTGGTATCAATTTAGAGGTTCTTTCAATATGAACTGCCAAATTCTATTTAAATCTCAAACCAGAGAGGATTTTAATCTCAAAGGCAGTGTATCAAATTCTTTATTTCTACAGCATATCTGTTACAACTGTGACAAGCAACTTAAATAAACTTAACGGCAGAAGTGCTGTGGGTGAGCAGCCTGGCACACTTCAGGAAAGGAGCCAAACGGTGAATTGTATTTCAGTAGGCTTCTCACTTTGAATACATGTACTTGTTGTTTTCCTAAATATTCTATAAATATTGTCCTGTCGTTAAAACAATAGTAGTTCAGAAGTTCTGCTGGATTAATGCCAAAAAGAAATTTGGTGTTTTGCTATGAACAGAAAAAGATGGCATTTGGTGAGGAGAAACCTAAAAATCTTAACAGCTAATTGTGGTCTGTATACTTCTGAAAATGGGACACTTGGTCAGCTTTAAAACCTGGATACTCAACCTATTGTGAGACTTAGAAGGAAAGGGCAGTAAATCCCAATTTAAGGGGCAGCTCCCTGTCTTTAGCCTCTGAAGAGGATTTTGGCGAGTATAAATGAGTATAAATGTAATCAAAGTTAAGAACAGGGAGCACATGAAAACTGGGTCATGATCTCCACATATACTATGCTAAGTTGAGAGTAACACTATTGTCAATTCATTCATTAGAAATTTTACCCCCAAAGGCAAATAAAGAAAATGACTGTTAAATTATATAGCAGGTCACTTTTCCTTGCACATCTCTACTTAAAGAAAGTTGTATTTGAGTGTCTCTCTCTCTCTCAAGATTCTGAGTAGGTGGGCTGGGTTCCAACTGCTCTCCATGTTCCTTTTCCAATTTTCTTAGGCCCTTGATCAAAATTATGGGTTATTTAGTAAGTAAATCAGTTTTAAAGTAGTGTGTCCAAGGCTTAATAGTTCCATGGTAAGACCATGATATTGCATATTTTCTGTGTAAAAAGAGGGATCTGGACAAAATGGCATTTGCTAAGCAGTGTGGTGGTTTAGTTGAGAATCACCAGCAGATTCAGTGCTTGATGCCCCTGTGATTCACATCTTAACTGGCTGCATGAGGTTCCCTGGTTCTACACACTGCATTTAAAGCAGCTTCTGAGCTCTCTTAAAAGCATTGCTCTAACATTTACATCTTTTTGTTTACCTGTAGTAGCTAAGCTACATACATTCTCTATCCAAATAGTTCTTGAGCTGTTTTGGAATTTTTAAAAACAATATTTCAGAAAATTTCTAATTCTTGTGTGGGGGACAAGCCCAAAGAAGAGTCATATTTGATCTACAGAAGTAGTCTTTCTCCTTAGCAACTATTAAACCCCCAGTCAGAGTATTCTGATGGCATAGAAACCTAGTATGTGTGCAATTCTGGTCGTTGTTGAAGTGGATAATCATTAAAATGATAAAATAAGTAAAGTAGAAATCAGACTTCAAGATTGCAGTGTCTTTAGGAACTGAATCACACAAGTCTTTACCTTAAGGGAATATTCAACAGCACCAACCCCTCTCAACTGATTACCTTTAACTCGAAACTGATGACTAAGTTATTTAYTCGACAGTGTTGTTCTTTCCTCTGCGCTTTTCAAATTGCTGGGTGAGATTTTGAACAGAGAAAGGGAATGGTGGGCAACTGAGTCCATTGATTTGTATGTAATTTCCCCTAGTCATTTAGTTCTGCAAGGGGTCACAGCTGGGACATTGAGGAGTTCATGGTCTTGAAAGCTGTCAGGATGAAATTCTGCAGAAAGTGTTAAGAGAGTGAGCTTTTAAAAGAAATATATGTTTTATTTATTTACTGCCTTTAGGAGAATGGTATTTTTTGGCCTAGAACCTAATCCTACATTGTGTATTTCAGTGAGTCTAAAAGAATAAAAAAAATCTTGTAACTTTTTTTTCTTCTGATGAAGTAAAATGTAATATTTCATATATTTGAAAGATTAAAAGTAGCTACTTTCGGTCGGTACATTGATGTGCTCCACACCTGGCTTTTACTACAAATTGGGAATTGCAGTTTAATGAGAGGCTTGCCAAGAGATAAAATGTTATTTAGTATGTAGATTACACATGTGATTTTATTTTATTTGTAGTTCGGCCCAAAAGAAACACAGCTATTGTATCTCATCAGAGTGCAATTTAAATACCTTTTTTTTCCCCCAGTTTGTTGTTGATTACAAGTAAAAATGGACTGGCATCTCTTTTCCAAAACCAGATGTACAAAAGGATGGCAGTTTAGCATTCTGACAGATAATTTTTACTTATGTGGAAAATATTGTTGTGTGCAGAGGGTTAGACTGGCTGATATAATGCATCTTTTCATACAATCCAAACAACAGACACAATAAAGATAAAGAGGCATTTGTTTAGATTGTTGAATGAATGTTCAAATTAAATTGTGAATATCTCAACCTTTAAGGAAATTATTTAAGACCTCATTCTTTGTTAATTACAGTAAGCACAGGTGGTGTAGCAGGTGGACTTTCAGAAAAATACATCCATATGGAATTTAGGATCTTGGGCTATACAAAACATTCTGGTGCTAGTTGGGAATTAAGCAACTGGAAGCTTAAATTTAACAGCATCAATGCCTGCAGCTTTTCCAACTCCTCCTTCAGCCACTCGTCTCTTCTCACACCTGAATTCATGCATCCAATTTCTCTGACCTGTCACCTTGCTGTGCCAGTTTGTCACTCAGCCAGAGCTGAGTGGCTGGAGGACCAGCCAGGTTTTCACGTACTCCCCCCGCTGGGGCTGTGAACCAGGCAGGGCTCCTGTCTCTTAGCCAGCTGGCAAGCTGAACAAGTGGCTTTGTAAGCCAAACCGTGCGCAGCCAGGATTAGGCTGGGTTTGCGACGTGGGATTTACCTGATCCCTCAGTGTAGGGCAGTTATGTCCTATGTGTCATGATTCTCAGTATCTTGCAGGCCACGTCCTTTTGTTTCTTGGGTAATGTTGTCCTAATGTGGGCAGTTGTTTGGAATAATGGTATGCTTTTCAGGGAATGCCTGTTACTRGATATCAGCACAGGAAATGCTGCTTGAAATTCTACAGTGTATGTTTTTTATGAAGACCTTTGCTGTGTATCTTAGGTTTAGAGAGAAAATAATTATGCTTGTTGTTGGGGATTGATTGATTATCCTCAGGTGTGTTATCCTCTTGTACATGTGTACAAAAAGTGGAGGTTTAAGCAAGAAAAGGCAAATTATGTGTTAGACTGGCTGTATTTTCTCATTGAAGAGATGGAATACTAATAAAAATTTTATAGAACAATGTCAATAATGTGTTGTCACATACTCTGTGAGTATTTTAATATTAAACCAAAGTACTGTATTTTTTTATTGGAATAAATTAATTTACTTCATTGTCTTCAGAATGTACACAGGTTCAAAGAGAAGTATACTAAGTTTTACTTTTATTGGAAAAGTCTCCAATAAATGACAGACAGTTAAAAATCTTGCAGGATTGCCAAGCAACTCTGAACAAGTACATTTAGTGTGATTTGTATAAGCAACATCCCAAAGGAAAAGCAGCTGAAGGATGAAAAAATCTAAGACTTGAGTTTTCAGATGAGGTGAACCTCAGTTCTTCTAACTGTGAACTCTTGCCAGCTAATAACAACCTGTACTTCATGACAGGTACAAAATATATAAGGTTATTTATGACTGAAAAAATACCTACAGAAATTGAGACTCTAGCTGACATTCATACATTATAATACTTCTTTCACACACTTAAAAAGGCTTTGAGCATTTAAGATTAAGAGTATTTTAATAATGGTATTATAAAGAATAAAAGACACTGTGATGAATTAGAACCTAAGGGCAAAAAGGAGGAAAGTTCTCCAGGAACACACAACCTTGCCAACTGTAATAAACTTCAAAAGCCAAGCTGAAAATCAAATAAATCCCATCTTTAGCCTCACAAAGGATGCTGCCAATATGCTTAGGTAAGAATACAGAACATTCCAGGAACTGCAAGCCTTCTAGAAAAAATCTTGCCTTCTGCCCCTTTGTGGGGGCAGATTTCTGATCACACAACAGAAATTTTGATCACACAATAGAAATCCATCTCTGTGTGTGTACATATGTATGTGTACACTTGTATGTGTTACAGGAACCAGAGTAAAAATACAGTTTTCAGCTTAAACAGATTTTTCTTTAAATTGTTGCCGAAGGCCTCAGTGATAGGGGGGCAGGGGTAGACTTGTCCTCTCATCTTGCATAAAGGGGCACTATAATCAACCTGTTTCTATAAAATAAACAGAATTATTTATAGATAAAATGCATGTGCTGAAAATACTCTCTTTGCTAGTATGTCTGAAAATGGTTTTCAGTATTGTTTGTGATTTAGAAAAAGGTCCCAAACTAATGAAAAGATCTGCTGCTTTATCTAATGGAAGTCTAATGCTGGTTGCAAAGGTAGCCTTGATACACACCCGGACTTCACAATGCAGTAACTGAAGATCAGGAAGGGAGGGAAATATGAGACTAAATAGGTATACTGTTTCCAGAATTAAAAGTGCAAAGCTTATCAGCTGTGGTCACTTTTCCATTAATCTTTATCTAAATTTTAATGATTTTGAAATAGAAAGAGGTATGTGGGCTTTAACAGGAGTAGGGAAAAATACTTGAAATCACTGTATAATCTGTTGTGTTCGCATAGTGTTGTCTTCCTTTGGATCTTACATAAAGATAATTGATTATTCCTGACTACTGTGCTTAGAAACTCAAGGTGGCTCACCTGAATTAAACAGAGAAGTGTCATCTCGATTAAACAGTCAGATTAAAAACCGCTTGACTAGTTTCATGAGTTGGAACGTTGAATCACCTCCCATTAAAGCTCATTGATCTCAGTAGCATAAGCTTAAGTGATTTGCTGGTTGGCACCTCAGTGAGCCTTCAGTGGAACTGCTACCTACATGCAAAGAATGCAAAGTTTGGCTTGCTGATGCCATAAAGGTAAAATCTACACCTCAAGATAAGGAGTAGTTTTTAGTACCAAAAGGATTGTGAAATGAAGTTGGTAAATGTTATTAAGTACTTCTGAACTACCAAATGATATTTTATAGCTACAGTAAGCAATTTGTTGAACTACTTAGGAGCAGTGGAGTTCTGATATCTATCTAGGTAAGAAAAATTTCCTGTGAAGCTAAATAGAGGATAATGTGCTAGAACATCACGGACATGTTTTTCACATGGTCTGACAATATCTTGCCATAGTAGTGCTAGATGAATTTATATTTGCTGTAAAATGCCTAAGATGCAAGTAGTAGTGCTTAATATTTATATTTTAACCAACATTAGGCAATTCCAGATTAATCCAATTAAAATGTATTTGGTGGGGGGGTTTTAAATGGCAATATCCCCTTTCAGTGTCGCTGCAGGACATTACAATGAGAAAAGCTTTCCGGAGTTCCACAATTCAAGACCAACAGCTGTTTGACCGCAAAACTCTGCCAATTCCTTTGCAAGAAACTTACGACATTTGTGAACAGCCTCCTCCACTTAACATTCTCACCCCTTACAGGTTAGTAAAATAAAATTAATCAAAGCCAGTTTCTAGGTTTTTTTATGCAATAGGGAGGCTATATCCAGGCACCTTGCTCTTGTTGAGTAGCACTTGGATATTTAAGGAGCCAGACTAGAAAATCGTGAAGATCCTGGAGGAATAAAAGCAGCAGAAGACATTATAGAAGCATTAAAACTTTACTCCATTTTACTCAAATTTTAACTTGGTGTAACATGGCAAGAAAAAGCCATTTTTATTACCTGTATTTGTTAAACCAAGTAATGTTCTTGGATGCGAAGTGAAGAAAATAAACAGCCAAATATGTAGAAGAAAGGGTCTTCGAAGGAAAYGAATGTTGTTTGCTGCACCAGAGTCAATTTGAATCAGCAGCTGAACATGAGCAGCCACACAAATTTGCTCAATATTTTAACAGCAAGATTTGAGTTATTGGAGTGGGAGTTCTCTGATTTATTCTCTCTTTTTTTTGGTCTGGAGCTTGTGCTAAAATTACCTTTCTAAAMTCAGGACCTTGAATGCCAGGAAAGATAGTAAAAATTTATGGTGCAGGAGGTCAATGATCATCTCTTTTATATTCCTCAGTTTCAGGGTCTGAGATACTGTGTATTCCTTAATATGCCCTTCCTTTGTCTTACTGTTTGGATTCATGTGTTGTCAAATAAATAGCATGGCCCGTTTGTGTCACTGTATTTCAGGGATGATGGAAAAGAGGGTTTGAAGTTCTACACCAATCCTTCATACTTCTTTGATCTGTGGAAAGAGAAAATGCTGCAGGAYACYGAGGACAAAAGAAAAGAAAAGAGGAAGCAGAAGGTATATATGTTAACTTTATATAGCTTCTCTTTGTTTTTTCCTAGAAAGGGTTTGCTTGCAGATATGCTACTTTAATAGCAATCCAAACTTGACAGAGTCATCTTTATTCAACTAAAACTAYTCGTACTCATTCAATTCCATGAACTTTAACAATTAAATAATAGTAACAGTAGTAGTAGTAGTAAATTAATATAGAAAGACCTAAAAGCTTTCATGCTGTTTTAACGTAACTAACATYGGATTTGCCAAAACTTTTAAGTATTCTAGCAATGAGTCAGAAAGGAGGAATACAGCAGGAACAAAGAATTTCATTCGAACACTTGTTTGTAAGACAAAATTTTGACAATCTTACAGGTGAAAAAGTTTAAGTGACATTCTAATAGAYATGTTTACTCTAAACTAGAAAGAAATTAGTAGGAATAGAGCACTTTGCTTATATTTTCTTGAAATTAAACAAGCATTTTGCTAAAGGTAATACTGTTTTTTTGTCTCACCATTATTCTGTATATTGCATACATAGTAGAGAGAKTAAATACAAGTGTCAGATTCATAATTTGAATTTATTTCAGAATAAGAATAAAAAGCTACTAAACAGCTATTTTTGTCTGCATTGTTCAGCTACTTATTCACTAGACTGAAGTTTCTGGCTCTTACATATGATATTTCTGGTTTACGTATTGTATTTAGCCTGAATGTAAATTTTTCTTGCACTTGAAATGGGATCGGTTTTCATAATTTTTTGGCTGATGTTTATATGCAACCRATTTAAAAACATTGTCTCAGTTGTCAGTTTTGTTTGCACAACTCTCCTACAGCAGAAAAATCTAGATCGCCCTCATGAACCAGAGAAAGTGCCACGGGCACCTCATGACAGACGGAGAGAGTGGCAGAAGTTAGCCCAAGGTCCAGAGCTCGCAGAAGATGATGCTAACCTCTTACATAAGCACATCGAAGTTGCCAATGGCCCAGCTTCACACTTTGAATCAAGGTTCATTTTTGTTTTTTCTATCCTTTATTAAGTGTATTTGTACAACGTAGCGAACACACGTGAGAGATGGTCAATGACGAGATGCTACTGCTTGAAATGCACTTGAAACCATTGGTTTAGCTTAATCAAAACTCAGTTTTAACATACTTAAGAGTGTACTTAGAGGAGTAGTTACTATGTTGTTATTTTTAAGTCTAGCATGTATCCTCRTTGTATCCTTGATGATGTCGTCCTTTGCAGCTTGACGAAGGTGTAGTGTCACTGCTGCAAGCTTGCACCCAGGTGTGTCACTACATTCCAGTCCTGACCTACAAAATCCCTATTATTCCAGTCTCTTGATTTTTCTTAAGCGGACAYTGCCAAAACTATATGGTGTGTGTGATGTGAACAAACATCCACTTGGAACTCCAATGAGAATGCTGAGCTTCTTTTTACTCTTGAACAAATCCATTATTTGATTGACATTTCTGGTTATAGCCTATTACAAAATCCAACCTGTTGAATTCTCATTTCACAGCACGTATTTGCTGGTGGCTAAAAGTAGCATTTCACATGGTAAACACCTGCTGTGCTCATGCTTCTGGTATTTGTGCAAAACCAAGTCCATTTTACCAGCCAAGAAACATCTGACAGCAAAGAGGGCTGACAACTAATATTGGGAGGTTTGGGGGGTATATTTTTGGTTTGGGGTTTGGGGTGGGTGTTTTGTTTTTAATTAAAAAGTATTCATTGTCCTCCAAAAAATAGTTAAATTTTCCTCCTATCTTTCTGTGGCCAAAAGCACACCATAAGAAAGTATTTTGTTTAGCTTTGTAAGGCCTTCAAAGCTCAGTAGTGATGGTAAGTAATTATGACAACTCTAGGAGAGAGCGTTTGCTGCCTGAAAAATAGAAAAACCTGCTTGTAGACAGCTGAATTAATTCAGAATGTGCAAATGGTCTCAGTGCATTTCACTCAGTGGGGTACGACTTTAGTTATGGTGATTAGCATTTTTCTAGGAACAGCTTTATGGTATCTCTGTAAACTGCTGYGTCAAGTCCTTGGCAGAAACATCTGTGTTCCTGCTGTCCTTTTGTTGTGTTGTGTGTTGGGTTCCACTTTAGACACGCTTGCTACAGGTATCTTTTTATATCCAGGACCCTGGCCTAAACCTTATTATCTATTAAACTGATTATCTCAGTGCCAGTAATGCAATTATGAATAACGCTGAAGTGCTTGGGAGCACTACATGTGCAGAAYGTGTCGTTCAGATACAGAACAGCACCATGCTTTGGAATAAATGAGGAMGATCTTCATCCCTGAAGAATTTAATAGGCTTAGATACTACAGTGGTGGCAGTATGTGGAAACGTAGAGTGTTGCTTTACTTGTTGGAAAGTGTTTTGCAAACACTTTTGCTCTGAATTTAATAGAGATTTTCTTTAAAAAATCTGTAATTGAATAGTTAATTAAAATTTCCTAACTGATCAAGTCCTTGAGGTATGTCTAAAATTGTCATTAACAAGTAAGTTGAATCGTCTTTATTTACTGCTGCTACTCAATAATAGATGTTTATTGAGTCTTATGTCTATTAAAGTAGTGAGTTCTCTGTGTATATTGGAATATAGATCCTCTGACAGAAGTTCAGCTAAATTATTCAGTTGTAAATTCTACCATTCTAACATCGATGGATGTTTCATGAATGTTATAAAAGAAAAGTAGTTCTGTTTGTATTGCTGTGTTTACTTAACTCAAAATAATGTGACTAATAAACACTAAGGTCACACACATACTGTAGAAACTATCTGATATAACTGTCAAAATCAAAACCCTTGAGCTGCTAGAAGCAATAACAGGGAAAGTGGGATAAATTATTGAAAAGCTACATTGTACAATATGCAACACTAGTGAAGAGAAGATACTTGTATTCAGAAGTCAGACTGAAGTACAGAACAGTAGCCGAGGGCACTAATACTTACTCCTACTAGAGGTGAAGTTGGATCATTTTYCCCTGTTTTTCTGCAGATCTCAAGCATATGTGGACCATATAGACGGATCGTATTCACTTTCTGCGTTACCCTATAGCCAGATGACTGAACTCCTGAACAGAGCCGAGGAGCGCGTGCTGGTCAGGCCGCATGAGCCGCCGCCGCCCCCGCCGATGCACGGAGCCGCGGAAGTGAAACCTGTGCCTGCCTGTGTTAGGTACGAGCCAGGAAAGCCAGAAAAGACAACAGCTATTGGGGTGTTTTAATTTTCTACCACTCCGCTAATAGTCATTAACAGGCATCCCAGGGGCTACATCAGCCCACAGCCCCAGAGTGCCTGCAGCTGCAGGGCCACCAGGAGTTGGACAGGAAGGCCGGCGTGTAAATCCCATAGGGTGTCCTTGTGAAGAAGGCCTCTCCTTGCCGTTAATACTGTTGCTGTGTTGCCTTTGGAGTTAAATGGCAAGACAAATAAGTCTRTGGAAAATGTTTCTGTGAAATACGTTGGCATTTCGGGACATAGCTTTGGAGTTCTGTAAATTTGTACAACTGAGCTGTGTTTCAGCCTACGTGAAAGGAAGAATATATCACAGTAAGACAGTCAGCTGTCAAAACTATATATTCATCGCATTTGCTAAATTGCAAGTGCTTCCATCTCCAAAAGTGCTTCTATTTTCTATTTCTTTGTGCCTTTCCAGAAGTGAGTACATGCATAGAATATTTTCTAGAGGGAAAATTTTGTTATCACTCCCCTATTTTTTTATACAAAATTTTTACTTTATGGTCAGGTGTGTACAACTTAGAGTAGAGAACAGTTCATTCAGATGGGATTGTTACATCAGCAAGATGTTAGTATCTTGAAAAGAATGATTTTCTTACTGCTTAGGAGATCATGCGCAAACATGCATAACTCTTTAGATTTATTTTCCACAACAGTTTAAAGAAATCCTTTAACAGACTTTCAGGAAAGTAAGTTTACTGTTCCCTCTTGTTTTCTTCAGTTCACCTGTTCATTGCCCTATAATGAGTATCTAGCATATAACTATACCTCTCTGTACGTAGTATTGATGATGATATTAGTCTCACTCATTTTGTCATCACACTTTAAATATGTATTTCAAATTAACTTGTCCTCATTGTTTGTATTGTTTTGTTTTATTTTTAAAGTTCTGTGAATCAAAGCGGTTAATCAACTGCTAGTTCCCGCATTTCAGAAAAATCATTTGGGTTTACTTAAGGACACCAGGGAAGAATTATACTAGTATAGGAAACCTTTGATAAAGGTGCAGATACATTGTATAAGAACATAAAATTCTTTAATAGCTGAATTTGAGCAGAGGTCTGTAGATAACCTGATGCATACTCCATACTGAAAATTAGATTTCTTTGTTTATGAGGTGTGAACAAATACTTTGAAATCATTGTAGTACATAATGCCCTTTAATGCTCAGAGTTCAATATTCTTAAGTTGCAGAAGTGAATCTATTACTACTTTTCCACTCTCTAGCTCTAATAACTTTGTTCTGTTATTGGATGTTGCAGTTCTACTCCTGGCTTGGTAGAAAATCGTCCTCAGTCACCAGCAACAGGCAGAACACCAGTGTTTGTGAGCCCCACTCCTCCTCCACCACCACCACCACCTCTTCCATCTGCTTTGTCGACCTCATCATTAAGAGCTGCAATGACTTCCACCCCTCCACCCCCGGTTCCACCCCCGCCACCCCCTCCCACAGCTGCTCTGCAGGCCCCGGCTGTGCCACCTCCACCAGCTCCTCTCCAAATAGCTCCTGGAGTTCTTCATCCAGCTCCACCTCCAGTGGCTCCTCCACTAGCACAACCCTCTCCCCCTGTCACTAGAGCTGCCCAAGTGTGCGAAGCTGTACCTGTTCACCCAGTTCCTCCACAAGCTGAAGTACAGGGACTTCCTCCACCACCCCCACCTCCTCCCCTGCCACCTCCTGGCATTCGACCCTCCTCCCCTGTCACAGTTGCAACCCTTTCTCACCCTCCTCCTGTTCTGCACCCTCCTCCCACAACCATCGTCCCTGGCCCTCATGCACCCATAATGCCTCCATCTCCACCAGCCCAAGTGATTCCTGCTCCTGAACCCAAACGCCATCCTTCAACTCTTCCTGTAATCAGTGATGCTAGAAGCGTTCTGCTGGAAGCAATACGGAAAGGTAATGTTTGGTTATTAAATGGCAAAAAGAACAATCTCAGAAACTTGCTAAATACACGTGACCCTTGAGAGCTGGAATATTTCACATGTGTAAGAAGTTAGAGGAAGGCATCTGTTTCTGCTTTCTATCCTCTACACTGTATGCATTGCCAAGTAGACAGGTTTTTTTCAATTTGTAATTGCACTTATCAGGTGTTTAGTTTGGATGGCAAAACTGGTTCTCTGTGGAAGTTAGATTTAAAAAAAAGTACATGTGTTTGTAGATGATCTGTGGAGATTATCTTTTCATTTCTGTTCACCTGCAAATGCAGCTATTTCTGATAATCTACAGATTGTGCAGAAGACAAAAACATTGTTTTTCACAGACTATTAGATAAAAGCAGAACGGATCAGTTGGCATTGGAATTTTGATCATCTGTCACTGTATTACAACAAGATAAAAATGCCATTCAGAAATCACTGCTGAAGACATAAAGCTGTTAAGTATCTGATCTCGACAGGTCTCAGAGCAGTAGTGCAGCAGCCTTTGCATCGTAAGGTGCCCACGGTGGAGTGCAAGGGAAGGGCAGAGCTGCAGGAAGGTGTTTTCCTGATGATCTTGTGAGGAGCAGTGTATGCAAGCTGTACCTTTCAGTTTATTGTGCCCATGGCCAGGAAAATCCCCGCTGC
Organism: Amblyornis subalaris; assembly: GCA_018881555.1. NCBI lineage: Eukaryota > Metazoa > Chordata > Aves > Passeriformes > Ptilonorhynchidae > Amblyornis > Amblyornis subalaris. The sequence continues at coordinate 18,585,405 of JACAXG010000002.1, read as the reverse complement.
ACTGCGAGTGCTACAGTTTGACAGTGGAGTATCTTTCAATAGTTAAGCTCTCTCAAATGTTTCAAGTCCTACATTCTTCTAGTCTTCCCCTGCACCTGCAGCACAGTACGGAATCTGTATGGTGCTGTAGTATCAGTAGGTAGGCTATAACACCAATTCAAAGAAATATTTTTGCAGCATCTATATGCACATGAATTGATAACATCATTGAATCTAAAGAAATGTTGACAACATTGTACTTGAGTACAAGAGAGGGGCATGAACGTGCGTGTCAGCCAAAAAAAATAAGAAAGCAGAGCCTGCTGGTATAATCTAGGTGATTGCTGAAAACAGTTTTGACCAAGTCATGCCGAAGAAACAAAGGCTCGAGTTATCGTAGCTTAAATTCCACCTAAAGTCTAGTGCTTGGGTTGCCTGTCAGCTGACAATGGAGAATATTAAGTACAGGATGTAGGTCATATTTAGTCTGTGTCAGTCTAGGGTGTTGTGAGTATAAAACCAAAATATATAATCTCTGTCATGTTTTTAACTAAGKTACTGGGTTTAACTTTCTCATACCTTTGGTGTGTGTTATCTCTCCTTTGCATTTGACCTCTAAGTAATACTTTATCCCAAAACAGATCATTACATGATAAAAACCAGGGTTACAAGAGATCCTGTCTTGTTAGGATACTCAAATAGCTGTAAACTTTCATTAAAATCATGAAGAGAGAGTATAGAAAATGTCTGGAAATGCAAATAGCAAAATCGCTTAATCACTTACAGTGGTACTAAAAATGTATTTTAATGGGAAATCAGAACCAGGATGTTATAGCAGAAGGACTCACGATCTAGTCTGCCACTGCAGCTCTGACATTCCTCTCTTAAAAAATTTGACAAGAGAATTTCCATCTGAGCAGGGCAGTGTCCTCTCTCTTCGTTTTTGCTTGCAAAGCATTTTGTGAATCATGAGCTAAATACATTAACAATGATAAAGGAGAAGAGTAACATGTTCATGTTCTGATGTTCTTCAGGTATTCAGCTGCGCAAAGTTGAAGAGCAGCGTGAGCAAGAAGCTAAACACGAGCGCATTGAGAATGATGTTGCCACTATCCTGTCCCGCCGCATTGCTGTGGAATACAGTGATTCAGAAGATGATTCAGAATTTGATGAAGTAGATTGGCTAGAGTAAAATTATTACATTGCTGTACACTGCAAAATCGAATGCTAATGTCCATTGTGGTGCTTGTTCTTTGAAAGTTTGATGGTCATTTCTAGTGTTTTTTGTATTATTTTCTTAACATAATTAATCCATGTTTTTCTACTTTTCAGTTTACAAAAAGCTCCTAGTGCATCTTCGAAACTAAATGTTTTACAGTGGCTTTTCTTACACATCTCTTTTGAAAGAACATACTTTGTTCCAATAGACCACTAAGTATTAAGCATGGGCAGCTGTTGGTAGAGTAGCAGTTTCAATTTTTTGGCATATCTTAACTGTGCACTTTGTGAATTTTAAGTTGATGAAGGCAACTGAGATTGACATTCCAAGGGCAGCTGTATGTACTAATGAGCCTTATTCCACTTCTGATAGTGTTTTAAAACATTAAACCTAGCTATCAAAATATCACTGCCTCGATCACACCTGTACACTAAAAGTACATATAGTTAGCAGCACTGAACACACTGAAAAGCAAATGGATCTTTGGGGGGTTTTATTATTGTTTTATTGTTGTTTTAAAATAATTATGGCCTTATTTGAATGTTTAGAGATTCCCCTTCCCTTCTTCCCTCCCAGGTACATATTGTGTGGTACTATTTTTGCCTGCATAATAAAAGTTTAAAGTTTTTTTTTTTTCCTTGTGAAATCTTTTGACTTAAACATGCTGTGTAACTTATGTAACTGTTAAAATAACAGTTTGATTTAATAAATGGTTCATTTTAAATGTTCCTGGGTGTTGGTTTTTCAATGAAGCCTGCTTTTTACTGGTATACTGAGAGATCTTTGGTTTTCAAGTATTTAATCTGTGGTGTACAAAGTTGCAGTAAATATTCTGTACTTGATCTAGCAAGAAACTATCATTAAATGTTATCTATATGCACATCTAAAAAAAAAAAGCTGAAATCTTACTGTGATCTTAGTTTAAAAAAAATACAAATATGAAATAGGGAGTTTTTGGTTTATGTGCTGTAGTGTTGGGGTTTTTTTTTAAAAAAAAAAAAACGCGTTACCATCAGTGTATCTTGAGGAGATGCAGCAGTTAAAATMATGGCTAATGAAAGATGACTTTTTAAGTGCTATGTGGCAGTGTAGTGCATGTTTTGCACAGCTTCTGTGTTTCTCTTCCCTGGAATAACTCCTTCAAGTCTGAGCACATAGTCAAAAGCCTGTTGAGAAGGCAAGTATGAGAGAGCACAAGAGCTCTCTTATCCTGTGATCTGATTCCTGGAAGATGGAATTGTATAACAGGAAAATAAGTCTTGAAAGTCAAAATGAGATTTCTGAAGGTGGAACATTAAATGTTGTACAGGTTACAGACCAATTTGCAGGGACATGTGGTTGTTAGCCTTCTCTTGGAACTGGGCAAAGCTCCAGAGGCATAGACTGGGGTAGGAATGGTACAGCAACCCTTCCAACTTCACTGTCACCATCTCAGCCTCCACTATAATTTTGCACATGGCCTACTATATTCAAGACTTTTTCCACTGCAACAGTAATGCCTCTCTTGGTTTTGTGGAAGAAAAATTATTGTCACAATTTGTGAATCTGCATCTTTGTAGCTATGGCTGCAGTTCTCTGTGCACTGTTCTCTTTGATAACTGCCTTCACAGTTACACCATCTGGTTTGTTCTTTCAACTTTCAAAGTGCATGTCCTTCTTAACCCCTCGCTGTAATGGTAAAGGAAAGAAGTCAGAGGCACTGCTGCCTGAATATTTGATGGTGTTTCCTTGGATCTCAGTGATCCTAACTCGCCAAATCTGGCCCAGTAACTAAATGTGAGAGATCTCATTTACGCAGGATTGAGATCTTCAAGCCAAAATGCAGTGTATGCACCTGCAGCTACCCTTTAACCAGGGAGGCAGATCTGCACTCCAGGCAGCTGAAAGAAGASCTTGTCCCTAGATTCTGTGTGTAGGTAGTTCTGCCATTCGCAAAATTACTTTTCAACTGATGTATATACCTGTTCCTTGCTCAAGTCTCTATAAACTCCTGATTTTTCTGGTGGATATTACAGACAGCAGCCTACTTTGTCACTTAAATGGAGCAGCAGCATTTCTGTGCCAAGGCTGTAACTGGTCAAATTAGAGCATCTCACCATTCTGCCTGCATTTGTGGGTGTCCTGTGAGTGCATCCAGGAGCTGTGAACCGGGTATAACTTACCTAAAGTGATGAAAAAAGAAAGAAATTAAAGCAAAAAAGGGTCCTTATGTAACTGCAGCTATCACATAGCAGACTTGAAGGTATAAAAAAAAATCCTTATTGACAAATGGTTGTCATTGACCTGCTTTGCTGTCTTGGTGATTAATAATATCCCTTCCAAGCTGGTACCCAGGGCAGACAAAGCACTCATTTAATATGACACAGTCACACGAAGTAATGAACCTTGTCTGAGAAAAGTCAAGAGTTAAATTCAGTTAACATTTCAAAGGCAGGATTCTTGGCCTTCTGCCACTGCCACAGCTTTCTGCCATAGCAACTGGTCTCCAGATAGCAATAGCGTGATTCACTAGTAGCGAGAGGTGATTGTTGAATTTGAATATTTGTGTTTGTAGATCGACTCCGAGTGGTGCATTTGCAATCTCAGTGATTTGTGTCCCTCTTAGTGTGCTCTCCAAACGCCTTTCTGATTTGGTGGAGCGCTGTGCAGAGGTCTGCTGGGCTCTTCATGCCCGTGATTAGATGTGTAATAGATTATTGATTGCTTTGTCTTGTAAGGTACTAAATCAAGTCTTCTGTATTGAACTGTTTACAGAGGCTGTTGTTTACCTCTGTACATTTACAGCAGCTGGTTAAAACCAAGGGTCAAAGTCTGACACAAAAATAATGTGTCAGTAATGTCCCATGTAAGTGAAGAGAAACCTTTGTTCATCTTCATGCTTTTCTCAAACTGTAATCTGGGATAGTTAAAAATTATCTGCCTCTTCTACTGAGAAATGGTGGAGGGGAAAAGAACTATATAAAAGCAAAGAAAGAAGAAACAAAAGCTACTTGGTGGCAGAACCAGAGCAGAAGACTAAGGAGGTACAAAATTGGTCACTCGGGGGTTTTATCAAAAGATAWAACAGTAATGATGCAGCCATCATGGAGAAACCGAAAACAAACCAGTAAAGGGAAGAGAACAGCAACTGAAGGAACAAAAATTACAGACACATAATTCTGGTTCTTTTTTTTTGGTGGTGTGATGTGAACAGTAACCATTAAATACTAGATATCATTAAGGGATTATGTATCTCCCAGTAAACTGGGATTTAGAAAGCAAGAGGCATATTAAAAAGACCTTTAGTTGATAAAATTATTCTTTCCTGCATGTGGCACAGGGGTGCACTCCTCAGCATTCAAGGTGGACACCGACAACACCATTGCCAGTCTGACGGATGTACAGAATAATGTTCCTCTAAAGGTGCTGTGGGATCTGAGTGTGCCAACAGGTACCTGACAGTCCCATCCAGATGCACTGCAACAGACTTTATTCAGGTTGCTGGGACCGCCTCGGCTTGGATGCATCTGCCACCCCTGAGGTGCATCCCCACGTGATTTACCTGGAGGCCGTGAGCCTTTGCCTGCTCCGAGGATGCAGATGGGAACAGACTCTGCCGTGGGCTGCCACATCTCGGTCTCTCCAGCCCACGGATCCCCACAGGGAGGGGGTTCAGAGCATGGTGCAGAAACCCCTGCTTGACATCCAGGTGCAGCTCACAGCAGCGTACCCATAGCAGCGCAGGGGTATGCCAGCAGTCAGGGTCCTGAATCCCAGCATTTCAGCAAACCGGAGCAGTTCACAGAGCAGACACAGAGGCAAAGCCTCAGCACAGGCTCTGCCRCCCAGGGCTGCATCAGCAAAGATCTGACAGACGTTCGACTCGAGCTCCATCAAGTGTCCACTCTGTCTCCTGAGCTACAGATCAGAATGAGTTTCACTTTCCCCGATTCTCTTGCAAGTGGTGACATTAAACACCAGGAGAGGAATCACAGCCGGAGACCAGGGGTAGTGATCTCCCTTTCTGGTGCCACTCCACCAACTCTCCCTTCTCCTTTCCCCTCCTGACTACTTTTCACACTCGAACGATTCCCGGTGGTGGTAGCCTGCCCACGGGAGACTTTTCACAAGCTCTTTGTGGTTGTAGCTGGGACAGACCTCACTGATTCCCAAACTGCTTCTTGGGTACATCACCAGCCCTTGGTAGATGTTAGTTCCCTCCCTCTGTCCCTTGAGCTGCTTGGGACAGCTCTCCCTTCCCTGGTTCAGCTGCAATGAGCTGGGTCAGGTTTAAGTGCTTGAAAAGCAGTTTCCTGGCAACTTGGGAACTTGCTTTTTGCCAGCACGTAGGCAGGGAGCGCTCCCATGAGTGAGTGACTTGGCTGTCAGCTCTGAGGGCTTAATGAATGCCTGGCAGCACACTGCCAGGCAGCTGCAGAGGAGTAGGCAGGGGATGGGGAACTCATCCCCATCCCAGCTGCTGCTGGACGAGGATGCATGGACAAGCCACTGGGGTACAGAGCAGACACGGCCAGGCTGGAGCTGCGCACCCCTTCCCGTTGCCAAAGGAGTGACAGATCTGATACTGCACAGCCTGTGCTTTTCCTTTGATCCCCGCCCTCTGTAAGCAGACATCTTTCCCCCCTGCTAGTTCCTTTGCCTGGAGAATGGGATCTGCCACATTAGTCATCGCTCATGCTCCCCAACTGCCAGCAACCCCTGACAGCAGCATCAGTAACAGCATCTAAAGGAAATTGCATCCATCCTATTTCTTCTAAATTCTTATTTTTACCGTATTTGCGGACTCTGAGCAGTTGCTCCAGCTACCTTCCTTTTGGCAACTGGAAGCATCTGGGTGCAGGTCAGAGAAGGCATCAAGCGCTTCTCACCAAACGGGGCTGAATATTCCCCTTCTCATGTTTCTTTCTCTGATGGTTCAATAATTTCGCTTTCAGACACAGGATAGCTGAGGGCCCCCTACAGACAGGTCGTTTCCATTCTCCATCTTCCCCATTTTAATGCCTTTAATGTCAGAGGGTTATTTAYTGCAAAACTTGTGACATTTTATCACAGCTTCATGGCAGTATAACTCCAAGAAAAATTTTAAAACGTATCTCCCTTATGTGAGATCTTTCACTGTGTTTTAGCCTCTTCTACTCCTCTGCAAAGCACTTCCTTCACCAGTTTTAAAATCTCAGAACAGGTCTCCTTCCCCACCCGCCCCAATGCCTCCCGTGGAGCAAGCATCCACACAGTGTCATATTATCACAGCTTGATTTTGCACTTCAGTACCAGCCAGAAATAACTCCAGAAACTGCCCAAGAGTCCTAACCTTGTGAGAAAACAGCTCACAGCCCAGGTCTTGGCATGCTGGTGTAGTTTAGAAATTGCTCTTCAGGCCAAGCAAATGCCGTGGGCTGGATTTTTCCCAGTTGCATTTTGGCAAAGCCAAAACCAGCTTGTAAGCCTCTCCAGCAGGACACAGGGCCAACACAGCCCCATGCAGGGATATGGGAAGCCATCAAGCAGCCTGGGCTGGGGGCTGCCCTCCCACACTGCACCCTACAGAGGGATGCATCCTCCGGGCTTTAAAAGCACAAAGAAGTCAGCAATGCTCCCCACCAGGACAGGTGTTCTGCACGAGCCAGCATTGTTTGCTGGTTGGCAGAAATCTTGGCAGTGATTCAGCTATGGTTAATTTGAGAAAAGCATTAGGATAACTCCTTTGCTTCTGTATACTTTGTTCTCTGCACCATGGCTGTGCACCAGCATCTGCCAGGGGAGGTTTCAATGTTAATKATTATCTCTGGATGAATCCGAGGTAGAAAGCAGCAACTCGGTCCCTGTTCCCACAGCAGAGCCCAGCTCTGGGAGAAGCCAAATATATCTGGACACCCCAGGCAGCTCCTGAAACTCACTCTCTGTAGATCTCTCTGATGGAGTTCTCTAAGGTCACACGGAAAAGTTACCACCCTAAATCTCAGGGATTTTAAGGCCAGGCTTGGATGCTTCCTTGGTTTTTGAAACCTTCCACTGACTTGCCACATCTCTGCAGCTTGCAAAATCCCGGGATGTGAGATTCTCCAGAGGAACCTGCAAGTGAGCGTATAGCCAGACCTGTCCCCACAGTGTCCCCACAATGCTTACTTCATATCTCGTGCAATCAGGAGGCATTTTTGAGGACATGTGGTCTGAAACTCTGCCCAGCAGTGGCCACTGTGCCCTCTGCCACAAGGCCTGAGAAGATCCCAAAAGGGCAAGCCAAAGGGGCTCTCATGGCTGCAGCCACACATGACCATCACTCCACATTCAGGCTACACAAATTCCTGCTGGAGCACCCTGCTGTCAGCCACATCCACTCCCAGTGTTGGCCAGCCTGTGACACCTGTAAGAATGTCTTTAGCAGAGGTCTGCTAGCGAAATATCCTCCCAACACACATGGGAGCGATTACCTTATCAGGTTTTTTCTCTGTTTTCAGTAGTCCTCATATTCTCCATAAATTTCATTAGCTGGATTTATGTGGTCACTAAACTGCTTGATACAGTATTATAGTCACAGCAGGGAATAATTTGCTATTCTGGTGAAAATGAGTATTTCCTAGTTTTGTCAGTGCAGGGAATTACGTTATCAGGGAAATAATAACCAGCTGAACTGAAGGAGGGTTTGATTCATAGTAATTACTGATTATATGCAGATTACTTTATGGCTTTAATTCTTTGGTCTCCCACTGTTTGCTTGCTAAACCTCTGGAAAAAAAAAAAAAGGCAGTGAGTGTATGAGAGTCTTGTTTGTAAGGCAAATTACAGAACCTAATTTGTTGATTACATGGAAGGAAGCAGAGCTCTGCACAGACCAGGACAGCGCCGGGAAGGAGCCAGCAGTGAGCTGTGCTTGCATCCATCCTTGGCTGCAGCCACTCCTGTGCTGCTCTTCAGCATCCAGTTCACATTCCCAAGCCTGCAGCCCTAACCTGTGCTTGTGGCTGGTTTTGCTGGGGCCACAGCAGGGCTGAAGGTGGTCTGTCCCCTCGGTGCTTTCACTCCTGTTAATCAAGTGGAGATAAGAGGATGTATCCATTCATTTGTGCTCAATATGCCCCTAAAAACATTTCTTCCAATTCAGTGCAACAGCCAGGCCCTTGCAAACCTTCAGTTTTAACTAGCACTATGCTTTAAAGCATCAGAAGCTGGTTAGCAAACTACAGGCTGCTTTTGACAGAAAGCTATCCAAAAATAGAGCTGAGCATCACCACTGCTTTTCAGCCACTCCAGCCTTTCCAAAACAGCTTTTCTCTTCTTATTTCCTACAGCAAACCTTCAGCACACTTGCAATCTCCAGAGATGAAACTAGCCTTTTGATCTTATATGTTATTCTTAGCATTGCTGGAACAAAATTTCAGACCCTGTCGTCTCAGTAATGGAGAGATGGGGAGCAAGACCCTGCTCCCACTGCCCCTGGCTGCCTCCCTGGCTGGGAAGCATGTTCATTCCTGTTGTGCTCAGGGCAGCATGCTGATTGTATGCTGCATTTATTCTTACAAAACATAGCTACACTCTCTTAAGGAAAAAGCAAGTGCTGGAGTTTGCATTCAAAAATATCACCCAGTGTCAGAGCAGGCTCAGAAGCACAGCCAGGTGCTCCGTAGCATCTGGGTGTGTTTGTCTGCAGCCACTCTGGCACATGTGCCAGCTGGGATCTTTCAGATGCCAGCACTTTATTCAATAGATGAAAGGGAGAAAGAGGCAAAGCACTGTAACTGCCAGCCCAAAAGACAGCCCTCTGTGTCAGGCATGCCTGCCTGCACCCCTGGGGGTGGCAGTGCAGAGGAGCAGGGGCAAATAGCACCCAGCACCTGCTGAATCCATCAAGGTTGGATGGCACTTGCAGCCCATGTGAGCACTGTCCTCACCATGACATGGTGCAGGACCAAATCCAGGCTCTGGGATGAAGGGTTGGCACCACCATCACTCCCTTGGGAGCCTCCAGAAAAGCACTCTGTCCCTTTGGTTGGTACCAGCCATGATGGCTCTCCTGACCCTACTATGGGGCAATGTTGTTCCTTCATAGAATAATAGAACAAGAGTGGTTAGGGTTGGAAGGGACCTTAAAGATCATCCAGTGCCAAACCTCTCTGCCATGGACAGGGACATCTTCCACTAGACCAGATTGTGCAAAGTCCCATCCAGCCTGGCCTTGAACACTGCCAGGGATGGGGCATCCACAGCTCCTCTGGGCAACCWGTTCCAGTGTCTCACCACCCTCACAGTGAAGAATTTCTTCCGCATATCTGGTCTATACCCACCCTCTTTCACTTTAAAGCCATTACCCCTTGTCCTAAGTCCACATTACCATTGTCCCTGAGTCCATATTATCCCCCTTGCTACTAGAGAGTCCCCTCCTCAGTGTGAAGTTGTATCCTTGGCTGTTCCTAAGTGCCCCGGCAGATGAAACACGCTGACTCTGTGATCTGCTCACTGCAATGCAGAACCCCACCGGAGGGACAATGTCTTCAGAAGTGGTCCCCATTCCTGCCATAATGTCAACAGGGGTGTTTTAGCCTTTCCTATTTGGGCAGGTGGATCCACCAGCAGACTTTTATCTGTCTGTGCAGGATGACCACCGTTTGGATTTCTGAACTTTTCCTTCTCCCTTTGCAGGTCATATGTCTTTAGAAGAAGGATACATGCCACTTTGTGCTGACTCGTAAGAGCTATTCATCACCACATTTCCACTCATTTCTCTTATTCCAGTGCAAGAATAATAATTAAATGGTAATTGTAATTAAATAATTACAATTTAAAGTGAAACTCTTTCCCTTTGGCCTTTTGTTAAAGGCTGCTTCCTCCCCTGCTGTTTCACTAACACCCACGCTCCGATAACATTTGATGAACCACCACAAATTAGGATGCAGATGATGCCTCGTTCCCGTGCTGTTTGTGCCTGGAGGCGGTGTGTGCGGTTTTGCTTTATCACCGAGCTGGCTGCCCCCGGGGTTAACCGCAAACCACTTCAGGCCGTGCCGAAACCAGCCTGGGTGTCGGCGTTTCACACGCATCTAACAAACCCCGAATTCCTGCCGGGAGGAGCCCGGTGCGGGGCCGCGCCAGGGATACGCATCGGGAGGTGGCAGCATTTCACCGCTGCGCCGAGCCCGGCCCGAGGGGAGAACAGCCCCTGGTCCAGCCACCGTGCTCTGTTCGAGAGAAAATCGGCAGCTTTTAATCCTTTTGCTTTCAAGGCTCAAGTTTGCCGTATTTTAGTGCTTATTCCTTTTATAGCTCTCCCCTTCTTTATTTTCTTTCCTTTTCTTTTTTTTTTTTTTTCCTCTCCTGTATTTTAAGGGAGAGAAGGAGTTAAAAGAGGCAGTAAAAAGGCAGCAAACCACCTGCAGCACCCAGAGCAACATCCCAGGGTCCCAAGCATTGCTGGTTATTCCAGCTCCAGAGAGGATGGGCATCAAAGGCAAGCACTCCCAGGCCGCCCCCATCACCCATGGGAACCTAGCTGCAGGACCAGGGCCTTCACCTGCTCAAGGGGCTGGGGATTATGGTGGGGGTTTCCCCAGCCTTCTGCTCACTGGGGAAAAAGTCCTGCAGAAGCCCTGAGAGAGCCTCCAGAGTGATTGAGAAATCCTTCTCTGGTCACCTCAGAAGGAGAAGATGGCACTGCTACTGCCCTGTGAGCAGCTCTGCACCACAAGTGGCACGAAGTCCAGGAGACCCCACATGGGCAGGGACCAGCAGTGGGCTCAGCACACCAACCAGACCCACACCTGTCCCTCCATGCCCCCACAGGGCTGAGGGGGGGGGTCACAGCCCCACCATCCCGGTCTCCTCAACCACTGGGAAGTCCATAAACCACAGGAAAAGAGTAAAAACAAATATCTGGGCTGGTTCCTATAGCAAGAGCTCTGCAACACCTTCCTTTACAGCAGGCAGCTGCTGATGCAGGAGCAATGCCCGTCTGCTCCTCCCTGATGCAGAACTATTGCTCCTCCAGGTGATTTGGTCATTCAGCCCACATCCTATCAGATGTACAAAATGCTCCTCAACCCCAAAGCATTTTCTTGCTTTCATTCTGCCAGGTTCAGCCTTCTGCAGACCACCGATCAGTTCAGATCCAAGGGAGCGTAAGAGCTCTTTGAAAAGTACCCAGATGACTTTGGATAACCCAAGTTCTCCAAATCTCTGAATCCATGGTGCTTCAGAGCCCAGGTGGTCACTTGGAAGTGCCTGTGTCATTTCTGCCAGTGGGGCATAGCTGATTCCAGAATATATCCCCTTGTTTGCAGAAGTTTCTGAGTGGAAAAACACTCAGTTCTGCTGTGGGAAGGGGCACGAGCAGCTGTACTGCTAACCCACAACCACGGCCCAGTGTTGGTGGGCACTGCCCAAAGCCACTGTYCTCAAGGACCACTGAAAAAAACATAGAAAGCAACCTCATCTCTTAATTCACAAATCAACCATTTGGACATTTCCAAAGGTCTTTGTAAAAAACTGTGGCTGTGGCCCCTTCCATGGACATAGCCCAGCAATGTTAATCTCTTGGATTCAAGTATAGGAAGGCAGGTGGGACAATGCCAGCATTTAAATGTACAAGAGCAGCACAGAGCCAGAGGACACACCTTGATATAAATGGGTTGTAAACTGGCTGGAGGGATGCTAGTCCCAGCAGAACAGCAGCACAGCCCTCAGACACAGGAAAAGGCACTGGGAATTCACCCAAGTGCTAATTATGAAATAAACTGAACTCGTTGGAAATGGCAAAAGGCATGAGGTGTAGGATAAGGGAGCTGTTCTCTAGGGATGAGCAGAGCACCACTACAACAGTTAATCCTCCGCATTGAGATGGTGTTTCTGCAGGGATCCATACCTGCTGGAAAGCTGTGATCTTCACAGTGCCATTGGGGTAATACAGAGGCATTAAGGAATGTTCCGTTCCAAATATGCTGGTATCACATTTATAAATACTTAAAGATGGAGGTTCTGTCTCACTGGCAAGTCACATACTTGCCAGTCATGCATTTGTGAGTTTGTTACACTGTGGTGCTGCTGTGTGGGGCTTTACTTACTCACTCTCACTGTGTTTTGGGGGTGCTGGGACTTGCCAGGTCCCTGCTGCTGGGATGCCCTGTGCCTGCGTACCCCTACCAAAACAACATATTTCCAAACCCAAACACCTCACTAGGGCTGACTTGGGAGAACTAACCGAGGAAAAATGACCATTGACTCTTCCTCTTTCGTGTTTGTTTTTGTAGCGTTATTTTTGGTGGGGGTGTGGTGTTGTAACGTGGCCCCAGCAATCTCTCTGGCCCAGCTCTGTCGGCAGGCATTGGCACTCTGTGTGTCTCCAGGTGGCTTCAATCTCAAGCAAGGGCATCCAGGGCTGCTCCTCCCACTTGAAGTCCCAAGCCCAGGATCCTGGTTGTAGCCCCTGGCAGCTTCAGGCATGACATGGCTGAACATCTACTCCCTGATGTGAGACCAAACACCCCAATGGAGCAAGTGCTCTTGCACCAGCATCTACACAGGTTCAGCAGTGCCTGCATCCAAATCCCATCTGTGTTGGCTTCAGTGGCACCAACTCTTAGGCAACACCAAGGCAAGGTGAACCTTTCCAGCTCTGAGACACTGGCAGTATTGATCCCCGGGGCTTAAAAAGGAATTTTTTTTCCCAACAAGTTTCCCTGTTTTTTCCACACAACTGTGTGACCTCTGATTGCTGTTTGGGGTCACTCCACCACGGCTGCTGTGCTGGAGCACTGTGGTCCAGGAGAGAGATGCTTTTTGTTTGCACAAAGATGGCAGAGTGGCTCATACTGCTGGTGGGGATCGGAGCTGGTGGAGGCTGCTTGTGGATTTTGGTCTCCATGCACACCAAGAAACCAAAGTAGGAGCTTGGTGCGGTTCTTATGCACCCTGGCATCTCCTCGGGGAACAGGGCTGAGTGAGGCAGCCCAGAGAAGGCAGGTCACTGTGCTGGGGACTCTGAGGAGCTCACCCCCACCACAGCCAGCACTTGTGCCCCAGAGCTGGCACTGGCCTCGGCTGTCTCACCCGCTGGGGCAGTTTGTCTGTTCCTGGAGATTTGTCAGGTCAGGTCAGCAACCCTTCACCAAGATCCCCAGGGATGTCTTCTGAGGTCAGCCCCCTGCACCAGGGCTGTGCACAACTACACATTCGAACAAACACTGAAGTTGTTTTATGCTGTGCTGGATCATTACCATCACAGAAGTGTTTGTATTGGGGAGGTGAAGAGCTGAGTCCTGGCCCCTGGTGCATTAGACCCAACACAGCCTGCCTGGAGATGGCCAAAGCTGAGCTCCTGGGTCCTGGTTTAAGCATACAAATAGAGGAGTTGATGATGTGACAAGCTAAAGGCTGGCATCTCCCAGAGATTTTGGAGGAGTAGCCTGGGAAATGGCTTTTGTTCTTCTATGGAAATGCTGAAAAGAAGGAAAGCGTAGCTTGACCGAAAACATTTGAGTACTCAAGAAACCTACAGTCTACGAATGGATTTCCAAATATCTGTTTTATCTGTAGGCATGAGACATTGCAAGAAAACGTGTATGTTTAATCAGATGTTGGAGGACAGGTGGGCTGCCACAGGGGCATTATCACTCAGGTTAAAACAGCATCCTACAGGCAAGCGCAGCAAGAAGTCTCYGGGGCTTTCTCTCATTGCCGCTGCACCTGTCTCCTAATGCACGCCCGGGGCTGGGGAAGAGCAGCCTGCACAGAATGGCTTTCTGCACCTGGGAAGCAGAGGAGGAAGGCAGACCTCTGTGTCTCATGTTCCCAGCAAAAGCCCTGACTTCCATGTGAGGAAATCTGCTTGTCCATGGTAAATGGCTCACAGGGGCACTTCTCCATGTGGAGCTGGCAGAACAAGCATTTCACAAAAGGAAACCAGTGCACAAATATAAATTCAGAGCCTGCTGCCTCACAAGAACACCCATGTGTGTGGGGTGGTGTTGCACCCTGGTTTGTGCCTGTTCTGCCCCTTTCAGTGACCCTGGGCAAGTAGAGCAGGGCTGAGCTGCAGCACGATCCAGCATGGCTTCAGCCAAGGGGCCAGACTGCTCAGAAATAAATGTGGTTGGCAAGGCAAATAGCCCCCTGAGTCACTTTAAATTAAGTAACTGATCCCCCCTCTTAAATGTTTTTGTGTGAACAGTGGGGCTGCACCCTTATTAGTGACCGGATATTGAGGTGTTGGTGCCCGTGATTTTGGCAGCTTGTTGAAGAGCAGATTTTCCTTTTACAGGCTTCAATAAATAAGGCTGATGATGTTGGCTAAAGTACTAGTTTTCTTTTGGCTAGTTGTCTGCAGATTAGAGTTTTCCCACTGCTGATATCTGCATGTATTCCTGTGTCACATACCTTTCTGACAGGAAGATTTTTAATGGTACAGAAAGAAAATACGGTAAGAGTCTTCCTTCCCCTTCTCCTCAAGACAAAACCAACATGAAGAACCAACAATATTAACCCTTATTGCAGTCACATGGCTGTGTTAAATGTCTGTATCAATCTGGTGTTCACACAAAAGTAAATTTTCTGAGAGGTTGTCAACAAGGGTAACATATTTTATTTGGCAGCTGATCCCATGTCTCCTCTGCGCTTTGCTACGATCATTTTAAAGCTGGTTACCAATAGCCCTGGGTGTGCACAGCAGAGAGAATACAGAGGGAGTGTTTTACAGGTGTGCACTGCCAAGAGTGAAAGAGCAATGAGTGGTGAACTTGCTCTGTAACACAGATTTTCAAAGTCATATGAAGGTTTTCAGCCAACAATTACTTAGGGTAGTGAGTGAGTAGTTTTCTGCACGAGGTGATCAGTGCACTGCACAGCTTTATGGGTGTTGGACAGCATCTGGCCCCTGATCCTTATTCTGCCCTGTCAGCATCCCTGAGAAGATCCAGAAAACTGAATTTTTGCCACTTATTTTTAATCTAACAAAGTTTGACTTATTCAAACTTAGCATCATGATTGCCTGAACAGATTATCTCCCCCTGGTTTTATACAAGGTTCTTTGTAGAACGTTACTGTAATTTAGATAAATGTCTGCTGCTGTCACCAAGCCTATAACTTTGACAAAGGCAGCTATTGATCTTGTCTGATGTGATCTGTCCCATATGAACACACACGGCTTCTAACTCCTCAGCTAATCTGCTATATTATTACTTATTGATTCCTTTATTTACTTTTATTTACCAGCTGTAGAAGTTGGTGGAGTTGTTTGGCAATTATGGGGGCTGACCTTCAAGAAGACGCTTTGCTTTACTCCAGTTTTCTCAGCAAAACGTGGCTGAAGTTTGTCGGAGGGATGGCATTATTTTCTGCTACTTTCCATAGGTTCCCTGAACGGCCTGAGCAGGATGGAAACCGAGTGATCCCTCAACATCCTTCCTACCCTGACCTTTCTGTCAAAGGCATAAGGTCTGCCCTCTGAGGTTGCAGACACTGACTTGTGCACATATGCACATGCACACCTACCTTAGTTCTGCTGTCAGACACCACTGTGTTACGATTATCACTAATTAAAATCGGTGTCTGTCTCCTAATAACATGGACTTGAATTTGACCCTTTTTGTTTATCCACATTATTCTGACTTAGTTTGCAGTCTCTACAGTGCTATGGCAGTTGCTACAGAGCACGGACAGCAGGCTTGAGCATCTCAAGGAGATTTTCTTCCACATCCTGCTGTTTCAGGTAGCACCAGCCCCACCCAGCTCACTGGAGGCCCTTCTCTCTGCCCGGCAAGCGGTCTCTCACACTGTATCAATGAGAAGGGCTCGGGTCTGGGGCTGGCACTCTGGTATTAGGAGCTTGCAGTGATTGAATAACTCTTCCCTCACATTGTTTGTAGATAACCTGGAATAAATAACAGTTCATACAAAACACTTTACCTGAGACATTTTTCTAGACTGTTTCTAGTTATTTGTTTGTCATCAGTTTCCAAACCCAGCTTTAGTTGAAGAGGAAAGATGATTTACTCCATAATAATTTTGCATGGCTTCTCAACGAAATAGAGTGCTCTGACTGGTACTGGCAGGTACAGCTGTCCTCAGACTCTGGTCATTTCTCTGAAACAACCTGGAGGTCAGCTGGATGCAATAATTATAGGAAGTGTACCAAAGCACCTCCTGTGGTGAGGGATGATTTGTAGCACTCCCTCCTGGCGATGGACTTGCACAAAAGGAAGTCCAAACAAAGAAAAGCTGATGAAAAAAGATGCATATTTACATACACACAGGCAACCCCAGAGTTCAGTGCTTGATTAAGAAGATGCTGACACTCTGCAGGAAATATTCCGGGGGGGAAGCCTGCCGTATTTATTCACAGTCAATTCTGCTTGTATGGGCTTCATTCTGGTGTCTAGACTTTGTATGAATTGGAAGAATTGCTGGCCCTTGGAGGCTAGCAACACATAACAAAAAAATCACAAAGTCTGGACTAAAGAGAAGGCAAAGAACTGTAGCATCTGTAGCACCAGTACCTGCTTCTCAAACAGCAAGTTAAAGAAGTACATGTGACTGTAACAGTGACAAACTAAAATGGCTCTGGTAGACACCACAAGTTTATTCAACCTGTCACTCTGTCTGGAGACAGGATCATTCTCCCATTTCAGGTGGATGTTTGCAACTTGCTGTGAGAGGTTTCCAGTGATGAAGTCCTCATAACCTCCCTACACAGATTGCTCCAGTGCTCCTTTATTTCTGGCAGTTCTCCAGCGTCAAGCCTGACTCTTCCTTTCTGCGATTAGGCTCATCCTTCATTGTTCTACAAACCATGGATGTTAGATGCACAAGATTTCCTCTTATTTTTACAGCAGCTTTCACACGCTGGAGGAGCTTCCCAGACCCTTCACAAATGAGAGGAGAAGCTGTTGACCAAGCTCGGCTCATGATACTCCTCTGTGCATTTCCTACATGGCTGTTCACTCCCCATCTGGATTTGCACTGCTGATTTTCCCACCGAGTTGCTGTGCTTGCCTCTAATAAACTATCTCTTGCTTTTTTCCAAACTCTCTTTCAGACTTAATAAGATCATGTTGAATACCAAGTCAGTCCTCTGAGGTAATTGCAGTCCCTCCCAGATGTCTTACAGCTGCCCACTGAGTGAGTATTGTCCCTGATCCATCACCCAGGTCATTTATGAAAAAATTGAACCACACTTCGGCTGAGACAGACACCTGTGACTCAGTACATCCTCTTGCTCTGGCAGCACACCCCCAGTGAGCACTCTCACAGGGGGGTTCACATGGAAATTTCACCCAAATGGAGCTCTCCTCCCTTGCTTTTGAGAAGTTACACAGAAGTGAGGGTTGTGTCAGACTTTCTTCCTTCACTGTAGCCGTGAAGGGTATTTTCACAAAGCAGCTGTCATATTTTTAGAAAGAAAAATAAGCACAAACAAGGCACAAACAAGCAATAATAAGGCTCTCAGGCTCTGCAGATGCCTTGGTCCCTATCAGCTTTAGGTAAGACCTTGGCAATTAAAGCCAGAAAGAATAATATAAACCACAGAGGGTTTTGCTCTCTCTGCAAAGAAACATTTTCAAAAGTTAGAAACCTCCACCTCTGGGTCATGGCATAAAGGAGCTTGCAGAAGGACAACATCTCTGTGATAGATGGCGTGTGCAAGCAGCTCTGGGGAAACGCAGCTCGATGGGAAACCGCGCCGAGCAATAGCTGCTCTCTCGCCTCTGCCGGGGTGAAGCGGGGGGATGGACCCGGCAGAGCACGGCACAGCCGGCACGGCACAGCCGATCGATAGCCCCGAGTGCTGGAACAGCCGAGAAATTGTTGCCATGGATTTATATAAGGTTATACATTTTAAAGGGAGGCCACMTGAGAGTAATCTTAAGAAGCAGGAACAGCCTCCGTGTGGAAGCAAAGAGAGGTGATACCAGGACAGACAAAGTTATAAACATCTTATTAAGGCATTTGGGAACGGAGGGAAGGCAAGATGATGTACAAGCTGCCTTAGGTTGTTTAAAAGATATTTTTGTTGTCTGTGGATGATATGTTCAAGGACATAAATGGGTATTTCTCAGTCTCAGTTTGTAATTAAAAACGCCAGCTAACTCAAGACCCTGACTGGAGCCTCTCAGAGGCAGCAGAGCAGAGTGGGGAGGAAGGTCCCCAAGCAGCACAGCACCACCACCTGCCCCGCACTTGGTGTTTGCGTGACCTAGCTAGGAGCGAAAAGACACCCTCCTCCCTGAGGGAGTCACAGAGGGGCTTGTGGTGGAGCTGGCAGTTGCAGACCCCCTGAGCTTGGTTGCCCTCCCCATCTCGCCTGTTTTGATCCCTCCCCTCTGCCTCCTGCTCACAGGGGCAGCAGGCTTGTGTGTCTGTATCAAATGGGAGCCACCACCAGAAGCTGGATGAGACCCCCTGCCGCAGGGTGAGAGCATTTACCTCCACCAAAGGGTCTGTTTGACCTCTTTGAGATGTGTGAAAGCAACTGCGGGGTGTTTTTAGACCAGCCTGAGTGTGCCTGCATGTTGGCTGTGCTCTGTCAGTGGGACTACACTGCTACACTCAGATTTACCAGTTCTGCTGCTGCCCTGGTGCCTGGAAAAAATGAACCACAGGGCATTGCACTGCCCATTGCACCCCAAAGGCAGGTTTTGAAGATGTCCTTCAGGTAGCCCAGTAGCACGACAGACCCTTTAGGATTATCCTGGGCATAAAACATGTAGTGGTAAGGTGGTCCAAGCCTTTAGTGCTCACTCCGAAGCCCTTAGGAGTGTAATACACTGGGTATCCTGAAAAATACTGCTGTTGTGTCTTTTCACCTCTGGTGGTAGGTGACTTTCAAAAAGCAGAGAATAAACTCCACCAGTCACTTACGGGTGTTTCTAAGCAGCACGGTGAGACAAGCAAGCTGCAGGTCTGATAGATCCAGTCATTTTTGTTTGCATCTCTGCCAGACTGGCCCACAGACCTCTATTATTTATAGTTTTCCCAGGTGTAGCAAGAGCAGAAGTGGCACAGAAGTAGCACTGTCCCCCTTGGAGCAGTCCCCTCTGAGGCAGCGTCCACCCAGCCCCTCACATGTCAAACCTCTCTGAGGGAGGCAGCAGCAGTGCCATCTGAAAAGAGAAAAATAGAGATGTGTTTGAGGAAAGGCAGCTCATGGCAAGAATAAGAAACATACCATTGTTATAGGGCCTTCAGGGAAGAGAGAAGGAAAGGCCACCTTCGGGGGAGAAAAGAAGGTGAAAGGGGTGTCAGGGCAAGAAGACAAAGCAATGGCAATAGGAGTAACAGCATATGGATGTTGCCAAAATGGGAACAGAAGACGTGTATCATATCTGTGCTTTGTATGCAAATACCTTTTTCCAGGAGGAAAAAGACTTTTCTGATGTTCTTTGGTAGCTCTCAAGCAAATTTCACTGCTACCTCATTTTCCCACACCACCATTTTCTGCCCTGCAGAAAAGCAGGATCACAAAGCACAGATTTTCATGCAGACATCCAGCTCTCACCTGTTACTACACAGGCCTGCTCCACAGAGCAGTATCAGACACCTTCCATGCCTTGCACTGTGCAGTGGTGTGCTGCACTCATAAGAAACAGGGAGCCCCCACAGCACCGAGTGCTACCAGCACACACCTCATTTTGCAGCAGGGATAAAATGGGGAGAGGGTGTCAGGGGGCTCGTGCCCTGCTCAGCCCTGGCTGAGGCATCAGGGAATCACTGGAGAGGTGGAAGCAACCATGTAGCTTGGCAGGCAAATGGGATAAGCAACTGGTTGGGCAGTAAATCAGTTCTGCTGCCTGCATTATAGAGAAGCTGGACTGACATCTCCAGGTCACGTATCAGACACATTCAGCGTGTTTCTGGCTGATCAGATAAAGTAACAAGTGCTCATTTCAGACTAAGCATGGCAGGATGGGAGGGTATTATTGGGAAGCTTTTATGGGTCTCACCAATACTGTGAACACTACGGTTAGGCAAAAGGTCCCAGTTTTAACAACAATGAAGGCAGAGACAGAGCCTTTTCCAATTTCTGAAAATGTCTTATGAAAGATGAAGATGTTCTGGTTGACACAATAAGAGCTGTGGGCTGCTAGTGTAGCTGTGGGTTTCAGCAGACAAGATGAGAGCTGGGTATTTACCTCAACACATCTGGGGAGTTGTGGGGCTTCACAGGGTCTTTGACACAAACACATCTCATGTGGAGCTAATGCTGTGACAGCAAATACAGCAAAGCATTCTAATCTTCCAAATTTCGTTCAAAATAAAAATAATGCAATTTGCTGTTCTCATTCATGAACAGTATCTGATTACTCTTAGAGCTCACTATTTCAGTGTTATGAGAGAGGCCTCATACAACAGACTGCTCTGAAAATGCCTGTCTCCAACGTGACAGCCTTTGACTGCCATGAAGCAGTTGAGATCCCTGGGATAAAGGAGTCCATCTTTAGCCATGTCAGGTAGGGGAGCCACTCAAAATCTTGGGTTTATGCTCGGTGCACAGATCATGCTACATCCCCAAACTCTCCTTGCGAAGTATATTCTGATGCATTTATTTTGACAGCATAATTCGACACAATTTATTATTTTCTCTGAGATATTTATAGAACAAAAACTGTATAGAAAAAGGGAGGCCTTAACTTCTTAGTCTCCCATTTTCCTTATTTGCTACTGCACAATGATGTTTAAAGCAAAATACACTCCTGCTTGGGAAAATTAGATAAACTCTTTAGGAAAACCTAACTTCCTACTAACATGAATTGGCCACAGTATCAAAAGTCAGAGACTGATACTGGAATGCAGCATGGTCCCTGTGTTTACTGACATGTTCATTTTCCATCAGAAGACATTTCTTCTGACAGCATCTTAATATTACGTAGATGTACTTCTTTCTGTAAAAAGCAGCAACAACTATAAATGACAAATTATATCTGCCCACAGATATACAATCTCATTATCTCACTGTAATGCGAAGAATAAAATGTCACTGAAGGTCCTGATTAAAAAAAATAATTCAGTCATTCAAAGAGTGAATAGGAGACTAAAGTTTTATTTAAAAAATCTACCTTTTGGAGAATGTTTCCAGAACCACTCCTTCTGCCTTGGTTTTAGATATAATTATTAATATGCATAACATCTTCTTGATGGTGATAAAATGAGCACTGATTCACACAAAATATGCCTTTTCTCAAAAAAGACAGAAGGTTCAAGCTAATTTTTAAAACCTTTTTCCAATCTTTGCCTGAAAAATGTCAGTCTTTCAATTAAGCTACAAAATGAAGCAACTGCATGGCAAGCAGGTTGATTGGAGGAAACCCTCCCTGGAAAAACACCTGTTTTAAACTAGCCAGGAGCTAGACAGTGAGTAGCATGAAAAAAACCAAACAAAGCATTAAAATACTCCCCCAGTTCAGAATTTCTTTCCTTCCCCAACAGCCAATTCACCTCCTCCTGACCCATCCGTCTCCTGTGCCTGAAGCATTGCAGCCAGTTTTTCCCTGTGTTTCCAACAGTGCTGATAAACCTCCATCACATAAAAACACCCCTATCTGCCAATGTCTTGTAGTCAGCCCCCTTCTCTGCTGGAGTGAATGTAAGTGTGTGGAGACGTTGGCTGGTGCAGAGACAGAAAACCTGGATAATTTTTATCCTATGTGGTATTGCCGTGCTTTCCTACCAAACGGAGCCGTGTGGAAAACACATGTGTACAGACACCTCAGCCCCCACCGAGTGTAGTGGGAAAAGGCAGCTTCCAGGCTGCTTATGCTGCTTGGGCAAAGAATTCTGTGCGTGTGCTGCTGCCTGGCTGTAAAAGCACGAAGGATAAAGGCATAGAGCAGCTGATTGATTTGGTGCTTGCATGTCCAGTCAGCAACAAAAATGGCTGAGGCCCACCTCTAGGAATATGGGTGCTTAAATCCTTTTCTTAATTCTGACCCTAAGCATCTAATTCTCACCTTTAAGTGCTGACACATCCTTTAAAATGTGCTGTTGTAAGGGGTTAACTCCAGTCTTGCATGGATGGACAGAGAGCCTGTGCTGCAGAGGAAGGTGCAAGGGACACTGCAAAGATGCTCTATCCCAGCACCTTGTGTCAGGGGCACAGAGGGCAGCAGGGGATGGAAAAGATGTCTTGTAGGTGATTGCCAAGTCTGGGCTTGCAGCTAGAAGTTTGTGTGGAAAAGCAAGACAAAATGTGAATGTGGACTATGTTTTATCCCTTCATTGGCTGAACAGTAGGTTGGGCAGCACAAGAGATCTGCCCACACTTGCAGTCATCTACTTAAGAGCTCTAGGACTGATTACAAGTCAAACAATACTGCAGCGAAGAAATATTTTCGTTCTTTTGTCTTGTGTGTGGTACCAACCCATCGCTGGAAGGGAACACCAGAGCCAGCTGATGTATCCGAGGTACCTGCTGGAGGAGCTGTTCCCACGTCATGAGTCACACTGTGAACCCCTGCGCTCTTTCCCTAGCACAGATACG
The DNA here is from genome assembly GCA_018881555.1 of Amblyornis subalaris. NCBI lineage: Eukaryota > Metazoa > Chordata > Aves > Passeriformes > Ptilonorhynchidae > Amblyornis > Amblyornis subalaris. The sequence goes on along the minus strand of JACAXG010000002.1, from coordinate 18,562,750 downwards.
AGAACATTCATCTTGTATSGTGCTCTTTCTCTCCCACCACTTGTGTTACAATGCCAACAAAGTAGAATCATAAAAAAAAGGTGGGAATCAGCTGGAAAATGCCCTTCAATATCAGGCTTTGCTGCAACATGTGGAGCCCTCGCAGAGACCTGACCATTGCTTCACCTCCTGCTGCCTTCTGTCACTTGTTTGCAGCAGACAGAGCTGACACGAGTAGACCTGCCTCCGCTGAACCGGCTRCCACCTCTACTGTCAGCACTGAGTCAGCGCTTGCAGCTCTCCAGCTGCCCCAGCAGCAGCTGGGTTATTTCCAGGACGCTGGAGTTACTGCCCTCAATAAATGAAACTGCCACTGGGGGAATGTTGTCCCTGGGAGAGCTTTTTGTAGTCAGAGGAAAGAGCTTAAACATCGAGAGGGCAGAGAAAGGTGTAACACTTTTCCACTCAGGGGAGTTTTGTGAGGTGTTCCTGAGCAAAATGCAGCAGCCTGGGAGCTGCTCTGTGAGCTTTCAGCTGCAGCAGGTCCCAGCTCGCTCAATGAGGACCAGGTAACGGGGACACACCTCACAACACAAAGTGTCCCCCAAACAAGCAAATGCGGCAAGGGTTAAGGTGAGATCCAGATGTGCTCATCCTTCATGCAGAACTGAATCTCACCTGCTTGGCCACTCTTTGCCATCCGAGTCGCACGTCACCATCATGGAGCAGTAAGAAGGAGAAAACCTCCTTGTTTGTTTTCCCCTTTGTCTTTTTGTTCTTTATAAATGACAGCCACAACAGCTAGCTGAAATGCTGAGGAGCAGCTGCATTATCAGAAATTATTTTTACCTCATTATAAAAATTTATCCTTTTTAAAAAGAGAGAGGAAGAATGGAGGTTAGAGATTCTGGTGCTTCGCTGGGTGTTACTTATTACCTGTGGATCATTACATTGATAAAAATATGTACAGACTCACTTTTCAGGTTTAAAAGTGTTTTGTCCTTCTGTTTGCTTAGCTAAATAAAGAGGTTTTGTTTGACCTGTGATTTTGAATCCAGCTGGCTTTTTAATACACGGTGACTCATACAAAGCAGCCTGCAGAGTCGGTCTTGTTTCCACTGTTCTACTGCTGATTTAGGCAGAAGCCCCACAGAAAATCAAGCAGTGTGGGGGACTTCTGGCCCAGCTCCCGACCAGACCTCTCTCACCAGAGCTGTGCTCTTCTTCTGTAATTGCTGCTGCTGAAACAAGGGAGCTAATCACAGCAAGAGGTGCTTCACGCAAGCCAAATAGCTGGGATTTGGTCTTGTGAGGCACTGCAAGTCCTGTAAGATTTTCAAGGTTAGTAATAAACCATTAGTTTCTAATGAAAATTGGAGCTGAGGCCAAGGACTGCCTGCCTCAAAATTGTAACTTTTTTGTAATGAGGTACTGCCATTATCTTGGCTGATGTGCATTAGAGCATCACTGGTTTGAGTGGGAACAGGCTGGGAGCTCATTAGACCAAATCTGACATTATTTTTCCTACATCAGAATAAGGCAAAGATTTTTTTAAGAGTGGTAAAGCGGGAAATCTCATTTCCATTTCCAGCAAAGGATGCATAGAATATACCATTACCAAACATTGGGCCTGATCCTTGCACCTCACTCAGTTTTCTCCTCTCATAAACTGCACCACTGACATGAGAACATAAAAAACCATTGAGCACATGGGCCTGCAGGGACAAGGAAATGGTACTGGCAATTGTCATTGCAGTTCTGGTCTCTATGCAGGCAAAGTTGCCCATTGACTTTTGGAAACAGAAGATCAGGCACAATCCCCCTTGAGCAGACACATGGTTGTCCCCTGAGCTGGCTTCCCATTGGGGCTGCATGGGGATCACAACCTTGCCCTGTCCAGCGACTGGAAATAGGGACTCTAGGAATTTTTGTCTCCCCAAATCGTTTCACGATCAAGGTAAAAGTGCCATAATCTATTAACAAGAGGAGTCTGTAAGTCCAGATACTGCAAGTGTAACTTTATTTTCTCAAATAAATGTCTGCTGTTTCAAGAAAAAACTCAAAAAAGAATATACAGGCATCATGCTCTACACAATTCCTCGGCCCCATCCATCAGAAAGTGCAGCTTTCCTTTCTCTGAAGTGAGATGTTATTTGAGGAGAGAAGAGATTATGTAGCCTGCTTTATGTTATTCCGCTCAGGTATTCCTGCAGATCCAGACTCACTTTGAAAACTAAAAGCTGTATTTTACTGCAAGTGGGTTGATGTCAACTCCACCGTCAGGGCTAACCAAAAGCAATCAAAATACTCTGTCCTCTTTTACCTTAGTTTTTCGCGGAAATTATGAGTCAGCGTACCTTTCAGAATGTGGCATATAGAAAAAACTTGCATTTGTATTGTCCCAGGAAAATGAATGGCTAAGATCACTGTAACCCAAATCTGCTTCCTAGAAGAGAAGAATGCTTGGGGAAACACTTTAAAACTGTCACATTTTTAACAGGAGGGATCCAGCTTTATTTTGTAGATACAGTGAATCATTGGGAAAAGCGGTAACTCAAAAGGCGATTATGTAAGAGGAAAAGAGAAATACAGTTTCATTTAAAGCAACATGGACTAAAATTGGAAGAGTAACTCACCTAAACCCTTTACATTCCTCAGTTAAGTGGTATTTTACTGAAGTAGGTTTCTATTCAATGGAGTTTTTAATCTAATTTTTATACAGGTTGTCACTGCGCAATGAATTCATGGTGAAAATCCTTCGACACTAGACAGAGTTAAAGAAGGGAGGTTGCATCAGAGGTGATCTGTGGCAGATTCTGCCCCCCTAAGGAGTAAAAGTAAGGATAAGAAGTTTCTCCTAGGGGCTTTTAGAGCCAAAGTCAGTCTTCAGAGCCTGCACAGGGCTCCCAGAAGCCTGCTCAGGTCCTACTGAGCATGTCACACCTGGGTGCAGGGTCAGCGCCAGGGTGCAAGGACCTGCGTTCAGCAGCTCTCCCCCGTGGTTTTACAGCAGTCAGCACGGGAATGACAAAGATTTATGAGACTAAAGCCTAGTAGATGGCAAGTTTTCTACTTTTATCAGAAAGTTTTGCCAGGTTTCACCTGTCCAAGGCACTCACTGGTCTTTTCTCTGAGCAGTTACCGTTGTGGGAGTTGCAGCACCTTTGGATGAGTCTATGCAGGTCACTAGAGCAGGGTGAGGATACTCCACCCAGCGGTTTGGTCCCTTGGCTTTGCAAGGAGAAGAGAGCTTAAGTGAACTCTGTGTAACCCAGCCACAGGGCTGGAGGGAAGGCCTTGCCCTCTTTTATTTGCTGGCTTAGACGTAGCATATGAGATATGGGCTTAAAAAGGGGGGGAAAAATCTTTTTTACCAGCAACTTGAGAGTTCTTAATTTGAGCAGCATTTTGACCTATAATAAAATCTGGTTTGAGTTATATTTGTAACACCACTGCAACAGTTCCCTGATGAATTGCATGCTTGAAGGTATTCACCAATTACGATGTCACATTTGTGATCATTAGAATTGATAAAAATARTGGACCTAGCAGAGTCTGGAATACCAATTTTTCTCTTAAATGAAATCTCTTTGTATTATCAGTGAAATTATGCTGGGTTTTGTAATACTTGCACATAATACATAATGCAGCATTACTGATTCACAGCCTCTCAGGCTTGTGGGATCCTTGTGGTCCCAACTGCTCCAGCAGGTAGAGGTTTGATGCATTGCCCAGTCATAAGCTGCAAAATACATTAGTGCAAACTTTTTATATAGTACCGTGCACATAAAAACAATCTGTTTCAGCCCTTGAAGACAAATTGAAATGATAGTGATAAACTATAACATAGCCAAGATGTAAGTGTAGCATAACTATAAATAAATAAACAGCAACACTCCCTCTGAAATCTGCTGCACGTGTTATTGTTCTAAATAAATCAGTCGTTGGGGGGTTTGAACCTGAGTGAAGGAGTGTTCCAAACTCTGAACAACATTGACCTCTGATGGACCCTTTCAAGCCACTAAGCCATGGGATTATCAGAAAACTGTATATGGCTCTGAGACAGGCAGACAGCAAAGATGCACTTAAATGATTTTTCTACAGTATGCAGTCCAAAAAAAAGGGCAATTCAGATTCCCCTCAGAACTGTGGATGATAAGGAAAGTCAGTTTATAATGGCATTTTACAGGCTTTTAGGAAAGAATACTGTGCCTTTTTTTTCCTTTTTCCTTTTTTCTCTTTCAGCGTTAGACTAAAATAGGAAAAAAGAGCCCAGCTTAGAGAATGATTTTGCCCCACAGTTTGATAATTTTTAAATGGATCATTATTGTAAAGGGCTAATTTATAACTCGAAAATGACAGCTACTGGAAACCTGGTGAATAACTGTAACAAGCAGCCTATCTGACCAGGCTTTTTGTTTCTTTGGCTGCTGGAGGTAAAAAAAAGAAAAGGAGTTTGTGCTCTTCATTACTCTTTGCCAGACTAAAGAAGAGAACAAACAAGCAAGCAGGAAGGTGCCTTTCTTGGTCCAGTATTTCATCTCCATAGTGAATGATGATCTCTTTAGGAAGAATTACATGGGGAGCTTTCAGAAGTAAACAAAGGGACTTTGCTCAACTGGCAAATTTGCCAACTCTCTTATTTCTAAAAGCATCTAAACACAAAAAGTTACATTACATTTTACATGTTTTTATTTATATACCAAATTTTATAATTTATCAATGTTGTGCAGCAAAGTATAGATAGAGACATACATACATACATACACCCCCAACCCCCTTCCCTCCCCCAACACGCACACTTACAAATACGACACAAACACAACTTTCTTTCTCTCTGCCCTTCAGAAAGGCAACACTGTTTTGGCAGGTCAGCAGCTAGAAATAAGGTGCTATAATTAAGCAGTACCGGAATGTCTTCACTTTACAAATGTGATATGCAAATTTATTTACAACCACACTGTCATTTTTTTTTCACGGAACCCAAAACTCCATACCCTGAACCACTCTCCGAGATACAAATATGTATAAAGTGCTAATACTTAAGCATGTTTCCAATGACTTCACAACGTAGTTTGAAGTTTAGAACAGGCACTGTAATAGTTCACTGGGTAGATTGTCACTCGGTGCAGTACAACAGAGAAAAGTCACTCAGACATCGCTGGGGGACCGGGAGCGAAAGGACACTTTAGCCTGAAAGCAGCCGCAGAAGAGCACCCACATGGACCTCTGGATTTCCTGGTTTCTGTAGGCATAAATGATGGGGTTGATCATGGAGTTGTAGGTAGCAGGTAGGAGTGTGGCATACGTGTACACAGAAGGGTAGTCAGGGTCCCCCACCACACAGTAGATGGCAAAAGGCAGCCAGCTGGCTCCGAAAGTCCCAAGGATGATAGCCAGGGTAGAGACTCCTTTTTTGGTGGCAACATAGTGGGAAGCAGTCAGAAAGTGCTGCTGGAGAGCTATCTGGTGGGCATGCCTGCAGACAATCTTGCAGATCTCGATGTAGAGATGGAGCATGATGAGGAAAATGAGAAAGAAAGAGGCAGACAGCAGCGTCACGTTACTCTTGGTCAAGGGTCTAACGACGCTGCAGGTGGCGCGGTCGTGGAGGCAGTTCCAGCCCAGGACGGGCAGCAGCCCCAGGCAGAGGGACACCCCCCAGGCACCCGCCAGCATGGTGTGAATGCAGAGCACCGTCCTCTCCGAGTAGTAGGTGAGGGCATTGTAGAGGGAGAGGTAGCGATCGACCGTGATGGCCAGCAAGCTACTCACGGAGGCGGCGAAGGAGGCGACGAGGAAGCCCACCGTCAGCAGGCTGACCGTCTCCGAGCGGATCACGTACTGGAAAACGAAGTTGAGGATGAGGCCGAGGCCGGCCAGGAGGTCAGCCGTGGCCAGGCTGCCCACCAGCACGAACATGGGAGTGCGCAGGGTAGGCGAGTAGCAGATGATAGCAACCACCAGGGCGTTCTCGCAGGCGATGGCGGTGCCGGACACGCAGAGCATCACATCCCAGGGGTTGAGGGCGGCGGGCGCGGGGGGCCGCGACGAGAGCTCCAGCGAGGCGTTGCCGCCGCCGGCCGGCAGCCGCGGGGCCGCCGCTCCGCTCCCGTTCAGGGCTGCCGCTGCCTCCATCGCCGCCCGGGCGGCCGGGGCTGTGCGGGGGCCGCGGCGATGGGGCGGCGATGGGGCGATGGGGCGGCGGTGGGGAGGCGATGGGGAGGCGGTGGGGCGGCGGCGGGGCGGCGGCGGGGCGGCGGTGGGGCGGCGGGGCGCGCATGCCGGGCGGCGGCACCGCGCCCGCCCTGTCTGTGGTGCTGAACCCGCAGAAGTTTCCCGCCGGCCCGGCCAACCCCGCGCCCCGCCCCGCGCACACGTCAGGGGCGGGCCGGGCAGGGGCAGCCCGGGCAGGGGCTGCGGGGGGGCGCGGGTGGGCTCCGTGGTGCCGGGGCAGGAGGGTCGTGGCCGGCCGGCTCTCCCCGCCCGGCTCCGGGCAGGGAGGGTTTGGTCGGGGGCACGGCGGGAGCGAAGTGGACACACACGCAAGGAGCCGCTCCTCCCACGGCTGCTTTCCCCCCGCTCCGCAGCCGGTTCTCCCGCGGTGGGTGCCGTCCGTGCAGCGCTGGCTGTAAGGGCTCTGAGCCCAGCGGGAGCTCCGTGCGCCGCCGGATGGAAACGTGTCCGAATAGCGCTCGGAATTGCTGTGAAAAAGCCTGTTCCACAGTTACCCTCTCCGAACAGTATATACTCGGGGGTTAACAGTCTGTTCACCACTGCAAGCACCCGTGCTGTTTTCTGACGTCCCCCAAATGATAAGGTCAAGCCACAGCAGAAGACTCAATCCCACGAGAATAAAAGATATCAGCTCTCTCCTTGTCTCACCCTTTGTGCCTCGCAATGAACCAGCAGCCGGCATGTTTCCCCTGGAAAGCACGAATAGATGAAGCAGAATCACAGAATCGTTAGGGTTGGAATAGATCTCTGGAGATCGTCCAGTCCAACCCCCCTGCCAAGGCAGGGTCAGCCTGGAGCAGGTGGCACAGGAATGTGTCCAGGTGGGTTTTGAGTGTCTCCAGTGAGGGAATCTCCGCAACCTTCCTGGGCAGCATGTTCCAGTGCTCTGCTACCCTCCATGTAAAGAAGTTCTGCCTCATGTTGAGGAAGAACTTCATGTGTTTTAGTTTATGGCCATTGCTCCTCATCCTGTCACTGGACACCACCAAAAAGAGTCTGGCACCGTCCTCTGGACACCTACCTTTGAGATATTCGTGTGTATTGATGAGGTCAAAGGATAACATTCTCATGCCCATTGCTACCAAAACCAGTATCAAACAACTGTGGGCAGCTGGTGGCTTCCCTCTGCAGCAACACAGCTTTCCTAGGGAACAAGACAAAAGGTGCCCCCACCCCAGTCTGGGAGAATGTGTTTGTTCTGTGACTGACGATCAAAAGGATGTGGAAATAAAATAACCTCTCGGTTATGGGAACAGCATGCAAACCATCTAGACACAATTTTGAAAAATTCATTAGAAGAAAATGTGTTTACTGTCTCAAACAGTCCAAACAAAGMAAGCATGCAGGCTGTGCCACGGTAAGAGGTGGGCACATTCAAAGAGAATTAGAGTGTCAGCACTCATYACATCCATCCCCATCAGAGTCCTCCTGCAGGCTAAACACTATCATCAAGACAAGCTGTGGATACTCTGCACCTCTGTAAACAACTGCATCCATTTCTACCCAGGAATTCTGAAACAAAGATCTCAGAATAGCTTAATTTGGAAGGGACCGGTGGAGGCCAGGTCTGCGGCATCTCTGCAGTCCCACCACCTGCTCAGAGCAGGGACAGAATCAACTGTGCAAAGGTTTTCCTTAGGGTCTTGTTCAGTAAAGTCTGAATATCCCCAAGGAAGCAGATTATACAGCCTCTCCGGGCAACCTGGGCCTGTGCTTCGCCCTCAACTATAAAGATTTCTCCTTTTTATTTAGTAATTACCTTCACTGCAACTTGTGTCCACAGCCCCTGTGTGGTGTCCCWCTGCCTGTACATTTTCCCATGCCTATCGAGGCATTACAACGGCACTAGTAACTATAGCAAAACCAGTTTCAAGCAGATTTAGGAAGGGTTTGCAAGTCTCCACAACTCTACACAGGTCAAGTACCCCTGCTATAGTCCAGAACATAGCAGTTATTCTATTCCTTTGCCAAGCAGAGAATAGGTATGGTCAACGTAAACTTGGATTAAGATTAAGACTGAAATCACAAAAACCCTAGTGCAGAAACAGCTTCTACAGAGCAAGGCGAGGTAAAATCTGAGGTAAAGTAAAATTTTGGATTTGCCCAGAGGAAATCCTCCAACCTGATCCCCCAAACAGAGGGGGTTTATTTCAACATTAATTGAAATGACTGTGGCAGAATAAATTATTCCAAATATTTTTCAAAATTGATTAAAAATGCTGCCATTCAAACTTAGCAAGTCAGGTTTGCAAATATGAACCAGCTGGGGTCCACTACGAAGCTGTAAGAGCTGCAGTATTTTTGTGGCATCTATAAAGCAGAGAGAGAAATGTAATTTATCTGGTTTTCAGTAATGAAATGTGGTGGGGAAAATCTTGATTGTGGGTAATTTGTCACATCTTTGACCAGTCTGTTACCACTGAGAAACAAGTGCATATCATAGGGCAGTTTATGCTTTTTATGTTACGGATTTTAAATCTCTGTGTTCTTGAATACTTTTTCCTTAACTGAAAGCATTAAGAGCCCATGCTGCCAAGGCAGAAGTCATTTCATATGTGGTGAAACCTTGTGAGAGCGTTAGGATTTCAGAGTGAGATGCAGGAAGAGTTTTTAACCTGAGAGCAGGCTATTCTCACACCCTTTGCCTGTGGTCACATACTTCACTCTGTGAAAGAATTGCTCAAGCACCACAGTGTGTCTCTAAAAGAGAGATGCATGTGTCCAACTTGACTTTGCTCATTGTTGTCAGGTGTTTTCTGAGTTCTTCCGGCTCTTTAATTCCCTCATTTCCCTGGACTTTTACCCTTTCAAGAGGAGGATGCTCTTACAGTCCTTGCCAGGTTCTTACTGAGCCCAGTGAGCAGTGCTGTGCATCTTCCTCATCTCCCTCACATTGCCAATATCAATTGGCAGGGTTAGTGACCAACTCCACACTTATTAAAATGGTTACACCTCCTTGGGAACTGTTCATATTTCCAGAGCTGTCATTAAAGGCCTTTTATCTTCTTAGTGCAGCTTCTTTCATCGGTCATTCCAACAAAAGTTGAGCCATCTGGATAGCTCTTAATTTTACCTGGTTGTGGGAAAAAAGAGGATTCAGAGTAGATAAAGCTGATGTCTAAGAACCACCACATTTCCCGCAGCACCATAAGGAGCAGCAGAGAGAGAAGTTTGGTCAGACCTTTTGCACTGTCATCAAGATGTTTTCTTTTTGTCCTCCTAGCTGAGGCTGGATCTCACAGGAGAATATAAATATACAAAGCTCTGCTTCAGTAGTGCATACCTAAGCACAGTGTATGATATAACTCAGTAATTATCTTAGTGAGTTTCTGAAAATTAGCAGCTACGAAATTAAAAATTTGCTGAAACAAATGATTTAAAACCTCTCTGCTTGACTTCTCCATCTGTTCTGAAAGCTGAGCAGCATTGTCATGTAATTTTAATATGTGATTACTTAATTTCAGTTAACTATGGATTATTTTGCTCACTGGTATTCTTGAATGATTAATAAGTAGGCTGAGTAAATGTTAAGTATTATTAAATCTGCTTTACATAGCAAAAGTTGGAAACAACAAAAATTTCACTTCAAAATTTATCTTTCCAATAACACGCTGAAGATATTGAAGAGTCATTTTTCTTCTGGCAACATAAAGAAGCCTTAAAATAAAGGCATGAGGAGGGGAAGAGGRGGGGGGATAACACAGATGGTGAGCTAACCAGCACTGGCATTTCAGAGATGTCTGTGCAGCTGGTGTGAAAAGATGTTCTAAGCCCTTAGCAATCCATTTAGGCACCTCTTCAAGTTTATAGTTTTCCTGACTTGGTGAACTCAGCCTCATCACCTGGTGACACTGATTACTAGGTCTTTGCTAATGATACGCCCTGGTTGATCCTTCAGATTCGGACGGGTGTCCACCTGCAAACATGCCATATTGGAAAACCTCGGAGGGGTTCAGGCACCATTTAGAATTTCAATCTCATCCTTCACAGTCCCGTTTCTCCACCACACATCATGTTTCCCACCCGGTCCTTGACTGTGCTTCTTGATGCAGCACTCATGGTGCCATCACTCCCTTTTGATAAGTTTCCAGTTGCTTGGCTGCTCTGTCCCTTGTAAAACTACATTCCAGAAAACAGCCTGCATGTCTGTAAAATCTGTTTCACTTGCACAGTAAGGCTACATGGGACTGCATAAACACATGAAAGCAACAATCACACTTTTTCTAGAACATGCTTGGGTTGAAAATCCTGGTTTACTCTGTTGCGTTCACAAAGCTGCATTTCTCCAATGGACTTTATGGGTGCTTTGGAAAATGGTACTATGTTTTATGCTGTCTYTGAATCACTAGCAGAAAGTACAGGGACAAACTTCAAAAAAGCAGGTGAAAATTTTTTTCAAGGGTGTAGCAAATACCAGTTATCCGGAATGGATTCGGGTTGAACCTTAGGTTGCATTTTTGGTTTTGGGGTAGAATTCTCACCCAACCTCCCTTCACCCTGCCCCGCTCACAGTTTCGGCAGCTGCTGGTTCTGCCCATGGCTGACAGTGGCCCGGTTCCAGACTGTAATGCCTCCTCCTCCTCCGACTCCCATCTCAGACAGGATGAGTTTTGGATGCAGCTTTGACCTCTTAAGTTTAGTCAGGCAGAGACGTCTTTTCTGAGTGTTCACCACCCCAAGATGTTTCTTTTTTTCAACTGCTTGAGCTTTCATATCATCATTTAGTAAGGGGACAGATACTATGAGACCTATTCACACATTTGCTTAGCAATCTCCACATCTGTCAGCCCACTGTCACCAGCCAGCCAGGCTAAGCCAGAGGACCCGGCTTAGCTTCCAAAGGAACAATGTTGGCCAGCAACTTGGTTGYGGAAAGAGCTGCACATGGGTTTGTATGGTCATTGTTTATCTTTGTTGGAAAATTAGCCTCTGGTCAACTCTGCTTATTTCTATAGATTACTGATGAATATACTGAAGCTAAAGTATTTTGCAACCTTTCCTTCCTTGCCCTGCTTGTTCTGTTGATGGAAAGAAAGCAGCAGCAACAAAGGTCACTCATCACTAGATGTGTCATCAAGTGCAGTGGAACAAGGTCTTTCATTGTTCTCATTTTTTTAAACTTTTCTAAACCCTTTTTGCTCAAGTATTTAAAAGGCTTCAAACTAGCCCCTAAATTGTTCCAGAGCTTTCCTGCACATGTAAGAGAGGGAGTCCAGAGTTCACCTAACCAATGTCTTTTTGCAGCTTTGTAAAAAGAAGCTGCAAATTTATTTCACTAAAATAATTAAAACCACTGGTTTCTGTTGTCTCATGTGATCCTATAAGTTGATGAACAGTGACTACACAGGGGGGTGTAGATAGACTTTTTTCATTAAAGTTAATAGCGAATTTGAAAATAATTTTTCCAGATACTAGAAAGCAAGCTAAAAATAAATTTCATTGTGGAAAAAGCACTGTGCCCATATTCCTCTCTGAAATTGCTTTCTTAGAAATTGCAAAAAGACAGCCCCATCATTGCCCATGAGTAATTTCCCTGCCTGCAGCACAGAACTGGCTCTGCCAGCCAGTCCCTATAAAGGGCTTGAGGAACAACAGTAAGGTATGTGCCTTCCCAAAATGGGGAAAAATTCTGTTTCTAAGCCAGGAATCCCAGTGCTGAGGATCTCTTGAGTGGGATCCCTTGAGCTCAGGATAGGACCAACAACTGGAAAATGGAGTAAGCTCAGCCTTGATCTTTGTGGAACCGGCCAGAGGGATGTGCTGAGATAACAGATCTTCATCCCTGTCTAAGAAGGATCTGCCCTAGAACCTTTTCTCAAAAATTAGTAGACATGTCTTTGTTTTTAGAAATCTGAGCAGGGCCTATTCACCCAATTTTTTTTTAAATCTAGGAGAGAATGTTTGCCCAGACACAGCCCTTTAGGTACTCACCTAATAGCTGAACAAGTCCCTGTGGAAATGGTGGGAGTCCTCTCTCACAGGAATGAATTAACTATGTGCCCTACCAAAAATTTGGGCCAACAACTATACAGCATTAAGCAGCAACTGCATGTAATACAGAAACACCACTCTGAGATACGACCAAATCCCCACCTTCACTCACCATGTGAGGCTGTAGTCAGGCCTTCTTTCCTGTGCTTGCTCTGGTACATCTCCACACACCCTCAGAACAAAATTAACTGTACTCAAGCTATCCTCTGTAGATGGTTTTCCAATCTGCCCTTAAAAAAAACCCCTTAAAATTGCCCTTAAAACTTCAATGATGGAGTTTGTCTGATCTCCATAGGCAGTTTCTTCTAGGGCTCAACTAATGTCCTTAATTACAAGGTGGTAGCCAAGAAACACTGGATGACCTTGAGTCACTAAACTGTAAGAAATCTCAGACAACCGAGAATATTGCATACTAAAAAGACATAGTAGAACAAGTGGAATCTTTTCTGTTGATGGTAGGGAAGTGGGCAAAGAGCTGCTGCTCTCTTCTTCAGAGAGGAAGGTTGTACCTTCAGCTGTGGGGTACATCATGGAGAGAAAACAAGGTCCCTGCCTGCCCGTGGGAATGCTGTCCTCGTGTGCTTGGTCTGGGAATTTGACATCACAGGCACAAATCCATACATCCCAGCCAAATACATTAAATGTCAAATTGGATATTACCCAGAGACATTAACAACTCAGGTGTAAACCAATAGCATCTGCATATGCATACCCTTATTATCATAAAGTTTAGTGTTTTACATATTTCATATGAGTCTTCCAGATACAAATATAGTTTCATATGCCTTCACATGTCAGCTTGGCAAACCTTAGAGAAGACATTTCCTCTAAGAGAACAAATTAAAGCAGCTTTGTAACAAGCCAGTTACTGCTCAGCAGTCTGGGTCCCTGCCAGCAAGAAACAAATTGATGATTATTTAGCTGTGTCAGTAACAGAGAACTGCAAATTCTCAGAAAACTTTTTTTTACTTTTTTTTTTTTTYYCCTGGTGATGTCAGCTTTACAATAGTAAAACCAAAGGTAGAACTGGCAAGGTTGAAGCTATCAGCATTGCACAGTGCTTACAGGGCAGAACACAGGGGCTGGGATGATTGCATCTCCCAAGGCAGCAGGAAAGGCTGGGAAAAAACCATGAACAAAGCAATACTCAGGTGCTGGGAGCAAGCAAAGCCCACTGCCCTCCAACAGGCGTCCAAAGTGCTCTCCTCATCCTCATCCCACAGGTGAGCACGTGTCAGCTCGGCAGCACCAAATACAGGGACAGGGCCCAGTAGTGTAATGTCTGCAGGCCTGGAGTCCTCCAAATAAATGCTCATGCTGATTTAGATCACAAATGAGTAGTTTTCCAGGCAGAAGGATGATTGTTTAACCTCTGTAATCCCTGCAGAAGGGCCTGCTTCCTGAGATGAGTACTAGAAGGATCTTCTAATATGTCAGGTTTTCACTGTTATTTCCAAAGCCTTATGAGATAGAAGAATGGGTTTGAAATACAGTGCTAGAATATAGAGAGCCTTAAACTCAAAATTATGGATTGGGTCACTATCTAGAAGTTAATGGATAAATGAGGGATTTTCAAGAGGTGAAGGCAGCAAAGTGCTCTGGGGAGGAAGGGAAAGAGCAAAATCCAAGCTGAGCATCAATACTTTACTGACCATATATGTGCTAATTGGTAGCATCCACTTTTATCTAATCAAGCAAGTGTGTATAGGTGCCTTAGAAAATAAAAATTGATTGCTCCCTTCTATGGTGACAAACACTGCAGCATGGTGTGCGGTGGCTGAGCTCAGCCTTCAGTTCTTCTTCTTGGGAATACTGGAGTAGGGGGTCATTGTCCCTAAGAGACTGCCTCTCTCACGAACATCAGTATCTCGACCAGGAGAAAATGTGGCAAGCATCACTTGCCACCATTAATAATGGCTCTCAGTGTCTTAAAATAGCAAGAAGACCTTTTTAAATCCAGAAAGTGCTATATTCAGCTGGAGATAATTTGATGGCAAATTACGTTCCGACAAAGAAGAGTTAATCACTGACCTCAAAATTAGCTGTTGCCTAGGTACCCCTGGTCAGGCTCTGTTGACATTTATGTTGTGCAAACAGAATGCAATACCAAACACTCAGATGTATATTTAGGGCTTTAAAAGTGGCCAATTTTCCAAAGTGTAATGCAGTGCCTGGGACTGTGAGTTTAATGGTGGAGATCTTGATGCCAACTGGATATCATTCAGATCATTCTATGGGAACTCCTGCAGATGCGGTTCCAGAAATGTCATAAAAAGCTCCAAAAAAACCTCCCAACAAACAACTAARCCAGAACCAAAAAAAGCCCTCCACAGCATGTTTTGTTGAGGAGAAGCCATCCTGGTTAAAACAAGATGYGCAGGTAGCTTTAGCAGCTAAGAATTATAACTGCAAACCTAAGTAATGAGCTTAGCATGGCTTTACAGAAGACAGACTGCTCTAGATAATTTTTCTTTCCCTGTGTTACGGGATCAGACACCTCACTGGGACGGGACCAACACCTCCAYGCAGAAAAATACACTTGGATTTCTCCAAAGTGTGTGATTTGGTAGTGTGTGACATTAGATGGTTTTGTGACGTGTTATCAAGGCATATGGGATTGGAAACTGACTGGCGGTTGGATTGCAGTAAGTGGGTGTAGGGGGGAGTCAAAACTCTTGCCTCCACTGATGTCTCCTAACTGTTGTTGTTGTTGTTGTTGTTGTTGTTGTTGTTGTTGTTGTTGTTGTTGTTGTTATTTTCTAACAACATGGCAGGCAGTGGTGGTGGTCAGGGCAGCGGGTTCCTCACCATTTTTTGTACCATGACACCTTCAAAATTGTGCCTGTCAATCGTGTGCACATCTGCCATCCAGTGAGGGGGCTCTGATTTGAAAGCACAGATAGTTTAGGAGCAAACCCTGTGTGGCATGGGGGAGTGTGACCTTGCTGYCCTGCAAGGCTTTGCTCCTCGGGTGGGTTTGGGGGCTTGGATTTTTTYACCCCCCAGCCCAGTGAATCACTGGGAGGTGTTGAAGGAGCTGATGCTCTGCCCAGCTTGMTCCTGCCACCCTGCCAGCCCACTGCTCATCTGCTTGGGAACGAGCCCCAGGCACAGGCTGGTATGCCAGGTRGGGCTTGCTAACATTAGGTGTGAAGATCGGTTCGTTTGCAAGCTGGGAAAAGATCGACAATTCCTGATTTGCACTTCCCAGCTTTGGGAGCTCCAGTCGAATTTTTCCCTCTCTGCTTTGAAAAAAACCCCGAAGTTTTAGAAGACAAACCCAAAGACAAACCTGGTATCTGCTCTGATACCGGCCATAGCACCTACCTCTGCTGCGCATGCTGGTGCAATAGTGTGTGTTCCCATAGCAACAGGAGGAATTAATTTAATGGTCGTATTAGGCCTTATTTACATGCATGCACACATACTCACACACCTGCGTGCTGTGCACACACAGAGAAAAGGACAATGAGTGAGTCCTACTCGTCAAGAAGATCCCCATGAGAAGTCAGTCCAGTACGTGAGGTTCACAGTGACTGCAAGATCCTGATTTTACTTTACAGGCACAAAYCCAAAAGCTGACTGACCAGTCAAAAAAATTCAGCAGCACAGCCCTATGGCAGTGGGGTCCAACCTCATGGCAGCAATACGGCTGGGAGTGGGGATCCCACCACTGCAGGCTGGAAGACCCCCTCTTCTCACTGCCCACCCGTCAGTGCCACCTCTCACCAGGCAGGTGGTGCCAGAAAGGGAGCAGAGCCCCTCTCCCTGTGTGCTGCCTGCAGAGGAGTAGATTAGTGGCAACGTTTCTGTCCCATCCACGTTCCCTTTGCGCTGTGGGAGGATGCTGCACACTGAACTTCATCCCAGACCCGGTGGCTTTTGGACAACCTCTGTATCATCAAACATGAGTCAGCGATTTCCATAAGCCCCAAAGCTCTTCTTGTTTATTGACCTTCTGCTATTTGCAGTTACACATTAGCCAAATATACCTCAGATAGAGCCTCACCTCTCTTTCCATTTTAAAACACTGGCACTCTACATTAAAATACCTCAAAAAAACCCATTAATTGAGGGAAAAGATGACGCCATTTATCCTCCGATACCATTCCCTGAGAAAATAATTTAGTAGCTTTGGTATTTAAACTAAATTTTTTAGAAAACTTTGTTGTGAATTCCTTGTGGGAGTCGAAAGATATAAAAAACCAGCTACTTTGTAAGAGCTCTCCAAAAACAATGCTTCACAATCTTTTTGACATTAAAATGCTAACATGGCTTTTGCTTCTGTTTGTTATCTAAAGGCATAGAAATGTTTATTTTTAAATGCCCAAAGGGTTAAAGTTGATCTCTAGTTAAAGACGTTTTGTAGATCATCAAGATCAGACAACTTTCTAAATTAGTTTGGATTCTCAAGGTGAAAAAATATTAATCTTTGTTAATTTACCTGAAAGTACTCAGTATGACTTTAGAGATGAGCCACTTCTGCGTTCGCATACATCCCCATGCCTGCGTTCCCATACAYCCCCATGGCATGACCAGCTGCTGCCCTGCTCTGTGAGTGGGGAGAGATTTCAGGTCTGCCTTGAAAAAGACACAAAGCTGATTTTYGGGGAAGCATCACTTAGTGAGTTTGTAATGACATCCTTTTTGCTGGTTTTGAGTTCGTGTGCAGTGTCAAAATCAAGCACAAGCCTTATTTTGTGCACTGATTGAATTCTAATGGTGTTTTCTTTGTTGGTTATATCTCAGCTTTCTCCAACAATACTCACGGTTACAACACAATTTTTTTTACTCTAACCAGTAAGTGATCTAATTGATCTAATCTCTAATAGTGGGGATACACACCTCTAATAWGGACCTGAACACTATCAGAGTTGCTGGTCTAGTGGTGCTCTCTCGGGTTTCAGGAGATGGCTCCATTTCTCACCACCCAACTTCATTTTTATTCCTTTCCTGGGCAGCACCATGGACTCAAAAAATCCTGGAAGTGAAGAGCTGAGTGACTGTAGAGGAAAACGCAGTTGCTGAGCAAGGGGACRAAGGTCATGCAAAGGTGACTGGCAGAGAAAAACCGTCTGTTTCCTTGGGCACATGGCTTTTTACCCCACTGGACCTCTCCAAATGCAGGAGCTGCTGCTTGGCARCCTGTTGTGGATGGACAACCAGTGCACCCCTGTGCAGCGACTTAATCCTTCACTCATAACCCATTGCTCTTGTTCTTACCAGGAGAGAAAGAGCAACAGGGGCCACTGGCTTTGGAGTATTCTCCCCCGCCACTCTCACTGTGGGGGGTGGAACTTGTGCTGTGCTGTGCTGGCCCTGCGTTTTCAGGGCATTGCCTGAAATTCCTGCATGGGGATAACTCGATCTCCATCCTGGCAGCAGTGAGCCAAGAGACAGCAAACTTCTGTACGTGCTCTCCAATTGCCTGCTCCCAGACCTCAAGTGGCTCCTTTGTGCCCCCAAGCTCCCACAGACCACACCTTGGCCATTCACAAAGCTCTGCAGAAAACCAAGATTTGGAAACTTTGCTGCTTAAGAAGTCAGAATTATTTCTGAACATACTGTGGGGAAGGAAGCAGAGATGTGGAATGAGTTTGAACACCCAAGGCACTTCATAAGATAACCTTGCTGTACCAGTAGAACCCCACACAGGTGCCATTGCCTTAATCACACTGTGAAGGTGTGGACTCCCAACCTCTAAACCACTTAGGGTTTTAAAACTTCAGGCCTCAGATTGCAGACCCCGAAGTGTTAATAAACGGTTTGTTTGTTTTGGGTGAGTGGAAATAATGGCCTTATATATATTATTTCTAAACATAGAAGCAGACATGGGATCATCAGTCTTGCAGGTCTGCACCATGGYTGCCACCGATCCAAGCAGCTACACAAAGGCACATGGAACAGAGATTTTGGGTTGCATCTACCCCAGGGCAGCTTTTCAGTGGGCTTTAGTCTTGCTGCATGACACAGCCACTGAGTAGGGTAGCACTGCCTGCACCTGGAAGGGACCTGGAAAGCCTCAGTCAACATGAGAAAAACCAGCCTGTCCCAGCCATGGCTACAACACCCTCATCTTCTGAGAGCAGGGAGTCAAGAGGCTGAGGCAGAAAATAAGGAACCATCGTTATCAAAGCAGCTGATATAAATTTGCCTTTATTTTGGTCACTTCCCCAACCCGCTGTTATCTTTTTTGTCCTGTCTTAATTGAGATTTCATACTTGGAATTCATCCATGCTCCAAAAATATTCAGATACAGAGAGAAAGGCACTGGGTGAGTCACCAAAAATCCAAGCTAAAGAATTTAAGAATGCATTTTAATTACAGTTAGCATTAATTTAATGCTAACTACAATGCCTTTCATTACACAGTCATTTATTTCAAGCACCAAAATACACAAAATATACTTTCTTTTGGAGTACTTGACTGCTAGCAAATACAAAATTCAAAAAGGAGACCCAACTGTAGCCATCATGATGTAGTTTATGATGTTACCAATTCCTAAATATGTTTGGGTCTCTCAAGGTCACAGGTAGAGCACCTGAAAAACCCAGTCAATTAATTTGCTGGACATCGAGAATTGAGGACATCAGTGCTCAGAAATGAACCCAGTTCCTGGTGAACATGAGGCAGTGTACTGTGAAAAGGCAAAGCTGCTGAGTTTTAGAAAGCTGTTTGCAGGTCACTTTGAAAAAACAGGTCTGGTGATGCCTGTTTCCAAAAAATCTACTTTTGAACCTGATGGCTTAGCAAATAATTGTCTCATATCAAATATCCCTTTCAAAGCCTTAATGTTGGAACAAGCAGTGCTGATATGGCTCAATATAAGCACTTAAATAAAGGTTATTATTTCCAGGTCTATGGTATAAAAAACTTGCATCAATAGGGCAGCTGAGTTCAAAAGATGCTGAGTAAACTTATTAAATGCTGATTCTGGTCATCTTTTCCCTTCTATTAGATTGCTGCAAGCCTGTTAATCCCTCCTTGCTGTAACAGTGCTGACAACACCTTCTCCAACAGCCCTTCAGGGGCAACTGTGCCTCATTTCCAGGGATGCTGGTGCACCCCCTTCTCTTACAGTGCCAAGGCAGTGCTTTAAGCACCTAGTTTCAAAATCCATTCACACAGTCAGCTCGGAGAAATCAGTCTTTGTGGTCTAGTCCCTCACTTCAATGCAGGTGAAATTTTGATCAGCTGCATGATCCCCTGTTGAGAAATAAAAAATAAGGAAAACCCTTGTGATATTGTCCTTTCATGCAGAGGTTTTCTTTGATGCTTCTGTTGTTTCAAGCTCTGGCTATACTCTGTGCATTGCATTAAGTGCCTTTGAGGTCTGCACCTGGGGGTGCTCCTGTCTCTTTGTCTGGAAAATCACCCCCAGAAATACATGCATGGTGTTCAGGGAACMCAACCCACGCCAAATGCAGCTGCTGCGTGGCCTGGGCATTTCTGCTAATGGCCAAATAGTCAAATTACCTCCTTCCATTTAAACAGGATTCAAAGCAGGGTATGAAGAAAAAGATATACTCACTGGCCTGGCCATAGGGACCGTGGTGTGGATCGTTGGAGTTTAGATGGATTTTGGACTTTTCTGTAGACATCTTCAAGTTGCTTTCAGTCAGTTTGTACTGCAGGTCCTTACCTACCCTCTGAATGGTCTATGATTTCAGTCATGGCCACAGTCTGCTAAATATAGGTCAAAGAGCAGCCTAAGCCATGGAAATAATTATAATTGCTAGGGCATAAAGATGGTCAGAAAAGGATAAAGGCGACAGAAGTCCCCCTGTAAGGTGTTCCCGTTGCTGGTTGGGTTTCATTTTCTCCCCTCCCATGAAATTTTAAAAATACTCATGACTGAAGGACATAGCTGAGTTTTTTCCCTCCCAAAACCGTGTCTTGCAGAGAGGAGAGGGAGAGGGCTCAGCCCAGGAGCCTGCCAAGTGCTCTGGCCCTCCGTCAACAAAGCACTTAAGGGTGTGCTTGTTTGTAGGTATTTAAGCAGCACCATTGACAGAAAAACCCATAGTACAGAGCCCTCAGGATCCAAATCAAGGCTAAATGACACGTGTGAGATCTTAAAATGCCTTTTTTTTACTTTCCAGCAATGATGCAAGACTTGCCCAAATGAACAAACAGAACTCTCCTATTGAAAGGCTGCCCATCTGGCTCCTCTCCTAGCAGTGCTAGGGCAAACAACACAGCTTATCTAGTTCGGATTATGATTATATAAACATATTAAAAAACATATTATGTTACAGCACAGTGCAGGATAGTGTATTGTAGTACAGTATAGTAGAAATGTAGTATCTAATATGTATATTATATTAAATATCTAAGATACATATAAAGAGTGGACCCTGTCTTCCTCATTGTAGACAGTGTCATACATTGAAGCAACAGCAAGCAAACAACAGCAACTCCGAGTTTCTTGCTGTCCTGCCATGAAAAATTTCAGCCCAAACAGTGAAATTCAGCAAAGGCATAGCAACCAAAGTCAGGATTCTGGCAATGGTCGGAGAAGCATAATGGATGTCACTGCCACCTACGCTGCTGCTGAGAAGACAGCTGGAAACACAACCACAGTCAGAGATGCATGTGTCTCTAAGAGTTTCATAAATGTGCACAAGTCCTGGGATACATTTCAGAGGAAGATGCATAGGGACTGTGACAGGTTGCATGTTCTGGTAATTACAATGCCTGTGTGCACCATGTACAATGGATGATGGATAAAGTGTCATTGATTCTGCAGGGTAAACACTGTGAAATAAGTACATTTTCAGCTCAAAATAAGTGAAAGGTAAGCCAAACCACTCAAAATTCAAACCAAATGCAGGTCAGTATTTTCCTATTGTGCAATCTTAAAAATAAATGTCATTTCTGTCATTAACTCTCGATGATTCATCCTTAACCTGGACTGTTTCCTTCTGGGTTCTACCGACATTTCCCACTGTGGTGGGTTGACCCTGTCTGGACACCAGTTGCCCACCGAAGCCACTCTATCACTCCCTCCTCAGGTGGACAGGGGAGAGAGAATACAGCAAAGAGCTCACGAGTTGAGATAAGGACGGGGATAGATCACTCACCAGTTACTGTCACCGGCAAAACAGACTCGATTTGGAGAAAATTAACTTAATGTATTACCAATCAAATCAGAGTAAGATAATGAGAAATAAAAAATCAAATCTCAAACACCTTTTCTTCCCTTCTGCCTCTTCTTCCCAGGCTCGATTAATTTTCAATTTCTCTACCTCCTCACCCACAGCAACATAGGGGAACAGGGAATGGGGACTGTGGTCAGTTCATCACATGTTGTCTCTGGCACTGTTTCCTCCTCAGGGAGAGGACTTGTCATGCTCTTCCCCTGCTTCAGTGTGGGCTTCCTCCCATGGGAGACAGTCCTCCATGAACTCCAGCATGAGTCCTTCCCACAGGCTGCAGTTCTTCATGAGCTGCTCCAGCGTGGATCCCTTCCATTTCTCTTGTAAATCCATCCTGGAGTCTCCATCGATCTAAACACCTAATCTAACATAAGCCTTCAGCAATGTTCACCTAAATATAAACTGCCCAACTACGAGCCAGACACCACTGGTTTCCTCTCTCTGTGCCCTCTTACAGAGCCCAAATACATCAGTGTGCCCCAGTGTCTGCCTGGGGCAGACCTCCCCCCGCCCCCAGGGTGGAGACACGTGGGGCCAGCATCACTTGACAGGCAGATAGAGAACAGCAGGAAGATATTAGGATAAAAGAGTGTAAATACGTGAGTGAAAGCAAGTGAGTTGTTAACACCAGGCAGATGAGAAGAAGCCATGGTGAAAAAAAGGATGGGGAGAACAATTATACCACATTCCCACCAGAATCTGAAACAAAATTCCCTTGAATTGGTGCCCGTGTGTCAGAGGATGTCAGGGAAACACATATTTCACACTCTTGTTGTGTTTAGTCAGTGTAGAAGGTCACAACTTGCAGTGCTGTTGGTTGCTGTGTGGTCTGAAGCAGTAAAGACCAGTGCCACGGACTTAGTGCTGGCCATGGGCCACCTGAGCAGCATGCCAACGTTACTGTTTGAAAGTCAACAAAGCTGTCAATTGAGGGAGAACACGAGGCTTCCTTTCAGCCCCTCATGAAAGGCAGCGCCTGCCATCACAGCACCAGGACCCTGGGCAATTGCTTTTGCTTCCTTCTTGTTCCCACATAGGCTTTCTTCCCTGCCTACATCCCACCTAGGAATGGTGGCTTTGGTATTTAGACACTGTTCTCTGCCACAGGTCAGCACAGCAAAGAAAACATTTTCAGATGGCGAGATAGGAAGAGAGGAAGAACAAGGTGGGAAAGCAAAGTGCTCAGAAAGC
Organism: Amblyornis subalaris; assembly: GCA_018881555.1. Taxonomy (NCBI): domain Eukaryota; kingdom Metazoa; phylum Chordata; class Aves; order Passeriformes; family Ptilonorhynchidae; genus Amblyornis; species Amblyornis subalaris. The sequence continues at coordinate 18,540,194 of JACAXG010000002.1, read as the reverse complement.
AGTGGCTGGAGAGCTGTGAGAATGGCCAGGGAAGAGGTCACTTCTTTTAAAAATACCTTTCTGAGGGTAATTGATTTTACTGGTTGTATTTCCTAGGAAACTAAGTAAATGAAAGATAGCCTCTGCAATGTATTCTTTCAGTTATTCTTGCCTAATATATGTTGAAAATTCAATACTTTTACCGGCAGCAAAAGACATCTGTAGTCTGCAGACTCTTCAGGGTGTCATCGGAATGATGTCCCTGGTTAAACGGTAACCTGGCTGCTGTTAAACGTGGTGCTGCTGGACAACGTGAGGAAACTACTGTTCATATATAGTATGGCATAATTCTACCCATGTATCACAGGTTTTAGAAAGTTCTTATGCTCGCATTTTAAGCTGATGCTATTCCCACTGAACTCAAAGCAGTATTCCCACAAAGTTCTATGTGAGAAAGGCTTGGCCCTAGATATCAATGTCCTTACAAGTGAGTTGTTACTGATGAGGCAGAGACAAAGCAATGTGTACACTTTCCTTCTGTCATGTTTCCAGAGCTGAAACACCATCACAGCCTTTGTAGCTGCAACCTTCCTTCGTGTTGGTGCCATACGAAATGAAGAATATTCTGCCCAGACTGAAGTGAGAACAACAGTTTTTAGGCACGTTAAAGCAAGTAGCAAATCTCCAAAACCTCCTTGACGTTGTTGGAAGACTATCTGAAAGGGAGACCGTGGAGTGCAGCATGCCAGCGTGAACAAACTACAAAGCACAGGAGGGAAAAGGGAATGAGGGAGTGAAGAAGAGAGCGTGAGTGTGAGGAAGCTTAACAGCCGTGTTGGCAAAAAGCAGACTGTCAGCAAAGAGGATGTTTACAGTCTTGAAGCTAGGATTCAAAGACCAAGTGGCTGGCGTTAGTCTGCACTGCAGCCCCTTGAAGCAGAGTGAGGCTGAGAATACAAAACCCCAGGACCAGTTTTCAGCATAGATGAGAACTGGAGACCTCCTGCTTGTGCTCCTGCTCATGCAGTAGTTGAGTTACAAACAGGACAATGTGCAAAATAACACTAAACCAAGTGCAAATGTATGTTCTAAAATCCCAGCACTTAAAAGCATTGGCAAATATTTTTTTTTTCAGTAACAAGAAAGGAACTGAGAAATAGAGAAATATTCATTACATTGAAGCATTAAAGCTCATTAATTTCTTTGTAGGGGTGTTTGTGATTGCTCCATAATTAGAAGCTGGAAAACATCTTATGCTTATGAAGCATGCATGTGTGTCCTTCCTAGAGTCACAGCACTTACACTGAGGATAAGTATTTTTCAGGGGATTTACAGACTAAGCTAATAATCAGATCAAGGTAAACAGTTCCTTTGAAAAAATTCATAGTGTACCAAATACTTTGTAATACTGACAGTGTTTTAACAGTATTTTTATTTTGCACTGGAAAATTTATGCTCTAACAGAAAATAAACCAGTTCAGCTTCAGGGAATTCTGTGGGAAAAGTGATGCTCTTTCAAAATGCCTCCCACCTCCTGCTGTAACCGAACACAAACCAGCCCATCTCCGCTGCCTGTGCCTGTGTGCTGACACAGCTGCGCAGAGATGCTCAGCCTGGAACACATTCATACCATTGAGAATACAGGCGGTGTCTGGGAATGTTTTCCATTGTCTGCAGGGGTGGACAAGACGGCTCCCTTCATGTGCACGGGGGTGAAGAGCTGTTGGAGATTCCAGGTGCCAATACGAGAGAGCTGAGACAATTGTGAGACAAGCTCAAGGGGGAAAAGAGACACTGTGAGACAAGCTCAAGAGGGAAAAGAGACACTTTGTGTTTAGGTCTCCTCAGGCTTTTTCTGAATAGCCTTTCCTCTTATAAGGAAATGATGAAGTGGCCCTAGAAGGGTATTTTGGGACCGCACCCTCAGCACTTGGACTTTGCTGCAATTTCAGTCAGTGACAACCTGTTGAAAGCGTTGAAAGGATTTTAGCTGTCCGTAGGARCTGCAACGTCTATTTCTACAGGCACAGCTAATAGCCAAATCACTGAAAAAGAAAAAAAAATTAAAGAAGGAAAATATCAGGGGATGTAATCAGAGACATCTAGTTCCAAATCAGCCCAAATCTGCAGTCCAGAAACAACAATGAAGGAACAAACTAATGCCTAGAAGAAGAATTAGCAAGAAATACATCCTTGACTAAACTTTTCAGCTTCACATTTGCAACTATAGAGCTGGAAGGTGAATGGACATTTTATGATTGCTTGGAGCAGGAATCGTGACCCTGTGCTCAGACCCATGATACTCAAGATGTGCAGAAAGATTGATAATATCAATAATGGCAACAATATGCAGAATGAAAACAGGCAAAAAAATTTGTTTGTAAATTACAAAAAAGAAATTTAAAGCTGCCATCTGTGAAAACAACTAAACCAATGCATTATCTATGCTCCCACCATATGCTCTGCATTTAATAAATGGGACTATAATAATGTACCAACATTTAATAAACGGGAGCATGGAGGAGATGAATGGCAATGATTAAAACAGACCAGCAGATTCAGTGATCTGTGGGACACTTAGTACTGAACATCCAAAAGCAGGATACATGAGGTAGATGAGAGTCAGGTAGTATTTATATGGCAGATAAGTGAAGATTCCTAATTGTGACCAATTACTTCTGTTCGAAAGGGCAGGTAATTCATCTTCAGGTTGTGGATGCTGTCCTGTACTTCCAGCAGAGAACTTCAGGAACTTCCCCATGAGGCTTTTGCTCAGCAGGCTGCAGTGCAAACAATCTCCAAAACCAGCCTTTGAAGGGAAAGCATTTATCGAGTGGGAAGTGGATAGGTCTGTGGACTCTCTAATGGTGTAAATGTTACTAGAAAAGCCATTCCATAACATAATGTTCATCAGAGATTCAAGCCAAGGCAGCAGATGGAGAACATGCTGTCAGCAGACAGAGGAGGAGCAGAGCTAAGCTTTGTGAGTCCCAGGGAAGTTAGGGAGAGCTRGTCCCTGCATGAGGCTCCTGGTATGGGTAGAGAGGTCATCGTGACCCATCAGTAATGGAGACACAGACAAAATCCTGTTTTGTTCAAAGTCAGTGATGATTGACAAGCTCCTTTAACCTTGAGCAGCCCATTCTCTGCCCTGACTGGTGATAGACTGGAAGTCACATCTACCCCTTGACAACATGGGGTAGCTCTGGAGTGGCACATGCCCTTATTTTAGAGAAGCTTTGTACCAGAGGTATACCTAGACGCATCTGGGTAGATGAGACAGAAGTTAAACCAATAAAATACTATTGTAAGGGACACATTGTCAACTATAATGTTGTAGCTCTGTTCACCTCTCTCAGCTCTGCCAGGTTTTATAAAAGCTACTGAAGGACTCATCTAACTTTAGTTTCTGAAGTGTAGGTGTTTTGGCACAATGGAAAGAAATAAGCACCTGCAGAGTGGTAACTTTTTCTGTCCTAAGAGAGGTGATCTGACTCACCTCTGGAAGCCCTCCTCTCTGTTTATACCCTATCTGGCTTTGATGCCACTGCCATCAGGTAAGGTGGAATTCTGTCAGGTGGTGCTACAAACCAGCCTACACCTCCAGAAAGCTGTTCTCTAGGTTTTGTTCTACACTCAGCAAGACATGCCTGCTAGGTCAAAATTTGATCCCCTACATAGTGTGTTCAGTCCACAGCCCCCTCTCCTGCAACACCTCATAAGCAGAGAGCAGCGAGTCAAGCTCAAAGCCTTGGGGGAAGCCGACGTTGTAACCAACGACTTGGTTACAACAGCAGGTCCTCAGGCCATTGCACAGGGCCAGCAGAGACGCTTGTTAATGAGAATCCTGATACATAGAGAATGACAAATGTGACCTTTGGAAATTCAAATTAGGCCTGGCACGTCTTCCAAATGACTGCTGTGACTCCCATCAGGGCTCATGTGGATATGGGGTACGTCTCAACGGCAGGCTTGCTGCTTGTTTCCCATGTGCTGTGACCCAGCCTCCTCCCTGCCACAGCAGCACAAGCCCTTTGCTCCACGTGTCCGTGAGCGTGTTGGGCCACGCTCATGCATTCAGCTGGGCTCTGTGAGCGCTGGCTCCGCACCCTCCACCTGCCCACMCACCTGACAACCTGAGAGCGAGCCATGTGCATGTGCCCAGGCRCATGCACAGCTCTTCTGCACTTCCTAGCAACTAATTGCAACCTCCCCACCAATCTGCTCTTCCCTGTACACCAGCTTGCTTATTCAAATACACCTCACTGGCGTCCAACCCTGTATTTTCACACAGACAGCTCTAGCTCTTCATTTACTTGCCCTTTTCCTTCCCTGCTGCCTCACTGGGATGCATGTTAGCTCTTGCTCACCCCTGGTATTAAGTGCACTGTAAAGGACTGTGATTTATGTAGAAAGTGAGACCAAAAGTAAAAACACCTAAAAAGCTTCCTTAGGACATGCTGTGGAAAGGTTATGATAGTTTATGTGGAGAAGGATTCGCTACCAGGTAACAGGTCTAACTCTTCCTTAAAATGCTGCCTCTGTTAGGAAAGGTTTTACTGAGTTGTCCCCCTYTTGCTAAGAAAGGACTTCACAAGACTACAAAATGCCCTTGTAAACTGTGGAGAAGAAAAACAAAAACCTCAAAATACAGCGTAGAACCTTAAACCCTTMAATCAGGTTTCACAGCTTGGACTCGGTCTGAGTCAATTATCCAATAGTTTGATCTGGGAAAAATCTGGGAACAGRGTGGCACAGAGCACTTAATTTTATTATGGGAGAAGTTATTATGGGATTTCTGGGCTGCAGAGAATGTCTGCATGCAAGGCTTAAGTTTGATTGAGAGTCAAAATCTTACCACTTTCCTTAGTTTCTCCTTTTATTTTCTCCTCCTTACATGATCCACATTGTATTTCCAGGGAAGTATGTGGAAAATGAAGTTCAGGAAATTTAAACTGTCTCATTGATGGCAACTCTGAATACATCAGTAATAAAACAAGTAAGACTGTATTAGAACTACAGTTTTGCTTCAAGAAGTGAAAACTCCAAAAGGAGGAGACAGATATAGTGGGAAAACTACAACTTGTGGCAGAGTTCCATGTGAGAAAAAGAATTCTGAACCACAGATGGTGAAAAAAACCAAACAAACTACCAAAAAATCAGAAGAAAAAGAAGGGAAATAAACAAAAGATAACCCCTATAAAAAAAACAGGAGTACCTGAGCTGCCAGGGAATACAAAATAACAGACCTATTTTAGGGCCACAGCTGAGTCTGTTTGGAAAATGAAAGGTGGCTATTGCAATGACTGAAAACCGCACTGGGCTTTAGTGCTTGCAGCACAGCTACAACTACAATGGGAAAATGCTAATGGAACATCAGAGATGGTTCATTACATGCTGTTGGCTGTCCTACCTTGATTACACTCTCTCTCTATCCTACAAAAATGAGTAAATTTAAAAAAAGGAATATAAGTGTTCTAGTCAAACCTTGGGTCATGAGAAGAGCATGTATTTCTGGAGGAGCAATACCCAATACTACTAAACACTGTTTTTCATGCCTTTTCTCAGCATTATCTTGCTTGGTTCCAGTGGACAGATCAGCAGCTGCAATGGTTTTCTTTGTAGCCTGTAGATTTAAGAACTCCAGAAGGGAACTGCTGATTATTGATATTTCCGAGGGTTGCAATTTCAATTTTTTTAAATTAATATTTTGTAACTTACTGCACTACTTCCCCGTTACTTTTAAATCACCACCAAAACTGACAACTTTAATTAGATTTTTAAATATATWTAAGACAGAAGGAGGCATTTGGTAGCCAAGAACATTGTATTTTTTCCCTATCAGCCTCACTGGGATTGAAACTATGCCAGAAAATGGAACACTACTGTGTACATACCTCAGTTTTATCCTCAGTGAACTGGACTTGTTCATGTACTTACTGATAGGGTGAAACCCCTATAGATAATGAAATGATCTCCTGAGTGAAGCTGGTATTTCATCTGACTGTAAAACACGACTATTTGACAGGTCATGTGCTTTGCAGTTAATACAAGTGAAGGCTGGCCTAAGCCTGGGAAAGCCAGAACCTTCCCGGTGGAAGGATCCTGGATCCCACGCAAAAATCTCAAAAAGTCAGTAACAAAGCAAAGAGCTGCCACAAGTGTTGCCCCAAAACTACACACAGCTTTTTGCTTTCTCCCCCTGGTAGCTGGCAGCTGTGTGAACATTGAAAGGGTCCTATTTCAGGACCACAGCCTCTGGAAAATGAGAGGAAGAGAACAAAAAGGCAGTGGGCTTTGCAAGTGGAGACAAAACTCACAAGGAGGGGAAACTACCAGTGAAAGTGTTGGAAAATAACTGCTCCTGATGGCACAGGGTCACAGCACAAACCTTAGGCTGGCATCAAAATCCACTGGCACAGAAATGACCAAATCAGTCCTAATCTGGTATTTGCGCTTCCTGATTCCACAGGAAAAGAACCTGAAGTCATTWTTCTCCAGGTGTACATTTTGGGATTGAATTGTAATGCAACCTTCAAACACACTGAAATAAACTAAACATATTTTGGAAGAAAATGAACACATTTCTCAAATATTTTATTTGTCCATACAGTTCAATGTTAAAGGTGTTTATTAGCACTTCAGAGTGAAAGTGACTCTTCAGAGTCAACACAGCGCACTTTTTTCATGTTTATACTTACTTTACACTCTTTTTCCTCAGCTTTTGAAAGGGAAATAKATGCATCTACTCAGAACTAACACAGCTGAAAACTGAACCTTATTATCACAAGAACAGGATAAAGTAGGTAGATGCAGAGGCAGCATCTCTGGAGTCCTTCATCCAACTGAACTTGTTAGGTGGGTGATGGAGTGTATTTTCCTTTTATAATAACCATTTACATGCATTAAGCAGAAGGTCCACACASACTGCTGAGTTTACTCAGGGTTAAGCTAGGAGTCTTGCTTCATGTATTGGCTTTTTTTTTTAAACAAACTTAATAAAAGTTGACATTGGCACCCTGAAGTATTCTTAGTAGTTGCTAAGAGTACACTGACGGTAGATCATACAAGCCATCACCTGAATATTAATACCCAAGCATTATAGAAAGCAAAGCATAAAGCTTAAATGCCTATAAGAAACTATGGGAAACAAGCAAAAGTAACACATACTAAAAAATTCAAGGGAATGCCACAACAGGACTGTCACAGCACCTGTCTAGAGAGTCCCTGAAAAACCTGGCATTATATTACAGATAATGGACTGAGATGTCATTCATCTCTCAGAACTGTAAAACAAACTCCTTTAATCCTCTTCTTTGAGGAGTGTCTGAGTTGCTGAGGGCTGAACACATTTTTCTCCTAGAGCTGTAAAATTATTACAATTCCTATATTTTGCAACACCACCATTGGTTGTTGAAAAAGGGAGTTTCATCTTCTGCGTTATCTATGGGTAAGTGGTGCACTTTCAAGGGTAACTTTTATGAATTACCAGTATCTATGAACAACAAAAGTAAGGACTGTGATAGTCTAGAAAACATTCTTTGCMATATTTTAAGTGCAGTAAGAAAAGTGTGCATTTGTCTCATTAAGACAYGGACTCCAGTCCTACATTTTTTCAAAGCAAGCATTTATTCCCTCTAATTATTTTCATATTGGACAAAAGAATTCAGTATAGGCTTATTTTTCCAGAGAAAAAAAACATTAACGGTTGCAATGAAGATATGTTATCTAAAGTGACAATTCATTCTTGCATCTCCTAAAATAAAACAATTTGTCTCAAAACAGTATTAGTCAATTAACAAAAGGGAGTGAACACCAAAATGCTTTGGTAGCTCAAGAACCATGTTCTCTCACTGACTGCATGCAAGTCCTTCCCGGAAACACACAAACTTTTATCACCTCTTTTCCCTTTACCCACTGCATCTTTTCTTATATTGAATTACAGAGGTGCAACTTACTGCATAAAAGATTCAAAGATATTCAAACATGTTTGCAGCACGCAGCCAAGAATCTACAGTAGCTGCCTGAAAAGCAACTTACTGTGAACACAAACACGTTCTCTACATCTGTTACATGCAGTTGGCTACATCTTTAAAACAGTTATTCCGCTATTCCAGAAAATTCTCAAATGTGGTTTGTACAAGCTTGTGGAGCAACATGTTTTGTCAAGAATGCTGCTGATACTGTCAGTATTCCTCAAGGCAAAGGGCTAGAAAATGTTGGGAATTTTAGCCTGCAATTGCAAATAGTAGGCTTCCTCTCCTTTTTTTTTTTTTTTAAATTTGAGAAATGTTTTACTTACAAGCCCAAAAGAATCTATTTAGACACCTGCTGCCTCTTCAGTTCTTACCCAGCACAGGACATGATGTTCAGTCTTGCCTAACCCAACCACTGCTTCCTCTTGCATGATTGCCCCAGCTGATCCGCTCACTTACTGAAACCACTTTCTGGGAGACTCTAGGCTTGGACCTGAAGGCATCTCACAGGAGCACAAATACGGGGATGAGAAGAGTGTGCTGCAAAAAGGATAATACCTGCCATACAGACAAATGACAGGATGGTTTGGCACCCTCTAGGTGTCCAAACCCAGTAAAGTGAAGAGAATTCCCTCACTTGCAGAGGCAGTCAGTATGTGGTTCTCAGAGTCCTACTAGAATCCTGTGATAATTAGTCACAAGTCATCTTCACCCTGCAGCATGTGGCAGAGATTCTGTAGCTACCAGCACCAGTGAGATTAGTTTCGATGCATATTAGGGTTACAAAGTTTATTAGTTTTGATGCGAATTTTCATTTTGACACAAGCCACATATTTTTCACTTTTGCTTAAGAAAGCAGCAAATTACAAGCAGTCATTCTAACACTCACTTTGCTAAAAATCTTCAAGAAATATCAGAAAATACTTTGCTGTAAAAAAAGATTGTTTGCTGTCATGGAACAAAGAGGAAGAAAATTATTTTCTTCTGATTCCTGTGTACAAATCACTTCAGTTTTATTAGCAAACATAATGTAAGAAATTCATATAAAAAACTAAAGATGCCATATTTTCTTTGCCATAAATTGCTACATACTCTGTGGTGACTGTAGATGCTCTGATTATTCACTTAGTCTCTTAAGATACACTTTCAGCTAAAAAGACCAGATATTAAATCACCTTTTTTCCCTAAAGCACAATACAGTAAATGGATAACAATAAAGAATACATAGAAAAGTTAGATAATAAATTCATTATTGCAAAAGAACAAAACTAGATTTCCTTTCTAAAATTATTTTATGACCTATCAGTAGACTTGGCAGAAGAATCCAGCTTGGATTTACATGTATCTGTTTCGAATGTACTCTCTGTACATGAGGAAGTCATCTCTTCCCAGGGGCTGCATGTTTCCTCTTCTAGCCTGAATGTGTGCATGGAAAATCTCTATTGATTTCCTATCAGCTCTCGGAGGCTGGACTTCGTAAATATTGTCTTGAGAAAAGGAGGAGATGGGTATTCTGGAAAAAAAACAAACATGCAGAATATTTGGAACTTAAGATAAAAATTTTCCACGGAGAGAGAAGAGTATTTCTTTCCCTTGGAATACACATGACAGTCAATGAAAGGGCAAGTTCCCAGTAGATAATTCATTTACCTAGATTTTTATCACTACCGCAGACCTGATAAGACCCAGCTTTCCAAGTAGGGTAATTAGGTAAGTTGTCACTAATCCCATTATGGAATACTTTCTCACTTCCCTTTGCCCTGCCCTCATTTCTTCATCCTTCCTCAGGTCTGCTATGGTCAGTGAGTATCCCAGCTGAAGYAGATCTGTGCCATGCATTACAGCAGATAATAGAAAGATGTTATTGAGCTATCCACTCAGCAGCAATTATAACAAACAAGTGATTATGCTCTGAGCTGACAAAGAGAAAGGATTTATCAAGTAAGAAATTTCCATCTAATTATCAGGAAACAGACAATTTATTTTCAGCAACATCACTCCGATATTTAATGAAAGTATTTTTTAAATCATCTTCATACAACAGATACCACATTTGAATCCTAATATCCACATATTTTGGGGCTCAAAATGTCTCAGGTAAGAAAGTAAAGTGGCAACTTACTATCAAAGGTCACTATTTTCAAAAGCAAACATCAATCAGCCAAATGAAATGACGATTCAGATATTAGCATCATTGCCATATTCTACAGATGTCACAGTCATGACTCACTATCTGGGTGCTTTTCAAGTGACAAGAAGTTATTTTTATGTGTAAATCTTGTCTTTTAAAGGGAAAAAAACAAGGAAGAACTGGAACACTTAAGCGAAGGGAAAGCCCTTCTATGAATGAAATGCCATAATAAACCTAGTTTCATTATGGGCACAAACAAATGTTTGACACTGTTTCTAAATCAGGATCTCCACTAAAACTGCCAAAACCCCTTGCTCCCTCATTTTGCAGCCTTTTATTTTATTAAAATACATTGTATTTTGGATGTTTCATCACATGACAGTTCATTAGTATTAAAAAATTACTGTATTGTGTCATGTAGTGTATAGCGTGCCTAATATTTCACTACAACTGGAAAATGGTACATAAAATAAAAAGGTTTCCAGATTAAAGTAATATTTTTCAATTTTGTATTTCAACTTTGCATAGCCATACATTCATTTGATTATACTTTGGCTGCAATGATAGAATTATTCATACAAGTACACTATTGAACTTGAGACAATAAAATCACTGGTCACCCACAGAGTCTGGCTGCGTATTTAAAACTTCTTTTTTTCTCAACAATGTGATAGTTTCTTCTCATTATCACTTCTAGTTTATTTAAGGTGGGTGTTTTCAGACCTGGTGAAAAACATTAGTCTATCTAACTTTAGATGCTTTAAAAGTAGATTGCTTTTCAATGCATCCATAGTTTCTGCAGATACTTATTTAACCAGTATAAAGCATCCAAGCTGAGACTCTAGCAATGGTATTTGACACGAACACACTGTACTAACTTACCAATGTCACTATCTAACAACAAAAGACGTCAATTACTTAAATATAACTGGCCTAGTTATTGTCCACTAGTAAGTGGACAATTAAGCAAAAGAACAAAACAGAGCCATAGCACTAAATTGATGCCTACTCTATGTATTGATTTCTAAAGACACGACATTCCTGAAGCACTAATGATCCAAAAATCCTTTCCTTAGGCACAATGGAAGCTGGGCAGCAAAGTGCATTTCATTTTGAGCATTTAATAACTAAATCTCAATTTTCCACCTACTTGCATCAACGTGATAAAAATATATTGAAAGAACCACATGTTCATGCATGCCAACTTTGATTAATAACACTGTATTAAGCTGTAACTATTTGTAGAGTGCTTGTATTATCCAGTCATTTAATTAAAAGTCATTTCTCTAACACTATTCATGTAAAAATCTATTCTACTTAATAAGTTTAATATCTTACAACAGTCATGAGAGAGACCACATTATTTATGGCTTGGCTACCAGATTTCCCTAGAGACCTGTAGTTTTATGGCCTCTCAGCGAAAATTACATAGATAGGAACATAAACATTATGTCATGAAGGACAGCAGCCTTGACATGCAATTTTCAATTATTTTAATACCACTCGTGAGCAGGCTTCCTGGTGTTATGGTTTCACCAAGAGTATCATTGTCTCTACAGTGAAAGATACAGTTAAAACCTTCAGTTACAATGAGGATGTTCCATACTTCTAAGGAAAAGTGCATGGTGATGTGTTTAGCTCTCAGACACACAGCAATCACCAGAAAGCCAGTGCATTTGTTTCAACATTGATTAGTTCTCCTCAAGTCTCTAAAGTACATCTAAAAAGGAAATAAAATGTACTCTTTCACCTTGTTTGAACCCTAAGCAAACACCCATGAAGATCAGAGGACTGGAGCACCATTCCTATGAAGACAGGCTAAGAGAGTTGAGATTGTTCAGCCTGGAGGAGAGAAGGCTCTGGGGAGATTTTGGAGCACTTTCCTGTACCTAAAGGGGGCTGCAAGAGAGCTGGAAAGGGACTTTTTACAAGGGCATCAAGTGACAGGACAAGGGGGAAATGTCTCTAAACTGAAAGAAGGCAGGTTTAATTTAGACAGTAGGAGGAAATTCTTCACTGTGAGGGCAGTGAGGCACTGGAACAGGTCAGCCAGAGAAGTTGTGGATGCCCCATCCCTGGCAGTGTTCAAGGCTGGGTTGGATGGGGCTTTGAGCCCTGGTCTAGYAGAAGGTGTCCCTGCTCAYGGCAGGGGGTTGGAACTGGATGATCTTTAAGACTCCTTCCAACCCAAAGCATTCTATGACCTGACCTGAAGCACAGGCACTGAAGACAGCTTGGACCTTGATGCATGCACCAGCTACGCTTTATTATAAGGATTTTTAAGCACGTCCACACTCTTCTTCGGTGCTACAGTGAATCAAAACACTCAATTTCTTTTCAGGAGAGAATAAAATTTCTTGTACTCCTAGATAAATGCATGAAGTACATTTGAAAAGGTTTTGAGAGTATATTTTTACAACAGTATTATTTATACCACACCACAATGAGTACTAGGGAATTAGGAACAGGTGCACTGTGTCAGCCAACTGTAATTATACTACGGTACTTAAAGTCTCTCTTCATATACAGTATAATAGACTGTGCTAAAAGTAGTGCAGCTCTGTTTAGCTCTATTCAGTTTTAAGTAAAATTCTTARTTTTTTCCTTCATGGAATTTCTAAGAACAAAAAGAAGAATTTCAATATCCTTCCACATTCCCCACTCAATTTCAGTATTATTTCACTGCATCACWTCAGTCCCTGTTCAAGTCTCCATTTTTATTTCTAATCTATACTTACAGTTTCTAAATTTAAGCCAGAACCTTCTCTTCAGTATTTCCACAATTTCTATTTGAATTAATAACTACCACTGAAGTGGCATTATAAAAAGAAGAAATATTTCTTCTTCTTTAGTAGCTTCATATATTTGACTAAAATGGCCAAGTATTTTAAAGTTGTGAGGTGTGGGGTTATTAAAAAAGATTTTCTTGAAAAATGTGGAAAGCACAGCAACTAACATAAGCCTAAACTATATCTCATTGTTGATGAGAAACCAGAGTTTTAGATTGAGTCCTTAATTCTACTATGAAAAGAACTAGGGTTTAACTGCATTTGTATCATATATAAAGGAACTACTGGAGACTTAAATTTGTCCAATTATTTTTCAATTTAAAATGCATCTAACATCAAATTAATACAAGTTACTATAATTTTTCAATTTCTTCAAGAGCTCCTTGAGGAACACGTGCAATATGTGCCTCAGCTGCTGTTATTGAAAACCCTCCCTCTCTCCCTAATCTTGAGTACACTTATGTTCATTCTATTTTACCTCTAAAAAGTTAGTATTCTCCAGGGAAATTCCTGATTCAGAGCGGCAATTCAAACTGTAAGAGAAAGCTTCCTCGCTTCAGAATTCAACAACATGCCTTTGAAGAATKGCTACGTTTATGACTTCAACTGAAAGAACAATCTGTCACCATACAAACAGTATTTAAACATTTTTAAAAAGTTACAGAACAAAACCCAAAGAAAATTTTTAAGCTGTCTAAAGATATACTTTCATAAAAAAGAAATTACCAACTATAAGATGCCCTGTTTCCTCTCTGATCTGCACAGTGGAGCATATTTGGTAGAACGGGCAGGGAGAGATGATCTACATGATTTCAAGAGGAAGAGCGACAGGAGGCACAGATTCATGTGTTGTATGACTTTTACACTTCTACTATTCAGAAACACATGGAAATTACACTTGGGAAAAGAGAAAAATCAACATCTGACTATCCAAAAGCCACCAGAATTCTGTGTAAAGACTCTCTTCAATGTGTTCATTTTACAGCAGCTGAGCATTGGGGAAAAAAATTGTGTTTAAAAGGGTAAGAAAGGAATGATTATCTCCTACATTGTCTTTCATGCMGGGAGATTTTGCAATTACAAAAAAGAAATTGCCTTCATTCATAGCAAAAATATTCTTCTTATTATAAAATATTTTCTTAATAAACATGTCCATTTAAAACTTTCAGGCTTGTTCCCTCATATTGAAAAACAGTTTTATAGTTTGCCAACCTAATTTACTACTTTAATACCCATTAGACATGTTTTATAATGAAACTACAGGCTCATTTACCTACAAATGTGGTATCATCACTTTAACTGTGGATAATACCAAGTGACTAAACACTGCTATTACACAGTATTGTCTCATACACAGCATTACATCTATTATTCTACTCTCTCAGCCCAACTGAGACTCCCCCAGTCTCTCTCCCTATTTGGGTAAATGCTGTGTTCAAGTTCTCTCACTTCCATCAGCACAGAAGGGTGGACAAGAGGCAGTGCAGGAAACAAAGTTGAGGCTTCTGTATATCAATGATTTGCAGTAAAGGTCTTGCAGTTTGAAGAAGTGGCCATGCYGTTGGATAAAAGATCATGTACCCCGGAGACAGAAGTAAACAAAAATCTGCCTTGTTTGGTGAAACTTTAAGCTGCCTATAGTACAGGAAGATGTCAACTGGGAAGGTAGTACTTGATCATCTAAATTTTAAGACCTGCTTCAATATTAGTATGACATTTGGATAGTAWCATGACCATTTTTTTTATACTAGTACTAAGAAGATTCAAATGCAGCTCAATGTTTTTTAACAAAGAATATGTAAGTCAACCARTCTTTCAAACTGCCTCTTTCAAAAACAATCACAGCAAGAATTGCCTTTTAAAGTCAGCAGCTTCAGCACTTTGTGTTAATTCAGGAGTGCTGAGACTTTTGAACACAAACACCTTGATATGACAGAAACTAAAAAACAAAATAAAAAACAACACCTCCCAAAAGAACACAAACAAAAAACAACCCCCACAAAAAACTCAACCCCCCAAATAACTGAACTCAAACAACCCAAAAACTCAGTTCTTCATGCTATGTATTGAATCCCCCTATGCAGTAAAAAATGGAAGGGTGACTCTCAATTTGCCATCAAATTTACCCGATGATTTTTCACATCTAATGACAAAAGCAAAATCAGGCTAAAGGGAAAAAGAATACTTACAAGTTTATAACCTTCTCCAAGGGGTGTTTTGAGTAAAACTGCTGGCTGCCCTTTTCTTGTTTATGCTGACACTGTCCCAGCTGAACAAACCTGTGAAAAGCAGTAGAGAAGAGAATAAATCCAAGGAATAAAAGAACTATCTCTCTAAAATCATCAAACAAAAGAAAACGACACTAAAAATAAGGTTTTGAGTTGTGCTGTGTAAGTCACTGATCATGATGTACCTTTTTGGTGAACAAGAGGGATTTTTAAAAGTTCATAGGGGGTGCATGTGTGAAGTCAGAACCCCCTTTGAAAAAACAGCTGCTTATCAGTTGGTGTCACGGGATAGAAACAGGCCTCCCCTCAGAAACAAGCAGCCCTCTACCGTCAACTTCCTATGTCTTTTTCAAAGCAATCAGTCAGAGGAATAGCCGATGGGGAAAATCAGCAAAAGACACAAAGTCTCTCAAATTTCAGATTTAAGTCAGTCCCCTGCCGAATTCAATCTCGTTTACYCATCTGAAATGCTGTTAGTCCAGACCACTTATTTACAAGCACAACCCTTTGGGAAAATTTCCCCATCTCCAAATATTTGCTGGAAGATGCTGCCAATGGAAAATACTGTCATGGCTTTTCTTTCCTTGGCAATGAAGTGGAACAAAATTTTTTAAAAAGTAGTTTATCATTAATCTTAGTCACTCAGAATAGAAGAAGTCAGATGGTTTCAAACACATGTATATGTAGCTATCTTGCATTCAATTTGTTCCCTCTCCAACATATCTGTGCCACTGAAAAGACAAGTAAATGTTAGCTGTGATTTACTAGATTAATTTTCCGAGTCAGAGGGTTTTTCTTAATAGTGAGCTTCCATTTAGCTTAAGAAGTCTTACCGGTCTATTCCTGGAATATTTACTACATTTTAACAAGCAACTATTACCACTGCAAAAGCAATTGCATGAAAGAGTGTACAGAAGTCAAATGAACAACACATTCCTAAACAACTTATTGCAGCTTTTCTTTCTGCTCCATTCAGACTCTACACGGTAGAAACAAAAGCTGTGGAGACATGCAATATCACTTTGGATGTTGAAGGAATAAACACATTTTTAAATAAGAGAATTATAAGTGAAAATCGAGATAATTAATGTCTTCTATTGCAGGAGCTTGCTACTGAAACCAAATACCAAAGGCAAACTAACTGCATAAGTATCTTAATTAATTGCTTAGAATTATTCAATATTTTGAAACAAACAAGACCTAAATGCACACAAGCAAGTTACCCCACATCAGTAAGATTCCATGCACAGTTGTTCTGCAGCATACACCCTCAAATTATTTGAGGGACCTTCTGTCCCTTCCAATGTCAACCAATCTGCGCTTCTGTGATTTCTGTTTTGATGAGAATTAAGTTATCTTGGCCATCAATGAAAATGGAATAGATTCAAATTACTTTCAATTTGCATTTGCAAATAGGTTTAATAGAGATCAGTTGATGTAAAGTAACTTAACCTGAAGTACTTTGAATCTGTGAGACCCTAATCCTAGTAATGAAAAAACTATGTAACATGTCCAGCAATGTCACCTAAAGTCAGGATCTTGCATCTCCATTTCCCTTATTACAATAACAGAAAAGGGCTTGATGTGAGAACTGTAATCATACTGTGAAAGAAATTGCTGCTATTCTCAAGCGATGTACATTTTGGAAAGTATAGATTTTACTGACATCCTTTATTACATAAATCAGCACACCAGACCAGAAATAGCACTATGTCTTGTTAGCTAAAAGAGATAAGGAATTTTTAATTTTTCTATTTTTAAAACCTGCATTGCTTGAAGGAAATGAAATAAATGCAAGGTTTGTTGTTTTTTTTTTTGAAAAGGATATGAATAGGGAGCTTCAAAGCCTACAAGGGGTTGTCAGTTTTATAGCAACAATAGATTGAATGTTAGTCCAGCGTGAAAAAATTGTAAAATTGAAAGTTGCTGCAATTCTGGATGTTAACATAGAGTTGTTCCTCTGCACAGAGAGACTCAGACTAGACACCAGCTCACACCAGGCCATTTGCAGAACCACAATAACCACCTGCTATATCAAAGGATAATTATCAAATTTGCATCCATTTTTGAGTGGTTACAACAAAAAAAACAAAGGTAGGGGCATAGGAGAAGTAAAAAATTTCAGAGATAATGAGAAACATGCTCCTTAACCCTATTCAAGTGTATCTTCAAATGACTCAGCTTGTAGGCAATAGGTAGAAATGGGAATTTCAAAGAACAAAGGAGTGCAAGAGAAGTAGCTACACCTAAAGAAAAAGTAATGGAAAAAGGTTTTTAAACAAAAAGAAAAAATGCTTTAAGTGGATTAACGAACTAAGTCAGGATGAAACACCACGTATCACCAAATTAGGAGATATCACAGTGCATTAAAATTTTCCTTAAAAATTGAACAGGTTTCAAATACAACAAGGTAGTTACTGCTATTACACATTAGAAAATAGAAACAAATGCACGCAAGGCCATTTCAATGCATGTCTCACAAGTACTCACTTCAATATACACACAGTGCTTCTATGAGATGAGGTGTAGATATTTTACATCCCTTTTCTCAAACTTCATTAATTCTACATTCTAAACAGGCGTGTATTGGGTCTGACTGAGGTAGAGTTCAGCAGCCCTCCCAGAGCTGTGCTTTGCACTGGGAGCTGGAAGGGTGTTGATAACAAAGCAGTGTTTTGGCTATTACTGAGCAGCGCTGTCCCTCTAACATTCCTTCCCCCATCAAGGGGTTGGGAGTGGGCAAGATCCTGGGAGGGGACACAACCAGGCCAGCAGACCCAAATTAACCAAAGGGATATTCCATACCATATGACGTCAGCKCAGATATAACAGCTAAGAGAGAGAGGAGGAACAGTGAGGGGCATCCATTAATCTGTAATGTTTGCCTTCCGGAGCAACCCCTACGCGTGCTGAGGCCCTGCTTCCTGGGAAGCGTCCAAACATCGCTCGCTGATGGGAAGCAGAGATTGACCTTTTTTTTCATTTTTGCTTATGTGCGTGCAGATCTTCGCTTGTTTCTTTCTGTCGCTTTAATAAACTGCCTTATTCAACCCACTGGTTATTTTTCCATCTTATCCTCGCCCCTGTCCCAGCGGGAAAGGGAGTGATAGAGCGGCTTAGTGGGCACCTGGCACCCAGCCAAGATCAAACCACTACAGCATGTTTGAAACACTGGTTTCTTAAGCAAATCTCATTGATTTGCACTCCCAATATCTTGCATAAGCAAGTCCCTTGGCAACAGCTTTTTAGGACTTTTGGAACTAAGAGGGTCTTCAATTTGGATCTAAATTTCTCCAACTGATTCCCAGTAATTAGTTCCCATGATTCTGACTAGTTTTCAAAGAAAAATACTGCAGTTCAGGAAAGAATCTCCTCCACCAGGGAACTGAATAAGCAACTTTTTGGTTCAGCTCTAGTTCACCTATAACTGAAATTATTCTAGTTCACTTTTGATTTGAGTTCAAAAAAAATCAAAATGTTCAAGTTAATTTCTGGTTCAAGAAAAAAAGGAAAATTTGAACTAGTTTATTTTTGGCTTCAGTGTTGTTCTGTGATATTGAGGAGAGAATTTGAGAACTATAGTGTATCTACACATTTTTTAACAAGAGCAATATGTAGCCAGTGCTCTGTAGGGGGTTATGGCAATTCAGAACAGCATTCCTAATTACTCTTGGGGAGCAAACAGTTCATGGCTCCTGCAGGAATGGTGACAACCGTTTTCTAGAGGATAACAGTCCCAGTTACCCCTGAATCAAAGCGGAAGTTTTTGTGTAGTTGGAGCTGGGAGGTGATACCTTGATGCTTGCCCACCAGTGCAAGTGGGAACTTGCTGGACCACCTAAGAAGCTGGATTTTATCTTCCATGTTCTATCTTGTTCATCTTCTGTACGTTAGCTTTGAATTCATAAAACCATTTATTAAGCACAAGTGGCCTTATGATGCTGCTCCAAATGCAGTGYGTAAAGGCACATTATTACACACATTGTGCTTAGTGCTGTCTATATATATCACACATATGCACGTGAACCCCCACACCACACCACATATATTTGCATGTCATTGTCTCATGGAACTCCAGCAATGCCAAGGGCCAAGCTGACTTTTCCCTCTCCTAAACTTAAACTACAAATACCTTTCACTTAGCTATCCATGCTTCTATAGTGTGAGTTGTTCTGACTGCTTTTCTCAACTCTTCTCACCGTCTATGCCAGGTTTGGTAATGGTTTCAAGGTCTTCCTATATATCCACAAGTTTTTATTTCAAGCTCAAAAGACCACAATGTTTCAAGAAGAACACTGAATATGAATCAGAAAAGTAATTTTCCTTTGAAAGTCAAACTATTTCCTTCAAAAAGTCATACAACTATTTGAATTTGAGTAAAAGGTAACAGTTGACACATATTTCTATAAGATATTAAGTTTAAAAAAAAGACAACTTCTATTATTTTATATGTATTTTTACAGAATAAGCTATTTCACTTATGACTGACTTGAACTGGAGTAATTCAACACTTGAAAAATGCAAACCCCACCGATTACAAAGCTTACAATCATGGAACCATTCCTATGGAATTTACTTACCAACAGAATTTGGAACTCCTACAAATTTACTTATAAATGTCTAGGACTATACTAAGTGACAGTATTTCTTTTGAAGCATCTTTCATTTGATTTAAGCTCTAAATTTTGATTTCAGAGACATCCGCGTAGCTTCCACTGGCATCAGAGTTAGCACAAAGAGCTGAAAACAGTTTGATTTTGAAAAACAATGGCATCTAGGTGCAAATTTCTCTGAAATTTATAATTTAAATAAGTTTAATCAATGGCAGCACTTTGACAAACTGCATTTAACTAGCTCAAATTATCTTTTACCGATTACCACCGGAAATTTATCCCACCTTGTGTATATCGTGAGATCATCTTCTGAAGGAATATCTGAAAGATTGACTCCATACACATCTTTTGTTGATTGCACTACATTCTGGAACGTAAGAAAGACTCAGAATGAGAATACCATAACAACATCCAAAGGAAGTTTGCTCTTAAGAAAGGAGTTCTTTACAAACCAAAATATAATTTTAAAAGTACAGACAAAACCAAACAAGTTTCTCACATCCACAGTAATCTTAGCTTGTACATATTTTTTTAAGAAAATAATTTATTAAAAATGTTATTCAACCCATTTGTTCAAGAAGTAAAGAATTCCTGAAAGATAATATCAGATAAAACAACATATTATAAGAATAAATTATATTCATAGAACAAAATGATGTGGTTATTAAATTCTGTTCTGTGTTGAAACTTAATATAGAATAAATCATATTTGTTCAGAACATGCTCCCACATTTGCTTTCACATTTCCTGCTGCCAATTCTGCAATAATTACAAACCTCAGGCTGAACAAAACTTTTTATTTTATACATTATGCCATCATGTCAACTATAACAAGGAACCAATGCACATRCAATAGCTCACTAACTATATCTAATGATTCAGTGTTAAACTGAGGGGGGTTTTCTGACAAGGCACATATGACTGTGAGTCAAATAGAAAGACAGCTTTCTTTTAGTTCAAAACGATTCAAACTCAAAGAACTTCAGAAAGCTATGTCCTGACCAGAAGTATAAATGCATTTTTTCACTTCTCAGAGATGTGAACAGAAAGAAACTAGCTGTTTGGGTTCCCCAAATAATAAGGAATGGCATGAATCAACCATGCAAATTAAGACTAAAATTCAATGCATGAAAAGGTACTAATAAGTTGGAATATATTTCTTCATATGCATTACTAAAAAGTCAGAATAGCTCATCCAATTTTAAGCCATTGAAATTCAATAGTATTTCAAATAATACTTTGTGTTTACATGCATCTTTCATTTAAGCATCTTAAAAATCTGAAAAAGACACCTTAGGTCTGAGTGCTGAAGTGTGATCAAAATAGAGGGAAAAACTGGTGTGAGATAAATTGTGCAATAGTATGAATCAAGAATATAATTTCAAGTTGGATTTCTGTTAAAAAAAATCTAGAAACAATCTGATTTGCTGGAGAACAGACAATCTGTTATGCAGAGATAATGGAAAACTTTCAGATAAAATACCTTGCATAAACAGAAATAAATGCACTTGTATTGGCTTAATCCAAATTGTCCAAAATCAGTACCACATAAATTCAGTTATTTTATTGAAAATGCTTCATTATGGTTAGGAAGAAGACAATGTTGTACAGAAGGCTGAAAATCCATTATGTGAGAAGACACAACCCTAGGCTAAAGACTGAACAGAATGAAAAACTGAATTGTGTAAAAAAAAAAAAGGCAGTTTTACTGTCTGTTGCCTATCAGGCACTATGTTTTTTGCTAAGGTCATAAATACTCAATTTTCTTCAAAAGTGATAACACATACAAGCACAACACTATAACCACTTAAATTAGCTGTGACTTTAAAAAAAAATCAACAACTCCCAGACAACACAAGTATTTTTCAAATTTCTATAGTCTCCATTAGCATATCCTTTTGCTAAGACATCTTCAGTGCTATCCAAAATGGATATCTACGAGAAAGAATTTGAACAACTATTACATGAGCTACTAGAGTAGA
Source organism: Amblyornis subalaris (assembly GCA_018881555.1). Classification (NCBI taxonomy): domain Eukaryota; kingdom Metazoa; phylum Chordata; class Aves; order Passeriformes; family Ptilonorhynchidae; genus Amblyornis; species Amblyornis subalaris. The sequence goes on along the minus strand of JACAXG010000002.1, from coordinate 18,518,496 downwards.
TATTTCCATAATACTTTATACAACTCAATATTTTCACTAAATTAGCAGCCAGGGGATTCCAACAAAATGGGAGTTATGCTAGGAAAAAAAGATTAATAGCCCACAACTGAGAATATACATTCTTTCCACCTGACTGTGCAAATGCAATTTATTTCAGTATTTTATTCACCGCCATTATCTTCAACCTTAGTAGCAGTAATAGCACAGGACCTATGTGATAACATTATCATGCACATTTTTGAAGTAGGTTAATTTTTTTTTAAAATGCCAGACYGCACAATTATGAAACAGCAATTTAAAAGTGTTCACATAAATCAGGTTGAAACTTAGACAGATTAAATATTAATTTACAGTTAATCGACCTAAGCAAGTGTCATCATCCAAAAGGAATTGCTTTGCAACTCCAAGAGGTGGTTCTCAGGACCTCAGGTTCATATTACATGTCTTTCAAGGAGTTTGCTCCAGATTAGCTCCCATGGACTAAATGTTGATTAAGTACACAGAGCAAGTACGTTCCTGGAGAAAACGAATCTCATTTGCATGCTTCAAGACCCTTACGGTGTGTGCCAGAGCATGGTAAGGCACAATAATCAGAAGCGCACTACTGCTCTGAATTAAAATTAAATAGATGCATTTTATGCTTTATGTAATGACCCAAATAGCTTTCAAATGCCATAGGTTTCTAACGGTAATTTTCTTTTTTTTTAAAAAAAAAATTTTTCCTTTGCATTTCACTATTACACGACAAGAAGAATAGAAAAGGTTTATAAGCAGTTGTGCTCCAGTTGTGCTAATATCTACACAAAAAAATTATACTGGAGAACTTTTTCACTAAATTTCTCAGTGCTTTACTTCTGACTGTTCTACAACTTTTCTAAGGAAATGTGAATTTGAAGCCTTCTTGCCTAACACAGAAATTTCTTACCTCTGTGATTTTTGTATTGTCGCCTGTATCAGTCACCTTTACTGGAGTTGAACGCTGAGAAACAGCACCCTCATCTTCTTTATCTGTCCCGGAATCATCTTCAGAACTACTTGACACTGCTTCCTCACTTGGGGGTGGAGGAGCACTAGCAGCTGTTTTACGCTGCAGCACAGTTTCTTCTCTATTATTTTTGTTCCTATTAGGAAAGGCAGTGCATATTTAGGAAATCATCAAGATATTAACAACGAATATTTAAAATTCCTAATCTTGATTACAATCTTTTCGGGGAAATAAGTTTTATCGTCTGGGGCAACTTCTTGCTCATCTTTTAAAATCCCTGATTGATTTCTCTTCTTCAATGTCTTCTTATTCCAGAGCATTTAAAGAGAACCCAAAGGATTATGAAGGATTATGTCAGCTTTTCTTCACCAATTCTCTGATTCTTTACTTGAATCCCTCCCCACAACTGAATAAATAAAAAGGAATAAAAATTCATTGAGACATAACATCTTTGGTTTTGATATTGGAAAAAGTTTCACTTTCTGATTAATAATAATAATAACCACTCGTAGCTTTCTTAATCCTGATCCTAAATCTTAATGATAATGTCACTTTTTTTCCTTTATTTTCCATACATCTCCCCTCAATTTAGTTCTTTAATCAGCAACATTTCTTTATGCAGTATGTATTTCTCACTCAGGAAATTCTAGTCAATGTAAAGAAGTGCATTATTTGTAAGAAGCCTTCAAGATACAGCATCTATATGTAAGTAGGCTAACACTGGGTTTAATTGTATACACTCTGAAAGGTATACATTACACTACCCATCAGAAATTATACCAGCCTTAAGTCCTCTGCATCCTTTCCTACTGGCCATAGAAGGGTATTTAGTTGCACTTTCCTCTCAGACACTGTCGCAGTCTTTCAGGGAAGGCAGTTAATGAACAGACACTAACTAACTAATGAATAGACAGTTTATAGACAAATCCCTGGAAACAGGGAAGCAACATCTCTTCCTTGCTGCAGTGACTGTCCCATGTATCACTGATGCTGTCTGTGACTTACTCTAAAGGTAGACAGCAGCATGCTAAGAGGCTTTGAAAAAAGCACACAGTTTGGTGTAAATGCTATTTTGAGTTGCAGGTCTAGCGCTCTCATCAGCATCACTTGAGCTCTAGTGGAGCACACCATGACTGTTACAGAGTTCTGCCTCTTGAAGTCGAACTTGAACAGCAGTTTACCCCTGTACTGAATTAGCTACACCTTATATGCTCAAGGAACACATATAAGCAAGTAGGAGAGTCCTTCCAAAGGTTCTGATCTGAGAGCATAACCCACCCCCAAAGACATTAATATATCAGAATAAATCTTAGAGCTGAAACAAATGCCTCGGGGGGAAAAGCACCACAGGCAAATTTGATTTCTGACTCAGCAGAACTTGACAGTTCCTTCGATTGAAATTTACAGAAAGTTATGGAGACATACACATTCTTTTTAGGGAAAATTAAGGTTTTTCCCCCCCCCTTTTCTAAATGAGGTGAAGGTCACAAGAAAAGCAGTCCTTTCTGAAAGCTGAAGAATGCAGCAAGTAGCCCAACACTGGTAAGAATATTTATCCCCACCCCACTCCCAACATGTGCTCAGAAGAGGCCAAGATCTAAGTGTCCTTGGGACTAGAACACTTATAGGCAAAAAAGAGACCACCAAATCCTTCAGAAATATCATAGATCAAAAGCTGATGACAAATGTGCAAGGCAAAGGCATCACCTCTATCGAAGACTAGGTGAGGTGGAAGAGTGAAGCCACCTTTTCCCCTATTACACAGCCAATGAAGGGGAAGCCTTATGAGTACTACACAGGGAGTCCTGGAATGTGGCTTTGACCACGCTGATTCTCTGTCTCACATCAATCCCTAAAAATCACAGCGAAGAGCTTGAATAAAACTGCCTGAGGAAAATATATAATGGTCAAGTATTTAATGGAGTATCTGGAGACAAATTACTTAGTCTAAAATCTGACATTATACCAAAGCGGAAGAATAAAGCTTATCCTCAAAATACTCATAAACTCACAATTCTTAGCAGAGATAAACTGTGTAACAGTTGAACAGTCTTCCTGTTTATTCCCAGGGAACACCAGTAGCATCAAATGAGTGATAAGCATAGTCTATCTCAACATTTATTGACAATGAGACCCTCAGGATCAGAGCACATGAGACAGTCAAATGTTCTAGTGTTTTAACAGAACAGCAAGTTTTCAGAGGAACTTAAAACGTTGTGACAGCACAGGTTTGGTCACTACTGACAAAAGGTTGCCTTAATATGAGGTATCAAAGAAAGAATGAATTCAGGAAGATTCCGCATAGCCCTTGTGTGATATAGCARATCAAATTCAGCAACGGAATAAATAGAGTAACAAAGGAGGTCCAGGATGCAAATGCAGCTAAATGAAGTATTCATTTGTCCCAATAACTTTTGCTGGATTGTTTTATATAATTTTATCCATAAATATTTTAATAACATTTTTTATCAAAGACTATGCTGAAATTGGCATTTATTGCTGTTTCAARATATGTTCTATTTATGAAAAATTTATCATTTTTCTAAAGACAACAAGAAAATATGCACTCCTGTCATCTCCAATAGAGAATACATTTGCTACCAGTATGAAGAAATGATCAAATTTTAATAACTTCTGTATATTATAGATAAAATCTTCTCATGAATTTCATTTAGAGTAATAAGGGAAAACAGAAATATTAAACAAGTCTGAATTAAGAATTCCTAGTGTCAAATAAAAATCTTAAATTAGATGTGATTTTCAAAGTGTACAATTCTACAGTATAACACYAATAAATTTTTTATTTCCCATGTAACATAGAATATGCTACACAGACACATACACAGAGTTTGTATATTTTCACTACAATTTCATTACTATTAAACCAGAACAAAATTTTCGATTTCAGACTTACCCCAACACAGATTTTCCAGTTTCATCAGGTTTACGAACAGTAAACGGACTTGGATCAATTCCCACATTCTTAGGCATAAAATCTCTGCCAAAATAGAAAGGAAAAATTGTTCACGAACAAAGTTCAACACACAAAATGTCTAAATTTTCTGGAAGAACCCCCTCTAACATCCATATTTCAATTTAAAAAAATCATCATAAAAAGAGATACCAAGTTCTAACTTTATCATTACAAGTTAATGTATATATAACCTAGGTATTTAAAAAGCTTTCAGATGCATTATTTAGTCCCATAAAACAGCCGCAATTATCACCACTTGCCAAAGATGCTAAAACATTGTGCTCCACCCCTGTGCTGAAGAAGCCCTGTAACTCAAGGCTTCATACATTGTTTTCAAAACGCTGCTAACACTCAAATTGGGTCAAACAGCTACATGAAACATAATCTGCCTGGAAATCTTCAGCTAAACCATGATTCAGAGTATGCTCAAAATATCTAGCTGATTGCTGCCAACAAAAAACCCCAAAAATATCTGGTCAGCTGTGAGAACTGGATGAACTGAAGAAAACAACTGCAAAATGAGAGCAGAACAACTAGAAAACAATTGTGTTGAAGGCAGCCTCTGTGATCTGAGTCTACAGAGGAAAGTTCATCTCTCAGCCATCAAGTATCCAGGCATCAGGCACTCCATAATGAAAAATAATTGGACATTTAAGTGGTATTTTAACAGACTATTTTTTAGAGTAACATTTCCACGTAGCATTGTGATTTAGTTTCAAGAACTTTGATAAATTTGAAGTTACATGTATTTAATCAAATGCACACTTAATTCACACCAAATCAACGTCCAGTCAAGGATTTAGAGCCACAAAACATCCCAATATACCGTGTAGAATTGGTCATTGCCAAGCAGAAGGTCTCATCAAAACTGCTCAGTTCATAAGGCCTAAAAAACTCATTGTGGATATCAATTTCCTCCTCATATTTGTGGAATTTCTTCACGGTCAACTTGCGTCTGTTTTCAGCACATGTCACTGAGGGGGAAAAAAAAAAATAAAGACAACTACTGACTCTTGCAAAAATCTGAACAAATCTAAACAGTTGCCTGCTCACCTAGGCACCATACCAGACTTTTTTTCTTACAGTCTTATCCCCTCTGAGACAAGAAAATACGACATGAAGAAGATGCATTGCACATCTTTAATAAATACGCATTATCAACCACCATAATCTGATTTCACTTCATGATGAGAATTCCTAATAAAACATGCTCCACAGTACCCAAGAGAAATAAGACACACTAGCTATATCGTGTCATCTGCAACAGGAATAGAACCACCAGCATAGACTATAAATATATGCTAATAGACAAGAAAARAAGAAAAAATAATTAAGTGTGCCCYGGCTCATAAACATATGAAGGGCAAGCTTTAGTCACTTAGGTAGCTCTTGTAACCTGGAGTTGAAAAATCATATCTCATGGAGGGGGGGAGGAAGTATTTAGCAATCATCATGGAAACATTTTTATTTTTTCAGATTTGGGATCTAAAACAGACAAAACGCATTTGTGACTAGAACTTCTTTTTCAAGATACTCTGCAAGGCAAGGAGCAAATACAGGTCCTACCTTCATCAAAAGGAAGAGGTAAATGCTTTAGCACACCTGTGGTCCACCAGTAAGTATAGCTGTACAGGACAAACAGAAACACAACTGATGCAGAAGATTTGATCTTGTATCCAGTCTAGCCAGTTTGCACACAACATTTGCCCATCCACACAGTGTCACTTCAGCCACATTGCTGAATTGGATGGAGGCTTTCAACAGGCCCCTATCTGACTACTCTGCTCTCAGATCAGGAAATTTAAACACATGAAGTTCAGTACAGGTACRGAGAGAAGAATGGTTTTGTTCCACTGAAAAAATACGTTTCAGATGCCTACCTCTATCGTACTGAAAATTAAAGTCTTAGTACATATTGAAAGCATTTATGTATTTCTCTTGTTCTAGTCTTTGGYGGGGTCAGTGGGAAGACATCCCCTCCCACTTCTTATTCAGATCCTAAAATTTAGGGAAAAGATACGAAAATTGGCAATAAAATCAGATGATTGTCAAAGCTGACTTCTACACAAAGAAACACATTTTGATGCAACAGCTGTCCTAAGTCTGAGAACTGTATTTTGGCATAACTAACAGCAAAATTCAAGCCCTGCTGGAAGCTTATTCAGGATTTCTGTAAAACAACAAAGGAAGTCAAGCAACATTCATAAAACAAAGCATGTTTTATCTTTCATTCATGTTTACACATTTTTATTATCTCTTTTCAAACATACTTTAATTTCTTGCCTAAATTATTCTGATAGTTTCTTCTATTTCATTACGTGGAATGAAAAGATAATTGTCTTCATTGATTTTTATTTCAAATATGTGTGTATTCACAATACTGTGAGGGCTATAATCAGAGTATTAATGTGGTTATCTCCTACTCATGTCAATGTAGCCATCTGGAGCAGACACAATGGGTATATTCCCATGCCCAGAGATAGACTTGTTAGTGGGATTTAGGAGATGGTTCAGAACAGGCAGGAAAATACACTTCAGTTTCAAGAACTGTGTGTGTCCTAGACAGTAASGAATGAGTTATGCCTGATGGTCCTGCCTCTTAAAGTCCCATATCAGGGCATGCTAGTAAGCTGTTTTCTCCAGTGCCTTCAGAAACCATGCAGACACACCCAGTTTTGCTGCCTGCATAAATTATAAGTAACACGGCAACACAAAGTCTCCTTTCCCATATGCAGTCCTTTCACGTGAATCACAAATTATATAAAAGTAATACATGAAACTTATTTAACATCTCCTCCCTGATGAGGAGGCAAATACAATATAGGAAAAGCACAGATAGTCAAAAGAAATTTCAATTACTGGAAACATCATCTTCCTTTTCCTCCTATGTCCTTGATTTCATTATGAGTTTTCATTATTTCTTTTGCTGTTGTGCCCAAGGAATCCAAAAGAAGCACTGGTAGACAGGCAGAAAAAAGTTACACTTTTCTTATCTACACTTGCCTGACAGTTTGGTAGAAACAAAAAATTACTTGGAASAGTTTTTTTCACCTGTTTATTTCACCTAGTTACCACATGTAGGTGTCATTTTGTTCACAAAATGAAACCTCTTGATTGTATATTATACTTGCTTAGAAGAAATTCTGGCTAGAATGAAAGGTAAAACTAATTAACCAGTAAAYGAAGAGTACCAACAATTTTTTTAATATTCCACCTCATTTGAGAACAGTATCTGTGACAAATTAGAGACAGCTGTTTTAAGAGAGTAATAGATGAAAGGGAGACAAGAACATTTGCATATTTGCAATATATCAGCTGAATTAATTTTTGGCATACAATAATGTTCAGAATTAGCAGCCAAGAAAATTAATATTGCATGTTTAAAGTATGCCTGAAATARCACTTGGTTGTACGGCTCCATACGAGCTACCATCAAGAGAAGCCTCAGGAGACACTACAAGAGGACTGAAATTTAGAAAGAGCCATATCATGTGCCAGCTGCTCTGACAGGTTAACAGGATAAGCAGCCAACAGGGACTGATCGCACTGTTTAAACACTTGCAATTCTCCCCAGACAAAAATCTAAATGCAGATATTCAGATCTACCATTTGTAATAAAGAGCTTTAAGGCTCACAGAATGAACAAAGATAAACTCAGCAAAATTCCTATGAGATTATTTAAATGACAAGTCTAGTACTGTCCTTTTTGTTAAAACGATTTTTTTTAYGGCACAGTATTTATAATCCTCAACAAAATCATTTCACATTGTGAAGCCCTCAAATTACTTTAAAATTCTTATATTTTATTACTTCTGTATATTACCATGCAACTACAGTGGAATTCAAATGAAGAAAAATAGTATTCAAAACAGGCTAGACATGGCTGAAAGGAAGGTAGAAAATCATGGGTTTCTTGGTATGCAAAGSTGCAGACTAAGTACAGTACATAGAAAAATAAACAAATGTTATCCTCATGCCTAATCTCAAATTCAACAATTAATAAATCTGACAATCAATAATGCACCTGTATATTGGTTAGTAAAACTGCAGTAACTGTATTTCAGTAAAACAGTGAAGCATTTTACACTGCAGGACAGAATTTCATATGAAAATAAACTTCTTTTTAAGTACAACAGAAAAATAACACACTAAAGCAAATCCTTTGAAACACCAACATTTTTTCGTAATCTCTTGGAGGTGTTTTTTTAAGCTTTTGTATAAACATAGAAACCAGTAAGCAAGTTTTTGACAGGCTGACCTAACTGTTTGATTAACAAAGTGTATTTTTTTAAAGTTTATCAAAGCAATACCAAACCAAACAAAAACCAGAACAGCAAAATACCTTTGCCTGGTCTGTGACAGACTGAGGGTGTTCTTGTGATGCAAATAAAAATCAGTGGGAAGTTCCCAGAGATGTGGTTTTCCTTCTGCAGGCTTAAATACTCCCAGAAAGAGATTGATGGAATCTTGCCTGTCCGCATCTGTTAGAGAAGAGGCAGACTTAACACCAGGAACATTGCACAGCTCAAGCCCACTCAGACACTGGTTCTGTTTGCTCCTCAGAGACAATGTCTGTGTCCTATGACTGCTACAGGGCCCTCTGGGCTTCAAGCAGCACGATGGAACTTCATTAGACCAGACCTTCTGCCACACTGCAGGGCACGTGGGGCTGGCACCAACACAGCCTCTTCCCTTGGCTTCTCTCTCAGGAGTCCAGGCTTAGCAGAAATCAGACCTCAGGCTGCAGCTCTGTCTCTGCTGCACATTTGCGTATGCATGAAGTGTGTGCATGGATTTATGCATGTTTCAGGAAACGTGACATACCTTAGGGAATTTACTGCAGCCTATATAACTAAAGAATGATTTAATTAAATTAAACAGTACCCATACAACAAAAGTTTCCCACAAACCATACAAATTATGGGCTTTTCTAGCCAAAACATAGTAAAATGATTAAATTTCATAAACACCTTTTAATAATTTGGACTTTTTTCCTGTTGGTTTAAATCATCAATTTATCTTCTCATATTCTAAGCGCCACCAAATTATTAATCAATACATGTCTTACTTTTTCGCATCTGTACAACTTAATTAGTAGCAATTATTCTAAAAGCTTTGAGGTCAACAGTTGAAAATATTTTCTTAAAAGAGTAAATTATTTTTAGATTCATGTATTTTCAATGATAGACAAAAAATATATGTATGGCTAAGCGATTTATTTAGGAGGCAGTGATAGGAGGCCTCTTGTAACCCTGTTCTGAATCTGGTATACTGCATGACTTCAAGTAAATCATTAAAATTTTCTGAGTCTGTTTAATTCAAGTACATAAAATACATAAGCATTAAAAAAAAGTTACTTGGATCAGAAACACAAGGAAATGCTGACTCATGAACTGGCTAGCCCCCAGATTTTTATTTGCATATTAAAGGATATGTGATGGATAGTTACAATAATAAATGCAGTACAGCAAATCAGAATCTTGTTCTAAAAATGTTTCCTTTTACTGTGCTTTCTGAGAAAACTTCAAGAATAAAATGATCTCTCTCAATGTGCCACCTTAACAAGCCAGCAGTTGCCATCTGAACAGGCAGTGTGGAACAGTGAACTTTTAAATTTCATTGAAAAAAATATTTTAAAATTCCATACTAAAAATGCAGTAAATACAACATTGAATGCTACATTTCAACAATGTCATCTTCAAACAGAAGGAATGCATAAAGCACCAAAAATATTTGCCTCAAGTGGGATCAAATACCACAATCGTAAGTAAATTCGGGAAAGTGTGCAGCACCTTTAATAAAGTTTCATTCAAAGACAGTATTGGCTTCRGTGAAGACTAATGTCTGTCTGTGTACTCTGTTACAAGTTCATTCAGATGACAAGATGGACTTTTTTAATTCTACATTTTTTCTTCTTTTTGTAACATCTTTTTTAGAACAAACTATTTTATTACTAGAAGACATGCACATCATGCCTATCCTTACAAGCAGACCACAAGCCCAAATACGGATCTAGAACTTTGCTCAGGCTTCCATCTAACCATTTCAGTGGCTGGCATAAAAGTGAACAGCTTCAGAGATTTGTTCCATCTTCTGTGTATTAGYACAGATGACACTGCAAGTGTGCTACCTTTTGTTCATAAGAAGTGATGAAGACATACCTTATTGCCAATGCAAACAATAAGAGACCATATCACTGAAATAAACAAGCTCTCGATTTCCCATTTAATTTGGGCAAATATGATACACAAATTACATGATTTACACTCAGAAAAGTTACTCTGAATAGTGTGCTGTCAACATTGTTATATACGCAGAAACAGTAATTTCAGCCAAACAAATCAGAAATTACTGAAGTATTTCTAGCCATTGTCCAACTCACTGTTTTAAAGTCCACATAATCTCTAAATAATTGCAGTCTACTAGAAGGAGAAAAAAAGGTACTTCCACCCTCGGCTATGCAAATTCTGTGAAAAATAGAGGACTGACATAATACTCATAATACAGTAGCACTCAATGTTTGCCCTTCTGACATGTCTTAGACTGTCCTTTGATCATTCTTTTAGATCTTTTTTAAGACTTCTAAAACACTACACCTTTTTGCATTATTTTGCATAAGATGAGGCTCAGCATTTTTCAAAGAGGTTTTCCCTTAGCAATGTTGCCCAGAAGAAAGTAGAACACTCAGTGTTCTACTAACAAGTGATATGAGCTAGTAAAGGAGTAAGTTAATATTTCACAACCTATTTAACTGAAGAAAAATTGCTTATTTACTTGGTGGACCTTGATTTTTGAATTTAATTTTGTCTTTTCTACCACAGATTTAACAGTTTGTAGCTCCTATTCACACAAAACAATTACATGCATTACAGCTTGCTTCGTTTCGAGCCCTCAGAAACATCACAAAAAATACTCCACATGGAACCTTCCACTTGTGTTTAGATTTACCAGTTTCCTTATATTTGCTGAAGACATTCTGTCCAACATTTTAACAACTCTGTTACAGCTACCTGCTTCTCCATTGATCTACAAACGTCACTGAGAGATTCAGTGCTACACGTGCATTTCATAAATAAGTCTGCATGCTACAACATAGGATAAATAAATATTTCATCAAATCAGAATACCTATTTGAGATGTTACTGAATTATTTAGAAGTTACAGTATAGAAGAACCCTGTCATAAGATCATAGTATAGATTATTGAAACATCATGAGTAAGATGCTTTGTAAATGATGGCTTAAAAGAAAACACTTAAAATCAAATTTACCTGAGAAAGCATTACTATAATATCTTGAGAGCGTTTGCATAATATCTTTGGAATGCTGAGTCCATGGAGCTATCTTTCTATAGGTTTTTACTCTGTGGACAAGCTGAGAGCCCCCATATTGCAGAGAAAGAGTGTCTCCATGATCTTCATACAATTCTTCAAATAATCTGAAGGAAAAGCAAAATGTGTCATCTATCAAACTTCTGAATAGAATTTTTTAAGAGAAAATATAATAAAGTCTTTCTGCAAATGCAATACATTTTCTTCTCCTTTATTCAGATAAATATGTGGAAATTTTATTCAGACATAATAATTACTAAGAAGGTTTAGACTTTGAGATTTTCATTAAGTTTTAATATAACAGAATGGATTCACACAACAGAGTATGCAGTTCTGTAGATTCAGGAAGAAGATTAACATGTCCTACTAGTGGGGAGAAAACAAACAATATATCTTCACAAACCAAGGCATGTCAAATACACTAAAAGAGACAGAACATATCAGGATCTCAAGGCTACATTTTCTGTGAAGTACACTGGGAATGAAGCTAACGTAAACTTCCAAAAATCTCTCTGATTACAATAATGATGGCTCACAGGTTCAAACTGAATAAATATGACTTGTAAGAAAAGTGTAGTGGCAGCCAGGTAACATTTGTTGAAAAATCTTGGTGTAAGAAGAAGGCAGAAAAAGTTGGCTAAGAATTGACTTGAACAAGGAGAGCAGGCTAAAAAGTAAAACACTCCTCTGGCATCAGAAGTCGGAAGTATCTAAACTGGGAACAGTCCAAATAGCAAAAATTAAAGAAGCTTCCCATCAGTGACAAAAACAAGACAACAGTCTCAGAAAACGAGGCTATCTTAAGGAGATGGCACCCAGCCTGAAAGACAACAGATTGAAAAGTGCTTCTCAGAAATGGGAGACTATGGCCTTGCTTGAGCAAGGCAATGACAAGGATGATACTTTGCTAAAAGAGACTGGAAATTTAGTTAAGAGGCAAACAAACCAAAATAGAACAAAACAAACAAACAAACAAAAACCCTCCAAACTTAAAAAAAACTCCCAATCACTAAACCTGTGGAAATTTATTTCACATCAGTATAGGAAGACAGAGTAACTCAGGCCTCTACATATCATACCTGTAGAAGAAAGAAGTCCTTGAGGAATGAAAAGGAAGATAGAAACAAACAACAACAAAATAAAATTTAAAAAGAAAATGTACCAAAACAAGACAACAAAAGCATTTCCTTAAGAAAGTTTCCAACAAAGGGACAATACTGCATAAGTAACCTAGCAACCATCTGACTGAAGTTCTCCTGGAAAGGTTCTGGATGAAGAACACTTATCTGAGCAGCAAATCAATTTCTATAAAAACCAAACAGCTGTCCAGCAAATCTGCTGCCCAAGGTCAAATACAATAAGATCGATTAGGAGGAAACATCTGCTGAGTTTCTTTAAAAAAAAAGAAGAAAAACCCCTAAACAAAGGACAAAAAAAACCCCGAAGAAATAACCCAAAACCCACTTGCCTCCAAACAAATTGTTCAGAGGTCATGACACCATGTATGAGAATCTTGTTTGTTTCTCTGGGTTTGGTGGGTTGGATTGTTTTTGTTTGACCAGTAATGCTGATTGACTGAAAGCAAAAAAAGTGGTTGAAAGCAAAAACTGGCAGGTAAAAGCATACCTCTCAAAAATTTCCCAGTCAACCATGGGGGATTGATGAACAGAGTTCCAAAGACGCTGCAATAAAGGTTCACAGAAAGCAGACAACTTTAAATTCATTAAGGACATTGATCCACTCGATTTGGAAAAGACTTGCAGAATTAAAATACCCTTCCACAGCCTCAACCCCGTAAGCAGCCACACAAAGGCTGGTCTTCTGCAGAGAGAAAAATTAACTACATATGATAAAATAAGTTGCTAAGGTACACCTTGTTGTCTTATCTAGGAAGTTTCATAGACAATTACACTGAAGGAATCACTAAGGAATAGAGCTTGTAGAAATGGTCCTGTGCAACAAAGTCATTAAGGACCTGACTTCAGGTATCTAATTCAACAGAATTTCTGGACAGTAGCCAGCCAGTGAGACTATATGAGAAAAATCAGAATCATAAGAAGGACAATTGAAGAATGTGATGGAAAAAAACGTTTTTTCAGACATGTAAGCTAAATTAAGGAAGTCAGACAGTTATAGATAACCCCCTTTGCCACATTAGAAGAGTGTAAATGAAGAGGCAGCGTATACAAGAAGCAGATACTTGATGTGAGACAATGCAGGAAACAAGAATGCAGGAGGTCAAAAAGTGAAAGACTGCACAAGAGAGACAGTACAACATGCCTGTCTTCAGAATTTGCTGCACTGTGAAGGTGGATTTTTTCATAATTCTGAATACAGTAATTGAGAAACAAGTCTTAGGAGATGACAAAATCTGTTTCAGACAAGGACATATCTAGTGCAACAGAGAAGAAAAAATAWGTAAAATGTGGCCAGATAAAGGTAACCTTTTATGCCAGACTAATAACTATATTTCAGAGAGAGAATGAGAAATAAGGTATCAGGAAAACCAGAGACAAAGCAACTACTATAATCTTAAGAGACGATGGTAAGAAATGGAAATTTGGGTGGTTGAGGCATAGAAAAGAAATAGGAAAGAGAGAAGACAGACAGGATACATGAGACTATCACAGCAGGARGCAATAGAAGAAATCTGAACTCCCAAAATATGAGGGGAAAAAATAGTGATGCCTAAGGAAAGCTAGTAAAACACAGCCTGAGATGCCAAAGTAAGTGGTACCTGTAGAGGATACCACAGAGAGTGGAAATAAGAGATCTGTTCACCTCCTAATCCCCATTAGTTAGAACCCAAGAGTCCTAAATACTGAGGTCCCAGGAGGCTGCATAGCAACTGGTATTGGCAGCAGAAATTGTTTATCCCCAGAGGTAACTATGCAGTTCCCAGCAGCTGGGACATGGTAGATGAGAGGCACTGCTAGCATAACTCAGGAAGCCACCAGCGGGTGCTCTCCCCAGCTACCAGGCAGAGGCCAGAAGCCACCACTTGTACAGTAAACCAACATGCTGAAGGTGAGGTTGTTTCTGCGGCACAGACCAGTTCCAGGCACTAGGCAGGTTCTGGAAACTAATAGGAAAAAAGAGGAGGAGCTGAAGGTGTCTCGAGTAAAGGGGATGGAAGCCTGATAAACCACTAGTCAAAACCAGCAATGAAGCCATAAGTTTCATAGTCACGACGACAGCTTTAAGGAATAAAAACAACACCTCAAGGACTCATACGTTAATTTCTGAAGCATATTTACAAGTTAAGTAGCTTAGTTTTCCCCTTCCCCCAAAGCATTTCAATACAAATGCTGGGATTTCATAAATGGTTTGAGGATGCTTGTATAAGTACCATTGATACTTGATCTGAAAGAACAATTTTGCTGAAAAACTTTTTAAATAAATAAAGACCACAATTTTTTTCCAAAGAAAAAGTAGGAGATAGCAAGGTAAGATGTACTTCTATACAAATACCACTTTGGCATTCTCCATGAAGGTATGTATTTATTTCAGTTTTCACTTTGAGTCAGCATTTTGCCTCAAGCAATTGAAACAAGTGTAAAAGGGTGGGCTGGAGATTTTCTTACATTTATTTCAAAGGAAAACACTTCTCTTTAAGTTTAGGCATATAAAAAGAATAAAGTCAAGCAGTTACCTTGTAAGAAGACTGATTAACATACTTTTCCAGAAGAGCAAACTTTCAGCACGACTGGATTTTCTCAAAATTTCAGCTATGGAAGATTTTTTAAACTTGGATGAATAAACATTAAATCATTCCAGTAGAAATAACTGTACTTTTCTTCTACTTGGACATAATTCTGCATAATCTCTTGACTCAAAATTAAAAATTAAAACCATGCTGCACTTTATTAATCTATCTTACCTTACAGCATCGGTATCAAACTGTAAATTTGGTTTATCAATCAATCCCAATGAATACAGCTGGTAGGCCAAAGCACATTTCCCCACCATAAACTGGGCTGTGTTAGTGCGATCCAAACAGTCCACACAATTGGTTCGGAGAACTCCAGTCTGGTAAAGCAACCCAAATAAAAGATTTATCTTAATCAACAAATTACTACACTCGTGATTATTACTTTTTTACTATTAGACAAGACTCATCAAACCTCAAATTACATCTTCACAAAAAATTTGAGGAAAGACATTTTAAAAAATGTTAAAAAGCAATATATCTCTAGCAAGCTACATCAGACTGCTGTAATGCCTACTTTCAAAACATTCTTGCTTTTACCATTACACACTGTATGTCTTCCTCAACTCACAAACAGCCCTGAAGAAGCACTTTTTYGGTGACTCACAAGATGTCAGACATGAACTGTGATCCAAAGGTTTACATGTATGTCACTGGCAACTCTCAAATTATTAAAGATAAAATAATMACTTT
Organism: Amblyornis subalaris; assembly: GCA_018881555.1. Taxonomy (NCBI): domain Eukaryota; kingdom Metazoa; phylum Chordata; class Aves; order Passeriformes; family Ptilonorhynchidae; genus Amblyornis; species Amblyornis subalaris. The sequence continues at coordinate 18,502,805 of JACAXG010000002.1, read as the reverse complement.
CCTACTCCAGGGAAACCTTTAAGATTAACATTAAAAAATCTAACTAGGGTTGATTTTTTTTTAAACAGATCCAATTCTATCTGCTCTGCTGCTTATCTGCCCTTAACAAACATATCCTAGTGATCAGCTAATAAAGGAATGGCCACATGCTCTTGAACTTACATGAACTAAAAAACTACGACTGGCAAGTCAAAAGCGACTAATGCTTCTCAAGAATATGCCCTGTGTTCAGAGTATATAACTGTAACGATCATGTATAAATTTGATACTGTATGGTTTGTGGTTTAGTCAGTACTTTTCTGATCTTAAAGCAAAATGTGTTTCTAGTTCTATTTTCTTTTAATGCTGGAAACTGTAACAATGTACAGAATATTCTGCACTGGTGAAAGTGCTTTTAGTTCAGGTGTATGAATATGTTACCASGGTTAAGTATACTTATTCCTCACTTCTTCTGTATAAAGTGCTGTCTTTTTAACTTTCACTGCACTGGTAACATTACAGACTAAACAGTAATGGAAACTACTTTAAAATACAAGCATTTCTCAGACTAACTCCAGCAAAAATACAATTCCAACACCATAAGGTTTTGGGGTACCATGTAAGAACTTTAGGCCCTAATTCCCAATTGGATTTCTAGGAAGGCCAGCAACAATAATGTGTACTATAAATACTAATTTAAGAGCAGTCTGTGAGTCACCAATCACGTATTTAAGTGAAATGGTTCACTGTTCTTCGGGAGTGCTGATCTACACCACTATAACTATGAACTAAAAAAGTATATTTTAGTACCTGCAAGCGACCAGTGGAAACAACACAACCTCCCAGTTCATTCCACCTGAAAGATAAACAAAACAGAATGACTTTCAAATAATGTAGAAAAATAACAGATCACATCATGTATTGATCTACTCAGTGAAAAATGGTGACAATCAAAAACCTGACACAAAGTAAAATTGATATCCCTGAATAGCAGAAAGCAGTGAGAGCTCTGTGCAGCAGTAAGATCCTGTATTCAAACCTCCCTGAAAAATAAAATTAAAAAATCTAGCCTTAGAGTAGAAATATTTCAAAGCCATATAAAATATTTCCTTTGCTCCCCATAAAACAGAGTATGAGCAACGCAAGTGTTGCTAGATTGGTTCTTGAGTGCACAAAAATTGAAGTAGGTTCAATGCCAACAACTGGAAGGTAGAGGTATAACACACACACTGCAGGACAAGCTGGTTGATTTAAATCTTCACCTCATACTGACCCTAGGCATACACTTGGGATACAAAGATGCATACACACATATTGTCCAGGTCTTGCAATTCTGTTTGGGCCTTAACTGTACCCCAGAGCCAGAGGACATGAATCAGAAATCAAAGGTATTTTGAGGTAGAGGAGCAGTTATGCTTGGTGCAAGTAAGCCCTGAACTACTGAATATTTTCAAGTTAGTAGGGTTCCTTAGCCTGACCAGAGCACTGCTACGGCAAGCCTATACACTACATTTGAGACTCATAAGGCTACCTCTACAGAACACATGGATGTATTGATCTTGTTCCTGCTAGTTTATATTTGTCTTGTTTGCTGCACTGCACAGCAGAGAATAGCTGTAAGAGAATTTGAGCTCAGGCTGTTTCKAAATGAGGACAGGCTAAAAAAGCAAGGATACTCTTCATGTAAAATACGAGTGCCCATTTGGGTAGTGATGAATTAGATCCATAACAGGAAAATGTGAATCAAAAACTTACTGAACTTCTAATGTGGAAGTTACTCTACTTCTGGATTTTTAGAGACTTGAGAGACTTCATGTGCAGCAGTCTGAGCAAATACAGTTTCTATTTTTAAAAAAGCTTTTAAATATTATAAATACCATAAAATCCACTGGTAAACAGAAGACTCAGTAACATTTAGATGACAATTACCTTATTAGTATGCCTCAAGAGAAGTCACTTAGTAATTTCCAAATTAGGAAGTCTTAAAATAATAAATAATCTAATAGACATAGAAATTCCAAACAGCTTTCTAAGGAATAAATGTTATTCATTATGCAACAAGTAAATTATAGGTACTTTTCATCTGGACGCAAGATACTGCAGTAAGAATCAGGTCGATTTACAAAAAATCCAGTCTTCTTTACTACACTTTCTGCAATCACATTCAGTCTGTCAAGGACATTGCAAAGTTTGCTGAGGAGAGGGAAAGGAAAAAAAAAGACAGTCAAGATACATCAATACAAAAAAAAATTTCACTACTTGGAAAGTTTTTCTATAACAAAAATGATTTAAAAACAGACCCATATCACAACTTTATTCATCCAACAGTAATTATGTCTATGACTTTACAGAAAACAGACTGACTTTATCTGAGCAATTTTGTTTGTTATGATAAAAAATATTAGATAAACTGGAAGCAGAAGACTTAAAAAAATCAGTGTGATGTAAAACTCCTTGACTTTTACATCACACTGATTTTTCTCTACCAAACTTTCTCTGATTCAGAAAGTATAAATGAGGCAGAAAAGGATATATGATTATGCTGAATCACATTCCCTTGTTTTGTTTGCAAGGTGCTGTTTTGTTCAGTAACATTTGCTTCTATGTGTGCATTGCAGCTACAAGCACTAGTACAAAAMAGATCTTTTTTACCTTTTTGTGTATTTGGCCATATCCCAGGGTATATATATAATTGCATGCTCTGGGGGTAAGAACTGGTTGAGATATGTCACAGCAGCAACAAGTTCTTCACTGAGAATCCTTTCATGCTTTCTTTTTTCACGTTCCTTTAGCAAAAGAAAAGGAATTTAACATTACAATTTTCATTAACAAATTTACGTAACCCATACACATGCACACACACATGTATGTATAGATAATGGAAATTAAAAGTGGAAGCTGTAACAACAGTGGCAGTTCTTCATAAACAGTACAATTAAACCAAGAATAGAAGAGATAGAAAAATCTGACCATTCTAGGTTTTTAGCAATTGATCTGTATCAGTAGCAAAAGTCACCTGTTTCAACTGTGCATAATCATTGCCTGAAAAATGGAATGCTGTAAGAGTAAACAAGAGGACACAGAAACAAAAGTGGTAATATATATGAAATGGAGAAAGACAAAAGAGAAGGAAAAACATAGGCAGAAAGGAAAGCATCCCATTCAATTCTGGGCTATAAAAGGATCCAGGCAAATTCTTCTCTATCACTAACAGGAGATAGGGAACAACAGCTCCCATGTCCCAGTTTTGCAATAATTTTTAAAAATTAGAATTCTGTCACCATTGCCTGAGTATAACATATGTTTTCATAGAACCATAGAATGGTTTGGGTTGGAAAGGACTTTAAAGATCATCCAGTTCCAACTCCCTTACATAGGCAGGGATGCCACTCACTACTTCAGGTTGCTTAGGACACCATCAAACCYGGCCTTGAACCAGGCACTCTATTATATTTGTATGGCTTGCCTCTCACTGCATCCAAACTAAACCTTATACTGAAACTATGCTATAAAAACTGCTTTATCTATATTAACAGTAGTCTTAAACAAACCCAAGGGAAGCCTAATATATTCACTACTAATTAACAAGCTTCTAGAATAGACAGATAYAGGAGGACATAGATTTATATTTAATTAACATTTAAGAAATCAAGTAATAAAAGCACCAGAGAGAGAAGCCCTCAGCATTTGCGTAAAAGGAACAGATACATACAAAAAAAATGTGTTCAGATTTGAGGGCTTACCCCACATAGGTATGTGTTTAAGGTACATAAAGTAATAAAGGAACACGAATTTTAACATCGTAATATTGAACAGCTACAGGAAGGGAAAGAAAGAGATGGAATGTCAGCCACTGCATCAAAAGCCCTGTGAATAAAAGCACATAATGATTCGCATGTCAAGATCATGTGAGCCCAGACTCACACAATCACAATGGCTTTTAAATGCTACYGCTCTAAGAGAAAAGAATTTTCTTGTCAACAAATGCTATCCTAAGTTGATCCCACAGACTCCTGGACAGTCTTAAAAGCACTYCCACACAGAGTAGAGTCATGGAGGCAAACAACAGAAGATAAGTCTACCATAATATTTCAAATAACCACCTGTCAAGAAGCCTACAAACCTTGCTTTGCATGGAACCATACTATTTCAGTATTTTTTAGTGCCAAATTAAATTTAGTGGTAAATTTATTTGGACTTACATCTAAAGGGTAATAGTAAAAACCTGAAAACAACAGTGAAAGGTTACTGTAAGAAGTCTCTAAACATGGGAGATTTCTTTTTTTGAAGGGCTGTAGTGGAAGCAGAGTTATGTACTACTTCCTGTAGGATGAGATTTATGAAGAAAATATCCCTTTTATAAGCTAATATTAGTTTAGAACATAACCAAAATTACACAGAGACTCTACAGAAAGAAGCATAATATAAAAAATTAGAAAACACATAGAACATATTCAAAATATTGTACCTTCACAAGATTCAATATAATAATGGGAGAGCCAAATCTCTGAAGCATTTGGTCAAAGTGAAGAGCAGCAACATGTGCATAAGGATCTGCTTGGTCCACTGCAACAAATATGTATATTTAAGATGATAATAAGTGAGCTGTAGAATTTTTCCTTAAAAGTACTCTTYGCAAAAGACGTATTAATTCTCTGGTAGTAACGATACAATTAAATATTTTCCCTTCTTTTCATGCAAAAGCTATTAAAAAAAAAAATATTCCCTTTTTTAGATCGGCGGCGACTTCTTAAACTTTCATGAGATGCTTATAAAGAACTAATATTCTGGCCCCATTAATCTCAGCCCAGACATTTTCCACCATTTTCAATGGGTTTAATATTTTATATACAATACTAAGGTAAGTCTAGCTAACTTTGTACACAAAATAAGTACAAAGAAAGCTCACGTCTTTAAACAGATACTTTTCCTATTTAGTTTCTGAATGTGAAGTCTAAGATCGAGATTTTTTTCTTAATTGTTTTACCTTAAATTATGGCTTCCCAAAGCACAAGTGCATAGACAATTCATTCATTTTTGCAAATTCAGTTTTCACTTATTCTCTCAGACGTTCCTTTAGGACACAGCACTAGCCATAATCTATCACAAAAAATAATTTGTACACACGTGTTATGGGTGGCTTAGGCATCATAGTTGAAATATCCTGAGACCAGTACAGAGGGACAGACCCTCGAACCTGAAYGTAGGAAGAATAACTCCCCGCAGAAAATGACATTACTGAAGCATCATAAAGTATTTGTTCAGTTTCCACTTCATTAGCAACATCTCCCTAAACCAAACAGAAGTACACATATGATGTAGACATGACACTTCAAAGCTGCATGCAGTACAGAGAACAGATCATTACAAACAAAACACAATTAAACTGTAAGACATTGAATCACAGTAGTGAGAACAACACTGAAGGTCAAATGCCGATTTGTCCTTAAGTGTATATTTTCAGATTTCTATTTTTTCCTTCTATTTGGGAAATAACGTTATCTCTAATAACCTAATAATTATCTCTAAWCCAAAACAACTGCCAATTTAGAATTATTAAATTTATTATTTTAAGCACAACTTTATTATGTCAATGAAAAATGTAATGATACCTGTGATATAATTACCTAATAGCATAATTTATAGCCAGAACTGCAACAACGCTCTAAATCATTTCAGTTCTTCAGTCAAGTTCAAGCAATCCCTAAAATCATATTTGATTTACCTCACAGTTTGCTCCTCGTTTCAGAAAACGCGTTCCAGCAAATTTGCTTGATCTTCTGGCTATCAGAGTGACATATATAGGGCGACCATATATTAAGAGTTCTTGAAAGAGAAGTTAAGGTTTACATGTCCCATGCAGTTCTTTGTTCGCTTACTTTATGCAAGCAAAAATAAGTTCTAACAAAGGTGTATGAAACTGAACCATCTGATTTACTAAATTAAAATCACCCTAACAGTGATGAGTATCACTTCCAAACTTATTTTGCAGCTGGAAGAGAACACTGCCCTTTTCAACAATCAGTTTTAAGAACTTTGAAAAGCGAATCTACATTGCAATACATACCCACTTTTCAGAACACACAGAAGAGAAGAAGCATTTCTATTTTATGAAATGACAGTGGTGAAATAGGTACAAGATACACCTAGCACTGCAAATGGTGCTTTTGTGAATACTGGGATCAAAGCTTGGGAGCTTCCATTTTCAGATCAAGTATATTAGTCACCTTCTAATTACTGGTCTAGAAAAATAGATAAATTTGCAACTACTTAAGTAACAACAACTGAAAGCCAGAGGCAMACAGGCTACAGATGCAGTGGTGGCTTTTTCATAGTCTTTTTATATTTTACTAAAAAATGAACAGATAGAATCAGATGCCTAGTGTGACTATCACTGCTTCCTCATGCAAAGGAGGCACAAGGAAGAGGAAAAAAACCATTTGCTCACACACTAAGCATCTGCAGGCATAATGCTGGTGGTCAGATCCACAGCTACTGCTTTGATTAAGACCACAAATGAAATAGCAGTAYATAAAAATAGATCTACCTTTCTGTCTGGGGACTAAGCCAATGACCAATAGTCTTATAAAAAAGCAAAACTAAATTTTGCAGACACCACTAACCTTAAACTCATAATTGTATTTGCTTCCCCAGAAATTTTATTGACAGGCTTTTAAACATGATACTGTTGATGAATAAATCAGAGTGCCTTCTTATCACATAAGATGCTGAGATGACATTTCTTTGGACTGTGATATGCATTTGGGTTTTTTCTCCTCCTGCTACAATGCACATAGACCCATTTAACCATTGAAAATAATATATAGTTGAAAAAAGAGACTTTCTGATGTCCTAGTGCTCTTCACACAGTAGGGCTGGAGTTCTATCATTGTCTTCAACAGAGTAAACACAAGAATTTCTGCAAATCTCAGTTACTAAAAAAATGCTTTAGAGAAAATTAGTAAGAGAACATTTCTATGTCAGTGTCATGGTTTAAACACAGCTGAAACCAGATCAGTCAGCAATTCAGTTCTGCTTAGCTTTCTGCCCTTTCCTCAAACATCTGTGAAAAAATACAGCTAAGCCTAAAGACCCTGTCAAGTTCTTTACTACGAAACCCCATACTTATAAACAGAGYCTCACTGAAAACGTGGTCTATGCATGTCAGGGCCCTGTTATAAGAGCATAACAATATTTCTTATTTAGCATAATACTTAGAAAAGTAATGAAAATAAAAGCCAAACAATAATTCTAAAATTGAAAGGCATTTATATGACAAAGAAATAATTCAGTGTTCCAACTGTTTTTTTTAAAATTGATAAACCAACATTCATTGCAACAGTGAAAGGATACTTGATTGCCCACAGAATCCGTGAATAATATACAGCAGCCAGTCACGATGAACAGCATTTCTGACTGCTTCCAGAAGCTTGCCATTCCACACGTACTTTTCATAAGGCTTACTGCAAATGCCAAATACACCTAGGAAGTTGTCACAATGAAAATTAATTAACTTAATTAAGAAGCTAAGAAATTAAKCTTACCTGAATTGGACTGTTTTAAAATCCAGGACACTGAATCTTTGTTTTGATTTTCCCTTGCCAGCAACTCAGTGTATTGTTTGTCAAACACAGATAATTTCAGGCACATGCTGAAGTCCCGCATTTATGAGGATTTGCAATTTTTCTATAGTTGCCAGTCACTGTAGCGGTTGAGTGCCTTCATGCAGAAATTACTGATATACTTCAATACTGAAAAGAGATCTCTGCATAATAGCACCAAGGGATTTGACAACAAGGGAAATCAAGTTGTGAATTCCAGTTAAGGCAAAAATGTTCTTATAGGAGGACTTTACAAGCTTTTTAATTCTGGGTCACCTCTGGAGATACCTAGTAGGTTCTGGAAGATCATGCATAGCCCCGTCTTCCTTTACAAAAAGCACATCAATCCCTTTTCACACAATTTAACATGGTTTTCCTAATTAGCACTAACACCAAAAACCACAGCTATTGTAGGCCTGCAGATTAAAATTCTGTTTCTGATATATCTGGAACCCGAGCCTTTTTCTGTTTCAAAAATGAGGACCAAGATGACAACTGTCACGGAAAGGTGGTAGAGGGAACTGAATGAATCTGTAACTTAAAAAAGGGGGATTGAGAATTCTATTACCTACATTTTTTGCATACTTTTTTCAAAAGAAGTTTCTGACAGGATGAATTATACTGTAGCAGTATGTATGTCAATTATAGCAGACAATTCCAGCAGTCAAATGTTCTGCTGGAGGAAAAAGATGAGTTCTACTTACAGACTGCGGGTGAATATGCAGCTGTTGAACAAACTATTGCTACCTAGACCCAACTTACCATAAGCCCAGGAAAAATTCATGTCACCAAAATATCTTGATGAAGCAGTTTACACACTCAGCAGAAGCCCTTAGCCAGCAATTTGTCCCTTTTTTTATTGCTTGCAGCATTCCTTTGGTGTGAATTTATTCTTAAATGACAGGCAGTGTCACAAATATGTGCACAGACAGGCACACACAAGTATATGTGCGCTACTCACATATCTATGAACAGATTTGTGAGTAGCACACACTGCTGATGGGGTCAAGGTTAGGGCATCTTTATTTCCCATTGTTTTTACAAAGACATAGAAAAGATGGTGCTCTTGTAAGGATTCTTGAGGGATCTTGCAGATAAGAATCTTTGCAGAGGAGGAGTTATTGCTCTCTCCACTCCTTATGGTTGTTTCTGACGTTGTAGTATTTGATAACCAAATCCTGGTATCCTGATATATATGACCATGTTACTTTTTTCTTTGTGGTATGGGGGTTTCATTCAACAGAATAAAATCAAATATTAAGAACTTCAGGGGAAAGTTCCTCTCTCTGTGTGTCTGTGTGCGTGAAGGAAAAAGGAGAGAAAACAGTTTTTCTGTCTGGCTGCTCATCTTTATACTCTTATGAATATGTTAGATCCAAAATGAAGGCTGAAGTTTTCAACTGAAAGGAATAATTTTTCTTAGACTTCCTGACAGGCGTTACTACAGTGAGATGACGCTAACTTCATGCAGTTCCTCTGTTGTCAGTATTCTCCAACATGAAACAAAAAAAATGTATTGGTACTTAATCAGTTATTGCTTCCCACTCTCTTTGTAACTCATTCCTATTGGGAGACTCAGAAGTCAGTTGAGTAATCAACTGCTGAAAAATGTCAGCATGCTCGGTCATCTCCCTGAGTTGCAATGTAACTTAAAACAATAACTACACATCTCCAGAAATCACATTGTTCAAATGAAATGTCTGTAATTGGCACTTCACAAAATCATTTATTAACTCATGACTGTTAGGAGACTACTGGCCAATAACAGAAGGCCTGAATGTCTCTCAAAAGTGAACTTAAATGGAACATATTTTAAATGTACTCACAACCAACAACATCAGTTTAAGTACGCGTATTTTCTTACCACTTCCCCCCTGTGTTGAAAGTCCTTCATCTTCAAATATATCAAAACTCTCTTGTCGGGTCTGGGTTGTTTCAGTTTTTAAYGTCTCAAGTGGCATTCTCAGGACAGTAAGATTATACTGAAGGGAGTGAGACAGATCATAGCTGTAACTGATAGACAGTTAACATTTATTAATAACTGTAGATGCAAAGGAATTTTCTGAAAGCCCTTACTCTCCATCTGTACTTATATTTAACACAACACTATTTTATCCAACAGAAGACTTCTAAACAAGATACACAGATGCTGATTCTTTAACAGCAAATGATTTCCAAAAGAAGCTTTACAAACATAGAAACTGTTTACAGTTTACAAAGGCTGAAAATATGTTTATATTCTTCTTTTAACTGAAAACTAGACAYGCCTTAAGAACGAAGCATATCAAGAAACTTAATTCACTATGTTCCAAGAAACACTGCAGAAGATCAAAACCAGCTATTCCACCAGAAATACCCATATACATTGACAACCTCATTTTTCTGAGATTCAGTACTACTTTCTAACTGCTGCCTGAACTCAAAACAACCAAAAACCTGGTCCACAAAAACTGTATCTGTCCTCAAATTTGTGACTGCAGCACACATGCATCTTAAGACAGTGGCTGACGAATAACAAAAAGGGTTTTCTTTAATTAGTTCCATAATAGTTTAAAAATTTGCATCTCATATCTTTTATACTAACACTCTATACTAATTGCTAAATCTTTTATACTAACACTCTGTATTAATTGCTAAATCTTTTAAGCTACTAGGCTTCTTCCCAAGGAGAAACCAAATGTACACTACACTTAAATCACAAATACTCATACATTTCCATTTTAGTCTAAGACAGCATCAGTGATTACTGGTCCTCGTGTAAGTTCTAGATATTCATTGAAGACCTAAATAATTATTTAAACATTCAGATTTATCACTAGTGATAAAAAAGTGTAACCCATGAATCCACCATATTTCATAATAATGACCTGATCTGCTTATCTGTTAGTAACATCCTTTGTTGGTGTATAACAGAACTTTTAAACAGTATTCTAGCAAGAGACATGTTCAGGCTGTTTCCCCATTCTCCCCCTAGACCAAATATTTTCTTATAACTGATTTCCAATTTTCTTCAGGATTTATATGAAAATCATGCAGAAAAATGTTTTATGCTTTCAGCCAAGAACAATTTAAATGAAGCTGGTAAATTAAAGATTCTAAACAATAAAAAAGAATGTTAGTATCATACTATGTTTCKCCTTCTGAAAGTGAAAATCAATCTAAATATGCAGTTAAAAGAGCACAACAAGGTTGTATGCGAAGACTCTTTTAATGAAAAACAAAACATAAACAGTAAATGATCTGCCAGTAGGAAAGTTTTCATTTTATGACACACAGGTTTGATTTGTGCCAAAACCATACTTTTGTACAAGTCATTCACTTAYTCATTTTTTTCTGTATAAGAAATTTTAAATATGTAGTTTATCTTAGTTCTACAGTTTCAACCTGGAGAAAAGAAGTCTTTGGTAAGACCTCACTGAGGCCTTCCAGTACTTAAAGGTGGGTTATAAAAAAGAGGGAAAGCAACTTTTTTCACGGGCAGATGGTGATTAGACAAGGAGGAATGCTTTTAAATTAGAACTGGGGAGGTTTAGGGGGAAATTCTGTACTGTGAGTGTAGTGAGATTCTCCAACAGGTTGCCCTGAGAAGTTGTGGATGCTTTCCTGGAAGTGTTCAAGGCCAGGTTGGATGGGGCTTTGAGCCACCTGGTCTAGGGGGAGATGTTCCAGCTCATGGCAGGGGGGTTGGAACTAGATGGTCTTTAAGGTCCCTTCCAACCCAAACCATTCTATGATTCATTCTATGATAAATGTGTTCATTAGAGTCATATAAGAACCTTCTCCTTCCCCTTCTATGTCCAACCACAGGAACGGTACAAATTCATCATCTCCAAGCAAGGGGGTTGAGAGGCAGGGAAGTTGTATAATGTTAGGGCTGGGACACAATGCATGGAAGAAAAATTCACGTTTTATACTGTGAAAAATCTTTCCCATGCAAAAGCACAAAACACACATAAAACTTGTGTAGGTTTTATCTTCACAGATCCAGCTGTGACAAAAAGCCTTCATCTTCCAAGAGGAAGCATCTTCTAGACTGATATACCTTTTGATAATTGCAAGAGGGATTTTTTTGTTTATTTTTTTTCAAGTCTTCAAGTCTTCTAACTACTACTGCCAGGTTTATCACAACATTTGTCCCATTTTTGTTCTGTCCCAAAAATCTCACGTAATAGTAGCTGGGACACAGAAATTTGTCTTAGGTATGGCTTTTATGAAAACTTAAGAAAAAGAACTGGCAATGCCTAGAAGGCCCTATGAAAGACATACCCCACAGAGGATATATCTTAAATGAGGACCTGTTTCTCTATCTTTGTTTCTAAATTGAGACAAAGCTTTATTTATGGAAAATGAGATCAATAAAGAAAAAATGACAGGACAAGCAACCCCCCTGAAATATAATACTATTCTATAGAGAGAACTTCCACATAATCTCGCAAGGCTGAACAATCAGCGGAAACAGTAGTTTCAGTGACTACTTTTTACCCTGCCACTAGTAGTTCTGTGTTTTTTAACCTAATGGAGACTAAATTCCTAAGCTTTTGATTGAAGGAGAACGCAGGTTAAAAACACAGAGATGAAAATGAACAAGCAGCATGACCATGTGTCTTATTTCTCCAGAATATCAATCTAAAAGTCTTGGGTATCAAAATCAAAACCTATAATCTTATAACAAGTGCAAGTACACCTTTTTTTAAAGGAACAGTAACTAATACTCACCTAAAATAGAAGTTGCTAGAAAGGTCCACATTTTGAAAGATTCTCAGATACCTAGAAAAATAATTCAAGTTGTAGGAAAAATTATTAGTTTTTCGAGACAGACCATAAGAAGTCATTCAGAGGATCACAGAAATGAAACTATACATAAATATTGACTCTTGTCCTGTGTTCCCTTCCTATTTTATTGCAATTGTTTTGGCAGGTAATTACACTAGAATGTCAGCATACGGACTAAATAAATAAAATAGCCTTTTTTTAAAAAAAMCCAAAAACCTAATGTCTACTCATATACATACTCTGTTTCTTTAGGCAGTTGTAGATAAAGTTTCCACATATGCACATCAAATTTTTCAGGACTTACACAAGCAAACTCTCAAAAATACTATAAAAGAATTAAATTCTTCAGTTATTCTCAAATACATGAACAAGAAAAGAAATACCTAGTACAATCTGTCATAGCCTTGCAAATTCCCAGAAGAAACCATAACACTGTCTATGAATGATAAAATGGTTGACACCATAATTATGTAGGTTAGAGAACATGATCTACTGCACTCTAAGAGGGAAGACCRAGGTCTATGATAAATCTTACGTTAAAATGGAAGCTTTTTTAATATTTACCACTGGCTTGATTTATTACCTGACATCAGTTTATCATAAACCATCACTTTTTGACTATTAATACAGACTGAAAAGCAGTTTATTGATACCAGTTGCCTGCTATTTCATAGAAGCAAACTTACCCTACTCTGATAAAAACATAAAGGCTCAAATTTCAGTCTTCAGAAGAAAGTCTCCAAAAAGAAAGAAGCAGTTAAACTTACCAGTGAGTCGTTTCACCACCCTTTACAAATGCAATATTCACAAGATTCTGACAGCACAGAATCATTTAATAATCTATTCAGCACTTTTTGAAGGGCACAAAAGATCTCTTCAGGTGAGATTAACATCATGCTAGAGCTGCTAAATAAAGAACAGTGCCCCAAACAGTACAAACCAGTATTTGCCCTGTAGGAACAATGCTTATATCTGATGCCTCTTGGTGCAAATTTGCTAAACTGTAGCTGTGACATGGAGATGTTGACAAAAACCTCTAGAAGACTATGACAGTTGTATTTACTCTCCAGGTTAGAGGCCACAGAACTTGTAGCCTATTTTCCACCCAACAAGATAAAATGGCTTGAATGACAGAGTAATACAAAAGAATCCATGAGTAAAATTTCTAGATGCAGTCCAATATCACTTAGAAAATATTCGAAAAGTACACACTAATCACCACCATTATTTACCTGGCCTCATCAGGATGACTGACTCTTACAGAGTCATTTGGAATGTAGATCATATTTGTATCTTCTATTTTATATATTGCATGACCTCCAATATCTGCCATTTTTCTTCTTTTTGTTATTAACACAATGTAGTAGCCTTCTAAAAACCTGACGAAACCTGTTAAAACAACATTAAAATGCTTTTAGTTGCATATTTGTGTTTATTTGATAAAACATATTTAGCAAAACAGTACCAGAATTGTTTCAAGACTTCATAGAATTTTTGTTTGTTCTGAACGTTATATGTATAACATGCATATATATATATGTACACATACAGCGTCCTAAAATTCACTCCCAGTAACTGAATCAATGAAGTACATAGTTTTCACTTATTTCCCCTTCCACTGTGGGTATTTTCAATATTATGTAGCAGAGTTAAGACACTGAAAATTCAAAGTACGTTTTTGTCTACTTAATATACTTGCATTTGCTTTTTATAGGACCCTCATTGATCAGAGTGAGGCATACTCTAGTTACTTCAGATACCAAAAGGTTAATTTTCCAGAGCAAGGAAGAATCCCAACCTCCAATTTTCTTTTCAGGTTCATGTATTCTCTGCTGGGGAGGGACACAGAACAGCAAAAGGAGTTGTGGGTACTGCAACACCTTTGTGCTCTCTCTTCTTAACAGCAGGGAAGCAAATTCCTTGACTAAAACAGCCAAATCAGCCAGTCCCCAAATCAGCCATTCAGAGCATGAGGGGTACTCCTTTTTTTCCTAYTTCCTCTCTCACATATCAACATTTGACCCTGCTGAAGTGCAGAAGGCTAAGGAGGTAGAAGAGGCAATGTCTGGCTTTACTGCCTATAAAAATGATGGCTTCTGAAGCCCCCACCCTCATTCCCTACAGGGCACAGCCATTCTTCACTGCATACCTTCTTTGGATAGCTCTATTGTATAAAATTAGGAAAAAGCATAACAAACCTTTAAATATGACACAAATGTAGACATTCAAATGAAAAATAGAAATATATAACCACCCCTGAACTCAAATGTATTACTAATACAGTATAGTACAGCAGTAATAAGCTTTCATAAGTAATAAATTACATTAATTAGTTCTTGGAGGTAGCTGCTTTAATAGGTTGCTGAGAGCCTGAAACTCACTCACTAGTGCACTATCAACAAACAAATTAATTTGGAAAGGGAGGTGATGATGGTGATGACATGACACAAATGGACTCTCACAATTCAGATTTTTACTTGTATTTATATTCATTTCTTTTAGCTTTGCAATACRAAGTAAAGAGAAAGGATGAGCAGAGCACACATTTTCCTCCCTGTCCCTGCTGGAGGCTACAACGTAATTGAATGAACTGCAATCTTTTCTTCTGCCTTATTAGCCCCCCTCGGAAAAACGCTCTCACCTGCACAAAGACAGGAGGCCCTGCTGACAATAAGAAACAAACCTTCCATTTGAAGTAGTCGGACTATTGAATTTCTGTTGTTAAATAGTAGTCACAGTTCTTCCAGTATCCTTCAGGTACTGCAATCACTTATATGAACAGACTCTGTCCTTTGAATTTCACCAAACATTATACCAAAGTCTGACAAGGAACCGAGCCTTTCTCCTTGGCCTGGTTCCCTCCCCTTAAAAGCAATTTCTACTTTTAAACACTGCACAGTAAACCAGAACTCAGCCTATCAGCACCCCCATTCTGAGTGCACTGAATGTACCGCATCTGGTTAACAAAGTAACTACAGAATAGGACAAAGTTCTTCACAATTTTACAAAAAATAGCTCTGTTCTCCTGACGTGAGCCAGGAGGCAGAAATAAACAATCAGTTGCATTCCCTTAAATCACATGTTTATACAGATATGGTCTAAATCATATACTTTTAGAAGTATATAAGCCGATAAAGAGTGTGTTACTTCTAAAAAGTCATCTAGAAATACATATACCATATCTGTTAGCCAACACATTTGTCCAGCTGCAGAATAGAAACTCTCCTGTTATGAAGGGCATATATAAACAGTCATACAATTGGGATGCAAAATTTTAATCACAACCACTTTCCAACCAAACACATTATCACATATTTAGATAGTGATCACTGATGGCTTGTGCAAAAAATTCCAATCCTGCAAGGCTGTTAGAAGCTCCTTTAAGTTTACCCATATTACGAATACTCTTAAATCAATAAGTAATATAAACACCATCTGAGGAATTTCTGAAAAGTTGAAATTTCTGAATAGTTCGATGCATTGCTAAGTTCCAAAATGCAAAAAGAATAAAGAAAAAAGTCTGCTTAATTTGCCACTTAAAATTAGAATAAAATTTTATTATGTTTTGATTGTTATGCAAAATTCAGAAGCATCTTTTAAAGTAATTGCATCTCCACTTTCTCTGCCACTTTGGCTTTAGATGTCCAGGTATATACTGACTGTAATAAACCACAAAGTATTCTTGGGGGCTGTCACAGCACACATTAGCATTTACTTTAGAGACATCAGCCATCAATACATTGACCTCACTATCAGACAATAAGAAGAAAGTAGAGATTTTCAGATGAAGTTAGAACCTATTAAATTCTTGAAGCAATGCTTGAGGATTATGGACATCTAAGCAGCATTTTAAAATTCAGCTGACATACCAGTCAGTTATACTTGTTAAAACATGAAAAACAAATCTTTAAATATGTTACTGCAAAAAGTTAACCAAAAAGAAAAGTAATCTTTCCGAATAGAGTGTGATAAAGAAATACAGACTAATAAAGAATGTCAACTTCCATTTTCTTTTTAAAAGCATTCCGTGACCTCTGGAATTCAGGACCTAGGTTCCACGTGATTAGTATGCCAAGATCAGCTGAGTTTGGTAAGACATTCAACCAAGTTTCTAGAGCTTGGCTATTTCCTAGATCTCTTCCCTAATGACAAAAAGGAGATTGGTTACAGCACAACTCTCTCACCCCTGTATTGGCCATCTGTTGTCACAAAATACACAGAAACTTATTTTTGAGCATGACAAATTTCTAAATCCTCTTTAGTTTTATAAATAAATAAAATCAAGGAGACATAGAAAGATACACAGCATGAAACAATAAACCTCACCTCCTAAGGAAACAAAGAGTTTTATAAAATCAATCAAAACTCTTACCTACAATACCAAAAGCAGAGACAGCTCGAGATAACCCAGAAGAGCCCTTCTGCCCCATCTTTGTTCTGTTTCCCAGGTCTAAACGGCCAAGAAGTTCCCTCACCTCTTGCTGTGTATAAACATGCTTTAAAATAAAAAGTCACAGAAGTTACTGCTTTGGTAGTTGAATGTTATTTCATGTCAGAGACTAGCAGCATTTGCTTAATCTGTGAAATATACAATAAACCAAAGGCCTGCTCTACATTTTCTGTTTCCCATTTTAGTGCTACCAACAAGTAGCCAGTATTATCTGGAATAACTGGGAAAAAACCTCAGCAACTAAATAGGCACTCACCTTATCATCAATTATAACCAAATCCTTTGGTTCGGTGCGATCTATTTTCAAAACACGGTATTTGGTTTCTGCAGGATTACTTCCAACTAGAAAATACCGCTACATCAAAAAAAGCAACAAAACAAGTCAGAATATTACACAAGATAAAGCAACCAAAGCCCAGTGTAACATGAGACATGAGCAATACCATTTACATATCATTTAGACTAAACCCATTTCAACTAACACCAAATACACAATATTCCACATGGACTGTTAATAAACTGTTTTAGACACCAGTATCTTAGGTAAGTACATTTGTATACAATCAACATTCACAACTTAAAAGACTTCTTTCCCACCTCTGTACAAGGAGAAAAAAGAAAAATTGAAAAATCAAAGGTGAAAACCTGCTTAGAGAAGAAAAAATATAACTTACACCAGGCACCGTCCAACGGCACCCTGCCCCAGCTATTACTGTCTTCTCACCTGCTCTGCAAAATTTAGCAGAAGCTTATACACAAGTTTGTAACTTTTCATGGTCTAAAACTTCTGTAGCTATACTGTACTCAATTGCTATTTCTGTCAACCAGTCCTTCCTGATCCATAGTAAACACAGAAAAATTGTAAGTACTTCAGTACTGCAAGTTTTCTTCAATTTTTATTTATATTTGCTGTGATAGTCTTCTCACCAAAGTTCTTCCACAATACTAAGATTTTCTGGTTAACAATACTACTATTTAAGAAAACATTAGCTTTATTTCACATTTAAAATGTGAAAGAACAACCACCAATAAACATATCGTATATCCATTTCTCATGTAAGGAAATCAAACTATAAATTAATTCCTACATTTAGAGGAATTAACAATAAGCACAGGTTGCAGGACTGACTTGCTAAAAGTAGCTCTCATTTTTTCTAATTCATTTAATCCATGTGGTGCTAGCACACAGCAAGGTGTAACTCATTAATAATGCTCAGCTTAGTAGGAAAGCACGGCAAATTCACGTGGATCTATGCAGGCAGGTCTTAACTTTAAAAGTCACATGTATTTAAGATGTGTGAAAGGAAATCAATAATAATATTCATACAAACATCACAATTTCATAATTTATACCAACTAGGTACTAAGAAACATCTTTACTCTCAAAATATTTAAGGTGAAAGAAGAACGTAAAGCCCTCTTCAGCTTCCTTGAATTCACAAAAGCATCTAGATAGTCAGTAAGCTCTAAAAAGGTAAACAAAATACTTAACTTTAAAAGCCATAACAGGAAACACCACCAACTTCTGGCTCCACCTTGTACAGATATTACAGTGCTAACTGAGGGGAAAGTTTTGCTGTTTACTCCCAAGTGATAGTAAGAAGGCCCTTCAAAGTCATATGCCAACACAACACTCCCTCACCAGAGCCTTTGAGGCAGCACTTTGGCACAGGAAAGCATTTCCTATAGGGTTTTTTTTTCAGCAGCGATGTGCTGCTGTGCACAGCCCAGGTTCCCCAGCCTGCCCTCCTCACAGTAGCCTCCGCAGGAGAACCGTTAGTGCCAAGGTCTTGCTTCCCAGGAGGGAAATCATAATGACAGTGCATGGCACTGAATGGTACACAGGGGKATACAGCTCTTCTGCTCATATCACCCACCACCAGCAAGAAACACCAAACCACCAAGACAGACACTTGCTTTGACCATGCCATTATACCACCTTTTTATTCATGTAGCAGAAGGTGAATGCGTAGAGGGAAATATATAAATTTGTAATACACAGATGATAAGTTAGTCKGGATTTTTAGAGTGCTGCTTCTTTATTTGTAGAAAACTGTTAGTTAATTGAAGCTAAACAATTTTAAGTATTCCATAATACTGCAATACAGCTCACTGATGTTGCATGTCCTGGAGCAAGCTAGTCTATTACATGGTCCTTTGCTTATGCCCAAAAATTATTCTTGTTTTCTCTTTCTACACCCCATCCCCCCTTCCCGGCTTGGAGATATCACGTGAGCCTGGCCGGGATCCTAGCAGGGTCCAGGGGGACCGAAATGTTGCTTGCTCTCTTCCGGTCTGGAGGACCAAGTTGTTAGTTGCACTCCTCCGGCTCCGGGCAGGGCAGGGAGGATGCTCCCTCTCTTCTGGTTTGGGGGCAAGAAGTCCTGCCCTTCGCTTCCGGTTCTGGGAATGTGCCAGCTGTGTCGGCAGAGTGGAGAGCAGAGGTGTTTTGTTTTCTGCCAGACCTGCTGCCTTGCTGTGTTCTGCTGCGGTGGCTGCTGCCTGAGAGTTGACACCAGGGCTGCCCCCGCCGGAGCCCTGCGCTACAACAAGCTGGAGCAGAATCTTCTTTGACTGCCGGGAACTGGATTGAACAAGTTGCTGCTCCAAAACCGGTGGAAGAGGAATCGCCGAGAGTGCCGCGGCCCAGCCCCAAGCCCCGAGAAGCCAAGCTGGGGAGAGAAAGCACACCAGAAGGCTCCAACCCAGCTGTTTTCACCTGCTGTAATTGCCCTTGGGAGGGAAAAAGTCAACACCAGGTAGCCACTGGAATATTTTCTCTGCTACAGGACAGCTCCATGGGGGCGGGGGTCTGCTGCCCCCTCTACGTGGAAGGCCGCCACCTTTGGACCACRTATTGGGAAAGGTGTATTCCTCCTACACTGCCTCCAGACTCTGGACACTTTTTTTTGGGTTTTTGTTTCTGTGTGTGTGTGTGTAAGTGGGTTCCGACAGTTTAGTACTTAACAGGTATTTACCTGTTGTTTTCCCTTGCCTGGTGGGTGGGTATTCTGTTTGTTAATAAACTATTTAATTTTTTTTTTCTCACTTTCGTCTATTGGTATTCATTCCCTATTGGTGCAAAGGGGGTTTTTCAAACCCTTCTGGAAGAGAAAGACTCAGTCCAAAAAGTCTCTCTCCTAAATTTGTCTAAAAACTGAGACAAAATTTGGTGCCCAACTCTGGAGCTAGAGAAAGGGRAAAAAAAAAATTAATTACATACTGTTTTAAGACACTTTGTATTGYGTACAGCACTCAGTAGTCATGCTACCTGCTTCTATGTCTTTCTGGCACCTAGGCGTGTGTGCTTATCCATATATTTTGGCAATTGTGGCCCTAGCGTATGTCTTTTACATATCAGGGACACGAATCAGGATTGCTGCATTGATAGGCGCTGTGCCAATAATTTAACAAACGATAACATCAGGGGAAATGAGAGTTATTTGGGATGTGTGTTCTCTGCTGTTTCCCCCTCCTGATCTCGGCAGCCTTTTTTTGGGGGTTATTAATTATTGCATCCAGTCTGTTAGGGGAGAAGTAGGGGATGATTTTTTCCAGCCTTTCACCTCCTTCTTCCCCTTCAGATCTGGCACATCRCCTTTTGAGAATGCCCAGTTCCCCCTCGGTGTTAAAGATACCACCTCTTTGTTGTTACATTTGTCAGGTTTGTTAGGGCTCCTCTATATGGTCTGCAGCATGTCTAGAATCAGGACATCCCACTATTCCCAGATTGCTAAATGAGTGTAATTTCTTCACAAAGTGACACCTATGGTTACCAACAAAAAATCTTGAATAAAAACAGAACAGCACAACTTTAAGACATTTGTCCAACAGTAGTTTGGGCCAAAGACCACATTTAAAATTGGAACACACATGACACACAGGGAGAGAGAGAGATGGATATAGAGTTACAAATGCTGTTACTGAGGAAGTTCAGCTGGATACTTCTCCATTTCCATTTTAATTAAGCAATAAAAGACAAGTGCTATGAGGAATGCATCACTCGCATCACCTTGGCAGCTGCTGTAGAGGGCTATATACAGCTACAGGGCCAGCTTTAGGTGCTACTGCTACCTAGAACAGCAGTAGAGTTAGATGAGGAGTAATTTTGTCTGCAGACCCTGGAAGCAACCACCATAGTAAATGGTACTTAACAGGTTCTCTGAAGTCCTTTAAAGACTAATTTAAGGGTTTTAACCTAAAGAGCCAAGCAGCGTAATGTATTAAGGAAGGTCAGTTGAGAGCAGCATCAAAACTGAGCCTCAATGGACTTAAAGTAAGCCAGGCAACGGCAAATCTCTATTTAGCAAATGGGAATTTTACCCACTGCATGTTAGAGGATATTCTTGTGGAAGTAATAAAGGTAACATCTGCAAAAAATTTGAATTTCGATTAGTGTTCAAAACCAGGAACCCAAAATTAGACTTCCGCCTGGGAAGTTTTCAGGACTGGCTAACAACCCCAGAATTACTTGAAAAACAGCATGATATGCAACTCATATTCAAATTTCAAGATCTGAAAGAAAATCAAAGATTGTATGAAAACTAACATTGCAAAAAAAAACACACAAAAAAGACACTTCAGCATTAGCTGTTTCTGCTATCTAATTTATGCATCTAATGAATAAATAAGTCTGTCTTACTGGATGACACAGAGCACAAATAAAACCATATCAGTGACATGTGCTGCAATTAAATTTACCACCACACGAATACTAGGAAATTATAAAGAAAAATACCAAATCAACACAACACTGATTATGTAGCATCACATACATTTCTATGGTTGTAATATAATTGCAAAATTAATCAAAGCTAAAATGTGCTGTACTGTTTAAAACKCTTTTGAATAACAGTAAAAAAAAAAAAAAGCTACAGAAACCTTTCTGGGAGTATCTATCCTTATTACCTCATTCTGTTTATTACTGAGTTGAACTGAATAAATTGAAGCATTTCCCAAATGTCTCAAAGAAATCCACTCCGCAGCAAAGCCAGTGCATTTGGATAAAAGGACAACCTTGACAAACAAAATACTTTTTCCAGAGAACAGTTCAGAAGGAGGAACTGTGCAGGCTCCCTTACCCTGCTCTGGCCAGAGCCCTCCAACCATCACCTGAAGTGACTCATGCCGCTTCCAGGTTTACTCTGCCTTGGCCTTTGCCAAGCACACTTTACCAACCACAGCAGTGCACCAGGCAGCTATGAGAGCAGGACTGGAGCTTAATTTATTGCACAATTATCACTAAGCAACCACAAGATAGGAACAGTCATTAGTCACTTCCACCTGGGAATGAGTTTTAACCAAAGCAATCAAATTGAAAGGCTTTACACCATCTTTTATCAATCTTTTGATTCAGCCAAACCAAACAAAACATATTCTTTTGAACAGAGTCTAAACAAAATAAAAAACTTCTTACTGCAATTTGTTGTTTTTAATGGCAGGATAATAGTTCTGAAATCAAACATTTTGCTCACAATTTTTTTATTTAATTTTTTTTCCTTTAATACTACTTCTTAGAACTCCTGGTCTAAAACTATTATTTGCTTCTTTGTATAGACTAATTATCATTAAGATACATTAGCACAGCAAAAAACTTATTCACTCCTCAGTCGAAAAGCCGCAAACAGCTTAATCAGCAGGAAAAAAAGGTGAAAATACACTAAAAGTTGTTTGAAAAATATGCAGTGCACTAATACAGCCATTTTTAAAATCTGCAAATAGCATAAAGAAAACACTTATGATCTTAGACAAAAAGCTTGCAAAAGATACCTGTTGAGACCATGTCTAAAAACACAAAGCCCTGAAGAAGTGGGTTGACCTTGGCCAGCTGCCAGACCCCCACCCAGCTGCTCTCTCACTCCCCCTCCTCGACAGGACAGGCACAGAAAATAAGATGGGAAAGGTGATGGGTCAAGGTGAGGAAAGAAAGATTGTCTAACATTTACCATTACAGGCAAAACAGACTTGACCTGGGGAAAATGTACGTAATTTATTGACAATTAAAATAGAGTCATAGAACAATTACACCTCAATGTAAGGTACAGCAGAAACTCCACTATTCTTTCTTTCAACAGAACCTGCAACAGTTCTGGAAGTGTCTGTCTTTCATCTCTCATAGAAACTGGCAGAATGACACGAAGAAAGGGAAGACATGATAAGGGGCAAAGAGAGGTACCTGAAAAAGCAAAAATTGAGTTGGCATGCCATCTGCTTCCTATAATATGTTGAAACTCTTCAAAAGAAGCTCTTTCAAGATAAGAAATTTTAAGAACAT
Organism: Amblyornis subalaris; assembly: GCA_018881555.1. Classification (NCBI taxonomy): domain Eukaryota; kingdom Metazoa; phylum Chordata; class Aves; order Passeriformes; family Ptilonorhynchidae; genus Amblyornis; species Amblyornis subalaris. Next base: position 18,479,728 of record JACAXG010000002.1, on the reverse strand, counting down.
GTGCTGCCAAACACAACTCCCAGAGCATATAGGAATGGGTACCCATTCTGCATACTACAGCCAAAGCATTCACTGAATCCCTTCTGTCCCAAGGCAACCAAAGCTTTTTTGTCCCAAAGAGGACTTTTCTCTTGCTGCTCCACTGAAGGATTCCTCAAGATTCTCCCCTCTAATTGTCAGCTAAATCTATTAATTACTAATCTATACATTTTCCTTTAGCCAAATACTTACTTGCTCTTTAGCATCTATTCTGCTGGACTGCTTTCAGAAAAATAAGTAACTGGATGCCTTTTCAGCATTCACTTCAATAGACTGAAGAAGTCTTTCTGTTCCCTTACTCCTCCCAAGACATCTCTAGCATGTAGAAGGTCTTCGCTGGACCTTCAATGGACCTATTCCTGGTTGAATTCCTATTTCTTAAATGAACATGGACTGTAAATCTACACAATATACCATAAAAGGTTTCATTCTAGAGACACATTAGTATTTTTCATTAATGACCATAACACAAAAGACCACATCTGCCTTTTTCAGAGTTSTATTTCATCTGCATCAACCTCCCACTCCTCCTTCAGACAAAACACCCAGATCCTCCTCCTTCACCTCTGCTGCTTCAGAATTGATAAACTCTCAATAAACTTTCATTGGCATGTAATCTATTTTAAGGTGAATGAAGTTGCATAGGATACCATTCTACTTCAAATTATTTCTTTTATTTACTCCTGAGGGTCATCACCATTTCTTCCTTTTTTGTGCTCTGATTATCCTAATTAATGACAATATTTCAAAAGTCTAATCAGAGCTGGCTCATGTTTTGGGCTAATAACAGTACTGAAAATACTTAAGTACATCAGTCCTAAAAACATTAYTTGAAAAAAATCATCCCTATCAGATGATTCCTCATTCACTCCACACTAATTTATCTACTAACTTCTCTACTAACTTACTTCCTTCCATAGCAAAGCCAGAGGTTTTCCCTGCACCCCCATAGAGGATTTGATTTAAATACGTAAGGCCAACTAATTTTTAGATTAAGATGTGCAATACAACCAGGTTAATCTGACAGCATCTTTCTAAATCTAGACTCTGTTTTATGTCATTTGCCTCAATATTCAATTACTTTCCTATGTACAGGACTTCAGAATAGACTAAATATTCCATTTGTCATGTTCTAGTCACAGCACCACCCTCGACTTCGGCAACCTGAAAATATTTACAGTAATTTCACTGTTTAGTATATTTAATTTTATTTCTACCTCAATATTGATTGATCCCTTTTTCATAACCTCATTCTTGTTACTCATTTTCTCTTCACCTCTCATTCAGTACATTCATACTCAAAGTAAATTCTTACTTTAAACAAAGAAAAATACTCATTTAGTTTCAGGRCCATAACAAACAGTTTTGACAATAAAAATAGCAATAGAAAATGCCTATTTTTATACACAGAACAGAAGAAATGAAACGTATGTTGCCAGAAYGTAGGCAGACATTTGAAGGTACATCTTTCACATGCAGTGTGGTGCCACCACTTTTGAACTTTATTTTTGTTCTGCCAGAATAGCACATAGCCTTCAAAACTTGTGGTGTTCTCATCATTGCTATTCCACCAGGTATCTGCCCTACTCATAAATGCTGTCAGATCTCACATACACCAGTAAATCAAGTTTCTCTATTGCCATATATCCAGCAGTATATCAAGACAGTAAAGATAGAAACAGTGTTTTCATGAGTTTCACAAAACTCCTTCTCTCATCCTAATTCCATCCTCTGCTCCACTACATCACCACCATTCCTAGAATGCCAGCACACAGGAATAGGACAGTTAGCTGAAAGGAGCTGTCTTCTGCTAATGAAACTGTTCCAGAGAAGTCAACTTTTGCAGCCACTTCTAGCTAGAAAATTATTGATAGCTAATAGTTGCCCAGTAGGCTGTTCACTACTTTCAACATTTTTAAATGTGTCAGCCATCTATATAAATCAGTGCACTCCATAATACAGTAAAAATTCAATAGCTTTTTCTATGAAATCATATTCTATATTAMAGTTTCTCAAATTTGACCACAGATTAACTTCTATATTAAATATGCAATCTTTGGGGGTTTTAATATAGAAATGTCTATGTTACTATTATCAGAATAACTTACATTTAAAATAAAACCAATGCCCATAGTTTTCCCTGGGGAATAGAGGGCAGAAAAATCTACAGGTAATCATGCTAGTCACATTGCTTAATAAGCTTGTGCAAGTCATTGGGATACTGTGGAGATGGAGACTGTAAAAGAACCTGATTAGAATAAAATAATATTAATTAAGCCTCATAATATCCTGAAAGATAGGCAAGTGATATGCCTTTATAGAGACTACACAAATTGTCTTGTTCAATGTCACACTGCCTCAGAGGAATGATAATTTCCAATGAACTAATCTACAGCTTTCAGGTGGGCTTCATCTGGGGGATACACAAAAGTTTCATGTTCCCCTGAAGAAGACAGGAAAACAYCTTTTGTCTTTCATTAGTCATAGTGCTGAAACATCTTTAGTGCCCTCTGGTGTGCATTTCAGCAATCAATATATGCATAAAAGGAAAGATAATTGGCATTGATCTGAATAAACCCTTCAGTTCATCTTTCTGACTACTTCTAAACAAGCCTTCAACTTCCCAAGACAAACAGCAGATACAGTTAACATCTCCATGGTATTTATTGACCCAAAGCATCAGTTTAAAAGGTAGGTTTCAGCAACTATCCTAAATATAAACATTAATAGAAAATGTAGAATTTTGCTCTCCCTTGATTCAATTGACACCATGAATTCAGCTCTCCTCACCTCTAGAAGTCTCTCATTTGACTCCAATAACACTACCAGAGCCTTTCCTGTTTGACTTAAATACTACTACTGTATTTTTATCTAAAAAATAAACCAAACAAAAAACCTCTCCATAAACCATTTCCACCTTTTCTACTTTCTCATCCATTTCATCTCTTCCTGCTTTAATACAGAGGAATTACAGGAATAAGCAGTATGCCCAGTGTAAACTCCAATGTTTCCCCCACTGCTGACAACTTAAATCATCCCTTCTCTGCACCAGGAATCTTAGGATACAGTTTCATGTTACCCCATATCTGATACAACTCCAAATCCCACATGCTGGATCTAGCAAGCCTACGGCCTGAGGGAAATCAGAAGAGTAGCCTGAACCTGGAGAAAGATATTAATTTTTATGTCTGAGTGATGCTTGCGCTGTACAAGTGACTGTCACAGCTGGCAACTGCATGATTGTGAGATTTTATGCAAGAGAGATGGCACGAGGGATAACTCAGGGAGAAGCAGCAGCCCAGTGTGACACTGAATGAACTGTAACAGCAACTCTAACTTTATCAAACCTGAAGTCCAATTTTGAGCTCCCCAGAACAAGACAGACATTGATACATCAGAGTGATGCCAGCAGAGAGCTACCCAGATGATCCAGAGGACAGAGCACATGATGCGCTGGGAAGAGACTGACAGAACTGGGTTTAGGTTTGTTCAGCCTTCAGAAAGCTTTGGCAGCATCTTGCTGCTGTCTAAAACCATGTAATGGGAAGGTGTAGATAAGAAAGACAAACTCTTTCAAGTGGTCTGCTGAGGCTGTAAAATCTATGTATTTGAAGGTATTCAAAACTCAGCTGCACACAGCCCTGAGCAACATGCTCTCGTTGATGCTGATTTGAGCAGGGGACTGGACTAGATGATCTCCACAAGTCCCTTCTAACATACCCTAGTCTATGCATTTATTAAGTACATCAACTCTTTTCAAATAATGACACCAAGATTACTCCTATTAAATTTTTTCTTCTGAAAAAATGACTAGAATTTGAATATCAAACTGCAAAGTGCTTCAATTTGTACTTTTTTAAAGTAAGAACATAACCTTACTCAGAGAAAAATTTCCATCACTCACAAGAAGTGACTGAAGTAACAGCTTTGAGACACCCTTGCTCAGCTGAGACATTTCAAATGGCACATGCTCATCCACAAACCACTGCCTTTCACAGCTGATGAAAACAAGCTTGCCTCCTGGAGTGATCAGGACTGCTGGATCTGCCCCTCACTGAATTCCGGACAAAGCGCAGCATAGACAAACCCATCCATTTGGTCAGATACTGCCAGCCACCACTGGCCAGATGGAAAAGACTGTGTGTGGTTCCTGAAATAACAGGATCAACTGGAGAGGCCCAGAGAATTGCAGCTAGCTGACAGAACCCAAAGCGCAATACTGGCCCTGCACACAGCATGTTGTCTCTCAGCAACTGAGCCTCACAGCTTAGAGAGAGGCAGGCCAGGTATCCATGCCAGCCACAAGAAGCCAAATCTCAGCTAAATGAGATGTAGCATCAGCTGTGAGCCACGAACAACTAAACTGAGTAATACAGGACCTGATCCAAAAATCACATTTCCCCATTGCCCTACTCACGTACGACAATAATTTAGCTGAAAATAGAACAAAAATACTCTTTCCCAGCAACAATGAGAAATATAAATACAGCAACCTTAAAAATTCATTTAGGCATAGGTAAAAAAGTAACATTCTGGAAAGACTTTCCGGAGCTTAACTTTAATTTTTTTAAATTTACTTGTACCAATAACTATGCATGCTTTAATCCTTATCTGTTTCACAGGCTGTTCCATGGGGAATTAGCACAAAAGCACAAACCTACTTCTGACAGAACCAAAGCTGGAAGTCAGATTCCTCTTTATACTGAGACCATTTCTGCATCTGTGCCATTTTGGTAAGTTTTCAAAAGACTACACTGACTTCAGTGCATACATTATCTTTCTGTTATCACTACAGGTAACATCTGAACTTAGATCTGGAGTTAATTGTTGCATTTAAAGCCCTGGTACCTAACCCTATCCAAAACTACAAGTGAAGAAATACTATGAAACTAGGGAAACTACATGAATAAATTTGATTGGGAGCTAAAGAATGTAAATGAATGTAAAGAATACCAAACAGTGGTATTATCTTACAGGTTACTTACACCAAGAACCGGATTCTGACTCACATGGTGCTCATCACATGGCTAAAGCAGCAATAACCACTCGAAGCTCCAACCCACCTTGCCCATGGCAAAAATGTACTATGAATAACACATGCCTACGGTTTCTGCAACAGGACATAAGGAATGCTAAAAATCTTCAACAGCTTACTTCCAAAGGTCAGAATGAAAACTTCGGAAGCTGTTTCATCAGTCATTCAGAAGACAATGAGGACTGAAATGTGCCATAAGCAGCGAACAGGTCGGTGTGAGTGGTAACCACTTCAGCCATTCTTAGTTCAAACCTTAATTCTGGACACTTTGAGCTGTCCAGTTTTACCTCCCCCTGGCACGGGTGAGCACCGTTCTCCTGGCCATGTGACAGCAACCACACGATAGAACAAGCAGGGGCCCAACCTTCATTCCCACCCTGGCAGCACCAACACCGCAGGGCCCTGCGCTGATCTTCCTATCAGAGGCCACTCCTTCGCTTAAGTCACGAGGCAGAGACACGGTGAAAACAAGAACTTTAAAATCTCTTTTTTCAGTTACTGGGATGTTTTGAATGTGTGACCAAAAAGAACCGGACCCCAACACAAAAAAAGAAAGGTAAGGCGCAGTTTTTAACAAGCTGCAGCCCAGCCGAGAACAGCAGGGCAGGGCCGACCAACACGCCGTGAGGGCCGGGACATCCCCTGCGCTCTGAGGCGGCCGCAGCCCCGGGAGCGGCAGCGGGGCGGACGCTACTTACAGCCCTGGTCTCGTACAGCACCAGCTTCTGCACGGAGCTGATCAGGGGGGCGGCGGCCGCCACCGGCATGGCGGGGGCTGCCCGGGAACACCCGGGGAACAGCCGCAGCCGGGAGAGGGACACGCCGGGGCTGAGCGAGGACACGCTGCCAGCACCGGGGKAACCCGGAAGTGGCGGCGCGCCACCGCGCAGGCGCGCCCACGGGCGGCCGCGAGAGCGCGCCTGCGTGGCGGAGCCGCGTCACGAGCGGCTCCTCGGCAGCGGTGGCTTCGGGCGCGGCAGCGGAGCACCGGGGCGGGCRGGGCGGCGGCGCATCCACATCGTCTGCTCCCGCCGGGACCCCCTTCCCGTTCCCCGCGGACTGAGCACGGTCAGCACCAGGAACAGCTCCCCAGCCCCGCCCACGCCCCACCGCCCCGCCTCTCTACCTGCGAGGGGCGGGGCCAAGGGCAGGGGGCGGGGCTCGGCCGTTGCCCGGGCAGCGGAGGCGCGCAGGGCGGTGGCGGGGGCGCGCACGGTGGCTCTCGCTCTGCCCTCTCTCTAGTCCGCCGTGCCTGAGGGGGGTTCCCACCGGGACATCATCCTGGGTGCGTGTGTGCCTGGTCTAATTCTTTGCTTTGGTTGTGGTGCGTTTTGTGAATTAGAAAGTTGACCATTGTGAAGGTTTGGGAAGGAGCGAGACTGCTGGGAACGGCAGGTAAAGCTCAGCCAGTGTGTTTTCTGTGAGGGGAATGGGGAGTTGGTTCACATGTGGAGGCTTTTTTTTTTTTTAGTATTAAAATGCTTATTGAAAAAAGAGATGTGATCATTTCAGTTTGATGTTTCAAGACAAACTTTTTAAAATTCTCATTCTGAAGTAGATTTTTTTTTAGTTTGTTTTTAGTTTAAAACTGACTGGGAGTTGTGTGGGGCTGTACTGTGTTGTATGGTTGTATGGGGGTTGTACTGGGCCTATATCTGTGAGACTGAAGTGGCCCTTTAAAGACAACGACGTTTTGTTTTGCCTTTTCCTCTCAAACTTCAGCGAGCTCTTTGCGTTTTTGGCCTCCATGTGTTTAAAAGGCCCACGCAAATTTTCCTCCAACTTACCTTAATTAGAAACTTGTTTAGGTTTTAGTTTGTTRTGCAGGACTGGACTTCTGACCTCATGCATTTCTGGATGAGCTGGGATTTGTGAGAGGATACTGGAGGAGATCATGAACCATGATGTAATTCTGCAAAATTATTTGTGTACCTGCCTGTGTGGACACAGAGTGGTTCCATTGACCATAACGGGGCCCTTCTGTGTCTGAAGCTCAAAAAACAAAGGTCTTGGCAGGCCCATGGTCCATCTCAGGTACCAGAGAAAAGTTACAATTGTGTGGTAATCGGAGCAGGAAGGAAAAATCAACAAAACAACTGAAAGAGAGCAACGAGCAATATCAAGTCATGAAAAAGTCATTATCAGCACCTGGCGATCAGGGGTGGTTCCGACAAACCTTTGGTTTTCAGAAACGGGTTTTCTCTTTTAATGGGTGCATTGTGTATGTTCTCTAAATGCTTTTCTTTTTATAGTAGCGGTTTTTTTACAAATCCATTACCTTATAATTCAATTCCATTTTAAAGTCATTCTACGCATATGTAACTGCTGTATTTTATAATAAGCTCTTTTTTTTCCCCTAGTCTTAGAAAATACATGGCTTTGCAAGAGGAAAAACAAGCTCAGCCTTTTACAGACATCTTTGATGAAGATGAAGCTGAAAGATCCTTTCTGTTGACCAAGCCCGCTTGCTTAATTATCTTTGGAAAGCCAGTAAGATGTCTGATAAAAGTTTTTTCTTCAGATATTCTGCTAACAATTTTACTTTTCCTTTCAAAACATGAGTTTAGCAATACTGCCAAAACGATCAAACACCTACATTTTACCTTTTCCACATTTCAAATCCTGCAGAGTACGTTAAGGATTCTGATCTCATTTAATGAGACAAATTTTTGGCTTGAGTGACCAGTCAATTACAATTAAAAATGTTATTACTGTACTTAAAAGTTACATGTTGCTCAAAAAATTTCTTCTCTTTTCCCKTGAACAACTGGATTGTTTTTATTTTTGTGGTGGTTTAACCCCAGCCGGCAACCGAACCCCACACAGCCACTTGCTCGCTTTCCCAGGTGGGATGGGATAGAGAGTCAGAAGGATAAAAGTGATAAAACTTGTCGGTTAACAAAAGCCACACATGTGAGCAAAGCAAAACAAGGGATTCATTCACCACTTCCCATGGGCAGGCAGGTGTTCAGCCATCCCCAGGAAAGCAAGGCTCGAAATGCTTAATGGTGATTTTGGAAGACAAATGCCATCTCTCTAAAAGTACACCCTTTTCTCCTTCCCCAGCTTTATATGCTAAGCATGATGCTATATGGTCTGGAGTATCCCTGAGGGTCAGTCAGGGTCAGCTGTCCTGGCTGTGTCCCCTCCCAACTTCCCATGCACCCCGAGCCTCCTCACCAGTGTGGCAGTATGGAAAGCAGGAAAGGCCATGGCTCCATGTAAGCCCTGATCACCAGTAACAGAAACGTCTCTATATTACCAGCACTTTCTCAGCACAAATCCAAAACACAGCCCCATACCAGCCACTGTGAAGAAAATTGACTCTGCCCCAGCCAAAACCAGAACACTGTTATTAGAATATTCTAACTTTTAAAAAACTTGGTGGATTAAAGACATAAATTGGCATAAAAGAACCTTCAGGTTAATGTACTGACTTACAGGCACGCAATGAGATATGTAAAACTTAATATTAAAACTTTGACAAAATTCTATACCGTATATTTGGGAACATTCAAAATCCACCAACATGTCCTGATAAAAGGATTTGTACTATGTTTTAACTATAATTCAAGCTCTCTCTTTTTCCCAAATAATTTGTGACCTCTTTCACTTAAAAAAATTTGGTGTTTTGTAATCCTAAACTCAGATTTCTTTTTTTTTCCCTCCCCAAATGTTGGTTTGCATTGGTGCCTCAGTTTGCTGAAGGGAGTTCTTTTTTTTGGTACAAGTTTGCCTTACAATGTGTCTTATGGTGCCTTATAAGCACTTAYAAGAGTGCACTCAGCTCAGGAGAAAACTAAGGTGGACTGGCTTGTCTGGTTTTAAAGAAAAATCAAATTTTTAACCTTACATGAAAAGGTGACTTTACATTTTATAGAGCAAACCAGCATAATATGCTCATTGAAAGACAATAYGAAAAAAATCTCATATTCTCAACCATTGCCTTCAGTAGGTGCTTGACATTAATACAAAGTTTAACAAAGGGTTGAAATTGTACAGGCCTTGCCAGGAAAGCAGGGAATTAAATAGTCTGTTTTTATGATAATATCTTTTATATATATATGACTGATGTGTAGAGCACCTATCCTATTTAAGATATATCTTTTAAATTAGAAACATAGTGCCATTAAAGCAAAGCCAAATACATATATTCTCATCACACCTGTAAGATGTAAGGTATGACTAGGCTGGAGTGTTTGTGGATATGCTGTTAACTGGGAATGGGATTTATTTGTGGAGTTTCACTATTTTTTTAATCACGAAATTTATCTAGGGCAAACAGACTGTCAAAACAGGTCTTCTTATATGCCTGTAAAAGAAAAGGCACAATCCTAAGGGTGAAAGATAGTGAGTTTTGCMAAATCCCATTCAGGTAATCGTACTCTTAGAGAACTCATTACTCTCAGTTATGTTGGTTCCTCAGGATTCGTGTAAATGATAAACATTTTGTCAGTATCAAACCAAATTTGTGGACTAACAAGGGCAGTTTTTAAGCATTTGTTGTTTTAGTCAAAGAATATTATCCCTATGTATCCTACTCAGAAAGAGTTGAGCAGGTTTGCATCATAATTTGCTTTGAGGCTGAAGATAATAGATTTTAGTCCTAAGGAGTTTCTCATAGGAATTTGTGGGCAAATCATAGCTGAGTTTTAGATAGAGTTACTCAGAAACAAACTCAGTATAATTACTTTGGAGATAATTAGCTACAAAGGACAGAAGCAGTATATTAGCAATGCTAGGCAATATAAAATAGAGAATGGTATAAAAAAGAGTCTTTTGTGTTTGCCCAGTGCCTAACTCAGAGGCCCTAATCCCAATGGCAGTTTTGCATTGTTTTTATTATGTGAAAGTATGTTCTTTATTGTGTTATGTTTGGTTTTGGTTTTGTTTTGTTCTGTCTGTTTTTCTTTTAAAAGTGTATTTTTCCTTTAAAGGGTTCTGGAAAGAAAACGTTAGCTAGAAAACTAGCACAGAGATGGCAATGCATTTTCATAGAAGGTAAACATACGCTGTGTTTGGAACATTGCACTGGCTTCACACTATCTTTTGGTTTAGAATATCCTCACTGTTCCCTGTAATTCAAAAGGCATGTTTCTGATTGCAGCAAAAGCTTCTGATAAGGACCAAGTTACCTTTTTACCAGAAATAAAATTATAATGGCCTTTTAGTTATCGAAAGGCTTAGAAAATCACTGTGGGTTTTTTTTCATCATAATCAAATTCTATTCCCAATCCTGTAAGGTGATTCATGTGACCCTTCTTGTTCACACGGAGGCAACTCATTCAACTCCAGAGAGCACAGACATTTTCCAATGCAGACCATGAAAAACTAGGAGGGTCTTTCTGTTTGTGCAGTGTCCAATACAAGGGGTTGTACTCCAGGAAACAGAGTTATTTATCAAATGAAGGATCTTTATCTTCTTTTGAAGATTTGGAATTGTAATGTGGTAAAATTCAGTTTTAATAAAGTGCTTTTTTGACTGAGGTATATATATAATTTTTAATTCATGGTATTGTATAGCAAAAAAAAAAATTAATACCTGGTCCAAAACATAGATCAGACCAAAATCAGAAGGGAACTTAGGAATGTACTTAAGCCAATCCAGTCTGTTCAAATGTATTTAAACCAGTACTGACAAATAGTCATCAAATTTGTTTAAAAAAAATTTCTAGGCACTCTATCTCTGTAACACAGTCTTTGCCATTAGAAAGTTTTTCTTGATGACTGATTGAAATCTCAGTTACTGCATTTTTAAGCCTTATTTCTAGTAGATTCAGGGAAGTACTCTTTTCTTACTTTGTTTGTGATATTTCTTTTAATCTTCTTTAGGCTAGTGAACCCCCACATGTGTACACACACGTTCTTTCAACTTATGCTAGTAAATTTTTTTTCATTTTTTTCATTTTCTACATCAAAAAAGAAAGAAACAAAGAAATTCAATCTACATAAACATGAATAATTTAGTTCAGAAAGGACCTCCAGAGGTGATTGAGTCCAACCTTCCTCTCAAAGCAGGGTCAGCTAGAGAGGGTTGCTCACCTGAGTCTGGAATATGGAGACTTCACCTTCTCCCAGAGAAACACTTTGCAATGTTTGGCTACCTTCTTGATGAAAAATTGCTTCCTAATTACCCCATTCGAATGTGTCATGTTCCTATTTGTGTCTGTTGCCTCCAATCCTAACTGCACTTCCGTGATGACAGTGCCTCTGTCTTTGTCATCTCCTAGTGAGTAGTTTTAGACAGCAGTAAGAGCTGTCTGGTTTTCTCCAGGCTGAACAAGGCCAGTTCTTTTGGCCCCTCCTAGGCTGTTCAGCTCTTCTGATGGTATTGGTGTCCTCCACTGAACTTGCTCCAGTGTATCAACATCTGTCCTGTGCTGTGTTAAAAATAAACCAAGACAGAAAATTACTGAGTAGGAAAGGTGTTCACAGTCTTTTTAATATTTGACATAATACTTTCTATTAATTTATCCAATACTCATAAGTAAAACAGGGCCAGGATGCACACAGATTGCTGATTTTCAGTTGTTGGTATTGCTTATTGGTAAGCTCCCTGTCTCAGTTTTGGCTCATGGCAAATTCATAGTATGAAAGGTAAGATGTGCAACAGTCATCATTCCTAGTAGGAACAGTTGAAAAACAGCAACTGTGTTTTGAGAAGAAAGATTATATCTGTATAGGCATGAGCCACCTGGCTTCAGGACCTTTCCCTGACCTGTTTTATTAGTAATATAAATGTAGCCTTAAGGGTCATTCTGGAAAACTTCTGTTAGATGTCTGCTTGTTTAATTCATACGGAAGTGTGAAAGACTTCCAGGGTCATTCTAGTATGATGTCGCTGTCCACAGAGACAGAGGGCAGGCTTTGTATTTGATGGATGTCACTTTTCTTAAAGCAGATGTGTGTCTAAACAGTTCTTCTAAATCTTGCTTTTTAAATTAGGAAAGTGATTGAGCTCAAATAGTCGTCTCTGGATTACAAGGCAGTAATGCTGATTTAATTGAAATCAGTAGTTAAAATAATCCTGCAAAACTGCTGTGCATTTTTCTGTAGTATATACAGGGTTAAATTGTAGGGAAAAACACCTACCTAGACCTTRCCATAAGGCACCAAGTTCTGGATGTGCAAAATATAACAATGGCCCTAAATATAATGGCTGTTAATTCAAAAACAGTCTGGTTGTTTGGAGCACACATATGTACTCCTATGTGTATATGTGTATGTACGAATGTATCTGCATGTACATGTCTGTATAGAAAATATTTTTTATTGATTATTTAATTTATTTTATGTTTGATACGCTTCCTCAGCTTCAGAAGTAATTCAAACGAATATTCGTGAAGAAACAGAATATGGACTTAAGGTAAAAGTCTAATCTTCTAGTAAGCGTTGTCACATTCTTAACAAACACATGCTCTATAAGACTATGTTTTGCATTTTACCTTAGTGTCGAGAACTGCTTTGTAAAGGTCAAAGTATTTCTGAGGAACTGGTTACAGAAATGATTCTGCAAAAGATTGAGTCACCAGAAGTTGCTCATTTTGGTAAGTATATTTATAGCCTAAACTTCTTAGAATGTGCTAGCTATAATTTTACATCCATTTTACATGCATTGGTGCTCAAATATAATTTAAAATTTTTCTTGTGCTCTTCAGGTTGTGGAATATTAATAAACTGAGAGTGTGTTTAGGGACTAATTTACCAGTATGGRAGATCAGAAAGTGTCATACCAGTCCTATGTTGTGTTAATTTCGAAAAAACAATTTTCCCAAAGTTTTAAATGTTGATACGACTCTCATTTGACAATATTACCTGTTTAGAAGACTTGTAGGATTTAAAATATAGATATTTTATTCTTCAATACTTCTATAACAACAAAATAACAAAAACCCATCAACGAAAATATTTTAAGCATTTTAAATAATGAAAAAGGAAAACAGATTATTGAAAATGCAAAGTATTRTGGCATTTTTGTTTTCCTTGCAACATTGTTTGCTCCCTTTGCATTTCGTCACAGAGAGTAAGATGAATGAGAATAGTATTGGTAGTGGAAATAATTCTTCCATTTGAGGAAAGATTATATTGACTGAGGCTGTCAGGACAAGTGCTGCAGATCTTGCTAGTGTTTGAACCTGCTTTCCTGAGGAGAAAACAAATATACTGCTAAGTGGAAAGGAAGTAAAAAGGAAATGTAGTTTCTTTTTCTTATTCTGACTTTTATTTGAAACTTCCATTATAGGAGATAGGTGTAGTGCCAAAAAAATGTTTCTTTCTACTGCTCTGAAAACYAGCCTGCTTTTTAAGCTTTCAGTTGCAATGGGTTCTTTTCCTTCTCTAGTCCAAGACTCAACAGTTTTGCAAAATATGCAGCTGTACCTGGTGAAACCAGGCTTTTAAAACAGTACAAAAAAGGCAGAGAAATAGGTAAGAAATAAAAAAAGGTGGACTCAAAAACTGCTGGAAGARGTAGCAGCAGAAATGCCAGTGTTAATCTATATGTTAGGACTTCAGTAAAGGCATTAAGAGGCATCTGTGGTATTTGAGTTCCCCTCCTTGAGTCAGTCTGAAGATGTGTGTATCACAAGGAGCACAGAGATCCTGGAGACTGTAAATATGACTGTAAAGTTGAGTAAAGTTTGCTTCTTGTAGCCAAGACACTTTCTCCATTACTGATGCTCCAAAGTAGCAAAGAGTGGAATAACCAACATCCTCACTATTTTTACTACCAACTAGAACTCATCTCCAAAACCAATTTTTGTTACATATTTTCTAGCTCTAATAACTTTTTGTTCATCAACTGCTATCTTAACAGAATCCTTGGGAAGCTTAAGTAGTCTTTCAGGAGGAACTAATCAGTCAATTTGCTGTAAATTATTCATTAAAGATTTCAGAAACTGTTCTATGAAAGGTTGAGTTTTTTACTTTTAATGTTTGTAAAATASAAGTTTCTAAACAGTACGCACAAGAAGTGTGTCTCAAACATTTCTTGGTAATTGCCTGGTTACTTTTTGATCTAGTTGATAGTTGTCTGAGGTATACTTCATGATTTTTAGTCTCCCCGCATTACTGATTTGGGGGCAAACACTCTCTCAGAGAACAGTTTCCCATGTTCCACTCCCATTTCCCTCACATCAGGTGGTGTTATCTGGAATGTATTGATAAGCAGAAGCTGTGCAGACTTTTCACGCCTCACTACCAATCAGAGTTCTCTAAAGCTATCAACAAAGGTATCTAAAGGTATCAACAATTTAGAATCCAGGATTTTAATGCCTTCATGTGCATAATGCCTCCTTTTGGGAGGCAGGAGAGTGGTTCAGGCTCCCTTAATTGAGCAAAAACATTTAAAGATTGTATAAAAAGCCTAGACTCATAGTTTAAAYGCTTTATATCATGGAGTGGCTACTTTTTGCAATGCCTTTTGCTACTCTTTTAGCAGCAAAAATGGAAACTGAAAGCTTGTTACTTTTTAGGCACTACAATGTCTGAGCTAGGCACATAAAGCAGGTGGTCTGAGTGTGATCTTTAATGTCTACATATTTCTTAATTGAGTTAACTAGTGTTGAGAGTACTCTATAAAGTTGAAAACAACACACGTTTTTGTCTGTATTTCATCTGAAGTAGACATAGATGTAGTTTTTTTAGTAGTGTTGTGTCATGTACATGGTTTAAAATTTTGTCACTACATGTATTGTTTGAAGGAGGTAAGTATAACTAGCTCTATAACTGACAAACCCTCTAAAGATATGTTCAATAAAATGTATCTGGCAGGTTATGTTCTCACTGGATTTCCTTCTCTCTCGGAAGAATACAAGACTGTTTCACAGCAAATAGAGAAAATAATGAATCTAAAATTAAAACCGGATGTCATAATTAACATTAAGGTAATGTCATCTTCAGCAACTTGCTAGTAATTTTCCTCATTATTGGTAGACACGTGCTGTGTATGCCAAATATAATATTTTCATCTCTGCACTTGAATATAGGATTTATTGAGGAATGATAAATTGTTCTCTTTTATATTGGAATATAAATTCACTAGTTTGTTCCATTATAAGCATTTCTCAGGTAAAATAATGAACATGTCCTAAAACTTAAGCAGCCGTTACAGTCTTTGCTCCTCAAAACTTCAGCAGCTGTTACAGTCTTTGCTCCTCTACCAATTAGAAGATACAGGTTTTCAAGAAATGGAAATTTTGAATTACATGATTATTATTGGATTTTGGACACATGTAAATCTGCCACTCATGTAATACAGGAAGAAACTTCTCACATATGGAAGTTAGAAAGCAAATTATTTTATTTTTCAGTCACTAATTGTGAAACTGCTGCTTCTTCATTATTAATTCACCTTGTTTACAAATCTCAATTTCTTCATGAGCAGTAAGTGACATACCAGATATTTTACAAAAGTGACTCTTTTGATATAACCAGAGAAACATAAATCATTGTTAGTGTAGGATTAAGAGGACTTTCTCAATATAACTTAAAAGAATGGATTCTCTCGCTACATCTATATTAGTAAACAAAACAAGGCAAGAGGGGCTCTTCAGACATCAGGCCAACTGCTTTGGCCAAACACTGCTAAGCTTTCTTGTTAGTCAGAAGGAGGTAGCAGTGCCCAAACTGCTCACTGGGCGAGGCCYGAGGCCTGTGCTATTCTCCAGATTGTGCCCAGCTATTCACTGTGGATGATACTCGCTGGCCCACACCAAACTATGCCAGACTCCATGGAGACAAAATAACCGTATGTGTAGTCATGAACAAGGTTTCAGGCCCTTCCTCTAGCAATGTTTTATTCATTATCAACTAGATTATTTTTGTCTTTTACTTTGAATGTACAGAATGAGCTGCTGAGAGCTCTGAATAGCCTCTGGTGTTCAGCTCCATTCTCACTGGGATTTTAATTCTAGTTGTCATATCTATGTGTTTCATCAGATGCTAAGCCTCAAGAACTACTCTATCACTTTGCAGATTTAACTCAGTGTTTGTTTTAATACCATACTTTTAAGACTTAATTTGCTTGAACATGCATAATGAAGATTTGAGAATGCCTACTTCAAACCTTTTTTCTGTGGTCTTGGAAAGAACTTAAAACACCAAAGAAACATATTTTTGTGCTGCTTTTCAGGCAGACTTGACTTTTTTCAGAAAGTCAGTCTTTGTTTTAATGCCAGGTAGTGAGAAATCCCAGTTCTTGAGAATATGTGTTGTATAGTTTCATGTGCAACAATACAATTAGAAGAGCGATACTAACTCCACTAGAAAGAAAAATTAAATTCTTGACTTCATGTAGTAATATCGTCTTCTCCTCCAGTAAAAGGACTGAGACTAAATGAACTTAAAAGGACTTAAAAATCCTTGCYTTGAAGTAAAAAAAATAATTTTGCCTTGGATTTCAGTGGGTTGAAGCTGTTTCCACAGATGTATCAGGACTGTAAATATTTTCATTAGATCAAAAAGAAAGGAAGAAGGGAGATTCTAGATAACTGTGGCAATAATGAAATACTGTTATTAATAGACCAATTTAGAGAAATTTTGTCTCTCCAAAAAAAGATATTATAGCAGTACAATAATCACATGATTTCCTTTTAATTTTTCCTTGCTAGTGTCCAGATTATGACTTATGCCAAAGAATAGCAGGACAAAGGCAACACCCTCATTCAGGGGAGTTATATCAGAGGAGCCAGTGGGATCCTAAAGTTACTGAGAAGCAGAAGGAAGAGAAAGATCAGGATGAAGAAGAAGGTGAAGAAGAAGAGGAAGGGCAGGAAGAAGAAGAAGGAGAAGATGAGGTAAATACTGCAAATTTCTAAACAGTGCAAAGTRTTACAATGTACTTTAGACAAAGCAGAACAAATTCTGATCTTCTAAAATATCACCATACTATGTTATGAATTAATTTTGCTCAACTTTAATCTTAATTCTGTTTCTGTCCTACTTTAAAAGATGTGGGATAATATTTAAACAGTAGGTTTAAATGACAGCAAGTGTGCTGGTTGTATAGCTTAACCTGGACTCAGTCTTTAACTCAGAAGTCGCTGATCTGTTTCTTGCCATAAGTTAAAAGCATGTATCAGGAGGAGAAGGGTGAYGCTACATTGCCTGTTTCTTAATCTAGACAAATGAAAGAGTTCTTAATTTTTGTTTATTGTAGCAACTTTTTGCAGGACTATTTGCAGGCCACTAGCTCGTTTTCTGGTTTTGGTGTTACACTACTCAAAATGGATTTTCTTTTTTTTTATGAAGGTATTAATTTTGAATTCAGATCAAATTTTTATAATAGTGGCCAGAGACTAATCAATGCAAGTTCGAGGCACATTCCTCTCAATTAGCAGAAATGACATTTTATCAGGATAGGATTGTGGTCAGCAATCGCTGGACTAATACTCATTGCAGTACTTCGCAAAGCTACTTTATTTACCTTCGAGTGAAGACAAAAATTATTTTAATACATTATTTCTGTATCTCGAAATTTTATTCTGCAGACTGCAGAAGGTCCACGTAAGAAATTAGAATCTTTTCCTCAATTAGTACAGAGGCCTGAAGATTTTCTTGAAAATGCAGAGAAAAGAATTGGAACATACAAGGATATAATGCTTCGTCCTTTAGAAGTAAGAAAAAGCAAAGTAATACGATTATGCATAACAAAAGATTCTTAAATGTTTTCATTGGGTTTTTTAGTTTGAGATTTATTGTATCCAGGTGGTCATGCTACAACATATCCCCAAATTCTGAAACTCGTTCTGAATTCAGTGATGCAAAGTTGTCATCTGTAGGTGGTGTTTCTACTGTGGAGTCACAGAATCACAGAATTAACTAGGTTGGAAAAGACCTTGGAGATCATCAAGTCCAACCTATGACCTAACACCACATTATCAACTAAACCATGGCACTGAGTGCCATATCCAGTCTTTTTTTAAATGCCTCCAGGGACAGTGACTCCACCACCTCCCTGGGCAGCCTATTCCAGTGCCCAATTACTCTTTCAGTGAAGAATTTTTTCCTAATGTCCAGCCTAAACTTCCCCTGGCGCAGCTTAAGACTGTGTCCTCTTGTTCTGTCARTGGTTGCCTGGGAGAAGAGACTGATCCCCATGTGACTACAACCTGCTTTCAGGTAGTTGTAGAGAGTGATAAGGTCTCCCCTGAGCCTCCATTTTTCCAGGCTAAACACTCCCAGCTCCTTCAGCTGTTCTTCATAGGGCTTGTGTTCCAGACCCTTCACCAGCCTTGTTGCCCTTCTCTGGACACGTTTGAGCATCTCAATGTCCTTCCTAAATTGAGGGGCCCAGAACTGGACACAGTACTCAAGGTGCGGCCAAGATAAAGTAATCCACTCTGCATTTTAAAAGTAAAACCATACCTTCTACCACAAATGCTTTCTAACTCTAGTAAGTGAAATATTTGAAAACTCTGGTTTTTCATCACCATTACCAGAGTGCATCCCGTAAGTAATCTGCCCTTTGCATCCACTGTCTTCCACTCCAATAGATTCCCTTCCTCACCTGCTTCATTGCCTGCAGATTTATATACACAGTAATTAGGCCATCAGTTTATCACTTATTTAATTTCTGCAGCTGTGACATTTTCTTTCCCTGTTGTGTTCAAGAAAGTGGATATACTGTATGTCTCTTTCTTCCTCCCCCCCCCAAAAATATCCAGAACAGGTCCAAAGGAATAATTTGTTCCTTTTTTTTCTTTTTTTTTTTTTTAAATCTCCTGGTACCAGCAAAATCCTCATGTTTGATGCCCATTTGACAATTACTGTTTGTGCCTTTGATTTCCCTATGGATTAGTTAAATCTACAGGTAGAATTGTGTAAAACTGGTATAATGTTCTTTGCTAGAGTAACTAACATGTTACACCTGTGAAGGGGAAAACAAAAAATGTGGTATCTTTAATCATTACACAATCTCACATGGATTTCTCATAAATGATCTAATGGCAAGTTGTTTAGATTAAATTACTGTAGGATATATACCAAACTTCAACAGTTTCAACACATTCCACTAGTTGGTAGGCATTACTTAGGGCTCACTAGTGATGAATGTATTGGTGAAGGTGCTTGGTYGTCCACTAATACATTAAAAGAACATAGGGTTTTATCATTGGCTCAGGTAGAGGTTGAGATGATGAAATTGAAATTGAAACAAAAAGCTTATAAGATGTGCACTTTGCACTGATAGGGAGATAGGTAGAATGAACTTTGGAAAACACACTTTAATTTCTTGATAAATTGCTGGGATTAAATTGACTAGAAATAAATGTGAAATACTGCAGTGAGGAAGGAAACCTAATGAACAACTACAACATGTGAAATAATTGGCTAGACCTCAGTACTTCAGGCAATCTGCAACCTGTGGGGATTTAGTTAGTAAAAACTGAGTCAATAAATGGGATGCTATTGTATAAACTCAAATATTATGGATGTACTAATGAGACTGCAAGGACATTTTATAGAAAAGAAATACAAACTATTATCTTCTATTTAGAAGAGTATTAGAAAGAATTAATTATTTATTATCTATTTCTACCAAAGATAGTGCAGATGATTTAATTTCTGGTATAGAAGACAGACTAAATGCCAAGAAATGAGCTCTGACCATAAATGTAGTGAAGAACTGGAACAGATTACCTGCAAATTTGTAAAGTCACCTTCAACAGGCTTTTTCAGGCCTGGGGTTAGACCAACATATGTCAGGAATGGAGTGAGTCTTCTCAATCTTCACAGAGAGGCATTAACATGGGACAYGAGATGTTTATTTTAGTCTAATACCTTATTTGCTAGTGTGAAAATTGAAAATAAGAAAAATAAAATATATGGTTCAAATTTTAAAGAAATTGGGAGTCAGGACCAAAATTAAAACATTGGTCTCATGGCTGGCATTTCCAAGAAATCTATTAATTGGCATTGTCCTCATTTTCCAGCAAAGAATTAAGGTAGTTAGACAATTAGAAGTGGAATTCATACACAAAATGTTACTGTATCTTGATATTTTTTATCTCTCTTACATTTGAGCTAAGACAGCTAAGCTATCTTCTGAATCCATTGTAACCCCAATTTTGGAATTCTCTCTATAATTATCTGTCACCAAATAAAAGTTTCTCTCCAGAAGATGTTATAAGCCATCAGTACAATGGATTTTGATTTTGCTGAAGTCCTCAGGAGTCCAACCTTTGCTATGCATAGTAACAGAATAAGCTTCAGTGTCATTGGCTGGTTAACTATACTCAGCTGGCAGGTATGTCTTTTTTCTTAAACAGGAATTGATGACTGAACATGACTGTCGATATCTTATTGAAGTGGATGGAAGTCAGCAACCAGATCATGTCTTTAAAGTAAGTAAACTGTGCACCAACTAAATTAGCCTCCACTAGAAAATAATTTCTCAGTTCTGTGGATTGTTTTCCTCTTGGCAAAATTTTAAGTTGTGTTTAAAATTCATTCATTTACTATTAGAAAACATGACTTCTGAAATACTTGCTTTCCTTCCTCTTTTGGTTATAAGATTCACTGCTCTGCCCCCAGGCTTACATATATGTAACATGAGAGTATTTTCAGGCAGGCTACAAACTCTTTTTTATTCTGTCCRTCTGGTCTTAGTGCTTTTTCTGGTGTTATAGTATAAAATATAATGAGAAATTAAAACATTTTCAGTATGATATATTTACAGAACTGGCTTACTTTGTGCTTCTGTCCAAAATAATATGTACATATATATATATAATGGAATATAAGTTTATTACTTTTGATATTGTTTTGCAATGTAATAGAAGGCATTTGATTCTTGTAGCAATTCTGCTGAGTGCTCATGTCTAGATTTTTAGCTTGTACATAGCAACTCATTCTCCCTGTTAAAAAACCTACAATGGTAAATTTCGAAGATAAATAATCTCACCCTCTGCCTCACAAATAAAAGTTGCTTCAAATCAGAACCTGAAGTATGGGGTTGAAAATGAAGCAGGAGATTGTCTTTGACAGTGCAGGAAGTGAGCTTCTCCTGCATTTTCTCCTCTGTTGTTTGAAACTGATTGTATTAATTGTAATTCTGTAAGTTAATGATTTCAGTTTATTTTTAACTCTACTACCAAGAGTGGTCCTATGGAAAAAAACCCCGAGTAATTTTGCAGGGTTAGAACATACAATCTCCTCATTTATTATCTATTTGTGAACATAACAATACAAAATTTATAGTAAATGTAATCAAGTTATGTTATGATTTCAACSATTTTAATGGTTATGTTATGATTCCAACCAACAAGTAATGCAAAGGCCTATTATAAAACTAGTCCAAACATGACAGAATTTGCTTTTTCATTCCAAGAACACTTGCATTCAATCAAGATTACATTCAGGAAATACTTCAAATAAATTTAATACCATCTGATTCTCATTGGTAGACATTTGGTTTAAATATCCTTTAAAACAAACTAGCCAAAGTTGTGAAGATGGTGCATAATCTGATTTCCCAAAGAGACTTGTTTGTTTTTGGATTGGAGCTCTTCTGAGTACTTCCACTGTTTTGGGGGAACCTTCACAGTCTATTCCACTGGAAGGCTTGGGATTCACAGCATAATGAGGAGGTATAAAGGCTGTGATTTGGCATTTTGCACTGCCTGTATCTACCAAATAACTTGTTAAAAATCAGCTCAATAACTAGCATGACTCTGAGCTAGAATCTGGGCCTTAGTATATATATAGTCCTTATATAAATAATGTTACAATTTTAAATATACTTCAGAGGCCCCTTCAGATGACAAAAGCGGTTTTGACTGGTACCAAATAAAGAGTTATTTTCTCTTCAGGCAGTGGTTGGCCGACTTCAGTCTATGGAAGTTCAAAATGCAGCTCCTATAATCAGACTTCAGAGTGAACAAGAAGAAGAAACACTGGAGGGAAAGCAAAATGTAAGTCTGCTTTTTTAAAGTGTGATTGATTCTAATAACTAGAATTTTTTTTTTTTCTGCTGTAAGCTTATATTATAACGTCTTTGTTTCACAACAACCAGTTTGGTTTACTATGCAGTAAGGGCATTTTTTTAGCCTTGACCTTTCAGAAATGAGAATTTAAGGTAATTCTGAGATTGAAATCCACTTAAAAAGTATGGAAATAAAAAAGTATGTCATTACCAAAAAAAAAGGGTTAATGATTATAATAAAATTTTCAACAAAATGGTTGTTTCATCAATAGAGGAAGAATTAATTCCTTCCAAGGAAATAAAGAAACTTTAACCAAAGGATAACAATCTCAGCAACTGACTCTTAGCTCAGCCTACTCTTTTCCTGAATGAGAAACAACATGCTAAGCCAAATCTAGCAACGTTCTGCATAACTGAAATCACATTTGTTCTATTTTCCTGTAATTAATTAGAAACATGATAAGTTAATGCTGAATGTTGCTGAATCATGACAATTATAATTTGTGTCCTCTCCAAATAAAACTAAAATCCAGAAGTCTTTGCATGAATGTTGTCACCTATATTTAGTTGCRATCATCTTTCCTGTTTCTTAAACAAAACTTTGAATATATGAATGGAACTGTAATGGGGAGACCCCACTATCCATTTCCAGAGAAATACCCCTCCCTTCACTTTTCTGATTTCTCAGTTCTTAACAAATTCACAAGTGAAAGACTTTCTGTGTCAGAGGYCATCTGCATTTATTACTTACTTAGTTTGTGTGTTTGTTTTAGTTTGTGTGTAAGCTTTTTAGCAATTCACGGCAAAGAGTTCTGCATCTTAACTGAAAATTATGTACAGAATTGCTTCCCTTTGTGTTGAACCTGCAGCCTTTTGGCTCAGTGTCCTCCAGTTGTTTATATGCAGAAGTCAGTGAATAGTTTTGTTCCCTACAATCTACCCTTTAATAACTCGTGATTTCAGACTTCTGTCCTGCTCTTATGTAGCTATACTGAAGAATTCCAGTCTATGTAATTTTATTCCTTCTTACATGACAATCTGTTTGTGGGATTGATCAGTTATATTACCTTTTTCTGAAATTTATCCAGTTTTACTGTGTACTTTGTGAGATTAGGACAGTGGGAGGCACATTGCAGTAAAGATGAGGGCAATATTTAAACAATTAAAATGTAAACCTTTATTGTCTATTCTCTCCTTGCTCAACATTCCAAACATTCAGGTTGGTTTTCTGACTGCTTTTGGGCATTGACAAAATGTTTTCACAGAAAGATCTATTTCTGAGTAGTGACAGCCAGTGAAAACTCATCATTTTCTGTGTAAAACTGCTATTTTAATGCCTGGCTTTGTAGGTTCTGAAAGTTCTTCAGCAGTTCTTCACAGCCAGCACTTGTCTGTAGTATTCTGAATTTAGAGTCACTGTGATTTTAGGATTCACTCACTATTCACATTCTGTAAAAGGCTATTAAACATACTCCTATCACATGATATTTCTGCATGCCTAAAATAGATATTTTGACATTGCTATTCCCTGGCACAGATCGTGGTCCTTTTTGCATGCCCTTTAGAAGAAATCCTGGCCATTTTCTGTTGTCTTCAATAAATGGCTCTTTATCATTTTAAACTTCTGAACACAATAAGTAAAGCCTACAGGAACTATTTAAAGTACTATTTCTTTTAAGTAAACCTGAAAAATGAAGTAATTTCTCTTTAAAATTGTCCTACAATTCTGAAATACATAATTTTTTAAAAAATATTTTTAAAAGCATGATGTGGTTTTCTTTCTAAGTTTGCTTATTTTCCATCAAAATGTTTCAAAAAAGTCCAAGAAAAAGGCATATATAGCTTCAGACAAAAATTACACATGCTGTTATTGCTGTTTCAATAAACAGGATGAACTTTTCCGGGCTCTGTCATCTTACAATCTGATAGCACCCAGATACCGATGGCGTAGAAGCAGGTGGGGACGAGCATGTCCTGTGGCTCTGAAGGAAGGGGACATTGTAATGGGAAACCCAGAGTTTGCTGTCAGGTTAGCAGAATTTGACACTCTTAATTTTCATATCTATTTTATGAGATAACTGTCTATATCTGTTAGCTTGTCTTCTGTTTTCAGTTTTCTAGGTAAAATGTACATTCTCTCGTCCCAAGAGGCATTGAAAAAATTTATGTTGAATCCACGGCCTTACCTCTTACCACCAATGCCACTTCCTCCTTGTAAAGTGTTAGTTTTTGGTCCTCCATTCTCTGGAAGAACAACTATTTGTAACCTAATTGCATTCAAATATACAGGAAAGGTAGGTTTATAAACATCTTAGGTAGCAGAGGCTTGGGAATCAGTTAAGCACATTCTTGTCATGTTATTAACATGTGCATTACAAATATATGGATTACAAAGGAAATGCAGTATTTTAGTGAAATTCATTTTTATATAAATAGCTACATTTCAAAAACACTTTTCTTTACCCTCTTATGTTGCAGTTATTTGTCTTAGCATTAGAATATTTTGAATAACTTTTGTATCTAAGATAATTAAATGTAAATGCAAGTTAAAAATAATTTCTTTTTCAAAAAATCCTACCATGCACTTGAATTATATGTAAATTTTTCTGAAATTTGCAGAGCTTTTCCAAAATTTTTTWAATTTTATAGAAGTTGGGTCAGATGCTATATTTGTCTTCTGTGATATTTGTATTTTCTCAAATCATTTCACTAGGTTCTTGATATGGACAAACTCATTCAACACCATATAGAAGAATCAAAAGAAAAAAACACGGAGGAATTGCTAAGGGATGCGGTTGAAAAGGCTATAGCAGCAGTGAAAAAAAAATTTGAATTAGAAGAACAATCAGAAGAATCAGGTGAATGAACTGTTCCATGGTCTTTGAAGCTGTCTTATTTGCTTTATGTTATTTAACTGAAGCAGTTGCTGTCACTTTGACTTAGAAAAAGTTGCAGAAATTGTTATGATTGCTGTGCACTAAATATGAACTAAACGAACATGCATGAAGGGAATAGCTTAGTTGAATTCAGTATTTTTACATATAGATATAGATATATATCCTTTGAATTTGAGAGGCATGTAAAAAAGAGTTTTCTGAACTCTGCGCTGAAAGAAGAAATTGGTTCTGACTGAAACTGGTTGAAAACATTCCATTTTAATGACTTTCTGACAAGTTAAATCTTTGAAAAATTGAAATACTTTTCAAGAAAGCAGCTTGTCATCTAGACTGATGTGAATCCACAAATTTTTYGCTTTGGAGCAGCCTTCCAAGTATGCTGCCACAGACGGCACGTTCATAAGTCGCTCCAGCTCTGATCACGTTTAGACTTCTTAAGCTGCCTAGGTTTCTGCAGCTTGATGAATTCAATAAATATTTTGAAGAGGTGAAAATAATATGTTGTTTTAATATCTTTTAAACAAAATTTGTAATTTTTTCCCAGGAATTTGAATGGGGCTTTTCAATATAATTTCTTTTGAAATGAAAATACTCCAATTGCCTTTTTTACACTTAGCTCTAGTTATGGTTCCAATAGACAATCAGGCCATTTTGCCTCATTCACCTAAGCAAGGAATCACTGTGTTTGACTTACTCACGGGCAGATACATATGTAACAAGAGGTCAGTATATTCCTCTAGTGCTGCAAAACAGAAACTGGCGGTGATAAAAAATCATTGGCATTGCAGTAAGAATAATGGTGAGCTATGACACCAAAATTAAAACAGTTAAACAGTGTTACATTCCAGATTCCTGGCTATGTAAATACTTTTGAGGACAGTTATGTGAAATCCCATCAGGATTAATGAGAAATTAATCCTAATTAATAACTTCGGAGAGATTAAGCAATTTTATTGCAAAACAGAACTACAAACAAATTACGTATTTTCACTTAACATATCTTTTTATAGCATAAAATTATTTCAGAATTTTTTAATAGATAAGGAGATGTTTGGTTTTGGGCTGCATTGAGTTTTTTTTCAGAATGGAAATTATTAAGATGCTTCACCTTTCCCAGGGACCTTGTAAATTGGCAAAAATAACCTGATAAATGTGTACATTTGTGCACGTAAAAAGTATCAATACAACCATTGAAAAATCTTGACATAATTACAGGAAGTAAATATGGCATTTTTTCCAAATTATACTCATAGTAGATACTGCAGTGGGCTAAAACAGTTCTTCACCAAATTTTGTTAAATTAACACATTAACTGTAAGTGTTCCTTAAAAAASTTTTAAATAATTAGAGTTGTTGTGCCAGCAATTAATAACAAAATACGAATCCAATATGAACGTTTTGTGCATCATAGGGAATGCAGACTTCTTGAATGTTTAAAATACACCGCCTTGATCTAAGATTTGTATTGATTTTAACATTAATCTGGTCAACCTTTTGATTTAGGAATCAAAGACAAATCAAATCAAAGGAAATTCTTGGGTCCTGCAAGTGCCTGATTGTTCTAGTACAGAAATGTCATTCCATTCATATTGGAACAATATTTCATTTAGAGGTAGAAAATGCTGTACAGTTAAAAAGGTTGAGTTTTTTATAATGAGAGAGCAAACCAAGGTCTTATAACTTATCTTTATGAAACACTCTCTAGGTCTGCATTCAGAACTGATGTTTGTTTCTTTCTCAGTGCAATTGTGTAGTATTGCTTAAAATGACTGCGATGCTGGAGTTATGATTTAATCTTTAATTGATTCCCACCAATTTCTATGTGAAGTGCTTTAAAAAATTTATATTGTTAGGAATACCAGAGATAACTGCTGACCACCCAGAAGTTCAAGCAATGGTAGAAGAAGCCATGAAAAGTTCATCAGTCTCTGAAGCTACAGTGTCACCTCAAATCCATGCTGAAGTACTGCAGGGAGCTATTGCAGAGGTAAGACTACAAGTACTGTGTAGCAAAGCACTTTTTTCCTGAGAACAACCTATAACAGTTGTAAACATTTTTCTGTTTGAAAGATCAGTTTAGTTTCTATCACGTAGCCTGAAAGCTTACGTAGGATTGAGGAGAGACTGAGGAAGATCATGAAAGACAAATCTATTGAGAATTATTTTATAGACAAATATATACATATGTGTTTATATATACAGAAATTATCTCTGTCTTGCAAATTACCTGAGCCACAAATTGTTAAATGCTGGGAGAATTATCTGAGGGATCATTGTATGCTTTTCCTATTCTTATATTCTTAGTCACTATGAAAGAACAGATATAAGAGTTTGAAAAGAATTGTTTGTGAAGATTTATCCAAGAATCTGGAATTATTTTGAATTTTGAATACTGAAACTGAAGTCTAAATTCTTTATAGGCAAGCTGGAAAAATCACTATCGCAAACCCTTCATGTTTAAAATGTTTCTAATTTCATTCAGACACATAAAGTTATAAATGTCTTACTTTTTATTGACCTGAAATGACAATAATGAAAAATCACAACATTTAGAAAGTCATTCTGTATTGTGCAGTCTTTTTTGTACAACTCACAGACTTAAGTCTTTTTATATTACTGAACCTGACATTTTATAACAGCTTATGAAGAAGAACAAAGATAGGTTTCCTGGTGCTGCAGAAAAAGGAGGATGGGTAGTGGATAACTACCCTCTATCAGTAGATCACTGGTCAGCTTTATCAGAGAAAGGACTTCTACCTGACACTGTTGTCTGTCTGAAGGATACAGGAAAAGATGGTTAGTAAATGCACACTAATGCAACTTAATATTTTCTTTTTTTTTTTCTGTGTTGATAGCTGTATATAAAACGTGAGAAAAACTAGTAGTTATGTCCCATTTATAAAGCTTTGGAGGTCTAGAGAAGGAATATTTCAGTGAATCAACAAGAGTACCCCAAATTTCTTACATTTTGGAGTAAGGGAATTACACTGAATTGAACCCAGGAATGCTTTGCTATAGCAGTAAAGAAAATTCCTCCTATTTATAATAAATTTTCAATTTCCTCCTACTTASAACCAGCAGTAAATACCACTGGACTCTTGTAGTTTCAGATATTTGTATTTTGTGTCTGGCTGGCCATCACCTTGTGATGTGGCCGTCAGTCAAATTTCCCTGCCTGTGCATTGGTTTCCCCATTTGCAAAATCAGGTTACAGGTATGAAATTTCTCAGCTTGAGAGAAGAGGCAGGGGGAGAAATACCTATATGCAGGTGTATCCTGTTTTCCATTCTGGGATAAAAGAAAAATGAGTAACTTTTTACCCAGATTGATACAATAGCTTAGTACCTATGAATTCAGAGGAAGGGATTTTTACTTTATTCTTTCAAGCCAGAAGGAAGGTTGATACCAGGGATGAATAACTGAAGAGATTCATATGCTGGTAAAAGTTTTGCCTGCCAAACCATGTCTTCATGGATTATATCTGCTTGATTCATACCACACCACAAGTTTAATTGACCTTTGGCAATGTTTGATCATTACCTGTTCAACCCAGTTCATTATCAAAAGGTCTTTCAGTGGCAGAAACTTCCATTCAATAGARGCATGATGGATCTATTCAGGAGTAGATCAAGAAAGCTCAGTAGATGCCCAACACTGGAATCAATCCAGAGAAATTTTCACAGCATTTGAGTCAYTATTTTTTAATCTGTTCCCTGACCTAGTCTAAATTGTCATGAGTCCGCTGATGAAAATGGGTTTCAGCCACACAGCCATATATCATAAATCTATTTGTCAAAGTAAGTATGTCAGTAGAGTTCCTAGTAGAAACAGCATATTCTTCATTTGTGTCAGCCAGCTGTAGTAGCAGAGGTATGCACATTATTTATATTTTTATTTGAATATTTTTAATTTGTTTCTTCATAGTTTCCTTCGTACACTTGCAAATAAAATAAATGTGAGAGTAAAGCATTATATATCAATTTTAAGATAAATCCTTTCAGTTGTCTCCCTTTATAGCCTTCATAACCTTCCAATATCCCAGACTCACTGTATTAGGTGCTTGAAATTAAAAAAAACCAACCTCTAAAACTGTAGAAATCAACAGTATAATAACATTTCAGGGGTGTATATGCTTTTTGTTGACCTTAAAAAGAAGTAAGAAAGTTGTCTATGATTTATTAAATAGTATTCCTAACCCAATAACTTTAGTTTTATACAGATGCATAAAACTCATTACTGTTATGTAACTGTACTGCAGGAGCCTGTATACTACGCAGAGCATACTTAGCAAAGAGGAATGAAAGTAATTCTAAGATTTTGGAAAGACCAGCAGATGAAGCATTAGAAAAGAAAGATGATGATGCAAGGTAAAATATTTCAAGCATCTGAATGTATAAAATGAGTACAAGAAAATTCTAGCCTCACTTTGTGTTAAAGGTATCAGTACATTTATCTATACAAATTAACTAAAGCAGTACACTAACACTAGTTATGATGTATAGGAAATAATCCAGTATGTGTTATCTTTGAGGAATATTTCATTTATATCAGTACATGTGGTGGCAGAAAAGTCTCCTGCTAAACACATTTTCATTAGCCTTTCATTAATCCAGCCTTTTAATGTAATGAGACAATAACATTTTAAAAAATAAAATAGATTTGATTTTTATTTTTTACAACTCAAATTGTATTTCCACATCTTGACATTTAATATGTCTGCATCTTGCTTCAGTAATATTTATAAAGGTCTTAAGATAAATAAACTTTTATTTACAGTAGAGAAATGGAAGAAATACTGATGTCAGAGGAAGATCAGTCTCTAGCAGCTGCTGAGGAGAAAGGTGAAAATGTGTATCATTTAACTTCTATTTTATCTAATTATATGTTTCAATCATTTAGTGATTTGGTTTTTTATGCAGATTTTCCAGTTTTGATTTTCTTTTTACATTCAGCATCTAGAAAAATGACTTTATGTTACTATCTTCACTGGTTCAGGCACTCATTTCTGTGTGTAATTCTTTGTGGATGTTACAGAAATAGAGATGGTTATCATTAAATCAGCCAAGACTGTTGCACTTTTCAATAAATCCAAAGGACAGGGCTCTCTATCTCCTCTGGTAACCTTTCTAAGTGGTTATTAATTGTCTTGAAACTAGCCATCAAAAAATCTGTACCTCTAAAAGTTACAAAACATTSTTAGAACTTAGTCAATAGCTAATAAGAATATCACAAAACTGTCTAATTTTCTGTTCTTCCTCCAAGAAATAATGTCCTTCCTCATCCTGAAATAATTAAAAGGGAGTGGTAATTAGTTCAGGAATGGCTCTCTTAACACRCGTTAAGAATTGCTCCATCTGGTAGCAATTGCTGAATCTCGGAGCCCAGTAGAGGTGAGGCTGCTGCAGCTCCATATCCCCAGAACCATGCAATGAATCTGAGCATGTATTCTTATTTTCTCTTTCATCCTCTTCTTACTCTATTATCCATGCTAGTTTCTCTCCAATTCACTTTGATCTTTCTTTCTCCTTGCCTTTGGTCCTTCTCAGAAAAGCCTCCTAGTATTATAAATCTCCCACAATCCCAAACTGTTTTTACTTAGGCGTTCTCTAATGAATCTCATGCCCTGTAAGCAGTAATCCACCTCAGCCAGAGAGAGCTTCTCGGGGTGACCCATCTCAATAGATTTCACACYCAGACAACACCTTCATCATCGTCTTCTAATGGCTCTGAGGGGYGTCAAGTCAAGGTTGTATTTGTTCTGATTAAGTTTTTGGAGTTCACCCATCTGTCATTGTTCCTCCCCTCCTCTGTGCTTATGGAGATTAGTCTTTAATAACATAACCAAACACCATAAAAAATAATGGAATTCTGTGTATTACATGAAGTTTCCCCTCTGATAACAATATTAATAAAACATTTTGGGTAAAGACTTTCTTACTTTGCTGCTTTCTATATTGATAAAACCACTTTTTGTTTATTCCCTCTTAAGATCCTACTGTTCTATCAGAATTCTGCTATACTTAGTTTCCAACAATGAAAATATAATTGTCCTGGGCAGAAGTGAATGATCTGTGAGGAGTGAGATTTTGGCTGCAGGCCAACTGTCACAAATAGCTGGATTTTTGCACCTGAGATAACTCTGTCAGTTGGATTGAGGTTTAGAATTAGTTCCAGTTAGTTTCAATGGTTTGAACCTCAATAGTCCAAAAGGTTGCAGAGTTTTACTTCCCTTTTAGCCTTGTTTAATCACTGCCTATTTTCTTAGAAGAATGTTGCCATCTGATTTGGATCTGCTGTTAGGATGAATTACCATGCACAAGTATCTGTCTCTATGTCAAGAACTATGTTGGGGACTTTAGAGTATTTGCGTTCTCTACTATGCAGTCTCAAGGTTTCCCATTATCAATTATCCTCAATTATCAATAGGCCTCAATTATCATCCTATGCCTGGAGCTGAAATTAAAATTGAAGTGCATGAATTATCACTTTTTTTTTCTCTCATCAGGGGCCTAAACTGCCATTACTGTCTTTCTTTCAAACTTAACATACTTGTTTCTGTACAAGAATACTATGGCCAAGCTTAAGTTCTGTATTGCCAGGATGTCTCATGTACACTTTCTTTCATTACCTAGTCTGGCATTTATTTTGTGTATATAAAACAAGACCTAAGTCATAAGGGTAGGATAAGATAGACTGAATTAGATAACATGCTTTTAATTTTTAAYGAGGTAACATTTCACCTACTCTCTGAAAAAAATAGTCTAGCTTTCTAGGGTTCTTTAAATTGCATATAACCTTTTTAAAAAATCCACATTTTATAGTTTCTAGTAAAACACACAGCTCTTCTCCAAAGTGAATGAGTAGTATTAAATAGTAGTATTAAATATAGTAGTATTAAATATAAAGGCTTCTACAAAGATACTCTAACATCTGTGTCTCAAACAACAAAGTTCATCTTAGTTTTGAATATCTAACTAATTTTGATCTGAGTACATAAGAAGAAGATTTATTAATGATAGAAGTAATAATGTCCTGTACACAATTGTGCTCTTAGCACGTGGTAAGTCCTTGTTCAGAGAAAATCATGTTTTCCTACGCTTACACTTTATTTCAAGAATCAAACACTGACTCACCAAAACACTTCAGTCATTCTGCTCTTAGCCTGACATCTGTTTTATTTCACATGTAGTGCCATCAGCACATTGACTGCAGCTTTGCTTCCATTGTGACATGTCTTTACAACAATACAAATGAATGTTATGTTCACAGTTTGGGGTTTTTTTTAATGTGTAAAATGAAAACTCAGAAAAATCCTCCAGAGCCCAAATCTTACTCTTTTGGTCTCTCATATATGGTATCATATGGGAGTGGCTCAAAGCTGCACCAGGAGAGGCTTAGACTGGACATTAGGAAGTGTTTCTTTACTGAGAAGGTGGTCAAACACTGGAATAGGATTCCTAGAGAGATGATTCATGCCCCAAGCCTGTCAGCATTTAAGAAGCATTTAGGCAATGCCATTAATAACATGCTTTAACTTTTGATCGGCCCTGAATTACTCAAACAGTTGATGAGCAGTAGATGATCGTTGTAGCTCCCTTCCTAATGAAAATTCTATTCTATTCTATTCTACATAAATAAATGCACATTTTAATAATGGCAATTTTTGTAACCTCAGTGGAATCTGAGATTGCTTCAGGACTGAACATATTCAAGTTTATAATATTGTCTGTGTTTAAAAGGAAAAAATGGTTCCAGTAATGACCAAGGTACTTACATGTCTTAAGGAGAGTGAAAGTAACTGGAGAGGGAGACTTCATGTAAATTTTACAAATGTATTTAAATGAGTTAAGCTAAGTTCAATGCTGAAATGTCTGCTGAAGATACACAAATCAATTTACGTGGTAACTCTTGCTTGTAATGTCTAGCTGAAAATTATAGCCTCAGATATTTTTTTCATGTCCCTTGACACAATTATTCTGAGCTTTTTTTTCCCAGCAATTTCTTTATTTAAGCATTTTTGCAGACGCTTTGCATGAGTATGACTTTATTTATGGTAGGAGACAGCTGTATCAATTCATGAGAATATATTTCAGGCATTGTAGAAGAGTTATCAGCTTCAAGCAGATCTGTGGGTTCACTCCAATCTTCTTGAAGTAATACTTGGCATATTCTTTTCCTGACACATTTCAGCCAGAGATTACTTCCTTTCTATAGCAAACTCAACTGGAGCATACATGCTTATGCCTCAGTAGCTCAGACTGGTGTGTTTGTACAACCCCATCTTCACTGATGTCTCTTCTGCTGCTCTTGTTATTTGGGCATAAGTTTTTGGCAGAAATGAATGGGTAGCTGGGCTGATAATTCCAGCTGTCACCTCTCGTGCTTCACAGCTGTTAATATCAATATTAGTTATAAACTCTTTAACACTGATCCCAGCCCTCCTTTCTTATTACAGATGGTGGAGAGTTGAATCAATACCCAYCTTTTACGCTTTTTTCCTATGTTCTTGCTTTTTTATTTTTATCATCATGTTAAATTCAGAAAAATATTTAAAACAACAGCAGCAAAAAATAATTAAACCTGTTTACGTTAGGAGATTTCCTCTTTAGTCTTTGAAGATAAATGCTTTTTGGAATCAGTTGTAATTATGACATTTACCAGGCAGATGATGTGTGCTCAGTCCTACAGCCTCTAAGTATATTTCCTGTGTTTTTCTTGACTGACTTGCATTCCTGCTTTGTATTTGCTGSTACCTTTAACTGGAGGCTTTTCAGTGAGAGTTTGGACAAGGACAGTTTATTAAACTGCGGACAAGGGATTGCAAATTACTTGCACTGGAAACTTCAAAGCAAACTCTAGTGATATTACCTTCACAGTTTGCTCAGTCTTTGAGCAAAGCTGCATGATCTTCACAGCCACTTCCTGCCCTCCTTCTTAAGTCAGGTGTGATAATTGTATTTTAATACCTGTAATCCCAGCATTTTAGGCAGAGAAATTTCAAAATTTGAAACAGAAAGGCTAAGAACAACTTTCTCGATTAAATCCCAAATACCTTCAGTTCTTAAATTCTTCTAGTCTCTCATTCAGAGAAATAAAGGCTAAGGAATATTGGTGTAGTACAACTATGCAATGATTTGTAGGGGAAAAAAAAGAACAAAAGCCTGTGATTAGAGCTGTCAGTCTCTCTGAAAGCTCTTGTCGCTTTCTGAACGTAGTAAGAAAAAGGACATCCTCTTAATTTACTTTGCTTAATGTCTGTCCATCTGTCCTTGACCCTATCCATCAGTCTTGTAAATGAAATAGAACCATAAGCTTATGAAAAGGTATATGGAATCTTATAACAGCTTTCTCTCAAAAAACACTTTGAAGGCAACTCATCTTTAATAGAGATGGTCCACCTTAGTTTTTAGAATATACATTTTAGTTTTTATCTACTAGAATTTTTAGAATATTTTAAAGCACAAACCAGAAGTAAATCAAATATAAACCATTTTACTTTAATAGGAAGTTGTTAAATATACACATTTTTATGCATTAGAATCAACTTAATCTGTAAACCAAAGCTATCTTTCCAAATAAAAATATGAGTACATACAATGTGTTTGTCTATTAAGTATATTTAACTGTAATATGCTGAAAATTTTTTGGCTTACGTTATAAGTAAGTAATGAAAAGTCTATATAAACAATTTACACGGTCTATTTCAAAAAGACAACTGAAAAAACATTCATAATGAAATACAGATCAATTCCAAGAAATGAAAGGGTCACTATTATCCTATACTTTGCCTTTCTGTTTATTTTGATAGTTAAGCTCTAATGAAGAAGACATGCTGGCTTTTGGTGTGTGTCACCTCTGGCAGTGTTTGAATGGGGAGGAAAGAAGGATTTTTTCATCATTTTTGTTGCTGAATATGGACTGAGGAAAGAAAATGTCATAGATACTAAGATATTAAAGCCTCTCCTTCCCCAACAATTCACTTAGAGAATGYGGGGGCAGAAGGCCTTTGAGGATTCTTTGTCTCTATGGTAACTATGCTCAGTAAAAGCAAAGAAGACATAGAGCAAAAGAATATGAGAGATTGCCATACAAGCATTCCCTATGAAAGCCCAAGATTTAAGGCTGGGGAAGATTGTTTCCTATCACCTCTGTGATAAGGAAATTAAATTAAGAACAGCACTATTAGATAGAAGGCCACTTCCTTGGAAAGAAACTTGTTTGCATTTTTATATCATTTAWTTTTAAACCATTGCTGTCTTTTCAAGTATTTTTCTTGACTATGTTTTTAATTTAAAACAAAAATCTTCTCACCATAAATAACCTCTCCAAACAGAATTATTATAATTTATATCTAATGGCAAAGGTACAGCTGCCTTATGTAAAAATATTTTCATTAATTTGATCCCCGAGACCAAGTTTGAAACAAGCTAAATGCCAGGGAGGCAACATTTTTGTCATAATAAGGTTCAAATACCTGAACCAAAAATAATGAGGTTTGGGTTGTCTGATGTTTGGGCTGTCTCTTTTCACTAGTAATGTAAACCTTTCTTCTTTCGTTACTTCTCCCCTCTTTCCTGGGGAAAGTTTCTCCACTTCACTTAGACCTGGGTAATCTATTCAAAAGTTCTGTAAATATGCAATAATTGCTGCTGGATATATTTTCTTAAGGAGCAAAACCTTCTGGACAGAGGTGTTCTGTTGGACTTAAGTGCCTAGAGTAGCAAAAAAAAGCTGGAACACATGCTGGTCCATCATTTGCTAAATATGGCCCATCAGGAGAGATGTAACATGAATTTTAAGTGCATCTGAGATAAAGGGAATGGGAACCACTCTATTGAGTGGATTTGTTACCTTGTTCAATATTCTGTCTCAGATGATGCCAAATATTCAATTAAATCCCTTATTCTGCCTGTATATTTCCAAAGTGTTATGACCTACTCAGAACCAAGAGGTTTTTAAAGGGCTGGACTATAAGGTGATCTGTTGAAAGCCAGAGTCAGACAGACAGACATCCCTGTCTTCCATGTGTTACTGCTGTGACTAGGGCTGTGGTTCACAAGGCACTGCATGTGATTTCTGCAGTGACAGTGCCAGGGATAACACGTGCAACAAGCAGTTAGTGTAGTCTAGTTATTAATGTATCCTTTCCTTCTCTTAAAATCTGTGTTCCTAAGGGAGTCATCATTACGTATTGCATTAGAGCTGCCCAAATATAAGCAGGTTTTACCTGGCTAAATCTCTGTCTCATTTGGAATATATCGCTGCAGAATGCAACATAATTAATGGTACCATTYGCACAACATCTTTTAATGTACATAAAAAGGTATTTTCGTGTTCCTATTTAGAATTATGGCAAGAGGCAAAAATGTCATTGAGGAATAACGTATATAGAATGAATGTCCAGTTTAGTAAAATGCAAATGTTTGTAAACATTTTCAAGGGAAAACATATTTCTAATTCAAGATCAAACTATTTGAAATCTGCAAGGTGTTTCTGCTAATGATGTGCCCTTTTGCACTTTGATTTATGTTTAGACTAGTAATCAAACAAGAGGAAGGTTAGCCACAGAGGTGTCAGTCTAATAGCTGTGTTGTTCAAAACAGTAAAAAAAGGGGGGAGGAAATGCATCAAGTATTGGTTGTTATAAAAGATCACAAAAATACCTGTCAAAATGCTTATTTGTTAATAAAGTTTTTTAGTTCACCTTGGGTGCAGCATGTCAGACACTGCGAGGGCTAACTGCTACCAAAGGAACAGGGAGCTGGCAGCACAGTGTGGTAGTGGCCATCTGGCTAGGGCCTGACAGCCAGAGCCTGTCCCACCACTCCAGCCAGGAATAGGGCAGGGATGAGCTAGGGCCAGGCTGGGATGTCAGTCCATGGGTTGGCCCAGTTCTGCAGAGCCCTTGGCCAGACAGAGCTGTAGGCAGCTGAAGACTGGCTCTGCAGTGGCATTGCTRGAGCAGTGGCTGATGGCGCGGAGGGCTGACATGGTGTCCTGGGCTGTGGGCAGGTGGGGGGAGCCCCAGGGACTGGGTGGGGACAGCCAGGCTCAGGAGTGTCCTCAGGTCCCTGAGCCAGCATATGAATTGCTATAGAGAGCCCATCTTGCTTCAAATCTCAGTTAATCATGTATATAGTAGAGGTAAGTGGGAGTATTGAGAGAATTAGAAGTTTCAGCCTCAAAAGCAGCAGAATAAAATTATTAAAAGCACTTAAATATTTAGAAATTTAGTATATTTCTAAAGGGTTGCACATTGAGACACAGACCCTTAAGAAGATGTAGACATTGCAGTACCCAAAACTGCCATACTAACTTTAAAGTACCTGACTTCATATATGGACTAAAGGGTTGTAGAAATAGGCAAAACAAGTAGCAAACCAGCAAGGGGCCAACCTTAGTGAGCCATAAAGGAATGTCAAAAGAAGGCGTGTATTTGAAACCCTGCATCTCTTTAAATTTGGCTGATGACAAAAGAACAGGACTTCTAACTCTAGCTCTTTGGCAATTAAGTCCCTGGAGTCAGAGCAATGGCTCATTTTCTTCTAGGGACAGTAGTGGCACGGCCTTCTGATACAATAGCTTCATGGGTAGTTTAGCCATCCAAGTCAGAAAAACATTAGATATATTCCTTGTCCTGCAGGCACTCACTTTTTCAGACACTGAAAAAGTTCAGACACTGAGCATCCTAGCTGTTACTGGCACTTTGAGGTGATGCTTTAGTTGGTAGCATATTAGACAAAAATTAGGCAGCATCTCTACTCTGACCATTATGTTTAGATCTGTTTCCTGCCAGATCTTACTGGTACGCCTAATTACTAAAATCCAGCTACATTATACTTAGCATTTTTTACCTTTTAGCTCTGTTTTGGAAAATTAAATGTGTTATTTGTGAATTTCTTCAACAGTCCACAAGAGGAGATTGAGAGATACTTGGTTCTGGGAGGAAATGCATTTTCTTAATGAAGAAAATTGTAACAGGGAAATCTAACTCTTTATAAGCCAGAAAAGTTGTTTGAATTTTTCAGGTTGGGACAAACTCAAAATTAATATTACAGTACTGCAATTTGACATAGTGAGCATTGGCTTGCTTAATGCCAGGGAGTAATCAGAAAGCACTGGGGTTTTAATGTTTTGAGGTTTTGTATTTTTAAGAAAGTAGTCAAAGCTTTTTACATACAAGGCATTACATAAGACTTTCATTTTTAGTAATACCTCTCCTTTGTACACGTAGGAAGTTACATAAGGAAGAACAGTAACAATAGTCCTTTTTTATGTAAAAAATCAATAAAAGTTCATTGGAATAGGCTGACCATGTTACCTGTGTCAAAACCTGTTTTTGCTCTTTGAAACTCAAAACAAGACAGAAACAACAAGAGAAGGAGAAAATTCTAACAAAGTAGAAAACCACTCCATCCACTGATAACGCTTTTTCTTGCATCTTCATTTCTGGTGAGAGACAAACATAGCATATGCTCTTAGTCCCAGCAAACTTATAGTAATATCAGACCATTTAAGTCACTGCTCTCAACTGCTTTCCTGTCTATTAGCTGAAGTCATTGATATCAGACTTATTAAACAGAACAAAAAAGAAAAGTTATAAGAAAAAGAAGAAAATCAGAGTTGAAAATTATATGAGTGCAGGGAATGGGAACAGCAGCAACAACGCCATGTTGCTACTGCCAGTGACAAGGTGTTTATGGTGTCACTTGTGTATCTTCTAGCTGATATAGAACTTCATCTCAGGACTTTCAGGGCCTAACAATGTATGAATGGATACTAATTGCCACCCTAAGAACCTTTTTTAATGTGTCAATATCAAGTTTTTAATTCCATATCTCTTGTCAGTATCAAGTTTTTAATTCAATATCAGCTGTCAATATCAAGTTCTTAATTCCATCTGTCTTCTTCAGCAAGGAGTTGTGGTGGAAGAAACTAACCTTGTTATTTTGCTCACAGAGTATGACAACACATTTGGTATGGTTTTGTCATGTTTACAATGTGTATTACCTGTGACTTTCTTATTTATATTAATGCATCCTTTCAGTCTCTAACTTTTGCCTGCTTTCCATGAGACAGTGTTAGGAAACAGGCTTGGACTGATCTTAAACAACAGACACTACAAATTTCTGCACAATGTTTCTTAAGAGATTAAAGTATTCTCTCTCTCTTCATTATTAAACAAGTTATTGTATGCAGACATAACTTCATTACAGCCAGAGTTTCCTGTGAGGGTTTCCCAGTTCAAGTATTTGCAGAGGGAAATCATTATATGATTTTTTTTACTTTATTTTCAGTTATTTATTCATTCAAATTTGTATTACTATTATTATCTTCGTTTATTTCCTCCATGTCCTGAAGTGTATTGACAGACAGATAAGATTTACAGCCAGAGTTTATTCTTGTATAACTATGGATGACTTCTAGTCTCCAGAGAAATGGGTTACACTTTTGCATCTCATTGTTGGTATGTTATAGAATCACTCCACACATACATACCTCTGTCTTGCTTCATGGCACCAGTATTTGGGTTCTAGAGGTCATAGGTGTAACATGCCTGTATCTGAAAAAGTGTGTTTTTAGGATCCCTATAAGCATGTGTTACAGTCCGGTTATTAAAATTATTTAGGAATTTCTTTGCCCGAATTAAGGCGCAAACGAGACCATATGCCAGTGTCAATAGTATGGATTTTATTTGATAGTAAATATGAGAGAGAGAAAAAGGAAGAGAAAGAAACAGAAGAGAGGTGAAGGGACAGAGAGTGATGGAGACAGATTAAAGAAAATACACCACTCGTGGATCTCAATGATGTTCTGTTGATCCTCTCCATCTGATCTTCTTGGTGGTGAAGGTTCCCCAGGAAACACAAAAGATTAATATACGTTCAGGCTAGGTAGGAAAATCCAGGCACCTCCCCCAGGGGAGGCAAGATTGCCATTGTCTCTTACAACAGACTCTGGATCTGTTGCATCACTTTGCACCACGTACAGTCCTGTGGTGCAAGGCCTCAGCAATGAGTCTGGGGGGCAATTCGGGGGGTCTCTGGATTAGATTGCCCCCTCAGCTGCCTCTCACGTGAATGTCCCATGGTTGTGGCCTTCCCGGGGCTGGGGGTTCCACAGCCGGTTTGCATAAGGGAGGATGGGTTCACTGCCCCGAGCAGAGGTTATGACATAGCAAAACCTGCTCCCCCCCACCTCGGTTGGGAGGGAAATCTGTGCAAACCTGCTCTCAGCAAATGGGTCTGTGGGCTATTGTCTCCCCCACTCCCAGCTGGGGAAGATTGTCATCACAGCTGCTGGTTTTGGCTTTCATTCTTTTCCTTCAGCCTTGTTTACTTATCCCCAGATCTGAGATGATTGAAGAATAGGCTCCCTTTTATTTAATCTCAGCAATTCAACTCTCAGTCCAAAGTTTCAGTCAGGCATCTCTTAGGGAGGGGTGGGCTTCGGTGGCTTCTTTGTACAGTTTTGCTATAATAACAGTGTTTCAGGCATGAACTGTTCCAGTCTCTGACAGCATGTACCCAAGAAAGTGCAGAGAGAACAGCACACAAAGGCATGCTCCAGGAATATGGTAAACCTAGGCTGCTGCTGCTGCTTCCAGGGGCTTTGCCAAAAGTGTAAGAGGAGCTGCTCTTGCGAGTCCTGTGCATAACACAGTGTTTTTTAAATATGATGTGACTCCTCAGTTTTTTTGGGAGGGCCTTCAGCTTTCAACACCTGAACATTCTTCCTACACTGAGTAGGATAAATAGAGGCAATATCCATTTCTTCCAGGACAGGCTGTTACCCAAGTAATTTTAGCACACTGATCCATTTCACTGA
Source organism: Amblyornis subalaris (assembly GCA_018881555.1). Taxonomy (NCBI): domain Eukaryota; kingdom Metazoa; phylum Chordata; class Aves; order Passeriformes; family Ptilonorhynchidae; genus Amblyornis; species Amblyornis subalaris. Next base: position 18,439,008 of record JACAXG010000002.1, on the reverse strand, counting down.
GAAGAGTCAAAAAGCCTCAACACTAACTTATTCCAAATGAGATTTCTTAGTATTTGAAAAGAACTTTTAAAATTGAAGAAGTACAAATACTTGTTTCAATTACTGTTTTGTTTGAAGTTTTTAAAGTTATTATCAATGAGGGAAAAAACAGCTTTTCTTTGAAATTGCCACTGATTCTTTTATGATATTCAGTGTATATTTAGTGCAAATATAGCACATAATTTATGCCATTATCTGGTGTACACTCTAATTTTTTGTTACACATGTATTGTCAAATTGTTTCAGAATACATAACAGATAACCTCTTCAGTTATTTATAACAATGCACAAATGGAAAGATGCATTCATAACTCTTCAAAGCCTGGTTTAGTGGTTAAATCACACAAGCAAGGCTTGAAAGTCAGAAGAAATTAATTCCCTTTTTCAATTCTCTTGCAGCCTTCATTGTGAAATAGAAGTATTCCAGCTCTCTGAACAAACAGATGTAAATTTCAAGCTGTTAAACACCCACAGTTTCTGTTTCATATAGCTGGCAAGAGTATGTTTAGCATCTCTGCAAAAATTAAATGTTATGTATGCAGGAATCAAGACATTCCCATTACAGATAATTTTTAAAAGGTGGATCATAATCTCTCTGTACCTGTAGTAGAACCACAGAACCACTGAATAGTGCGGGTTGGAATGGAAGGTACCTTTAAAAGTCATCTAGTCTAACTGCCCTGCAATGAGCAGGGACATCTTCAACTAGATAGGTTGCTTAGGACCCATCCAACCTGACCTTGAATGTTTCCAAGGATGGGGCATTGTGCTGGTTTGAACGTGAACCAGCAGAGGAAATTAACCCCACACAAATGCCTCGAGAGAGATTTTAGGTCAGAATTACAATTTTAATAGAAAGGTTAAAGTAAATGCAGGAATACAGAAAATATGGGCTTAAACTGGCAGAGCCACAGTACAACCTGGCTGTGGTTGCAATGCTGTTGAAAGCAGTAGTCCTATAGAAAAGCCTGGTCCGCTGAGTGTCCAGTGGTGGTGGTCCCATCCTCTGGTTGTCCAGTGGTGGTGAAGGGTCTAGTCCTCTGGGTATCCCGTGGTCTGGTTGTCTGGAGTCCTCTGGGTATCCAGTGGTTGTTGTCCAGTGGTCTAGTTCTCCAATCCAGTGATTTCTCCCATCCCAAAGCCTGCTTTTATGTCATGTTTCCTTAACTTGTGCCTCCCTCAGGGGTGGGGATTTCCACAATGGAAGGGGATGTTCCTGACGTTCCATKGGTTGGTTCGGTAATGGGCTCAGATGAGCCTAGTCTCAGGGAGCAAACGGTTTCTGGCATTCTATTGGTTCATGCTTATCTGGTTCGGTAATGGGCCATTAACAGAGCTAATCCAGCATCCACTCAGGATGGGTGGTGCTTGTTGTCGGCTGGAATAGTTATCTCAGTTGAGATAAGGAGTACCACCCCACCTCACATGAGCACAGTCTCAGGGAGCAAATGACCCAGCTTATCGAGCCTAGTCTCAGGGAGCAAACRATGCAGTTTATCAAGGAAATATGTGGGCGGTGATAGAATACATCCTTTTTTGGTTAACCCAGGACAGGCATCTAAAACCTCTCTGGGCAACCTCTTCCAATGTTTTGCCACTCTCATTGGAAAAAAATTTTGTCTAAACCTACCTTTTTTAGTTTAAAATCACTACCCCTTGTCTTATCACAAAAGGCCCCACTAGAAAGTTCGTTCCCATCTTTCTTATAAGCTTCCTTTAAATACTGAAAGGCTGCTATAAGGTCTCCCTGGAGCCTTCTCCAGGCTGAACATCCCCAACTCCTTCAGCCTGTCTTCATAGGAGAGGTGCACCAGCCCTCTGATCATTTCTGTGGTCCTCCTCCAYGGGGGCCTGCTTATAAGAATAATAATGGCTGTCGGCCATGTCACTTTCCTAGGGGATGTGCTGGTTTGAATGTGAACCAGCAGRGGAAATTAACCCCACACAAATACAACGAGAGAGATTTAGGTCAAAATTAAAATTTTAATAGAAAGGTTAAAATAAATGCAGGAATACAGAAAACACGGGTTTAAACTGGCAGAGCCACGGTACAACCTGGCAGTGGTTGCAGTGCTGTTGAAAGCAGTAGTCCCTTAGAAAGGTCTGGTCCGCTGAGTATCCGGTGGTGGTAGTCCCATCCTCTGGTTGTCCAGTTGTCTGGTTCTCCAGTCATCTGGTTTTCCAGTGGTCTGGTTTTCCAGTGCCTTCTCCCATTCCAAAGCCTTCTTTTATGTCGTATTTCCTTAGCCAGTGTCTCCTCCAGGCGTTGGGATTTCTACAATGGAAAGGGATGTTCCCAACGTTCTATTGCTTGGTCCTTATCCAGCCTTACTGGTATCTCCCCAGGGGTAAGGATTTCCACAATGGAAGGGGATGTTTCTGGCATTCTATTGGTTCGTGCTTATCTGGTTCAGTAATGGGCCATTAACAGAGCTAATCCGCTCAGGATGCGTGGCCGGAATAGTTACCAGTTGAGATAAGGAGTACCACCCCACCTCATATAAGTGTAGTCTCAGGGAGCAAACAACGCAGGACAGGGGAACACCCCTTAATTCCTTTGAGGTATTTCACTGGTGTTTCTCCCGTGGCTCCTATTACCTCAAGAGTCCTTGGCTCAGCAAAGCTACAAGTGTGCTCCAATACAGCCAGCACGTCTCAGTGAAACAGGCATAGCATTCTTGCTAGCACCCTGTCTCTCTAACCTTGGCATGTCATCCCACAGATTGTCACAGGTGAGCCTGCTATTCCTGCCTGCCTTCAAGCCTAGTTTAAAGCTCTGTCAATGAGCCTCACTAGCTTGTGAGCAGACCCTCTTCCCTGTTTAAAAAGATGAATCCTATCTGACACCAGCAGGCTGGGTGCTGTGTAGGCCATTCCGTTATCAAAAATGCCAAAACTGTGGTGGTGACACCATCACTGAGCCATGTATTAATAGATTTGGTGCATCTGTTTCTTCCAGTGTTGCTGCCCACAATTGGAAGGAAAGAGGTATAAATAACCTGTGCTCCAGATTCCCTTATTAACGGTCCCAAGTCTCTTTTGATCACCCTTGGACTATGTGTTGCAGCTTCATCGCCACCCACATGGGTAGTCCAAGGCCTGTACCAGGCTACGAAGTGTCCTAGTGATGTCCTTAACCTTGGCTTAGGGAGGCAGCAGATTTCCCTAAGAGCGGCTCTCTCTGGTGTTCTGGACCCTCTGTTCCCCTCAGAGAGGAGTTGCCTACCACTATAATCCATCTTCTCTTCCTTGTGGAGGTGGTCGTGATATGGGGTTAGGGCTTTGCCCCTGGCAACATCTCTGGTATGGATGGACCTTCATCCACATCATCCATTGACTGGCCTTCCACACCCAGATCTTGAGCTGCAGTACATGACAGAGCCTGTCCCCTGGTAACACCAGTCTCTCTCAGAGTCCCTCATTCTCCTTAACTTTTGTGCTTCCTCTTGTAGCTCTGCTACCAGGCTGAGCAGACAATCCACCTGTTTGCACCTCACACAGCTGTTGTCAGGTTACCAGTGCCAGGCTCTGTCTGGGTTGCCACGTGCATTTTTCTTTCTCCTGTAAATCTTCTGTTTCTTCTGTGATTTTGCCATGTTGATCTTTATATATCTGTGTGCTATTGTTTGCATAAATGAAGGTTTAATTCATTAATATCAGTATAATGAGATCTTATGCTAAAGAGGAAAAACACCTAGTAGTATATATATTTCTAGTCTCGTAAGGAGAATATGTTCCACTTGAAAAAGAACAGATGCCTAACATGCAACCTGAACACTCCACAGCAGCTTCAGGAACTGAACCTGAACCAGGTCAGAATGTGAGGTTGTTTCTTTGCACCGTATGTTAGTTTTCCTACTCTTTAGTTTTTCCTACGCTGGCATGAGGCATGACTATATGGATAGCCTGTCAAAAGCTGTTCATCATTAAATCATACTTTTTAGATGAATGTATTCTATATTATATTTCAATGCAGAAATAGTCATATTTATTTTGAGTTTAAATAACCATATGCAAATATAGTTAAGCAATTTGACCTTGTTTATTTTCCTGGAGAAGCATCAGTATATACAGTATCAACATAATTAAATTGGGAGTTTACAAAGTGTCTTTGTAAACTACTAATATAATAATTCATAATTATGGGGAGGAAGAAGCATTAAAAAAATATGCCACCATATTTGAGCAAAATAAAAACAGTCCTAAAGTGTAATGATTGTTTTTAAATGTAAAACATTTTAGGGGAGCATTGCCTATTTTACATGATTTGATTTGCAGAAGTCATGCAACCTGAGTTTGCAAAGGATGGTTTTCCAGATACACAAGAAATGAAAACAGTTAAAGAGAAGATTGACCTTTTCATGCATGGTTGGCAAACAGTGGAATCAGAAATCAAGAAGTCTTCTCAAGTTCAGGTTGTTGTTTTAGAGATTGCTGAGCAAACACCAGAAAGTCTGCTTAATCAAACGGTGCTGGTTATGGAAAGTAAGTAATACTGCTTATGTGATTGGCATTTAAACTATCAAGAGGGATTTGGGGCATTTTGGATAGCTTACGTGATCAGTATATTGGGGGGTAGGTTATACACAGTTTGATATTACTAATATGAACAGGGTCACACTGTGTTCTGTGAGTCAGCTGGAAAGCACAATAGCAGCCTTTAAGACATATGAAGAGTGGGAAATATATATATTTGAAATATATGTATATATGGCTATGCAACTATATACATAATAGCTCCCTAAATATTCTGAAAGCACATTTCTGCAGTTACTTGTTTTATCTGTGCATGTCAGGATACTGGATTTGACAAATGGACAGATAATGAAGGTTCACTAACGTACAATATTTATTGGGTTAATGAGACTTTAAGGGTGTGCAATAATCTAACCTATTAGATTAATATCTAACCTATTAGACTGTGTTTCAAAACTGAATTTTACATTGATTTTTTTAAATTGATATTTCTTTGGCAAATTACATTTCTTCACTTGTTTGCTCTCATAGAATTTTGAGCACTGGATAAATATTAGTACTACATTTTTCCTATCGTTACTACAATGCAAGTGTTTTATTAACCAAAACATCTATTGTGGTGGCTCTATAATAAAATAAAATTAGAGTGATGATTCTTCCCAAAAAATAACAGAAAAAGAACCTGTTGCAAACAGTAATGGCGCTATCTGCATGTGTTTGTATAATACTTTTGTAATACAAGTTCCTATTGAAAATACCAATTTACTTCAGCCATAAACAACCAGTAGAATTTCCATTTTTGGAGGAGACAGTATACTAATTACTACATCTGGGGAGAACATTTTGTTCTATGAGTTGAAGAAATGCAATATACAGTTGGCATTATTTTCTTTCATGTATGTGCTTACTTTTATGGAGAATATATTCTGGTATAGTCAAACAAAAAATATTGAAACAGAAAAAAACCTTCTAACATTTTCAGAACCTTTTAAATATCATGGTTGGGAATTATCTGGTGAAGACTTAGAGGAGGAAGCACAAGATCTGGCTGCTGAAGAGGAAAATGAGGAAAATGAAGAAGTTGAAGAAGAGGAAGAGGAAGGTGAAGAAGAGGAAGAAGTAAGCATGCCAGYTTTATCTATTTATGCTTTTATTGTAACTCCTTTATTTTCCGTTTGAACATAATGTCAGAGAAGTCAGATTTTGGACCTGATTTTGTTTGATCCAGTTGAAGCCTTTTTACAGAATAAATATGAGCATATGCTTCAAGAACACTTTCAGTATATTTTTGTGTTTTGGCCAATAGCAGTTCCACTACTCAAATACCCCTATGCTAATAAAGATAATGACTGTAACTAGTTTTGCCAGATGGAAAAGAGGGGTTTTATTAAAGAAACAAATGTGAACTTTGATTTCTGTCAGCTAACAATGGTTCTGTGAGCCATCATGTAAACATCAGAAGATGCAGAGTCCTAATGGGAAATCCCCTGGTCCATCTCAGCTATTGATAATTTTTACATACCCACTTTAATGAAATTAGAGGTCTACCTTTGCCTTTCTATTTTCATCCTATGTTGGAAAATTCCCAACCCCAAATTTAACAGTACAGAATATCCATAGATACTGTATGATATCCATTCAATACTGTACTAGAGCAGTATTGAATAGATTTTTTAGAAATTAACTTTACTGGGTAAGTAATCTGACTTCATAACACCAGCTCTCATTGTCTTTTCTGAAGAGGTCTACATTTAAAGAGAAAATCAGTTTCAAGAACACAGTAGGAAAAGATTTTACCATAGATACTTCTACCCGAATTTTGGTCTTCAGTGGCGGACTATGATATTCATGATATTTCAAATTTAATTATTTTCTCAGTAATTCTCTTGGACAGTTTGTTTTCTGACTCAGAACCTAAAAAGTGTGTATTTTCATAGACTTTATTTTCAGCGTACAAACTGTTTTGTGAATACCATCCTCATTCAATCMTCAGTTAATGTATTTGGCATTATTTAATCTGATCCATTTAATCTAAGTAAACTACTGAATTCTAAGAGTTTTTTTACATTTTCATATTTTCAGGATGAAGAAACAACTAAGCAAAAGAAAAGGCACATGGGAGACACAAACCACTTTTGTCCAGTCAGTCTGAAAGAGGACTTTGTCCTCTACCCTGGACTCCAGGAACATGCAGCTAAATATAAAGAAAAGATTTATTACTTTTCAACTTCTGAGTACAGAGATAAATTTTTGAAGAACCCAGAAGAGTATGTGGCTCACAATGAACCAATACAAGTGAGAATCTTAACAACTATTTAAAGCAGATAATAGCAGATTAAAATCACTATTTTCCATTCCCATTTAGATTTTTTTATGATTACTGATTTTTTATCTAGGTAACAATATATTAGGCAAGTCCTGGAAGCAAATAAAACACATAGCTTCTCTAGTGACGTTTTAATGTAAACTCAAATTAACACATTTAATTACTGATGCAAAAACAGCAGAAAAGAGAGGAAGATTATAAAGGCTTACAATAATCTTAAAATGTGTTTAACAAAGGACACATATTGGGGGTTTGTGGGATTTTTTTAAGTGGAAAGAGGGTAAAAGAACAGAAGATTTACCAGAATCGTCTGATGACGTTTCATTTTTACCTACTGACATCAGCTGCCATAGTAGGTTTGTTCAGTGTTTCCAGAGAGCAGGTAGCCTAGCTGGAAGAGCAGTAGGAAGTCTGGAAAAATTAAAATACAAAATTATGTGACTGTTTTTGATGGAATTTTTATAATGATATTTTGGAAGTTAAGAACAGTAGGGGGTGCACTGTACACTCCAAAATGTTACAGAATATTCTATTTTTTTCCTATAGGCTCCGCCTTTACGGGTGTGTTTACTTGGGACTCATGGAGCAGGTAAAAGTACTTGTGCACGACAGATAGCAGACAAATTAGGTATTTTCCATATTCAGTTTGAAGAATATCTACAGGAATTGATTTTACCCAAAACTAAAAAGAAAGTTGGGCCCCCTTCTGATGAAAATCATGAAGAAGATGACTATAAAATGCCAGAGGAACTGGAAGACTTCTCTCAGACTATGACTAAAACTAAACCAGAAAAAAGCAAACCGGTAATAATAATCTTTTTTCCATCCATACACAAAATAACCATTTTTGGGCCAGAATAGGAATTTCCTGTAGAATTGTAAAAATTTTAAAATTGTGTTAAATTATTTACTTGATGATATTTGGAAATAATAGTTCTTGACAACGTTTTCTTATAAATACCACAAACTTTGTTCAAAACATTTTCAAGATTCATATACAGGTTTTTTTCTAAATAGTAGAGATAGATGCTAAATGGCCACTGGAAGATCAAGTGAGGGAAAAAAACGATCAAGGTCAGAATAATAATGGGAAGTTATGGTTTCCTTTAGTTGTTTATAATATGCAAGTTCAGTCAAATGTGTGTGTTCCAATTGCACAGGACTTTAAAAATACTCACGAGCTGTGCTTTTTGCACTCTCTTGGGTCAAAATGATAGAATGCCTCTAGCGGCCCTTCAGTCTCATCATCCCTCATAAAATATCAGGAATATTTCAGCATTACTAACAGGCTAAGCTAGTATTTTTTTAATGCAGTAGGTTTCATAATCTGAATTGTAGTCTTGTCTTTGCCTATTGACAGCAGAGTTTCAAACCAGAAAAATAAAACAACTCTCAGGTAGCATAAAATATGCCTCGTAGCTAAAAACTGTTTCAAATAGCTAGACATTCATGATACTGGCAGAATAAGTAATGAATTATAATTTTCAGAAAATTAGTTCTTAATCAGATTGACTACTGGCTTAAAATCCTTACAAGTACACATTCTAAATCCTATCTCTTACAGGGTGCAATTTCCTTGAAGAACAAACATKTACATAAATGTTTTTCARGGGAGAGTGTTTTCTTTTATTAGGCAGTGATATGTTGGGAGGAAAAAAAAATCCACAAGGTTTTAATGCAAATGAATTCTTTAGACAGCAATGGATATGATAAAAGCCATCATTGTGTGGAGAAGTCTCAGCACAGGTACACAGCATATGAAACTTTCAAAAAATGTGTAGCATGAAGAAACTGAAAATCTACCTCTCACAAGAGAAATAAGGATTTATCCAGCTCTCAAAGGTTCAGGAAGAAATAAGTTTGTGCGTCACATTTTAAGAGCTTTTCTCTGGTGTGTGCTCCTGATGCCTGCCAAGTTCCCTCAAGTTACTAGTCATCAAAGATCTTCAAACACTTCCTACTACAGGATGTGAGGAAGCAGACTACAGAGGAGGAGGCATACATAAACAACACCCAGGCACAGTATTAGGAAGATGAGCACTCAATGGAAGTGGAAACTAGTGAGGGATTTGAAGGGTTGCAAGAAGAATTCATGCAGCAGTAAAAGAAAGATCTAGAAAATATGAGTCTGCCACTGACACTGAAAAGGCTGAGATGCTCAATGTCCTCTTTACCATGGTCTTTGCAAGTACAGTCTAATCTGTGGCCTAGAAGGGCTCTGTGTCTAATAGGAAATCATGGCTAAAAWGTGGTACTACTCTGAATAGGATCAAATTTGGGATCATTTATTTAAACTGGACATATACAAGTCAAAGGGGTGCACTTGCAAGTGCTGATGAAGCTGCCAAAGGTGCATTCAAGGCCACTCTATTGTCTTGAAAAGTGAAGCAGGTCCTTCATAACTGGAAAGTAGTGTTCTGATGAAATAATACAAGAGCAGGTAATATTGGAAGCAAATGCTTCAACACAGATGGAGATCTGTGTACAGATCAAAATTATGCATGTCAGAACAAAAATTCAGGTGTTCATCAAAATCAAAGAGGAGGTTTTTCAGTTTACAACTTGGTCATCACAGCCAAAAATACAGCAAGTGTTCCTGGCACTGATGGTTATGGCTGGATCTCACTCAATTTTATTTTTTTGGCATCAATACATTTCTTACACCAAGGCATTTCTGTTAATATTTTTTCCTTGCCATCTTTTTATCTGCTGGTAAACAATCTTCTACATCAGTATTTTTTTTCTCATATTTCTTGTAAAGTGCTTTATCTGATAGCATGACCTAAGCATAGCTCATACAATTTCAGTTCAGTTTAGAAACCCATTCATTGGTTCATGCACAAAACTAGAGGATAATTTCCAAGGTTGTAGACTCCCCAAGCATTTTTCTGAATATGACTACCACTGGACTGTCTGACTATCCTGTTTTTCACTGACCCACCACCTCTCTAAAATTTCATTGAATTCCATTTGTATAATTCTTTTTCACTTTGGCACAAGACACTAGAAATGTGTCTGTCAAAGCTTAAGATAAAGGTCACCTATAATGTTCAGAGCAAAACCACTAAAGGCAAATCAGTTCAGCAGAAAGATACTATTGTGGTTGTTTTAGTGTCAGCCAAGCCTTCACAGCATTGACAGGTCTGGGGGCAACCTTGTCCTTCAAATCACAGCTCTGTGGGGTGTTCTCTTTTCTGTACCTGGAATATACACCTTGTGCTTATTTTCTTTTGTCAGATACAAATGCCATTCCTACCTTTCATTGGCAGTGGTAATGTCAGTGATACATTTTTATGTGTTTTACTGTTTTCTCCCACTTCACACATTTCTTTCAAGATGCCTCTGTTTTACAAATCTGGCTACCACTTTGTCTTCTTAGGTGCTTTCTGTCATGCAAACATCTTTTAATATATGCACTGTGTCAGGCACTAGAGACAATATTACTCAAACACACTACATTAGACTTGCAACTTCCAGCTTATTCTCAAGTTCTTTTGGCTACATTATCAGAATAGATGTCAGGCATACGAATTCTTATTCAGATATGGCCTTTTGATACCAGACGTGTTTTGATTCAGACATGTTTTGATATCATGACTTATGTAAACTAATCCAGAACCACCAATGTATACTCTCTTTTCATTATTTTTTACCACAGTCTGTGTCAGGAAGCCATTCTATGAGAAGTGTATCCTCAACCATACTGTCTGGTATCTGTTCCGGTGCCGATACAAAATAACCTTACATATCCTTCTTTAATATATTTTTTTGGATTTCATCCAAATATAATAGTTGCTTTTAAAAAGTGAAAAAACATTCTGATGTAATGCAGGTAGTCTTCCAGCATGGGAACATATATATAGCCAAGTGGAAAACTTGTAGGCAATCAGGAGAAACCATGTTCATTTCAGTTTCTATTCCTCTGAATTGAGCATATGTATGATTAAATGCTTAACAGTTGTGCTTGATTTTAGGTTTCATTAAAACTCATACAGCAGCAATTGCCCTAATTTTAGGGAATTACTTAAAATGTGTAACATGGTATGAGGCAATGTGGCAAATGCGTTTGTTTCTGCTGGTTTAAGTCAAATGAAGACAGTACTTTACTTAGCCAAAAAACAATAAATGTGTCAAGTAGATCTTTCTTTCTGTTTTTGTTTGTTTATTTGGTTGATTTGGTGGATTTTTGTTTCTTTTTAAATTTTTGCTGGATTTTCTTTACATTAAGGAAGTGGAATTAACTGATGAGGAAAAGGCAATCAAAGCAAATCTAATGGATAATACAGAACTGCCTCCAGAAATCCTTGATAACATTGTTCTTGACTGGTGGAAGAAGGACCCATTCCGGTAACTGTGATTAGATTCTCTCTTTCTTTAATTAATCTTAGGAAGTATATAATCCATCGTGTCCACAATTGTAAATAACTATTGCAGAGGTCATTTCAATGCTCTTGTACTTTTCATGAGTTAGGACCTACCTGTCCTGGTTTTGTTGTACTATTTTGATTGATGTTTTGACAGTAATATCCTGTCTCATATGCTGCACACAGGACTGGACAAAAGTACTTAGCACACTTGAATTGGATTAAGTCTCCTAAATAGCTGGGTAGTTTTCATGGGCTTACAGGATAAATATGTAAACAAACCTTTTTTATTTTTATGTAATTTTTGTTCTGACCACAGACAGGGGACAATGCTTCTTTACACAGTGTAAAATACAGGAAAATCAGTTTTAGGAAAAGAAGAATGCACCACGACAAAAAATCACCCAGCATTACACATAATGTTGTAATATTATATTGTATTATATCACATTACAATACATTACACTACTAAACTCTACTATGTTGTACTCTTCTTTCCCACAGCATCCAGGGCTACCTGTTCGTCCCTCCACTCCCACTACTTGTAGTTTCCTTGGTTTACTGCAATTTTACAATGTGTCCTATTAAGGTCTAAAGTAATAAAAATAAATATTAACTTCTTATCAACACAACATTCAGCCTTACATAACTACTCATCTAATTTGAAATTGTAAGAGCTCCAACAAGCCATAGTTCTTTCCAGGTATAGCTGACTTCTTTTTAACATCTGCAGGAAGAGAAGTGTAAGTCATGCTGAGGGCAAATTTCTCATCCTATACCAGAGAAGAAACATAAATCTTCATACACAAGCTTTCTTTGGCAGTTGTTACCAGAAAAGTTTTTGGGGCACCTTCTATTTTTTGAGACCAGTGCTTAAGAAGTATTGTTTTTASAGTCACACAAGCAAGTCTGAGGACACAATTTATTTTGGTTTTTTTAAGTTCTTTTAAAATATTTAAGCATTGCACATTAACACCTCAAAAGAAATTAATTTGTAAGTACACTCATTAAAATACATAGCGAAATGCCAGTTTTACATTGTCAAAAGATAAGAGCTGAAAGTATTTTTTTAATGTTACTCCTAACATATGCATTTGATATGGGAGTTTTGGGGGGGTTTTTTCAAAATAATTACATGTTTGCTGTGTTGCATTTTAAACAGCACTGTGTAGTGATAGATATCTTATTTTCCAACTAGGTCTACAGGCTTTATACTGGATGGTTTCCCTCGTACTTTAGATGAAGCCAAATATTTGTCAGAACGAGGACTCTGTCCTGATGTTGCAGTTTATATTCAAGTAGAAGAAAGTGACATTCTTGACCGTCTTTTTCCTCCACGTCTGAATAAATGGAAAGACAGACAGCGTAAAAAAAAGGAATATAAAAAGAAACTGAAGGACCTAAAAGCAAAAATAAGGGTATGTTTTCAAACTTACGTCTGTTCTTTTGTCGCTTCAACAGCATAGGTCTGAACACAGATTCTGAAACCCCCAAAGCTGCGAGGAGTACACAGAGTAACAGATATTAGACCCAGGAGACACAGTCTTACACATTCACAGCATTCCTAGGCTTAGCATAGGAACCAAAAATAATTTAGGGCTCCTTTCCTCTTCTATGCAATTAATTTATGCAGGAGTTTGGGCATCTTGCAGCCCAAGAAAAGTAGCTGTGCTGCCAGACAAATGGCAGTCTGACAGATCTGGAAAGTCCTGGAAAAAAGGCAACTAGATGGAAGGAATGAATATGGTGATAAAAAAATCAAATACACAGCTCATGCACTGTAATGTTGTTGCACCCCAGATTCCCTGAGCATGTGCTGTTGAGTTGATCAGCATCTCCCATAGGCTGACTTCATGAGTACTGTTTGGCATGTGTGTCCGTATTCCMAACTATGATACTCTGCACAGAAATGTAGTAACTCTAAGCCACATTCTCAGTGCTGTTGCAGCTCCACAGTCTCCCATTCAAATGAAGCTGGGCTTACTATTGAACAGGTTACAAACTGTTTGAAGCAGCCTGAAGCCTCTATGCAGACATTTACAATTGGCACATGTAATATATTCAAGGTCCCTAACTTTTCTATAAAAGTGAGATAAAATACTTCACATGTAATATCAAAAAAGGTCTGAGCATAAGTTACTACAGAACAGCTGACACACAGGAAGTTAGGACAATGGAATTTGGGACAAGACTCATACAATACCATTAACATCCCAGAACAGTCAAAGGGAACAGCACACATTTACTACCATACTCAGTCACTCCTTTGCCAAATGGCAGACACCACCTATAAATTTAGAAACTCTCTAGATAACCAGTAAAACTATTACTGTATTTTCAGTGTGATAAGAATCACAGTCTTTCTTTTTCCTCTGATCTCAATCTCAGAAGTTGCCAAATTAATTTTACTAAAATATACTTACATGTTTGCCTAGTAGAGAGGTATATCTGCTCTGCAACATTTCAAACTGTAGGTAGTATTTTTTAACATTAGAATGAACTGGAAACAGAATTTTAAGGTGGAAAGAACAGTGTTGATTATAGGTTACATTACCAATTTTCAGAGGGGAACTTTTATTAGGAAGTACCAGTCTTCTTACATCTTTTTTTCACTAACAGAATGAGAAGATTGCCAGAAGAAGGGAAGAACTTTTAGCAGAACGAAAACAAAAGAAGCAGGAGGTAAGAAAACAACCTAATAAGAAAGATTTTATATACAAGTGTTTAAATTCATACCATAGAAATTTCTAGAGCTTTTAGTCACAGACTTGGGATTATGTAGGATAATGTAGAATAGTAAAATTATGATAGACTGTGAGAAACTTCTACTTTCAAAAATAATTTTATGTGATGTTTGAATTGCTGTAGAAACTCTTGATTCATGAACACTAAAAACAATTTAAAAAGAATTCTCAATATGTGCTCCAATTTAGCAAAATACTTATGAATGTGTTTAATGTATCTAATTTGTAAGCATGAGAGTAGCCCCACTAATGGAAATTAGGCATGTGCCCTTAAGTATCCTGTCAAATTCATGGTTAATCCAGAATAGGACTGTACTAGGATTTCTAATTCAAAATCAATTACATAATATATTTATAAATGCATCCATGTACTTCTTGACTGCTCATGATATTCTGTCAGCTACACTTTCATCAATCATGCTTCTTTATAACAAAATACATACATATAACATATATATAACAAAATATAACTGCAATACCATGTATGAAAAAAATACTCCTCTTGTCAAAACTGCAGTGTAGCTCTTCAGGTTTTTTAGGTACTGTTGGAACTGGTACAATGCTTCACTGTATGCACTATGCAATACTGCTGTATTTTCTTCTGAAATAAGATTCTAGAATTTACTAGATTTTTGCTTATGATAAAGGATACCCCAAAATGAGGTTTTGTTGAATTAATGGGTTTCCTAATTAAAAAAGAGACAAGAATACCATATGTTCCTTCAAAACATCTGTGTCATAGACATGAAACAACAAAATGTCTTTATAGGCTTTAGCAAAGCTAAGCTTTATAGGCTTTGTCTTTATAGGCTTTAGCAAATAAGGAGAATGATGAAGCTACTGAGGAGGAGGAGGAGGAGAATGAAAAGGAAGATATTGAAGCTATACTTGAAGAAGAGTTTTTAGAAGAAGAAGAAGAAGAGGAAGAAACAGGAGAAGGAGAAGAAGAAGAAGAGGTTGTTGAGCGCATACAAAATGAAATTCTAGAAAAGTTTGATTCAGAAGTAGAGATACTACAAAGTGTACAGGTACTGATACCAGTACTTATTTTGTTAAATTATATAATCACATAAAGCAAAAAAGAATTTCCATATTTATTTGTCACATTTAAAAATTATAGTGCTTAAACAACTATGCTGCTGTACACATGATCTAAGTATGTCAACAAGATAAAGACTGTACTGAGAAGGTATAGACTTTAAAGAGTATATAATTTATATGACTAATATAGTAGAGAAAAAAAAAAGGAAACTTTTGGGTAGACCTATCCAGTCTTGATGTCATTTCTTTTTTGACAGGTCAGTTGATACAGGCAGCCAAACTAGAGTTATGAATATATGAACAATATTTCAAAATAATTTTGAGGCAAAATTCCTACTAGACAGCTCTATTTTTAAATACAGTTCCTAGTAACATAATTTTCTTGAAATCAATGTAATTGCCTATGGCGAGGTAACTTCATCTAACCTAAGATATCTGCAATGCTGATGCCACATCTGAGGTAGTAGGTAGATTGGTGACATTTGTTTAGTATCTACTAAGTATCTCACTTCAGAAAGAAACTAATCATGATTTAGAAGAAGCTCTATCCACTGACCAGATAGAGGTTTTATAAAACCAGATAATAATATAATATTGTAATAGTGTGACACTTAATACAGACTGGGTAGTTTAAACTTCAGTGGGCAGGAAGACCAATTCTCATCTCAAATCAAATTTTGCTGATTTATGGTGACTGAGAACAAGCTCAAGAAGTCCTTGATAGTTCACAGAAAATTCTGCCATCAGTCTTTATTAAAAATCTGATTGCTTTTATGATTCTAATATTTCATTGTGTTTTCATAACCAGGAAGAACTTGAGAAGTTATTAATACCACCAATTGAGATCAATGGAGGACGGAAGCCTCGTGTCGTGTGCTACCAAATATACAGCAAGCTGAAATCTCTAGTGGAAAACCGCAGAAGCATTTTTGAGAAATGTTACCCAATAAGTTTGCCACTTGCACAGAAGATGCTAGTTTTCTCATATAAATTTCTAAGTTCTTTTGGTCATTGGGATCCAGTCAAGGTAATGTTCTTAAATGGCTGAAGAATGTTTTCAAGAGGTGACASTTTTAAAAAATGTATTTCACATTAAAAATATGTTATCAGGTGGTGGCAACTAATACCAGAAATATTTAATGAAAACTACATTACTGAATCAAAATGACACCACTGAATATACACAAAATATAGCAAGCATTGATAATAAAAGGTCTTGGTCTTTTGAGTGTTGCAACTAATTTGAGGCTCAGAGGCATTTAGTAAAATTTGTTACACTATCACTGGGGACACAATTAAAGGTGGCATTGAATCAGAAAGAAATGCCTGACTCTTAATGATACACAAAACACAGGACAACAGAGAAGGTCTTAAAGACTTCCAGAACAAACTGAAAGGATTTGGAGTATGAATTTGTAAGAAGCCACACACAGAAGTGACCACCAAACCTAGTAGTGGCAAAAAATGTTAGATGTATGTAATTAATCAGCAATAATTCTTTCCTGTCAAAATTTACAAATTCTGGAGAGCAACAAATCTATTTTCATGGTATTTTACTAGAGATCTGGAAAGCTGAGGTCAGAAAGTACTCATGTCTATCCCCAAAAGTGGGCTGATACAACCTTACAGGTAGGAAGTGAAGTGTTCACAGGTAATGCTAGAAATAAAAGCAGGTTGGATTGCAAGTAAACAAAAAGGAAGATTCATTTTAAAAAAAGCCCAGTGAACAACATACAGAAAGCAGGAAGGCCCTGAAAGAAACATACTTTAGCCTTAATTTTACTATGCCAATTAATCAAACAACTTTTATTCCCTTTTGTATAGTCATCATGTTGGGTCTTCACCTGTTCCAGATCACATTTGTCTTTCTTTAATCTTAGGATCAGAATCTTCATTCTTTTTCATGGCTGCATCAATTGGCATCTAATAATCTATGGACATAGTAAGAGAAGTAGATATTTCTTCTCTTCTGTCATTTCCAACTACTGAACTACAGTTTATGTGTTTAGTTGTAATTAGTCTCTACACTCTAGTCCTTGCACTTTGTTCTATCAGATTTCATAACATTTTTGTATTCCATTTCTCTGAATCATTCATTTATTCTATACAGTGTTTTTTACCAACCAAAAAGTACAATTCAGTTGGAAGAACGAACTCATAGGAAGCTATTAGATAAAATAAGAGTGGTGTGCTGAAAGTGAAAATGTACAAGCTGATAAAAATGAAAGGGAAATAGGATAATTTTGAGGGCATTTTAGGATAATAATAGAAATTATAACATCGATTACAGACTGGAAGTTTTGGCATAGAAAGGCAGATTGAGTACATGTCAGTTACTTTTAGATTAAATTTGGGGGAGGGGAAGTAGTTATGCAACTGATTAGATAGGCGGAGAATAAAAATTATGAGCTGAGGGAGGAATGGAAGCAGATATGCAGTAGAACAGACTCATGAAATCTCATAAATTGAGGGCAAGCACCCTGAAATTACTTGATGCAGGAATAGGAACCTAAGGATATGAGAAGAGTCTGGCAAGACAATGCCACACAGTAGAACAATTCCATCTCTAGCTGTAATAACCAGACTAACCTTACTGACTCCCTCAAAAAATAGTAATAGATTTGTGAGGTATGATTTTCCTTCACAAGAAGCTGAGTTGGCTCTTCCCCATTATTTGGTATGTGTATGCATGTAACTACTGGGGTTTTTTCCTTAATATATTTCAATTTGCTCAATACAGAGTCAGATTTACTGGACTATGTTTGCCAGGTTCCACCCTGGAGGAAAAAAACTTTAAAAAATGGTCACTTTCTCCACCCTCATTTTTGTTGGAGGAAAGCCAGCGTTACACATTACTCAGTAAGAATTTCACTTCTGAGTCCCTTTAGAACAGTAAGGTGAATGCCATGTGGTCTGGACAATTTTTTGTACATATGTCGACATTTTGTTTTAAAACATCTTTTATTGACACTTTAAGGCAGTTCTTCCAAGAAGGACTGCAACAGGGACATGACTAAGTTCTTCCATAGAGAAGAGTGGTGCAAGGAATTAATCTAGCATTACTCCGGTGACTATTTCTGCCAAGTGCTTCTCTTACTTGTCAATGATCCATCAACACTCACTGCAGACTTTTTAGTGGGCTATCTGATGTGTTTGAAAAGATTTCATCAGCAGGGCATGTATTTTTCCAAAAACGTTTTTGGCTTACCTTGTTGTTTCCGCTTGGCTGTAATGTATGTATTGATATTCTTTTACATTTTCTTCATTTGTACATGACTTCTGCTGAATACAATATTCTCAGTGTATCTTCTACTGTCAGGCAGCTAGGTGGGTTTAATTCACTGAGGAATAAAATTATTCTCTTTATTATTTTAAAATTCAAAAACGTATTATGTTAATCCTCTCTAACTGCACTATCTTGACGGACATAAAGTGTTACGGTACCACCTACTGGAAATAGTGAGTATTCTTTCTGTCTTCAATGTTTCTTTCATCTTTTTGTATAAGAAGTGTACGTATGGAAGTTTCTCAGACTTGGAAAAAATATTATGTCCATACCTATGATTTTTAGAATGCTTTGATGGTTTGTCTCATATGGTTGGTGCTCCTCTACCTGTCTATAAAGCCACTTCTCTGGGATGGAGGAAGAAAAGGCTTTGTCGAACCTAATCAACTGCTTCCCATTTTGTATGTGCTACAGCTAAGCAAAGGAGATGTGATCAAGCCACAACAAAGCCGTGGAAATGCAGTCTTTCCAGTAATCTATCGACAATATATTTATTTCTTTTCAAGTAAAGAAAATAAAGAAACATTTATGACAAATCCCATAAAATATATTTGTCAGCCAAAGCCTAAACCATCTGTGCCAGTAAAGATTGCAATTGTGGGACCTCCAAAATCTGGAAAGACTACAGGTATGAGCCAGTTATCTATAAAGCAAAACATTATTTAATGACTGAAGTGGTATCTGTCATTACTGTTACTAAAAATCATAAACTATTAATATTGTTGGTCTTCCTGCTTTTCTTGCTGGGCATAGATTCTCATAGTTATATTTTCTAGTGTCTCATTTGACAGTCTGATAATTACGCATTGTCCATCTGAATTTTATCCCATGCTCTTAAGACATTAGTGACCTGGACTTCCACTTAGAAAAACTGGACTTACAGTATTTATACCCCTTGTATTATTTATTATTATTTTCTAATTGTTTCTTATTTCTTTCATTCAGTATGATCTAATGTAAAACTGAGAAATAGTCCTAGGATCAAGGACTAGGGCCACAAACTCCCCATTCCCCAGTCTGTTTCCAAATTTCTAGATTTAAAAAACCCCAAGATTTCCATCCTTGTCCCCTCCCCTTCCTCCTCCATGACTGTCAATCCACATGTCTCTGCGTTTTACTGGAGGAGGAGAACATTCATCTTAAACCATAGTTTAATGATTAGAATAGGATGTTAGAAATAGAGACAGATTCAAATTATCTCATATTTAGGAAGAAATTTTAACCATATTTCCCATTTTCTGGATAAATGATCTGACTGATGGGCTGCTCTGTAAAAAGGGCAGCAGTGGAAGCATATTTTCTAAGACACTATGTAATAAAATTGACTATACCTGCTGAGGTTTGTGCTCAATTGAACAGTGTCAGTGCACTGGTCATGCTGTGTACATATGCCAGGTTGTGATGTTGCTTACCTTAAAAATTGTGACTTGAAATCAAAATGTTTTGCAGTTGCCCAGAGACTTGCAAGTGTTTATGGGTTCCTGCGCCTATCCTTGGGAGATGCCGTCCGGTTTGTGATAAACAACCAGCCAGAGAGTGAGTTGGCACTGAAGGTAAAGTCACACCTTCTCCAAGGACTGACCGTACCTGATGAATTGGCCACCCAGGCTCTAGATGTGGCTCTGCTAAATCACATGGATAATGCCACTGGGTAAGAGTCTCTTGGGGTTTTGAGGTTTCTTCAAGACATGGCCAGTCCCTTCATAGCCATGGATTCCCATGTTATCGCTGTAAAACAATTTCACTAGAACACATCAGCGGTTTCTGCATTAAGAAAATAACCTGTACAAAATGAGAGTTTTCACAATTGTTCTGGGAAATGAGACTGAAGTATAATTTTCTGCAATTTCCATGTAACTATATTCCAGTAAATCCAAGTAATATACTTTATGATAGTTGCCTTTTTTCAGTCAATAAGCCAATATTTTCTATTATCCTGTGAGAACTACCATTTGGTCTCTTATACCAACTCCAGAACCAACTTGGACACACCTGATTCTCTTTGATCATGCAGACTGGTTCAGTAGTCAAGTATTTTTCTGGTCTTGCTAACAACAGAAGTTATTAAGGAGGAACTAAAACCAGTGAGTCTTTCCACCTCATTCATATGTGATCCTAGGCTCTTTCTCCACCACTGAAACACCTTTCAAACTGGGCAGACTTAGAAAGCTTTATGATCATTATATTCAACTCCTCTCCTCAAAAGGAGAATTGTTACAGAGAAAGGCAGTTTTGCAATAATCCCTGAAAATTATTTGCACTTAGATCAGAATTCTTTCAACTTCTCTTTCATGTTAAATACCAGAATATTGTTTCAGTATATTTTGTTCCAATATTGCCTAATATGTGAAAAGCATTTCTTCTTCAACATGATTTTAAAAACTCTTCAAGTACTGTAGTAAATTGTTTTACTTACCACTTTAAAAACTGCTCCTCCCAAYCCTCATAAAGATTTCTCATAGTTAAAACAATGTTTCTGAATTATTGATGTGTCAGAATTTTAAAGTCCACCATTTTTGTAAGTTACAGCCATACACTTACCTTTGCCCTTTGTGCATTTCCTTTTCTCATTACTATTTCTTATTCTATCTTGATTTTTTTTTATTTGGTAGTAAATTCTTAGGAGTGAAGACTGTGCCTATCAAGTCAGAGCAGTGATAGCTTCATGGCATGGGTGTAGACTTTTGTCTCCATAGAGAATGTACTAGAAATGTACATAGACTTATTGGTTGATTGGGAACTCACTTCTTAGGAAAACTACCTTTCTGTTTCTGTTTGTGTGCAGAGTTGTAATTGATGGATATCCTCTAACAAGAAAACAAGTAAACCTCTTGGAATCAGCTAAGATAATTCCAGTGAAAATCTTTGAATTAGAAATGGATACAAGAGAAGTGTTCAGAAGAGCACTGTTGGATAAGGAAAGCACAAACAGGTAGTGATGATCCCTGATAGAAATTTTTTTTTTCCTACACGATATTGTAATATCACTATCTATGTGCCTCAGTGCTATACCCAGAGAGGCTGCATCTAAGCTGGAGCATAACTCAGCTGTCTCTGAACTCCACATATGAAAGACATAGGAACCAGTCCCTCTGCATTCTAATGCTTTGATATCCATAAACCAGAAACAGGCACATAAGGCCAGATCCCTCGATTGCATGACTGAGATAACAAATGTGCAATGCTGTGCACCCACTGCTTAGTTAAACTGGTTTAATGAAACTGTACATCAGAAATGTTACCAGTTCCCTCTGCTGCTGAAGTTTATTTTCCATCAATTCAATTATTATCATAAGTGAAATCGGTACTTCATCTAATAAGCTGTCTTTTAAGTCTTAATTAGAGTTCTTTTTAAAAATATRGAAATAATGCATATTTAATAATGTATAGAATTAATGAGTTACCCATCTAAGCCTTTCAATTCAGTTCATTCCCTTTGTTTTTCTGAGAAGATAAATATTCTGTTTAAAGAGCTCTTGTTTGTTTTTGAGGAAGAACAGTAAGTAGTTTCTAAGCAGACAGAGAATGAAAAAGAACAGAACATTCACCTTAAAATTAAATTGTGTAAGAACCTGGTTCTCATTAGAGGAAGTGTTTCTAACAAGTTTTAGATAGCTTGGAGCATTATTGCATGCCTCTTTCATTTTGTCCTTTTTTTTGTCCTCTTTCTTTTTATCAAGTCATCAGTACAATGTTAAATTGTTTACTGAAAGAATAAAGACAATTTGTATTGCAAAAAATTAAATCAATGATGTGTTTTTGAAAGTATTTACTTTAAACTTAATTTTAAATACCAAACTAATTATATTTCATAGGCTTAAGTAGAAATCAAATGTGCAATATCAGGGTACTATTTAATGGTGTATTTGTAGTGTGCGTCAGGTAATATGTGCTGATGCAGTCCAAATCCTTTGCAAAATAATTATTGAGTTGTATTTGGGACATAAATAGAAAAAGTTTTGTTCTTTGTTTTTGAACAGGACTGTCTGATCATAAGTACACTGCTTTTCACATGCAGCTGGTAATATTCTTAATAAGAAATCTGTATTTCTCAAATATGTTCTACAGTGTCAAATAAGCAGAATTTTGTAAAAAGAACTTATAGTGAACTCTAGAATTTACACCTGAAATTCAATGAAATTGAATCTTCAGATTTAAATCAGTGTTATTTTTCATTGTCTTCAGACCTCCCTATCCTGAACATGACAGCTCACAGATTTTAGCTATTAAAAATTCCTGCTATAAACAGCACATTGATGATATTAGAACTTACTATACGAAGGAACATCAGAACTGGTGTGTGATTGATGCTGATCATAGCAAGTGGAGGGTCTGGAACAAAGTTCTGCAGGAAGTTCAAGCGGCTGTTAAACAAATCCAGATATACCTGGAAAGAATAAAAGAAGGTAAAAGAAAAACAAAGTTTCCCAGAATATTTGTTTCTTTAAAAAGCTGCAATGTAATATGTGCATTTCCACTTTGCCTTTCTTTGGATGAGGCTAATTCTTGGGCACATACATACCCTCAAATTCTTCAATCTCATCTGCAGAGATCTTGAAGAGATCTCTTGAAAAGAGCAAGACAAAGCCAACTACAGGGAGTCTGAGGCCATCCTCCAAAGAACAGGGTAACAGAAAACTGCTAAAGGAAGTCAGAGTCCTTGTCCATGGTAGCTTTTGCAGCACCGGATGGTAAATTACCCCAAAGTATACAAGGGGAACTATGACTTGCACCTTCATTTTAGTGTTAATGGAGGAAGAAAGAGGGAGAGGGAAGATGTTAATTTAAAATCCAGAAATAAGCTTAAATATGCCATCGGAGTTAATTTCCATGCTTTCGGAAGAAAACCACTAAAATGACACAATTCCCACTTGACTTTTTGTGTGTCAGCATTGGTCAGGATTAAATATGCCTTTTAAACATGTCTGTACTGTTTAACTAGAATTCCTCTGAAGGGCAAACAGACTTCCTTATCTTATATCCACCTTTTGAGTTTGACTTTTACAGGTCTGTGCCTGCACCTGTCTTAAAAATCGGAGTCATAATCAAAAATATTAAAATACATTTAACTTTTTCACATCAAGCTTGAAAAGCAAAATTTTTAAATAATTTGGGTTTGAGATGACATTTTATTCAAGATTTTGAATATATTTCATCCAGACAGACTGTAGCATTTGCAAGACATGGCTGAATAAAGGGGAGGCTTTCATCACACCTTGTACTCTTTCTCACCAATGTAAAGACATAAAATAATGGCTGAAATGTTCCTTAGTAACACAAAGGAGTAAAATAATAAATCATAAATAAAACCATCCCAGGGAACATAGACTAATAAGCTGAGCATGCAGAGTATCCCCCATCATTAATAATTATTATATTTCTTAAGTGCTACAACAATGTTAATTAAATTAATTGGTAAAATGAGTTGCAACTTCATTTTGTTATCAAATTGCTACTTTAGTTCTCATTATTTCATATCATTTTCAAATTATGAATTACCTTCTAAAGTGTAACATTCCTGAGTAGAATTGATGTTTCGATGTCTCTCATAAATAAAACATTATCATTAATTGCTTTTATTAACAGGAAAAGCAGCCAACATTGCTGATTTATGTATCACTCCCAAGGAGCTGCAGGATCGGCTGGGGGAGTTTGGACAGTACTGTCCTGTCAGCCTTGCAGAGAAGGGTGAACTAGTGGACTGCTCTGTAACCTCGTCACTGGAGCTTGCTGCAGAATTTCAAGGGTGCTATTACAAAATGGCTTCGCAGGAAGAACTGGACGTAAGCGTTAAAAAGCTGGTCAAAAAGGAGGGGATTATGGGAAGAGGGAACATTGTTGCTTAGATTCTTTGATTCCATACAGAAACAAGTAATATGCGACTTGATTTAGACCACTGTTAGTATTCAAGCCTTTGTTCTGTACACTTCTGCTATACTTCTGTCTAGGCACACAAAGTGCAGCACAGAGACCCATTAAACTAAAGCTTGTCTTACAAATTGTCACAGATCAAACATTAGTTTTAAAACAATAACTTCCTCCTTTCTCCATCTGTTTTGGGGAAACTGGGTGTAGAAAGTGGCTTGCTAACAGTGGATAGTGATAGATGGTGGGTGCATAGTGATTACTCCAGCTGAGAGTAGGTTGGAAAAGAAATTACTCAAAAGCAACAGCAGTGCCAACACACTGTTGCATTGTAGAAGAAATAAGTATCTAAATTGTGTGAGCCAGTGCTCTGGAGTTGGACTAATAGTCCTACAGTGCTTCTTTCATTACAAAAACATTTCTTTTTCTACAGAAATTTTTGAGCAGACCAGAGGTTTATGTGTCATCACTGGCACCTCGCCCTCTCCCACCTCCACACATGCTACCAAAGAAACTGACTGCAGCAGAAGTGAAGGCCTTATTCCCTGTAAGAGCTGAAATGCAGGGTTACTGTCCAGTCACTTACCTAGATGGAAAACAGAGGTATGTCACTAGAGTTTCCATAATCTGAATTACAGACTCTCTGTCCTATATTAACGCATTAATGAGGAAACACTTTCAAAGTACTTTTTAATAGTGTTCAGGGTTTGGACACGAAAAGCAACTACAGTTCTCTATATTGCACCTGTGGCTTTGGAAATCAATATAAAATCACCTTTTAATACTTACATGGCTACAGGTTCTACAAGATTCTGTGTTGGCTTCCTGTCCTTCATGATGGACAGATATAGTTTGAATTCTCTCTATCATAAGCCTTCAAAGGTTGTAAGACATCTCATAAATCCCTAGTAGATGCAAAACTAGCTATTATGATTTTTGTAAGAGATCCATAAAGCTCCACCATAAAGTTCCACAGATTTCCTCAGTGTGCAAGAATTTCTCATCAGAGGAGAACCATAATAGCCAATTCTGTGTTGTCTCTTCTTAATCTCCTGAATTACTATGATTGGCATTTTAAATGGAGGAGCTCTAAAGAAGCACTATAAAAGGTCCTTAATAAGCAGATTTTGAGGCAGAGACTGTATCAGATTTTGAACCTTGTAACTGTCAGTCATGCAGTGGAAACCTGGATGATCCAATTGCTCCTTTTGTAGTTGCTATACTTGCTAAAATACCAGAAGGCTCCCAGTAGCTCATGAATTTGCACTGCACAAATTATGTTTTATGTTTTCTGTGAATGAATAGTTGCTCTTGCTCCATCTCTTCAGATATGAAGCTTTGGTGCCTGGCAACATCGAATATGCAGCAAAATACCAAGATAAGGTATATATTTTTGAAAGTGAAGAAAAACTTCAGAAGTTTATGAGGTGAATATACTAACTGCATTTTAATCTTCAATCATGTCACTGTTTATACATCTTCAAAGTGCCTACTTTTTATCTGGTTAGGTTACCAGAGAAGTACTGGAATCTGAAGCTTCCCCATAAACTCCCTCCAAAAAAGGAGAAAATGCTACTAACTACACTTCCTTTGGCTGGATACCTTGAACAGGCCAGTTTTTCCTTTTCTATTTTAAAACATGATTTTGTGATATATAGCATATCCCACTCAGTTTATTTAATTTTTAATGCAATATGAGTCTTATGTTTATTAATGAGATTATATTAAATTGAAAATTTTATAGTTACAATTGAGAGCAATTTTTTAAAAGCCTTAAAATAATAGATACTTGTAGCTTTAATGGAAAAAATACAAGACCATCAGAGGGGGATAATAAGCTGCAATATTATATGATAGATTTTCTGACTTAGTTGTTTATCATATCTTGTAAGAGTACATTTTGGTTTGATTTTTAACACCAGCATAGATACAAGCTTACCTGGAAAAATTTAAGAGTAGTTTGTTACACACTTTGACACATGAATAAATTAAAAAATTAATAGTCACTGCCCTCCCTGTTTTATACTATTTGTTATCTTCTACTATTCACCAGCTTAGGGTATCATCCTGTATTGTTAGATATGCATTACAACAGGATAAGGCTTTGTTCAGGATTTCTGTAATGGTCTTCTAAACCTGTTTTCTTTCTTTTTCTTTCTTTAGGGAGTAGCAACTTCTCTAATAAAAGCTCTGCATGAAGTTGGCAGCCTTAAGCCAAAGTTTCCATTCCTAAGTGTGAAAGAAACGGCTCTGCTTTTTGTCTCCTTCCATTTAAAAGGTAGCATATCAAATAATATGCCATAAAAATAATTAATCATAAAAATGACATAAATCATCTGATACAACAGTATCAGAACGCCAATTGGTGTTCATATTTGCCTTTTTTTAGAATTTCTGTTTGTTTTTTTTTCAGCTAGACACATCAGTTGCAGATAATAATCTTTAATAGTTTTCAGTCAGCTTTCTTGATTTCTTGATTTCAGTATCCTCGTTTGCAGCTCTGCTATAGCTTTGATCTGGTTTCCAGTACAGCTGGAGATTTCTGGAGCAAGACTGACATTTCTTTCAACTCACCAGTTTTGTCTTTTATAAGCCAGTCTGTTCAGTGGGTGAACTTTACCTGGCCTTTTGTATTTTACTTTTTCACTTATTTTTTTAGATAATACCAATCTTTATTATTTTTTCAAAGTTCTTCATATCCTGTGTTTCCTCATATAGTTTCCAGAGCCATCCAGAATTCTCTTGAACTATCACAGATTCTTAGCTAGGTTAAGGAAGACCAATGAACAGGGCAGGCACATGGTAAGCCCCTGCATAAATGTACAGTTACTAAGCCACCAAACTGCTTTTATACTGTAGTTTGCTTCATCCACAAAGGCTGTTTTCATTCTGTTGTTACCACAGCTTTGCTAACATAAGGATGCCCATGCTAGGAATGCTTTGCTCATATATTGCAACATTAAATCATTATTAGCAGTGAATGATGAACCAGAAAGCTTATGCAAGTGCAGAAATCTCTTCTCCTTATGCAGTGCCAAACTGTTTGACCATAGGAATCCAGGGAAACAAGTTATCTTCTTCTAGCACTGGGTAGAACTGCTTCCAGCTTTAAGATATAGCATTCCTGTACACTGACAAAACACTTGAACATGAGGACAAACTTCTTTCCTGTGCAAGTGACTGAGCTCTGGAGCAGATTGCCCAGAGAGGTTGTGGAGTTTGCCTCACTGGAGATATTAAAGAACCATCTGGATGCAATTCTGTGCCATGTGCTCTGGGATGACTCTGCTTCAGCAGGGAGGTTGGACCAGATGACCCACTGTGGTCCCTTCCAGCGTGACCCATGCTGTGATTCTGTGATTCGTTCCAAATACAGCATTATTTATTATTGTGCATCTCTTCAGAGTAGTCACACTGTCCTTGATCAAAAATTTTATCAAAGTGCTTCACGTTATGGTCCCCTGGAAATTTATTTCATCCCATTTCTATCTGAAGTAAAACTTTCTCATCTTCAATTTACATCATTCTCTAATCTCACATTTAAATAGGGGACAAGAAACAGTGGTTTAGTTGCTCCTTCAGCTTTTCTCACAACAACACTGGATTGCTTTCAGTATCTGAGAAGGTACAGGTGATCAACCATACATACAGAGAGATTTACTCCTGGAAAGAGAGTAGTAAATCATACATCTCCAGGATGATAGTGTCCTTCAAGCTTCACTGCTGTAAGAGGTCTACATACAGCTATGCGTGAAAAATCTCTCAGAAGCTGTTAAATGTAGCTGTCTACAATTTAAAGCTAGTGGGCTGAAGCATCTCATAGCATAGTTCTTCATGCTGTCCAGTTTTTGTAATGACATATAAAGTACTGTCCATAGAAAAAAAATTGTTATGATTTGACTGCCTTAAATCACTCCTTCCCCTTTGCCTCAGGGTAACAATTAAAATAATAAAATGTACTCTGAGGATTGGCACTCAATACTAATGTATGACAAAATAGGGCTTAGAGCAGAGAGAAACCTTCCTCCTCTGAACTATTGGTCAGCTCGTAACAGGATGACAGAATCACAGAATATGCTGACTTGGAAGGGACCCACAAGGATCATCGAGTCCAACTCCTGGCACAGCACAGCACCATTCCCAAGAGTCACACCATGTGCCTGAGAGTGTTGTCCAAACAGTTATGGAACTCTGTCAGGCTTGATGCTGTCACCACTTCCCTGGGGAGCCTGTTCCAGTGCCCAACCACCCTCTGGGTGAAGAACTTTTTCCTAATATCTAAACTAACCCTCCCCTGGCATAACTTCAGGCCATTCCCTTGAGTTCTGTCACTGGTCACCACAGAGAAGAGATCAGTGCCTGCCCCTCCTCTTCCCCTCACGAGGAAGTTGCAGACTGCAATGAGCTCTCCCCTCAGTCTCCTCTTCTCCAGGCTGAACAGACCAAGTGACCTCAGCCACTCCTCATACGGTTCCCCCTCCAGGCCCTTCACCATCTTTGTAGCCCTCCTTTGGATGCTCTCTAATAGCTTCATATCTTTCTTACATTGTGGTGCTCAAAACTGCACACAGGACATGAGGTGAGGCTGCCCCCATGCAGAGCAGAGCGGGACAATCCCCTCCCTTCCCTGACTGGCAGTGCTGTGCCTCATGCTCCCCAAGACATGGTTGGCCCTCCTGGCTGCCAGGGCACTGCTGACCCATATTCAACTTGCCATTGACCAGGACCCACAGGCCCCTTTCCGCAGCGCTGCTTTCCAGCACTCATTCCCCAGTCTGTCCGTACAGCCAGGGTTGCCCCATCCCTGGTGCAGAATCTGGCATTTTACCTTGTTGAACTTCATATGATTCAGGTCACCAGTCTGATGTCACCCCATTCCCTATAATCCTTTGCACCTGACCCATGAGCCAGTTGCTCACCCATCACTTGATGTGTTTTACATCCAGCTGTGTGCTGGACATTTTGTCCAGAAGGATACTGTGAGAGACAGTATCAAAAGCTTTACTGAAATTCAAAAAGATTACATCAGCTGGATTCCCTTGGTCAGCTAGGTGGGTTACCTTGTCATACAAGAAAATCAGGTTTGATAAGCAGGACTTTCCTCTCATGAAGCCATGTTGGTCCCAGTCCTGCTTATCAAAGCTGATTTCCATGTATGACACGGTAACCCACCTCGTGGGCAAAGCATTTAGGTCACAGAACAGCTGTGCCAAGGACACAGTGGCCCAGCGCCAGCCATGCCAGGCCTGGGCTTATCCCCAGGCTGTGGCCCTTCAGGGTGTGTGCCACACTACCCAAATTTGTCATTACTGGAGTTTTCACCATCCTCTCACGGTCTGAGGAATGGGAAGTTGATAGCAACTGAGCATGTTTAATGTGTCTTCGTTTAGAAAAGCCTGATCTTTCTAAGTATCATGACCCTTTTGGAGTCAGGAATTTTCTGAAATACCAGACTTGATCTTCTTGGCTTGGCACCAACAGGCATGGCCCACAGAAAGTTTAGCTGTACCACGGGTAACACTAACAGGGGTAGACTTGGTCCCTTTGAAAATGTAATTCCACAAATTTTACAGGGGATACTAACATGCTGCTTAACTTCTTGCAGCACACAACCCCCGGAGCTCGGAGCCGGTGCGGCAGATGTACAGGAAGAAGCTGGTGCAGTTTGTGGAGCACTGCCAACTCATCCCCTACCTGGGGACTGCCATGGCAGGCCCGTATAAGGAGCCAAGAGATCGGCCCCCTGGCCTTGATGACAGGCTGCAGGCTTTTCTTTCCCTGAAAGGCACCCGCCCCACTTTTGTGTGAACCCCACATTTCCGTTGATCAAGACATGGAGCATTGCCATCAGCCACCAGCATTGCTGCAGTCTGGCCCGTGAATGTCATGCCTTCTTGGACCAGTGTCTTAACTACAAAATCTTAAAAATAAAATCTTTTGTCTGAAATTGAACGATATAAAGCTATGAGAGAGTGTCCAAAGGAAGGCTACGAAGATGGTGAACGGCCTTGAGGGGAAGCTGTGCAAGAAGTGGCTGAGGTCACTTGGTCTGTTCAGCCTGGAGGAGACTGAGGGGAGACCTCACTGCAGTCTGTAACTTCCTCTTGAGGGGCAGAGGAGGGGCAGGCACTGATCTCTCCTCTGTGGTGACCAGTGACAGGACATGAGGGAATGGCCTGAAGTTGTGTCAGGGGAGGGTTAGGTTGGATATTAGGRAAGGGTTCTTCACCCASAAGGTGGTTGGGCATTGGAGCAGGCTCCCCAGGGAAGTGGTGACAGCACCAAGCCTGACAGACACCAACGCTCTTGGCCACATGGTGTGAGTCTTGATGCTATGCTACGCAGTGCCGAGAGCCAGACTTCAATGATCCTTTCAATCCAGGATATTCTGTGATTCCGTGACTCCAAGTCCCGCCCGGGTAGCGCTCTTTGCGCTAGCGCAGGCGCGGCGCCAGCCCCGGCCCGGCCCCGACTGTGCCGGAAGTGCGACGGCGGCGGCGCAGCGGGGCCGGCGGCGAGCGGTGAGTGCCGGGGAGGGCGGGCGGCAGCCGGGCCGGCGGGACTCGGGCCCGTGAGTCTCGCGGGGCAGCGCCCGCTCCCTGCTCCTTCCCCATCCCCACAGAGGGACGAGTGGCCTTCCCCGAGGGGTGGCCTGAACCGAGCTCGGGGAGGAGCGGCTGCCCTGAACCGAGGCTCACGGGAGGAGCGGCGACCCGCGCGGTGCCCTTGGCCCAGCCCCGGRCCGTGCGCTGCCTCCCGGCGTCACCCCCCGGGAGCTCCTGAGCCCTTGCACGGCTGGACCGGAGTGTGTATCCGAACGCACTGCCGGCAGCGTCGGGCCTTCCGCTTGTGTACAGTCTCACTCTGTAAGGGTGAGGGTTTTTTAGGGAAGGCGGGTGTTTTGGATTTTTCAGTCAAAATACTAATGCTGTCACCTGATTAAACACCGAAGTACTTCATGTGATTAGAACTCACAAAACACCCACTGCCCTCTCTGGGACACGTGTGTGTATTAGGGGATGCCTGCAGGCGGTTTTGGCAGCAGCTCTTCAGGAGTTTTTGTAATGCACGGTAAGGCAGATCGGGTCCCACCTGCAGCAGTGCTTTAGGGTGCTCCAGCAACAAACATCAGGCTCACATKCTCCGGAAATTGAAGGTCCCAGATAAAATAATTTGATTCCGCCATGAACTATTTGGTAGATGATTTGAGCTAAACAATCACTTTTTCACCACCTCAGTAGCGTTTAGGTATCATCTGTAGGTAGTGTATGTATGATCAGGTGATTACAACTGTTGCAGTCACTAAATACAAATATGCAAATTTATGTGTTTAATATGACACTTGTATAAATTAGGATGGCAGGTAGCTAATCTGTTTTATCTTTGCCTCAGGTGAGCCTTGTAAATAGGACACTTTGGGTACATCTCTTCCATAATACTACGTGGTGGATTCTTCTGAAATTGCTGGATTTTGTTTGTTTGTTATTAATTTTTGCAAATTTACAACGGAATAAGCTTAGCAAGTCAAATACATCATTAATAGATGCCGTAATGAACCCTGTATTAGACAGCGCTTCGAAATGCTGTGGTTTTTTTGCTTTTATTGCCTACCTCCTTAGGATGAAGCTTAATAAGGTAAAGTGTTACGAAAAAGAAATTTTGAGAAGGGTAGAAGTGGGTAAAAGAAGTCATGAAGTCCTGCCACACTGATAACAGTGAAGTTTTATCATTTATTACAGGATTTCATAGCCTTGTCCCTGAATAATCTGCAGTGATGAAACTGCAGTTGATTGCTTTTGTTTCCAGTGTGGTGGGTTGATGCTGGCTGGACACCAGGTGCCCACCAGAGCCGCTCTATCACTCCCCTCCTCAGGTGGACAGGGGACAGAGAATATAATAAAAGCTCATGAGTTGAGATAAGGACAGTGAGAGATTATTCACCAGTTTCCAGCACAGGCAAAACAGACTTGACTTGAGAAAATTAGTTTATTACCATTGAAATCACTGTAGGATAATGAGAAATAAACCCAAATCTTTAAACAGCTCACCCCACTTCTCCCTTTTTTCCAGGCTCAACTTTACTCTCAATTTTCTCTACTTCCCTCAGCAGTGCGGGAAGATGGAGAATGGGGACTGCGGTCAGTTCATCACTGTCTTTGCCACTCCTTCCTTCCCCGAGGGAGGACTCCTCCTGCTGTTCACTGCTTGCTCCAGTGCAGGGTCCCTCGCACAGGAAGCAGTGCTTCCCACATGCRCTTCTCCAAAGTGAGTCCTTCCCATGGGCTGCAGTTCTTCACAAAATGCTCCAG
The DNA here is from genome assembly GCA_018881555.1 of Amblyornis subalaris. NCBI lineage: Eukaryota > Metazoa > Chordata > Aves > Passeriformes > Ptilonorhynchidae > Amblyornis > Amblyornis subalaris. The sequence goes on along the minus strand of JACAXG010000002.1, from coordinate 18,406,558 downwards.
CATGAGTCCCTTCCACAGGTGCAGTCCTTCAGGAACAGGCTGCTCCAGTGTGGGTCCTCCATGGGGTCACAGGTCCTGCCAGCAAACTTGTTTCAGTGTGGGCTTCTCTCGCCACAAGACCGCAGTTCCTGCCAGGACCCTGCTCCAGYATGAGCTTTTCACATGGTCACAGTCTCCTTCAGGCTGTGACACTCCCACCTGCTCTAGTGTGGGGTCCTCCATGAGCTGCAGGTGGACCTCTGCTCCACTGTGGACCTCGATGGGCCGCAGGGGTACATCGCGCCTCACCATGGTCTGCACCAGGGGCTGCAGTGGAATCTCTGCTCTGGCACCTGGAGCACCTCGAGCACCTCCTCCCCCTTTTTCTCCACTGACCTTGGTGTCTGCAGGACTGTTGCTCTCACATATTCTCACTCCTCTCTTCAGCTGCAGTTGAGCAGGTTTCTTTCCCCCTTCTTAAATCTGCTATCCCTGAGACATTGCTACCATCGCTGATGGGCTCAGCCTTGGCCAGCAGTGGGTCCGTCTTGGAGCTGGCTGGTGTTGGCTCTGTAGGACGTGGGGGAAGCTTCTGGCAGTTTCTCACAGAAGCCACCCCTGTAGCTGCCCTGCTACCAAAACCTTGCCATGCAAACCCAGTACTCTACTAAGGAGCTGTGAACAAAGAGTTCTTTTTGTCCAATTGTTTTCGTTTCAGAAGATAGGGTAGCAATTTTTTTAGATAATACAGATTTTACAGTACATCAGTGATAAAAAAAAGTGATAGGCAGTAATTCTAACAAACTATCTGTAGCCATTTCGTAGGATTTTAAAATACTTTTTGAAGAAATTCCATGTCAGCAATGGTGTTGATTTTTCAAAAGTTCGTAGGATTCAGAATTGCTTCAGAAACTCTTGAACTCTGTTACAGGTAAAAGAAATGATATTTGGTGTCTTATAATGCTGACTGTTAAAATAACTGTTTACTAAAGCTATTCTGTTTTTCTAGGCACCTCCTTTCATATTTGTAATTAAAATGGCAAAAGCAACTGATGCTTCTGAGAAACTGGTCATCATCCACTCCAAAGCTCACAAAGATACTATTCTAGCTAATTTTGAGGAACAAAGAAAAAAGGATTTTCTTTGTGACATTACTCTAATAGTGGAGAATGTGCAATTCAGAGCCCATAAAGCTTTGCTGGCTGCCAGCAGCGAATACTTCTCAATGATGTTTGTAAATGAGGGTGAAATAGGGCAGTCAATTTATGTGTTGGAGGGAATGGTTGCAGAAACCTTTGAAGTTTTGCTAGAATTTATCTACACTGGTTGCCTCTGTGCCAGTGAGAACAGCACAGAACAAATCCTGGCTACTGCACAGCTGCTGAAAGTGGCTGACTTGGTATGGGCCTGTACAGATTACCTGGCCAGCCGCAGCCCAGGCAGTGCATTGCCAGCTCCAGCTGACAGTGGAGCCTCTGTTGTTGCAAGTGACAACAAGAATGGTGATCCGCCAAAGCGAAAACGGGGGCGACCGAGGAAAATCAAAGTTGTCCAAGAAGAAGAATCAGGAGCAAATCCTGCTGAAGATGTGCAGCTGAGAGAGAACAACTCCATGCAAAATGAACAAAATTTTATGAAAAAAKACGCTGAAGCAGAAGAAATGGTTGCCAGTGAACAGGCTTCGGTGAGGAAAGATGGAGAAGAAACTGAACCCGCTTGTGGCTCAGAGGCTGCTGTTGATCTGTCAGCTGAGAAAGATGAAAACTATGATCCCAAATCTGAAGGAACACAGAGCACTCAGAGCCGTTACAGCAAACGTAGAATAAGGAGATCAATCAAACTAAAAGATTATAAACTTCTTGGGGATGAGGATGAAAAAGGACTGGCAAAGAGAACCGATGGAAAAAGAAAACGTGCGGGTTCTGAAGCTCGCTGTAAAGACTGTGGCAAAGTATTTAAGTATAATCACTTCTTGGCTATTCACCAGCGAAGTCATACAGGTAGGCATTCGGAGACTGCTGGCTTTTGGGTTGGGCTTTAGTGGTGTTGCCAAATGTGAGCGAGTTGTTGAAATGTTGGCTGTTGCCTACAGCAAGAACTATCCAAAATAGCATGCTGATCCAAATTACACTATGTCTCCTGTGTTCACTGTTTTATTCTTGTCAGCAGATCTCAGAACCTTTATGTCTCACCTTGATTGCAGTTTAGTTAATAATTTCACTGTTTAAACACTGAATTATATGGCAATAGTTATGGAATTATTTTATTTCCTGTGTGATGCTTGTCTGTTTACCACTGATCAGGAGTAATTTTTCAGTAGCTACAACATTGCAGTGCATTTCACTATCAGCTTAGAATATCTAGTGAGAAATGATGCATCTATACCTAAAAAGTGTCATCTGCTTTCAGGGGAGCGCCCTTTTAAATGCAGTGAGTGTGGCAAAGGCTTTTCCCAGAAGCATTCTCTTCAAGTCCATGAGCGGATGCACACTGGGGAACGGCCGTACACATGCACCGTCTGCAGTAAGGCTCTGACAACAAAGCATTCTCTTCTGGAGCATATGAGCCTACATTCAGGTAAATACTTCATGGCAAATGGAGCCTCTCTGGTCCAAGAATTTGCCTTTCTGGAAAAAAGGTACCTCTGCTCTGTCTTGTGTTTGTTGACTTATGTATTTTATTTATTTCCTTACACTGGCTTTGGACCTGGCTTACTTTTTAATAAGTGATTTTCTCTCCAGGGCAGAAGGCTTTTACATGCGATCAGTGTGGGAAATACTTCAGCCAAAAGAGACAGCTCAAGAGCCATTATCGAGTACACACAGGTATAACAAGTTTGGGTTGAGGACCTGGCTTACAGTCCATGCTGATTTATGTTCCTAAAGGTTGACTTAGGCTGAAAGTTCTTCCTCAGTGATGTATTTAGTCTACTGCCTTGATGTGTCGTATCTTGATATAATGGTGGATGGGGTGAAAAAGACAAAATAGTGTATAGCAAATGCAATGTGTAGAAAAATAGTAAATTGAGAAGGGCTCTGATGATGATTAAAAATCAGTTACACTGTATTTGACATACAACTTGATTATTTTAGGCCTGCTGTCCATATTAAATAGAAGCTAGGAATTGTATAAACAATCGTGTCTGCTGCCTGGTGTGTGAATTGCATTGTAGTTGCCCACTACTTTGGACTAGTAATGGGAAACATGCTTTAGGAAGTGACCTCCTCACTTCTGGAGGGGATTGAGCTACACACACACAGGAAGTGGTAGAGAAAATCAGAATTTACAAAGCTTCAATAGAAGGTGTGTTTGGGCAGGAGCAGGTGTCAGTCACCTCTTTTCCTGTGGTAATATTAAATAGAGAAATAGGAGTGTGACAGTTAAGATAGGGAGGAGGCAGTGAATCACCTTTTGTTTTATCTCTATATTATATCAAAGTGGTTATTTTACAGGAAAGTGCTTTAACAAAGATCACTGAAGAGATACAGGGGATCACTTATACACTGACACTTTTTTTATTATTGCGACAAGGCCGCTCACTGCCGGAATGTAGCCAGTGTCGTCGCAAATTCATGGATGCAGCTCAGTTAAAGAAACATCTAAGAACACATACAGGTAATGTTGTCCCTTGGGTGTCGTGGAGTTTGTGGATTGYTTTTTCTTGAAGTTACATGGACAAAACAATGTTAGGCAAAATTACAGTTGTCTCTGTGGAATAAATTTCTGCTCTGGTTGTAATGTTGCTAATGAAGAGATTTGACATCAAGAATGGAGGAACACAAAAAAAGCTTGTGTTACAGCAGCACAGAAGCACTGCTTATTATAGGGAAGAGGGCTTTTTTCCCCATTTTTATAAAGCCTGCTGGAGAAAATGCCAGTTAGCTGTCCTGTTTTCCTGTGATAGAATCCTAGACTGGGTATTCAGTTTGTCAGGAGAGCTGCATCCAGCATGAAGGGGGTTTGCAGTGAGCTGACTAGTAACAGAATGTGTGTATTCTAATGAGTTGGGCACCTCTGTCTGTGAGGGATGGGTGTTTATGAAAGGTAATGTGACCAGAAAAATAATTATTTCCATTTACCTTTTTATTGCGCTGTAATAAACCAGATGTTGAGAGGAGATGGGCTGGGAGGGATGATTTAATGCAAGTGCGTCAGAGAGTGTTTTAAGAGATTTAGAGGGCAAGCTGGTAATGATTGACTGGATAACAGAGAGAAAAATGTTGGTCTATCCTCTCATAATAACAAGGCATAAACTTCATAAAATACTTTTCTTTGAAGGGTAAGTTCATAAGGTGATGTGTGAATAATTTTGTCTTTTAAAATAACTAGAAACAGTGGCAATTGTTTCCTCATAAAACCAAATTATTCCTAAGCATGTTGCTTGCAGTTGTAATACATAACTCAATCTTGAGCATGCTTTATCTCGTTCATTTCCTTCCCTTTTCTCAGTGAAAATAACACAGCTTTAAATTTTCTGGGATATGCTGAGGTCAAAACTTGTGCTTCTGGGAGTTTTTGGTTATCCAGAATAGTGTTAGCTTGTGATACTTACACCACTTTGTACTGACGGGAACACAGTGTTGACACACACAACAGTTTTGCATATGAAGCTGATACAGCTCTCTAAATGTAGTGGGAAGGAGTTTGGTGTGGGAAATAAGAAGAGGAAGCATACTAGCAAGGTAAGTTGCAAAAACATATGCGCTAAGCTGAGTTTTTGCAGAAACTGGCCAGCAATATATTTTGCTTCCAAAAAAGACAGGTGAGACCAGTATTAATTATGCAGAAATAATAATTGACCTGTCCCATCTTAAAAGCAAAAAGCAAAATTCCAAGGCATTTGGGGGACAGGTGTTAACATTGATACAACTGTTCTCCTTTGGCAGCAGTTTGGTAACACTGTACCATAATAATACAGTCTACTTGGGAAGTTACTCCTGTTTCCAGTAGCAGGCTGGGACTAGATGACTACAGGTCCCCTCTGACAAATGTTTCTTGTTCTCTCATCCTTTATCCATGCCCTCCAAAGCCACATGAAAGCTGGTAAGCATTGCAGTTCTGTGCTACATGTGAAGCTTTCTTGGAAGCTGGCTGCTACCCAGTCCCTGGGTTTGGTGTGCTTTGGTGGTGTGAATTACTACAACGGTGATCTGGATTCTCATGTCTGGTGCCTTAAAGAGCCTCAATGCAACAAGGATTTGTTATGGTGTGAATTAGGATTTGCTTTGGTTGGGTCATATCTGTTTCTTGTGAACCTTCTTATAATTTAATTTGGCTTCTCTACTTCTACTCAATTAGACATCAGAATTCCAAATGCACTAAAAAAACCCCCCAACAAATAAACAGAAAATCCCAAAACAAACTCACGTTTTATTTAACTCATCATAATTTAATTTTTTTCCCAACTGGTGTTCCCAATATATCATAGGCCTAGYGTGATGAAACCTTAGAGAAATCCAGGCAAGTTGTCAAGATAATGGATTAATATTCCATCTTTGGAAGTTTGGTCTTACTCATCTGCATGGTGCTGCAGATGAACCTGGCATTAATGCCTACAGGTTCAGGGACAGCCTTTTTCAAAGCATTTCTGTTCCATGTGGAACACCCACTTCTGCGTCATAGGTACAGCTTTTTGCTGCTCTGAGGGCTTGGATCACCTAATTCTTTATCCTCAAAGGGGAGAAATGCCAGAGGTGTATGTTTTAAATACTATACCCTCATTTTGACCACTGTTTTGGATATCTCAGTTTTGGATATCTGTCCTGACCCATAGCAGAAGTGTGAGGAGCTGACATTACACACTTGATACTGTGTATGGTAAAATACAAAATGTTTTTAATATATCAATGAAAAGTGCTATTTAAAAAAGTGAAGTCACATTTTGTTTTGACAGGTGAGAAGCCCTTCACTTGTGAGATTTGTGGCAAATCATTTACAGCGAAAAGTTCACTTCAGACTCACATTAGAATTCACAGGTAAAGTATGTCTAATTTTCATTATATTCTTTAAAAATGTGACTTTTAGTCTGATAACCTGTATATAGTGCTTGTTCAATTATAGAATAGTCAGGACTTGTTAGGATTTTGAATGATTGAAAGACTTAACATTTTTGCTTAATCTATGTAAGGAAAAAATTGATAGTGGAAAGTACTGAAGTGCTAAATACTCATGTGCCAAGACATTTTAAGAGTCATATTTGGAGTTTTGTGTCTGTTCCCTGACAATGTACTTACTGCTGTATTATTTTTGTGAAAATTTTACTGTGAATTTTGTTTGACAGCAGAACAATAGCCATGGTGTATCAAGATTATTGGAGCATTGTCCTGTTACCCTGTGATCTGTCCCCTCTCTTTAATAGCATTGGTTGTCTTTTACSCTTGTCAGTGTGATGCATTGCATAAAGGCATGTTAGATTTTAAATCACTGGAGAACTGTTGTATAAGAAAACATTTCCAGTAACATTTCTTGTCCCTTTGACCCAGGCAGCAAATTAGGATTTGGACACTTCTTTTTGTTTTAAAGCCCACACTGTTAATAAATGGTCTTAAAATTGTGAGTGCTTAGAATTGTGCAAAGTAAGTTGTTGCATTCTTGTCAAGGTCTAGCAGCACAGAGTTTGTACCTCTGGTTTTATGAGAGGAAGGCAGTTGCCTCTGTAGCTCTTGAGAATATATTAATTGTACAGTTTGTGAAGTCAAAGAGAAATAATCAGGAGGCTTTTAATGTCACTTCTCTTTAAGTACTTATAATTTAGGAAAACAAACTAATCATTTAAGTATATTATTACAGAATAAGTTTCAGAAAACAGCATTGTCAAAGTGAATATTTTAATGAGATCAAATTTTCACCTTTTGCAGAGGAGAAAAGCCATATTCTTGTGGTATATGTGGAAAATCCTTCTCTGATTCCAGTGCTAAGAGAAGACACTGTATCTTACACACAGGCAAAAAGCCTTTCTCCTGCCCAGAATGTAGTTTGCAGTTTGCTCGTCTGGACAACCTGAAGTCTCATTTGAAAATTCATAGCAAGGAAAAGCAGTTTCAGGAAGCCAGTGCTGCCCCGAGCACCAACACTCATCCGGAAGAAGTGAGAAACATTCTCCAGCTGCAGCAGTACCAACTTGCCACCTCTGGAGGGCAGGAAATTCAGCTGCTGGTTACAGATGCAGTACACAACATCAACTTCATGCCTAGCCATAATCAAGGCATTAGTATTGTGACTGCAGAAAATGCCCCCAGCATGACAACAGAGCAGGCTGCGAACCTTGCGCTGCTTGCGCAGCCACCACAGCAGCTGCAAAACTTGTTGCTGTCAGCTCAGCAGGAGCAAGCAGAACAAATCCAAAGTATCAATATGATTGCAAACCAAATAGAGGCTGCCCAGCCTGAACAAATGCATGTCATCACTCTTTCCAAGGAAGCACTAGAACATCTCCATGCTCATCAAGGACAAAATGAACAAATCCGTTTAGCAGGATCTTCTCATCCAGCTCAGCACATGCAGCTGGCTCAGGAATCAAGTCAGCAGTCTCACTCCAGCCAAGAAACGGTTCCTTCCCATCAAGTCAGTGAAGAAGAGAATCAAAGTGTTTATGTTTCTGAATCCCATCAGCAGTCTCTGTCAGTAAATGAGTCATCTCATGAGCATCGTATCCAAGGGCAGGCTTTCTGAAATGCTTGTTTGTCATCAGAGGGCTAGGCCAGAGCAGGCTTCTCATCTAAGCAGGGATTACATGTGTCACACTTGATTACATGTGTCACACTTACTTTTTTTGCAACATAAGCTATCTGAAGATGCATTTCTTGGTGATTTTAGATGGGTGATTCAGTTTTCTTAACCTTATTTATTTTAGACATTTTTTATTTTTCCAGATTGGTATTTCTTTACCACTTAGTCCATACCTCACAAGCGATTAATATGGTTTTTTGTGCCTCACACACATCTCTGCCTACTGAGGAGATACTTGGCCCTTATTTGCATCTCTCTGTGAATCTCCAGAGAAGTGCACCTTGCTGGTAGGAAATCAGTGTTTAAGACATCTGCGGGTCAGAAAGTACCACTTCTCTGACAAAGGCAACATTACGTGAGCTACTGTCAAGCTTAAGACAACCAGTACTTTTGCAAAGCTAACACCATATGTCTTACATTTAAGGAGCTTTCTCTCTCCAGGTTAATATATAATTTTCTATGTAATGATTCCCTGAAGTGCATTATGAGTTACTGACTACCAAATTTATTTGGTTTGGGTTGAAACTGTTGAAGCCTTTAACTGGCCCTGAATCTTCCCTTCTGTTTACTGTGTGCTATACAAGTTTTGCTCCTCAGAAATGTTTAAGCCATTGCACTTGAATAGTGGCAATGAGATGTGGTGGTTACACTGGAGAACTGAAAAGTCCAAATTCTGCTCTGTTAATTCTACCACTCACTCTCTGTGTGACTGGGGGCGAGGTAGTTGACTTCTGTGCCTTATTTCATCATCTAGTAAGTGGGGATAGTGTTCACACACTTGCCAAGCACTTTGAAGAGCTCTTGATGTTGAAGGCACTGTCTATTGACGTGCAAAACTCTCTTCCTGACAGGATTCTGTCTAAGCCAGTGTATATTTAAAGTGCTATTTTTTGTACTTTTGAGAGAAGAATGTAATCTTACTTTAATATATGTTAAGACTGGTAATGGTTTGTATGAGGATTTAAACAATGAAGAGCATCACTTCAGAGCATAATGAGTTACATAAATGGGGCACATTGCTTAAAGTTGTACAGCTATTCTTGTTGACTAAATTAGATGTGTACAGATTGTTTTCAATGACTGCTAAAAAAAAGATTTGACATCTTATTAAAATGCCTTGCCAAAATACATGCTTTGTGTTTTCAATTTTGACTACTGGTAACACCTTGCATGGTGGACTGGTGTGTTAAAATCCAGATAAAATGCCACTGTTACTTAACGTGCTCAATTGTCACTTCAGCTTTGAAATGTCATACTTGTGATTTACATTGATATTTTATGTTACAAATAATGAAAAATCTAAAAATTGATGTGAATTCGAAAGCAAAATTGTCCACATTTTTGATAATATCCCTCATTCCAAGTCCAGACTACTTGGCCCGCTCCTGACTGCATGCTGCAGAAGTTTGGCCAAGTATCTCCATTTCTTCAAAGTATGGATCACTTTTATATAAATGGATCATGATAAGGTAGACAGTGGGAATAAATCAATGGAAAAAAAACAACCCCAAAAAACAAGCCATCCCACAACAACACTCTGTTTAGGCTTTTCACCTTTCCTCTCAGGATGGAGAAATAAAGTTTGCATACTTCCTGCCACCAAAGTGAAACAGCATATTCTGCAGTTCTGCCTGAGACGGTTGAAGTCTTGATGCTCTAAGAACAGATGAATAAATACAGTAAAGCCTGTTACAACACTTAAGGCAATCTTGCTGACTAATTGTATAAGCTTACAGTAAGTATTCTGGCAGTTTCATCCTAAAACTTCTGCTTTTATCTAAAACACTGTACGGTGTAGCCAGAATAGGGTCTGGTCATAAATTCACAGGAGCTTGCACTGAATTCATTCTCTGCCATATATTTATGAATCCTGAAATGCTTAAAAACTGGTTACAAGCTAAATTCTAAGGCTACCAGTAAAGTTCAAGTTCAATACTTTCCTTTTTTTTTTTTTTAAACTTTGTTTTGTTCTTTATGCAGTTATCCTTGCAGGATTCAGTTCCATGCTGCAGTAACACAGGAGACGCTATTGCATAGCAATTTCTCATTGTTTTCCCTATAAATAATAAACCTGAAGTTTTGTGTTTGGAATTCTGTTATGCTTTTCTACAAATTCCCAGTGAAGAAACGAGCTGCTGTGAATAGCACAGCAATGACTAATCTTGCACCCCGCATTGCTTAAGCTGTCAGCACATACTGTAGCTTGCACTCAAGAAGCTGGTGTGGCTTCTCATATCACAAATGTTGCTTTTTGGACACCGTTTGCTTCCTTTCTAGTGAATGCATTTCTGGTAAAAGATGAAAATTAATCCTTTTTCTGTGTGTGCGTTTTTAAGGCTACAGCTGAAGCCTAGGATTGCTTTGAATTTGAAAGGAAACCCCTTCAGCTTTGTTTTTCAGTTCAGCTGCCACTAAGAAATATTCAGGAAAAAACCGCATCCCTTAGAAACTACGTTTCAAAACAGCTGTCTAAATATCTTTACTCCTTAGCCAGTAAACACCTTAACTTCTCTTTTTCTCACATACACTAATCTTAGCAAATCCGTCTCGCTGCTTACTATGTTAAAATGAGATTAAGGTTTTAGACATAAATGCAGGGCATTAAGAGGACTACAGCAAGATCCAATTTTGTGAGCATTTAACACCATTGTGTGTTTCTTCTGCTCTGTTGGTAAGTTACCCAGTGCAGTTGAACTCTAATAGGATTTCACKTTTTTTTCAAATGCAAGTTTATCAGATTTTGGCTTTTTCTGAGGATTTTGGTTGGTGCTCCAGGTGCAAGTTAAAACAAATGCCCGAGAGGTAGAAGCCTGCATTTGCCTATTGTGTGTCTGTTTCCCCTGCTTGGCCTTCCAGTCAAGCATCTTGGTTTTGATAGATAATTATCAGAGTATTTATTTCATAAGGGCCATGAAAGCAAATTATCCTGCCAATAGGAAAAGATTCATCCCAACAGGTGTAACTTTTGAAGGGTTTTTTAATAGCTGGTTTATGCTCTCTCTTCCGCTCAGGGGGACTAGAAAAAGTGTGGGTTGTATGGCAGTTACCTCTGAGCATCTAAGAGGAAGAGGAGATGACTACCCCATCAAACTCTTTCCAGCTGAGTGACTATTCACAGGTTAAAGTTAGGGACATTGGATCTTCCCACTTGTTCAGGAAAGTATTTTGCATGCATCTCTATTTGTGGAAGACTGGTTTTACTATCGTAGCTAGTTAGTCATCGTCATGAAGGTCATGGTTGGTGCTTGCCAATACCTATCCCAGTGTGCTTGGATGTGGGTTTTTCAGTCTTTTTCCACTTCACTTTAACTGACAGCTAGTATGGGGGGGATCCATTCCTAATCCCTGACCCAGTGCCTCTAGGAGCACAGCAGCCTGGTGCATTTCCTGTCTCCCTGTGTCTTCCATTTCTGCAGCACACGGTCTCCCTGACTGTGTAAGTATCCTTATCCTGGAGAAGCTGAGTCTGACTTGGGAGCGGCTGGGAGGAGGCCAGTTTGCAAAGCAGGCGTGCCCCGGACTGTGGGAGCAGTCGAGAGTGCTTCCTGGGTGCACTTACCTCCACATGGTCAGAAGTCCATCTGTGCAGGCTTTTTCCCAGTCCTTCTGCACTGCAGGTTCTCTCTGAGAGCAGAGAAGGAAGAGAGAATGCCATACTCTCCAGAGCTATGATTTCAGGACCTCTTTTATCTATTCATTAGAGACTAATTAAAGACTCTGCTTCTTGCAGAGTTGCAGTCCCATGAGCTACAACAATACTTTATGTTCTATCCCTTTTCAGATCCTCTGTAAAATATGGGGAAAAATAAATGGTTTTTCACAACAGAGGGACTACTGATCAGATCTGTCCCAAGCAATTCTTCCAAATGGAAAAACCCATCTAGGCATATTCCAGGTGAACCAGCGTCTCACTGTAGTATGCTTACTACTCATTTCTGGCTAATATTTTAATCCTACCTAATTGAAAGTATCTTTGGAATAGCAGGAAGCAGAGTTTTGTATTAGTTAGCAAATTTCCTACCCTGTCCTGTGAATTTTTCTGACATGAGGAAGAACTTCTTTCCTGTGTGAGTGACTGAGCACTGGAACAGATTGCCCAGAGAACTTGTGGTCCCTTCCAACCTGATCCATTCTGTGATTTATGTGATTTGACTTGCCCTTCACCAAGATGTCTCTGGGTGAACCCTAGCAGCTCTCCTTTAGTACTGTTATGTGGGGGATGTCTCTCTTTCTCTCTCAAAAAAAAATCCCACAGAAGCAAAACTCTCGTGTCTTGTGTCAAGGTATGTGTGCACTTTTCAAAGGACTTCCAAGTTGCCAAAAACATTGCTGCACGACCTGTCAAAGGCTTTCATTATCATCGTTTAAAGATACTGCACAATCTCTCGTGCTTTCCATGTTTTCCTTTGTGGTAATTGTTTTTCTCTCCAAACTGAATGCAGTATGGCACAGCTGCCATAGCTGGCAAGGAGAGCAGCACCAGCAAGTTCACATCTTATCACCCACAAAACATTTATGCTYATCTAAGTACTATGAACAGGCTTGCAGAACAATCTCATGTTGTCATAAACAGGTAATAGAAAGAGTCTGAAATTAATATTAGTCACCCAGTTCAAGATTTTAAGATATATCGTTTTCATAATTGGCAAGCTATTGAATAGAATTTAATGTACCTGAATAACTAAGTGATGAGAGAAGAAACGGAGAAATAAAAACCAGAGTAGATTGAGACAAGAAGTAATTGGTGGTTCTTGGCATGCTCTTTTTTTTTATAAAAGCGTACATTTTCAGAAGACAATTCTGTTGAGAAAACAAGTTATGCTTGTTATGCTAATTGTTGCTTTTCTTTTTGACTTTGACTATAAGTTGCCTACTAGCAGTATGCTTATAGTTAATTCCCTTTCTTGCCCACAATGACAGTAAGAATTTCCATGCTTAGAAATTATTAGTAAAAGAAAAAAAAAGCTATTTTTTTTTCAAAGAAAAAGGATTAACAGGAGTCAGTCATATATACATGAAGAATTAAATTTCAGGAACAGAATTTGTGTGTAAATTTAAGCCCATTTACAAAATGCAGACATCAATCTCAGTATTTTTTAAAAATAATATGTAGTGGATTGCTCTCATTTTAATACTTACGTTTTGTGGTGAAAAAAGAGATGTTCCAAAAGGCCCAATAAAATTCAGTTGTATTGTATCAAGATAAAAATACAGATGTAGGGAAAAATACGTAGCAAAGAGAATATTTCCTGAAGAGTTACTTATTTTATATTTGACTCTGGGTATGCTGCTTCTCTTCTGGACTTTACATAAGGCTGCTATAGACTTTTTTTGGCTATAGCAGAAGCCATATGGTCTAGCTACCAAAATTAGATTCTGCTTAGATTACAGCCTGCAGAGGCTCCGGCAGTCGTGCTGCCGACCTTTGGGAGGAGGAAGGAAAGGGCTTTCCTTTGCATCACTCAGTCACAGCCCACAAAACATCCCTGCAGTTGCATGTGCTGTTTGCAGTTACCTACTGTCACACCTCGGCTCATCTGCTGCCACCCAGTACCTAGCTGTGAATTAAAACTGCCTTGTTTTACCATTTTAATGTGTCCTTGTCCAAACTGTTTCATCTCCCTTGTTTTTCTGCATTTTTTCAGCAGGAGAACATAATCACATGAAATGATAATATCTTGTGCATGGATCTTTCAGGCAAGGGAGCATCTGTGGTAGCTAAACCTTCAGAATCTGATCATCTTCACAGTCTTTGATATTGCAAAGATGGAGCTCTTCAAATCCAGCACTGCTGCAAATCCCAACAAAACACTTAAAAAAGCATTGCCCTTATGAATTGCTGTAGGAAACTATCGCTGAGCCACACATGGACCAGAGAAACTTTAGGGCTACCTGGAGGAGCTCATCTGCAACCTGTGATTTCTTTCTCWGTCTGGGTTTTTTACAGGCATGGGTAATTTAGCAACATGTAGCTACAAGGCTATCGGCTCATCACAGGTTCTGACTGTGGTTATGTAGAAATGGATCACTTTATAAAGCCATTTGTATATGCAGTTGGGGAAAATACGCACATTGTTATTAAGATGAGAAATCAATTGGGGTTTTTTTAATTTAACATAGGTTTGTTCTGCAGAACATGAAAATCACAACTGTCTCATCTGCTATAGGATTTTGACACATCAAAGATATATTTTTCCTGAGGATGTGACAATTGTTCTGTTGCTCCATGACATCACGGAAAGTTACACAATTTTTTTGATGTGATGCACAATTCGGTTTTGTCACTTCTAACACCAGTGGCTCCTAAAATTCAGCATGTTCAGAGATGAAAAGTGACCTGACCCAGCCGTGCTGACAGAAGCCCGAGCTGAACCTACAACTGTCCCACAAAGCAGCTTTTGCACGTGTGCATGAGCTGAGAGAGAGCAAAGCTGCCGCGGTGGCACAAAGCTTTGCTGTGGGAGTCGCGACCCCTCTGGAACTGCTCCGTCCGCGTGCTGCCGGTGGGAATGATGTCTCAGCAGTGCCCAGCAAATACAGCTGTGGGTAGGAGTTTTTGCGTCAAAAGGAGACACACGCTTTACACAGGGTGTAATTAAGCTGTAAATCTCATTGCCACAGAAATTTGTGGATGCCAGGTTTTTACATTTGCCTGAAAAGCAAAGAAATTCAAGTGAAAAAGAGCTGCCAAGGGGAATTAAGCACAAAGATACCAGGAAATCCTTGAGCAGAGGCTCACTGGAGGCTGGGAGAGTAGTGAGGAAGCAGTGCTCTCATGTTTGCTTTTACTTACCACTTTTTGCTGGGCATTTGCTATTAGCAAGAGGCCCTTCATCCTTTCTTTTAAATTATCCCATACTGACAACATCCATCAAGAGCTCTGGAAAAGAGCTGGCTTAAGTCCTCTGCTCTGTCACATGCTTTCCGTGCAACCTCGTTTTCCTTCCTTCAGCGGAAGACAGACATTGGAGCATTTTCTGACCTCCAACAGGGTGAAGCCTGCTTATGTTAGACTTGGGAAGTGCTTAGAATGCAGGGTAGGGTGTGGGCTGGTGTCTGGTGTTGCCATGAAGTTGGGCTCTGTTGACAGACTCAGACTCGTGGGGGCCAGAGCGCGAAGGGCCCGCAGCGGGTGCCTGTGGCAGTGATGGTGGTGGGGCTGCTCCAGCACTTGGTTTTCCATGTGGCCAAGTGCATGGCAGAGGTAGCCCCTGGGCTTCAGCCCCAGTGTAAGGTTGGGAGCAGCGGGGAGAGATGAGGGCTTGAAGTAAATAAGCAGAGGAATGCCTGCACCTGGCAGCAGCTCTTGGGAAGAAAATCTTCCAAATTTCGTGTTTCTGCTTTTCTTTGGCGCTACCAGGTGCAGGCACCAGCACTGAGGCTTTATGGACTCTTGGCTCAGTGCTGCTCAGGGCAGGGGTCTGCACTCTATCATCCTCAACTCCTTGCTCCTACACCTCCAAGAAATGTTACAGCTGTGCAGTGCTGTACAAGATGTCACATACATCACAGCTCAGCAGCTTATGACAAGTCCCCTAATGCAGCTCTGGCAGTGCAAATGAGAAAGCAAGAAGCTACAAACCTCACAAGGTTTTACAGGCTTTCCCTGGAAAGCTCAGCAATGTGGCAGAGGCACAACACGCAGCCCACCGCAGGGTGCACAACGCTGACATTTCTGCCCTCCTGGCCTGTAAGAGTTTGTCTGCCAGGCTCATTCCCCAGCATTATTTACAGCTGACAAAGCTCTGTCATCTATCAGCAGCCCTAAGGGCAAGCCAAGCCGATAGCTGCAGGGGTGTGTTGCTCTTGGCTTCTTTCCCTTTTATTCCAGTCCCCATCCCAACAATAGCAACAGGGACCATGAGATGAACAGTCATTTCTTCGCTTTATGCTAAGGCCAGCCTGGCTGGCTTTTGTGGCACTTGTGTGCCACAGTCTGTGTGGAGATGAGGCTAAGTTGATGGACAGGAATGTCCCTTATCTAAATAGCAGTGCACTTCTGAGGCAATGGTACAACCAACAAGGACTGGAAATGTTCACCTTGCAGCCTTCACCAAGCCATTCACTTGCCCCAAGGCCCTGCGCCCAGTCTCCTGGACAGGAAAGGACTGTGACTCTCTGTGCATGCAGAAGTGCAGTTGGTGATGCTCAGCAACATCTTTGAATCTCCCTGCTTCCATCTCTCCCACATGGCAGGGAGGGGTGAGGGGAGTACCAGTATAATTCAATAATATTTGTGAAGCAGCCCTTCAGAGAAAAACCAGACCCCCACTACATCTGCAAACAGGGATTTAAAACCATTTGCATGTATTTCTGCAAGTGTTGGGAATGCCGGAGGCATGAGGGGTGCAGAGCAATAACTGGATTAGAAGGTGGGTTACACTGTAGTTTGTGAGGGAAGTACAAGCTGCGATAGGACAAGGTGTGGGAGGGTATTTAACTGCTTGTAAGCACATTTTTTTCCTTACCTTGAAAATACAGGCTCTGAAGCTGAAGCTTCCAGCAGATTTGCAGATCCTGTAATACAGCCCTTAGTAGAATTTGCATGGCGTGTATATTTACAGGAGAAAAAGAAGGTTATTCTTGCATCCTCAGGTTGTATCCTCTCCCCCAAGGCTGCAGCCTCTCCCAGCTCAGTGCCACTTGCAGATTTTGGAAGTGAACTTTTCCACCCCAATATATTTAATGTTCTCAGAGACTCTCAAGGCAGGATGTGGCTCTCTAGGTGCTTTCCTGTTCAGTCCAAGCTACCCTCCCCCCCCCGCCAAATGACACCCAGATGACTTTTGGCATGATAACTTCTCATGCAGCAGGATCCAGACCTTTAGGGCATACCTCACCAAAAGCTGCCGCCCAGTCCATTCCAGTTGGGATGGGGGTTTTAGAAGAAGGAAAGGCATAAAAATACCACAAGCCACTTCACCTGTGGTGGATATTATGATGGTTTCTTCACTAAGTGTGTAATTAATCCCCGGAGGCTTTGCTGTGCCTCTGAAATGCAGGAACTGAGAGGTGAGGTGTGGGCATATGCCTCCTCGGTGATGTGCTTCATTGAGGGCCAGCTGCTGGGGAACGAGAAGGAGATACCCAAGTAGCCGCTCAAGTAGCCTTATCGTGAGGGGGACTATTGAGACTTTAAGCCCGAGGCAATTGCTGAGGATTTCTACAGCAAATACCTAAAAACACCCAGGCAAGTAGCACTGCTTTACACAAGCACAAGGTCTGTAAAGGGCTGGAGAGGTTGAGCGATGAAAGTGCAGATAGCATGGGAAGGAAGAAAAGTGAGCACAGGCAGCTGTGGCATTTTCTTGTTTTTCTGCCCTGCAATGGAGCTGGGGCTGGAGAAGCTGATGGGGAGCATCCCCTGCCAAGGACAGCAGAGTGTCTGTGCCTCTCGCAGCCAGGGAGGGACAAACACTAGCCCAGCTGCCTGACACGCATTGACTGCTTCAGACAAAAGCACAACTGTGCTGACCATGCTGCAACTGTGCTACTCCAAAATCTCAAACGAGCCCTTGGGTACCAAAACTCTTGGGTACCCTTATTCCTGGGTACCAAAAGCCCAACTGCCAAATCTCTCCTTTCCCAGCCAAGACCCCCTGAAATGCTGTGGTAGTGTGAGGTGTAAAATACCAGCCTGGCTGGGAAGAGCAAGAAATGTCCATTTTGGCACGGTGGCCAATATTCCTGAGGATTCATTTATTCCTGCCTGTATTTTACTGGCTGCAATATGCATGTAAATAAATTCATGATAAAGAAGCAGGCCCTGCCCAGTAGTTTGCTTTAGCACATTCTTAGGAATATTTCTACACAGAATGAAGTGAAACATCCTTGACTTTTTTATTTAAACAGAACAGCAGAGATGCTGTTGTGCCTTGACAATCCCGCACGCGTTTTCTGAGACCATTCCCACTGGCCTGCAGTAGGGAGGGAGTGCAGCACACAGAGCTGGCCTTTCCCTCACTGCATTTGTTTTTCTGCTTTCAAGAGTGTTTGTGCTCCTGGAGACGGCCATTGAAGAGGCTGCTCTTTGAGGTACAATATGAAGGAGAAAAGCAAAAGTGAGGAACAAGTCCTCCCAGCACAGTGGTTTCACCTGCTGAAGGAGCAGGGACAGAAATCTGGCCAGTGGACTTCAGCTAGGAATTTCACACGCTGTCAGCTAGGAATTTCACACGTGTTTTCCTCCTCTCACTTTGCAGCTCTTTTCAGACGCATGTCCCAGAACCTGTGAGAATTTCGGGGCTCTGTGCTCTGGAGGAGCAAAGCCTCTCCATGAAGCCCAGTCAAAAAAAAGTGGATCCAAGGAAGAGATGGGGTTTCTGAGTAAAATCGAGTTAGAGCACAAGGCAAGGGGGTGGGGTGGGATTGTGATCTGCATGAATGGCAGTCTTCATCCACGGAAACATAACTGAACTCCAGGACAATGCTAATCTCTTAATTCATGTATATATATATATAGATGTATGTATGTATGTATAAAACTAGAAGACATTTTCTCTTTTCATATCTCACTTTCTAAGCATAGGAAGAGTTTGGGTAATTTATTCTTTTGATTATCCAGGACCTTTTCGATCGAATTTAGAAAAACTAATTGAATACATTAAAACCCTTTTCCATTAAGTTCATTGGTAAGCAATTAGGAAGCTAATTGGAAATATGAAAAAACTAAAAATGTCCATAGGGAAGTATATTATTTGTTTTATAAAGAGGTTAATTTACAAAGACTTTTAATCAAGCGCCAGAGCCCTCGCAAACACGCTGATGAGTTGAGTGACAGTGCTGTGCTGGAGTGCAGCACCAAGGAAAAAGGCACCATGAATGAGGGTCACGCAGCCTGCCCGCCTGACATCCCCAGGGAAGTCAAGATAGTAAAGCATATCGGAAGTCAGTTCCTTTGTTACTCCTTTTTGGTCTATCATACATCTTACCTACCTGTACTTCTTATCTGTGTTTGCCTTGCTCCAAATGTGAGTGTGTAAATACATTTCAAGTTTATACTTCGAAGATGCACCTCCTGCTTTTCATGAATAACTATGCAAATATCAATGTAGTCCTTAAAAGCAATCTAAAATTACAAGCTTGCTACTGTAGAGGACTAATGATAACCTGACAGTGTCTAAATAAAGTAACAAACCAGACATGTTTAAAAAAAAGAAAAGATACATCAGGGTTTCTTAGTACCTCACTCAGCCACTTGAATAGGAATTTCACTCTTATCGATTCTCCTTTCTTAGACAAGTGAGTGGCCTTAACTCACCATAGAAATGACATCTGCATTTTCATCCTTTCTTCTAACCCTACTCCCTCTGACAATCGTCTTTCTTCAGGGCACTCCTTCCTTGGCTGGAGCTCTCCCAGCAGCAGATGCTGGACCTTCTCAGAGGAGCAGCAATTAAATGCACTGCATGAAAGAGTTCATAGAGACACCATCTCTTGGAACGGAAGCAGAGGTCCTCCCGAAGGTCTATCAAAACGTCAGTAGTGAAACAGAGAGATGGATGCAGTTGTTCTCCCAGGCTGACGTGCAAGCCACGTCTCTGACCTCAGCTGAGCTGCTCACTGACAACCCTGTGATAAATGCCTGTGATAACCATGGTCTCTGATTATTACTTTTATCTACCCTGCAGATACCAAAATTGGAAAGGGAGATGAAGGAGAGTCACTTTATGGTCCTACCTTCGAAGGTATGTATCCCCAGCTATCTCACAGTGCAAATGGTGAATTTCCACAAAAATCAAGTTGTTGATCTGATCTTATTCACATAAAAACCTGGGAACAGCTTTTCATCTCCCTAAAGCAAAAATGTTTGGTTTTCAGTCAGAATTATAATCTGCTTGTATTAGCAAGAGCAGTCTGCTTCAGTGAGAACATCTGTAACCTTATCCCCTTCCTTTGATGTGGCCTCCCCCGCCCGAGGCGCAGCTCCACCAGCCCCTTCTCCCTGCCTAAATGAGGGCTGATGGTCACCCGCTGCCTACTTCAAACTACAAATACTTACCTTTGTGGACAGGACCTTGGAAATGCAGAAGTGGATTAGCTACAAATCTCTAGGCACACCTACGACTTGTTTAAATGTTTTTAAAGTAATAGAAGTAAGTCAGCTTTAACTCTAGATTTCCTGGACCTCAGGCAGCTTTTCAGGTTTGGGCACACCATAGGCATTGCTGCCAACAGCCTCAACTCTGCAGTTGGAAGGGGAGTTCTGAATCTCCCATAAAACTCTGAAGGTCAAGACATGAGCTAAGTTACAAAGTTACAAACATGAGCTAAGTTTAACAAAAAATGATCCCTCTTACTGGTATAAAGTAATAAAATATAAATAAAAAAGAACATTCTAACTTTCAATACTTAAAAAAAACAACCCCTATAATTGACCTAGGCATTTGGGATTTTCTGTTTAGATTAAATGCTACCCATCAAGACACTTTCTGACAGCTAAAGCACTTTTAAAAATTATTTATGTTCCCTTATATAAAAGCTTTCCCACTGCCAAAGGTGCAAACCATTTGAGCAGGCTGGGCACCAGCCAAGACTGAGATCAGAAATGATACGCATAGCTGAAAAGTTTCTTTCCCAAGGTGCTGAAGAGCCTGTCTGTGAGGAGAAGCTGCTCTCGCCTTAAAGTCCCAGGTCTGACGGAGCAAAACGTAGTAGCACTGTCAGGGAGGAAAGCTGCTGGAGGTGGAAGCCTGGTGTGTGGAATTTCAGGCAGTAAATGCTACAGGCTTCCTGGAGTGGACATGAAAGAGCAAAAGTCACTTCTTCGATGCTGGAGCTCCTGGAACAGCAGCAAGCCTAGGCTCTCAGGGCACATATATCTGCGAGAACGTAAGCTGGTACTGGAAAAAAATAGGAGTGGCTGTTAAATTGTTTGCAAGGTGGGTGTCACCAAGGATTTAAAATTTTGTGAATCCTCTTTTCCAGCAATGTTATCCAATGGATTTGTGCTAGTGCCCATCTTGCACCTTTTGCACTTTCTGTTTGGGTAGAAATTGTCATTTTTATGACCCATAGATTTACTTGATCTACACATTGGGTAAAAATGAGTTTGCACGTGCACAGGCACCTCTGCACACAGCAGAGCTGTGGCAGCCTGCATGCAGCATTTTGCTCTGGCTCCATCATCCTCCAGGCAGAGTTTGTGCTTTCCCTATGCTATTCAGGAAAGAAGCTGCCATGTCATGTGGCAAGGGGACAATGTACCAAAAACGGCTTTAGTAATTTTAAGTTGAATTTAATTTGGAATTAAACACCTTGAAAGTGTCCCTGGAAGACTTTTGTTACCCATAATGCATTTACTCCATGTGTTGATGAATTAAAGGAAGAGATTGCTACTTCTTGCCCTCCCTCCCTTTAATTAAAAGTTGCTTTCCACCCTTGAGAACGGTGTTCCCTTGGGTGTGACTTTCTATTTTAAGGCTTAGATTGCTTTCCCAATACTTCCCGCAAAACTACTTTACACTGAGGGCAGAGGACAAATATCTTCAACATCTGAAAAGGGTGAGAGATGCCTCTGTCAGCCGGTAATGTTCCGGGAGACTCCACGCTTGGCACGTGTCTGGGCATGGCAACCAGCGCCTGCTGAAATTAATGGGACACAACCTCATTTTACTGTAATGAGATGAAAGGACTGAGGCAATTACACAGAATCGCTCAGACTGGAGCATCGTGTCATAGGACAAAGCATTCCACTCCAAAATTAGTCTGCTGAAGTAATTTTGCAAACCACAAGGCAGCAGTCAGGGAGTAACTGTTCAGTTAAAATTTAATTACAACTTTTATGAATCAGTTTCTGAGAAGGGCTCTCAAAGAGGGTAACAAGTATTAAAAAAAAAATTCAGAAAACAATAAAATCTAAATGTTTCTTCAGTTTCCTTAAAGCATGTTGACAGCTTGATGGGGCTCTTAACTGCTCAGTGTGACTGGGTCAGATGGTGCTGGAGGACGGCAGGATCAGAGGACTCCCTGCTTCCCAGCTCATGGCACCCCTTCATGGAAAAGGAATCAAGTCCTTGCCATAATGCCCCAAACCCAAGCATGTCCAATGCTTGTTCTCCCACAGTCATCACTCTTGAGAATCATTTCTTCTCTCCTTCACCAGTCCTTCCTCAGCTGGCATGGAAGATCCTCTTCACCTCCTCACAGCATTCATTCCCATCGCCTGTCTCCTCTCCTCACCTCCTCCTCTCCTCCACTCTGGGAGCGCCCTGGCCTCCTTAACAAAGTATCTGCTCTCCATTTATTCAGCTCTGTCGCTTTATTTGGATGAAGAAGTCTCCTGTTTGCCCTCCTGCGCAAGTTGCCAAGGGCTGAGAGCAGCCGGGCCTCCCACCCCAGCCAGCCGCGTCCTGCCCTGATTGTGCTTACAGGGATCTTGTCCTCTTCCACAGGCAGCAGCATGAGGGAAGGCAGAGCAGAGCCTGTGCTTGGAGCATCCGCTCTGCCTCCCACCTTCCTTATCCGTACAGTGGGAATAATCACAAGCAGCCGTGGGGAATTGCCATGCTAAGTACTCTGAGCTACTCCGGAGAGAGTCATTACAGACCAACACAGGGAGCCAGAGTGCTTTTTTATGGATGTTTTTTCATTAGCTTCTTTACTGGCTTAAGCACTTCACAGTAGCGGGAAGCTTTTTCCAGAAAAGACATGGATTCAAACCAGACTTTGCTGGCGTGAGACTCAATGAGACCTTTGAGGAAAAAGGGAGAGCGGGGAAGGAGGAAAGGGAGCTTGAGGGATCTGGCAAAAAGGACCTGTACAGTGAATAGTAGCAAAGGGAGCAACACAACCGTGGTCCTTCACCCCCTAACTGTTTCGCTAGATGAAAGCTCCTCCATCCACCACGAGGGAAGAGGAATCCTTGAGATGGCCGATAAAGGTTGCCATAGGAACAGCTTAAAGTTCTACAGCACCTTCCAGCCAGCTCCCCACATTGACAAGAAATATGTTGCTCAAGCTAGAAAACCCTATGGCAAAACTAAGGAAGCTACCGGGGCATCCCCAGGACCAAGGTTACAAACTTGTGGCCGCAGAGTTCAGTGTCAGTTGAAGGTGGGCCCTGACAGACAGGGAGGCATTTCACAAAACCTCTGGGCTCTGCTCTGCCCTCACAAGCTAAAAAAACCTATTTTCGTGAATGCATATCAGGAGTTTGTTCTCAGTAGGTTAATGTGTAGGACTGGCCCTGTTAAAATTTTTAGATTTTGAGGAACGTAATAAGCAAGGTTATTGCTTTGAACAGTTTGCTTGATGGAAGAGAACAAAATACGTAAGTATTACCATAGTGAGAGAAATTCACAGTGCAGTTTCCACGTTACCACATCACACAGAAAGACAGCATCTTTAAGGATAGCAAAAAGCATAGCTGTCAAACCTACAGAGAACAAACAAAAAGCTGGATATATTTATAGCCAGCTACATTCACTTCAAGTTGCTGCCTTGCCACTGGCTCTGTGTAATCTGAAAGGTGTGGGATCCATGATCGCATAGCCAGGCCCTCCTAAATCTGAGTGGGAGTTTAATCCCGAAGAAGCAAAAAGCAGCCACAGTGTGGCACAACAAGGACAGCCGGGCACTTTCCAGGCTCTGCTCTGCTCAGGCTTTCTGATGTTCCTACTTGGACAAGGGATGCCTGCAGTGTCCTCCTTGCTTGGTACCACTCTGCTGGATGGGATGGCTTGGGGTGGGGTGGGATGGGATATGGTACAAAGGTTTATGGAGCACTGCTGGCATCCATYGCCATGCCAGCGCCTGCAGGAGGCACAGCTTGTCCTCCCACAGCGTGGGAGCAGGACAGGCTAAAAATCACAAAGATTGCAAAATGTTGGACTGTTTTCAGGATTCAGATTAGTGCTGTGAAGGAAAGAAAATGAAAGATATTTCTCAGGGAGTCACTTCTAATACTGTCACTTCTGACTGTGTGTCTCCTGACTTCTTTCATCTCAAAAGTACTGGCCATTTGTAGCTGGGGCACATGGAACAACACTTATTTCTTTAAATAAATGTAGCTGCATAAAGCCATAGTATTTTCACCTATCCTGAAATGCCAACTAGAGGCTACTTAGTCAAGAACTGACAGCATTTGAAACTCCATTGTGAAGAAGAACTTTTTAAAGGGTGTAGTGGGTGTAGCCCATCAGTAGGAAAGAGGTGCCTGGGTTTGTAATGGCCCCACACAAAACAGAGGCTGCAGAGCTTGGCTTTGGATGGAGATGGATCACATGTGCACTTTCTCCCTCCTGTAGGCAAGTGATCRAGGGCACGGAGATCCTCCAAGTGCTGGAGGTTGTACCTGCCCATAACAAAAGGCCTACAGTAGCCTGCAAGATAATTAACTGTGGGACCTTCGATCCATGATTCCCAGCTGGTTTTCCTGCCTGCTGTAAGGTAGAGCACTTTTTACAGACCTTAATGGCTTTCACTTACAGCAAAAACAAAACCACATCTTGCACATGTGAATGTCTTGGAAACATTCTTCTGGCTTAAAAAGAAATCTTCATAAGGTATTTAAAAGTATTTTTACAGGAGTAGAGAAAAAGGTGTGTGAACATAGTGCATCTACAATTTGTGGGAAATAGTGTTAATATGGCAAGCATACGGTAAATAATATGGCATACGGTAAAATGCACATATGGCTAAAGCATGGGTGAACAGATGGATACACACCTATAGGGATAAAGCCAACTGTTCTTGGCTAAATTCTGCCTCTATCACAACCTCCACAGCACAACTGCCCTGCCAGTTTTGCCCTGTATAGAATCACAGAATAGTTTGGGCTGTATGGGACATTTAAGGGTCACCTGGTCCAAACCCCTGCAGCAAGCGGGGACATCTTCAACTAGAGATCAGATTGCCCAGAGTCCCATATATGTCAAATACCATAGGAATTTGCATATGGTAATTCAGACATCTCAGAGAAAAATAGGAAAAAATACGTTTGCAGGACTGCAGCCTCTGTGAAGGTCAAACATTTGATCCTGCACTGACTACTATAAACTAAAAGCAACGCCCTTGAAATCAGATTGGGCTGCATCAGGCTAAAACCAGGAAATGCCAGAGCAGGCAGAAGATTTAAGTAATTATTTTTAGCAGATGGCCTCTATTTTAAAAAGTGACTATTGCCACTGAAACAGAGAAAAATATTGTTTATAAAGTTACTGCAAAACAGTTAAGGTTATGTGTAGATGTAAATATATAAACCACAATGATTGCTAGTGTCAGTGATTTCTTACATGCAAGATCTCTCTGACAGACAGTGCAGAGCTGGGGCACAGATGGCTTCAGCAGGTAAGCATAAAAAGAGAAGGTGTGTGGAAGATCAAAATGCACACTGGGAAGAGAGGCCATAACAGAGTGCACTGGAAGTTCAAAGGGAAGAGTGCTCATTTGTGGAGCTTGGATGCAGACACAAAGCTAAACCAGCCCTGCTGTGCCAGGGCAACCTGGACACCGTCAGAGTGCAGCTCTCTCACCCCTGTTCCCAGCGCTGCCAAGAGTGCTGTGCTGAGTGACCTTTGCTCCTGGGCTCGCCGTATGAGCTGCTAAACCTCACAGAACAGCGCCAGTGTAAGATGGGGAAGGCTGAATTAGGGAAGTATTGGGAGAGACCTAATTTTGTCTGAGCTTAAGTCCATGGATTTAATGAAAAGTAATGATCTTAAGTTTATTTGCTGAATGGGAATGAATTTAACAAATCAGAAAATGTTTAATTGAATGCCTGAAGAGGGCATAGACCCAGAGTGATCTCCACAGGCTCTGAGTATGGAGATTGTGTTAATTTTAGCAGCGGAATTTAGGTTTTTCTTTACTTATGCTACAAACCAAAAAGATTATTTAACCTAAAATACCTTTGTATATCTGCAGCTAGATAAGGAGACTTTAACACATTTCATCCTTCCATCTTCTAA
This sequence comes from Amblyornis subalaris, assembly GCA_018881555.1. Taxonomy (NCBI): domain Eukaryota; kingdom Metazoa; phylum Chordata; class Aves; order Passeriformes; family Ptilonorhynchidae; genus Amblyornis; species Amblyornis subalaris. The sequence continues at coordinate 18,380,942 of JACAXG010000002.1, read as the reverse complement.
AGCATTCTGCAAGTTATACATAAACTACTATGTAGGAATTAAATCTTCTGTAGGAACATTTCAAATCAATCTGCCTAGAGAGTAATTTTTTCACTTCACAGTTCTGGGTCAAAGATTAAAATAGAGTGTTGCATTTTCTTCATAAAAAACCCGCATTTCCTGACAAATTACTTTTCATAAGTAACAGAGACTATCGCTATGAAGGGATATGGTTTTGCATACTCAGTATTGAGATGGAGGTTAGTGGCTCTTATTTCCTTCAAGGATTTTAAATTATATTCAGATGTTTAAAGTCAGGAAAGCCATTTTAATTCTGCAGGCTACAGAGGACAATGCTAAAAGACAAATTAATTGATTCTTTATTTGCTGTTGGCTTGGTCACCCATGGCAGGTCTGCTCTGTCGCCGCCACCCCAGTGTCTCCAATGTCCCACAAGGGACCAAAGCAGAACACAGCATGTGCTTCGAGTCCAAATGACCCAATCTGAGAAGCTGTCAGAGCCCAGAAACTCATGCTCTGGCAATGGGCAGTGTTCAGGGACTCTGAAGGCAGGGAAATGCCTCATCACATCAAGTATCAGAAAGCTGATCCTGTGCCAAAAGTCACAGACCTGGTGACAAGTATGATGTCTGGATGTACAGCTGGATGTCATACACTTGGGATCTAGGAGAACCACATAGGGGAACTGGGCAGGGGACAACTGTCTGAAGTTACACCACATGAAAAAAGTTATAACGAGAAGAGTACAATCAGGAAATATTTTTAATTTCAAGCATAACAATTCTTCAGGCAAGCCATAATTACTGTATTTGCATAGGTCACGACAGGACACTCTGTTGTGAAAAAAACATGGTAAAATCTTTCACCCAGTATTAAGAGGTCACCTAGAAGAAATAGTGCATCTTTCAAGCCTGGTTCCGCAGTGCCTGCAAGCTGGACACACTTAAGGAGCCCAAGGTGATGAACAATGAAACAGGAATGGAATATTCATCTTAACCTCAATCCAAAAAGATGTTTTGTGACATATTTTCTACTGTGACTTAAATCTCTGATCAAGTCACTAGGAATGCAGTGCTGCCTCTGAGAGAGCCAGACCAGCAAGCATCCATCCAGAGGACACGCAAGTCCAGAAGCAAGAGACGGGGTCTCCACAAAGCCGGGAAATTCACCGGCAGTCGGCAAATGGGGAGATGAAGACTTTCATTGTCAGCTGCTGGTTTTGGAGAAGTTCCCTTCCCAGCAACCATATGAAAAAACTCCCTTCTAAAAAGAACAGCTGGCAGTAACATGCATTCTGAGAAAACCATTATCTTACTGGATTACCCAGTGTTTTATTTATGTAATGTGTCACCGCTGTGAGAAAAATTGGTATCTTTCAAGTTTTGCTTTATTAGAGTCTTATGCTGAGCTTCTTACTCCAGCAAAATACTCTCTTAAATACTGCTTTAAATGAAAAGTGATGAAAGAAGCCCTCAGACTACATACAAATGTTCTTTGTACAGGCATATATGTTAAAAGCACAAGGACATTGTGTTAATAAAACACAGACAGTAGGCTCCAATCACTCCCCCTTACTTACTCAAGCACTGATCAGATGAACGTTGGAGGCTGAAGTCATTAACTACAACATTAGTTCACCTAATCTGAGGTCAGAGGCTTTCTGAATCTGATCCAGGAGGGCCGCAAAAGCCAGCAGAAATTGTTAGTGTGCCTCCCCTGCTATGTAGGTACTCCACATGGATCTGGGGAAGCCCTGGTATTTATGAACTGTGTGTCCATTTTCATGGTATCAGACAGGCCTTAGACAACATATTTCACCTTCCTACACCTTCTTTTCATAACGAGACTGTCATGGCTACAGCTCTGTGCTATTGCCCTTTACATATGGGATACCCTTCACTAATTCACTGTTGACCCTCAGCTGTAAGTCAGACAAAGAAATTTTTGCCACCAGTTCCAGCGAGGAAAAAAAGGTACTCCAAGGATCTGGTTTTGAAAGAACTTCACTGATAATATCAACTATGCAGCATATCAAATGGATCAGAATGATGCAATACAGTTATTGCACGAAGAAAATGAGTAGGTGGAATGATTTTACAAACTTCATAGAAAAAAATCTTGACACGTTAATTCTGATAGAGTTTAGGATGTTAAAAAGCAGTAATGGGTGGCCAGGTCACCAGAGCTCAATTGTGCCCATACCCTTAGGTGCTGTGAGGGAAGAAGCACAGGTCCAGGCCATCGGGGCACAGCAGGAGCAAATGCCAGGTCAATGAGACCCAAGGCCAGGCACAGGGAACCCACAGGTGTTACATCTCAGGCAGCGGCCAGATGCAAGAGCCTCAGTCTAAAAATATCTGCTGAGGAAAAGTTGGGGAGCCCCTGCTGAGGTTCCTTCACTTGAAATGCTTCCAGGTTGACCAAGGCATCTTTTATCAGCAAGCCAGCTGTGAGCACACAGCTAAGCTCCTAGGGAATATGCTCCTGCCCCCGCATAGGCCAGAGCACGCTGCTGTATCACACCATTGCCAACCAAAAAATGCCCATTAAAAATATGGTAAATGGATGTATTGTTGCAAAGGCTCCATCTAAACATTAACCTTATATTCCTTTGGATACCTAAACCAGCCTGACCTCGTTCTCTGGTTGGTTCCAGCTGCACAGGTGAAAGGTTTATTCTTTCCACTCCATCTTACCTTTACCTGTTGCCTTCCATTCTTCTTCTCGAGGCATGTCTCTTTGGCTTGCCTTAGGCTAAAAGCAACAGCCCGCATCACTACCTCTAAAAGAGCTAAGAAAAATCTTTTAACATAATTATATCATCACTGCCACTCTCTATATTATTTTATTTGTTCCTTATGTTAAAAGCAGCCTTTCTACCCCACCTGGTGGGGCTGAGCGAGTGTCTGTAACACAGCATGTGTGTGTACCAGACACAGCTCCACCTTGCCTGCCTCAGGCAAGCAGCCTGTTCGGTACAGGTGCCAATGTCTTCGCCCAGAATTCCTGCTGGGGACAGACATGGGCACCTTAAATGCACACTTGGATGTCATATGGCATGGCATGCACAGCCCTGTGTGTGCCTTGGGGCTACATCCAGCCCGACTGGACACACCTCTACAGCAGGATTTACTGCCCTACCTGTCTCACGACGCAAGGACAAATGAAGGTTACAAAGCTCTGGGCACAGGAGTCAATGCATTATTTCTGAACAATTCACCATTCTGGTGAATGGCACCAGAATACAATAATGCATCATCATGTAATGGTAACAAATACCCCCAAACCTCCTCGGTGCGTTTTCCTTGCTAAAACACCCACCAGGTATTTACGCTTCACATGCACTTCTCTTTCCATGCACTTGAAACGACAATATGGAAATGAGAACCAATGTTTACAAAATGAAACAAACATATATTCCCCCCAGTTTATCTACTAAATTTTGTTCTTCATTTACTGCTGTCATCCCAAACTGCAGTACACTCCTATGGAACCTCTCCAACCCATTATCACATCTTGCCAAGCACCAACTGATACAACACAATCTGCTCCAAATCCTGGCCATTTGCTATGTTTAAAATGTGCTTCCCTAAAATGGGCATCTGCAGACCCTTAGGTTTTACCCATTTTTGTCAAGGATTTTACATGATTTTCCAGAAATGCAGTGCTTGGAATTCCTTATAGATTCAAAACAGAGGTAAATGCCTCACTAACCACTAAGTATATAACACTGCAATGAGAACTGAATCCAGTGATGAATGTGGTATTTTAAATCCAACAACAACAACCCAGACTGCCATGATCCTGCTGACTGTATGCTACAACAAAGTCCCAAGATGCTGACTTCAAGAAAAAACAGACAAACCACATTTATCATTTCCTTGGATTCCCACCAGCCCCCAGGATTACATGACAGATATGTTTTCACTCGCTTGTGGAGATGTGCTGTAGCTGTAATTCTTGCCCTGGCTGGTAGTCTTAGATCTATTATGTACTTCATTTTTTCCCACTTTTTCCATATTTATACACATTGATTAGAGTCTTGTCTTTTATCTTATTTAACTTAACTGTCCTATTTGTTTTTCTTCTCAAAATAAGAGATTTTTAGTATACACTCCTGATGAAATGCAGGATTGCAGCAACCATTACACTTCACATGTCCGGCACATCAACAGAACTGCCACTGCAATCCCTCATAAAACACTGGTWACTGCTGAAGATATATTTAATATCATAACCCACAACAGCTGCAGAAAAGAAAACCTGAGTTCAAAAAATACCACATCTCTAGTGAAATCACAAGAGACCCCGTGAATCAAGCCCTGATTCAAGCAGAAGATACTTGTCCCAGAAGGACATCAAAATCTCTCCAAGTATGGCCAGGAGGGATGAGTGGAATCCATAGAAAACTCCCATACTCCATGCTTACTGCAGTCTTGGTTACATTGCAATATCTATTTATGCTGCTTCTTAATTTATTCTGCTTGTTCAAAAGTAGAACAGAAATTTAGTATTTTAATAATGAATGTGAAAAGTATTTCTTCTTACTAAAAAGCCAGAAATTTTCATCAAACTGTAGAAATAACTATTTTACACTAACACTCCAGTAAAAAGTACATGCAGCATGAGAGATAAGTCCGGTCAGTGTGTGACTTCAGCCTCCTTATCACTTTCCAGAACTAAATTCTGATGTTACTGACACTTACGTACAACAGAACGTTTGGTCATTTCACAGCAGCTCCTACAAGGTTCCTCTTTATATCACAAAATTAATTCTCTGTTGTTTTCTTTGCAGACCTTTTTTTTATGTTTTCACTCTCAGACTCCTTTGCAGGAAGGCAAAGCATTAGCCAGCCTGCCTGCTAGCAGAAAGCATCACAATATATGACAGTACAGAACCTTGTCAGAAAGCTCTGTACCCAAATTATGTATTACCAACAGCCCTACAGACCTTTCCACAGCTCACACAGTAATCATGATAGGTAGCTTGCTTTAAAGTTTCTGCATTTGTATCTGTCCCTTGGCTCTTGGCAATGAAACACCTTCAGGAAAGAAAGTAAAATGGAAGATTAAGCTAGGGATTTATTTGGCAGTTTCCTCTTTACTGCCCAAGTCCAGCTCACATTTAGGAGAAACAAGGGGGGATTGTCCTGATTACAACTCTTCTCTTCCATTTGTCCTTTGACCAGGACCATAATAAAATTTGCTTTATAGCTCCAGCTTAGCTCTCCTTCAACACAAGCAGCACGAATGTCTGCCTCTGTTTCCCAACATTCGCCTGTGTTGGCATGGCACAAAAGGCTGAGGCAGATTTACACAAAGAAACTTTTATTTGCAGAGAGAGTCCACTGATGATGATATATGTAGACTCAAGCTGCCTCAGGGAAAAACAAACGACAGAGGAAACGTGATATGCATAAGGGGAACTCTCCCCAGTGGTCAGAGGGGAATCACTGGTTCTTGGAATCACTTAGGTTGGATAAGCCCTTTCAAGTCCAACTGCAATCCTAACACCGCTAACTCCACCACAAGAAGTGGTTGGATGACCAAGGAGCCTTCTCCAGGTGCTCTCCACGGTACAGCTGGACAGATACGGGTTACAATTTGTACCATGCTTCCCTTCTACTACTGCAGCCATTTCACCCCGGACCTACACAAACTCCCGGTGTGCAGCTTCCAACTACGATGGCACTCGTGCTGCCGGGAACACAGCCGGACAACGCTGCAAGGGCTGCACGCAGACTGCTACGGTTCACGTGCGGTTCTTTTAAACGACTATCAAATACGATTTGCTGTTTTGTCAGGGTAGAAATGGGGGAAGGGAGTAGGAAGAGGGCAATCGACGTGGCCAGCGTCCGTCTCCGGGCAGCCGCTGTCGGCCGGCTGGGAGGGCCTCTGCTCGCACCGCCCCGTGCAACCCCCGCACGCGCCACCGCGCTCCCAGCGCGGCTCCCGAATCAACGGCACCGACCACGTGCCCCCGCCCGCCCGGCCGCGGGAAACGCCAACCCGCGCGCCCAGGGCCCGCCCCCAGCCCCGCCCCCAGCCAATGAGCGGACCCAGCGGGGAGGGGGCGGGACCTCCGTGGTGATGTATGGCGCTCGGGCAGCGCGTGACGCGCAGGAAAAGCGCCTTCTTCGGGGAGCGGCGGCGCGCCGCTGTGGTGCGGGCTGTTCCATTACCCGCCGCATGGGGGGTGAGGGGAGGAAGCTGGGAGGAACCACCACGCTGCTGCGGGTGAGGGGCGGGGCCAGCCCGGGGCGCTGTCGTGTCGCGGCGCGGGGCGGGGCGGCGGCGCGCGGAGGGTGCGCGGCGGCAGGGAAGGGGAGCGGGAGCAGGGAGGGAAGAGCGAGCAGCAGCCGCAGCCCCCTGGTTTCACCGCCTCGCCACCATGGGCCGGACACTTGCGTTCTACCTCTCCGTCGTTTCTCTGGCGTGCTGCCTTTGCGGGCTGGCCGCGGGCAGCGACCCGAGCGCCCACAACGCATCCCTCGGTGAGTGATTCGCGCCCTGCCCCCCTCCGTTCCCCGGGAGCTGCTGACGGGGCAGCCCCGCCCGGTGCCCGGCGCTGTGGGGAGCGGGGCGGGCTCCGCGCTCCGAGCGCCGCCGGGGCCGCCCGTCCCTGCGCGCCTGGAGCCGGACCCTTCGCGAGGCCGCCTGGGGGCCGCCCGGCGCTCCCCCGGCCGCCGCCGCTTCCTGGGCGCCGCGGCCGCAGCCCGCCGAGTTTTTGGGCCGCTATCGCGCGTGTGCCGGTCTGGGACCCGTTATCCCGTTTGGGCACGGCCTGCGATGCCCCCTTGGCACCCCGCAGGTGACCGGGAGCCGGCGCCAGTGCAGTGTGCGCGGCTGCTTGCTACGCTCTTGGAACGGGTCTGAGAGCGGGACTCCCTTGGTCCTGCCGTGTCCTTCTGTCCCTGCCGCCGCCTGCTCCTTATCGCGCTGTGAGCCCCGTTATTCGTCCTGTCGGTTTTTTCCCGCAGTTGTCCACAACTCGGGCCCTGTGGGCTGTGTGCCAAAGTGTTTGCTGGGCCGAGAACCGCGAAATGTGCCGCGTATCCCAAAACGCGGAGACAGCAACAAAAAAAAGATGAAAGAAAAAGTTGTCTGGAAGTACTTCAGTGTTCCCTGTCCACGTTTCGTGGTGGCGCTGGGTGCAGCCGAGGGTGACGCTGCCAGGTCACCGCTGCTCCAGCCCTTCTGGGTTTCCTCTCCAAGCCTGGCCCGCCGGCGGGATGCAGGCCGGTGTGGGTCACCCTGCGAGAGCCGTGGGCTGCTCCGGGACTGCTCAGGCGGAGATTAACAAGCCGCTCCGATGCAGCGGGAGAGGGCACTGTTGGTCCGGCAGGACAGACCCCACGAGTGTTTCCAGGTTTCCTCCTCGCGTGTAAAGGGAATATTCGAATTTGCGCCGTGTAAGAGCCAGTACAGCGGGTTTATCTTCGGAGCAAACGGCAGCTTGCCTAGGCTGACAAGCTGAGTTCGTGATATCAGAGTAATTTTTTTTCAGTGAAGAGCAGGCATCTGCTAATGGGGAGAGCTAGGGAACTTGCTGTTATCCTGTGTGAAAGACCCCAAGAGAGCCTTTCACAGCAGGAGTAACATTGGGAYACATTGGGACATTTAGACCCTGTCACGGTTTCTAAAGTTAACAGCTCATTGATAAAAACATCTCCCGATCGTTTACTCTTGCAAATCTGATCCTCCCCAATGTTAGTCTGGGAAAGCTGTTTTTGAAACTAAACCAGAAGTGCTAGTGTATCTGGTATTAATTGGCTCTACTGAGTGTCTTCCTGTCTTTACAGATGTACTGTGCTAAATTTTCTGTGTACCAGTGAGGAATTTACAAAATTGAAGGTTGTCCGTTTGTCAGAAGGCGGTGTTGTGTGTGCTGTGATCATTCCTGAGATGTATACCCGGAATAATAATTGACTGACTTTTTTTCCCCTGATGCTTTCGGTTTTCTTCCCCCTGAAATATGTTCTCAAGAAATAGTCATATAGCTCTTGTAGTGATTCGAGGGCTGCCTTCCTGAAGGGAACAGAGCAGCTGTTGCATACCTCACTGATGCAAACCCACAAAGGTTTTTTCATATCTTCTTACGTGAAAGGGAAGAAATAGTGGCAGCATTCCTGACCTGATCCTACCATAAGCAAGAGAAAGGCCAGGTAGATTCAGGTTTAATTTGAATTGTCAGAATACTGAAGTTAGTTAATGTATTTGTAGTTGTTGACTTGAGAGGTAAATTGGCGTGCGGACTGCCAAAGATCTGTGGATAGCAGCTTTCCTTTCATGGAGAAAAGTGAAAGGTCACCTCGAGGTGCCTGGAGTGGGTGGATAAGATCTGAAGTGTGCTGGARAGCGTGCAACATAAGGAGTTGTGGGTTGCATGTGGGTTTTCTGAATATGATGGCTGTATGAGTAAGTCTTAATTAAAACTAAAGCAGTAAAACTGTAGATCGGGAAAAGATCTTCTTTGATCCAGATAGTGGATGTGTTGTCATTGTGGTTTTAACGCAACAATGTTTGACTGAGATTGACGTAAGAAAGCAGCTGGACTGGTTAGATTRCTGGCTTCTGCTGTAATCAAAATATGAATAGATTGACTTTTTTTTCTCCTCTCCTTTTTGTACACAAATTCCTCCAGGTTCTTGTCTTTATTTCCCATACCTTGATTGCTTTCTGCTGTAGGGTTATTTATAGCGAAAGAAAAAATGTAATCAAAAGGAAACAAGCACTTACCATCTGAGGTTTCAATGAACTACAAAATTAATTTAGTGTACTTTGGTATCTTCACTGGAGTAGTATATTCTTTATTATCTGGATTTACTCTAGTTAAAAGTTGCATGAGGCAAAATCATGCTCTACATGTGGTTTGGTCTGATTTCAGAGTATATCAGCAGTATCTGGAGGGAAATGTATTTATTTCTTGTCAAAAGCATTCAGAAGTTACAGCTTTCAGTTGTAGTTTGTTGAGTGAAAAGGATAGTGCCTTAACCTGGGAAACGTACATGTGGGAGAGTTCGGGTCTGAGATTTGTTTCTGTGGGTGAAGTTGCTCTTTTGACAGTGTTCTAATCAATGTTGTTGGTTTTTTTTTTTAAATACTTTTAGATGTCTGTGGAAACTTTTCTGACTGCAATTCCTGTCTTGATAATAAGACAAATTTAGCAGGCTGCCAGTGGATCAAATGTAAAGGTAAGGAGAACTGAACAGTGCAGGTCCTTATTATGCCATTGTTAAGGAAACTTCCCTGTCTGACCATTCAGGAGACTCTGGCAGTCACACTCGCACCACCAGAGATTTTCACTGCCCAGACTGAGGCCCCTTTGCAGTGGGTGGCTCCAGTGACCCGACAGGTGCATGGCTTGACTCCCTACACACCCTCTCACACACAGTCAGACCAGGTTTCCTTACCAGTTCAGCCCCAGGTTTCCCATTGCAGACTCTCAGATGCCTCATTCTATAAAGCAGTTTATTCACTGCACAGTAACACAGAAACAGCTGGAGCTGGTGCCTCAGAGGAGGACCCCAACAGAGGAATCCATGGGCTTTTATACCCTCTGTGGATATGAGTTTGGGGTCATCAGCCCCTGCTGTGTCTCACAGTGTCTGGTCCCCTGGCTGGGCCACAGGTCCTGTGTCCTTTGTCCAAAGGGTTTGCAGGTCCTGGCCTTTTGCCTCTTCTGCCCCACAGAGCTCAACCTGTAGCTCTCACTGCAGCTGCACACCAAGCTACCTGCACTGGATGGATTCCTCAACACCATGCAGAACCTTAAACCCAGCTAGACCTGCTTCATCTACATTGATGTTGATTACAACCTAGTGAAGCATTAACACAAATTCTRTCTGACATTCATCTGTCTTCACCTGAGAACTTGAGATGTTTAACATGTTCAGAATATTCCCAGATTTTTAAAGCTTCTGATTTAAATCTRTGCTGTTGTTAAGCTAATGTTTTCCAGAATGTTCTGAATGTTTTTAGAACAAAGTAGTCACTTGTGCTTGCTGTTAAGAGTCACAAGTAGATTCTGACATGCAGGCACAGTTCTGTGCTTCAGTCCCTTTTGAGGTTTTGTCATGGACCTGGTGGTCACAACCACTACTCCTGAGCTGAGTGGGGGAGAGGAGTCCATTAAATAAGAGTAGTTAATAGCAGTGTTCATGAAAGTAAGAATTGCAGCCCACTGGAGGGGAYATGACAGCTGAAGAAGCATTAGCTGCTCTCAGAGCCTTGTTTTTCCCATTGTAGGTGAGTTGGATGTAACTACATTTAGGTGACCTCTGGTACTCAGTCCTGGAGGAGATGAAGTTGCTGTTGACAAAGTCAAAGACTACATAAGCAGTCTTCAGGTGAATTATTAGGACTTCTTCAGTGAGGAGAAACAGAATAAGAGGAGAGAATGGCTTGACTGTAATAGTGATTTTTGTAGCACTTGATTGTAGATGACCAAGAAAGGTTATATGTAAAGGCTAAGATGCTTTGGAACTAATGAAACCAATTTTGGATGCAACTTGTCCTTCAAGAAGCTATTTTTCTAGTTCTGCATGTGGTGTTGGACCAACAGCACATCCTGCAAACACCCAAGAGATCTGTGTAACTCTTTTAAGGGAGAGGTTGAAATATGAGTCAAGGGAGAAAGGTATGCAGGGATAGAACAAGAAACTGATGTCTTCAGCAATCTCAAGGTCAAGGACCAGTTTGAAAAGCTGGAACAAAGTTTTGCATGAATGTAGGATTTTTTAAGACAGTAAGTTTTTTTTGTAATGATGCTACCATAGGCACGCAAAATGTTTAATTTGGAAAATGCCACAAATATTAGAAACACTGTTTGGTTTTATCAGCTATGAAGAAAAAACATCAAGCTATACTGGTACAGCAAAAAGGAGCATAATCATGTGTAAGTATTGTGTAAGTGTTGAGGGGTGGAGTAACTAGTGAAAGAAAACACTAAAACTACTCATAGTATTAATATAATACTGAAGTCCTGTATATTAAAGTGGCTTTAATGTTATCTTGGCTAGCAGATGGTCCTATGAACAGCTTATTAGTATGTAGGAACAATGTCTCGAACACCTTAGACTTCAGCTACTGTAAATATCTTGTCTCTTTCTGTTCTGACAGATGGCAAAAATTTTTGTGTAAATGACACAGAAGAACCTACGAAGTATGGAACATGTGCAGCTGAAAAACAGTGTTCCTGTAAGTGTTTAGATACTCAGCTTTCACATTGTTTAATGTGAAGCAGTTGTGTGTAGAACTCCCTTGTCTGTTGGCCTTTTGTTGATATGCTTTCTACTATTTACATAAGCATGTACAAGTATGTAAATAAGCCCTTTGCTTTCTGCTTAAAGATATGATATGTGATACTAAAATACACAATTTCATTGTGCCTTCAGTTAACTGCTTACTGTTGCTGTTTCAAGAAGCCTGATGTACTTTAGTATGTCTCTGGCTACTGCCTTGGTTTCTTAGATTAAAATGGGTGTTTCCTGTTAGATACAGCATATCCCAATGAATTTGTCAGTGTCCTCAAGGCAATAAATTGCTTACCTGCTAAGTCATCTGAGATGCAGTAAATAGGAAGMACTTACGAACCTTCCAGTTTTAATTGTTAACTAGCACATGCAGTTCTGAAACGTATAGTCTGGGATATAGAACTGCCTAAGATAAATCCTTCATGCTAGGAATGTGCTCAGTTGCATATCTGCTTCAGACTTTTGTGCTTCCTGTGCAAAGCAGTTTTGCAGGATATGAATAATTTAGTTAAGATCTTGAATTTCACTTTTGTGAAAGCCCCCCAATTTTAGTTCTTCTGAAAGTTGATAAAAAATGGACCTCAAAATAGAATTTTCTGGTTTTGAGATCTAGAACAGCAAATGAAAATTCTGAATAATCTTGTCTAGATGAATTCAACAGCTGCCAAAGAGGCTGGCTCACACCAACAGAGATGAAGCTTCAATGCTGCTTTGGGCTATCTTGTGGTGGTGACAGCCAGTCATAAATAATTCCTTTTGACTTGGACTTGTGTGTTATTTCTAAAATCGTAACAGTCACCTCTCAATCAGGAGTGCTAAAAGAAACATTTTTTAGTGCTTTCCAAAGAGAGAGCACGCTGTTACAGTGCCCTATTCTGTAGCTAGAAGTGTTGCTACAATCTCTTCCTGTTAAACTTTTAGTGACATTATCAGGTTGTTGTGTTTAACTTCTGCATATTCAAGGAAATAAATTGTCACCCTTAGCAGGGGGTCTTGGTAGGTCTGAGAGAAATCTGTATGCCTTATYGACTCTTACTTGGCATGGCTCAACGCTGCCTTAAGGGATTGACATGGGAAAATGTAGGCAGCCTTTTAGGTGGCCCTAAACTGACTAGATGCAAGTGGGACCCCAGAGAATGTAGATTCTGATGTATCCAGCCTGTCTGTGTGGAAACAGTCGGCTCTGGTTTCCACCATGCTGAATTATGTTCAAGATGTAAATAACCGCACTTGAATGAGCCTGAGCATTAAAGGCTTCTGGAGATCGTGGTATTTCAGCAGGAGGCTTTCTCATGTATCAGTTTAGATAAGCTGTCTGTGTGTGATTAACTTGGATAATACAGTAGTTGCAGAAGGCTTCACAGTTCTGTGTTTTGGGGGTTGTGAGGGGTGGTTTTTTATATCACATGTGCAGAAGCCGAGAGCACCTACATCCAGCAACAGCTCTCAGAACAGGAAGCTTTAGCTAAACTTTGACATTCTTGATTGGTTTTCCCTCCATTCTGATTCAGTTGTCTAAACAACTCTGATTTATAGTTGAACTTGATAGCTCAGGTTCAGTCTCAGTTGCAGTGAGGTTGGGAAGCAGTACTGTATACCTAGTTTCCTGCTGTGTAAAGCARGCATAGTTTCTGCTTATACAATGGGGCTCTTCTCACTCAGGTTTGCTTTGGGGAATCTTGAGTTGGCCAGTTGAACACTAGCTTGATTGGAGTGCCTGTAACAAGATTTTTCATCTATTCACTTATGCAACTTTTGATGTTAGTATGGTGGATTCAAAAGCTTTGTAATTTCAAACTGAAACGACGATAGAACTCAGTGCTATATGAAATTCCTAAAACTGCCTGCTGATATTGTTTTGTTGGGTTGTTTTTTCGGTTAAATACCATCATTATTCTCTCTAATGTAACTCTTTCTTTTTATAGCTGCTACAGTTTCTCCTCTTACCAGTGTTCCTACAGCACCTTCCAATGCCACTGTAACACCTTCCAATGCTACCACAGCGTCTTCCAATGCTACCACAGCGTCTTCCAATGCTACCACAGAGTCTTCCAATGCTACCACAGCCAGCTCTGTGACCACAGCTCATACTCCTATAGGTAATACACTAGCACTGAACACAGAATGGCAGGAAAGTAGGAACTGGTGAATAAAATGAAAGATGGGGGCTTCTTCCACAGTTCACTGCAGTAGCTTGACTACTAAATGTCTGATGTATGGAATACATAAATGGTTCCAAGGTTTGGAAGAAGTGGATTTTATAAAACTCTTAATTATGTTGGCAAGAAGCATTTTCTCTGTTAAAATTGGCTCAGTGGTGATTGAATTAGTCATTTCCACTAATCATGAATTCTTGGGAGCTTGATTTTTTTGTTGTTGTTGTTGTTCAAAAATTTCTTTGCCATCTCAACAGAAAAATTCTTAGAAAAAAATCATCTAATCTTTAAAAACCTGCAGATCAAGGGAGCTGGGAGGTGACAAGTTGGTACTTGATTAGGCTCAGAACAGCCTAATGTACAGTAGGGTGATGTTTTTAGCTTTGAGTAAACCTACAAATATTGACACTTGTCCCAAGCACATAGTGGAATGCTGATTAATTTTTAGTAATACTAATCTGTAGGGAGGTGGGTGGGGAGGTCAGAGACCCCCTGTTCTGGCTTGATAATGAAAGTTTTTAGGAGACAGTTTRGCTATTGGTGAGTGCCTTTATTCCAGTGATGGCATTCACAGTTACAGTGTATATCTTCTGTCTAGAGAGATTACATTAAGTACTTTTTTAGTACGATTAATACTCACTTATTCTAAGGGCTGTTTAATGAAAGTCCTTTGCCTTGATGCAGATTCTCAGTTGTCTTGAAGCAGCTGTCTTGATTCTTGTTCAAATACTAGCATTTATATTAGTGCTTGAAAGAAAAGGGGTTTTGTCTGAAGAATCACTGTCTGATCTGTGGAGAACCTTGAAATATTTGGATAACAACAGTATGCAAGTTTGAAAGTAATCCTTATTGCAGAAATTTGGCTTAATGCCATGCAGCTCAACACCTAAATTGTGTGGGATACAGCCTGAGAGCAAAGYTTATCCTTGTAAAAGCAAAACAGGAAAAATTGTTTGTATAGGAACTTCAGTGCTTGCAAACTTTTCTTTTGAAGTTTGTGGTACATACATAATGTTTTCTCTCAAACAGCCAACGTCACCAATGCAACTACACATGCTCCTCTGCCTAAAACTACCATTACTTCAGCTACCACAACACCCACTACTGCAGGTAACTGCTACTACTACCATAATTAAAGCATAAAATACTTAGAAATCATTGTTGCTTTAAAACTGTTATCTTGAAAGACTTACCAAGTGACAACATTAAAGTAGTATTGCTGTATCTGCTGTTATCACTTGTAACTTTATGGCAAGTCTGAATTTTGTTAAGGTGATGTATGTATGTAGCAAGGTTATATGGCCTGAGAAACAGAGCTAGAGGTGTGAGATACTAAAAGTCAGAAACATGTTGGTCAAATGAGATCAGTGGCTGGAAATCACTTGTTAACTCTCCTGTCTTTGGATGGTATTTTGTTTTTGCAGCATAATAAAGGGATGCTTTTTCTTTTTTTTCTTTTGTTAAATGAAATTTTGCTACASTAATGGCAATAAGCTGAAGTATTTTATTTCCAAGTCAGTCCCAARTATGGTATTGCATGAAAAGCTCTCACAAAGTAAGGCTCTTTAATACTAGCCATCAGCAGATGGCTGTTACTTCCAGACTCTTATCTGTTGTGACTTCAGCTGGTTTTTTTAAGCCTAACTCTTGGGGTAAAGTACAGTAGATGGCAGACAACAATTTATTTTCAATTTAAGCAAAAAAAACTGGAGCAAGGAGCAGCAAATGAAAAACGTGTTGAATGTGAGCATATCAGTAATTTACTTCTACGTAAAGGAGGAAGGCTTTGGCTTTTTGAAGTACAAGTAAAGTCCAGCTGGGTATTGCTTAGTATTGAGGTCCAGAGCAGTTTGTCTATAAATAGCTCTAGCCTTGTACAAACAGCATTTAATCAGAATTTCAGTATCACTAGTCTAAATGCAGATGCTGGCATGTCTTTACTTTTGCTTATTTTATGTTTTTCTTATTGGTGTTTTGATGTTCTGAGTAATCTTAATACAAAGAATCCAGCACTAAAATCTGTAAAACTGTTGTTAGCATTGTGCACTTACAATTTCTAATGTGGTGTTTAACAGGTTCAGATACTACTGCGGCTCCTGTACCTGTTCCACGCAAATCTACATTTGATGCTGCGAGTTTCATAGGTGGAATTGTCCTTGTTCTAGGTCTGCAGGCTGTTATTTTCTTTCTGTACAAATTCTGCAAATCTAAAGACCGAAATTACCACACGCTTTAGGACCTGCCACTTCATAAGGGACTAGTAGCCAACACCTGTAGTTCACTGAACCAAAATATTTTCTGTTGCTCATGGAAGACAGCAGTTCATAATATCCTTAAACTCTCTARAAGAAGACTTTAAATGAATATTTTTGCAACATTATACTTGGCAAGAGGTGATATGAATCTCTTCAACAGGATTACTTGCAATACGCTGCATGGGTTCTAATGGCTGTTTTATTTTCCTTTAGTGGCTGCTGATGTGGGACTTTTCTTGATATGCCAAATGTAGACGTTCAGAGATTCTTATTCAGTGGCAACACTGTTGAGTAGACAATCTCATGATGACTTATTGTGAAGGCTAATTTAAATGACATCTGATACAGTATCCCTTCAGCTTTRTCAAGATGTGAATTATTGGTGACTGACTTCAGGGAGTGAAATACCATTTATAGTAGCTTATGGCTCTTACAGTGTGTTGCTAAAAAGATGGACAAAAATGTAGAATTAGATAATGACTTAACAGAATAACCCCTCTTTTTTTTTACACAAGAATAAAGATTGCCTCATAAAATACTTCATTCCAAACAGAATTCCTATGGCATTTCCAATTAATGTTGAGGGTGGATGTAGGGATAACCCTTCTAATGGGGAAATAAATATTAGTGCCTTAGAAGACTAAATTTCAGTAGGCTGTAAGCATGTCCCAGCTATCTCAAAGATAAATAAAACTTCTAAGTATTAGCTTTACATAGGAATATAGAATACATGTGACTTGAGCATTCCAGTTTAAGAAAAAAATTCCCTAGAATAACTGTCCCTTATTGATTTTGTTTTAGAGTGAGTATGGTACAGTGATGTTCAACTACAAACAGAAGCTTTGACTTGTTTACTTTTTGTTCTGGCCTACAAAGACCAACCATAAAACTAGTGATAAAATTTAGTTCACTCCCTGTATAAAAAGGCAAGAACTCACATTTATACTTGAAATACTGATGTTTGGGAAATCCTGATGTTTTTATTATTCAAACGGTTCTTAAACTYGTTGCAATTAATTTCAGGAGTTTGGGTTGTTGTTTTTTTCTTTATTACCCTCCTGTATGTCTGCTTGCTGAAGGAGCATTTAAGGGTCATTCAGAGGATCTGCTGATTTGATCCTAGTCAGGATTGCTGTAATCCTGGGACTGCAGGCTACACCTTTTTTCTTTCCCCTCCCCCCTTCCTGCCATCGGGTTTGTGTCACCCTGCAGTGAACTGGTTAAGGAAATCTATTCAGCCAAATAGTTTAGGTTCTTTTTTTTTCCCTTGGCTGGATCAGCCATGTGATCTGAGTATCAAAGGTACGTCATCTCCAATGCAGACTGACTTGAGCACCTGTGAAAATAAACCCACAGGAAAAATGGAAGTAAAGATAAAATCAARTGGTGGATGTAGCACATAATGCATAGCTTCTGATGATATCGCTTGATCATCAGTTTTGGGATAATCTGTAGTACTGTCTTACTAGCTCTGATTTGACTGGAATTTGGCACCCCATACAAAATAGCATTGATAGCAGATAATAGTCATGGCAGTGGAACTTGAATTATGAAGCAAATTACGTGCACTTCAGTTGGAAACTTAAAGTGTACAGTGTTGCTTCCTTATGTTCTTTTAGTTTGAATGGCATTGTTTCTATTGTGCTGCATAGAAAACTCAAATTGCTGCAAAATGCAGAGGTTACTTACCAGTACTGTATCTTTGAGTTCAYTAGCTTTTGGTTTTCTAAACAAAACTAAGACAATCAGCTCAGGTTTATGAAAACAGCAGTGAGCAGCCAGTTTTCAGCAACAGTATGTGTGTGAGTTAGATGGTATATCCTTGGCCTTATTGTGAAGTCACTTAAATCTGTCCTTTCCCTATCTAAGAACTATTTTACTACATTTATTTGTTCAAAAAAAAAATCCATGAGCTTGTATTCTGTGCTTTGAAGTGAACAAAATACTCTTCTAAAGTACGACAGTTTKCCTTTAGCTCAGCAAAGCAAACTATACCTAGTGTACAATTTTTGGCCTCAAAGGGCTCTCTTTTGGGAAACTTGCAGGAAAGTCCTACAGAACGCTTCATAGCATGGAAAACATTGCCACAAAAAAGTTGCTCTGTAAAATGTTGCTGAAATGCTTATTCATGAGCTTTGCTAATCCTGATTTAGGTTGTTGATAAAGTATGCTGGTAAAGCAAACTAAAAATAATGTTTAAAGTGCCTTAAAATTGCTTACTCGTTTGCCTCAAGTTTTGTTTAAAAGGGTAGAAGGGATACCTTGCCTTAGTTACTAAATTTTTCGTGGTGCCAGCAATTGCTTTTTTCCAAGAACTTAGAAAACCCAGGATCTCCGGCATGTACAAATGCCTCTCTGAAATCTCAAGTTTGTGCTGTATCAATTTAGTCACGTTCCRGAAGACCTGCACTACACACCTCTTGCTCATTAGCCTTGTCAGCAAGGTATRATTCCACGGTTGAAAGTTGTGGCTTGAATTGTTTCCCTTTTAGTTGTTTGGGGGGAGGGGAGGCTGGGTTATACATCTTCRCCATGTGCTTGGCTGCCTCACTGTCGAAAGTAATTACTCCTTTGTGAAAAGGCGGTATCAGCTGATCTGTGCTGTGTACTAGCAAAAAACCTGAAGTAACAACTTGCAGTTTTTCTTGGCCTTGTGTTTTGAAGTGGAAGGTAGCTCATAGATCTTTAGTTGTACTTGCCCCTAAATCAGTTTTAGGCACTGAATCGTAGTGACTCTTCAAGTTATCTGGCTTTTTCTTGAAGCCAGCTTGTGCAAATATCAAGCTGTTACCTTATGAATGTTCTCTGCAAGTGTTGCTGTAAAAGTTTGTATTTTGTCTTCAGTGGAAGAAAACTGAAGCAGTTGTAATCGCAAAACCAAATTGATCAATAAAATCTGTTGAATGGAATTTTACCTGTAAACTTTCTTTAATGTGAGCAATCTCTGAGAGAACTGTCTGCTTGCTGACTTTCTGGAGATGAGCTGTTTCCCGTGGGAATTGAGAAATACTAAGGGAAAGAGGAAGCATGAAAGGTTTGAGGAGTTGTTCACTCTCCTAAATACGGTATTAATTTTGCTTTTAGCAATACTATTCAGATTTAGAATCATCTCCGAAATGTTTAGGTCAYGTTTTTTCAGCGTTAGCTTAGCTCTGTTTTCCACTTAAAGATCAACAAAGGTATGTATTAAGTTTTAGACTTGCAACAACCTGTGAGGCCTAATACTCCTCTTTCTAATAGCAAAGTTTGTAATACTGGATGTCAGTGAAAGAGGGGCTGCTGTCTGTGTTTCCACAGAGTCTGTTAGAACTTTCATGAAAAAGGTATTGCTCTGAGCCTTGTTTCTCTTCTGATTGCACAGAATCACAGAATGGTTGTGGTTGGAAGGGACTTTAAGGATCATCTGGTTTCAACTCCCCCCCTCTGGGCAGGGACACCTTCCACTAGACCRGGTTGCTCCAAGACCAGGTTGAATGGAGCTTTAGTACTTCATGGATGGGGCATCCACAGCTACTTGGAGCAACCTATAAAGAATTCTGGCCTCACAGTAAAGAATTTCTTCCTAATATCTAGTCTAAACCCRGCCTCTTTCAGTTTGAAGCCATTCCTCCTTGTCCTATCACCACATGCCCTTGTAGAAAGTCCCTCTCCAGCTCTCTTGTAGCCCCCTTTAGGTACTGGAAGGTGCTGTAAGGTCTCCCYAAGGCCTTCTCTTCAGCCTGAACATCCCCAGYGCTCTCAGCCTGCCTTCACAGGAGAGGTGCTCCAGCCCTCTGGTCATCTTTATAGGCCTCTAGACTCGCTTCAACAGGTCCACATCCTTRTGTTGGGGAACACAGAGCTGGATGCRGTGCTCCAGGAGGGTTCTCACAAGAGCAGGGTGGAGAGCAAGAATCACCTTCCATGACTTGCTGATCACAATTCTTTTGATGCGGCCCAGGTCACAGTTGTTATTCTGGGCTGTGAGTGCACGTTGCCTGCTTGTGTTGAGCTTCTCATCAACCAAAACCTCCAAGTCCTCAGGGCTGCTCTCAATGCATTCACTGCCCAGCTYGTATTTGTGTTTGGGATTGCCCTGACCCAGGTGCAGGACCTTGCACTTGGCCTTGTTGAACATCACAAGGTTTGTACAGTCCCATTTCCCAAGCCTGTCCAGGTCCCTCTGGGTGACATCCCTTCCCTCCAGCGTGTCCACTGCACCACACAGCTTGGTGTCAGCAAACTTGCTGGGGGGGTGCACTCAATCCCACTGTCCATGTCACTGACAAAGATGTTAAACAACACTGGTCCCAACACCAAGCCCTGAGGACACCACTTGTCACTGGTCTCCACTTGGATGTTGAGCCATTGACTGCAACACTGAGTGTGGCCATCCAGCCAGTTCCTTACCCACTGAGTGGGCCACCTGTCAAATCCATGTCTCTCCAGTTTAGAGATAAGAATGTCATGCAGGATGATGTCAAATGCTTTGCACAGGTCAAGGTAGGTGATGTCTGATGCTTGTCCCTCATCCACCAAGGTTGTAATCCCGTTGTGCAAAGCCACCAWATTGGTCAGGCATGATTTGCCCTTAGTGAAGCTGTGTTGCCTGTCACCCATTGACTCATTTTCTGTGTGCTTTAGCACAGATTCCAGAAGGATCTGCTACATCTTCTTGCTAGGCACCAAGGTGACACTGACTGGCCTGTAGTTCCTTGGGTCTTCCTCTTTTTTCTTGTTTTTAAAAATGGGGTTACATTTCCCTTTTTCCAGTCATTGGGAACTAAACTGGACTACCATGACTTCTCAAATATGATGGATAGCAACTTCATCTGCCAGTTGCCTCAGTCCCTGCTTGCCAGGGAATTTGTCAATATGCTTGAACAAGAGAGCAGAGAGTGTGCAGTTGTGTGGTTGCGGACTGACTAAAGTGATAACCAGCTCTGGGAGAAGAAACCTCAGTTTTACATCATGACCTTGATCCTTATGTGGGTAGTGTATCAAGTATGGATGTGTACTGACATAACTCAGTCTCATATGATGGGAAATTGCAAAAAATTTAGTCATATTTCTGGAAAGGCTGTATGGGAATGAAGTAAACCTAGAGCTTCCTGATGTTATTAAAATTGCTATGCCTTCCAGAAAATCATCCGTCTACTGCAYGCAGTTAAGGACTGAATTCAGTTTTTGTTACAATGCACCACTGAAAGTCTCTGCACARTTGTTCATCCCTATAGTACCAGTCTTGTGTTACTGCTGTTCTTTGAAGACGATCTTCTGTAGGTATAACATTTTTTCTGAAATAGTCTTTGAATTTTGCTATATTGAGTAATACTTGAAGTATTTTAACAAGAAGCTGTAATTACTGGAGACAGCCCTTTCCTTTTTGCTACTGCAATGTCACGTAAGTGCTTCATACTGATCCTATTGCTCTACTTCCAAACYGGCATTTGGTTTCTGGAGTGTGCTAAAATCACATTTGATGGCTTCTCTAGTGACAACTGACCTTGKATAGTTATCACTCACCTTGTCCTTCATTTATGGCATACCTTAAAAAGAACTCATGTTATTTGATAGCTAATTCCACAGTATTCTGAGAATAATGTGACTTGTTTTGATGTACCAGCAAGCTTGCATGAATTAAAACTTATTTCAGTAATGGTGAGGGATGGCAGCCCTATTCTAGGAATCCTGTGTCTCTGTATACTGCAGCATTTCTAACACAACCTTGAGCTCTTTTAATCAGCGTTTAATGAATGCAATGCTGTTAAGCTTTGCCTGAATTTAACTCTAGGTCTTAGTTATTTATAAAAATAGTGCTTAAGTATTTCGTTATGTGTGTTGACAAGCATCCAGGGATGTGGATGATGCCAGAAGGCACATAGGTTAGTGTTGTAACTGATCAAAAGCTGCAATACAATTTGACACATCTCTGAAAGATACTTTAAGTCCTTTATTGACAAGCTTAAGTCCTTAAAAGCACGCTTTTTTCCATGCAAGATAAATGCAGATAAACTTATGGATTTTTTTCTCTTTTCTTCTAAGTAGTGTAGCATTGTGGAAGGAGCTGCACTTCCTCCCTTTTCTGGGTGGAGGGCAGAAAAGGTGCTAAGGAAGGTCAAGATAACACTTTTGATGAGTCGTCTTTAAGCAGACATGAAAAGTTTAGTGTACAGGCAGCAGCCTTTGGGGGTGAGAGCACTGCATTGGGCAGGATGTGGTGGGAAAGGGTTGCGATAGGAAAGCAGTTAAAAACCAAATAAACCAGATGCCAGTGTTTTTCTCTAAGCACTTAGCTGTGTTTTGCACCACCATGTTCCGAAGTTACCACAATCAGAGGAAGCCTTTTAGTTTTAACTGATGTCCTTGCCTTTCTGTACCATGCTGCATTGTCTGTAAAGGGAGGACATGAAGTGCTGCTCTTGCTCAGGAGGAGGATCTGCATCACCCAGTACCTAAAATGGATTAGCAGACTGAATGACGGGAGCTGCTATTGGGCACTGCATCCAGATGCATTGAAAGTACCTGTACACAGCACTGGAGTATTACTGCCTCTCTTTGATTTGTGAGTTATTCTTCTCTTACTTCAAGGTTGCCAGTTCAGTGGCATTTTTTAAAATGACCTGGACTGATTATAAAATACATTTAGGTTTACTTCAGAACTAGCCTTTGTTGCTGTAGCTGTGTGAAGACAGTAGGAAGAGATTTTTCATTCAGTTATAGTAACAGCCTATTTTGCTGTTCTTTCCTTCCGTCTGGTAGGCATGTGGAAGCATAACATATAAAAAGTTTCACCAATCATGACACAGTACTCAAAAAAAAATTATTTCTTAGACCATTGCTAACTAAATACCTCCTTTCTGCTCCCTTTCCTCAGTCAATTTTTTTGAACATTTTTTTCCCCATTTACTAACAATGCATACTGTCACCTTGCTCTTAAAGATAAATCTTCAAAGGGATTTGCATTACTGTCCACATAAAGCCTGCTTGGGTGTATATACAAATCACAGCTTGCAAACTAGAAAAAAATTTGCTCATTCTGCAACCATATCAGCTTATTACCAATGCCGTAATTACTTACTGTCTTTGGTCTTAGAGTGTTTCCTCCTATGACATTGCTGCTTCTTGGGTCAAAATTCAAAGGATATTGCTGGTAATGCTGACAGCTTGTTACCCTGGACCTGAGCTGCAGAACCTGAAGAGTTACTAACACACAGTTAAAGCAGAACTCAAGTAAATGGAAAAGCTGCTGTTTCTGACCACTAAGAAAAGTGTTAGGGTGAAAGGAAAAGGATGAACCCCAAGTTGTGAAGACTCAATATAGTACTAGTTGAATAATACATTGCTTAGTCTGCTTCATGGATGAGCTTGACGGTAGATCAAAAACTATTTGCAAATAGTTGCAACTACTCAGGAAAACTCTAATTTTCTGCAGTTTTTGCATCTCACCCCACGTCCTTTCAATTCATAGTAAGAAGTTTATCAGCATTCATTCCTGCAGCAGGACACATTTCAGTGAAGCAGAAAATTCCTGCTGTCCCAAATCTACTTTATTATATGTGACTATTTTCCCCACAACTGTGTCTTTTCTGGTCCTGTTGAAAGCCAAGATTAAAAGGTGTAGAGGGGTGTTAATGATCTGTTCCCAGTGATACTAAATTCCCTAGTGAATTTAAGTCTTCAATTTAATAGATTTCTGAAAAGCAGAGATGCAGCCATTTAATGCCAACCCCTTCAACTACTAAAAAAAATCCCCTCTGTCTCAAAGGCTTTGCTTGCTATCAGCTTTGATGTGATTTAGCCCTGATTAGTATCTGTGTACAAAGTGATGTGACTGTACCACTTCCTAACCCTATGTTAACCTCTCCCAGTAGCTTTAGCTAAAAAGGTGAGGGTATTTTTGCTGTGTAGCTGAATCCTGCACGTAATTTGTTAATTGAGACAAGGTTGCTTATCCTTCTCACGTACAATCCAAGATGTTAGCTGTGGTTAGCTATCTCTGGCATTATTTCAGGGTGCATGTCCAAGGGACTCTGGCCCGCTGCTGAAGCAGCAGGAGAGAAGCTGGCAGCTGCCCAGAGTGCACAACTCCCCAGTCTGGCCAGATGCATCAGGTGTCCACACATTCTGCAGCAGGGCCTTGAGAGGACTGCCTACACAAACATCACATGAGCCCGGCAAGAACTGCAGCAACTGTTCTACATTGCTGAGACAGGCCAGGACCTAGTGCACTGGAGAGGGACGAAGAGGAAAATRTGAAAGGAGAAGGACTGGAGAAAACACCTAGAGGACATGGCTGAGACTGCTAATCTACAGMTTATTCTTAGAAAATGGCTGAACTCTGAGTCTACCTGAGCAATTCCTGAAGTTGATATGGTCTGTTTCAAATACGCCTTTGCCTTTACAGTCATAACACAGCTATTGCAAGTAAGAGTTGCCACGCCTATACAGATAGATCTGGCCAAGTGCTATAGGTCACAAGTCAGGTCAGTGGCACAGTGCAATCAGTTTAACAGAAAAGATAAATCTTTACATGATGCAAGTCTGGATTGCCTTATCAGAAGTACTAGTATTAATGCTTAAAAACCCCAATATAGTATTTAATATTGACTTATTACCTGGAAAATGACTTCTTATACTACTTGTACTGTGGGACAACAGCTGTGCAGTCTTCCTTCTACCTTTTTGAAAGGCAAAAAATTAAAAACTTCGCAGTATCCATTAAATATTACAGACATAGGCATAAAAATATCAGAAGTGAAAAGATAGCTACAATATATTGCACAGTTTCAACACATTTCAGACTGTGTGTCTATAGTTCGATGGAGCTTCTGTGTTGAACAAAGAGAAATCCAAGCTCCTCAGCCAATTTTTCCAGCTCTGCATCATCTTTAACAATAGTAACTCACTGCAGGAAAAAAAAATCATCTCCTTTCTGGCACAGCTGCTCTCCTTGTGCTCCGTGGCATCAATGCGACTTACAAGTTTTGCACCAACTTTTCCCCTGAACGTGATTGGCTTAAAGCCAGAGAAACCAAGTATATTTGTGCATTAATTAAAGATATCTCCCATTTCTTTGTTTTCCCATGTTTGCTTTGTGTCTTATCTTCATCAGCGTGCTAATGAGCATTTCTCAGTTTCCTGTGGCAGGAACAACTAATATTTTCCTGCAGAAGGAAGCTATAATTAAATTTGTAGTAGTTTATATTCTTCATACCATAGAAATGGACCTTGAAAGATCATTCGGATTTTTTCCTGTGTATTTACCTAAATTCCTAGTAAGTTCTCTCCCATCAATTTTTCTGCATGCGTTTGTCAGACTGACAGTAGGATTAACCGTTATTAACTGTGTTATTAATACAGAAAAAAACCAGAAACTTTAGATAGGTAGAAGTAGAAATCCCTAATCAAGCTTTTAAAATGAATTACATAAGCATTACATTTAAAAGTTACCTAGCAAACAGCTGAGAAGAAAGATTTTTGTTAAAAGGTTTAAGTTCCAGGTCAATTCAATTAAGACCTAGAAAGCTGTCAATGCTGTCTTTAAAGCCTCTAAAAACACCTGCAATCATAGGCATATATCTAATTGAATTACAGGGGTACAGTATTGTTTGACTGCCCCGCATGATTTCTAAGTAAGCTGTTCCAAGAACAGAACCACTACTGAGGCCTGATTTCCTGTCACTTGAGATCCTTTTTTCCCCAACTGCCTCCTCCCCTAAATGCAGCTCCCCTTTTATTTCCCATGATATCGCTACAAAGCAAAAGACAACACAAATTAYGGTTTAAAGTTATTAACTGGAGAGCCAGTGTGTTGTGCTGCTTCAGCAGCTGTGGCATAAGAAAGCATATATATGGCTTTTGAGTTGTCTGACTTCTCCTGAAGGTTGTTTTTGGTCTTTCTCCTCTACCTAAATGCTTTTGTTACAGAGGAGGTCTTCTCTTTTATATTTGGCTTAAGTTGCCTATGGCTTCGAAGGTTAAAGAGAGATTCAGAGACACATAGTTCACAACCTGTCTTTACCTACAGTCACATTCCTCTGGGAAACTGCAGCTTCCAGATCATAAACTTGACACTGCAGTTCATCAGCCTGTCTCCCATTTTAAACTGCACTCTTGGGTTAACTGACTGCATAGCTAAAAGATGGTAAAAGGATTAATGGCGGCAACAAAAATTCACTGTCCAACAGTTCTGCCTCAAAGCAGCGACCTAGGTTTAAAGGAAAAGATGTTGTTGCCCTGTGCACTCTTGTGAATGAGAGGCTGTCAGTTCTCTCTGGTTGAAATAATCCATAATTACAGCTTTGTTAAACATACCTATAATCCCTCTGAATGCAAAATACAGCATGAATAGTGCAAATTGATATTCTCATTATTGTTAATAGGAATCTGCATTTCAGGCATGGCTGGAGGAAGATAAAAACAATAAAGAGGCCTCTTTCTCACTGTTCTCTGCAGGTAACCCTCATTAGACAAGGCCCTACATCCATTTTCAGGGCAGAGGTGTGTGGAAAAAACCAGCAGGTCTTCCCTCACCTGTCACACAGACTCTGTAATTTGCTAACTAGATTTATATCTGAGGTTTGTTAATGACCACATAGGTGCTAGCTGCAGCTGAGACTTGTGTGGCAATAAAAGCATGTGTACTGCGTTACCCTTTTCCTTTCTGCTCTCCTCAAAGGCTGATACAGCTGTTGACATCTCTAATCTCTTGAAGGGTTATTTTTTAAACAGAGCAAAACAGTTCAGAGCCCCATCAAAGATAGACACCTCTGAAATCAGTGGCCTCATGTGTCTGCACCAACTGCTGTGGCTGTGTAAAAGCCTCTCATATGATTTTGTTTAGAAAACATGCCAGAAGCCTGAGAAGTTATTTCCAGAAGAATGGCATTTGTCATCCTGACTCTGGAAAACAAACAGTTCATGCTTTCACCTTGAAGCTTGAAAAGACTGAAGACAGAATATATTTTACTTGGTTTAGAGGAGAGACATTCAGATACACTTACAAAGCGTTTTTCTCAATAGACCAAGAAAGCAAGGGTAAGGAGGCTTTTGAGGCAGCAAAGTTGTCAGTAGATGGATTCATCTAGTTAAAGTCTAATCAAGTGGTTTCCAAACAGGACTCTTTTTTTCTGCAGGATATGTTACAAAAGCAGCACTGCACATTTCACAGCCAAGAGCCTACTCTACCAGCTGTGCTAAACACAGAGGTTGTATTTACTTGACCAAAACAGTTTTTAAATTGAAGCAGCTAAAGCTCTACAGCACCTTTTATCTGGAGATAAGAGTGGATCTGATTTCAGTTACACTAAATCAGTGATTAGCAAATGTGCACTAAGAGATTTAGACTCATTACGTCAGTTCAGTAAAATGGCATCAATTTAGTGAAAACTAATGCCATTTTTGTGGTCTGACTGGATTAAAGCAGTACTCTTCATTTGGTAGTCCAGAATTTGGGGAACAGTATTGTAACGTATGTGAAACAGAGGTAACGGCAGAGAGTTTGTGTCTAGTGCACAGTAGATAAAGCAAAAGGACAGCAGTTTGTCAGCTCTGCAGCACTGGTGTCAAAGCTCTGCCTGGTAAATGTCACAGGCACTGCAGACCCGGGAACATGGCCCCAGCAGGGGGGCAGAGCCCAGGTGAGGCTCCAAAGCTCCTTGTTTAGCCTGGTGACAAGAACGGAGATTATGGCAGAGACCTGGGGCACATCCAGATCCTCCAGAGCCACTGAACCCAGCCAGCTGCTGCTTTAGCTGTGCCACCCTCAGTCTCCCCGGGGTTGCCAGTGTGTTCTGTCTGACATTGGACACCCATTCCCTCTGCACCTGCACCTTGCACAAGTTCTTAGGCAGTTTACCTCTAAAATATGGAGAATGCTGCTCACTTTCTAGAGCAAAGATACTGAACCACGCTCAGCAGGATGGTCCTGAGAAGTATCAGACAATCATAGAATCATAAAATATGCTGAGTTGGAAGGGACCCATTAGAGTCACGGAGTCCAACTCCTCGCACTGCACAGGACACTCCAAGAGTCACACCATCTGCCTGAGAGTGTTGTCCAAATGCTTCTTGAACTCTGTTAGTCTTGGTGCTGTGACCACTTCCCTGGGGAGCCTGTTCCACTACCCAAATCCCCCCCTGGGTGAAGCATCTTTTTCTAATATGCAATCTAAACCTCCCCTGATACAACTTCAGGCCATTCCCTGAGGTCCTGTCACTGGTCACCACAGAGAAGAGATCAGTGTCTGCCCCTCGTCTTCCCCTCACGAGGAAGTTGCAGACTGCAATGAGGTCTCCTCTCAGTCTACTCTTCTCCAGGCTGAACAGACCAAGTGACCTCGGCAGCTCCTCATGTGGCTTCCCCTCAAGGCCTTTCACCATCTTTGTAGCCCTCCTTTGGACACTCTCTAACAGTTTAATGTCTTTTTTAAGTTGTGGTGCCCAAAACTGCACACAGGACTCAAGGTAAGGCAGCACCAGTGTGGAGCAGAGCGAGACAATCCCCTCCCTTGACTGGCTGGTGATGCTTTGCTTGATGCACAAGATGCCACCAACAAGTGGACCATGACTCTAAAGCCCCCAGCAGGCAGGGCCCAGGGCAGTGCAAAGGCTCCTGCTGCAAGACACATCCAGCACGCTTGGATGGCTATAGTGAAGCTCGGAAGTTCAGACACTTGAAGGGACACGCTCAGATATGTGCTCAGACAGTGCACGTATTTGAGACGTCTCTCCAGAAATGCTAATATTTCCATTTTTCAACTCTTCATTATGAGTGTATCTGCTGCATTTCTTTCTTGATCCCTTTTTTGTTGAAGATCGTATGTTTTAGAAGGTTCTTCGGCTTCCCTAGTTAGGCATTTCAGCATTTCACTCTCTGTTCTTTTTCTTCCATCTCTTCAAGCAGCTTCTCCATGTTTTTAGCTTTCATTGCACAGATTACTCGTCTCTTGGAAGCTCTTGGCTGTTTGTATCTTCTTCTGTACTACTTCCAACAGCTTTTGTTTCTAAAACATGCAGTTATAAACACTGCAGAGTTAGATTGCCTTACCCCGGTTCCCATACACACCTCTTCGATTTCCTTTTAAACCCTGATGATTGGTCTTCAGATACCATGCCCAGCTGAGCTGAATGGAGACCCAGTCCCAGTCCCTTGGTACTGAAGACAGTGAAATGTTGGTAAACTCTCCTGGGTTAACCGAAGTATGTATTCTATCACCATCCACACAATTCCTTGATAAACTGGTTAACGATGGGTCATTCACAGTAGCTGGGTACACACTTGGTCCCTCAGGCTATGAGCTGAGGAGAGGCAGATCATGTGAGGTGGGGTATTGTTTCTTACCTCAACCGTGATAATTCTTCCGGGAAACAGCAGCACCACCCATCCTGAGAGGGTCATCTCTGCTAATAGCCCATGAACTGAATAGGCATCGGCAGAACAGAGCTCCAGAAATATCCTATGACTTGTAGGATTAAAACATTTCCATTGTGAAAATCCCCACCCTGAGGGATGTACCACCTCAGAACCACCAGATAAAAAGGCCCGGGGAATGAGAGACAGAACCGCCACTGGACACCCAGAGGACCAGACCTTTCTACAGGACCACTGCTTTCAACAGCACTGCTACCACTGCTTAATTGGACTACAGCTACCACCCTGGTCAACGGAGTATTCAGGTTGTACTCTGACCTTGTGGTTTTAAGCCAGTTTTGTTTCTGTATTACAATTATTTATTGTAACCTTTCTATTAAAATTGTAACTCTGACCTAAAATATCTCGCAAGGTATTTGTGTGGGGTTAATTTCCCCTGCTGGTTTACTTTCAAACCAGCATATAAACAAATCTGAATTATCCTAGTATCTAATGAAAAAAACCCAGTCAGACCTAAACCCAAAATAAAATCTGGGTTGTGGGAAGGGGGAGCACAAGGGAAGGGTAGGGCGAGGTAGGAACAGAATGCTGTGTTTATATCATTGCTTGTTAGAGAGAGAAGCCTCAAAACAACATCCATGTGTAGAACTTATTCGATTTCAAATAAACAAAAAATTCAGTTGCTTCCAATTTCCTCATTCTGCTGTAATTTGCTTTCTGCAACCAGCCTCTGTTCTGCATGTGAAACTTGTTTTTAAAACAACATATAAACAAGGAGAGGGGCAAAATGAGCACAGTTTTTTCAAACATTGCTCTTTATACACAGTTTGTAGAGACAGACAGTATGACTACATGTTAGAATCTGTACTACAATCAAATGCAATGGTATTACAAGCCACCCATACCAAGTCAAACCCTCCTGTAAAGGCAAGGGCTGTGGAATGAAGCTTGATATTGGTAAACACCATCATCACAATGGTAAGAAAGGAATTAGGAGGAAAAGAAAGAATGTGAAGCTGGTGTCAAAAACCAAAAGAAAACAAAACCAACAAAAGCTGCTGTTAGAAAGATGGGAGATGCAGTGGGTCTTCTGGGAGTAAATTGACAACTTGTCTGTGAAGAAAACCAATTTATTACCCAAAGGCAACTCCACTCTGCTGAAAAATCTGAACACACAGAATTTAAAGCAGTCACAACCCGAACATTTTTCTCTGGGGAGCTTTCTAAGCCTTACTAAGGTTAGAGTTTCATAGACTGATAAGTTCAGAATAGAGCAATCAATCTACCAGATGTGATTTTTTAATATCGTGTTTACCTTCATTACCCTTGTACTGGAATGAGCAAGTTAGTTTGGCTAATCCATGTTTCCCAAAAAGACATTTGTTCTTGATGATAGTTAGCCATATTGTCATTTCCATGGTTAATCACATTTTGAAAACTGTTTTTGTTTCTAATTTCCCCTTTTTCAGTTTCTCTGGCCACAACTTTGAAGGACCACCTCTTCTTATACCTTTCTCTAAGTACCTTTTAATGTCTGATCTTCTCTCCCAACGTAATTATCTCTAGGCTGTAATCATGTCACTCTTCTTTCAGATAGGCTAAACAGACTGAGCCCTCTGCTAGAAAGCATTTCCTGCAGCCCTCAAATAATTTTTGGAGATTTTCACTCTCATTTTTTTCTCATCTGTTTTAGGCAGTACACTCTGGAACCAGCAGCAGTATTTTTGTGTTGTACATAGAGCTAAAAACTCTTTTTTAATATATCTGCACTGCTCTCCTTTTTATAAACTAAAAAATTGCAGCATGCATCCTTTCCAGTACCACACTCCACTTCCAGTCATCTGTCTGTTAAATTCCCTGTCCTTTCCAGGGATGCAGTCACCCAGTTCGGCACAAGTCCTGCTTTCTTCTCATTCTTCATCTACACAGGCACTGGAATGCTTCTCAGAAGGGTAACCAAGTTACTGAGTTACATGTGTGATTCTGTACTCCTGCTCTGCTCACATCATTATTCACTATATATACCTTAGCAAATTCACTAACATTCCTGCCCAAATATGTCATTGGTTATTTATATAATCTATAATTTTATATTTATTTCCAAACCACTGACAAAAATGTTGTATACTGATAGCTCTGCTACCAACGCTTGTAGAAACCCATTAGAAACCAACTAAATTTACTGAAAATGATGCATTTTTATATGTAAAAAAAATCTAGCTCTCGATCCATTTAGCATTTTTATTGATATGGTGTAAGACTGAAATTTAAAATACAGAAGTTGTGTGCTTCTAACTCACACAGCCCTTCCAAATATATATGACATCTCTAGCATAATGTTTATCTATCTAACTTGTAATTTTATCAGCAGAATGAAATGAGGTTGTTTTGACAAGACTTATTTTCCATACAGTAATGTTGCCTGGCATTAAGTATATTGCAAGTGAAGAGTGTGCTTTTCAGTCTGACTTTGAGGAATGGGCCATTTCAGCATGCACAGCTATGCGTAGAAGTGAAAGACAGCTTGCTGGGGTAATGATATATCCATGAGGGTGTTCAGATTGAAAAAAAAACAACCAAAAAACCATGTAATGAACTTCTGGTTTTAATGACAACGTCCCTGAGTGTATCCTTGAAATGTAATGATTGGGTAGAAGACTAATAACCTCAAGATCTGTAATTTTAATTTTTTAAAATATGAGGAATAAAATATTAATGGTGTCTTTTGCTCTGCTAAAACATACATCCAGCACTGTTGGTGACATACAAAAATGTAGTGCCTGTAGGCATCATTTTGATGTATGACTCAAACTTCTTCCAAGATGCTACAGTTTTTTCACTAGTTCTCTCTGCCTGTGGTGGTGTAAACACTCAGATGAACACATTGTTTTAATGCCATAAAATGCACATCCAGCTTCAGTAACTGTATTATCCAGTTAGTTTTTAATCCGTTTCTCTCCTGAAATATCAGTAGGCAAATTCCTCATTAGAGCAAGTGATGAGATGAAGAGGAGAATTCAGGAGCTGTTAAATTCAGATACCAGTTTATGTATCCGTTTCTTTAGCTTGACAGTGTCTGCTTGAGATTTTACAAAAGCTTTCCTCATAGACATGAGCTGCCCCTGAAAACAAGCGGCATTCAGACACTCTTTTTTGTTTTGAAGATCTTCCTGTAAGTAGAAAGCACATAACAGAAGCAATATGAGAGCAGTTGTTTTCTCTCTTTTATGGAGAAGTGGGTTTCCTGAAAGGTAAATCTCTCAGAGAGTTTTGAGTAAACTGGGATTGAATCATTCCTATTTTCTAACAAAAGCTGGACCTTTTTTAAGGCAGAGTGGGGAAGAGGATAGACAAAAGTGGTCCTCTAAAGGGGAAAAAGTAGGATAATCATTCCTGTGGGTACAACTTCACATCTGTAAATATATTTACATTTCAGCAATTCAAGTTCTTGTGTGCAAATAAGCTGAGAGCAATGCAAAACTTAATCTTTCTTATGCGTTAGAAAGACTTGTCCATCTACTTATCTGTTTATCCCTTCATTATCTTTAAAGTAAAAATATGTGTGATGAAGCTTGTTTTCCTTCTGGGCAGGGTCTCTTTGTTTGTTTTAAACACAGACGTGCGTATATATACATCTTACTATGTCAGGCACAGATTCAACAGCCCTTTCTCCTTTCCCAGCCGTTTGAACTGGAAAAAGCAAGGTCCAGGATCTTCTGCCCTTGGAGTGGGGGACAGTGAAATACAAATTCTTAGATCTTTGAGAACATTGCAACGTCAAACACAAGAAAGCTCTGTCAGAGCTAGATGAACTAGTTTCTAATTAAAAAAAAAAAAACAAACAAACAAATTCTCCCAATAATTTTTCTCAGTTTTAGAATTTCCTTTTAAATCCTGTGAAGACAGTTCTCATTTCTTATTTAAATCCACAAAGTTGCAATAATTCAATCAAATATTCTGATGATTTAGCATCTCCATGATACAGCTGAACTAAGTTTCTGCACTTCCAGTTTTATTAGGGTTTAAAATTAACAAGCACACAAAAACCATTTTGGTTTCACCCTTTTAAAGTTAACAAATATTCTGTCTTTCCTTTGTTTAACATGTGCAGCTAATTAGCCTCTATAACAATCAATAACGTGTTTGTTCAATTCTAATTAGCCTCATTTAAAGCAGTGAGGCACTTTTCTTTCCATCTATCTTCAGTTCAGTTTAATTTAGTAATTTTTGTCCTTAATCTTGTATTTCTCTAATTAAATTTATAAACCTCATACCATGTTCTGCTTCATTTAAGCAGATGCCAATTTAAAAAAATAAACTCAGCCACCTCCCAAGACAACAATCTAGGTCATTTTCATGTCATGTCTGCCTGTCTTCTCTTTCATACCTTTTGGTCAGTTATGAAATGATAAATTTTGATACGTCATAATTCATCTTCTGAGTCAACAACAGAATTAGAAACACTATAGGCTACTCATACTTCCTGAACTCTTGCTTCAAGCAAGCATCAGGGATTTCACATTCTTCCCATTTGAAGACCACCGTTATACCCATAATACAGTGGGGAAAAAATTTAGAATTTTTACCTAAAATCTGCAGTTAACAAGAGCTTCTATAGGCTCACCATTATTCCGTGAGCCTCTCCGATCTGACCACTGGTTTCGCAGAAAATTAGACACTAATAACAGATGAAATGGTAACAAAATATCATCTTCTCAGCATCTCTGAGCTTAGCCTTCCGAGTGGTTTGCTCCCAACAGTTCAGAGCCTTTAGCTTCCACACCAGCTTGCTAAGCCTGGGATTTTCATCCTGCATGAGCTGCAGCTGTTCCTGCTAAAGAAGGCATTAGTAAGAGTACACCCACAAAGATTACGTCCTCAGGAAGAAACGTAGTTTGGAAGTAAATACAATTGTAAAAGTATGCAACTATTTATATTTCATTTTAGCTTTCAAATGCTCAAACTTTGCAGTATGAAACACTGCAGTCTTCGGCAATAAATTTCTATTACTATGTCTCCGGGGAAACAGGAAATGTGAACGGGAAAAAATTGAAGAAATCTAATCCAAAAAAGTAAGCAGTGAACCCCTCCAAAATGAAGCACTCTTAATGGTGATGAACAACACTATTATGCCAAATGGGGATTCCGGTTCATACCATATTCATACATTTGATTCACCTTAATTACAATGTCCTTAATAAAAACAAAATTACTGGATTCATGAAAAGTACAGTCATCAGGTTTCCTTCTTCTTTGCTCAAAATTGCAGACTTGCCCAGGGAGGTTGTGGATGTCCAAACCCTGGTAGTGTTCAAGGCCAGGTTGGATAAAGCCTTGACCAACCTGGTCTAGTGGAAGGCATCCCTGCCTATGGCAGGGGGCTTGGGACTAGATGGTCTTTAGGGTCCCTTCCAAACACTTAACATTCTATGATTCTATGACTTCCTGCTGAAAAGTGTTACAGAGATTACAGAGACTGCTGGAGGTCCTGGCCCTCCTGGCCAAAGTGTCTGCAGAGAAGCTCTGCTATTCAGTGTCCACTTACCTTCTTTGCCTTTGTGCCCCATATTAATTTTATCTGCAGCTGGGTTTTGACCTTCCTAATTTCATCACTGTGGGTCTGAACTCCAATACTCTACCTCTGTGCCCTGCCCGTGTTTCTACTACTTGCAATCTTTCTTTTTGTATTTCAGTTCCTCAAGAAGCTCCTTGGTAAGGCAAGCAGGGCGAAATTCTAAACCCCCTGGTCTTCTTGCATAACAGGGTAGCTGGTTATGAAATCTCCTCAGTTTTATTTAAAAATCAACCAGTTTTTCTCTGCACTTCTCCTCTCTTCGCAGTTTCTCAGAGATTCTTCCTATCAATTCCCTAAATAAGTCACAGTCCACTCTCCTGAAGCCCCAAGTCCTAGCTCTGCAGCATAATTTTGCAACCTTTCTCCTGATCTTGAAATCATTTCACAGTCAATACAGCCTCAGATGGCATTTGCTACCTGGTTTTCCCTGTTTGTGAGCAGCAGAAGTAGGGATTTGCCACAGTTGGCTCCTCTAGCATTTGCATTGAAGATGTTATCTCTAATGCTGTCTAGGAACCGTCTCGGCTTTCACAATGCTGTTTTCCCCTTCCAGTAGATTTCCAGAACACCAAGACCTCAAATCAAAAACACTTTTCTTATCCCTCTACAGACAGATCCATCCAATTTGTTCTCTTGAGCAGGCAGTCTGTCACAGATTCCTCACCTCAGTGAGTAATCTCCCTCCTCTGACCTTGACTCATAGGCTTTCAGTAGTACCTCTCCACATTCACACACAAGCTCTGCAGGGAATGAACCCCTTACACAAAATGCAATCCTTCCTCCTCTTCTTCACTGCTGATSCTTCCTAAGCCCCCTGTAAGCACCCCTGACCATGGTGTGCCCCAGCCCACCAAGCTCCCATGGCTCTGCTCAAGCCACAGCCCTCTGACTGCACATGCTCCCTACTCCTCATGTCCACTGACTCTGCACATTGTCCCTTCCAGGTGGGGACGCACAAATCTCCCTGCAGCCTTCTCACACATAGACCTCTTCCATTTCCCCTGGTTCCTCATTTACTTCTGGGTGTCCTTATCTCCCAGCTTCATTTGGGGTATTGAAAGCCATTCTCACTCTGACGGCATTGCAGTTATACCTTGCTTTGCAAGCTTCTCTCCTTGAGACATCTGCAGACATATTTGCTTTAGAAAGAAGTATTTAGCCATTATCCATTTGATCTCATTTGTATTCACTGGCTGACTACCATAATTTCAGTACAAATTGAACTTTGCTGAGAAGGAATATGTTTGACTATAAAAGCAATTGATTTGGAAGTTGCAGCTTGGAAATTACTTTCCAGGCTTTAGTTTATAACTCCCAGAAGATCAGTTTTGGGGGACTCTTTTTCAAAACATAAAGCTGAATATATTTTTTATTCAAAATAACCACAGGTGGAATAAAAGAATTCTGCCCCCTTTTTTTTATGTGACCAGCTTGCACGACAGGAAGATAAAACTCTCATCAACACACTTATCAGGGTCACTGAAACATCACAGTCTCCTTCCCCTTCCCAGAAAAGAGACAACGGCAATACATGAAAATGCTGACTATGATTGAATGTGTCTTCACATTTATACTTCCTCAGATCCAACTTCAACCTCTCTGATGTTCCCCTGTGTAGAAAGCATGGTGTTGGTTTCATTCAGAACAGTGTGAAAGCAGAGTTTTTAAGTTTAGAACCAAATTCAGTTCAAATACATGTAGTTATTCAGGGTCTAAGGGCCCAACATTTTTGCACTTGGAGCATAAGCACACAAAGATGATTGATTAGTGACAGGAGTAGCCATTAACAGAGTCTAGTAATGGATCATTTCCATGCTCTTCACCCAACCCATGTCCCAGGYAGAATGCAGTAACATAAGTTATCTTCAGTGAGCTCAACCAGCATATTATCCTTGTCTTTGTTTACTGACACACATATGTATTTCCTGGCTTTAGACAAATGTTCTTTCAAGTCACCATTATTTTTAGTGGAGCCAACCTTTTTGTTCAGATCAATCATACTGTCAACTCCTTCCCTTCTCACTTCACTGGTGATTTCAAACACTCGTTGCTCAGTGCTAAGGCAATAGACATCCAACTTTCCCTGCAGTTACAAACAGAACCTGTAAGAAATGGAGTGTGCACATATGGGAAAGCAACGTTGAGAAGATTTCAAAAGTCTCTCAACTACAACCAGATGGTCTTTCTTCATAACTATTTTCCTAGAATCAATGTATCAGGAAGATAGAGCAATATTCTTCTTGCCTCCAGGCACTACAAAAAGTGGAATTTCAATTGTATCATTTGCAGGTGACCTATTTGCAATCCTGGGATGTAGGCATTTAATGGAAGTAGCGGCACCATGGTGGAAAAACAGGCCCTCTGGTGAAAACTGGACTCACCCTCAGAACTGCAAAAGAAATCRTGATATTCCTCAAGCCACTATTGACATTAACGGGCTCATGTACCATCAAATCAAAACCTTGGGGAGCTGATGTGGGTAGTTGCTCTATGGTCACAATCAGGTCAGTTTTTGCAGACTACATTGGGATGTCTTATTTTTGTAAAGTAATGCCATATGTAGCCCTAAAGAAATCAGTGGACTACTTGAAAACAAAGGCATTGTTAGAGTGAGCAATACAATTATGCAGTAGACATAAAGTTTCCAAGAAAAATAATACAGAATATCAAAAGCTGAGGTATATCCAAAATATTCCCTCTGCTGTAACTAAAAAGAGCTTCTGTCATTCTCTCAAATGTGGTACCTGTTCCATCGAGAATTCATCTCCTCTCTSGGAGAAGGTACATTATTTTTTCACTAGACATTTTTACAAGATGCTTCTTGCAGCAGGAGACAAATGATTCACACATTCATCCACCTGGCACACTGCAGCAATTTATTCCTTTGAGTGCTACACTTGTGGTGAATTATACAGCAGCACAGAAAGACTGATCAACTACCCCCTCTTATTTTGTACCTACTTTTAGATGGACACAAGTCATAAAAAGGTTCTGCACTAGTAATTCATATTCATCCCATACTTCTTTTCTAACCTGCTCTTTAAGACCAAGATTTTCTTCCTCTAAGTCAGTGAGCTGGGCTCTGAGAGCAGTTATTTCCATAATCATCCTGTGGCATGGCACCACAATCTATCACAGCAGAGAAAGTGAATGAGCAAAGCTCATATGAGCAAGTACCATAGCCTAGGAGTAAACAATTCAGAACTCTGAATATGTTGTGTGATACCTAATTAATTAGAGCAAGAATATTTTCCTAGCTGAGTGGCTTGGTGAAAATTATCCATTGATGATATGGAATAATCCATTTTGTAAATCTCTGTTTGTTTTAGAAATATTTATTCCCTGGAAACAGTAAGAAGTTCACGGCCAATATTTGAAGGTGGCAAATGCTTGAGCAGGGAGGCTGGACCCGATGACCCACTGTAGTTCCTTCCAACCTTACCCATTCTGAGATTCTGTGATTCTGTCGTTCTGTGAAATGTGTAAGTTTCATACATAATCTTAAAATGTCTGTTTCTGGTCATCAGGAAAGAAAGCTCTCCTCACTAACAG
The DNA here is from genome assembly GCA_018881555.1 of Amblyornis subalaris. Taxonomy (NCBI): domain Eukaryota; kingdom Metazoa; phylum Chordata; class Aves; order Passeriformes; family Ptilonorhynchidae; genus Amblyornis; species Amblyornis subalaris. The sequence continues at coordinate 18,342,795 of JACAXG010000002.1, read as the reverse complement.
GTATGAGAATTGACAGATTGAAACGTGTGCTGAGGACAGAGGAGCAGAAAGATTGAGAAGCAGGATTAGGAAACCCAATTTTAGGAGAAGATCTTGTGCCTGGTTCTGCTACATCAGCAAGCCTTGCCTCCCATTGCATAACATCCCCTTCCTCCACAGAGAAAGTCAAAACAACTGTGACCAGGCTCCGTTCAGCAAGATGTGAGGTAATGCATTTACCAGAACAAACACGCTGTTTCTGATAAGCTTGTACATACAGACCATTTAATACGTGATAGAAACAATTGTGTGTTCCATTTGTTGATATTTGACAATCAACCTCCCCTCAGAAAGGGCATGTGGGCTAGCACAAATAGGAAGGTGTGTGATAGAACTTAAATAGATTTAAATGACAGTATTGAAATTTCACATAGATGGGTAGGTATGAATGTTTGGTCATTTTCATACCACTGAACAGCACTTTCAAGCAGATGAACACAATGGAGGAAAGCTAGAAGTCATTCTTAGCATATTATGTTACTCAGATAAGAAACAGGCACAGCTACAGACTGTGGGCTCAGCCAACAGCACAGTCTGCTTTCAAAGTTGCCTGGCACCTCTGCATGCCACATCTAAGTAGTAAATGCTAATAACTTCATTGGGTTCTTGCTGAAATTTTCTGGTTTTTTTCTTTTTTTTTTTGTCTTACAGCAAACTTACTGAGACATTTCTGAAAAAGGAATATTGGGGGAAAATACATGTATTTTAGCCCTACTTAAAAACTTTGGTGATCTTTATTCAGAGTAGCACTGGCTTTCCTCTGATTTGGGTTTCTTTTTTTGTAAAGTCAGCAAAAAGTTTGTCGAATCCTAAGACTCTGTTGGAGAATAAAGAACAACTCACAGGGTTCATTATGTTCTTTAGACACTTTTTAGTTTTTCAGCTATCTGCCATCCCATTTTAGCTGATCATGCTTGAACCTTTCTTGTGGCTTCTAACACCTCCACTGAGCATCTGAGCTTGCCTTTCAGACCTGCAGTGCCCTCTGTTAATTGCTTTAGGCTACTGAGAAGTGGGGCTGGGAGGTGGACGTYTCTTCTGAGGTTGAAGCAGAGCCCAGCGACATTAGGCAGCTGGTGACCCTGGGCCACTTCCTTTGAGTACAACAGAGATGACACAGGAATTTGGTGGTGGTGGGCTAGCAAAGTAGAGGGAGTGGGGGGAGACTCCACTGCCCAGAGGCTACAGGAAAGTCAACTGACTCCTCCTGTATCCTTCCATGCATTTCTCATTTTCTCTCTCAGTTGAGTCTTCTCAAGCACATGGACAGGACAGTGAAATCAGGCAAGAGGGGACGTTGCCAACCAGACACTGTACAGAGAAGGATATAGGAGTAAAAATAAAAAAGGAAAAAGCATGAGAAAATGCAGCAAGAAAACCCTGATAAGAAACTCAGAGAAGAACCGAAATCATGTAGTCAGTGATGAGGCCAGATGTGAATAGGAGCCCAGGAATGAAATTCAAAGTGCAGGTGTTCTAACACTGCAGTCTTGTCCTTAGTGTAGGTTTCTGTAGAAGCTGACATGCCTCTAGCAGCAGAGTTTGTATTGATGGAGCCCTGCCTCCAAGTCAGCTAACAGATTGCATGGATGTCACGATTCCACAAGAYAGCATTTCTGATTTATTGGCTGGGTTTACTTCTTTTTAAAATTCCACCCACACATACTAGCTATCCCAAAAACACAGCTGAAGTTGCAGTCAAGGGCTCAGAACTCAAGGGGAGTTGGTTCCACAGCCACGATRCAGAATACCTGCTACTGGCACTGCAGTGCCTGACCTGTTTCTGTTTTCTATCTCAGTCAATGCACAGGATTGAATTGCTCTGGGGAAAGGCCTTGTGAAGGAAGAGACCCATCACTAGAAGTTTAAGTTAGAAGGTTACCAGTGTATTATCCATTGTGAGTATGAAGCACAGAGCAGCAGGCCACTACCTCTGCCTTCAGGTTATCTTTGTTTCACCAGTCCTTCTGGCGTGACTTTTGGCACTGAGCACAGAAGCCACAGCCCCAGAGCCTCTCTGCCTTCCTTCCTAAGGCTGTCACCGTCTGTCTGTACAGTGGGACTCTGTCCCAGATGAGACCACTCAGTGCTACCACTCGATAGAACACCATCACCAGCCTGCGTCAGAGACATGTCCCTTGGGTTGCCACCTTCTTCCACTGTGTGCAGCTCCTGAGGCAAAGCACAAAGATGCACAGTGACTATGCTTGTGTAGCCCAATTCCATTTCAACAACTTCCCAACCAGACAATTTGGCTTTATTTTTCACTTAGCAACTGCCTCCCACCCAGAGAAACCACCTTCTCCTGTTCTCGGAGAATAGAATCAATCCTCTGAGCATACTTGTTCATTTTGGTAAAGTAAATGATGCTGCTGCTGAGGAATATTTTCATAAAACACGGAGTAGGGCTCAAATTTGCTATGCTCTCTGGCCAAGATGTCACAGCCCAGTATAGTGAGACATTGCTGTAAATGACTTTTTTTAAAAGTAACCTAGCAAAACAAAATAAGAAACCTTGTGGGTGGCCTGAGTCACAAGGGTTGCTATATACAGCATACATCAAAGTGAAACATGGTCACTTTATTGTAAATAAAGTGCTTCTGCAATACCAAAATGAAGCAAAATCAAATCATTCRATGTAAAAGTTTGTGCCCAACCTACAATTTCACTGAACTAATGGAAAACAGATTTGTCATTTTTTTGACTGGTTCTAGCTGCTGCTGTATAATGGTTGATTTTTTTCCATCTGAAGCTAAAAGAATTTTCAGTAGAGAAATTAAATCACCAGCACAGAAACTGCCTGGATTGCAGTTGGGCCCCAACATCCCTTCTCTCACAGAAAAATGTGCTTTGTGTTTTTTACCAGAAGTGGTCATATTKTCATAAATATTTTCTTAAAATTTCCCTGAAAGAAACTCGTTTTGCTTCCTAACATCGTGACTGACCCCTGATTAACAATGACTCAGGAAGAAGAGTTCCCACTATGGATTCCGTGAATAAAGTCCTGCAATCCTGCATTGTAGTTGCATATAAGCTTCCRGCCCTAACTCATCTTCACATTATTGCAGTCCTGAGAGCTGAAATAAACCTGTCAGAAGGCAGCTGGGCACTGCACAAGTTTGCTGCCAATGCTGCTATTGAAAACCAACRTAATCTACGTCTAAGTTTATAAGCTTAAGAAATGTGTTTCTCTTTTAGGTCACTGATTGACAAGAGCTTTAAGAAATAAAGCCATAAACATGATTTAGCTGTTGCTCAGGTAGAAATGCAGAATATGTACCTCTGTATCTGATTCTTGGTAGTTATCCATCAATCTCTGAACAAGTGTTTCAACTATCTGTGGGTGTACAACTGAGAAATATTCTTGCTTTACCCAGTGTTTCCAGAGCTCTGTGGGGACAGAGGGAGAAAACAAAAAAAAGCAGAATAAAACCACACATCAGTGGGTATCACTGTCACAAAATATTGATCCTTCAGTAATCCCTGGGATTTGACGCTGGGTATGCTTTATAGCTTAGGGCTTCTCAGCTTTCCTAAAATGTTTACAACAAAATGTAAATGTCATTGCAAACAGATTGCAAAGCCTGTGTTGAGCAGCAATATCAAATTCATTCTGGTATCAAAGCCAAAATGAGATTTCATTACAGACCAGTTCTGTCAATAATGGCCTGGCCCACACTTGTATATTGGAGTTTTCTGTAAATATTGAGTAAAGAATATGGCTTTTGTTTGAAATTGAGCATTTATGTACACTAATTATTGCTTCCTGCAACCCCAGCCACTGGAAGTAGGGCACATATTTCTTACCTTTTATTTCCACTTTTTCTTTGTTTTACTATTTGTGTCCGTGAATACCCAAATTGTCCACATCCATGCAGTAATTGTGCCATCATAACATACCTAAAATACTAAAAAGTCTGACATTTAAATTGCACTGCTAGGCCAAAAATATTAACACTCCAACACAGAGTAGACAAGCAATTTCCTATCAGTCTGTTTCAGCCTGCCTGCAAACTCCAGTGGGGAGCTGAGGGCAAATGTGTTCACACACAGGACAAGGCTTTGCTGCCTTTATGCATCAAGGCTGCTTTTCCCACTCAAGAATTGAGCTCCCATATTCCCCAGAGAGGGTATTTWAATTCTCCTTACCAGTGGGGAGACTACTCTTGTCTGGCTCTTTCAGATGTCACTAGAGTCATCTCTTGATTAATTTTCTTCTGCACATCATGGATCATGTGGATTTGGGGGCTCTCCRGAAGCTTTTGAAACTAGAACCAAGTTTTATATGTAGCTTTTACTAAATCTCTATGCTGTTTATAAAGCAACTTGCTAGCAAAAAGTAGCAGACTAAACCAAAGCAATTCTCTTGCCATTCTTCTCTAAAATACAGAATTTTCAGRTAGAATATCAAGGTTAATATTATTTGGGAGTGACTGTATGCCTAGTGCTGTGCCACAAAGACTCTGGACAGAGGCAGGTTCTGCTGTTGCTTTGGTCTCTCTTAGGACCCACACCTGGCTCCATGCAACAGAAGTGACATCGCAGAGCCTCCGAGGTCACCCACATCTGCCAGACTTCCCCCCTGACAGCTTCGATGGGCCCCTGCTGAACTTCACTTATCAAAACTCCTCTTCTGTGCCCGTTTGTCTGACTATGGCTTTCGTGGCTGGGCATGGGATATCTGCACTAGAATCACCAAGACATGGGTATTCTGCACATTCTCTCTCAAAATTACTGTGTTTGCATTTACTGACCTTGGACATCATCTTTCCTTTTTCTTCCCCTGTGCCTGTTCCCAATCCATGCAGAACGTGATTAAGTCTCAGCTCACTGCATTGGATCGCACTCAAYCCACAAGTGGGGCAGGACTGTCTCTTCTTCACTAGTCCTGCCTTATCACATAGYTCGGTTTCTCAAAGTTTATAATAATACAAAACTAAAACTGAGGGGAAGAAACCAAGGGGTCAAACAGATAAAACAGGGTAATACAATCCCCAGTAAGAACTTGTCTACCACTGTTGATCAAATAGACCAAGAAGCGCTCTCCACCTTCTACCTCTACTCTCCTTGGTATCTGATCATGGCTTTGCTAAGTGCTTCTGAGTGCCAAGTGCCAAGGCAGACACTCACTTTGCTCTTGGAAACAGAGGAGCCATTAGCAAGCCATATACCTCGTTACATTTTATTGCTTTAATCATGCAGCCTTTTAAGCCCTTGGTGGCATGACACAAAAGTCAGCACAGAGCTCAGAGAGGGAATTAGAGAGCTCTTATCTCTGGAAGGGGATGGGTGGAGATTTGGAGGAGGGAAACAGTGGGATTTTTTGATACAGTACATTTAGCAGATTGCCTGCTGAGAAAGAGCGATTGCAGGTGCTGCTACAGATACTCCTCATCCTCAAAGGCCAGTATAGCAAAGCCACGGGCAGGGAGAGCTCACCTCTCCTCCCAGGAGGCAATAACGGCTAAGCCCAATCTCAGGTATCACCACAAGAAAGCTCTGGTGTGGASCAACTGGGAGATGCTGAGGCCAGGGCTCTCCCACAGCTGTCCAGCCCCATGGTGGAAACAAGAGCTGTTGCCCTTTCCACACACAGAACTTGTACCCCTGACCTCCAGCGCTCCTGCAACCCAGTCGTGGTCTGCTCAGAGCTGGTCATCAGCAGAGTTCATAAATCAGTTAGAGGCAAAAACCATGGGCCTCCAGGATTGGACTGGGCCTCTTCCGCTCTGGTGGTAATGCATGGGAGATAGCACCRGGTTACAGATACCTGGAGACCAGAATGGGGCAAATCTGATACCAGCTCTTCACACACACACACAAATTTTCTGTGATGGATTCAGACTTGTCAGTCTAAAATGCCTTGGCCTTACAGGGACAGACCCACTGAGCATTGCTTCTTCCCTGACCCATTGAACGACAACAGTGTTTTCCAGTGCCTACGTGCACARATTTCACCCTCGCTGTGTCATCTTGCTCTTTCACTTCCTTTCTCGTGGTTTCTGGGGACAAGGTTTTTTAAAAGGCAGTGTTCGATCTTCTGCTTTCAGAAGGACCTCTCTGATGGCAATCTTCCAATTTTCTATTCTTGACTGCTCAAAGCTGAGCCAAGTAGGAGAGTTAAGAAGAATTCTGCCACAATTTGTCTAACAGGCTTCCCAAATTTCCATTTATTCAAGTACTGTATTTAACATTGTTTATGGAACCTGAAATACAGGGGTGGGTCACATGACTGAGACGAATGCACTTGGAAAACGGCATCAGCAAATGGCCTGAATAGACATGGAAAGAGGGGAGAAAACTGTACTGAAACAGAGAAACAGAAGGTAACCCTCGAGCCTTTMGAGAAAAGCAAAAGTACTTAGCAAATTATAAGCAAAAACAAAGAAAGGTAGAAACTAAAAAGAAAGGTAAGTGAAAGAGCAGAACAGGAGGAAAATGGATGGAGAAGGCTTTTCTAATTTTTCATCTTTTCAATCACCCTGGAATATCCTTGCATCCAAGGTAACTTATCCTTATTGCTCACAAAATTCTTTGTAGAGAGGAATTGTATTCATAGTCTCAGTCCTCAGCTTCAGCCAGCCCCATTCTGCCTTTAATATTTCTGGTTGCTTCCACAGTATCAGAAAATATCTCAGCAAGTAAAGTGATACGACCAGATCATGACACCTCAGCAAATGTTTGCACGCCTTTTTGCCATTCTACAATCAGTTAGTACTTGAGTCAACCATTTCTGCCAAATTCTACTGCAAGTCACAGGGAAATGTTTTGCTTCAAAAAGCTGTGTCAAGCTTTTCACATGATTTTCTTTTCTTAATATCATCTCATGAGATACACAGTGAGACAAGACATGTGAAAGGCTAGCGTGCAATTGGAGCCTTACACCAGTATCCTTCAGAGCATGGCACAGGAAAAAAGGGCTTTTTTTTTGACTGCAATGGGTACTCACATACAGCAGAGATGAGGATAAAATTGCACAGAAGTTAAATCCTTTGTTTTATTACTGCTTTCCTCAAGAGGATCGCTTCAACAGCATCACTCTGCTTSGTTGCTACTAAAACTGCTGCTACAGAAATCAAACTCTTAGGTCAGATCTCGAAGGAAGCAGACCTTAAAGTAGCTAAATTTGTCCTTTCCACACATTCCACTTTACAAATTGATCAGTGCATKTGTTTTCCATCACAAACAGTTTGAATTTCTCCCCATTCCTTGAACCAAACCTTTATGTAATTTCTGGCAGGCTTTAGGYGCCCCTAGCAGCCATTTCTCACAAACACATCCCCAGTGGAAGTACTCAGGGAAGTACAGCCTGGAAGTACCTTTCYTCTTCTTGACTAGATTTGGTTTTAGACAGTGACCAGGCTGTTCCTTGTCCCTTTGCACTGAGAAGCTCTTGATAAGAAAGAGCTGGTCCCTCGGTTGGGTGTGGTGAGAAGTCAGGACAGTCTCTGCTTTCTCCAGAAGTCTGGAGATACCAATAGGCCCTCAAGGGGCATCTACCACTAGGGGTTCTCCCAAGAGCACTCAGGATTTATGAGACAACACTGTTCCCCTTGCTTCTAACCAGATGGCCAGGAGTAGGTGAGGTTATTCTGGCAGACCTCAGATCTAGGTCGCTTATATTCACAGAGATTTGGTTGCAAAAACTAAGAGGAGTCCAACACAGAAGCTGTACAGCCCCAAAAGAACTGAGCTCTCAGAGACACCAGCTTGCTCTGAGCTAACAAGGCATGACAGTCAGTGTGCTCCTCCACAGCACAGCCGTGGCTGTTCCGCAGGACATCACCCATGAGAAACTGCGTTGCCACCCACTCCGCATGAGCAACTCTTTGGGCTGCAGCCCTCAGGCTGCACAGCCACAGCTGGGGAGGAAGGGAAGGTCTCTGAAGGTCTGCTGTCAGAGTAATAGCAAACCAGTAATAGCAAACCTCGGATAACTGTCAGCACAGGGGGGTTTGTGTTATAAACACAAATGGGCTTCAAGTTTTTAGCACCATGGTCCTAAAACACATATGCCCGTGCATGAAAATTCTGTAGTTCTAGCACACTGGAAAAATGCTAGGCATAGATTCATTATCAATAAAAATGCTCTGTTCTGCCTGAGGAAAGATCAAATCTGAAGCAAATAGTAAAATGGGCTTTTGGACCAAAAAAGAGGAAAAGTTTTTTGTTTACTTCTGTTCTTTAAAAAAAAAAGACACAAAAAAACATAGTAGCAGTTTGCTTTCTTCCTGCATCATGGAATCATCTTGTCTTTATGTCTTTGAACATAAGCACAAGGCTACTGTCTCACTGTATGTTGTAATGTTGTAATTTATAGGATGTAATTTATAATTAATTACAACTGCATGTTGTAATTTATAGGATTTGCATTGTTGATAGTGACTGGAAACAATCCTCCATCCATTAGAAATGTCCTCTAATGGAAACGCATGTGTGCCTAAAAAAATAGAGACAACTGTTTGTAAATAAGAACAACATTCAATTAGTTTTGAGAGCCTCATCTAATACGATGAGGAAAAGGCAACTTGGAGGCCAATCTGATATTTGATACGTGGTACACTCTGCTCTGACTTTGAAAGTAGGCTATGTATCAGAAAAGACAGAAGGATCTGTTATCAATCCTTGGGAAAAAAACAATAAGATTAATTCCAGAATACATTTCCTACCAAGATGCCGGACTACTTCTGCCTCCACGGAATAGCTCCTGTGTCCTTACCTAGCTACTGTCAATCATTTATTATTGGTCCTACCTCAGAGGCATCAGGACATCTTATTTATCACAGACATTCAGATTTTGCATGCCAGTACAAATCCTGTTTCTCAGTTAAGCTAAATAGGTACTATGTGTCATTGTCACCTAAATCAAGCCAGAGTATTGTATTCCTATAAATCATTGTTTGGGAAAGGCATTATTAGAGGTGAAATTATAGTATCTAATATTGGATAATTAGCAGGATGGCATTAAAATGAAGAAACATGAAGTCGGAATGTTTATTTAAAACTGCCTATTAACTTGTAACATGCTAATATTGTCAGCAAGACTCATCTTTACTTTCCCTAACCTGACACCAAATTTTTTTGCTAGTGTCATTCGAGGTGTGTCTTGAGCACATAGGTATGTAATTTGGCATTATGTAACTCCATGTGACGCTATATCCAAGAAAACCACTCCACATAAATATCTTGCAYACAACCATGACAGACATGTTGAGCAATCAAAACTGCTTCCAGGTGATAAGACAGCTCAGAAGGGTAATTACCCAAAACTGAAAGTCAGTGGAATTGCCAACGTCTGTCATGCAGAATAATTCCATTTTGGTGACATCACTGTGATTACATTCTGTCCCAGATTTTTATTATTCACTTCTGCAGAGTGCTTTCTAGAASTCCTAGTGGAGAATCAAGTTAATAAGCTGTGATCAAGGGAATTTTTTTTAATTAGCTGTTAGTGGTTAGGTTCTTTGCCCCATGGTCGGGAAGGAGTAAGAAATGCAGAGGACATTGCTCTCCTAGGAGCTCAAGCCAAATGGAGGAAGGAAAAGTGCCTCTGGGGCTATGCTTTACTCACCCTGCAGCTTTGAGGATCCAGGAGCTGTGGGAGTCATAGCTGTGAAGCAAATGCACTCTGAATCACAGAGTTACTCAACAGAAGCAGCACATGGTGCATCCTGTCTGTAACGCTCTGGTAGGCTGAAATATACCCTGAGGATTAAAATGTCTCTGGAAAAGAATCAAAATGTTATATTAAAAACTGAGGAAGGTGACTTCAAAATTCTCCAAATGTTCTATAACAGAATTACCTGCACCTCGTTGTAACCCAGCATGGTGGCAACTAAGAGGGATAGTGGCAGACTTGATTAAAACAAATAGACACAAATATTAATGATGTACATGTGTGAAGGTGCCTCTGACTGGGGACATTTACAGCAAAACATATGTCTGAGATAAYGGAGAGGAATGTTCCTGTAGCTAATGGACTGGACAATAATTCAGAAGCTCCACTGCCTCCTATTCCTGATATTATAGTAATTTCCTRTACAAAGTGAGAGAGCAACTAAAGCTTTTCAAAGTTTTCAGAARTGCTTGTGAGGCTTTGGAACCTAAATTACAGGATTCTTGGAGTCGGAGCCCAGAGCCAGGTTTAGCAGAACACTTCCCACCGATTTTCATGAGACCTGGTCTCACACAGCAATGCAGGGGACATCAGTGCCCAGCTAAACCAGCAAAGTGCTCTTCCAACACTGCTATACAGGTGCTTCCAGGACCCAGTGGCTCCTCATGCTTGGATTGCTTTGTGCTGTGCAATCCCACACATAAAGCTTCCTTTTACTGCACTCTRTGCATCATGTAAATATATTACTCAACCAAGCTTACACATGACTTTGTCATTTAATTGCAGMCTCTTTGTTACCCTCAATTCTCCTGTATTTAATTCTCATGAGAAGCAATCTAAACTGCAACTCTTTCTGTAGCTGCACATCCTGCTTTGAAAGGCAACTCTAAGGCAAGGATCTTGTTCTTTTGTTTTTGTGAAACACCCACAAGYGCTTTTAAAAATGACATGGAGTTTGTGTCAGTTGCAGGACTAATAAAAGAATTACAGGGAAAATAACAGCTTCTAGAATTGAACTTGGCAGAGAAGTTCAAAAGAGATTAAATATGATTTAGTGTCAGTGATTTAAGCCYTGGTGTGAAGAAAATGGAAACTAATTGCACTGGCAATAAGGAACAAGAAAGATGAAGCATCAGATATTTGCATTTCATCTTACTTCCTATTAACACACAATTTCTTATTTGAGGAAAACATTTCMCTCACCAATTACCTTTACAGTATTTTAAGCAGGAAAAAATAGAAATAAAAGCACTAGGTAGTTTTATCTGCTTGTGAATCTCTAGAAAAACCTTCAGTCTACAATTACATACAACTCCACTGGATAGCACAAGTGTGGTCATATTGGGTCAGAGCAAAGGTCCACCAGCTCGGAGTCCTGCCTCCCACAGTGATCAAAAGCAGATTCGTGAGAAGATTACAAAAATCTCCAGAACAAGCATATGATGATATTTCCCACTGATATTCTCACGGCCTCCTCGGGCATTTCCTCAGCCAGAGGTGATTGCTGAATGTTTAATAACCCTTGATAGATTTGTCTTCCACGAGACTGTGCAGGATCCCTCTGAGTCCTATGAACTTTTATCACCCACCACACCGTGCAGCAAGAAATCCCACAGCCTAATTGCAAGCCATGTGCAAGAAACTATTGTTGTTGTTGTTGTTGTTGTTGTTCAGAGCTGGCTACCTGCTGTTCACCTGTGCACCTTACACTGGAAAAGACCGTGAGCAAACACTCCTTGTTTGTCCCTTGCCTTTGACTGACAATTTTGCAGGGCTCTCCGCCAGTTGTACCTCTTGTTCCACCCAGCAACGTTTCACTATCCATGTAGCTYCTTTGGGAACTATTCCAAGCTCTCTGTGCTTCCTCAGGTGGGGACCAGAACTATGCAGGCTTGTCAACACAGATTTATCCAGTGGTGTAGTGGTGTTCTTATTTTTGCTCACCCAAAGAAAATCCATTTTCTTTTTTTTTTTATCGCCACTAAGCTGAAATTTGACAGAATTATCTATCGTAATTCTGAGATTTCCTTATTGCATGGTCAATGCACTGACATGCAATGGTCAAGTCGGAGGCTGTAACTTTATACACTGTTTCCCCCAGGTGCATCACCAACACACTGAACTCCATCTACTGTTTTATTTTGCAGCCATGCTGTTTTGTAAGATCCTTCTCCAGCCAGCCCTTGCCTTTGGTATCCTGGGTATCACAGTACCACATACACACGGTACCGCCTCAGCTTCAGTGCTTTTTCAATGTCATCTACAAGCACCTGAACAGCACAGGAGAAAGCTCAAACTCTTGTGTGAAGCTACTAAGCACCTTCCTTATCCACTGCAAAAATTGCCCACACAGCCCTCTCCTTCCTTGCAACAAATTATTTACAAAAGTGACCACTCCTCACATAACTAGTGGATGCTCAGACTCCTTAAGAGCCTCTGTTGAGGCTATTAAAACTGTCAGGAAATCCAGTGTATCAACCCTTTATCTAAGTTTGTTAACACTGTGAGAGAACCCCGATATGTTTGTAAGGCATGACTGCACTTTTCAAAACTGGTGTCGTCTCTTGCCAAATACATCATATTTGTCCACACATCTGCTTCATTGCAGTTTCTGCTGGATTGAACACCATGGGTATCAAGTTTGTCAGCCTGTGATTAGCCAGATCACCCTTGCAGTCCTTTTTAACAACTGGCAACACATCAGCCACTTCCAGTCTTTGGGTATCAAGGCAGTGTTGAGCAAGAAGCTATRAAACACAGCTAGTATTTTGGCTTCTTTAAAAAAATTTAAAAAAATAGAATTCTTGAGTGCATTCAGAATTCTTGAACATTGTCTGATCTTGGCAACTTGTTCAGTTCAGTCCACTAGTTCCATAATTTTCCACTACTTCCACTTGTASCAGCTCCTCTGATGTACCTCTCATAAAGAAAAGTTTTGGCGTGGGAACCTCCAAAAGTTCTTCCACAGGGAATGCAGAAACAAACAAATCACTTTTTAAAATGTGTGCTATTGACTTATCTTCACTGAACTCTCCTGATCACCTACTGGTCTTTCRGATTCTCTGGCAAATTTCCTGCTCCTGGTATATTTGAAACGATACTTATTATTAGTCTTGAAGCTTTCAGCAAAATTGTTCCTCAAAATTTTTGCTGAGCTCTCTTGAATCCTTTTACATTTATCCTGTCACAGTTTATAGACCTTTCTTTTTTCTTCATTTGAAAGAAAGTTCAGCTTTTTGAAGGATGCCTTCTTGCTTTAATAATCTGTTTAATCCTGCTGTTTAGCTTTGCCGGCATCCTCTCACCCTTTCCTGAGGCTTTCTTCACATGCAGTATGCATTTCTTGAATGCCTCGACTTCTCTGGGAATGGCTAACAGCTGGGGTACTCTGCTGGGATCCAGGGGATTCTGGAGGCTGTAGTAATTTTCTGCATGTCTTGAAGTTCAGTCCCTGCAGTCTCAAGAAAAGTAAGTTTATCTCGTAAAGTGTCAGGAACTGCACATAAAAATATGTCAGTTTTGTAAACTCGTTTTCCCTCCAGAGGTTTTGTACTTCAGGACTTTCTCAGTTTTTCATCCTTCCCTGTGATGCAGAAGAAGAATGTGTTTACAACCCCCTCAACATTACAAAACCAGGCTTTAAGAACAGAGATTGTGGCAGGTGGAAAATTATGAGGATGTAGTAAAGTCAGGGAGGAAAAGGCATAGTAATGAAAAGTTAGGAGCAACTCAAAGGAAGGGTTCTTTCATTCGCCTTTCCCATTAAAAAGTTAATCATTACAAAATGCCAGCAAGGATGGTGGTATATCCTACTGACTATCATATCAAGATTAGGTTTGTAAGACACAAGCAGAATCAGGTCCAGAGACCTAAACTAGATACTACCTGATTAGGGATGAGAGGGACAACTTTTTCCAACAGCTTTTAATAAAATACTATTGTAGCTCAATCCTGCAAGGTAGCGAATATTTTCCTATTGAGACTCTGAAGTTTTTTTATTCCCTTTAAGCTTAGCAAAAACTTTTCAAAGCAATGGGTCTCTACAAGTCATTACCCTCACAAGAGCACCTGCTCTTACTTGGTGCTGGTAGGAAGTGTGTGCACAGGGCTTGACGGCCTCCCAAGACAGCCCTGGCAGAAGTGATTTAACTCGGAAGTACCTGTTATAGAAACCCAATGTTCTCTCTGTCAGACTGAAGGGCCTGCCATCATTCGGGGAAGTTAAATCATCTGATTTGGAGGAGAGGGAAATTATTCCTCAGCAGCAGCAACCAAAAAGATCTCTTGGTCATGAGCAACAGAGTAAAACAGTCTGTACAAAATGTGTTACAGAGACAGCAGAGCACCGAAGACTCCATCATTGTCCATATTTTCCATTTTAAAAGTGTGGTAGCTAGGCACACATTAGATGTGTCTGAAATTGAAATACATTACACATAATATTCCTCCTACATCTGGTTATGTGGTTTCTCACTGATCACTGAGCTCAGGGTTTTTGATTGTTTCAAAGCTCATGATGCATGCTAATTTACTGAGCCTTCTCAGTCATATTCAAATGAAGTTACCGATATGCACTTGGTGGCACAATGAGCACACACCACAGAACAGGAAGGGCTTTTTGTCAAAGAAAAGAAACCCACTTCAAAATCAAACATTCATAAGCACAGTAGTAAAATAAAAGCTGTAACAAGTATTTATGATTCACTGACTCCTTTCTTCCTTCCAGAATGAAAATTCAAGAAGATAAATTCAAAATTGATAATAAAAATCTTACTCGCATAAAAAGTAAAATACATGAGGGATAAAAATCTGGAGACATTAAAAGACCAAGCTGGTCTTTTATATATTTTCATCAATTATTGAAGACTTTATTATTTTTATCAAAGAGTTGTGATACATTTTTCTTTTTTTATCAGATGCCAGGACGAAAGGAAACCCGTGCAGGGAAGCTTTACTCCTGAGTTGCATCTGAGCAGCACCAAATGTACAGGTGTATAAACAAGGGCATTTCTATGCGGCAGGAAAGCAGTCCAGACATGCAGCACTCACACGCACAGAGGAGGTGATATGCATAACTTGCCATGTTTTGAAATTCCATCTCACTATACTRTGGGAATACTCCAGGGGCTGAAAAGCCAAATGGCCAAGAGTACTTCAGTACTTGGGACAGGATTATCTCATGTGACTCTCCTTGCCTAATTATCAGACATCAGGTTTAACTGGGCTCCTGCAATCTTAGGCACCTCCAAAGGGGCCTTCATCCCACTCACACTGAACACATCTCAGCTGAAGATGTCTTTGTAAGAGTGTCCAGCTAAGGTGTCCAGTGACAGCAGAGGTACCAAACCAGTGGTGAGATGCCAGCAGTTACACAGCACCTCCCTGCTAACCGCTAAAGGAAAGGCAGGCAAATCCCAGTCCTGGAGTACAGTTTAACCTGAATAACAAGCCAAAGCTATTAGGGAAACCAGTACTATTTCTGTGTCCATGCAGGATGACACACACCTCAGCTGTTTCACCCTTTGGAAAGGAAATGAAATGACAAATTTACTAGAGTAACCTCAGCCTGCCATCTTAAGTTTTCTGGTAAAGAGAAAGTCATCATAGGCTGACCAGATGGTTTAACAGACACTTGCTAAAGGCAGAAGAGCAATTTTTGGAGCATGTTTTCTGTTCCCTGCAGGAGCAAACCTCCCGAGCCTTGTGGGTGCCTTGCTTTTCTGCGAGATCACGACAGATCTGTGATGCTCTGGACATGCTCTGGAAACACAACAGCTTTCCACAAGTAAAATGAAGCAGGAAAAAAGAAGAAAAAGAAGGATGAAATTTCATCTTGACYTTATTCTTCACTTGACATCAATCTCATCTTCATGCTCCTTTTTTCCCTTTCTCACCATCAGCATTTCACACTCTTTTGCACCTGGAACCATCTGCCTTAAGCACTGAGTAGTTACTTATCAATCCTGTTGGTCCCTCCCCAGTCTGGGACCAGAGGCTCAGGATTTAAGACACAAAAGCTGTTTGGGGAATTTCCTAACTGAGCAAAAGCCAGGAGATATGAAACCACGTGGTAAAATGCATCAACCATTTCTAGGCTTAGGTGGGGAACTCTGAGAGCAGCCCGCACACACAAAAAAAGGCACAAATGAAACCTTTCAGATGACTGTCCCTAAGCAAACCCACCAAATATTTTTGCTTCTTGGGCCACAACTGTTCCCAGACATCAAATAAGACCTGGGGATCCCAGAGCAAGGTCAGCCAGCTGGGTTTTGTTGAGGATCAGGCGGTCGCTCCCAGCTGTCACCGTTCCATCTGGTGTCACAGCTTCTGGTTGAGAAACTGCTTCCCCAGTGTCTCTTACAACTGCTTTTTTCACTGTTTACATTTACCCAAACAGACAGACATGGCCAGGCAGCCTTCCCCCTGCCCAGTCCCTCCCACCAGCTCCCACACTGCCAGGGCCAGCCCAGGTGCCTGCTCCCTTCTGTTCCCTCTCCTCTTTATTTCTGCAGAAATTAGTTTAGAGGTTATAAAGATCCCAGCCTGATGCTTCTGTGTATGCAGGGACAGGGACAATATTGTACAAACTGGTGGGATGGGGGATAATTTCACAATAGGAAATATTTGGGTGGCTGTGTTTCAGTTTAATCACTTTTGATCTTTAAACAAAAGGATCCTTCCTTTCCTTTCACTTTCATTTCTACCTCTAAACCAAGAGGATCAAAGCTTTGTCCTTCGTGGCAGGCACTCTGCATCAACACTCTTCATCAGTGGCACATACTGGCTGCATCCAGATTATAACCACCGATGGTTGTTTCTCCATCTCCAGTGACAAGCTAAATTGTAATGCATGTGAAAGGATGTGCATGGCCCRGTGCCTGGAACAAAATCTCTTTCAGCATTAGGAAATACCAACCTTCTCTGGAAGCGTTTTGAACATGACCAGCACTTTGGTAGGGTGAGGGATGATCCACAAGTTAAGGAAGGTGCATCCATCTTGAGACAGCAGAGAGTGTGGTTGAGGATGGAAGGATCCCAGAAGCGAGAAGTGTTTAGTATTTTTTTCTTCTTTTTTTTTTTTTTAATAAAACTGTAACTTGAACGTAAGATTTGCCTCTCAGATTTGGAGCAAGTGTATTTAGACATAATATGATTTAGCTTCGATGTGTAGAGTACAAGGTAAAGGTTTGACCTTCAAAACCTGCTGAATTTGAGAGACATTTGGAAGAAACTTTCTTAAAGCATCTAATTTATAAAACAAGGCTGTGAGCTGCTGCGCTGAGGGCATTCTGGGTCTCTTCCTCCGGGAACATGCTTTTGCTGGCTGGAACAGGAGACAGGCAGGGCAATGCAACTGACACACATTAAAAATCTGTAACATTATTTTAAAATATGATGTGCAGTTACTAGTAGGCAGCCCACTTTTTTTGCCAGAAGACATGAAAATACAACATTTATTACATGAATAATGTATTTTCCTGTTTTTATATACAATGTGCCATTTCTTGTCTTCATATACATGAAGTATAATATGCAGTTAGTACATTCTGGAATAAGAGACATATATTCATCTTGGAGATTAAGTGCAGGTCTTTTGAAGTGAATTTTACAGGCGTTTTAATGCGTTTTTTTTTCTTTTACCCTGAAAGAAGAACAAAGTAAGGCTGAACGCAAAAAAATAGACCTTTGGTTTGGGTGGGAAGCAGTAATGAAAGGTTAAATACTCTGTGTTGCAAGCACGGAAATTATAATTGGGCGGGTTTTGTTTAACCAGCTGTGACCTACTAACTTTTGCACAAGAATGATAAGCACAAATTGCACCTAAGGAAACCAGATCCTTTTCAGGGTGAGATTGGTATTCACACTCCCCATTTCCTCTGCTTTACATCACAACCCGTAAACGATACCAGCACGGCAGAGCAGGCGGGGTGAGCAGGGTTTCCTCCCAAGGCAGAAGCACACACGCTGCCCAGATGTGCATCATCTTCACGGATTTCGGCGGTCAAGGACTGTGAGCTGCCTGCCACAGAAGCTGTGCTTCCTCGCCTCACTGCAGGACATGAAGGGTGACTTCGCTGCAGCCATCTTTGCGAAGGAGTCCCAACACTTTGTCACTCTTCTATGATGTGTACCTGACTTCTTCGGGGAGACAACAGCCCACTGCATCTAGACCAGCTCAGAAACAGATTAAAGATTTGCAGTGCCATTTCCCAAGAAACGGCTAAAACACAGTTTAATCCCAAATAGAACAGATTTTCTACATTTTATGGAAAAAAACCCCTAACACACCCCCATCCCCCCGGCCTCCAAAACATGCTTTTGTCATGCTCGCAGAGTGACCAGTACTTTTAAAACATGTATGGCTAAGAGCCTTGACCTAGTTTCATATGCCAAATCTGGGAACAAAGAAAAAGGCTGGGGGGAGGGAAGAACAGGATGGCACCACTGCACAAAAATCACATTGTCCTACATTGTCCTCTTTCTTCCTGCTTCCAACATCTCCTTTTAAGACAGCAGTTCTGCATGGGTCCTTTGCTGTCTTCTGTAAGTTAACATTTCTGCTGCACCCAGTGCTTCTGCCTTTTTCTAAGGGACACTACTAGGGCTTAGGTAAGCCAGCAAGGGTGGATGCAGACTACTGTCCACAGACTTCCCTTCATCCTGCTGCAGCTGGACTCTATATAACGTGAAGACAGGGAAATCAGGAAGGTAAAAGGATTCACCTGACCAAAGGCAAATTTCGATAATGTCAGCACCTCCCCTGACTCCTTGGGGACAGAAAGAGGGACTTCTAAAACACAAAACATCTCATCCGAAAGAAGGAGTCTGAAACAAGTCATTCCTTTGAATCACCTATTCATGGTCAGGAGAACCCTCTCAGATACAGGTGACTAAAGTTAGGTGAGCTATTCTCAAGCAGTTCCCATTAATGTTAATTAATTTTAATCTTATGGAAATACCTATATATATTTGCAGAAAGATTTTCATTATAGCTATCTTCTGCTTCTCTCCCAGAGTCCCTTCCTTCCTTCCTTCCTTCCTTCCTTCCTTCCTTCCTTCCTTCCTTCCTTCCTTCCTTCCTTCCTATTTCATACTATTCTTTATCTTTTTCTCCCTCTACTCCCCACCCGTCTTTTTTCCTCCCTGCATTTCCTCTGCTGCAACTACCCATCTTTCCCTCATCTACCACCTCCACTACTTCTCCCACCCAGCTGCAGGTACTTCTCAGAGGGAGAGAGAAAGGAAGGAAGGGAGGGAGGGACAGGGAAGGCAGGGCCTGCTCACCCCCAGAAGAACCTGGCAGTCACAAATGCAGGCAGCAAGAATAATTCAAAAGATAAGAAAGCAATTGAATTAACTCCTGATACAGCCCCCCAAATGCAGGCAAGATGGAAGCTAAATTTCTGCTTTCATCATAACTAATTGGCAGTTGCTGTCTACAAGGCGCTTCTTGGCGTCGCTTAAACAAAACCAGAAAATGAAACATTAACTGGTAATAACTGATAAAGCAGGGACAAAAAAAGACCAGAGGAGTCAAAAGGGYGGGAGCAATTCTTAATTAAAGCCTTTACTCCAGCTACTCCCTTTCTGGCATGAATGCCAGTTTCTGTGGCAGCCTGTGCAAGGCAGGTTGATGCAGATGCAAAGGATGTGCTGCAGTGCTCCCCGTGCTGTAGTGCTCCCCAGTTCCTATGCTGCAGTGGTCCCCATGCTGCAGGGCTCCCTGGTCCCCAGTTCTCATGCTGCAGCTGTCCCCATGCTTGCTGCTCTCTGGACACCTTCACATCTGCCTCCCTCCAGTGGGTGAAGTTTTGCTCTCAGCTTCCTTTGTATCTGAAGATAGGAAAAGCACAGAAATGCAGCATATCAAGTGACTTGAAAGTGAGTGTGCCTGGGCCACAAGCTGATGGAGAGACACAGGCAAGCGACAAAGCACAGGAGAAGAAAAGGCAACTTCAGAAAATTCAGTGCTAATGAAGAAATAAAAGGTCATACATATGTATACATGCTTATCTTCTAGGATGTGTCATTGTCTTGGATGTTGCATTTTAAAGTGTAAAAGGACAATGCATAATTGCTTATAAATTAATATGCTTATATTAACTTTTTGGAAGACATTATAAGAGTATAATTCTACAAAGTATTATAGGGTACTGAAATATTTTCTTGCTGTTGAAAAGTTACAGGTCCAAGAGGCACAAGCCAGTATCTGGTTAGGGTGCACAATGTTAGGACTCACAGATCTCTGTGTTGATTATCTCAGCAGAGTCAATGTTCTGGAATGCCTTCTCTGTCACAAGATGGATGCTCCTGAAATGCACCATGGCTTTGTTCTTCACTCGACATCCTTGGGACTCCAAGAGTAGCAGGCAGTGCATGGCACGAATTGCAGATGTATAGGTTCTGTAGCTGAACTCAGCTCCTAAGTGCAAATAAATCATGTTTGATTCAGTCCTTGCTAATAAACCAGGATGGGAACCACGAGTTACTATGACAAGCCACCACTCTTGGTCTCAGCTCCCAAATGAGTTCAGGGCAGAAGGACATGGTGTGACTCATGAATCCACAGACTGAAACCACCTGGGGTGGGTTGAGCTTGGAAACTCCAGTCTACTAAAATATTCTGCTCCGGGATTACTATTATCTCTTCTGTTACTGTGTCCAGAGAAAACTCCTTCTAAAGCTAAGGGTAAATGTTCTATGAATGGCCTGTGTACAACTTTTCATGGTAATATGCAGAATACTAGAGTAATGAGAGAATGAAAGGAATGAGAGAATGAGAGTAAAAGCTTCTCAGAATGAGAGTAATGAGAGAAGGAGAGTAAAAGCTTTTCAGGGCAGTCTGAGACAGGAGTATCAAATACAGTGGCTTAGACAACACCCAATAAAACTAGGCAGATAAAGGAAGGATAACAGCCTGTACAATGAACCTGTGATGGCGTTACGTTCCAGCAACTACCAGCCAGACAAGAGCTAGTCCCAAACTGGTGTAGCTCCACACGCCTGCTGCTGGCATGCAGTTAGATAGCAGGCGAGGGCTGACTATCATCTTCTCTACTTTTATGATTTCTTGGGCTTGTAACTACAACTTCCAACTTTTGTCATCGACACAAGCTTCTGCCTGAACCTTAACACATGTTTTTTCCTGCTGAGCCTCTCTTTTGCTGGAGAACAAGATGACCAAAAGCAAAACCAGTGTGCTGGAGGACTAATTCTGAAACCATCTGTTTGCTGGTGCTAACAGAGACACACAGAGAGTCAGCAGAAGGGCGTGCCTTGCTAGGCACAAGCTTTGAGGAAGGTGATCCTTGTGACATGGTCAAAAATTGTGCTTTCTGAAAGGAGCAGATGGTACAGGGTCATCTCCTAAGGTGTTGTGTGCTCCTTCTCTCCTTTCCTAACTTCCAACAAGTCACATGTCTGCAACTTATTAACAGGTTTCATTTAAACCTTAAATAAATAACATTCTAAGGGTAGAACAACCCTCACTATCTAGGCTTAATCATTAAAGCAGAGGATTTACATCCTGAAAATGAGATTATCTGTTTGTTTTTCCCTTACATGTAGTGTTGGAATCAGAAAGAAGAACATTTTCAAAGTTTTCCTTCTCTGTATGCCAGCTTTTGAAGGAAACTCTGACTGTGCACATTCTTCATCCACCAAAAATTGCCTGAAGACTGGCAGAACACACAGCTCAAGGCACATTCAGATTATCATTCCTTTTACAAACATGAATGCTTTACTYAGAAATATGCACTGACTGAGGACTCTGGCCCACACGAACACTCTTGCAAACAATACAAACTTGACATCAGCTGCAAGGTTTTTCTTTCGGTCTTGCTCCTCTTTTTTTTGCCTTGAGATAGTCCAATTATGAAGTACTTGTCTCTGATTATAGCGACATCATCTAAGAGGCTTTTTAGGCTGTTGTAGTGCCCAATGATCTGACCTCTCAGGGCATGCTGGGACATACACTGACTCAGCCTAAAAAAAGGTATAATTTAAATATGTAGTTTTGAGCAGGGTTTCATCAGCCCAGATAAGCTCTACCTTTGTTGAACCTCTCTCTGTATGGACATCTCTGGCATCTTCGACAGCCAAATTTACAAACTATGATTCCTCTGTACTGTGATGACCAGCGCGATAAAAATTGTGAAGGTGGCATTTAAGAACCAAGGTAAAGTTTAGATTTAATGCTGTTCATCTTACAGGTGTCTCTGTAATGCCTTAGAAATATCCACAAATTAATACAGCAGCCACTTTGKGGTAGCTGCTGCTATGTTACAGTAAAGAAGCAGACGCAGGAAGGAGCTAAGTGAGATGATGAGTTATTCGCAGAACTGGGAATTCGACTGTGTGACCCTGAGTCAGATTTCATTGTCACTGATTTGTGCTGAAACTCTACTCCGACCCTGGGCTGCGAGCTGCCTCCAGAGCCATCAGTCTGGGCTTACCCACGCACTGCAGCGTGACACAAACCCACACTGTTTGCAAAACCCGGCTTACTGGAACAGCTGTGCCCTCTCCTTGCTGTGTTGTTTCCCAGGGCTGCTCGGATGCACCTTTCCATACCTGGGCATATGACAGACCTGGATGCCGCCCACACGCCATGTTCTTGCCCAGCATTTTGACAGAGTGGAACATACAGCTGTCGGTGGCTTCACAACAGGCTACACACTCAGTAGAAAGGAAACACGTAAACTAGACTAGGGGAGTATGTCAAGTATAGTCTGTTTTGTAGTGAAAAGAGACTAGAAAAAAAACATTTCCTTTTTTCTTTTCTTCTTTATTGGCATTTGTGCTCAGTCTCATGATACTGTGTGCAAGGGAAAGGTCACAAAAACAAACTTATCCAGAATAAAAACAATACTGAACATTTACATATGAACACAGAGTTAAAATGATAAAATCAAGTCCAACTCTGTTTGAACGTCTGTTTTCTCAGAAATTGTTTTACAAGCTATATTGAATTCACAGGATAGCACATCCCACTCATTCCTCCTCTGATCTACTGCACATTATTTCCACTACAATTTATCATTCATATCAATAACGATGTTTATCTGGTATTTCTGCTGAAGTACCAAAAAAGTGTTGGTGTTGTGTGCCTCTGCTTAGCATCCTACCATCAATCCTTTCTCCTCATAAAGAAACCAAGTGGGATACTTCCTACTAATCCAGCAACATGGCTTGTGCYATCTGTAATGTTACCCCACTAAACCACTGAAAATGCTCTTTTCCTCAGCTTGCAAAATGGCTTACAGGTATATTAATAATATTCTGAATAGAAAGTCTGTAAGTTCATAGTATCCACATGAAAAAGATGCCCTCAGAATTATGCGGGTTATGTTTAAAACATGATGCATTTGTATGGAAATGTCTATACTAGATCCCTATTAAACATGTATTAGACATACAGTAAATGTCTATATCAGATATACTTATGGCAATATTCCATAATAATGTCTCTCTTGAGTTTTAGAACTTCACGCTTTAAAGAGACAATATTTTCTTCTAAGCATCATGTAGGATTTACACGTACTGTGAAACTAGCAAAGCCAAACCACTTATAACATTTTATATTAACATAATCTTAAAACCCCCTCTAGATTATGTACAGTATTACAAACATCTAAACTATGAAACTCCAAAACCTTAAGGAGGTTAAACATTAAAAAATATTTCAGCTAGTATGCTAGGCCCCGTAGACAGCTAAGTCAGTCTTGTAAATAAATTCAGAATTATTTTATTAATGTCTGGTTCATATAGTTTTGTTCATAAATTGTATAGTATTTCCCCAAAAGAGACTGCAGCTTGCAGATATTTCCTTGTACACTCACATAGTTTACTGAGCTGGCAAGAACCTTAGGAGTACATTAAACTAAATAATTTATGCTGGCTGTKTCAAAAACAGAATAGCCATTAAGGGTTTGCATAGAAGGAGGTTGATTTTACTACCTGGTAAATTCTTAAAGGCTGTGCCTAACCATGTGTAATGTATTCAGCACAAGATTCAGAATCATAAGCAGTTTAATACAGGATCTATGTTCTCGCCCTCATACACTCGATAAAGAAGAATTTGCAAAAGGCAAAATCTCTACCCATCATTGTATCTTTACATTTATTATTTTTTTTATAACTCTCACATCTTCTTCTAAAATTAAGCTATTTATAGAAATATTTATTAGAGGAGCCTTTCTTACAAAGTATTTGTCTCTAGCTAGGACCACGAAGCCCAGAAGAGTTTTGCACCCACCAGCATAACTACAGCCAGAATTTACCTCCACACCCAGGCTGGAAATAGTTTAGGATCAATGTCCACTAGTATTCACAGCCTTAGTCAGCCCTGTGCCTGCACAGTGCTGCTGTTTTCCATGCCCCTCTCCATASGAGCTTTGCAGCCGTGCCCACGGGAGACCACTGGGAGAGGGTGCAGCAGAAGGAGGAGCCAGGCCACCGTCTGCACACCCTGGCCACATCCCAGCCTCCTCTCCTCTGCTGGAGTATCCACACCTGCCACTGGCTTACCCTTTTCCTTAAAGTAACCACTGAGTAAAACACTAACTCAAAGCTGCCACTTTGCTTACATGCCAAAACCCAACAGTCCCTCTCAAAATCACTTGGGAGCATCCTGATGTACTTACAGGGCTTTGCACCCTGCTGCCCAGTGCTTCTCTCTTTTGAGTGAAGGGGTTCAGCATTCTATCTCGGGCTCCCTGTTTCTCCAGCTGAGTGGAAATGAAAGCTTCTGGAAGCCTAATGAAGGAAAAAAGAATGGGAGATGAGAAAAGTCACCTTTCAAAAGGTGAATCTACTTTTGAACCACTCGAATAACTTCTTTAGATAACTTCTCCAATAACATTCCTTTTACTCATTCCTTGTACATAACAGGTCCAAATACACAGGATCTTGTGGATCAGCTATCAGAGATAAGATGAGTTCTGGGGAAAGTCACCCAGTTTACRTATTTTTAATTTCAGCGTAAGCAAAAGATATGGTGAAAGAAATAGTGACAAAACAAAAAAAAAAAACCAACCAAAAAAAATCCTCATAACTGGCACTAAGGCAGTAATAGGAACCATGAGTCTGCCTGGGCCAAGCTAGACATGTTGAATGCCCTTTGGTTTGTACCTTCCAACCAGGCTGTTCAATTAGCACACAGTGTTCAGTGCTCAACTTCCAGCTAATCAGCACTGAATAATATAAAAAATATATATATTTAACTGTGTCTTGCCAGTACCTTGTTAGTACACAGTACCCCATGTAAAAGCCAGGAAGTAGTAAGTAGGCATAAAAGTATCAAGACCAAGCTCTGTTCTACAGGAGGAGCAAAATCATATTTAATGGCCTTATTCTGGCCCATTTATTACATGTCATAATTTTGCAATGTTTTCAACTGTAAACTCGATGATGCTTAGAAACTTCTGAGAGGTATCTGGATTTTCTCCTTTAGTTAACATTTTCTTCACAGGTTTTGATGTAAAGCCAGAGTCATAAAGAACCATAGAATGGTTTGGGTTGGAAGAGACCTTAGACGTCATGTAGTTCCAACCCCTCTGCTGTGGGCAGAGACACCTTCCACTAAACAAGGCTGCCCAAAGCCCCGTTAACCTGGTCCTGAATGCCATCAAAAGGGTATGGTGAGACAAGAATAACACTCAGAGCATCAATTCACACCACAAAAGAGGGTGTCTGTGAATGTGCCCTTACAATCAAGAGCACATCACTGGTTTTTTTTAGGTGAAGACCCAGCACAACGTAAAGCAGGTGGTGCTTGGGGTTTGCATGGTCACCAGACTGACTCCTACCCAGCAGAGGGGGCTTGGCCAGTGTGTAAC
Organism: Amblyornis subalaris; assembly: GCA_018881555.1. Classification (NCBI taxonomy): domain Eukaryota; kingdom Metazoa; phylum Chordata; class Aves; order Passeriformes; family Ptilonorhynchidae; genus Amblyornis; species Amblyornis subalaris. The sequence continues at coordinate 18,317,301 of JACAXG010000002.1, read as the reverse complement.
AAATACCTTTTCATGGTACAGAATAAATTTTAAGAAAGCCCAGAAGCAAAGGAAGTGGCTGGTGTGGTTGCTTGCTGCAGCCAATCCTCTGCTTCACTCTCAGAATTTCTGAATTTCTTCCACTTGCTGAATTGCTCTGACTTGTTAGACTTAACATTTCTTTTCTAAAATATCACGAATATCAATTCTGTGCTTGCTGTCATAAAGACTGGCAGCTCTTCCTTCTAAATCAATGCAGATTTGCAATTCTGTGTGTTTTCATTTACTCTAGTTTTATGCTATAATAATTCACTGGAATCATTGAAAGTCACAGAAAAAAAACATTTCTCATTGAGCACAGGCATAATGAAACTGTAGCAGCAGCAGACTTAGAGGCAGTACCCTATTTATAAACTAGACAACGTTCTCAACATTCAATCAACTGCAAATAAAATATGAATATTCACAGATATATTTTCAAATACGTACAAATAATTGTATATCTAGATCACTTGTCTGGAAAATCAGTTTGCCTCCTTACAAATGCAAAAAAATACACTCATTCCCCTCACAACTCCTATGTGAGTTCCACTGGCTCCTGGTATAAAGGAACCTCAGAAATTTCTGCATATTTACATAAAAATAAYCCTAATCTTCAAATAGGAACAAGTGGTACTTTTCCAAGTCGTTGAAGTCATATTTCAGAAGTGTCACAGATGCTTTGAAGTCCAGGCTGCTAAAAAAAGCACACTAATTCCACTTCAGATCAAGGAGAACCATTGTTTCATGTATAGCAGGAAAGGGGAAGACCAAAAGGAGGAAAAAAACGCCATGTTTTGAGGGTGGAGTTCCTTCTCTTAACTAAGTACTAGCTTGGCTTGGGTTAGTGGCAGCTTGCAGATGGGTCTACCAAAGAACACCTTGGATCTGTGATTGCAGAAAATGGACTTATTGCCCAGAGAACAAATCTTCTGAGCACAAGGAACATACAACATTTGTTAAAAATCGGTGGTCAGCAATTGCCTTAGAAGTAAATGGGCAGATGTGGGCAGTGTCCTCATTCCTGAGAAATATTTCAGGAATGCCTATAAACAGAGGCAGTATAGAAAAGTGGGGCACTGAGGTTTCAAGTACATGGGAGTCCATCATTCTGAAAGTCCTAGAGCACTACCAAACCGACTGGTCTGCATGAGGAGTTATTGCACAGTCACTCTGACTGGGTTAAGCCTGTGCCCTTCATGGCACAGCCCCTGGGTCCTGGCTATCAACCAGCCAGGCCGTGGCAGGTGCTGCAGAGCACACAGCTCCCTTGGCATCACACAAACAGCTTTCCTTCGCGCAGGCTGAAGGGAGACACCGACCTTGCCCTGTTTCGCCTGTGGGTGGGCAACCGCACCACTCACAGCACTGGTGGGTGCCTCAGTGCAGCCACAGCCTGTGACATCCTGAATCCATCTCCTTTTCCTATGTAAGCAGGTTTTACAAGATTATTTCCATTTTTACATATTCTTCTGGAGTACCAGATGCATGACTACCTTATCACTGCCTCTGTTGGTTGTACTGATCGCCTTCTGCGCGTGAGTTTGATAAGTTAGCTAATACCCACTGACGGTAAATCAGCAAAAACTGATTCAGAATGGATGCAGCAGCCACTAAATGATTTACAGAGGAGAGGAGACATCTGAAAACAAAAAAYAGAGTTGCTGCCATTCTGTGGAAAAGAAATTATTCAGCATTTAGACAGTAAGAGAGCTTCAAATGTTGGGAAGATCAGTCCTTTTCAACTCAGTCCGACTGAAGACTTCAGTGCTGCAGGATTTGATTAGAAATGAACACTTGTCTGTGAGAGGAAATGGAAACCAGTCTCTGGGATGAAGCAGACCATGACCAGCCCAAGGAGGGTGCACAGCTGGCCTCAATGCCTGGGTGTCCACCGAGTGACTACAGAGTGCAGCAGCCCCCTGGGAGACAGTCTGTGTGCTGCCAAAAGTTGCATTTCAGCGTTGTGAAGGGCTCTTGCTCGGCAGCAAACAGGCAGCTCTGACCACACGGCACTAAGCTTTTCTCTGGGGCGCCGTCAGGGTATCTGTTTGTTTGGGCCAATGGATCTCAGCCATACAGTGCAGAATCACTGTCGTGCTTCTGCTGGGACAGGATGTAAACCATGTAGAGGTGGAACAAGTTTGTTCTCGTGCAGCTGACAGTCCCTGGGGTGAGCGTTGACCCTAGGACTTCCTTTACATTCACTACCAATGTAAGGAAAGACAGTGTACAGAACACTGCTCTAGAAACAGCAATTCATGCTCAGAAGCTTGCAAGTCACAGCTGCAGCTGTATGTGACGTCTTTCCCTCCCCTCCCTACACTACAGCTCTGAGTGACCCAAAACGAGACAAGAGAGTGTCATGATAATATCTATTTTTCATTTTTAAACTCAGATAGAAACTAGTGGTGTGTCACACAGGAAATGTTTTAGCCTCATTCCCTTAGCTGGTTCATCTCCAACAACTTTTGAACCCTCTGACTAATTTTAAATACATTTGACATAAGAACAGAAGTCTCAAGAGTAAAAAGTTCCTTCCAGTTTTGCAAAATCAGCATTCAGCTAGTGAGGAGAAYTCCCTGCTCAGGGAAAAGGCAAGGAGTGTTTGATCCCTGGCTATTTTGTTTGGCTTGCTCAGCTCCCAGGAGGCAGCAGCCAGCTGGGTTCCCAGCATCACAGCCAGGCAGTCAGCATGTGCACAGCTACAAACCTGCTGCAAACACAGCGTTTCTTGCCTGGCTAGACAGCAAACCACGGGCACTTCCCATACACAGGAATGGGCTGAGGATACTGCCTGGTGGTGAGGGATTAAGCACGGGGTGCATCAGGGATGCCAGAGGGGGCTGAGGGGAGATGGAAGATGTGTACTAAGGAACACGGAAAGAGATGTTAATATAAACACAAAGTAGGTACAACAAGCCCTAAAGAATCTCTCTTTGCTTAAGAATTCAATATTGCACATGAGATCACTTAGCTCACCACTGTAATGCAGCTGTGTCTGGAAGAGACTCAACAGCCGCGTAAGAAAATGCAGCACAGAGCCCTACAAAAATTTAGCATGTATAAAGCAAGGGCAGCTCCTGAACACCATATATTAAAAACAGGATGGAAGGAAAAAAAGGACAGCCAAATATAAGATGAGGAAGAGTAATGTTGGTAACCCTGGCAGGTAGCTTTTGATCCAACATTATGGCATCAGGCTGGCATCGCTGTTTCCCCTTGCAAGCAGCGTTGACCTTACTTCTCTTTTCGGAAGACAGAACAAATGAGTAGTGGGGACCCATGGTTTCGCCACCCCAGAAGAATGCATACTTCAAGGTCAGGTTGTGATTGCTAGCCTTAGTGCTTACCACAGGCTTTAAGATTTCACCCTTGCCTTTTGAATACGATTCATCTCTGACTTCCATCAGTCCTCTCTTGTGTATTTTTAGGTATGCTTCACCACTTACCCAACCAACAGACTTTGAATAAATCACTGATGTGACACCATTTATTTTTATGTCATATGCTAATACACACCCACTGCAGTTCCTGCAGTCATCAGTGATGCTGGTCCAAGTATTGTGCAGGATCATGAGCAGAACTAATAGATACCCTCTTACGGCTAAGTCTGACAAACCCCAATACTACCAGTGCAGAGTGAGGAAGAAGATGCTGCTAACCTTTATGTCCAGAGAATGGAGAGACTGGATCAAGTAACAGAAGGAGGCTTACTGAATGTCTGCCGAAAGAGCATTTTACTGCATTACCTGATGGGCCAGGATAAGTTACATCTTCCTTAGTCCAGATGGACACAAGAACTATGGGAAGGGAAAACAATGTGTTAGGCATTTCCTCTGCTGTTCGCTTTACATACACTGCTCTCTGTTTTGTAGTACTTCAGCAGCTTAATTTAAAGAAAGGAGGAGTAAGGGAGGGCATTCTATTATATTTGTACAGGTTGTTATCAGTTAAACACGACTGAATGTAGAGACTGAGGAAACACTTCATTCATTTGCATTTAGTGAGTTGTATTCTCAGTACTGTATTGTAGAGCAGAATGTTAGACAGTGCACCCAAGAACAAACAGGTTGGGAAAGGAATAGATACCAAATAAAACATATTTGTTTTCCTTGGTAAATTTTTAATTACATGCCACTGTGCTGCAAAGTACAGGTCATGACTGAATTGATGGCAAGAAGAAGACTTTGCGCAGAGATTTAAAGAAGAAATGTCCATGGCCTGGCAGTCTGTCATACTGTTTTTATATACCTGTTCAAAGAGGAAAGGATTAAGTATGCAAAAAACACATTGAAGACTAAGGTCATTTTCTTTCATAATGTAATACACATTTTTTTGATTATTCTGCAAATTAAATAATGCGCCTGCATTATATGATCTCTTGTACAGATGCTAAACTTTCCAATATGACTGTCAATTTCTTGAATGCTTAATGGTAAGGTAGATGGAATATATCTGCAATAAAAGCAAAATTATCTGTCAACATGGAGTATGACAGAAAGAAGCCAAACTGAGGATAAAAGGAAAATTGTGATAAATTGAGAAATGCTTCTTATTTCTTTCCCCCTTTAAATTTAGAACAATAATGGAATTGGTCACTAATCCTTAATTTAATGATATTAGGACACTGCTTTAGTTTTTGAAGGAGTTTTGTAAGAAAAGGAATATGTTCTTATGATGTTTTTTGGTTGGCTTTACAATGATTCATTAACTCCTCCAAGATAAGCTTGGTCTATGCCAGTGAAAAATCTGCTTGTTCAGTTCAGTCATGCCTTGTTTCAAGTACTGGTTACTAATGTGGGGGTTTGTGCTGTTATACTGTCTTCTGGGCTCTGATATCCATCACTGCCCCAATTCAATTAGCAGCTAAAGTTTCATTCCAGATTGCTTGCAAGTGCTAAACTTGTTTGGAACAGCCCAGTTTTCGCAGCAGGCTGGACTGTATGCAAGTGGATAGGATGCAAACAACAGCACGAGACTGCAGGTGGTTGAAAAGGAGTCCTGCTGCTTGTGCTTAGCCACAGGGAACAACTGATAGGATGGCCTCTCTGAACCCAGTAAGAGAATTCACAAGTTGGTTTCTTCCTTCCTCCTAAACCCTGATATAAAATACACATACACACAAACTGGTGTATTTATGTGTGTGTATACACACACATTTATCAACTCTTTAAAGAGTAAATCACAGCAACTGTAAAATCTACTTATTCCAGTCACTTTCCCCACAGGAAAATGGAAGATAATATACAGCCTTTTTCTTGTGCAGACACTGGGTCCAGTAGTCACTGAGCTGAAAAATAAAGACCAAAGAGGTCACTTCATGAAGTGCAGTTTGACTCTAGGAGAACAAGTTTTCTTTGCCCTCAGAATTAGAAATTTATCATTTCATTTATATTTCTGAGGACCTGTTTTGCTAGCTGTGGGGTTTGGGGCAATCACTTTCAGGTCAGCCACTTTTGGAATCCCTCACTTTGAATGAAAATACACTTTAGTTGCAAAATTGCTAGTGCTCTACACAGATGCAGTGTTTTCCTCACTATCACTCCTCAATAGCTTCGAATTAGCATTATTCAATTCCAGACTATGCAAATAGGAAGCAACTCATGCAGCATTTTACATTTCCGCAAAAAATATATGTATTTTACACGCTGAAGTTTTAGTGGCTTATATGCGAGCCTAAGCAGACTAAAGGCTTGATCCTATCTGATCTGAAGAGATTCTGTCCTGTGAAACAAAAAAAAATCAGTTTATCTGTCAGAGATGTGTCTTCTTCCAGGAGAAGCGTAATGAATATTGATGGGATGGGATATTCTCCATGTGAGATGCAGATTCAAAGAGTACGGACCACAGGTACAAATGGAACTCCCCAACATCTCCCTCCATTGCAAAAGCCTTATATAACCTAAAGCCAAAATCACATGGATGCATTCAAAAAATTAACTTTCCTCCTGCTGTAGGCAATACAATATACATCTAGAAACCTACATCCACCAGGTGCATCTCAATGAGACACCTGCATTCAACTTCAAACACTTCTTGGCATCTGAAATGATGTGATGGATACAAAGCAAACGAGCGTCGTTCCCAGATAGCTGATGGTGGTTTAGTATCACCCATTCAATTAACACAGACAGCACTCATAAAGGACAGTCAGTTGCAGGCCTGTAATGTCATAAGGGGAAAATAAAGGGAAATAGGCTGACTGTTCCTATTTAGAAAAGACAGCATTTGGCAGAGAGATGAATAACATTATTCTGGACTAGAAATTGGGCAGAGGACTGACTGCCAGAGAGGAAGCTTCAATTGACAAGTAGAGCTCATACACATTGTTACTCTTAAAACAGAGACTTCATAACTTAAGAAACATTTATTCTAGATGCCCCCACTATGACACAACCCTAACACAACCTCTCCCATCTAATGAATTATGAGAGCAGTCCATCAGCAGACAGTAAACACATGGTCTAGACGCAACCACTAGCTCAGGAAACTTCTAAAGCATCAAGTGTCAGAAGTTGGGCACTGTTCTTCTTTTAGTATTCTGTCCCTACAGATCCATCACTGCACTCCTCCAGATGCAAGACCACAGAAATATTGATCTGGTCTGTGATGGTTCATCTCATATAGTGTAAGGAGATGCTAGAAGGAAAGGCTTTGACTTTTTGGTACAGAGTGCAAAGAAGTCAGATGCTCCCTTGCTTCCTCCTAACATCAAATCAGGTGTTTTATCAGTCAAGCAATCAGGTCACAGAGAATCTATGTTGTGAGAATGTGATAAAAACACAAACAGGACCTAGACGACATAGCTCCTAATCTTTTAAAACCAGGTTTTATTCCTGCCTGCAAAGTAAGGGAAAGAAAAGGGGAGGAAACAAAATAATATATGAAAGATACCATGTGCATCAATCAATAATCATAAGGGGCACAGCCAAAATCAACTCTAGGTCTTAAAACAAAGAGGTCAGTATAATTATTAAAAATGTTGCTCTCAGTTGACCAGTATAGACATATGAAGAGCCTATACAGAACAGCCACCAGCACACAAATCAGCTTGTTGTTACCATGTAAAGGGGAAAAATAGGTAACAATAAAAAATATTAAAAAGGCCACTGTGTCAAACAAAACCAGAAGGAAGCAAAATTCAGACTACAGCTGCACTGTCTAGCTCTAATTTTCCACCAAAGGATGTTCCTTGTCATCAAATGGTAGAAGACAAATACTGAGAAACTGAGAACTGTGGAACACTGAGGAACAAAAAGAAGCAACAAGGGCTGTAAGGAACAGCACATACAACATAAATGTGTACATTTAAATGTAAATGACCCTTCACTCTAAAAATGGAGAGACAATCAAGCAATGGGAGTAGTTCTGGCAGGTCTGACAGAAGCTATAGTATGACATAGAGGAATCCACAAATGTAGGTGCACTTACTATATCTTACACTGCATAACAGGAAAAGAGACCATTAACCTTTCTGATGTTTCAGTCTGAATCTGAGTCTCTACCAGTTTATACTACAGTGAACTGGGAACTTCATCACATCAAAAGAAGATATAAAAACATCACCTCCAAGTACCACATTAAATAAACTACATAGCTTTATACAGATATTTAGACTGACTTAACCATCCTTTCTAAAATGAAGATAATGTTTTACTTACTGGCCTTACATATGCATCATGAGATCTTACTTTCTGTCATAACTTTCCACCCAGTTCTCATACTGGACAATGACAATTTACTGCTATTTTTCAGAGATTTCTAAGGATGTTACCTCAGATGAGTATGTCCTCTTAGTCCTATTCCCAAAAGAAATGCAGCCAGGCAATGATCCGGGCTGCCCATCTGTCTCCTCTAGATAACTTTTAAAGCAGTTGGTGAATATTAATGAAATCTGACACAAAGACAGGACTTTCAAGATACAAAGTTCCTACAGCTTTAATGAAGAAAAAGTACGTGAAAAGTTTCAGCGTAACCTTACCCCTTATTAACTACCAGAAAATCTTTGTGTGTGTATGTGTGCAGGTGTGTAAGTGCAGGAGATGCCCAGTCAGCAGAAGTCTACGTAGAATTCTATTTCATTAGAAAGATGAGTATCCAAACAAGAAACACAAATTGCCATGAAAAGAGATCTCCTTGCTCCATAGAATTTCTTGTGTTGAAGTAGACTAACCTGTTTGTTAGTTTGGTCAAGAAAGTTCCACATATCAAATTATAGTTCAAGAAGTTCTTATTTCAATGGAAAAGAGTTGTGACAGAAAATTAGGTTTTCCACCAAACTAAGTTGAGTGGTCATGGCTTACATATCTTAAAGATGTCTAGGTTTTCATCTGCTGCAAATAAATGCTGCTGACTTTTTGATACAGACTCGAAAATTTCAAGAAGAAAGCCAGAGAAAGGGTTAAGACAAAGATAAACCGTGACTGAAATGTCATCTATCCTACACACCCAACTTTGCTATTGCAAGCAGTCACATCCCACAAATCCTTTCCATAAATGAATCAAGCCCCACTTTAAAACTGTTAGTTTTCTAACCTTTGCTCTTTCCCTTCCAGAACTTTGTTGTCTGATTCTTAGAAATCCCCTATTAATTTCAAGATTAAATTTATTCACAGTGATTAGATCCATTTGTTCTGCTGCCAAAATTGGCCTTTAGTTTAATAGCTTTCCTCCATTCCCAGTGCTTATCTTTCTGGTGTATTTATAGAGAAAAATCTTATCTTCTCTCAGCCTTCATTTTTGCTAGGATAAACAAGCTAATCTATTTCATTTGCTTTTGTAAAATGTGTCCTCTATTTCGCCCCAGCATGCCAGTATATCATCTTTGCCCCCATTCTAGTCTGAATTTATCTTACCTGAACACAAATCTCCAAATTATACTTAATAATCCAGGTAAGGCTTTACCAGAACCACAGACATGCCATCAATTTACCCTCTATCTAAAAACTCATTGCCTGACTCACAGTAAGAAATAATAGCTTTCCTGCCCATCACAGTTGTGATATGTTGGCAGTTTACAATCATCCCATGGCCAGCTCTACACTCAGTTTTTTCTCCTTCTCTGTTGTTTCCAAGTAATAAGCTCAAAGCCAGCAGGATAATTTTCTATTATTATGCATAACCCTAATATTTGTATTATTGATGCTTATCTCCTTTCTATTACTCTAATCTTTAGAACTGTGAGCTCTTCCTGTAAGATATTCCATTTATTTTCCATGTCAGTTTAATCTGCCAGCACTACAATGTCCTGGATTTAATAACACCCTGTTACATTTCCTACCGAGATCATTAATAAAAAGTGTCAAATAATATGGAGCTGAACAATAGGAATTTCACCAATAACCTGCCTCCAAGACAGTAGTTCAACACCACCCTTTGTAGTCTCCCCATTACCTCAGTCCTTATCTTCTTTGTCTTCCTGTACAAATTGTCATCTCCTCCAGCTGATAACTCCATAAAAGACACTGACTTCCCTTGTGTATCTTATTTCATTATCATTGTAAAGATCAGCAGAGGTAAAGCAATTTTGATACTTTCCTACCTCTGGTGGTGAACAAAACTTGTACTTCTTGTGTGCCTTTTCTTATATTGCACTACTTTTCATAAGAAGGCTGTTAAAATACCTAACTGTGTAAAACTCTGCAGAACCCTCTCTTTGTGTTCATTTGATCAGGGAATTCCGCCTGCTTCTTTTGACAAAATTTTGGTATTTTCACTGGGAAAGGGCTTCTCCTTTCAAGCTTTGAGGAGCAGCATGGCTTTAACTTTTGGAACTAAACCCATTTCCCCCATCTGCAGAGACTCCGTCTCCACATACAGGCAAACATATCTCCCACAACACAAATGCTGGTGCTCTCCTCCTCTGTATTTTTTTCCAACTATAGTAGGTGGTCTGTTTAACCACCACATCTCCTGAAATCACTACAGCTAAAACAGCACTAACGTAGCTAACAGTGCCCTCTCTGTTGCCACCTCCATCAGCTGATGGCAGAGTGTGACAAGGTCCAGGATAGTGGAGAAGGAATCCAGGAAAAAGAGCTGTTTTTCTCTGCCAGCCTTTTTCTCTTCGTCTGCTCCCATCTCTAATAGTGACAAAGCAATCTCCCGCACCAGCAGAGGGTCTTCCATCAGTACCTCAGCAAATAACTGCTAACAAAGGGAAAAAAAGAAAAGGGAAACAGAAATCATTTGCATACAGATAACAAAGGCCTTTAAATACTTTAGGGGACCATTCAAAAATAAATTGTAAATCATGACTGGATTTGTTCCTGACTTGCTACCCATGCAAGGCCAGAATTGTGCCCACCCTGACCTATCCTGACCTCTAAATTTGCTTTGAAGGTAAAAGACACTGAATCTATAAACCTGGCTTTGCTCAAAGCTTATTTGATCTATAAAAAAGCTTATTTTATCTATTTTTATATCTAACATATTTACCTTTTGAATCAAAATTCAGAAGGCTTTCAGCTGTATATACCTCTCTAAAGTGTATATACCTCTCTAAAGTGTATATACCTCTGTAACTTGGTTCACTTATTACCAGCTGTGGCCATTCCTTCTCCAAAGACTGTGCAGATCCCAGCACATGTGCTACTGTACATACCATGCTCCCAAAGTGCAGATCCCAGCACATGTGCCACTGTACATACCATGCTCCCAACAAACACCTACGGTCAGCAGAGCTAGAGCCCTTTTCTACTGATGATGGAAGCCCCCAAAAGAACAGAAACCCCAGGAAATAAAAATGATCAAAATCTGTAGACTGCTAATGTGGAAGCTGAAAAGACAATGGTCCAGCTGTTGTGCTGTGGACATGGCGGCAGGAACAGCTCCTGGCTCTGTACATGGAAAGATGCTCCTTCTTTCTATCTGTTCCAACCTGCACAACCGTGCCACCTTGCTCGCATCAGATGGGAGATGCGGCCACTGCTATGGCTGAGTGACTTTATACTTTGCTGCTTATGACCAATGAATCACAGGTCATAAAAAAATGTGAACGCAGCCATGCAGTTATTAGTAATAAATGTTTAGATTTCAACACCAGCCATTCCTCATACCTTCACAGCTACACTGAAAAAAAAGAGTTTGGAAAGACAGCATGCCAAAGTTCAGTGTCAGAAGTCACGCAACTTTGTTTTGTCCCTCTGATCGAGTACTTTACAATGTGCTCTTCTAATTCTGTGACTCTGGATGGGTGGGACAGGACGACTCATCTTTACATGCTTCTTCACAGAGCTGCTACAAGGAGAACAGCATCTTCCCTGTTTCCAACAAGGACGGGAGAAGAGGTAGCAAGCAACAACTAAGCTGACTAATTAAAAAACCTCTGACCTGCTAGAGGCATCCAACATCGGTAATTTCATTCACAATAATTAGCATTTATCAAAATTATAACCAACCAAATTTGGAGTCCTACACCAGGAAATGGTAGACATTATAGTAATAATTGGCTTCAACTATAACAATATTTGCTTTAATGTGCAGTCTTTTTTTCTTTGCAAACTGTACACACGCACAAACACAAAATCTGAAAACTTATCATGATCTCACATCAGTATTAAACAAGCATATTTTCCTTCTCATTAAGCTGATTGTTCCTACTTCCTATCATCACGAGGTCAAGAGTTCTACCTTTCTGTCTTCATTCGCAGGAAAAAAATCGTGGTTTAGAATGGATCTTCACCAATCTTAAGCAATAACTAAATAAATTAATACTCACATAAGTAGAATTTAACCAGTAAGTGTAATTGAACTAGCAAGACCACACTTGGGCATTCTACTTGAAAACGTTATTACTAATATAAGCAGAAGGGGAATTACATCTTTTTGAATCCAAGAGCTTTGGAAAGTTTCTGGGTTTTCCACAGCTAGCCACTTATCAACTGTTAGCTGAAGTACTTATTTTTCTAGATTACCTGCTTTACTGTCTGGTTTTGGTCTGCAGATGCTGTGGAATTCCCGGTAGATACACTCAAGAGCTTTGGAGATCAAGCACACCAAACCAAGAGAAGGGTAAAACTCCAACTAATAAATGTTCCTCAAAAAAGAACCTAAAACCAACAAAGAAAGAACAAATAGGTCTCAAATAAGGCTTTTATAAATTGTCTACATAAGAAACCTTGCAATAGCTTGATTTGCAAGAATAAATTGCAATGCTTTAGTGCACATCAGACATCAAATCTGAAAATAGAACTGAAGCCTTAATAAACATAATTATGTTGGAACACATCTAAGTAGTCTCATTGCTAATGAAAACAGAAAATATTTAAAATTCTCTTTCATTAGCTGCCATGGTTTGTTAACCACATTGTCACGTCTACTATGACCATGCCTGCCTGTTAAAACTGCCTGCTCTTGGAAATAAATCGTCAGATAACCAACACAAAATCGCAATATCTGTGCGGGGAGGAATAAGGGCAAGGGGCTCAAAACAGAGGCAGGAATCCAGAAGTGACCTGAGGCAAGGAGGTCTTGGCTTCTGGGTGTGTATCAGCTGCTCTGTGGCTCCTCTGCATAACCCACAGTGTTGCACAGCTGCAGGATCGGGATCAAGGGCCAGGTCTGTACTGCAGGTAATGTGTGGGTTCCACATGTGAAATCACAGTGCACACGCTTCCAACCGGGCAGCTGTACTCAAAAGAGTAATAGACTGTGGCCAAAGGGCAGGGGAAGTTGTAACACTGGGTCAGGATACTGATGCAGCAATTCTGAGGCCAGGCTAACCGTAGTAGTTATTTCCATTATTACTGTTCAATATTCTATACCCATAGGAACATTATTAGGAATACTAATACCCTAGTGCACTACAAGATGCAATTATCAAATCCATTATCATGAAAGGGCAGTGTGAAGCTGGTGGGGAAGGAATCACTTCATCTCATTTTTTTTTCTGTATATCTAAATAGCATGAGACTTTTATCTATTGCTCAATCCACCATAAGACTGCAATTTTTTCAAATAGTCTTACTTTCAGCTGTTGGATCCTAAAATTTCACAATCAATGTGGTGACTGGATGTCAGGTGCCCATGAAGCTGCTCTATCACTCCCCTCCTCAGCAGGACAGGGTACAGAGAATATAACAAATTCTCATGGGTAGAGATAGGGACTGGGAGACATCACTCACCAGTTACTGTCATAGGCAAAACAGACTTGACTTGGGAAAAATCAATCTATTGCCATTCAAAATCAGAGTAGGATAATGACAAAGAAAACCAAATCTTAAAACGGCTTCCTCCCACCCCTTCCTTCTTCCTAGGCTCAACTCCACTCCAGATTTTCTCTACCTCCCCCTACCAGCGGGGCAAGGGGACAGGGAATGGGAGTTGAAATCAGTTGATCACATGTTGTCTTTGCCACTCCTTCCTCTTCAGTGGGAGGACTCCTCATGTTCTTCCCGTGCCTGGGGTACCTCCCACAGGAGGCAGTCATCTACAGACTTCTCCAACCTGAGTTCTTTCCACAGGTTGCAGTTCTTCTCAAACTGCTCCAGCATGGGTGCCTTCCGGGGGTGCACTCCTTCAGGAACAGGCTGCTCCCGCGTGGATCCCCCACAGGGTCACAAGCCCTGTCAGCAAATCTGATCCAGCATAGGTCCTCTGTCCATGAGGCCGTAGGTCCTGCCAGGAGCCTGCTCCAGCACACAGGCTCCCAGCCTCTTTCAGGCATCCGCCTGCTCTGGTGTGGGGTCCTCCATGGGGTGCAGGTGGATCTGTGCGCCACTGTGGACCTCCATGGGCCGCAGGGGTACATCCCGCCTCACCGTGGCCTGCACCAGGGGCTGCAGGGGAATCTCTGCTCCAGCACCTGGAGCACCTTCTCCCTCTCCTGCTTCAATGGGCTTGGTGTCTGCAGGGCTGTGTTTTCTCACTCCTCTCTGGCTGCAATTGCTCTTGCACAGGGTTTTTTTCTCCCTTCTTAAATCTTTTATCCCAGAGGCACTACCACCATTACTGAGGGGCTTGGCACTGACCAGCAGTGGGTCCATCTTGGAGCCGAGTGGCATTGGCTCTGTTGGACATGGGGGAAGCTTCTAACAGAAGCAAACAAGTTTTGTGGACATATTACTTCTGGGCCTCTACCTAAAACTTGTCAATAAACACAGTGACATTAGCCAATAAAATTCACATATAGATAGATATCAAGGCAAAAATCAACTATTTTTCATTTAAACATAAGCTAGAAGAATTGATATATAGAAGTTTTCATGTCAATTATCTATGTACTCATGCTAGATTAATCATTTATGCTAAAATTATTTTGAGTCTTTCATATTGGTTCAGAATAGGATTTGAGCTCCAGTGATGCTGGCAACATTCCACTTTTATTACTAGCAATATGGTAGAACTGGTGGCAACAGCAGCACAACAGTAGCCTCTTGTACCAAAACCCCAACTTCTGTTTGTGGACTAAAACCCAAGTTACAAAAGTTGGCTAATTAAGCTTCCCATCCTGCAGCCTCTGAAATCCAAGCTCAGAGAAAGGAAATAACCCTGTGACAGGATACAGAGGAATGCTGAGGCAGATTTCTAGACCTGGAGAAATATGTGAGGATTTGAAATGCTGTGCTTTAATTATTAGCACAGGAATTCACAGCTATCTGAAATTTTTCAAAGTGCACTAAAACTTTGTTTATATTCTATTTAAAGTCTTTTCTCTCTTATTCTAAACATGACTAGTTCCTTATCCACTGCATTACAGGAAAAAAAATTAGATTATCACTTTATTTACCTTCCATGCCTCTCAACTACTATTTCTAATTTTCTGAAACAATAGCAGATGTGGCTTTAACATGACATATGAAGCTCTGCAATCTTTCCAGCATTTTGTTTCTTATGTTGAGGAAATGATAGCTTTCTGCTCTTGAGCTTTAGGCCTTCTATTTACAAAACACCCATGGACTTGGTTTTTAAATTAGTATTGACCCATCTTAACATTGTAAACCCTTGCAAGCTTTGGTCAAGGTTTCCCATTATGGATTTCACCTACTTGCCCAAGATGGGTATACTGTAAATTCAACCTACTTGTTGGTTTACTACGTCCCTCAGCAGTGAGGTGAAGTTGCAAACACAGACATTCGGCTTTGTAGGTGTTGACAGACATTGAAGCTTGAGATCAAACTGTGGATGTTTATGCATGATGTCAGTCATCGCTTGGGCCAAAGTAAATCTTTCCTCTGGGTCCAAAGCATTCTGATAAGCTTCAAAGTAAACTTATAGAAGCTGAAGAGATATTCTGAAGCACATTTAGAAATGTTTATTTGCCCAAATATTCGTTCTTTACTGGGGAGAGACTTCTGAACATGGAGGTTGCTGCCTGAATCAAACCAAGAGTAACCTGGTCCAGCATCATGTTTATGGTACAGGATATTATTGAATGCTTCATGAGAAGGCTCAAGAATAGAACACAGAATAAACAAGTCACAGGAGAAATTTCTTCCAAATCTTGCAAAGTTAACATTTGCGTTTTTTCTACCAAAACATGAAGATTTTTATTTTACACATTTTTCCTTTAAAAAAGTAACAGGCAATGTACTTAGTGCTTTAAAAACACTTGCTTCTTTGAACAACTAGTTCATTCTCATATATTTGAAAAACTTCATTTCCCTCAACCTGAAACCTGCTGACTCTTCCAAGACTTTCCATCACCACGTTTAGCAATGGCTGTCACTGTTACTTTATATTTTTCGGAGAAACTCCAAATTAACTGAAGACGTACAAAGACTCAAGCCCTCTTTAGGCTCCTCTACCAAGAATAGCTGTTAAGGTTTTTTTAAATAAAAATTTTAATTACAAATTCCCACAGCTTAGGTCAGAAAAAGAAATGTTCCAAGCACAATGGCATGCATGAACTCTTGAGATGACATTGTAGTACTTTTTGGTCTAATGGTAATTAGGGGATTGAAAATATGAACATCTAGTGCTCTTCTTTCTGGACATACCAGTAAGGTCAATATGCAGTGATCTAGATCTGACTCTTTTGCATTGACACTTAAGTAGAAAAGCATTTGCATTACTTTCCATACTGAAACCAAAACACTGTGGAAGAGGAAGATGCAGAAAGGCTTAGGAGGTAACTTGGTTGCTGAAAATGCAGATTTCAACACTCAAGTTCTCTGATTTAGGCCTGCCTGACCTGAACTGTTATGAGAAAGCTAAGAGCGTGCTTGAGAAATAGACCACTAGCAAGTTGTATGTTGGCTAAGCAAAGCTACTGGACAAAGTGCTATTGTTTCCTCATTCTTTGTATGAACTCTGTCCCAGATGGAAACAAAGCTACTGAAACCCTTTTCCATTCCATTTCAGCTAAAAGCAAGAGACCTCCAGCAACAGCATATCTGTACATTTAATCCTGCCTAGATAGCTGGGTTGTGAGAGCAATTCCAGAATATACTCTTTGATGGTTTTGGAAAAGAATTACTGTATTGTTGCTGCAGAGGTTTCATTCTTCTCTAGCTGGAGTTTTTTCTTTAAAAAATAAAGCAAGTTTCCTTATACAGAAGACCCATGATAAAAATGAAAGGTAGATTCACAGAGGTAGCACAATCGTATAGCAATGGAAAGTAAAGTCTATTGGGATGAGGGCAGAAGCTTAGTGAACTGTGCAATTAGACAGTATTTTATACAGCTCTATAACACAACACCCCCCTATGAAAACGGGAGAGTGGCCTGAGGAGATTTCCTGAACTACATACTTCTAGTTTTAAAAGGTTTTCTATTTAAAGCCTCTTCAAGGGTACACAGGGGATTACCTAACACCCTCTACCATTCCTATTTTGAGAGCTGCCCTGTGTTACTCCAGGACCTAGAACAAAACATTTCAAGTGTGTGAAGACAACCTCAATTAGTGCCATTTCTCTCTGCTTCTGAAGTGGTTTATCTGCTCCTTTCCACTTCCTGACACTCACAGCATTGTCCTTGAGACTGCTAGTCCCCTAGATGGACATACACTTCCAAGCTCCTCTGGGTCCATTCCTCTGAACTTGTCTAATCTTCATCTTTCAACACTGAAATCTTTGGGCATAAACTCTGTATGCCTCCGTGGGCCATGGCAAAATACAGTCACATGTCTGGATTCAGAGAGAGGAAGGGGAAAGCCCTCAGGATATGCAGCAGCCCTTGTGAATAACAATGCTATACTTTGCTTAATACATGTTTTAGTGATGGTTTGTTTGTTGTTGTTTCTTTTAACTACATAATAAAGCATGGCACTTTTTTCTCAGATAAATTTATAGTATATATAGAATCATATTTATAGAATATGTATGGTTGCTGGCTCTAGCATCTGTATGTATATGCAACAGGAAACCTTATTGAAAGGAAATGTTACACAACCTGAAGTGAACTGATTGCAAATCACTATTTTCAGACCAAGAAAAGCTTCTGTACCAGGAATTTTTTTCCAAGAGAGCAGTTTCACGGGTCCAGAGGTCAAGCAGCATAGCACATTGATCCACAGAGGCATGTGCCCAGGCAAGGATGGGCTTGCTGCCACTGAATTGCTCTCAAGTTACGTTGCCTAAGACACGCAAAAAAAGGAGAAAACAAGCAGATGTCGGTATCACAGGGATTTCCACATGCCTACAGTCCCAGGGCTTGTGGTAATTTTGTTTATTTGTAGCACAGGGTAGTGGTTTTTGCTTGTAGGGAACCATAGGCCAGGAAAAGATTTCAAGTTCCATAAGCTTTGGCACTCCCCAGAGTATTCTGCAAGGAAAAGAACAAGTGCACCAGCCATTTGGTTTAAACATATCTCTTCCATCATCTTTTAACAAATATTCTTTGTGAAGTTCAAGTTCAAAAGACCCACATCAACACAAAGCCAGAGAAAACACAAGAAAACACACATACAGGAGGAAAATGAAGAGAAGCTTAATTTTTCACAGCAGCAAATCCTGTTGGTGTCATCTTCATCCCTTTACCTTCACTCTCAGATCAATGAAAAGCAGCATATACTACTCAAAGGTAAATTTTACTAAGATATCTGAAAAGTTTAGGGCTGCAGAGTTAAAAATTAGCCATGGGGTAAATAAAAGAGGGTTCAGCAGCTCCAGCTCCAGACTTGGTCTAACTTTTCAAAGCTGGACGAGAGAGCCATTTGAAGTCTGTGATCACTGGATAATCAACACAAAAATAATGTTTGGATCCGTGCCACACAGAAAGAAACCATAATAAGCAGGAGCATAAGGAGCTAGGGCAAGTTGTATGTGATCAGTCCTCAAGTGTACTGTGTGAGGGTGATAATTAAGTGACCTATAAACAGAAGATCCGCTACTCCAGACTCATTCAGTAGCCTGCCTCCTGTGATGACAGAATCACAAAATGGCTGAGGTTGCAGGGGATCTGTGAATGTCACCAAGCCAGCTCCCTCTCCCAAGCAGGGTCACATACGGATGGGTTCCCCGAGACTGTGTCCAGGCAGATTTTGAATATCTCCACCAGCCTCTTGGCAACCTGCACCAGTGCTTGACCACCTTCACAGTTAAAAATGTTTTCTTATGTTCAGATGGAATTTCATGTGTTTCGGTTTGTGCCCAGTGCCTTTGGTCCTGCTGGTGGGGACTGCTGAGAAGAGTCTGGCCCTCTCTTCTTCATTCCTTCTCCTCACATGGAAGATGCTCCAGAAGGTTCACAAAAAGGACCTCCAGGCGACTTCAAAGGAGGCCCTAGCAGGTGTTTAGGCATTCACAGGTTTGTAAAGGTTTTTGGTCATCTTGGTCCTCAGGTCTGCCCTGCATTCTGTCAGAACATTCAATTTTAGGCAAGCATACAAAAAAACATCAAAACCATTACCCTATCAATACAGGAAGTAATCCCAGTGATTTAAGAGATATTTTATGCAAGAATATCATATATGTTTGGGCCTTTTATTCACTGTTTTCTAATGATGCCCCCCTCATACTTTCTACATTTCCAAGTTTCTTCCTCCTCACTCATCTAGAAGTACAGCTGGTATTTTTTAGAAATCTGTAATAGTCTACCTTAACTCAGATCTTACTATTAAAAAAAAAAAAAGGAAGTCTGGAACATAAAATAATTTGTGGATTCTTACATACAACTGAGAAAAGTTTAAAAGTGGTAGGAAGTTAAATATAGTTCTGTGGAAAAAGCAATCCAATAAATTAATTAAAAGACATTCAGAAATAATTAACATCTTTCTTTTCCAACTCACTGTGCCTTGAAGATGTGCTTGCTCATTATATTACTTAACTACATCAGTAAATGTCTCTTCTGTGTTATTGCTCCCTCCAGGGTGACTTTGATGTCTATGACCCCAAAAAAGCGCAAATCTGTGACATTAACAATATGTGACAACCAATTCCACATGTTCAGTTAGGTCTTTGTAGCACATTCATCACTTAACTAACAAGAAGGACAGAGAAAGGTCCCAGAAATCCAGTCAGCACTTGGTCTTGCAGAAGTACAGCAACAATTCGAGATGTCATGGGCTCAGCCTACCTTGAAAATACCAAACCTATCACAGGTCTTTTGGATTTTTGGATCACATACTTTTATCTTTGTTAATATACTGGCTGGTCACAAGCAGCAGCTGTTCCCAATCTCCTTTGTGTCCTCTAAATTCACATCATATATTATGTAAAACCCCCACTGGTCCTGTGTGTGAATAAATCCCTCCTCACTAGTGTGAGAGTTGTCATGATCTTCCACCTCTGCAAACGCCATGAACTGAGCGCTGTGGACCTGTGCCATGAAAAAGAGACACCCAGGAAGCGGCAGTCAGCTCTGCAAGGATTGCAGTTCTGTGTAATCAACCTATCTAAGAGTAGACCTGGCCTCGGGACACGGTATTTTGTCACTAACAGAGAACTACTAAATAAAATATTGCCAAAATATTATTTTTTACAAGTAAGACCTACACTGAGGCTTCATTTATACTATCACAAACTGTATAAATTTTTTATTGTGCCTAGTTTTTCCTTCAGTCGTATAAATTCACAAAAATCACCGAGAAGGCAATAAAATGCAAAAGATTAGCTCTTGAACTTCTTATTTCTAATTTAGCTCAAATTTGGCAAAAAACGTCTTACATTCTGATATTCAGTGTCGACATATTTTTAAAGCCTTCTTGGCTAAGTTCCACTTTCAAGATTTGGAGATAAGCTCACACAACACAAGGAATTTAGCACTAATTAGAAGGAACACTCATTGACTGATGTCCCAAATTGCTGTGACATCAGAACTTGTTCAGTAGAATAGTTTAACAATGACCTTATTTTTCTAAAAAAAACATCAGCATGTTTAAGAGAGAATTGTCTACCTTGGCAGTGAGTCATTAGTTAGGTTGGTAACACCCCAGGCAAGAATCCAGTACTGCAGTCAGCAGAAGCGGTGTTAGTTTTCAAAAGATTCTGTTTCTTGACTAGGAGTGCCACAGAGAGAATTACATACATCTATCTCTCGGTGTACAATTACTGAAGTTAATCTTCCAGTGTAAATAAACCCTTGGTGTAGGGGTATAGCCATGAAAAATTTTTAAATGGTTCTTGTAAGAATCTAGCAAGTAAATGCAAGGTCTTGGTTTTCCACTGGTTTTGCTATTTCCTGGTGTGTAATACGCCTTTGTTCTCCCTTCAGTGCCAAATAATGATGCACGATGTGCTGGGACTTCCCCTTCTCACTGGCTGTCCTAAAATCTGCCTTGACAGGATCTCCAGTGCTGCCAAAACTTTCCCTGCTAGCACCGAGGTGTCTCAAGTTCTATTCAAAGAGAGGATGGAGAAAAGGAAAAGGTATTTGCTTAGTCATTGAAATCTTAGCAAAATTTAAACATACTGGGAAGAACTGCTTCCCAGCTTCACAGATCTATGCTCAATCAGAATTCATTCTTTACCATAAAGTTAATGAGGCAGCCCTGCAAAATGTAGACCTAATTTGAACATCATGTTGGCTCTGCCCAGTCAGATTATTTTCCTTTATTTGATACAGTGCTCTGCACTTTTTCTTTCCTTATTCTTCTGAACAGACTGTCTGTTTCACTGCTCTTAATGATGAGGTGCAGAATTTGCTAAAGGTTAAATCAAAGCCCTTTACAAAAGAATTAAATTCAACCTGATTTAGGTAAATAACTGAGCTAATACTGGGCTGACTTCATCATAGCAGATAGAGAAGGTTTTTGATTATGTTTTCAAACAACCTTATGGAGAACATAAATTGAAATATCACCACTTTCAAGATCTTGATAAGCTTTTGTGGCAATTTCTGCTCTGTCTTCATCCTAAAAATCTCTATCAAGACTACTGCACTCTGCAAAAGGGGCATGTGACTACAAAACTGGAGATCTCTTACAAAACAAAAGAAGAAAAGAAGACTTTCTTCCTGTTGTGTGTGTTTTGGGAGTCATATTTTAAAGAGACTGCCTAAGCCATCTAAGTACTACTTATGCCTATAAAAACATTAATACCCAGTTATGTATCTTAGCAGCAAGTCAAGTAACTGGATATTTGTGTGATGTTTTTTGCTTGCAGGTTTTGGTTTTTCTCCTCTCATTCTGCTCAGGTTTACTGGGGCTTAATAAACGCTTTTTGAGTTATAAAGCAACACTTATGCACCTATGTATATTTTATCTACTTTCTTCCAAGCTTGAATCTCAAAAGGGGACAGAAAATAGTTTTAATGTAACGTAATTCATTGGTTTGCAGGGCCTTCTGTCATTGTTACTCACACCTCTGATCATCTCCATCCCAGGCAGTCTGTTAGGGAGGGCGTGACGCTGACTCAGTTTCAGATACATTGTGTGCTGAGCTATCACACTGCCTCCCAGCTTACAGTGTGGAGGGATTCGTAACACAGGTACCCCCCCAAGTCTGGGCACAGATTAAGTGATAACATATTTAAGAAACCATGCCATACATTTTGTGTTTATATCACATGGCACCTACGTGACAGGTAGGTCTCAAGTAGTTTGCCAGTAAATTGTCTTTCCTGTTGTCTCAGTGCTGAAAAGACAGTCTGTGCAGTATATCTAAAAAAAACCACCAAACCCAAAACACATTAGAAACTGTTGTTAAGGAAATACTGTTGCCTCTGCTTCTAAATTCACTGCCAAATAAACTGTAATCGGATTAGTAAATATTTATCTGGGCTTTAGTTGAAGTTTGAGAGTACATATCCATATCCATGTATTAGTCCAGGGGAAAGACAGGCCCCTGTGCAATAATGTCTCTCTCATTGCAAGGGCTCTCTGAAGTATTTCACAGCTAATCTCCAGATCGGAGACTGTGTACATGGAAGGTCAGAACTGATCTTTGCATCATTTCTTCTGTTACTGAAAAAACAAAAAAAAAAAAGAGGAATGAACATAAATGTGTATTATCTAGAATTCAGAAGGAGACTTTGTCCCAACACCTGCTTCCTGGAAAGCTGACACCTCCCATTGGAAACCAACAGTTTTTAAATTACTTTTTCTGACTTGAAAATTTGAAGATGCTGAAACACTGAGTTCAACCTTTCTTTAGTGGAAAAATACAATTTTCTAGTTCCAAGTAGCTTTCATTTAGGACTTTTAACTGGTTATATTTTTTAAGGATAAATGTGATCATATTAGAAATAAAACTAAAGATGCCTTAGAAATATCATCTACTCCATGTCTGTCCCACACATTTTATTTATTTTCAAAGAAGTTTAGATATTTTTATGTTTAGGGGTGAAGGTGATATGGGTTTTTGTTTTTCTTTGATGGTTGGTTTGATTTTTTTGTTTTTGTTTTTTGGGGGGTGGGGTTGTAGGTTTTTTTTTCTGGTGAGTAAGTGGAGTGTTTGAAGTCTTAACACAAGCGAAAATAGGGGCTGGAAGCCCACTTTCTTTTTGGTTATAGCCACAGATCTTCCATATGTGTGTTTACTTCTATGTGTTTCTATAGAGAAAAACACACAAACAAGTTTCCAGTAAATAAGAAATAATGTGAGTTCAAAATGTTGAAAAAGCTCCTTGTAGAATACTGTCGTGCTTCTTCAGGCTTTCTGCATGAGAACTTTTGCATGAGTGTCAAGTAGCAGAAATTCTACAGCTCAAAAGACAAAATGCTATATATCTCACATAAAATCACTAATATCAGCATAAGATATTGATTCTGTTCAGTATATTTCACAAAAAAAGTTGGGGACCCAAAGTTTGATAAGCCTTAGGAATTAAATTTGTAATTATTTTTTTCCAATCTGTGAAGCAAGTGTACTAATTACACTTCAGCCACATGCCTTCATCCAAGATTAAAAACCAGTAAATCCTAAACTCTACCTAAATCTAATAATACATTTTAGAAGCCATTAGAAGTTACTTAAACAAGCATTTCCATAAATTGCAGAATGTCTCAGATTTCTCAGGAACACCTGTGCTGTGTGATAGTCCCACACTTACAAAGGTCTTAGCTTAAGCACAGTCAGCAGCACCTATCTAAGTGAATGTTTATCTGGCAGGCATTACTGACAGTGTACTTCCATGTGCTTGAAGTTTCTCAGGTGTGTCACAGACCACTGGTAGATACAAGCATTTAGTTGGGTAAGACAAGACGTTCTGAGTAATAGGTTACCCTGAATCCCTCACATCATGCAGCAATTGATCACAATACAGTGGCATGGAGAGATCCAGAGCACTGGATAAGGTCCTCCTGGTAAAGAACACTCTTTGGAAGACTCAGGTGCTACCTCAGCTTGCAGTCAGCTCGTGTGTAGTGAACACATGGCTAAGAACTCAGGCCACCAGAAAGCCCTGTGCCTCCTTTGGCAGCATCTTCTCTTCTGGGATTTAGGCAACCAGCCTTGAAGGAGTGGCCAGCAGCACTGATGGTCAAGCTTCTCTCCATGGGCCTGAAATAGTTGAGGATCCCCAGGCACACCCGCTGGAGCAAGCGAACAGTTGCATTTTCAGTTGGATGACAGCTCCCCTCTTAAAAAAATTAACTCTGATCTCTGCAGATTTTACGATCAGTTTTTTTACCTTTAGCTCACGGACTCCTGAGCGGACATAAGAAGGGACAAGTAGGCTCCTCTCGTCACCATGGGCTCCCTGTGGGCAGTGGCTGTGCCCTCTTCTAACCCAAGCAGCTGCAAGCTGCTTGTATAACTATACCTTTTTCCAGACAGGAAAAATGTAATTACATTTTTTCCTATTCAAGGAGATTTCTGAACCTCTCCAAAGCAGACAGTTTGGCTATGTCTGTTGTCCAAAAGAAGACTGGTGCTGTCTATAGGACTGAAAGTCATGGAAATCTGCAGTATGGAATAATGGAAAAGGATGGCACTACTGCTTCTGTCAATATGTTGGTATCATTGTTCTTCCTTCTTTCAGGCTTTGTTAAATATATACATACATAAACAGTTTTGTGCATCCACTTTATCATAATGAAAAGGGAAGGAAGTTTCATAGAGGATGAAATTCATAATCCAACCAGCAATGAAATTATCACAGCATATAACTCTACAATATTTGATTCCTTTCCAATCCTTAGTGGTTTATCCTTGGGCTGTATGAAAGAGCTGTCCCTGTTTCAAAGACAAGACTGCGGCAAGGGTCAGAACAAGGAAATTTTCTAAAGAAATTCAGAACATCTGTTTTACTAAAACCTCAAGCCAGCTATGGCTGGTGACATGTCTGACCTCCTAGTTCATCCTCCTTCCTCTAGATGTAAGAGAAAAACTGATTTCTGGGCTCCAGCAGGTCATTGGATTAGCATGGGGTAAAATAGTAGTGTGGAACAAAGAAGTAACATCAGACTAGGCTGCAGGAAAGTTTGACTGTGATGTATTCACAACACCCCCAACACAAGCATATATTAAATGCTCTAGTCAACATTCTGTAAAATTAAATTAAATACTTGTGTGGGTTTTTTTCTAACTCCTTTCCAGCACACCCAACACTGTGGTAAAAGAATACAGAAGAACAGCAAGAAGGAAAACAGCAACAGCTGCCTTGGTATCAATTCTAAGGCCTTCTCACAAGCATCAGGAGTTACTCCACCAGTATCAGTGGAATTAAACTGGCATTAGTATCAGTGCAAATGAGAAGATTACTGTGAGTCACACATTATTTATTAATTGTGGATCATTATGGTCAGTGATTTACTTGGCATATCCAATTAATTTCCTCAGACAATCAAATAGATAAGAAAAATTCTTATATCTTCTCTAACCAAATTTATTTGGATAGCATAAATTGGAATTCTTTTCAGTGTGCTAAGGGTTTTATAGCATTGATCTTGGCCTTGTTTTTTCTGATTACAGAAAATCCTGTTAATGTATCTTCATAAACTGGTGCTTGTCAAATTTATTCTGCTCAACCTGAGACATGCTAACGAAGCTTCTAATAGAAGTGACACAGATAAACTTAGGACTACATTAGCAGTTCTGTAAATTTGCAAGTTGACATGAGTGTTTTGTGTTGAAGAATTCCTTCAAGCCAAGCAAATCTTGATGACAAACTGTCAAGCAATGAATTCTTTACATAATCCTTGCAATGATAGATTGTCTGTGAACCAATTTCTCTATCCTTAGTATGACCATCCTCACTCATCCTGTCCTCATTGACTCCAAAGGACTAATTTCTTGAATTTGAGAAATATTAGGTTCTTCCATCTCTATTACTTCAAATAACATGAGGTCAAATATTATTTTCCTTAATCAACAGTGTTAGTTGTACATCTCTGTTAAATATCACAGTAAGTATATGGACTAAGCATGGGATGAAGCATTTCCACTTAAATTTCCACTCCAAAAAGACAAATAATGCTGTCTGAAAAATGTGAATGACATGAGGGAAAAAGCAATGGCACATTTTTGGATAGCAGCTGAAGTTTTATTTTAAAAACATAGAGATCTGGACAGCACCTCTTTTTTTTCTTTGTGGAGGATCTAATTGTAGTTTTTCAATAACCTTGATGACTAGACAGTTTTAAAATTGAGATCAGTCACGTTTCTTGCATTGCCCCCAAACAGGTACTCTTTCCCATCCAGTCATGGGCTTAGTGCACTTGACAGAAGATCTACAGTGCAATCGTATTTTCTCTCTTTCTTTTTTTTTTTAGTTGATCATCATGTTGCTTGCATCATGAGTCAATCCACTGTTTGGGGTTTTTTTCTGAAGTTTTCATTAAGTAATCAAATATTTCCTGGTCTAGGTCAGCCTGAGGTAGAAAGAACTTCAGTGTATTTTCATATGTGGGAAATTTTCCTGACAGAAAAATGTGGTTATACTTTTTAACACAGAGTTGGTATCAGTCTTGGGGCAGATTCAGAAAATCAGAAGGAAAGAGGGAATGGGTGAGACTAAATGCTTTCTCTCTCTCTCTTCTCTTTCCCCTACTCCTGCATTACTCCTGTACTTGGTCCTGGCCAAGTGCAGGGGCACAAGACCTCCTCGTTAAATTTAGGGCTGCATCCAGATCCAGTAGCTGAGACCTTTCCTCTTTAAAAAACAGCAGCAAAGCAAGGAGATTTTTCAGTTCTTTCTTACCTTGCCACCAGGGCCCACTGGTGCAGGCATGGGTAGAGCCAAATTGAACAGTGGGCTATAGATACAGAAACTTCTGGGATGTAACAGTTCTGTGCATAATGCTTTTATACTTACCAAAGCAGCAGCTATGAAGGACTTCTGGGTCAGAAGGACAATAAAGAAATAGAGAATCAAAGTCCCTCTGCATCAAAGGGATACCTTCACATTCAGAGGATCAGTCCCAGAGCTCGCCACACCGATACTATAACTTCCCCAGATACCAGAGAAGTAGGTCATACTTCTCATTCACTACCCTGCCAGAGAGGCCATTTGGGTTTTTTCCCCCCTCTCCAAAATGTGGAGATCTCTTGCAGCTTCTGAGCCTCTGCAAGGCGATGTCTACAGATGCCACTTCCTCCTTTAGAGGCGGAACTTGCTGTCACACCTGCCCCTGCACAAAGCAGGCGTCTGCTCTCAGGTCCACAGGTGCTCAGCTGCTGGATGGCTTCCAGCAACCAGGGCATGCCCCCATCCCTCCTTCCCTCTCCTCCAGACACACATGCTAACCCATTCCCTAATACCATCCAGTAAATACTAGGGCACACTTCTTGTGGCCAAATCCACACCCCAGCCCTGGTACAGGCATGTCCCCATGTTATTTTTACATAGGTGCACTCCCACGCTGCTTGTGCTGTACTGGAGCTGGTGAGCACAAGGAGCAGAGGACACTTTGGCACACCACCATGCACTGCAGCTGGGCAGCTCCTGCTTAGCAGCAGTAGCAGGAGACTGAATTTTGAAAAAGGGGAAGGCTGGTATCCAAACAGAAATCTGTTAGAGAAGCCCTCTATCAGAGCTGACAAATGCCTGCTAGATGTGTTAATTGACCATTATTCATAATTTCTACCCTTCTAAGTACCTGGTGGAACTCCTCCCAGACATGATCATAGCTCTGCTGTCCACTGGCATGAAAAGAAGTGGTAGAATTTTACCACACAGATGTGTTTCAAACACTGCTGCCGTGAGTTGCTGGAGATCCTCCACCCCTCACACCAAATACGGACAAAAGATTCACAAGGCCCATGAGTCAGCACGCCAGACCCCATCCCGCAGTGAGTCAAGGTCAATTTAGAGCATCTGGCCTCTGCAGCACCACTCCTGACTGCTTCTCCTTTATTTGAGAAAGTTCTCTGCTGCCCCCTCTCCAAGGTGACAATGTAGAGTGGATTTGCCTGTTATAGCTTATGGAGGAAATACACCAGATAAGAAAGAATATGAAAGTGGTTTTTTTTTTTCTAACTGAGATTTATGGAGGGGAGGGACTACCTCTCTCCTTTCCTGTTACCCCTCACACTTAAGGAGTGCTGATCAAAACAAAACATCATATTTGGTGAGCAAATCACTATGGAAAAAACAAGGATTTTTTTTTCATTGTCTCAGTGAGCAGCAAAGGCAGTTCTACTTCTGCTAGCAGTGATGATGGCTTGCACCCACGCTTTCCAGAAAAATTACCTGCTGTGGCAAGACTTGAAAGAATGGTTCCTTTGTGAAGAATTTGGCATGGAAAAAAGGTCTGAAAACTTATTTCAGTCCTAAATTAAAAAAAAAAAAGAAGAGACCATAAACATCTAATCTTTCTAAGAGTATCATCAAAATCAAATCCATTAAATTAGTTAAAATATTGTAAAGCCAACTTCAGCTGTAAAGCCTACACATCTACTTTCTGATTTCTGTGATTTAAGACAAGCCCTCTCAAATTTTCTGTGAGATCCACAAAAGTAATAATGAATGTTAAATAGGAACTAGGGAGAATAAATATACACAGATTACTGCCAAACACTAGGTTAAATAAAATTAATAGTAGTACAAAAGTAATTTTAAAAACCCACATCTAGTCTTGCAGGAATTTTTTTAATTGCGGTGGCTTCTATCAGAAGTATAATTTGAAGAACATACTCATGTTTCAGCAGTTATTAATATCCATCACATTTTGTTGATACAAATTCTAGCAAAGCATTGATAGGAATTCTAAGGATATTAAGAACAGGAGTTTCATAGGACCCTTTGGCATCTGTTTTGAACAAACGGAACCTCACTTAACACAGGAGAAAAAAAATTAAAAAGGAGGGGCAGGGGACCAAGTAGCCTTTAATATAAATGTAAATTAAATATTGAACTCTGTGGAAATTGCTTTTCCATTAATTTCCCAAGTATTTACTTTATTCACTTTCTTACTGGTTGGGAGTCAACAATTTCTGATCCATTACTGCTTCTCAACTAAACAGCTGCCATCCAACAAGGGTCCCAAATCCAGGCTTGCCCCCAACTCAGACACATTCACAGCATCATCTGGGGTTCTTTGACAAGCCCACTACCCCCTTTCTATACAACAGGGATCTTCAAGCCTGAGGACAGACATATTTGGAAGGACTGCAGCAGTGATTCTTCGGGAATAGAAAACTAAGGAGCTCAGTGACATTTCAGGGCTGAAACAGCCTCATGTGAGCTGGAGACTCCACCAGAGTACTAAACAAAGAAAGAGAGAGTGCACCAAGGACCTTCCATTTGTCAGGAATGTGCGTATTGATAGAAGAGGGCACATAAGGGCATGACCCCTCCACAGCTTCAGAGAAGGTATTTATTTTCTGTAAAACTGGGAGATGAAATAAGGTGTTCTTATTTTCATAGTGCTTCAGGCTCACCCAGGGGATGACAAGGCAGTAACCTCCATCCTCTGACTGCCAGACTAGTGTTACTGGATAAGATATTTATACAGATCCAGTCCTATAGTAGCAGTTCACTGACTTAACTGCATTCGTTTTTCTCATCTTTCAGAGGCAGAGCCACTCCTGTTGTACCAGTTTTACAGATGAGGATACCGAACCTGCTCAAATTTCACTGGGAAAGTGTGGCAAGACCCCAGCACACTTGACCAGCCTGTCACATCTCGCAGCTCCTTCAAGCATCTGCAGCAGGGGTGAATGAGCAGAGCTTGCTGGGCAGGTGCAGGTCAGCCCTGAAGGGTACACTCAGTGAATAAGATGCAATTAAGACAAATGAATGTGAGGTGTTAAAGGTGCCTCAGGCTCACCGTGGAGGCAAACCAGACCTGATCTGTGAACACACACTGCCATTTTTCCAAGGAGGCTGGGTGGCAGGTAGCACATCCTCCAAAAGTCCCCAAATGGCATTATATCACCAGAATCAAGAGAAACTGTGAAGTTGGAACCAAAATAGAGACACTCCGCAGCCGCTCCCTGGGGCACATTGTGCCCCATCGACTTGTACCTTACTATTAGAACATCTCTCCTTGTCTTTTGAGCACAAGTCTGAACCTTGGTCACATTACAAAAGGAGCTGTTCTGAGCAATCCCTTTGACACAAATTCCAGGGCTGATTTTGACCTGACTTAGATGAACTTCAAAGCTTTTGAATATTTATGCAAGTGTTCAAGCTGCCTTTTGAAACTGCTGAACTGAGAAAGAGGAGGGAAAATATCTCTGTAGCACTTTAGTAATGGGTCTTTAATGAATTCAAGCATCAGTAAAAGATACATAAACCTGAGGCAACTTTTCTTTGGAGATTTTAATTTCCCTGGAAGTGTCCAATAAATAAATAAATAAAAACACCTTTACATTAAAACACTTTATGTTACCTCTACAGATCTTGAATGAAGGTCCATCAGCTTATCTCCTTTTTTTTCTATTGTTTCAGTTTCATCAAAAGCATTTGGTGCCAGGGATCTGCTTTAGGATTAATCTGGTTGACATAAAAATAACCACAAAACTTACAAATATTGCTACATGTTTTTCATATAGGAAGCAATATTTAGTAAACCAAGAGCAACACATTCAGTTTGTATTTTCAGCAGATATGAATAGGGGCTCTTGACTATACAGAAATACTGTAGTTTGATAAGGTTTGAATTATTAAAAAATCATCACTCTGTTTGTCAAAAGAAACATTTTAGAATTTAGTCGATGAAATATGTCTGGGTACATCCTGAAGACTGATTAGGACTAATACAACTGAAAGAGGAAAGTTCCTCATAATTACCTTTAAATAAGGGATCTTGTTGTCTCTCTTTTCCACAGCCTTGGCTGCATCTAGCATGTCCCAGTTCTCTGAGAAACCTCTGCATCATAAACTGAAAATGTTCTCATCATCTGCTGTTTGCAGAAGATGTTTCTAAAGTTTTGAAGAACTAAAGCACAAAAGGATATGGTACAGTACTGTACTAAATTTCCTGAAATTGGATATGAAATCCTATAGTAAAGTAATACTGCATATTATCAGGGGAAAAAAAAAAAGAAAAAAAAAGTGGAGTGGGTAAAGGGACAAAGGAGACATTCTGGACGTGTGCTTTTTTTCTTTTCCAGCAGACACAATGAAACTCCCTGCTGTTAATTTTGGCACCTCCACATAGAAGACCAGGATTTTCAAAACCACTGCCTTTCAACCAAAGTTGATAGCAAATTTCTTATCACTGGCTTTGGTAAGAAGAGCATTAGCCTAGAAGGTGTACTTTGAAAATCCTGTGCAAAAACTAAGAAGCCACTGCCAGCCTACAATGAAGGTAGTGTACATCATTGCCTAGTTGGGTAAACACGTCTGTCTGTGCTTATCTCTGATAGCTCAGTGAGTCCAGCAGGACTAGTCAAATGTTAATTTGAGGAAGGCCTTACAGACCAGTTTATGCAACCTTTGTCCTTTTCAGCTGATCACCTGTGCCTCATACAAGGTGCAGTTTGTAGGGCAAGCAATGCATTTGAAAGCAGTCTGTTATTTCTGTTTAACAGCTACGCATCTCTTTTGGACCCTGGACACACGGTGGAGATTTTCAGTTGGTTTTGCCTTTTGGATGCGAGAAAAAACGAAAGCGAGAGTTTTCCTGCTGGTATTCCTTGAGCTGTGGAGGCTGGCAACTTCCTGGGCAATGGTGTGTCGCAGCCGACCCCTAGTGGAAGGACCACAGCTCAGGGAGACACCAAACAAGGGCAGGAAAACTCGAGAAAATGCACGAAATACATGAACGAGAGCTGAGAGGAAAAAGGTACAGCCTCAGAACCATGACACTGAAAATACAAATGTGGGCAGTTATTACACATTTGTGGGAGCGAGTTGAGCCTTTTTGCTGCCTCTTGTCAAGAGCAAAAGTGCCACAATCTTGTTTTTCATGATGCAAAACAGTGACTCATAATAAATAGAATTTTCTTCCATGCTTTTAAAGACTTTTTTTTACTTTTTTTTTTTACCATTGAGAAGTACACTTCAGTTACCATGGAAAAGAAGTCCATTTCGTCAGCTGAGTTATTGAGATTCTTAAGGTTATAGCCAATATCAAAGTAAGAAAGCAGAAGCTGGAGCTGAGGTTTCAGCTCCTTGCTTTTGGTGCTGGGCCAGGGCAGAGTGAAACCAGTACCCTTGTCGCAGGATTCTGCAGAAAAACATAATCAGACCAGCTAGAGAACATGAACACTTTAAGAAACATGAGTGCAAGTGGTCTGTAAGCAATGCTGTCAGTGCCCTTTACTCTGCATCCACACAATGATGTAATTCCCCCTTCTTTTTAATCCTGAAGTAGAAGTATGTCAGAGAATGGAATATGATGGCAGGGGAAACCCACATTGTGTGGATTTTTATTATTTTCATCTCTCTTTTAAGAAAGAGCCCTCCACCAGACCCCGAAAGACATACAACTGTTGCGGGTCAAGGCACCTTCACAGTCCTTGGAGGAGTGCCTATCCTGTAGCACGGAAAGAACACCAGCTAACAAACCCTTCTGCCTGAACAGAGTCCTGGAACAGGCATATACAACATTCTTCTCACACACACACCTCCCAAATCCTCACATGCCATAAGAAGTTCAAGTATGTTACTATTTCAGGGTTATCACTCCTCTGGTATCTGATTCTGGCATGATGCTGCTATCGCCAACTGCTGCAACAAGGGTGTACTGGGGATGGCTGAGTCTGGCCTGGTATCAGTGTCAAAGAGTCTGTTGGCAGCACAGCACCCATTTTTAGAAGAACTGTTTTCTCATTCTTTACGTCACCTCAGGCTTGCTCAAGGCTTTGAAGGATACCAGTATTACTTCCTCCTTGGAAAGCCAAAACTACTGTCTTCCTGTAGGTTTTGTCATATTTTCTTCCCTTTTTTCAGCTCTTTGACAGGTGTATTGAACACTGGGGGTTTGGTTGGTTGGCTGGCTGCTTTTTATCTTAGGCCAAACCATGACAAATGGCAGCACTTTTTCTGCTACTACTTTTCCAAAGATTTTTGAAAGTCTACATAAGTATCAGCTGATTCTCCTTTACCCAGTATTGGCGGGTCTTACTTGTACATGCAAAGATCCTAACAGGTAAGTTAGAGAGTGCTAAAGTTCAGCAAAACTCTTGGGGTTTAGTGAAACTACATGTAATCTAATTTTTAGCTCATTGTTTCATCAATAAAGGGCCATCTGTGTTTCTTTTCCATGCTTAATTTCAGCTTTGTTTTTAATGTCTTGTCTAATCATTCTGTTGTTTCATCTATGACGCTCAGATCTAGATATCAGATGAATGAAGCTTATGATGGTAATATGAAACTGTTCCTCAAATGTTAGATAACCAGATACTGAAGAGCGAAATGAGCCAGAGCATGTCAGAGTTGCTTTTAATACTAGTAAGGGTCACAGAGTGGCTCAGGTGAACTTTGTAATGCTGTAGGTCCTGTGCCCTTCTCTGTACAGTATTAGCCCATTGTATCCAAGGTCGTGGATCATCCACACTTCTCCTATCCTGCTCATATAAGAGAAATGTGGCAGGTTCAAGAGGCTGCATTTGGAAAGAAGAGCTTAACCCTGCTCTTCCTCCACTGGTAGTGCCATACTCCTGGGGCAGTGCTGCCGTATCTCCCCACCATGGGACTCCCTTGGGCTAAGGAGTGAAAGACAGCTGCACCAGCACAGCCAGTTAGACCAGTCAGAGCTTAGTTAGACCACTGACTAAAGGCTACAGGCCCCTCACCTGTCCCATGTAAATCTGTACTTTCCCTAGCACTGTTCCAAATCAATTGCCACTGGTTGGGCAGTGCCACTCCAGCCAAGGGCTGTGCCTTCCTCCCCTGTGCTGACCCATAGATATATCTGGTAGAGATTTTCAGTGGAGAAAGGAGACAGGGAGAACAAGTCACGGCACTTTTTCATTTCTCCACCCTGGCCAGCCCACTCCTCACCTGAAAGAATGAGGCATACAGCCTGCCAACTTCCCAGGAGAGAGGGGTTGTACTTTTCCAGAGAAATCCTGTGAGCTGCTACAGTTCCTCACCATTCCCATTCTAGCAGCATGGGTTAAATCATAGGTTTTAAACACTCTGCAACAGGAATGCTGCCTTGCTTGCTACGTACCACTCACACAAGTAACTCTACATAAACAACTCACTCCATTCCTTCAAAAGGAAAGAGAACTTGAAAATAACCACAAGCAGATTCTCCTGGAAATACTTCAGTACAAGTCTTTAAACAGTAGCTTTCTTCTCTTAGTTCCTTCAGAAGCAGGCCACCCACAGAAATATTTTAAATAATATCCTTGCAGAAAATTGGGAGGGTTGGTTTCAGGGTTTGGCATAACTGGGACAAGATCTTGCCTTCTCCACTAAGTTGATTCCACAAGTATCCTTCTGAACTGCCTGTTTCTGCAGCCCAGGGCCCAGTAAGGCCAGAGGAGCCACCACTGCAGATTCAGGGCTCCAGACACTGGAACCTGAACACCAGATTTCCAGGATTTCTGCTGACTTTAAAAGCCACATGCCAAATTTCCCAAGCATAGAAACAAAGGATGGCAACATTTGCACTGTTGACCTTTCTCAGAAAATACATATCAATAAATGCATTATCTGTAGGACTGTGATTTTAAAAGAAAGCTGATAATTTCTCACAATTTCTTCTTAAAACTCTTGAACAGGGAAACACATCAGTATTAAAAATATCTGAATTCTTGTCAAAAGCACTTCTTAGTTTCTTACATTGAATTTGATCTTCCTCTGTTTATTATCTTGAATGCTTCATAATTACACTTCACTGTTCAAAAAATGCTCATCTTACCTGGAGAAAATTACCTTCAGAGAGTGTAGGTGACACACTATAACCACCGGGTGTAAACCAGCAGATCTTCCTGTGTCACTACATTCACTGAAGTTTTCTTTCCTCTCAGGAAACCTTTCCTTGCCACCGAAAGCCTTGCAGCCCTCTGAACTGCATTGTTGTGTTCCTCCATGATGTAACTGATTTGCTCCCATTTAGGTATATGAAAGAGAGACTGTCACATTTGCGTTTCTGCATCTTCTTCCTGTGTTATCTAGAAGGCCATTGCATTCCCCCTGCACGAGGAATCCTAGCTTGAGAGTAATCTCAAAGGTTTATTTCCTTCCTGAATGCTTACAAATGGTATTTCCAACCCAATGAGGAAAAGGGAATTACAGTCCCAACAGTGAATCTTGCTGACCAGCTAATTCTGACCGTAAGCAAACAGCTGAGAGTGAAAGTCTAGAGACAAATTACCCTCAGTGTTAATAGCTTTTTATTTGGGTGGAAAAAAAGCCGTTGCTGACACATTGTTTTTCATGAACAGCTGCTGTGCTAGATATAGACATGATAGATCCTAGGTTTGTTTCCCTCCTGCTAAAGGGGATAAAACTGTCCAATAACACTGTCATGTGTACAAAATCTCTTCCATCTTAGCACGTGCAAAATATTTACTCTGAACTAGCTAAGTAATTCTGTCTGCAAAAAACCTGAACAAAATCAGAAATAACCAGCAAATCACATACTTGTAAATAATAGCAGCTTGGTATTATAGGAAACTTAAACAGCATATTTATCATCATTAACATCAGCGAGTAACACCAAAACAACAGCTAATCAGCCACCAAAGACCACTGTGCTATTAGATTTATTCATGAAGTGTACTTCCCTTAAGTCGACCCAGTGGAAGTATTACAGGTGCAAATCCAAACCCCCCCCCCACCCCCCCAGTTACTACCAGGAAAATGGCAGAATTCAGATCACCAAACTTAGAAATTTGAACTCCACTTAAAAAAATGAAAATAAAAATAACCCACAACACAGATGTACTAGAACAGCACAAAAACATCAGGGAATTAAGAGAACCTTGGCCCAGGCCATCTGGTCTGGCATACATTCCTGTCCTCTCAAGAAAGAGAAGAAGAGGAAATTTTCATATCATACAAGGGAACTGCAAACACTGGCATTTTCATGCCCGTTTTCAGGAAGGAGTTTCATACTGGTTTTATTTTCAAATGTGCACAGTGCAACCTRCTGGGTCAGAGGAAGCTCCTGGGTCCTTGCAGCAAGCGGGAGTTCTCCCTGGAGCAGCAGGAGAAGCAAGCTTGCTATTGTGTTCGCGGGGCTCTGGGTTATTCCCAGCTCTCTAACTCCCTCTGCATGACAGCAGCCTGAATAACAAGGGCATTCGCTGCTGGCACCTTCAAAAGCTTCAAAAAGAGCACAAGTTGAATTTCTCTCTTTTTCAGGATATAAAAAAAAAAAATCTAAAAAACTGGTAAATACAAAAAAATTATTAGGCTTTGAATTTAACTGGGAGTTGTCACATAAATAAACACTGAAGAGCCAGGTCCACATTACTACTCAAATAAAAGAAGGGCTATGCTCTGTTACTACTATGCAAACAGCATTACAATCCCTCCCGGTCTGTACTTTTACAGGCCCAGATTTCAAAAAACACGTTACTTTCTCTGGTTTTAATTTTCAGTTACTTCTTGGTAAAGAGCTAAGAGATTTTTTTTAAACCAGCGTACATTTTAGCTACCTACCCATAAGTCTTTCTTCAGTATTACCTCCCTTTCTTTTCTGAAAAAAGATGCATCCTTTGAAATTCCAACAGAACCATAGGGAAAAAAAAAAGGTTCAACAGGATGCTACATACAAGCTGATTTAATCCAAACATTTGTCAGGCTCAACACAGCTCAGATGGTGAATTTATGAGTAAGCAAGTTTAATGATATGAAAAGACATATTAAAGCAGCAGAATTTATTTAATTAGCAGACACTTTTTGGCAAACTCTTGTCTTCCACCTCTTTTATATTTTTAGCCAAAGCCCTTAAAAAGTCCGTCTGGATACTCGTCAATCCTGTAAACACATATTACAACACACAGCTATGCAGTGGAGCTCCTTGACAAGGATCCTTCACAATTCAGCCACCTTCCTAGTATGCCTGTATCACAGAACGAGGAGCTGAGAAAACTTCTGGAGGAGAACTGTTTTTTAATTCTCATGTATCAACACTGGACACCAGGAAAAGGATCTTCACCCAGAGGGTGGTGGGTGACTAGACCAGGGTCCCAGGGAAATGGTCACAGCACCAAGCCTGCCTGAGTTCAAGGAGCGTCTGGGTGACACTCTTGGTCATATGGTTTAGCTTTAGGTAGTCCTGAAAGGAGCAGGGAATTAGACTCATTGGTTCTTATGGCTCCCTTCCATCCTSAGATGTTCCAAGGTTCTATGATAAATACACTTCAATACACATTACATAATTTTTATGTCTTTGAGAAAAATGAATTCATGAAAATGAAAAAACAAAGGTGAAAAACTGAACCATTAAAAAAAGGTCTCCTAAGTCTCATCCAAAAGCAATACATGGCAACCTCTGCTGGAACACTTCAGACCCATAAAGAGGTAAACCAGGAGGGGTTTTATGATGCTCTACCACTTCCACTGCTCTAAGGCAGGAAGAAGTAAATCTGTTCCAAATTTATCCTGTTCTTAAAGATGCATGGTCATTAGAGATGGTCAACAACCTCCAAGCCTAGATATCAGTGTTTAACTTACACTGTCTTTGGAACGCTTGAATTTTAGCCCATTATTTTATGTCCTATTCATAAGTGCAAACAGAAGTATATTCTTTTCACCTTTACAGCAATCTCCCATGTTTCTTAAGATTTATAACCTAGAAAAAATAGAGTGGAGACATAAGTCCAGCTCCTTTCCTTTTTGTCTCAAGTGTCCTAGTCAAGTGTTCTTCAGTTCTGTTTTTCCTCCACATTTTCTCCAGGTAGTCTACAGCTTCCTTGAAGCGTAATGCCAAAATTCGATACATCATCATAGCTTGCATCTAACCATCACTGAGGAAAGTCTCATATGTGACCACTCTGTTTATACATTGCAGCATTATGTTTGAAGCTGATTCCTCTTCACTGTAAGGAGGACACACTTGACATGCCAGGAAGATCTAAAGTTTTGCTTACAACATGAAATGAATTTAGTTTATCTTCTGACATTCCATTCCATTTCAACCATAATTCTGTGGTAAACACACAATGAAAAAGCTGGTATTCCTAGCTCACATGTGTGTACTCAGGTCTCAAAATTGAAAAGTTATATAGACACAATCACAACTAAAAAAAAAAAAAGCAATGGTGCAGCTAACCCAGAAGTCAGGGCTGGGAAGCCCAAAACTAAGCAAGAAATACTGGCTAAATTAAAAATTACTAAGGAAAATAAAGAGCAGGCAGTTCTTCAGCTGTATAAATAAGGAACAAGAGAAAAGAAATTATGCCACTATGTAGACACTGGAGTTCAGATAAAAATAATACAGATATGGCCATAAAACTAATGACCAGGTATTTGGGATAAGAGTAATTTGACCTGTTTTAGCTGTTCCTTAGAGTAACACTGCAAAATGCTTGCTTCTCTCCTCTCATCTAAGACAGATTGTGGCACCCACACGGGGAGCCCATGCAGACCTTCAGGTAAGCGCCAGAGTCATAACCCAAGCAGCCTGAAGAAGCTTAGACAGGCCCCAGCAGGGGACATGGTAGAGGCAGCCTTGATCACTTCAATATAGGCAAGCAGAGGGAAACAGAAAATGCTTCATCAGAAATAAGAGTGCTTGTTTTATTATCCTCACTTCCTTGGCTTTTTTCCCTAGTATAAAATCATCATGTGTTTGTACAATATTCTTATTCTGGGAATGTATTTCAGTCCACATAAACATCTGCACTTAGTTACATTAGCAGTATCCAAATCCCAGTGAGATCCTGCCCTGATTATTTAGCTCTGAGTGTTTTTGCCAGCTTCTATTCCCAGAACACACTGGATTTATAGCTGTGTCCATCTTCCAGCTTTGCTGGTTAGAAGATTGTAACACACATGCTCAAAGCCAACGTCTTTTGTACTAGGACAAAGTCTTTCCAGCAGGCTTAAGTAACAAGCCATTAAATTGTGCTAGCATATTCCATTAGAAGCAGCAAAGTGAACTATTTTGGATACAATTTGTTGGTCTGTATTTTTAATCATACTGTTTGACCTACATCTTTTGTCCACTTTCCTTGATATCTAACCATAAAATACGACCCTTGATTCAAATACCAACAAAACCTGTTGTGGCAGTTTTGCATAACTCAGTGTAAAAGAACCTAGATTTCAAGTAAATAAACCAATTAATCTTTTCTCTTTTTTTTGGGATCACTGCGTGTTTTTAGCCGCTGCCCTGCAGAGCTAGATCCAAACCATTAATAAAAAAAAGAAATATACAGTTTCATCTGAGAAGACAAACAAAACCATGCAGGATATAAATCAAAACAAGGATTTGCAAAAAAAATAGAGAAAGCACTTACTAAGCCAAAAACATATTGTTCTTGTGAAGAAGCCTGCTCTGACCACTGTGCTTTCTCCAAATGTACATTTATGGAGTTCCAGGCCAGAACATTTTTGGAGCATAAAGACATGAAGCATTCAGATCCCAGCAAAATTCACTGTGATCTGCCTAATTCTCCTGGAGCTGAACTTGCCACAGTTGTGCACAAGCTTACCTTCCCAATGCAGCTTCCAGAAAATTATTCACTGATGTTTATTTCTTTGAAGACTTATTTTACATGACTGACAATTGCCTCGAATTGTGAATATGTTAATAAATAAATACGTAAGCTGACCTCCTACCCTACCCCTCCCTCTCAAGATACAATCTGAAAACAAATTTTGTGCCATTCTTCAAGCAAGAAAACTGGTTTGGGATACACTTTCTTTGTATCTGGTTTTGAATCTCTCAGCCCATGCTGAAATGCATCTGCTTTGCTTTAGTGTGTGAAAACACACACACTAGAGAAATAAAAGCTGCAGAAACAAAAAGCAGGGAAAAAAGAAAATTATTAAAATGTATTTAAATCTTTGGAGTTGAAATACAAGTGATGTACCCTGTCAACCCATGTAAGCTCACATATCATCCACTCCTATTTTCCCCTCTCGAACCCCAGCTCCTGGCTCTGAGCAAGACAGCTTTTCCACCTCCTGGTCCTGCTCCGAAGAAGGCAGAGATGAGAAACGCCCAGCTGCTGGCAGGACCAGATTCAACCCTTTCCCTTTCCCTCCAGCCACTCACCCCACAGAAGGGCAAACACAGCAGTTTTTTTCTGGGATTGGACAGCCCCTGTCAGCACATACATTTTGAAGACTGACTATTCAACGATGCCATCATTTAAGCACTGCTCCATCCAGTGCCTGGTTGACCAACCCAAAGCTGTAGCCCTCCACTACAGCCCCTGTCCAAGACAGGAGCCCGGGCCCTCCTTCTCCAGTTCCAACTCCAAAACAGCCCCCTCTCCCCAGGATTCTATAGTCAACAAAAATACCAGGTCAAGGCACAGAGGGAGCCAGAGAGATTTATGTACCATATCTCTGCCAGTATCAGTGATTTTAGTGTCCAGAAATGCATAATCCACACCAGGAAAATACCATGCTTAGAATTTTGTCTAAGTGTTCTTAAGCATACAATGTGCTTTTCTAAGCCAGAAATAATCCATAAGTAAGAAGGACGTCTGTGCAGTTTAACAGAGTTGAGGAAACCCATCCCTGAATATCACCTGATTGACTGGTCTTCAGTGGTCCTGATAAAGACATTTCGAGCATATAAACTGCACACACACAAGCTCATCACACACAACTCCTATCAAAGATTGTAAGAATTAGTCTAATCTAAATTTAAATTAATCATCTGAAGTTTTTCCTAATCCTTTGCCTTGAACAGTGCCAGAGTAAAACTTATGGATCCAAAGATTTTCCATTAAGACCATACGCCATTACCCTTTAGTTAAAACATTTGACAACAGAGTATGTCTCCAGTTTTTATTCTTACCTGAACATAGGCTTGACAAAAACACTGCATTCTCTTCACACAACAGATCTGTAGCAGAACTTACACATCTGGAGGAAGCTATTTTTTTTTCTGACATATGCAAATAGCCAGGAAAATCAGTGTCAGTCAGAAACATCAAGACAAGAATTTATTGCAACTAAATTGATCTGAAGTCACCATTGAGTCTTTTACTATATATACATAGTGCAGGGTGGAAAAGAGCAGACTCAGCATTAGCATAAAGACACATCTTGCACTTGTGTAAGTACACAAATTCTACAACATGTACTGGTATGCAGCTCAAGGTCTCCTCTACGGCAGCTCAGTTATTGTACACTGTGCCAGAAGCCGGTTCTGTTAATGAGAAGAGCATTCCAGGGTTTGGCAGTGGCCCCTTCCATGCACTCACCAAGCACATTTCCATGTTGTCATGGTTAAACCAAGTCCTGGGTTGTGCTTCCAGACCCCAGCTGTCCCTAACACTAACTGTCAATAAAGCTTATACAGTAATAATATTAATGAAAAAATATATATAAATAAAGAGACAACACCTCTTCTTCTCTCTCATTTACAATGATCTGAATCTTTAGTTATTAGAGAAAAGGAAAGCCATTGTTTTTATTTGTCCAGAAGCACTAGCCCAAGTCATTCTGGAAAAGCAAGCTCTAAGTATCTCCTTGGCAGCTGGGGAAACAGGACACCAAAGATCACATACTATTTTAAGTGTAAAAGAAATATAAAATTTTATTTGACAAGTTAACAAATAATAACATTTCCTTAGTCCATTAAAACACTGTATTACAAGGAAGTGTAGTTGAGTTATAGCTACACTACATGACAGTTAATGCTAAGGTGAACAAACTGACCTACTAGAGAGTAAGCAGTTTAGAATGTACATCTATACTGTATCTAGTTTATTTTTAAAAGGTATTTTGTACAACTAAAAATTTACTAGATGTCAGACAACTTCAAAAACTTCTAACACAGCAAACTTCAGATGACATCATCTTTTTTCAGAGATGACTGAAGTTTCCTCACAGCTTTTAGCAGCTGAAGAGAGCTTCTGCTTTTCTGCGCAGGACAAGGTTTAGACATACTTTCCTTTACAGTGACTGCAATCTCCTTTGCTTCCTTTTGCTCACCACACTTTAGATTGGCATGAGTTGCCCCTTGCTTCAATTTCTGAGTTTTTCTCTTTAATTTCTGCACCTAGGAAAAAAAATTACTAATTAGCATGTTACATACTTGGAAGATCCACAGTTGCAGAGCTTACTGGACTTCTACCAAACTCCAAATGACAGATGTCTGAGGGACATTAAAAAAAAAGAAAAGTTTAAACTTAGTAACCTTGCACAGTTGTCTCACCGTAAGAGAAACCTGACCTTGTCCATACAGAAAGCAATACAGAAAACTGACCTCACCCACACCCAATTGGTTGTTGAACCCCATCACTCCCTAAGGTAAAAATGCTTGCTTGAGAGACAGAAAATCAGCAGTTACCAAAATATATTTACAATAGTCTTTTTACATTTCAGACTGTACTACCCTAACCAAAAAAC
This sequence comes from Amblyornis subalaris, assembly GCA_018881555.1. Taxonomy (NCBI): domain Eukaryota; kingdom Metazoa; phylum Chordata; class Aves; order Passeriformes; family Ptilonorhynchidae; genus Amblyornis; species Amblyornis subalaris. Next base: position 18,275,133 of record JACAXG010000002.1, on the reverse strand, counting down.
CCCAAACCAATAAACCTCTAAAATGTACATGGTTAATTATCAGCTACTGTCTCTAAGCAGCTTATTTTGAAGCTTCCTTAACAAATATGGAAAACAGAATAAATAGGGTTAATTGCTAAAGAATGGTTTTTTAAATGTCAGATAATAAGTCTTGACTTGCACTTGACATGAAAAGGTCACTTCCCAAAGATAAAATTAGGCTGGAAGCATTCCAAATGCCAATTTAGGCTTTAAGTCCATTTCTAAAAATAATTAACTTTAATTGCATTTTAGAACATATTATTAAGTATGAAACACAGACATTAGTATGGCGTTTTTCGCATGACAGGTTCTAGAAACAGAAATATGCATCAGAAATATTAAGATTGGTCTGTACAAACTACAAACTAAATAGAAATGTCTGTGTGCAAAAGCACCAGAAAAAAAACAAAATAGGCCAAGGAGTTACAGAAATGGCATGTACTGATAACCAGGGCGTGATGGACAGTAATCATACAGATTTTACTATTTACATCATGACCCTAAGAGGTGTGCTCTGATCAGGCTGTACCAGAGCACAGATGACTTGCAGGAAGATGTGCACCTTGATAAGAGGCAAGGATGACAAGGTTGCACCACATTTTATGCGCTACTCCTCATCATTCCAAAACAAAGGCAAACTGTAGTCATAAAGATATGCAAAAGAAAGAAACAAAGGTGTAGTTGTTGTCCACTGTCTTAGGTTCCTGAGGATGAAGTCAGCAAGACTCTGAGGCAAGGAATAACACCGTAATTGTTGGCTCTTCAAGAATGTAAGAGTTTTATCAAAAAAAACCAGTTGACATTGCCAAGAGAGGCAGCAAGGACTCAGCAGTCAATGCCCTTTGTCCATATTGCTAAGATGCAACTCCGACATGTCTGCTTAAACGCCTCTGTGCTTGCAATTACATGGACAATAAAAGGTTTGAGTGAGTAAAATCTATCAAAAAATGAATATGAATAAAACTGGTCAGATTTAAATTAACTATCACCTTCTGCTTTCATAAGGTCTCACACTGAGTTTTATTTTGTTTCCTGTACAAGCAACGTTCTCAGGTGAGTCTATTTATCTTGAAATAGAAGATGAAAAAACAGAAAACCATCAGACAGAACTATGGATTGAATTTTTAATCATATGTTCCAAAACAAACTGCTACAAGAGTTAAGTTGTTAATCTACAGAAGAGTGATTTTATATGGGCATGTATGAAAAGCTGTTATCTATGGCTCTTAACTAAATACTGACAGAATGAGGACAGTTTAAGGGTTAAACAAAACTGAAAGCCTTGTCTGGATATGATTTTGGAGAAGGTCTGGTCAACAGACTAGTTAATAAAAAGCTTCAATGTTTCAGTAATATAAAAGACATTTAATCCAGTCTGTACGGGAATTACAGCTTCTATTTTCTCATTCCCCTGAGGGACAGGACACAAAGGAATGAAATCTCAACAGTCTGTCTTAACATGGTGAGCAGAAGTGACAGACTGAGCAACCCAGCTCTGTATTACAGAACTGCCACAGGGCAGGAAGCTTTCCCACCAGCATACACTCCTAGCTGCCAGCTTTAAGCACTTTTTCTTGATCAAATGAAAGAATTGGAGGAACAAGAACATGAGCTAGCAGTCTAATTATAATCACCCATACTGGGACATCTTGGCTTAAAACATTCCAGTGACATGCTAGTTAATGACAACAGGAGGCAGAGTTGTGGCAGCCTTGCAACTAGAATGTTACGAGCTAGAGACTCTACATTTCATTCTTACAGTAGCCTGATGCTTTTTCAGCTTGGATATTTGTTTTCCTTTCATCTCCATTTGTTTTACAAGGCAATCAAGCTCCTGTTCCAGGTCTTCACGAACTTGAGAGTCTTGAGTCTCCTGTATCTGCTTCAGAAGTTCTTGATGCTCACTATTAAAGACAAGAATGGCAAACTAAGTATTCGTGATAGGGTCTCTAGGATTTCTTCCAGTACTTCCAATGTATTGTAGGAGTTGCTAGCCATTTTGTGCAGAGTACAGGAATTTAGCATTATTTACCCTCTCACATAATACACATTAATCTGGAATATATTAAAATGAGAAAAGAAAACACTTTTCCCATGAGCCTGATTGTCTCATGCCAAATTTGTAGCTGATGTCCATCTTATTTCTCCCTCTAACAACTACATGTGTAATAGCGTGYAAAATGAGATTTTTGAAAGCGAACAGCAGCTATGCAGTACAGCATTTTCACTTCCCGCCCAATTTAGTGCAGACTTGGAAGGCCTAGTGTAATACAGAAAAGTATTGTTTAAACTAGTACATTTAAGTTACAATTTTTCTGACAGATTATTCATATTAAAATATTCTACTCAAAAAGATTTACAGTGAAGTGGACTGGTTAACTAAATTAACCAGCTTAACCAAAAGAAATTGTGTAGATCTTGATACCTAGATCCCTGAACTAGTTGAAACCAGAGACCCTSTCTTAGATAAGTAATCTCTTTACAAAGGTCAGAGCTTCTTTTCTGACTTCTGAGTAACTGCTGCTCCTTGACAGTTTAATTGAAGCAACTGGTTGTTGCTATAAAAAAAGCAAAAGCCCATCTTTGAACTGCCATGAGTAAGCCACACATTGCTTGTTGAACATGAGATTGCTTGCCAGTTTAAATTTTGCCACATCAAGGATTTCAAATGAGTGCCAACATCCAAACTGGTTTAATCAACACATCCTCCCTCCTCTGTTCAAACCACAGCTCCTCGTGTTGACATGTCTACTATGACCAGCCACATAGCTTTGGCCCACAGTCCTACAAGCCTGCATTAAAGGGGGGATGCCTAAGAACACAAGTTGTAATCCACATTTACTTGCATGGCTAGAAAGATACATACACTCCCATCTAAAGCCTTAGCTTCTTCCACACCCTGCCCATTTTCTGGCAGGAGACTGTCCCTCTTTCACAACCCCCTTACAGGACCAGCAAGTTCTCCTGCTATCAACAAGCAAAGGGTACGAACACCAGACTGACTCAGCACAAAGACCCAGCAGGTGCACATGTAAGGAGAGAACACAGAGCGAGTACAAAAGAACAGGACAGATGTTGTGACAGGACTAYTCACGCCGGAGCTGTTCTAACCCATTCCACCACCCAGAGTGATTGCATCCTGCAGGCCTACTCAATAATACCACCTTTACAGCTTTCTCCAGGAGAACATTTTTTGTCTACTCTGTATATCTCAGAATATGTTTAAAATTTCTAAAAAGCACAGATCTGAAAGATTTTTCATTTGCTGCAGCTGTTACTTCAGTAGCAGCTTGTTTAAGTACAGGATGAGGAAGCAGAAAAACAAGACCAGTTAAACACCAGGATAAGAAAGAATTTTTTGAATGAGAAAAATCCTACCAGTCAAGCCTGCTCAGGTCATTCTGTCAACAAGTAGTCCTACACCTAAAACAGGCTAGGCTTGACTATAGCTCATCTGTAGCTTCTCAGGGCTACTGCTGAAGTCATGTTTACTCATAACACCACGGATGGGTACTCACRAGATCATTTGGCCCAGCTCATCTTGTATGGCCAACAGAAGGTCTGAAAGGCTCCTGGTGGCAGTAGGTGATGTGGCACAAGAGGATACAGATTTTGAAAGTGCACTGTGTCCTGAAATCCCAGATGCAGCTCCTCCTTGTCTCCGTGAGGAGATACATGGATTGCGATGCTTCATCATATGCAACACGCTTTGTACGTTTGCACCGACAGAGTGGCTGGAGCTGACGGACTTAAAGAAGAATTATTAAGTGGCCTATGGAAGTAATTAACAGCTAAAGAGACTTACTCAAACTGTAGGTGTCACCTTAGTGAGAACACTGGTTTTCACTTACCTTCCCAGCCACAAAAGGTAGTTCACCGGCCTTTACATGTAATTGTGGAAGCTGCATTTTCTTCATTGTAGGATTTCTCTGCCATAACAAAATGTAAGACAAGAAATTCCAATCTGCTGACCCAAGAGCACAATCTTAAACTTTATTTTTTTAATAAGCAAAATTCAAGTAAATACACAGTGAAACACCTCAGTTTCTTCTGATTTAAAAAAWAAAAATCCCTCCTGTATGTGTAACAAGTAAGACTTTCAAATAGCTGATAAGTAAATTTTATTCCATATGCATATAGGAGATAGTCTGACAACTAGGCTGACATTAAAGAAATTGAACCTTGTTTACTTAAGTTTTCAAAATCRCAGTTGCAAAATTTTGACTGATCTGTAACATGTTGCAAAATGAATTCTCTTGATTTCAGCGATCCCCCCAAAACACACCATCTTAAGATGCTAAGTCAAAACTCCTTTGGAAACTAATTTTGCCAGGTAAACTGAAAGGCAGCTAAGACAGGACATGGGGAATGGCAATAAGACTTCAACAGAGCTTATTGTCAAGCTGCGAAGGGAGGGTTTTCCAGTGAGGTCCTACCGGCCCTAGTACCATTTTAAATACTGAAGGAAACAAAAATAAAGAAAAAAAAGAAAAAAAGAGAATTATTTAGCACTGTTTGTCACTTTGGAAGTGGAGTAAAGTGCAGAAAATGAATCAAGTGGCTATTACATCACAATTTTCACAAATTCCAGTCTCTGTGTGAGTCAGATGCTATCAGCAACAGTATGCTAATAAAAATTTCCATGCTACCTTCTTAGGTTTTTTGTTCTTCCCATTTTCCTTTTCAGGTTCACATTGAGATGTTACTGAAGACATCAAGATTCTGTTTATATCAAATCCTGTTTGAAGCTGTGGCAATAAGCACACAAGAAAACAGCCATTTAATGTAATATCAGAAGTATGATAAATACCATGGTTTAATTAATTCCCTCTTTCATGCATAGATAAGAAGTAATTAAGGAGACTAATAAGTGTCTTGCTTGGAAGGCATAAGATACTCTTAAAAACTGAACAGATTACCAGGAAGGCAGGGTATCAGGCAGATCTTGCAGCTCTGTCTTAGTATTCCTCATTTTCATATTCTACTGCAGCAGCAGCTGTATTTTTCCACTGTGACAACCAGCAACTGAGATAAGCCAATCCTGCCACATGCTGAGGATCTGATCATAAAATCCAAATAATATGAACATTTGGCTCTTTCAATCTGGGGACAGAGAGAACTAAGCCTGTCTGTGTAACATTGAGGTCAAACCTGCTGGACAATCCTCAGATTGCTCTGTAGTCCAAAGTTGATAGCAAGGCCCATGATAAACAGGATAATAATCATTCCCAATTAAACAGAGGACAAGGACTTTGTTTTGGCACATATAACAGTTCCAACTAAACAATGCTGGAGGTCCAACACTAAAGTGAGAATATTCTGACTTTTCTGTCATCAAAAGGAAGTGAACCACACCACACCCTGTGCTTCCCAGCCCAGATCCAACAGACCCAAATCCATCCTGCAGTGCAGTAAGATGGTACTAATAGTAGTTTAGGACTCAGTTTACTGCACCTAAGTCCTTTCTTGAGCAAATGTTTAGACTACTGCAAAAGTCAGATTATCTGCTCTGGGAAAGTCATTCTTGCCATGTTTCTCAGAAGATAAAATCTCTGTACTAGGCCTTTTGCTCTGCAGCAGCAAGCAGTCTAAGCAAGAAACCAAAAACCCTGCAAGTTTTCAACTGCGTCATCCTGCTGGATTCTGGAGGTGGTCAGACATCTGGGCTACAAATCTGCATGTTATTTAAAGCTTCCTGGATTGATGAAAACCGATCATCCTTGGATGAGGTATAAAAGCTGACAGCAGTGATGATTTAAATTAAGGCATCAGCTTTGCTTAGATTCTTCCAATATTACTCTTCAGCTCTTCATCCCCAACCCCACCCTAAGGGAATTCCCCCACAACTGGTCTCTCTCAAAATGGCTGCTACTTATCCACAAAGTGAGGTTTGGAATATGACTACTTTGCTCCTTTAACAAAAGGTTTCTTTGATTTTGCTCTCTTTGGCAAATACTCCTCTCTCAGATGGATGGTGGCCCAACAAACTGATTATGGCTTCACAGAATAATGAATTATACAAGATCTCTTTTGATGAAAAACGTACCACTGATTAAAGGTTTTTCCAAGTGTAACCCCATGTATCAGATTTCGACAGATCTTAACAAAAGGAGGAAAATAAACACAATGACCAACTGTACTTGGGATATAAGGTTTCRTATGTGACCACTTTCTAGTTACTGTAAATCAAGGTTATCTGATTTAGTTGCAGGTTTTCTAAAAATTAATTTTCTACTGAGATCACTTAGAGCAGTGTTGAGGCTGATGAACTGTATCACTAATACAAACCCAAGGAGAATCTTTCTTCATTCAGATATGAAACAAACCTGGCAAGCTTTCTAATATGTAGTTTATAACTGGTCTAGGTAGTATTCCAGGAGTTCTCCTTGGGTAATGAACATGTTGAGTTTAATGTAAAAAAAAAAAAAAAAAGTATTTTGAACAGAGAGAATAGCTTACTTCAGTACTAAAAAATAGGATAAAATAAAACCTTTTGAGTCTACCTGAGTAGTTTTATCCTGTATTAGCTTACACTGATGCTCTTCTTTACAAAGCTTTTCTTCTAAGTGTTTGATCTTGTCCTGGATTTGAAGGCAAGAATGATTAGTCACACTTCAATTTGTCAAGCTGAATCAGGTCTGAAGGAGCTTGCAATTGTAACATGGTGATAAAACAGGACTGTAGGAATTTTTAAAGCCCAGACTGAAAAAAGACTCATGCATCTGAAGCCAAGGTGGCATTCAGTCAGGTATGCTTTAACAGAGGTAACGTTTGCAAAACTTACTACTATTAATAGTATGCCATAAAATTATACCAAATGACTTTCAGACTGTCATTCCATGCATGCTTACTTCGGCAATTCTCTGAGTAGCAGTAAGTTTAAAACACTCTTTTTCTAGTATTTCAAGCTTTTCAAGTTTTGCATGCAGTTCCAACCGGTTCTGATCTTCCTGTTTCTGAAGCTGGGCCTGGAAAAAATACGCAAGAATGGAGTTGGCAACTGACTGAAATTGTTTCAGACAGCAAAAAAACCCCCAAACTACCCCACACCACAGTAAAGGTGTTTAATTAGTTTAAATTCCATATTTTTTAAATTGCAAAGTGATGAAAAATACCAGGCAGACAAAGACGACTTAAGCTTCCAGCAGCCTTTTTGTCTACCAAATGTGCAAGTATTAGCATGGTTTTGCTCATTAGGAGTTCCACCCAGGGAGCTTTTCATACAATTCATTGAACGGTTGTCATCAGCCAGTCAGACAATAAATTGCTTCTGTTTGCTAGCAGCCTGAGCAGAGCTGAGGAAAAACAATGGCCATAAAAAACTTCGGATCCTGCACATTTCTACACTTTTGAACTATATCACTACTTTCTTAGTACACTAAAGGGCTTCACCTGTTGTTCTAAAATCATTTTCTTTTCTAGTTGTGCACTGGAAACCATTTTTCTCATGTAATCCAGCTGTTTCTCCAGCAGGGAGCAGCGGGATTGTGCTGCATTTAACTGCACACTTGCATCTACAGAGAGAAACAAGACATTCAGTACAGCAAAGGGAGCTACACATTTAGCCAGACTGTCATTTGATTGAGGAGTTCTCTGTCTTCAAAACAGGCACAAATAGTTTTGTTAGTCTGAACAAGTCATGTGGTTAAAGTGTATTTTATATATAAGACATGAGAATTAAAATGTTTTTTCAAAGCTAGTCCCTAATTTGAATTCCAAAGGCATGAGCACTGCAGTTACTTTGATTTGTGTCAGCAGATACCTAACCAGAGTCTGGTTTCTTCTCTTCTCCTATCTTTTCTCAAGTTAGCAGTGTTATGTAAGCAGCTGCTTGCTTATTGTAGGAGTTAAGCATACCACCTGAAACATGCTTAGTCTTTAAAATTACTTTATGGCTTATGCAATACTTGGTTGATATATGTAAAAAATATCTCAACTTGATCCATAATTATCAAGCTCCTGTCCCTCCCCACTTCTGAAGAAAAAAATGAAAGGGGGCTGCATTAATTTGCAGTTTTTCAAAACAAAACACTCCCTGGATTATGCAGTCTTAGTGTTGCTGTGGTTACACCTTATCACTCAAAAGAAATACCTTTCCTCTGTTGCATCAGTTCTTGATGTGCTGCGTCCTTCTCGTAGGATTCATGCTCTAACACCTTCTTGTACTGAGCAGCTGCTCTGGAGAGGCTGCACAGATTATCTTCAGCCTGTGACTTCTCCAACTCTAGACGGTGGATCTTTTCTTGAAGAGTTTTCAGGGCTGCCACTACAGCTAGCAAACAATACAACAGCTACATCTTAAGTAACAGTTCCTGTTGTGATGACGATCATTGTTAGACAACACTTCACATTGCAATATACTACCTACATTTTTTTCCTAGGATCACTCCCAAAATTAATTATATTCCCCAGCTGTACACTAACATATGCAGAACATATATGGGAGAAAATTGACATGTTTCCTGCCTAACTGAGGTATGCAGCACTAGTCCTATGAGTAAAACTATCTGCACTCCAAATGGCAGAAAGCACAAAGAAATTACAGCAAACAGAGTATAAGAAACTCTGGGGCTTTTGTTTACATAGAAGCAGGGAACACAGGTATCCAAGTGAGGTCACAAGTTTTGGTGTAACACAACCGGTCGGGACAGATTAAAAAAAGAAAACATGCTTAGAACCGGGTGGGGGGGGAATTTAGCAGAGGATACATGTTAAATACTTTATTGTTTCAAAAGGTAACGATTCAACGCCTAGTTTCTTGTATTTGATGATTCTTTAAACCATAGACAAGTCTGCAAGATTTTGCTTTTAGCCTCAAATCCAGTATGTGTCAAAATTATGCCAAAAATAAAAGTTGCAATTTCAGCTACAAGAAAAAGTCTGCTAGTTCTCCAAAAAGCATACATACCTGTGGAAGCTTAAGACATGTTCTGTAACAAGTCAAGCTTATTTTCTGACATTTTATAACTGATAGTTTCCCTATTCCAAACTCTCTCATCAAAAGAATACCCATCAAATGTTGGTACCTCCTTAACAACTTTTATCAGCTTATCATAGCCTCATTTAAAAAAAAACAAAACAAACCAAACAAAATCCCACAACAGCAAAAAATCCCAAACAAACAAAAACCACCCAAAATCAAAACGAAACAACAAGCAAATACCAGAAAGCAGAAAGATGAAGTGAGACTACCTTTTCCATCATTCTATTGGTATGCCAAATGTTTCCTTAAACACTTGGGCTACATAACACTAAACTGAACATTTTAATCCAAAAAGCCCAAACTCTATATGACATAAGCTTGCTACAGAAGACATAGATTCTTCAAGTGAAGAACAATGACCACATGCACACTCACAGGCTATGTCTGTGCAATGTTCCGAAGTTGTCCATGACACTAAGTCTGAGTATGGGTATCCTGATGATTCCCCAGGCCCTCCAGGCACACTAAGCCACACAGCATTTGCCTTGTGAGCTCCAGAGAGTCACCCATTAAGGCACACAACAACCATGGTGGACCCATATTTTATAGAAACTAACTTTCATGCTGCTAACTTTCCTGAGAGTCTGAATTGTTCCAAAGTTCTCCCAAGGAAACATACCATGCAAAAAACCTTAGAAGTGATTTGAAGCTGGAAGGAGTGAAATAGCACTATGCAGAGCCCATTTCAAGTCAGTGTACCATACTAATGATCTTTTTTTTACTATATTTGAAGTCATGAACTGCTTCTACGGAGTTTGAAGTGTTTTCCTTTGCTTTCAGAGGAAGTCTGACGATTTTAAGCTAAACAAATTTCAAAGCCAGAGTTTATAAGGATGTTAGAAGACTTGCAGAGGTTTCCATTCTAGACGCATGACTTCAGGGAGACTACTCCCTCAGGACACATATACATCCTGTCTCAATGTCAGTCTGATAATCACAGCAAGTCATTGAACTCAGTAAAATAGGATGGGGAGTTTGCTCAAGAGATTTCACATGGAACAATTAAAAAGACCACTTTAAGGACATATTTTGGCTATACCTTGGTTATTTGGGATAGAAGGCCTGTCACCAGCAGCAGCTGCCAACTTCTTTGATTCCGTATAAACAAAGGCTGCAGGAAGTATCCGATCTGGTGGCTGGAGAAAGCTTCCTATGAAACTGTTCTTTGATTCAGAATCCATAGCCTGTAGAAAGAGAGCTATTTAATTCTATTATTTCTTTAACAGACTACACAACAGTTTTCAAAGTATGTCACTGGGCTGTCCCTGGCTCTGTTTATATCAAACCAGATCATGTGCACCAAAATAAAATAATAATAATAATAATAATAATAATAATAATAATAATAATAATAATAATACCACCCACACCCCACCAGATGAATCCTGTATTTTAATGCAATTCCAAAACAATGCCTTTCATAACACCAAACATAGCTTTCTTTGACCAACCAAAATTTTCCAAGATTTTTCTAAGTGCTTTCTAATAACTAATGCTGATTTTTGTCCTTTTAAAACCCAAGTACTAACAGCATTTTTTACTAACAGTTTTACAGTCTTCAATGTCTTGCTTCTAAGTGCTCCCTGCAGAGCAAGCATTCCAAGTTTTACAGCCTGTTTCCTTTTGCAGCCTCCTCAGTGTTCTTCTCCCCATCTTTTTGGACGTAAAACCAAATTACACATGATAAATAAYGTACCATTATTACATAATAAGGACATAGTTCTCCACGTTGAGTGTTGAGATAACAGAAGGGTGTTTAATATGCAATATCTCCAGCACTACCCCCTATATTAGGCATATGTATTAAGTCCTGTTTCTTCACTCGCTTTCTGTCCCACCCTTTCACATTCTTTGTTTTATGAGAAGCACATTTGGAGACAGCTCACACCCTGTCAAATAGCAATTTTCCTTGATACTCAAGACATGGACAGTGAAACTTGCAGAATGCGCTTTAGGCTAATACAATCTCTAGGAAGTCAAAGCAAATTTGAAATCATCCTGCAGCTACCTAGCGAAGCAGTATCAAGCATTTCACTTGATACAGTGTAAGAAATGAAGAGTACATATACCTTCAGCTAATAGAAAAACAGCTTATTTCAAGGTTCAGTGATATAACAATTATGATAACATTAGTGCAGGCATGCAACTGGAACAGTCTCCCCACTTGGGTGAGGCTATTTACAGATGTTAGTTCCTAAGCAAATCACCCAAAAGAGGTATCTAGTAACAGGAGGAAGAGACAGACCAAGACTGGAGCCTGCTGATGAAGCACACCCCAGGAAAAGCCATTCATACTGGGTGGGTGGGGAAAAAAGTTTTCAATAATGGAAAAAGTTTCCAGGAGCAGCTCATACAGCCCTGCTTCAAAAGCTGTATAAAAAAAAACAAAAAATCATCTTCAACCCACACTGGCTCTTCAATGTATGCACTCAGCCAAAGGTACACAGAAATCCTTCCTTCGTCCTCCAAGCTGTCATCACACAGACATCAACGTGAGCATCTCTTCACCAGGGCTTGCTTGACTTGGGGCCTCCCAAACACCCCACCTTTGTGCTCTAACAACCTTGAGGCAGATCACACCACTCAGAGCAGGCCCCCTGCTCTTGAAGAGGAGAGCTATCCAGGCTAACCTCCCTGCCACAGGTCTTTTCCAAAGACATCTCCATGGGGCCCTGCTGCCATCCTACCCAAGCCCGGGCCACAAGCTCTCGGTGCTGGGTGGGCGGCACAGCAGACAGCCAGGCACCCCACCGTCTCTGGCAAGAGGTCCCACCTGGAGACCCCGCCCCATTTATGGCCACAAAAGCTGTTTATAGGCCTTCTCAGCTCTGTCCTGGAGGACTGGGAAAGACCATGCAGGGACACTGACCTTAACAGCCGGCCAGGTCTATCAGCCATGTCCAACAGCACAAGGGGCAGTGGCAGTGAAAGGCACAAAGCAGGGAGCAGCAGAAACTTCAAAATATGGATGGGAAAGTCCTGTGGCCACAGGGGTGGTCAGGGCCAAGACAGGAGAGGAGATGGTCCTGGCAGGGCACAGTGCATCAGCACAGAATTCCACAAAATAAGAGGTAAGCAAGACTTACTTGTTGCTACTCAACCCTTACACATCGGTGATGAAAAAGACTAGCAAAAAGGTCCATAAAAATGAGGATAAGCGCATGCAAGAAGTTTCATGCTGTTGCTCTGAATAAAGGAAGGCAACTTTGGGAACAGCAGAGGAAGAAGGTGGGTTTTGCTCATACCATCCAATCTTCTGCCAGTCACTGTAAGTGGAGACTCGCTTTTCCAACATCCTCCAGTGGAACATGGCTCGCTTGCATGCCTGCACAGCTACACATCAATTAGTTTCCTTATTACTTTCACATAAACAAGTTTTGCTGTTTCCAAGGAGATGGGTCTGTGGACAGTTGTAAGGAGGGCGGTAATCCGAAGCAAACAATGAATAAAAGAGGGAGGGAATAAAGCATCAGAAAATTTGAGAGTCTGTGGACAAGCTCAGTAATACAAAGGTGGGGAGACATGGCTATTTGGCAGAAAGGGAAGTGAAAACCCTTTAGTTCTGCAAGTGAAGCCAAAGGGAAGTGAAAGAGAAGAGGGCAGCTCACCTGCCCGGTGGTGGTGATCCAGCTAATCCAGTGGGCTTCAGCCACAAAACCCCACAACTCTGCCAGCACAGCAGAGGGTAATACACACCCTGCAGCTGGAGGAGGGAGCTCCCCAAGCTGCTCCTAAGAGCACAGGCTCAGCAAAGGGTGTGAAAGAAAACACCACAGGACTGGGACACCTGTGTTTGCAGAAACTGCTGCAGACACAGTTACGGACGCCTTGCTTTACCACAGCTTCCTCAGATACAGTGGCTGGGTGAAGTAGGCTGAGGGAATGGTTGCTATAGTGCTTGAGGCTCTGTCAGCATAATTACTCTAGCAGTGGTGCTCTGCTGTAGACAAGTCCTAATATCTTAGCAGGTAAATACAGTTTATAGTAACCACACTGCACAGGAGCAATGCCTACAACACTGCAGTCCTCAAGCAAGGAGATGTGCCCCAGGAAAAGGACCAAGGCACTCTACATCAGCAAGACATCACTAAACATCCTGGCCACTTCCAGCCCACTCCAACAAGAAACCTATCAGGAAATAATTAAGTAGCTTGACGTATGTTTGAACGTCAACTGCCCTACCATCAACTCTCCCCCCCCCCCCAACTATTTAAGGTTCTATAAAACCATCACAACCAGGTTTGCTTTTTAAAAAGTCTTATACAGCCCCCTGCAAGCTTAAACCACTCTCTTATTCCATGCTGCTGCTGCCATGGACACCTGGTACACAGCCCTAGAGAGGTGCTTTAAAGCAGATATTGCTTCCCAAACAGCAACGTTTGTACTAATGTAACTCCACATGGCTTACGGGGATTTAGCACTTGAACAACACTTGTTAAAGCAGCCAGAACACCGTTGTTTAGACAAGCCCTTGGTTGAGGAAAGCAGTGCACTCCTTCGAGTTTGGGGAAGAGCCAAGGGAGAAGTATGCATATTAAACAAGCTGACAAAATACCCCAGTTACATGCAGAGGGGAGGGGAAGAAGGAAGAAATGCCACACTCCCACCCCAGCAGCCTGCACTGCTGTGGTGAGCAGGCTGAAGCGCTTGTGTTGTGCAGGTCAYATCTGGAGTCAGCACTGGCCCTTTGGGTTTTTTAACCAGAACCGGCCCTGCCTGTGTTGGTGGATGCAGTGGTGATGCTCAGACATCTGGTGTTATTTTACACCTAAAACCACAAAGTAGCCAGYTCCAAAGCATGCTGCATCAAGCATGGGGTAACTTAGTTATGCCCATGGGCTTGCCAAGGGTCCCTTCCAACACAGAATATTCTGTGATGAACCATCAGCCTGGCCAAGCCACCTATGTTTTTCTCCAAGTCTGAGCCAGGAGGCTCATGGAGTTCTGTGCCACACATCTGCAACCCTGTGTATGGTATGTGATGCCAGGCATAGCAGATTAGCTCTATGAAAACACTGCATCAATGCAAACACACTGCCTATATCCTACCTTGCTGCAGCCAATGTGCTCATCCCTGGGGTGCGAGCATGAGCCGAGCTGGTCCCTTCAGTGGGACCACTTCTGCCTGTTGGTTCACCATCACATACATACTGAGAGTAACCTTGCACAAAGTATGCTGGGTAGCAATCCCACCATCAGGTTCACCCCTGTACACATGACTTTCATGCCKCAGAGGAGAGCAAGCACACTGGAGTTCGGTACCTTAAGACAAACAGAAAATTTCCCATTTCATCACAGTCATCTAAGTCCTAATACAATTTACCTTTATACAGTTTCTATTTACTTTTGCTGAATGTGGCCTGCAATAAATGCCAGAGTACTGGATTGGGTTGCTGTAAAAATCAAATGACATTTTAGTTACTGCTGTCTGGCACAAGTAAGCATATCAATAGTGGAGAGTTACTGAACACAACTGAAATCCCAAGTGCTACAGAAAGACCAGTTATGACTTCTTCTTCATCCTCCTCCCCTCTTTTCTATTCCTCTCCTCCAATGCTAGCCACATCATTACAGTTTAAAACAAAAGTTTCCTGAAGTGAAAACTACAGAAACATTTTGTCGCATGTACAATTATGTCTCATACTGTAAAGCGGCATATGGAAAAGCTTTTTCCACAGGTAAACTAAAGCATTCTCTGGGAATAATGCTGACTTAACAGTCTTCCAAAAGATATACACTAAACGAATAATGTGATAATGTAAGGGATGCTTCCACTAAATTCTCTGATGTTTGTTATCTCACAGGGACACTGGTTCATTCAAATCGCTGTSAGGGCAACCTTTTAGAATCAAAGAAAGAGGTGCTGTCAGAACACCTTCAAAGACGAAAAAGAAAAAGCAGATCAAAGCATTTTTGAGAAAGAAATACAAAGATATCTATCTTCTGACCTGACCTACTGGGCATGCACAATTTATAGTGGATTTTTTGATAACTGAAAACAGTGTCTCAGATGAACCAAGAAACGATTCACTGTTTATCTGACATAAGAGAAGTTTTAAAGAGCTGCCCCTACACATGCTATACGARGAAGCTCACAGAATTCTGGCTGCTGCCTTGTCTACTTGAGCCAAGCCTTGCTGGCTAAAGGTTATGTGAGAGGCCATTTTTGTGACACAATCCAAACTGGATTATTTTTTTCCCCTTTCACTTTCCTTTGAGAACCAGGGGAAAAGCTTGGTCAGCTGTACTAGCTATGCTGCAACAGTCAGCTTTATTCCCAACAGACAAAGAACAGCCCTTCCACAGACAAAAAAAGAAGTAAATAATGTTCTAGGCAAACTGCATTGTTGTTTTGGGAACACCCAGTCTCTAGCATCCTGACACAAGCACTTTAATCAGCCTGAAACACATGACATTGCTCAGGACATATCTAAGTAACTGATACTCCCATGTCTCCTCTAATTTAAGTGGGTTAGACACGAAATGGTGACAGCTGCAAAACTAATAGCAAACCAAACCTCACTGAATCAATAAAGCATTTTGACATGTTTTTTAAGTTTTGTCAAGTTCCACTTTAAATAAGTTTAGAGCAAATGGCAAAGATTTGTTAGAGAAATTAAGGAACCTGGGAGTGTTTTGAAAAACTGACACAGCCAAATCCATGGGAGGCAGTTTGTTGAACAAACTGTGAGATACACACTGGCAGTCTCAGAACTGGATACATAAAGGTTAAGTTCCCAGTTTCTTCTTTGATACTACTGTAGCAAAACCTGTCCATTCCTGAATATTAAGTCTTATGCAGAACTTTCATACACTTTCATACACATACAAAACATACACTGTTTTTCATTCTTGGAAGAAAAGGAAAAGAAATGGCATTCTCTGTTTTCTCATGACACTGTATGTACTGTCAAGTAGATGAAATCCGGCATTTTAATGAAAAAAAACCACAAAACACAAACAACCCAACAAAACCCCAAACTCCTAAGACTTTTCAGTGTGTCAGCATTTCACTTCTAAGCATTCATACTGATATTTCTCTAGTTCCTGTTTGCTAGAGATAAAAGAGAGAACAAAAAAAAAAGGAAGAAAGAAAATGAAATGAGTTACACAAGTATTTTGTGAACAACGCAAAGAAGTAACCTGGTGGAGAAAAAATCTGTGATTTTTTAACAACTTTTTTTAGGAACAGATTCTAACCTGGCAATGTATCAAGCATGAAACTTGGGTCATAATGTTATTAGAGTTCTGCTGTTTTCTTCAATGAGTACAGCAGATCAAATTCCTCATTCAATTGGGCCTTCATCCAAAAGCACATGATAAACTCATAATCAACACTTTGTGGGGAAATCAAGTTGGTGTAAATTGCTTTAACCCGTATGTGCAGATGAGAACTGACCTTAGCATTCAGAGAAGCAAGACTGCAAATTCCTAATAATTGCTATCTTAGCATGAAAGCATTTAGCCTGGAATTTAGTGCTATCAAAATAATTACATTTGTATGTCTTTAATCAGTCCAAAGTAATTAAACATAACCTTTTTTGTAATAAGCATCAAACACAAACCCAAATACTATAAATGGTCACTAATGTACTTCCTCACTTCACCCGTAGTTCTGTCTTCTTCTTTAATCTACCTCCCGCTACAGTTGTTTTTTGTCCCTCATCTACTCTCTCTTTATTGTATTTACATCATCCTATAACTTTGTGCCATACCCTTTGCCATTTGGTATTCTTTTTCTCCCACTTCTAGCACTAAAAGTTTGGATTTTTTCAAAGTAAAAATACCCATTTTCCCCTCCCAAACAAGAATAACTATCAAGTTTCTTCCCGTTATACTTAAGATCCAGTTCCGACAGATGCTGCTTGCTCTTAATATACTGACTGATGTGGAAATTGAAGGTGCTCTCCTCAGTACGTTACATAAAGAATGTAAAAAGCTACTTTTTCTCTCCACTGTTATTTCCTGCTGGTGCCATCACACTGTGTTCCATATGTAGTTTGTTTAGCTTAGTGTGTCCTGATAGATTGGAAGGCAGGAAGAAATTACTGGCTTTGGCTAAAGACCCTTGATAAAAAAAAGGAAGGCTCTGCTGTCGTGGAAAGGGAAGGTTTTCAAGGGTAACTGACTCCAGACAGTATCTGTGCACAGGCAGAATAATCAGATATTAGAAAGGCAAATGCAAAAAGGAAAAGGCATATTAGGGTAGGGCAGGGCAAATATAAGGATGGGTTGAAATGACAATCATAGTGAAGAAATGTAACAAGGTAGAGGATGGTTATTGCAGGTAGTGACTCATTCATGGTAAACACTTTTACTGCATGATAATTTTCACCTTTTATGTCTCAAATATTTAATGGTATCACTGAAAGATGGTTTTGAACGTTGCAACTTGCCTTCTAGGTAGATGAAACACACAGATTGTGTCCCCACCATTGCCTTGGAATTTATTTTTAAAGTAAACTTCTTTTTTTACCAATAMCTTCTCAGGGAAAGTGTCAGTCTCTTCATCCAACATGCTTTAACCTAGCCTGAAGATGGAGTAGGAAGTAGATTTTTAGACAGATAACTATGAAAGCTTGACATGGATGAGCAGAGAAATACAAAGAGAGTAATTATTCATAGGATTTGTCTCTTTTTACCAACTGTCATGCCTACATTTTTTTCCTATATTCCTGTGCTACCRATAGCTAGGCACCTGGCAGGGAACAAAAACTCCATTCTGCATTTGTACACGAAGAACCAGAATGAGAAAAAAAAGAAAGATATTAACAAGGAAAAGGTAAGTTTCACCCCAGGCAAGAAACGATTCCTAAAATTATATTTCATCAGGAATAGTTGTCTTTAAATACACAGAAAAATTGCAAGCAGATCTGAGGTACAGCAACTTCTCAAGCTCATTTTGGAGACCTATTTTGTTGAAGAATAATTTTAAATAATATCATCCCTTTACATGACTCAGAATATTCATAGCAATTCCAACATATCCACATTGCACATGCCAAAYGGGTACAATATCATAAGTATTAATGCCAAATAGTTTGTGTATCATATGGTATAATGAGTATTCAAAAAAGCAGAAATAGTTATATCACTACATCTGCCCCAAGTTGCCTAGGCAAACTTAAAACAGTCAAAGCCATTACTTGTTTCATATCATCTGTATATTTAAACTTGCATGACTTTGGAGATACAGAAAAAGTAAATCCGAGTAAGATGCTACAAAATCCTCCACAATTTTGCAGATGGAAAACTAACTTCTATTGATTAAGAATTTTTTTATAGGCATTTCTTCCCTATTAACTATATGCAGTTTCTGAATGCAAGGAAATCTAGTGGATCTCTAGGGTCTTGACTTAAATTCTTGCCGTTCTGTGTGACCTTAATAAATCACAGGGATGGGACTGATAAGGAACTGATGTTCCAGGATATACGAGCCTTTCAGCCTCGGGGCTGAGTGTGGTAATGACAGGCTTACATTCCCTGCATGTAGACGAAGTGCAGGTATGGGTCCAAAACAAGCAGCGAGCTCAGTGAGGAGCTAGCAAGAGCTTTGGTTCGGGGGGGGAAACTATGAACATAGATGTGTGTGAAGTCCCACCCTGGTGCTTGGCACCTTTATCTTCATTGGACTCAGAATTTGGAGTCCTCTTCTGTGTGCMAAAATTTGTTCTTTAAAACAATGAATAAAGAGTCCCTGTAGCTCTTCTGGTCTGTGATTTCATTTCATGTGGCTGCTGGTCACAGCATTTTTCTTTGTGTTATTGCTGGAAAACACCAAGATCTGTGTTAACTGACAGCCTGCCAAAGGTGTTTAAAAGGCCTTTTGGGCTGTCAGCAGATGTAAAATTCCCAATAAGCAATGTTCCTTTTCTTTTAAAATGCAGCTGGAGGAAATAGTGTCCATCTTCTCTGTGCTGCTACCCAGTGGTCAAAGCATTGGCCGGGAAGTGGGAGTTCCTGAGAAGCATTCATGCCTCATCCCTGACCACCATGCTAGACTGGGAGGAGGAAGAGCAGGAAGGAAACAGGGAGTCACCACCTTTTCATTTGAAGTTATGACCCTGTTCCAAAAAGCATGTAAGAGTCTCGAACAAGAGTAAGGCAGCTGAGGCAAAAGACAGAGTAAAACAAGGAGGCGTCTCTTTCATGTAGTAGTTCAATCATCAAAACAGTCTTGGGGTCTATTTATGCATTTTTGTAGTAAAGAGTTCCCAGATACAAAACAGCATTGGCTCTGGAAAATTTATCAGAAACCAGGAATAAGTGCCTACAGTTCCCTGTGTCTCCTTCCTTCTAGTTCACACCAGTGCCACACATTTGCCACCCTTTCCAATAGGGCACAAATTCAACAACTGAAGTGATGAATGCTTCCCTTCCATTTTGCATTTGCTCCTTCTGAGCACCTGGGACACTCTCCTGGGAGTTAGGAGGTGTTGATGTAAATGCCTTTGAGCTAAAAGCCAATTCTTTCATCACTGGGTTACCATACTGAAGGTGAGCACTCTACCACAGGCACTGAAGCCAGCTGTGGCTACAACAGAAGAACCTGACTTGTTGGGCTTGGAGAGGTTCCACTCAGCTGAACCTCTCTTAGAGCTGCTCCACCTACTTCCTAGATCACAAATGGGAACAAAGGGGAGACAGGTACCAAGATGCTCAGTTTGGACAATTCTGAACACTTCTATCCAGAAACAGATTAAAAAAAAGAGTTGAGGTGGCTGCTTGTTTTTCAGAACTGCACTTTTAGTTTACCCATACTGTTTTCCTAGACCTCACTGTTTCAGGCTACATTTATACAGTTAGGTGGAGTATAGTCAGAGAGCTGGCAAAGTACAGCAGGATTTTAAGTGGCCTGCAGTTCAGGTACATAGCCCAGCTCTTCCCAAAGCAACCCACCCGTCAGCATAAACTATTCCACAGTGTTTCTGCATGAAAGATTTGGTCTTCTAAGAAGAAGCTGGTGGTTAACTTACCCATGCCTGCTGCATTTGTGACCTCTGAGGAGGCAGGGTGGYAGAATTTGGTGCAAATGTACACCTGCAACACATAATAGACCAGAACACGTTAGATGTACAAACACATGCTCAAAAGTAAAAAAAGGCCACATTTTCTCCCACATAGAATCATAGAATGGTTTAAGTTTGAAGGGACATTAAAGATCATCTAGYTCCAACCCCCCTGTCACAGGAGGGAGATCATCCACTATACCAGGTTGCTCAAAGGCCCCATCCAACCTGGCCTTGAACACTTCCAGGGATGGGGCATCCACAACATCAAGAGTTTCTTCCTAATACCTCATCTAAACCTATCCTTTCAGTTTAGAGCCATTCCCTCTTGTGCCATTGCAAGCCATTCCCTCACTAAAAAGCCATGTAAGCCCATGCCCCTGTAAAAAGTGCCYTTCCAGGTCTCTTGTAGACCCCCTTTATTTACTGAAAGATGCTGGAAGGTCTCCACAGAGCCTTCCCTTCTCTAGGCCGATCAACCGCAACTCTCTCAGCCTTCTCCATAGGAGAGGTGCTCCAGCCTCCTCTAATCATCTTCATGGCCTCCTCTGGACTCACTCCAGCAGGTCCACATCCTTCTCATGTTGGGGGCCCCAGAGCTGGACACATCACTCCAGGTGAGGCCTCATAAGAGTAGAATAGAGAGGCAGAATCACCTCCCTTGTCCTGCTGGCCACGCTGCTTTTGATGAGCCCAGGACACAGCTGGCTTTCTGGGCTGTGAGTGCACATTGCTGGGTCATGACGAGTTTCTCAACCACCAACACCCCAAGTCCTTCTCAGGGCTGCTCTCAATCCATTCTCCACCCAGCCTGTATTTSTGTTTGGGATTGTCCCAGCCCAGGTGCAGGGCCTTGCACTTGGCCTTGTTAAACCTCACGAGGTTCACACAGTCCCACCTCTCAAGCCTGCCAAGGTCCCTCTGGATGACATCCCTTCCCTCCCGCATGTCAACTGCATCACACAGCTTGGTGTCAGCAAACTTGCTGAGCGTGAGCTCAGTCCCACTGTCCRTGTCACTGACAAAGATGTTGAAAAAATGTTAAACATYTTAAGCTGTAGTTTGCTCAATCTTTAAGGCCAGTCTGGTAGAACGATACACGAGTCTGGGCTTGACACCAAGCCTGAGCCTGGGTTCAAAGGTAGTAGAAGARTAGCCTCTGGCTTTTTGGTGTCTCTCTGCAAAACAGGAGTCACAGAACTTTGTTTTGTCAGAGGGTAGCTGTGAAGAAAAATGCGTTTTACTGTGGAGTGCCATTTAGTGTGGCAACATGCCAAAACCCAGATCTAAAAGGGGAGGGTGAACTTTTAGAAGAGAATGATCCCATCCTAGGTATTTAGCAGTTGGAATGAAGTAAGCCTTAACAAAACCAGGTGTAAATGAAAGCAGTTGGAGCCATGTAATTTAAAAAGCAGTTCCTTCTAGGCTGCATGARTTCCACTGTTAGTTCTCCAGTATTTGACTAAATGCATTCTGCAAAAAAGTGCTCTTTTGTGACATACAGAAACTGGACTGCACTTTAAAAAGTAAATATAATATATTTTAGATCATATATCTTAGAAAGGACATGAATACAATTACTAGATTTTGTATTTTCAAAAATAATTCTGCTGTTGGATATCATCTGCATACGACTACAGAAGTCTTTATCTAGTTAAAAAAAAAAAGGAAGTTGATAAATCATGAAGGAAGGAAATACTGAGGTTTAAAACAGTCACAAATTTGTTTTTCTTCAGCTTATCTTTTTGAAAACCCAACTGCTGTAATTCTGGATGAGTTGCCAGATTGTTTCCTTCATAATTCTGCCTTTCTCTTATCCATTCTTTAGGGATCAAAAACAAGCATATTAACTTCAGTCAGTGAACACACAAATCAAACAAACACATTCCACTAACTTCAGGCCCTGATTAATTCCACTGGTAGCCTTTGACCTTGATTTCCACAATGTCTTGCAGTGCATAAAGAAGCCTGACCTGGTATCAGAAAATTGCAGAGATTTGGACTGGAAAAAAAAAAGGCATCCTCATCTCTATTACCTAAGTACTACATTAAAATCTATAAAACAAAGGGCTGAAATCTGAAGTTTAGGCCTTGGAGCCAGTTTCACAATCTGTTTCCTGTAGCCAGAGTTCATTTGGAGCCAGTGGAAAAAACAGCTTCTAAAAGATAAAAGGCAGTGCTGTGACTTTCAATCAATCTTAGCCTCTGGTGCATGAATACAGCTTTACCAAAGTCTAAAATACCAAAGCTCCAGTCCTGATTTTGGTTCACTCTATTGATCTTGGATGTAATGTAGTCATTGTCAGAGACACCCAACAAGTGCGAACTCATGACAGGAAAAATAAGATCTATCCAACTTCTGAAGATCAAAATTTAGATAGAAATAAAGCAAACATATGTGACATGCCCATTCACAGGAAAATGGGAGACCGTAATGAGTGACAACAGAGTGGGACGGGAAGCTGAAGTGGTAGCTAATGTAAAAACAAAACAAAAAAAACCTCCAACAACATAAAAGGCACTGGCAGAACTATTTTCTTTGAACCCATCAGTTATGATGGGTGGAGGCCTCGAGTGCTTAGAGAAGTCATATTTATTATAGGTAGTGATGATTTCGGCAGATACATTGTTCGCAAGGGTGCCAAAGGCCTGGAGGAAGCAGCTGCGTGAAGCAGTCCAGGCCTGTCCACCCTGCTGAACAATGGCAATGCAGTCTCCTTGCAGAAAGGATTTTATGGGAAAAGACACTGGTCTTCCTTGAAAGGTACAGGTAAATGCAAGTTTTAGAGAAATAGTGCCAGAAAACAAAGGGAATGTCAGATGAAAAAACCAGATTCTTTACAAATAAGAGCACTGTTGATGGATGGTGCTGGTGAGCCAGCCCAGCTCTGTTCCTGCACTCAGAAGTGGTTTCTGTGTCTTTCTGTGGCATATGAGTAGCTTGTTCTGCATTTAACTTCAGTTTTGAGGTCTGAATTCTAGAGCGGGAAATGCATATGTGAGGAACCAAAAATAATTATGCAAGACCCTATACAGGCCCAGTGTCCTGTTTCTAATTTACCTCCAAGTATTCTTTTGCCTTTCTGTATACTTAAAATTTTAGTTTCATGATTGCTTCAATGTGACAGCTGCAAACAGTTCTGCCCTTGTTTTCCTCTCCTCTTCTCTGCCAAGAGGTGAACTGGACTTGGCTGAAAATTAACTTTATCAAAAAAAGCGCCTTTTTTTTCCTTGCAGGAAAAGCAAGGGCAACAGCAATACCAGCCCATTTGGTGGCAGATTACACTTAATCACAGGATGGCTGATGTTGGCAGGGTCCTCTGGAGACCACCTGGTCCAACCCCCCCACTCAAGCAGGGCCACACAGAGACAGCTACCCCAGGACTACCTCCAGGCAGCTCTTGAATATCCCCAAGGATGGTGAGTCCACAACCTCCCTGGGCAACCTGTGTCAGTGCTTGGTCAGCCTCACAGTAAAAAAGTGCTTCCTGATGTTCAGAGGGAACTTCCTGTGCTTCAATTTGAGTCCATCACCTCTGATGCTGTCACTGGGCACCACCGAGAACACCCTGGCTCCATGCTCACTGCACCATCCCTCCAGGTATCCTCATAAATGTACGGATATATACATGAACAACATCCCCTCTGAGCCTTCTCTCCTCCAGGTTCATCTGCGCCTGCACATCTGGGATTAAAAAAAAGCCCCTTGGGTTAACTTGGATAAAAACACTGCGGAACTGTTGCTCAATTTGAATATTTCGGGAATTTAAACCCGGTCCCTCTCTCATCCCAAGTGATGACGACACTGTGTTTCACTAGCACCGGCTGTTCTCCCCTTCCCGCGGACCCGCTTTCTTAAGCTACATCCAAGGCCCCGCCCCGACACGCCTTCGCGGTCGCTTAAAACACGTGCGTGCTTAAATGTTTGCCGGTGCAAAACTCTGAGGCGAGCCCACTTCGGGGATTGCTTCACCCCGGCTGCCGCCAGCCATCGACGCTCCATAACCTGTTGCGATGGATCACAAAAAACCCCCAGCCAACAAGACGACGGGAATACCCTGCACGTATCCCGCAGCGAGCGCACCCCCTTACCCTTCCCTGGCAGGATCCGCGCCGTGCCTCGCGCTGCCTGCCGGGACACGTAGTCTTCCCCCGCGGGGGCCGCAGCACCGCCCTTCGGCCAGACTACACATCCCAGCACGCCCTCCTGGCACTGCCGCTCCCCGCTGCGATTGGGCCCCCGGCGGGGAGCGCTGAAAGACGATTGGCTGATCGCCGTGTCTGTCATGCGAGTTCCCCGTGCTGGGCGGAGCTTGTTGTCCCCGACCCTGAGCTAGGGGGTTGCCAGGGGTCGGTGGCGGTCCCGGAGGGGAAGGCTGAGGGGCCGCCCCGGGAGAGGCAGGGCCGGGGCCGCCCCTTCCCTCCATGCCCGGGGCAGGGAGGAGGAGCCGCCGGCGCCGCGGGGTAGTGGCCGCGCCTCTCGCCGCCGGGAAAGGCGAAGCCGCAGCGGCGCCGCTCGCTCRGCAGCCCCGGCGCGGGAGGGCGGCGGCGGCTGTCGGGGGCTCCGGCTCGCGCTGCCCCCCATGCGGCTCGGACAGCGGGCTCTGCGCTCGCCGCCGCCGTGCTCGTCGTCGTCTGTGTGGGCGGGCTGGCGGCTGCCGGGATCCCGCCATGGGGCGGCCGCGCCGGGGCTGCTGAGGAGAAGGAGGCGGTGGCTGCGACGGGGCGGCAGCGGCCGGGCGGCCCCATGGAGGAGCGGGAGGGCGAGGTGCGCTGGGACGGGCTGTGCAGCCGCGACGCCGCCGCCCGCGCCGCCGCCCTGGACACCATCGGGCAAGCCGTGCTCCGCCGCGCCGAGAGCATCGCCCCCGGGGCGGCCGCCGACGGGCTGCCGGCTCCCACCGCCCGCGACGGGCTGGGCGAGGCGCTGGCCCGCCTGCTCATGCTGTCCAAGAGGTGTCCCTTCCCCGACGTGAGGGAGAAGAGCGAGGCGATCCTCAGCGGGGTGCAGGTGAGCGCGGCAGACCACCCCTTCTGGCTTTGGGACGGGGAGAGCCCTCCTACCAGGTCCCACGCAGGGCACCCTCGGGTTTCATCTGTGCGATGAGGTGGGCGTCTGACCCACCCTGGCAGATTTATTCCTGCAGTTAATACGTGCTCAATGCTCTCCACTTCTACGGCTCTCCCCGAAGTAACATTTGGAAAAGCATTATTAAAAGGCGGGGGGAAATATCTTTCTGGAGACACTCAAAAAACACCTACACGCGGTCCTGTGTCACCTGCTCTAGGTGACCCTGCCTTGGCAGAGGGGTTGGACTGGATGGTCTCCAGAGGTCCCTTCCAACCCTGACAATTCTGTGAAAAAGTGTGAAGTCTTTCAGCACAATCCAGCGGAGAGGATTTGGCAATGAATGGCTGGAAAGTTGGGGCATCCGCAAGGAAGCACTGAAATGACAACTTTAACACTCTAGTTTCAGTCTGTATGACCAGTGCTGTGGTATTACCAGGCTGGCTCTAATAGAAAAGGAGAAAGAATTTGAGTATTAACATTAGTGGTTGCCAATTGAAAATATAAATGGGAAGTTTTGGAGCTTTTAAAGGCCATATGAGCTTCAAGGTTATTAAGCCAGAGCCTGTTAAAATGCCCTTCTTCTTGTTTATTGGTAAATAGTTTCTGCACTGGAATCAATAGGATCCAAACTATTTTTTTTTTTTATATCTCATAGGCGGCCTAGCCAATAGAGGATTACATTTACTGACCTAATGCTAACAAAAATAAATGTTACTTTGTACTCTTCCACTCTTAYGGTCTAATTATAGTTACTTGCATTGCGATTCTCTTGCTCACCTCAGGCTTTTGTATGGGTCTTGGAATTCTTGAATCAACGGGTCCATCAGCACTGCTAAAAATACTACTTGCTGCAGAGTAGGAAAAGGAAATTCGGGTATTTCTTTTAATCACAAGTGAATGCATAGAGCTGTGCTTGCAGTTAGCTGCCTGATTCTCACTACTGTGCTTTTTCTCCCTGAACATTAACAGGTTGAATATAGAGGAATCCAGGGAAAAATAACAATATATGAAAATACTATAGATGTAATACTTTATACTTTATATAATACATATGTATAACATAAATGCCATTATATATTATCATATATATAGAAACACATTCTGGGGTTGGATTATTGAAGCTGAAAGRGGCTCTGTTTATTTTGTCTAGCTTCTTAGTAGTGTGCAGTGTGATAAATGCAGTATAACTTAGTTTGAGCTGTATGGGGTGTTTTTCTCAAAGCAGATTTTATCAGAGCTGATGGTTTCACATGGTCTAAGTGAAAAGCTTGACAGCTTTTCTTTAAAAACCGAAGCCAGTGAAACAAAAAAACAAACAAACACCACAAACTCATATATTAAGTTGAAAACTTAATCTGGCACCTTTGCAACACCATCTTCTCTTCCCTATTGAAGCTTCAAATGAGGAGTGAGTCTGTTACCAATGAGAATGATGAGTCACTGGAACAGGCTGCTAAGAGAAGACTTGTTTTTGTCAGGTTCAAGATACCAGAGTCTATTCAAAGGCCAAACAGATGGTGATCTCTCACCTAAATTTTGGGGGCAGGTCAGAATACATGACCTGATCACTCCCTCTTAGGTTTTTATGTATTTCAAGTTAATGGTCTGTTCAACTATTAGTCTTGTTTAGAAACTTTGTTACCAGTTTTTTTTTAACTAGGCCAAAAAGTTCTGGCAGAAAATGTCCATCTTTATACAGCAAGTGCAAGTTCAAATGCCATGGTCTTACCTGGCTTGATTAATAAACATAGGTGTGAAAGAAAGGTTTAATGTGAAACCAATTATATAGACACAAGCTGCAGTAAAAGTTTAATAGCAAGTTAAACAAAATAAAATGAAATATAACATTATTTCAAGAAAATCTTTAGAAGTTGCTTTTGTAACTTTTCTTTTTCAGCAGTATAGATCTAAGGGAGAAGTATTCCATATTTTCTGAATTTAGAATGGCAAATCTTCTTGTGTCTGTACTCATAAGTGAAAATTTTCATTATAATCCTTGGATCTGCATTTGTTGAAGAAATAATCCAATGCAACTATTCTCTTTTGCATGCTGAGGACTACTGTCAGGTGTGAAATGGCTTTCTGGTGATTACATGGCCAAGAGGAATTTTGTTCAGATCTCTGCAGTGAAGATGCCAGATAAAGCAAACTATTAAATATAATCATTCCATAGAACTTGTGGCTTTCAGCAGTGATTCCAAAGGTAAATAGCTTAGTAACATAAAAATGTGAAATCCTATTCTGAACAGCATCAGCACTTGTATTACTCTATCTCCCTGTTTTGGGATCTGAAACTACTTAAGTGCGCAGCAGTACKTATCATTATGCTGTCTAAAGTTAATAAATGCCATAGAGCCGAAGGCAGGAGAGGCAACTTTGAACCCAAAATTCTCCTCCAAACTGGGGCTCCCCTCCTTCTCGATGGTCCAACACAGACTAGAAGTCTGAGTCTGGACTGATTTCTTTCTTTTTATCACTCCCCACCCCACCCCCCTCAAAATGGAGAATTGTCAAATGTGCTTTATTCACCTTTCAGCTTTGCTTCCAGCATAAATCAGTGAGGAAATCAAAGATTAGAATTTTCCATGTGGTCTGATTGCTATTTCTTTCTTTGGGTTAGTGCCCTCTTGCCTGTTGGGGCAATCAGCAGATATTGAGGCATGAGCAACTGT
This sequence comes from Amblyornis subalaris, assembly GCA_018881555.1. Classification (NCBI taxonomy): domain Eukaryota; kingdom Metazoa; phylum Chordata; class Aves; order Passeriformes; family Ptilonorhynchidae; genus Amblyornis; species Amblyornis subalaris. The sequence goes on along the minus strand of JACAXG010000002.1, from coordinate 18,247,377 downwards.
GCTAGTGGTGTTTTTGCAGCTTTGTGTCTGGAGCAAGTTGGTAGAATGCATTCTATGGCTGGTGTAAGCTGCAGGCTTGGCAGCAGCCTGTGTCAGCGTGGCATCCCTCTAAGCCTGCCTTTGTTATGGGGTTGGATCCAGGTTTTTTTTTCCTAGATAAAAATTCCTCTGATATATGGTGGAATGCTAGGTGTGCAACTTTCTTTTCTATTAATAAATAGCATTACTAATGCTATTATTAATAAAATTGCTTGTATCAGAATCTATAAAATTAAGTATCGCTTAACATAAATTGCTGTTGATTTGGCTTACATTCAGGATAATGAGCTTCTCATTGTAGGCTATATATATATAAAATAATATTTACTTTTTCACCTAAGAGAATAAATGTGTTTTCCCATTTAGATTAGACAAGTTGTTTTTGTAAGAGTTATTACAAAGACAGTGGCAGCAAATTAGTCCCCTTTTTTCTAATAAAAACTTTTTTGCTTTAATTAATAAAAGCAAGGTCCTAAAGCCATTTTGACCCAATAGATCACTTTAAAAATATTTGAAAGGTATTTCAGTTGCAATGCTTTAACCAAGTGAAAACAGTTTCAATGTTTGCATTTGAAAATATTTGATGAATAGTTTTTGAGGTAAAACACAAAATATATGTCATAGGTTTTTGATGAATTCATGCTCTTGGGGTATTTTGAACGCATTACAGCACATTGCCTATGACCTTGCGGAACAGGGCGTCAGTTCTCCCAGTGTGCTGGGTGTCTGCACACCAACACAAATATATTGGGAAGGAATTGCAGTGGAATGTCTAAACACATGCTCATTAAACGTCTTCTGCCCAGTCTCAATGAGATCGATTCGATGTATGTGACTGGAATAYAAAGACAAGGTGTATGCTGGTAACTGGAGAAGAATCACTGAAAGGATGAGATTGGGTAATTAAARTGTCTCATAGCCATCCAATGGAAAAGACTCGGCAGAACATACTGCTCTCCATGAGTATGTAAATTCATAAAAATAGTTTTCTATATTAACAAAGAGAATGCATAGATGGGGGGCAGGTTCTGCAGGTGCAACAAGATGCTGGTCTACACAGGATAAAAGATGACAACAGCAGAATAAAACCCATAAATGGCAAAAAGCTTAGAATGTGGCACACAAAGCTTAATTGGGGGCAAATAAAAGGAAGAAAAAAACAATCTCTTGAGAAGTAATGTAATGATACCAAACACTTGCACTGAAGGGGAAAATAAATAATGAAAAAAGATCTGCTGTCTGTTGATCTTTTCATTGATGTAAACAAAAGGAACATACAGAAAATGGAAGGGTATGTTGCTGAAGATGCAAGGTGCACAAAAATGCATGAGTAAAGCTAGGATGGTCAAAAACATAAGGAGGTGTAGCTAAAATGAATATTGGAAGAAAGCAAAAAATCCACAGATTAGCAGATTAACAGATAATACTGAGGTGATTGAAATGTTTTCTGAAATGGTTAATCCGGCCTGTGTAGTCAATAGCTGTRATAAAAGCATAAATAGTATCTTCCTAAGGATGGTGGTGGGGGGGAAACCTGTTGGTTGCTTGGATAAGCAACAGATTTTCAGGCTGGTTGGGCCYGTTGAAATTAATTCCAAGGTGGTTAAAAAAGCCAGCTAGTTGAAGCAATCTCACGTGGACTGCAATCTCGAGATAGCGGAGGGACATAGCAGGCTCAGATTCATTGGTGCATACCTCTTCAGTGTGGCCTAAATGGGATGGGATGAAGAGGAAGCTGGTGGATTTTAACCAGCTCAGAGTAAAAATGCTGAACCAGTGGTAGAACACAGTTTTAGTGCCTAGGAGAAGAAGTTGAGCAACAGCCAAAGCAGATTTATCCAGGATAAATTCTTTTAAATCCAGCATTGCTGCTAGTTCTATGATGGAGTAGCAGGCCTTGTGATGCAGAGAGATTCTATAATATTAATAGGTTGATATATTGGAGTCCTCAATGTTCACATGATAGTCTTATTAACAAGCTAGGGAATTCTGATCCATGAACTACTCTTTAGTGAGTAAAATTAGCTGGGAAACAATCCCCAGAAGGCAAGCGAGATCAGGTAACGAGTACTTGGTACAGGCTCTATAAGGTCCTGTTCAGCAAAGTCTTGATTAACAAATTTTTATGCTTTATTGAATTGCAGATTACAAGCTGGGAGGGGGACTGAGAATACTGGAGAGCAGCCATACAGTTTAAAATTATTTTAATATTTAATGTGAGCTTGTATCATGTCTTTTAGTCCTCTGTTTTTTTGGTGAAGGTTTGAAGTACCTGCTGGTCGTATGGTCGGCTAAAAGGAGGCTTAGCATAATACGTTCCCGAAGAAATGAGGATGAAAAGACTGCTGCAAAAAGAAAGAAAACATGACCTGGAATGAATGAACAAATGGATCTAAATTCCAGAAAGACTTGGCTTAGACATTTGGGGAAAATATTGAGATTAGGATAGTAAAGCAATGGCATAGACTATTCAGTCATGTTCATCACTAGAACTCTTTGTCTAAACTGTTCTTAAACATCAGGCAGGAGCAATGTGCTTATTCAGTCTCTCTGGGAAAGGCAGAACTTTGCTAACTGGATGCTTTTTCTTTCCATCCTATTTTTTTGTGTTTTGTGTTGGTAACTGCTTGGAGGGACTTCGAGCACCAAGTCCTTTCCCTTTGATTTTCACGAGTGTTTTTACCAGACAAATAGTGCTTGAACTTGTGGTCTGAAACCTGTCTCTTATATAAAGCATCAGGTGGGCTTGGGGAGGAGGCTGTGAGTACCTCTTTGTTTTCTCAGGCCTACTGCCCTAGTGGATAAATGTCACAGAATTCCATAGTTTGCCAAGGGCTGTTATGGTACAGAAGAGAGGGGTCATGTCAGGAGCCAAATATATCTTCTTGTCTTAAAACCTTCAGGCACTGATTGAGATCTAGGCTTGCTTGGCAGACGACATGGAATGGAATATCCTTACCTTTCCAAATCCTGGCAAAACACTTGTATGGTTTAAATTAAATGAACATCCAGAAGGGATGGGAATATTTCTAGTCACAGCCAAAGCAGACATTGTGTCCTCTTCCTCTGCCACAGTGGTAGGACAAATAAAGCCTCTGCCAGGAGTGGAGGTAGTAATTCCCTTGTCTGTGTTCATAAAGGATAAAATAGGAGTTACTTTTCTGTTTCATTGGTAGATTTTTTTCTAGCAATGTGAGCTCACAAGAGAATTCGCTCTTTGCTCTGTTGATGCTCCATGTCAGAGCTCTGTGGTACACGCTTGTTAAGAGTAAAAAGGGTGAAAATTATGCTCATTGCTCTCCAATGGTTTATCTTGATGACTCTGGTATTATGGAAGACTGGCTGACTTTCCAAATCTTTAATTTTCTTTTGGTGTAATCTTTGATAAATGGCTTTATAACTTTGTCCAAAGTCTTTTTCACCTTCCTGTACAACACAGGTAACTTTCTTTAGTGAACTTCGAGATAGGTTATGGGATTTCTTTTGTCCAAGTTAATTCGACTGTTTCCTGCTGCATGATAGGGATGTTCCTCTGTGATGCTTACTGTTGGTCAGCCACCACAGAAGGGTGTCTCAGATGAAATTTATAGTCTGTTCAAGCTTATGGGTTTAAATATAATATCCTCACTGGTGGTGGTGAATCTGATCCATCTGGAAGCTGACTGTTCTTCCTGCACAATGCCAATACCCAAATTGGTTTCTGTTTCCCATGGTACTCTTACATAAAGTGAATTAAAACATCCTTTTTTCTGAGTTCACTTCATAGCAAAAGTATGTTCTGTCTCTTCCAGCCACTGAGCAGAATGGATTTAATTATTCGTTGTAGGGTGCTCCCTTCAGAATCCACGTGTTGCTTTACCAGATCACTAGTTTAGAAAACATCTGTCTGTTAGGGAGTTTTTTTGTGGTATTCAAATACTCTTGCTTTTCTCAATATTGGGAAAGGATACTGAAGTAATGACATGATGCTTTTAAATGATTAGTCTTATTTGCAGCTTCTGCTACCTCTGCAGTATTTATTGTAAACATGTTCTGATGGGTCTGTATCACRTGTGGGGTGAGGCTGGTTGGAGATGTGAAGGGAAAAGACTTAACCTTGACATGTTGGGGAATATTCTGAGCAGGGGTCTGAACATATTTTTTAAAAACTTAAATTGTCAATAAAACCTAGATTGCCATATCTGCTTCTTCCCTCCTTCAGCCAACTTGACTCCTTTCTTTTAAGGCTTCAGTCTGTTGAAAGAGATGAAGGGAAATTCTTTTGTTGAGCTTGTCAACTGCAGAATTGCCTGACCTTGGGAATGTCTTTGGCTGGAATAAAGAGTTTCTCAAGAACAGTGGTGGTTCTCAAAGTGATGTAAAGTAGGGTATCTGGGTCACTTCTAATGCTATTTCTGAGTTTGGAGCCTTTCCATAATTTTCCATGCTAACTGTATGCCATGCTTCTTGTATGGAAATGAGCTTTGCTAAGTCAACTTTTTCTTATAATTGTTTGAAATAACTCAATCTGTAAATTTATGAGTTTCTGTGATTCTGCTGAATTGATTTTCAGGACATCATAACTAGAATTTTCATTTTCAAAAGAAGTGAAGAGCGAAGGGCACATTTGCTAATATCTTGGTTGATATATATTTTTTGACTGCATTGAAGTGCTTTAAAGAAATCAAACACAAACATTTCCTTGTCTCTTACTATTTAGTGATGAGGTAAGCAATTATAGGGTGTACATTGGTGGCTTGGATAAAAAAAGGTTTGTTTCCTGTCTTTTTTTTTTTAATAGGAGCTGATACCTAGAGAGCTGTAGAAACCAGAAATGCTTCAGCTTGAATGCGTTTTGTAAATAACAGCATCTGTTCTCCTGACCTAGCAGTTGCTAAGTCACACGAGCTCTGTTTTAGAATTTTTTTTTAAACTTTCTCTTGGTTTTGTTTCTCTTTCTAGAGGTAATTCTAGAAGTTGGCTGTTCATTTCAGCTCTTAACTGGAGATGATCCTTTCCAGCCTACACTCGTATTTTAGTGTCATCTTAGGTTTTTAACTGGAATTGTTTTTCTTGCTCTGACAGTAATAGTGCATGGGTAGCAGTGATCCTTCCCCTCTCTGCATTGGTTTTGCTAGAAGTTCTGCTCTAAGTTGCCAAAAAGCCAATTTATTTCTATTTTCTTTTTTTTCATCTTATAATTTGTTCTTCCTATTTAGTAGGTAAATAACTGTCTTGATTTTGGGCTGTTGGCAGACACTTGGATGACTTTTGCTCACAAACAGGGAAAGTTTCTGCATCTCGAGGAGATGTTTAAGAGAAGTGAAAAGCACTAAGATTTTGAAATGTTTTGTAAATTAGTATGCCATATTAAGTAAAAAAAGATTATGGACTCCTAGGTTATATAAAATATTATGTCTTCTGTTAGCTTGACCAAAGTACATTACTTTAAAAAAAATTACATTGTCTATTGTGACAAGTGCAGAGTAAGTACTGAAGAAATACTTGCTGTTCTGTCATCTTACTCTTGACTTCTTCAGGTCAGGGTTTCTCCTTCTAAAATAAACATAGTGGAAAAGTACTGAATATACCATTGTGGGCCAGAAAAAATAGTTTTGAAAGCTTGATTATATTTTCCTGTGGATGCTGAGTGTTTAAATTTCCAAAAATATGGTTTGCTGTCAGTATGGTTTTCTATTCCAGTAAATTGTTTACAGTTTAAGGGGGATTGGAGGGTGGGAAAAGCTTAGGTCTCTCTGCGGAAATCAAGGGAAATGTGGAAATCTTCACTTGAAGCTACATACAAGAATTAAATCCAAAAAGTTAAGTGGTGGCTTTTTTTCTTGTTTACTGCTTTCTTGATGTTTCCAATGACTTTGACTTTATTTTTTTTATCTTTTTTTTTTTTTTTCTGGAAAGCTCAAGTTAGGTTTACTGCCGAAAGTTGGTTTGGGAAGGTGAACTGGTTTAGTTCTATTTCAACCTAGTAAACAATTAACCATCTTTCTTACTTCAGCTTTATGTAGAAACCAGGCTTGTTCTTTCGTGTAATTTGGGGTTAAAAGTATAACCCAGTGTTGTGTTCTAGTGCAAGAATATTGCCCCAAAATACATTGGGCTGGTATTTTAAAAATAGAGGTGATGCTACTTATGTCATGTAATCTGATAATGTGTCCTTTCTGTGCAGCTACAAGAACTTACTGTCAATTCAGGCATTGTACTATAGGAAAGCAGAGTGCTTCTGAAAACGTGGGTTTTTTTTCTGCAAATTAATTAGAAATTTTAACTTTTCTTCACTATTGTTTGGTTTCTGAAGTCAATAATAAAGTTTTCCTGGTTGCAGGTCTTTCCTGGCAAGTCCTTTTTCTACCTAAGTAGCTGACTGGCTTTGTGGGCCTAAGCTTTGAGACTCAAGGTGTAACAACTTCACCAAATTTCCCTTCCTGGGATACTCTTGCTTGCTACTGAATTATTTTTAAACAGTTTTCTTCTGAAACAAGTATTTTTGTCAAGAATTCCTTAAGTCCTAGAGAGTAAACGTGGAATAATATGATATTTTTTCAAAGGAGGAACAAACTTGAAAATGCAAACTTATTTAAAGCTCTAAAGCCTTTCCTGTGGGCCTTTTTTTGGGGGGGGCGGAGGGCAGGGAAGGGGGGAAGGGTAGAGGTGTTTGTTTTCGGGAGGAGGAGTACCTCTTTTCTGAAAGATTTTTTCCATTGCAGCTTGTTGCCGAGCCTGTTCCTGGTGTTTTGGTGCAACAAAACTTTTAGMTTTAAATGCAGCCTGTTTGCCAACAGCACATTCCACTCAGATTAAACTGTTTGTTTGGATTTTCCATTTATTTAAATTTTAGTTCTGATCTAGTTTTGCACTGATATCCATAGAGGAAAGACTGAAGAGAGGAAAAAGTTTTTCTTAAACTTTCTATTTCTCTGAATTTTGAGTCAGTGCTGAGTGCAAGCTTATGTCCTTTGAACAGTACTAAATATTTGGCAGCTGCCATGTACAAAATGTTTTCTGGAGCTCATCATGTTATGAAGATAAGTCCTTACTGGGACAAGATTCTRTGTGTCCGTTCTGTCCGTCCTATTTGTGTTACAGAAAAGGTTTTGGAAACCTTATAACTTCACCTAGATTACATTTTTTTAAGAGTTATGCTTGTAATGGTTGCTTGTGTTTACCCAGAAATTGATGTATAAATARTGTTCTGTAAGAGAAGCTTAATTCTGACATTTTTATTGCTACTATTCTGTTCCACGATGCACGAAAAAAAGCCAAATGGAAATGTTTTTGTCCGGCTTTTAGAAGGCATGTTGGTATCTTGGCTTGTAGTGTTCTGCTTTTYTAACTATTCAGAACATGGCAGCTCTGCTTGGCTGATATTGTCTGTAATCTGTCAGAAGAGTATGTGTAAATCGGGAGTGTCAAATGTTGCTTCTCGTTCCTTCATTATTTGTTGTCAGGCCTTTCTGTTAAAGGATTTGAGTTTTTTGAGTAAGGTTTCACTAGGAATGAAAGCTGTCTGTTAATGCAGAAGATACCATTTGTATTGCACAATGTAAAATATCTTAATTTAGATTCTAAAGGTAGTAGTTAACTCTTTGTAGCTTATGCATTAAGTGAATATCTGATACTGAAGCACAGACTGTTTTGTTTTTTCTTCTTTTTAGAGATAGCTCTATGTGCATACTGGTAAAAGAGACTTGGGAAAAGTTCTGGTTTTATACACCCTGAATTCAGGGTGCAAGTCATTACTCCTAAGGGCAGTGGAAAATATGGCTGCTTCATGGTGCTTCCAGTACAAAAATTTATTTTGTAGTGATAAGCTGTGGTATGCTTCCCATATATGTAGCTTCCAGCTATGTTCCTCCTCTCAGAGCCTGAGGTCTGCAGTGCAGTGTGTGTTGCACATCTGCATGTTCTGGGGGAGGTACAAGTCTTGTATATCAGATCTCTGGGGTAGGGTAGTCACATGGCTCAAAAGTAATTTCCAGTAGCAATAAATCTTCATGCATGTGTATAAAAACATGCTAAGATGATTGCAAAGTTCTGAAAATATCACATGGGAGCTAAATGACTTGCTGTCTGTTCCTTCAAAAAATGGTTGCTAAAAAATACTTGAGAAATTGTCCTGAAGTTAAAAAAACCAAAGCATTTTACAAAGAATAAAATCAGATTTTAATACTATCTTTTAACCTGATCTTGACTGTGTTGGGAAACTGAGAATTTCTCTAGATGTACACTCAATGCACACTCACAAATTTCTTGTTTAAAGATGATTTCAGGAATAAACATGCTTTTTGAAGAATAAAATGTCTTCCGAGATAAAATCTGAGATTTTATATCAGGGATGCTGGTGTGGGAGGGCCAAAGCTCTAAGTTTCAGTGAAAGTCTACGGCTTTAATGCAATCTTCTCCCAGGTTATCCTTTGCTAATATAACCTGTCTGGCTCTGTCCTGTGTTATGGTCTGGTGTGAGATTTTTTCATATGTAGGTGGTTTAGGTGGCTATAAGGAGACAGGTACTTGATTCTATAACAGAAACAAACATACAAGCCTGTATCATCATGTGTTTTCATAACTTCAGCAGAAAAATGAATACTAATCTTTTCAATATCTGCATTATGTACTTGTCATGGGTGGAGTGGGAGCTCAGACACAGTTTATTAGATAAGCCCTGCTGTTGAGCCATGAGGTGCAGAAAGGACCTCTTTGCTTTCTAAACTCCTTCTCAGAGAGGAGTYGAGGTGTGGCTGGATCCAAGTCTTAGCTCCAGAATTCTTTACTGCACAGTATAAAAGCTAAAACTACTAGTAATGTGTAGTATAGGATAATGCACTGTTTCAAAGCAATTATATTAAATCTAGCAAGAAGAAATAATTGTTAAGTAGAGATTGATGTAACTCGCCATACCAACTCTTGTGGGCAGATCTCTCTCTTAACCTTGAGGAGTATCCTTGRGGGGGTGTCACCTACCCGAGGGAGGAAACTCCAAGAAGGAATATGGTRGAAGAACCTAACCATATGAACTGGACTGGACTTCTATAGTATAAAGTGATTGACTGCCAGTCATATATCTTTAGGTCAGTTTAGCACCTTATCTGCCAAATCTTTTCCTCACTATCAGGTTGCTGATTTGGGGTTAGCCAGACTGGTGTTAGCATAATTCAACACCAAAACCAGCACATGGCCTGATCTCAGCCCACCACTGATAGGCCCACTGATTGTGCAAGTTGCTTGACCACATTCCAGGGCAGAGTATCCTGCTACAGTACTACTTGAATATTTGTTTAAAAATAAGACTGGTCAATCCAACTAGGTAGGACTTGCAAGAAGCATTGAATTCTTTGTTGTCCAAAACGTCCAAGAAGTGTAAGTGGAAATCAAATTGGAAAGAGCATGTGCTGTGTTTTTAGTGTATATATATATACGAGACAGGCAATCTAACACAGAACTAACTGTAAATTCCTAAGCCAAGCATAATTAATTTTGAAATAGAATGAAGGGATTTTACTTGGGATAATATTGAGTTAAATATCTTCTTCTGTGTGTAACAGAAGCCAGGGATAATATAATTTAATAGCCTCATTTGAGACTTTATTCCTTTCTCTGGTGCAACAGTAGATTCTGATGCTCGTTGAAATCAAGCACTTCATCTCTAACAGACTGAGACAGTCTCCATGTGGATAATAAAGTCTGTAAACCACTTTCTTTTCAAAATGAATGATACTTCTTGCATAGTTTGTGCTTCTGAATATTGAGCTCTGTTTGGGAACCCTGAGACTCCAAGACGGCAAGGGAAAGCTTCTAAGAAGTTACTGGAGTTCTTAACAATTCTGAAGATTATAGAATGATAAAGAATTGAACCAGCATGGTGTCTAATATTCTGTTGCAACAAGCTGATTACTATAAGCAAATATAGAAGAGAAACAGCTATTATGTCCTTGTGGCAGTTGCTTTCCTTCCCTTAATTAGATGGGATAATGACTCCTCACAGTATGGTCTGATTTGGAAATCCGGCATCATCTGCAGGAGAACATCCTAAAGGGAATTCTCTAGAAGGATCTTACAGTATTTTTTTTGTTATTTCTCTCTTGTAGTGGAAATTAAGTCCAGGAAATGTATGGGGCAGGTTATTTAATAAAGAATGGATTTTATTTTTTTACCTTCTTGGCTCTGTATTTGTATTGGGTTTGCATGGCAAGATTTTGGTAGTGGGGCAGCTCCAGGGGTGACTTCTGTGAGAAGCTGCTGAAAGGTTCCTCTGTGTCCAATAGATCTGACACCAGCCAGCTCCAAGATGGGCCTGTCGCTGGCCAAGGCTAAGCCCATCAGTGATGGTGGTATCACCTCTGGGATAATGTCTTTTAAGAAGGGGGAAAAAAACCCTGGGCAGTAGCAACTGCAGCCAGAGAAGAGGGGAATGAAAATATGCGAAAGAAACAGCTCCGCAGACAAGGCCAGTGAAGAAGGAGTGGGAAGTGGTGCTTCAGGCACCGGAGCTGAGAACCCCTTGTAGTCCAGACCATGGTGAGGTGGGATGTCCCAAAGGAGGTGTACTGTGGAACCTACAGCCTGTGGAGGACCCCACACCAGAGGAGGTGGATGCCTGAAGGAGGCTGTAAGCCTGTGCTGTAGCACACTCCTGGCAGAACCTGTGGCCCCATGGAGAAAGGAGCCCATGCTGTAGAGGGTTGGAGCAGCCTGTTCCTGAGGGGCTGCACCCTGCTGGAAGGGATCCAAGTTGGAGCAGTTCATGAAGAACTGCACCCCGCAGGAAGGACTCACTTTAGAGAAGCTTGTGGAGAACTGTCTTCTGTGGGAGGGACCCCTGGAGCAGGGGAGGAAGGAATGGCCGGGACAATGTATARTAACCTGACCACAACCCCCAGTCCCTGTTCCCCTGCTTTGCTGGGGAAGAGGAAGTAGAGAAAATTATGAGGGAAGTTAAGCCCAGGAAAAAGGTGGGGTTGGGGGGACAAGGTGTTTGAAAATTTGGTTTTATTTCTCATTATCTCATTCTGATTTGATTGTTAATAATTTAAATTAATTTCTCCAGGTCTGTTTTGCCTATGATGGTAAGTGGTGAGTATTCTCTCCCTGTCCTTACCTTGACCCACGAGCTTTTTTGTTATATTCCCTCTCCCTGTCTAGCTGAGGAAGGGATTGATAGAGCAGCTTTGGTGGGGACCTGGCATCCAGCCAGCATCAACCCACCACATTATTTGAACTAGTTCTTTGGTGTGGTTTTTTTTGAGAGTGAAGTTTAGAATTTGCTGGGATATCAGTGTTTGTTTGGTTGCTACAAAGCTGGTGTCTCAAAATAAAAACTTTTTATGAAAATGTGCTGCTTTTGACAGAATGCTTGCAGAGGAAGGCTTCCTCAGTAATGAGTGAAAATCCCATGAAGAATAGAAAGAAAAATACACTTAGGATAGACAAAGACTATGAGCATGAAGGTTTCACATTCCAGTCTCTCAGATAAGTGACTTGAGAGGGCAGTTGAACAGATAAAGCAGATCTTCTCGAGCAGTAGAAGTTTCATGTTTTCATTTAAGGTAGTAAAAATCTTAAAGCATTTGCCTTAGATGTGTGAGTATCTCGTTCAAGCATGAGTGGGATCTCTACTGAACTGGAGTGCCTCATCTCAAAACTTAATTTGGTCCTGAAGGTCTTTTTTATTGACAAGATGTCACACTGAGAAATAAGTACCTGAGGTCTTAAAACTTCATCAAGTTAGGAAAAAACCAGTTTTTGTCCAGCTGCTGTGAAATTTATTTGCCTCAGTCCAAAAGTGCTTTATAKTAAGCCAAAGAGTGAGGAAGCTTTGAAGGCCCTGTGAGGTGGGGGGAAGGATTTTACCTAAGTAGTGGTAATCCAGTTAGATTAATGAGGTGAGTTGAACAAGAATTTTCATGAAGACTGAAACATGCTAAAAAAATAATTTTCCTAATCATAACATTCAGTATTTATCTTCTGTTTCTTTTTAGAACACTTCTAAATATCTTGACTAGGATGAAGTGCATGTTTATATGGCTTTTTTAAAGTTCAGCTTCAGGATTCTTTTTTTGAAGAGGGGGAAAGAGTATGTTGTGCTACAGAATTAGGACACAATTTTTKTTGTACCACAAGAGCAAAGCATTTTTTTCTTTATTCAGATGAAACTTATGATATTAAACACATCTGTTTAATTAGATTGTTGTGGATGTATTTTGGGATTTGRGGTTTTTTTCCTTTATATTTTTCTGAGAATTTTAATTCTGAAGCACAGTGTCTCTATTTTTGTGGTGGTGTATCTTTTAGTTGGGCCTGGGAGGTTAAATGTAATGTCATATGAGTGCAGCTGCAGTGTTTTCAGGACTAAATTGGCTCACTGTGGGCTACCAGGTGTGCCASTTACCACAGCAGTATATAGACACTTGCACATGCTTCACAGAATTCCACATGGAATGAACTTAAGCTGGTGCACCTGCTCCAGATGGATGTAGTGAATTTGAAGGAACACTTGGGGGAGACTTCATGTCTCATATTTTGTTTCCAGTTTTTGATTTGTTTGAAGTAACATCAATATTAATTGAGATGTGTTACTCTAAAACTCTTGAAAAATGAAACTTTTGTCCATGTTGTCTCATGCTATTTCTGGTTGCAGAATAGTAACATGAAAACTTCTTGAGATGGAGCATATTTTTAGGTATTTTGTCATTGGTGATAGTATCTTGCTAGTTTTCTTTAGAAATCATATAATTGTGACTGACTTCAAGATATCAAAGTAGTGATGAGTGACACAGTTATAGAAAAGTGAGAAGAGGAGCATGCATGATGGTGAATCAGCACTTTATATATTAATTATGTATGCTCACCACTATATTCAAGTTGCATGTCTATTTCTATTTTAATTCATGATTGTCAGTATCTCAGTTTTGTAAGGGTATTTATCTCCAACTGAAACTTCCCAAATTTTATCTCTGTAGTTTTAATCAGGACTTTGCATCAATATGTCTTTAAAAAAACAAAACTGAAAGAAGGCACTAACTGCAAGAATTTGCCTCTTCTAAACACAGGAGACATACACTCCCACATATTAAAAAAAAACCCCAAAGCCAAAACAACAGAAAAAATCTCCTACCCAACTACAGTGATGTTTTAATAATTGAAAACAAATTGGGGTCAAAAAGCTGAGGCTTGTGAAGGAAATCAGTCCTGAGTGTGCATGATGGTGTCTTCTGTTGCTGACCATGGCACAGACTTCCCCAATATAATCAGAAAATACTAGTGTGAGTACTAAGTGAAAATAACAGCCATATTCAGTCTGTTTTCTTTTTCTGAAGGATCTAGCAAGGGATCTTTCTGAAGGACCTTGAGGGAAAAGAAATTGTTGGGGAACTTAGGTGAATAACTGCTAACTTTAATTTTGAGCTTACCAGTGAAGAATTTTAGACTAGCACATGGCAGCTAACCAGCTTTCTAAGAATAGATTCTACAAAAGAGTAGATTCCAGCTGGAAGGAGAGGGCTGACATTTAATGTTTTGTGACTTTTCAGTTCCTATTAAACAAAATTAACCAATGAACATGTTTAAGCTATCTCTGGAATAAAATAAATTTTTCTGATGGATGGTATTAAGTAAAATAATGTGTTGTGTGGTAGTGTTGCTATTTGCTACTTTTTTTTTTCTATTTCAAGCAGAGTAAAACTACTGCATTGTCAAGGCTAAAATCTATTTAAATACTAGTAGTCCACTATTATAAAGCGAGCTAGTGGAAAATAGAATTCTTTGGCAGTCCCCTTGTTTCCTCTGTGACTGTGGTGCATTACATGGGAGTTTCTGGTGTGTGCTCAAAGGGACCCTGCATGGTGAAACTTCCTGGCTGCATTTTAGCTTTCATCCTGCTGTATGGCAAGGCCTCATCCAGCAGGAACACTGCTCTACTTAGTTCAACCCTGGCTGTAGGAATGACCCAACAGACTGCATGTGTGCCCAGAGTTTTGCTACCAGTCTCTAATGCATCAGAACATAGGTGGTAATTAATTTCTAATTAAAGAAGGGGGGGAAATGGTTGCTGGAGCTTGTGGCCTCTTGGATGAAAATACTCTTCAAATTGTTTCAACTCCCTTGCTATTTGTATGGAACTGAAAGAGTTAGACAACTTGTATCTTTGAGGTACAATACTCCACTGTTTCTTACAGTTTGTTACTTGCTGTTTCTTACAGCCTCCTACAGGCAAATGGCAATTCAGCCACTTGGGATACATTTAGATCATGATTGTGACAGAGCTTGTAAGTGGTATTTTCATTGACCACTTTGTCCCTGCTTTCTTTGAGATGTATCATTCACAATAACAATAAAAGAGGTGAGGTTCTGCAACAGATGGCACTGTAGGAAAAGGTAACCCTAAGAGGAAAAAGTTCTCCCTATAGTAGAATGTAAACTTAAACACTGCAAGTTGGAATCATCTAGGTAGRCTCAACTTCTGGTAGTTGCTAGCATCAGAATGCTTTGCTTTTCAAACCTAATGTTTTTGTAGTACAGCTGGAGGGGGTTTTTTGGTTGGTTTGTTGGTTTTTGGTTTGTTTGTTCRTTTGTTTGTTTGAAATGGACTAAGATATCTTCAGATTTCTGCACTTAAACAGCCACCAACATGGGGGTTCCTCTGTCCTGTGTTATAATTATTTGTGAAGACAAAGGTTCTGGTTTTTACTAAGTCACTGAAAGACAATTATGCAGTCCAAAGATTGGAGCTGAGTTCAGGAAGTTTGTGTTTCTGACCTAACTCAGAGCTTCAAAACTCATGATCCTTCTAACTCTATAGCTAAAGTCAGTGAGCATCTAGGCAGAACCTCCTCAGATCTTCAGCCATGCTTCAGGGTGTTTCAGGTTTGGAAGTGGGCAGTAGTTCCACGCCTCTGCTCAAGTAAGCTCACTGTGGATCCAGAGATTAAATGTTTCCTTCTATCTCCTCTCGGGGCTTGCAGAACATGGTGTTCTTGGAGCATGTTTACTGAAGACCTATCAGATGGGCTTTGCACAAGACAAACCAGAGCTACCCCTCCCACTCCTGAGTAATAGCTTAGTGGTTAGAGCATTCCCAAAGAGTGAGGACTCTGGGTTCAGTACCTTTTCTCCCTGAGGTGGTTCAAAGTCATKCCCCTTACATGTCTAGGCTCCCAAGATGAGAGAATTGGGCCAGCTTTTGCTCTCGTTTCTGGGCCTGTGAACACCTTAGGAATTGCATGTAAAGGAGGACTAATGCAGTTGGAAGTGCTGCACTGTTGCCATCATTAAACAGCTTAACTTTGTTTAGAGAGGAGGTGAAATCACCTTGAGCCTATTAATGACTTGGACTTGGCCTCTATCTTGTTTAAGTGATCTCTGCTRAGGTGAGAGCACTAGTCTCTGGCCTTGAGGGTGTGGTCTTGAATAGATTCAGTTGTCTTTTTGTGGTGGGCAGAAAGCTCTAGCACAGTGAGAGGTCAGACTGATAAGGCACTTCTGTCTTTGGTACTTCCTTGTTGGCTAATTCAGATGACTTCCAACTTGACCTGCAGTTTTTGTGAATGCTAGTTAAGGTGCATTACCATTCTCAATTTCTCTGTAACTGCAGAGATATGTAACTTTTGTGTTCCTGGGTGATAGAGTGAGGTGTGATCTTTGCTAGGAGATTCAGATGCTTGAAGAAATGTTGTTTTCTTAAGCATCGTTGGACTTGTCTATATAGTGTAAAATTTGACTTTCCGCTAAGGTACTTCTTCCTTTAAATACTATTTAGAGGCTTCTACACTAGATAACTAAACTGCCTTTGCTATGTTCCTRTGGTGAGAATGCACATGAAACTTCCAGCTCACAAGCATTTGAAAAGGCAATTGAAAGTGGAGAAGTTTTGTCATTTGTTTCTTGCACACGTTTATAGTACATAGTCTGTCCTAATGAATAAGGGCAGTTATSCCCCCCACCCTGGTACAGTTAAGCATCTTTCTCAAGCATTTTTGAAGGCTTGAGAGCTTTWCTCTCCCTTACTAAATCTCCAGACTTCTTCTAGTTCATGTTCCCTCACACTTGAGGGCACTGTAGATTCATGCTTCCTTTATAACTGAATGGTGCTACAAGCTGTTGACGGAGGTTTGAGCCAAAACTGGGTGTCCTTTGGTATTTTTTGTGAGTTTTCTATTTATCCTTAGTTTTGGAGAAAAATGTTCTCATCTAGATGTTTCCATTAAGGGAAAAGAAGAACAGTTCTTTAAAGTATCAATGGGTGTTTGTGTAAGACTTCTTAGAACAGTTTGGCACCTAGAAGAGAAATAATTGGTCTCTACTGCAATGTGCTTTCAAAATCCAAGTGCAATGAGATGTGAGTAACCTGCACTACTGCAGCTAAGTGGCTGAGACAGAGTTACAGAACCAACAGGACAGTCTGGAGGAAGAGCAAAGCAGTATCAACAAGTATTGTACACTGGGCTGAGTTTGATAGAGGGTGAAGCTTAAATTCTTCTTGAAGAGAACTGTGTATTCTTGTTGCTATTCCCATGTCAAGCTTTTTCACTTGACTGTACTGTGCAGGAACTAGATCATTAGCATTAAAAGAACCTGAAGTTCTTCCAAGTTTATATTCAGGCCAAATGAAGTAAGCCTCAAGCAAACATGCAACTAGATGACATAATAGCATATATTAAATGTGCAGAGGCCTTTTTATTTCCCCATCCCCTAATTATATCAAACAATGGGAGATGAAATACATGTCTCTTTAGTGACACTGTGCTTGAACTCTGTTTAATAGACCTTTATTCAAACATAGAATCTCTGTGCAGTTGAATCTTGCTCATAGTGGATGGCCATGGTCATTCTGAAATGCTAGAGGTTCTATGAACAGTACCATGAAAATCTGCAACCTGAAGAGCAACTTAGTGTTTCTCTGTGACTGAACTCACAGGGTGTGCTGTAACACTTCCGTTCATACTCAGGCCTTCTGTTTTTAGAGTAACTTCACATGACTGCACGTGAACTTAATGGCCATTAACTTCTGAGTAGGTCATCTATAAAAACTGACTTGTCTGATTTGTTGTGTAAAACACATCAAGTGGGGAGCGTGCTGTCAGTTGCTGTGGCTGAAGTGACAAGATTTGGCTCACAAGATGGTGGTAAATTGATTGTTTGCAGTTGTGTGAGCTTATTATGGTAACAGCTCTCATTAATGTTTACTTTTCCTTCTGTGTTAAAGCATGCCTGCATGCTAAAGCATATATTCCAGCATCTTCAAAACTTTTTCTTAAAGGATTTTGGAAAGGAAGGAAATGTAGCAAATGCCAAACATCAAGTGGTGCTGCAGACAATTATTGGTTTAATCTATTGGCAGTAGATTAAAGAAGGTGGCTGATGATGGCCACATCTTTCCCTGTTTTCCCACAAGACTGGGCTAATAGCTTTCCCCCTACCTTCCCCAAGTAACATGAATTAGTTATACAATACCTGGGGTGACTGTTTAGTGACCTCCTAGTTTTAAAAGCTTTTATGAACATCAGAAGCCTAGAGTTATAAATATGGAACTTCAAAATGGTGTGGGGTTTTTTTGTTTGGTTGGTTGTTGTTTCTGGAATAGCTAGCATAAAACTGAAGGCTGGCCCATTGTCAGGTTAGCAGACTTCCTTTTTGGCGATTCCTTCCCTCTTCTGTGAAGTTTTAATCTTCAAAATATCAAGTGGAGAAACAAGCAACAAAACCAAAGGAAAACAAAAACCCCATAGCTTTCCTTTTAAGATTAAGTTATCAATGTCCTTGAAACTATGGATTCAGCCCTTTGTTGTACACCATTACACTTTGGGTGTGGAACCAGGGCAAGCAGCAGTTTGTGCAAAATGCAATCTGGTAAGRGTGTGCTTGTGTAATGGTCTGCTGATAGTGCTTGATTTCTCCTTGCTGGAAATCTGGGAATGTCCCTGGCCTRAATGGTGTACATTTATTAATTTACTCTATCCCACAGTGGCTTGCTCCATGTGGACCCCGTATGTATTATTAGGCCCATATGTATTATTGGTTGGGAAAGGGTTGATTTATAGAGGCTTGAGTGAGTGTGGTTAGACCTGAACCTGGACCAGAGTCCAGGAATAGCATTGAGCTCCTACAATTTACATTGTCCAAGTGCTGTTTCGTGAGTTTTACCTTTTAGAAGAACCAGTCTATAAGCTGAAGGGGGAAAACAGATGCTGAACTCTGCCATTAGGCTGTCATGGAATAAGGACATGGTCCAAGCTCAAACAATCCCATCGCTTCTATTAATTTCTTTTCTTCCTTCTTAGAGTAGAAGAATTTGAGATGTGGTTTTCAGTAGATGACAGTCTAGCAGTTTGCACCTCTGGCTTAAGGTATCAGCGTCTTGGAGGACAGAGGCTTTTGGGCTCACTGCTTCAGGTGAGTTTGAAGCCAGGCAGAACCTTGTGCAGCAGTGCTGGAAGCAGAGCTCAGAACTGAGCAGGGGTTGTAATGCGTGGTGCTTGCATTCTTCTATGGAAACAGAGTTGAAACAAGAGATGAAGTCTAGTTACTGTTTCTGGAGTGGGAAAGAGAAGTAGGGGTTGGTGAGGGAGAGCAACACAGTAGCTTGTGAAGTTAGGAAGACTTTTCTGAAGCTTCTTTAGTGGTATCTCCCTTTCACTGGTACACTCTGGGAAAGGAAAATTCTGTAGTACATGAAGGCAGTGAGAACATAAAGCTTTGAGAATATTTTCAGAACTAAGCAGTATTTTTCAGTAAGTTAAAGCTTTGTGTGGGTGTTTATATAGTCCAGTAGGGAAAAGTATTAGGAGAAAGCATAGCTAATAGTGACACAATAAATACTGCTCTGGCTGATTGTTTAGTGTTCTTGTCCTTGAAAAGTGCCCTGTGAAATATGAATATTTCTGTAGAAAAAAGTTTTTGAAACCTTTTTGCCTGTTTTAACCTTTTAATAGTCTGATTACCAAATGCCAGGGAGATAGAAGTTCATTCAATATTAGATTGTCGAGACAACCAGGTAGTGAATCATAACCCTAATGCCTGTTTTGTACCAACTGCCAAATAAAATCTTGTTATTGGAATGAAGTGCATATATCCTACTAGGGCATAAGAATACTTGGCAGTTARCAGCCAATCACTTTACTAAGCTCTACAGCCAGGGATTGTAACGAAAGAGGGGAACTTGCGAATATTAGACTGGCAGAATCTGAAAATGAAAGCAACGTGAATGGTAAAATCCATTCAATAAATGTCTTTATTCCCAGGCTAGTAAAAATTGTTAACTGTAGCTCTATGTTCATGTTAATTAAATGTGCAGGGTATTATTGCTGTAGCTTTTTTTACACTTACTCTATACTGTCAAACTCAATGTTTTCCCTATCAATTTTATTTGATGTAGACCATCTCTGGTCTCTGATTTGCAGATTCTATTTTCTATCTCAGCTGTCTGGGCATAGATCATATTCACGTCTGACGATTTGATGACTACCTTAGTTAGTGTATTCTAAACTGAACTTCTTTCAGCTTTTCTCTTCCCTGTTCTATCATCAAGTCATCTCATTGCTCCTGTTTCCTACTTTGCTATCATCTTACTATTTTCCTACAGTGTCGCATGATGCCAACTTTTATGATGTCATGAAATCGAAAACTTGTTTTTAAAGATTTGTTCAGTTCCACTGGTACTTACTACATAAAGGTATTGATTTCTGTATTGACTGTACAGGCAGGATCTGCCCAACTGTGTGTGCCCAAAAGGCACATACGTTGCTGGAACTGTATCAGGAACAGCCCTTCCAGATTGCACATTCTTGCATCATGCAGGATGTGGGGCTGCAGGAACGCATCCCTCTGACACACAGTAGCATAACAGAGAAAGGTACTGCTGAGGCAGGACAGGGTGGGGGTGGTGGGGAGGTGGCGAAATAAAGCAAAGTTTAACTGTCTGAAATCTTAAATGTAAGAAAAACTGTCAGCCTGGGGGAAGTCACAATTTAGTGTTGTAGCTCCTTGACAGAGTATGACAATTTATGATTATCTCCATAAATCTGAGATACTGCGGAAAGCAGGTGAGTGTAGTAGAATCTTTTTGGTTTGTTTGAGGTTTTGTTTTGTTACTTTGACGTGGTTTTTTCATGCTGGTTGTGCAGAGGCTTTTTGCACTATTTTTCCAGTCATTACTGGTGAACCAAAAGAAAACCCCTTGGTGGCATGACTTAACTGTGTATTGTGTTACCATTAGAATAATAATAAAAATGTCTACTTTGGGTCTGTCTGAGTACAATCCCTGTCCTGAAATTCTCCTTAAAGCTGCTAAGCTTCTCTAACAGACTAAAAACTGATTTAAATATTAAAATCTTCTATAAAATGAAACTTATGAAATAATATAAACTGTACAGAGTGTTCTCTAATATAATAATTTTGATTTCTTCCTAAGAGATTAACACTGGGATTGTGCTTATTTTGTTGTTTGGTCATTGTATTTGCAAAGTTTTACTGTGAATCTATAAACTTGTCAGCTTTAAATTCTGCTAATCAAAAGATTAGTTAGTAGTTAGCCTTTAAGATCATATCTTAACTTCTGAAGCCTTTGCCAGCTTAGTGTCACATTCACATTCATGTGTCCTGCTGTTGAAAAGTACTTTCAACAAGTTGGCTTATTGCAAGGAGGGAACAGAAACGTAACTGAGACTTTGATCTCTCAAGGACTTGGCATATGAGTGTTCTCTCTGACTCCTTGCTAAGAAATCTTCCTCTGGCATTTCTCCCCAAAATGTGCTTTCTGCTGCTTCAGCAATATTGAAATGGGCTTGACAGTTCTAGGAATGGCCTGGGACACGAGTTCTGTTCCTGGCCTCACCACTCTCTGATTTGCTGTGTGATCTTGGATGAGTTATAGCCCCATTTCAGTTCACTTATCTATAAAATGGAAATAATGCTCATGGAACTTTACAGTAATTTTGAGTTATGAGAAAAGCTGCTAGGATGAATTTCTAGAAATATATTTAGTTGAAGTTGAAATACTTTCAGCTGACTTTTATACACTACTGTACTTTAGAAAACTTCATAGCATGACATACTAATATGAAGAAAAGTACCTATAATAGAATGTGGTGGAACTTATCTCACCTAACAGATGTTGCCATTTCTTTTGAGACTTTGAAAAGGCAACCTAGAGTGCTGCAATTTGCATTTTCATTTTATTGCTATTTCACTTCACTTTTCATTTACTTTAATTCAGAATTGGCTAAACATGTTCAAACTTTCAAAAAAAAAAAGAATTTAACTTGGGGAGAGAAACCGAGTAATAGGGAAGAAACATTTTATGGTCTTTGCACCTACATGTGCTAGCATTTTCCTTCCTGAGAACCATAAAACATTTCAGTTTGGGGGTAGGGTACAAATTCTTATGGAGACACTAARCTTTTTTTTGCTGGCCTTTGAAATGTAGCTCACTTTGACAAGTGAGGAAGCTGTTTAGCAGAACACAGCAGTGCTGCACTGTATGCCAGGAGACAAAGAACAACAYAGGGAAAGTATAAGAGAAAGCAGCATTTGGCCAGACTGGAATCTGACCAGTCAAGAATGGTGTTTATAACCAAAGGAAAAAAAAACCAACAAACCATTGCTTGTCTCAGTATGTTTACCAATCTCTTTAACTTAAAAATCAGTAATGGACTTTATTGTAAAAGCGTTCCTTTAAAATGGTGACCTTTGGAGCCAGGCTGGATTGGCATCTTACTTAGCACAACCTCAGCACAGGTAGAAGATAAGTAAGGCTTGTAGGTTAGGCCTTTGTATGTTTGAAGGGCATATTCTAATAAACATACTCTGTTTGCACATTACTTCTGCCCTCTTACAAGTTGTATTTCAAAGTGCAGCTAGGCAGGGGGAAGAGAGGTGGAGAACACCATCATTTTGAAACCTGCTGTGGCTGCAAATTGACCTTCTAAAAGCTGTAAAATCGAGCTGTGGTTATGCCATATCTTTTCTGAAAGGTAGATACAAAACAATAGTAAATTTCTGCAGCTGCTTCTAGAAGCGGCAGTGTTCAGTTTGAGAAAGGGAGTACAAACTTATGTCATGTTTTTATTTATATGAATTTTTTCTCTTATGAAATTCACACGTACTTAATGTAGGGTGCCAGGCTGATGACTGCAGCTGTTTAAAATAGAAAAGCAGATGGAACAAATAGAAAGATTTACCACACAGCTTGATCTTTTCCCCTGAAGCAGCCATTCATCATCAGCGCCGCYGAGACAAACTGCAAAACGAGTTTCCCTTCACGCCTGTGATTGGGCTCAGAGAGGTGGCAGAGCTGCACGACAGCCTCGGGATTGGCTGGGCGRGAACACACCTCTGGAATCTGTTTATTTCCCAAAAATAAGATACAATCTTTTACTTTTCGCCTAGAGATCTTTTATCTTGCATTTAGTATCCAAATAAACTAGAGCAAACACAGTTAACCTCTTTGGAACAGCTGTAGTACTTTAGATGAGTGGAATGAATTCAGGTTTTGAGGATTTTATTTGGTGGTTGGGGTTTTTTTCCCCTTATTTTCTCTTGAGTACAATTATGCCTGTGTGAGTTGTTTAGATCTGGTTTTTTGTATTTTTCTGGGTGGCTATATATGATATTCAAGAACTTTCTTGCATCTTAACTAGAGCCTTTTGAAAGTTGTTTTTAGATTTTATAGTGTATTGACTTCAGCTTATACTAAAAGCAGTTATTCTTTTAAAGYAGTTTTCATGTCTACTCAGTAAAATGTTTACACTTGCAGTACTTTCTTTTTTTTTTGTAAATACCAAGTTTCTATTTCTGATTGTGTTTTAGTGAGCTATGACTTCTTTGTTTTTAATTATGTTAATCAATTTAAATAGATCTGGAATTTTCTTGGAATTTGTTTTTAAGTTAAGGACTTAAACTATCGTGATGCCCTATGTAAAATAACTACAAACCATAACTGAATGAGAGATTTCATCATCTGCAGTGAATGTTGCAGCTAAGTAAGTATCTGGCATRACTGAATACATCAGAACTCAACCTACTTCCTCTCTCTCTCTCAAAAAATAAAGAAAGGTAGAAAATTATATGGAAAACACATATGACTTTTGTTGTGGTTCAGATGGGATGCATACAGAAGCAGAGGGCTGTAAAAGGCTAGTTTGTGAAGCAAGAACTGTGGTTGTTATTAAGAAGGATTTGGACAAGCACCAAATACAGGAATGTTGACTATAGGAGTTACTGCCTTCAGAAGAAGAGGCAAAGATAATATGAGAATGGAGAT
Organism: Amblyornis subalaris; assembly: GCA_018881555.1. NCBI lineage: Eukaryota > Metazoa > Chordata > Aves > Passeriformes > Ptilonorhynchidae > Amblyornis > Amblyornis subalaris. The sequence continues at coordinate 18,224,090 of JACAXG010000002.1, read as the reverse complement.
GGATGAGAGGGAATATTAAAGGCAAGAGAAGCTGGCTACCAGAAAGCTCTTAAAACGCAAGCTCAGCTTTTTTTTCCCCTCCCCTGAATAATTGGTTTTGCTTCTGTTATATTTAAATATGGATAAAGACAGTAGTTAGTAATACTTGGCAGTCGTTAATAATACTTGAATTTCCAATCAGCTTTTGAAAAAACACCTTTATTTTCCTGATCTAAACAGAATTAATTGTTGAGATTTTTAAAAGACTAGCCATGATACCTTACTGGAGTTGCTTAACTAATATTAGACATTCCCATCTTAAATCTTTGCACCCTCAGTGATGGTTTTATAAGCTTTCACATTATCCTATTAAAACTCCGTGCTCTTTGGAGCAAAGTGATGAGGAAATAACACCTGCGCTTATGGAGGAATTACCAGCAAAAGATGCTTTAAATTCCGTGATGCACAAGTCTCTTGAATTGTTTGTTTAAAATCTTAAACCCCAAAAAGTTAACTGAGAAAAGGCTTCTTCAGAAGCTTAAAAAAAAAAAGTATGGAATTCAACAGCTGAAAATGGAGGAGTGGGATGGTAATGGTGTTGTTGATTTCTAATTTTTKTTGTTGTTGTTGTTGTTAGTTATCAGCTAGATAACAAACAAAAGTCACTTTTGCCCTAAAGAAAACTTTCTTCCTGTTGGATAAGAATGGGAGAGCTAGCAGCCTCATTTCTTTTATGCTCACTTTATAGCTGTTAATTGGAATATTTTAAAATTAGGGTAATTAAGGGTAGCTGTGTGAAGGAGGGAATCTTGTTCAGTGCTGCAGATTYCTGAAGACTTGCTTTGAGAAGGAGCTTCTCTGGCTGCTTCCCTCTTGTAAACTGTAGGAAGTCCTGAAAAGAACCTTTTATATCTATGCCTTAGGGCTGATACAACAATTTAGGGTTTCTCTGGTTTACCAGCATTGTGTTTGCATATCCTGAGACTTAGTGAGACTAAAGTATGAACCTGTGCTTTCAGATCTAAATTTGAAAGGGAGCTATATTATTATAGTCTTCTATATTGCATGTGAAAATGTTGAACAGTGCAGGCCTTAGCACAAAGCTCTCTGCTTTACATAAATTTTGCTGCTGTTTAGTCACTTATGTGGAACAAAGGATGCATTTCTTCCCTTTCTCCAGGAGGGTAAAAGAGCTAACGAGGAAATCCTGAGAGTTCTTGTTTTGTAATCTTAATTGACACTCTCTTAACCTCCTAAAATATTTGCTGATACTAAGTTAGTAAAACTGGAAGCTGGTAGCAGAGAGCTTCAAAAAGTGTGATTGGATAGTAGATGGCATTTCAGACTGACAACTGCAAGACATGCATGTAAGGGGAACCAAATTCTCATTTTACAGCCTGTGCTCTATATGTGTTTACTACTCAGAAAACAATGAAATTACAATAGAGCTGTCCATATTAGAAAATTCTAATTCCTATTAGAGCATGGGAACAGTATCTTGCTGTTTCCTTCTTATATGAAAGAATAAAGAGCTTTCAATGTCCTTTTTGGGTGGTAGTTTGCAAGCAAAATGAGATGGCTTCTTTTTTTGTTATTTTTCTTAAATAAGGCACAGCTAAACTTTGAAACTTTGTTTCTGGAGGCTAGTATGGTTGCCAGTAGCTTATACTGGTTCAGATAACTACCTAAAAACTGGGAGAGGTTTTTGGAAGGGTGTTAAAATGCACTGCCCATCTTAGGCTCTCTCTGAGTGGCAGGTTGCTGTAGGCAAGCAAGGAGTGCCTTAGCAAGGCAAATGGGCTGGGAGACTTATACATTACCCTGTTTTCCTGGCCTTTGGTACTGGTTACTGTTCTTGCTAGCACTAACCAAGGRGATGACTGTCCCTCAAAAACACAATGAGCCACGCTGTTGGGAGAGCATTGCACTTACAAGTAGAAAGAGAGGCCAAGTGTCAACAATGTAAATGAGGGGACACTGAGTGAAGCACCTGTTTAACAGGCTTCACCTTGTTGAAGGTGTCCCAAGGAGGGCTGTGAGTGGCCATGTGTTATTTCTCAGTCTTCTGCTTAACATATATGAAATGAGAAGTGGGGACCAAAAAGCCTCGGACTGGCTGAGATAGCTGTATAGCTGTGGCTATTCAGAGAACTGTTTCCTCCCATGTTTTAAGTCCTCATGTGGGGAGGGTTATAAATAAAAAGAGGAAGGGAGAAGGGTAAAATGTCAAAATTATATTTTAAGGAATTGCTAGGAGATTTGGCTTCTCTTCCCAYCCCAACCTCAAAAAGTCTGTATTCATGTGCAGAGGTGAATGTGTTACTAAAATAATATTTTACAATTATTGGAAGAATTAGCAAAAAAGGGGTTAGTTTTAGCAATTTAATAAGTGTGGATGATAGGTATCTAGAGACACTGATAGGAAAGAGCTTGGTGTTGGTGTGTTTGTTGTTTACTCAGGGAGGCTGTCTCCTCACAGTGACCTAAGCAGTGTAACATCTCTCTTTTTAACAACTAAACTTAGTAATTCTTTTCTTTTTAATTTTAGCATAGTCCTGGATTTCATCAGACTACCAGTTGTTTCCAATACTTAAAAGATGCACAAGGCTTAGCATTGTAAAAAGAGTCCTTAGATGGCAAAAGACTCAAACACCAAGACTGTGATTGAAAAATGAGGCATAGCAGGGACTTTGGGAGCATAGCGTTATTCATTTTGCAGGTGAGTGTTTCTAGATTATGAACTAAATGCCCATGGGGAAACAAGTATGTTCAAGGACATTCCCAAGTGTTCTTTTCCTCCTGTAAGTTTAAAAAGAACACATCAAGCTTGCTGCTTCTAATTTAAAAAATAAATCAAAAGTTACATGAGAAGAAAATATTACACGTAGTAGTATTCCTTTTCCTGGAAGAAGGGTTAGAGAGAAATACAGACTACTATTAGCTAAATTTCATGACACTTTTCATACTGCTGTAAGGCACTGATGTGCTGTAATGGGAAAAGAGGATCCTACACAAAGCAGAACTGAAAGTCTGTGTAGAAATTGTTTAACATCATTGTTTCAGTCTGGTCAATATGGAATTAACTGTTGGTATGAGATTTATAGTTCCAGCTGCTCACACACCATTCTAATACTAACAAAAAATTCCCAAGAAATACACTTCAGAATTTGGCCATGAACATTAGTTGCAAGGAAACAAGGAATTCTTTAAATTTGTCTTTCTGTAGWTTAAGAAAATTGTTTTAGGACTTACATTTTAAAGTAGACCAATATGATAAAATGGTGGAGTGATTTGGTTTTGAAGCTGCTGAATCTGGTTTGGAAAGTTCTGTTCCTTAGTCTGATCCATTAATCCATTCTTGGCTCCTAGCAACTCCCCAAACAGTGAGACTTACAGAAATAAGTCGTAGGTTTTGTTTATTGCTCTCCAGTTCTTCAGCCTGTAGGATTCATGTACTACAGATTTGTTTTATTTTTCATTTAAGATTCTTACATTTACAGGTTTGCATAACCTGGAAAGTACATATGTGACTAAAATGTGTCATGAATTGACAACTTTGGCTACTGTAGCATCTCATCACATTTACTTCAATAAATACAATGGAAAGGGCATATTGGGTAATACTGCACACAGGCAAAGCCAAGTAAATGTTTAACAATGGTTACAGTAGTTTGTTGGAATGTGTTTGTGTTGCTTTTAAATGGCCTTCTCCCTAGTCTGCTTTTAAACAAATATTTATATGTATACATACATACATATATATAGAGAGAGAGAGAGAGATAGATGAGGCCTTGCTCTTGGCTTGCCTTTGCATTTGTCTTATTAGTTTTTAATATCTTAATTTTAATCTTGGAAAAACTAGCATAGAGAGTTACTGACAACAAAACAAAATAAATTTCTCTTTTAAAGCCAAGGAGACAAACCTTTGTTAGTCGTGTTTCTTCTTATCACCTCAGGTTAGTGAAAGGGAAAAGATGGAGTGATAGAAAAGACAGAAGGCATCCTCATTCAGGAGAGCACCAAACTATTGTCTACTGAAACTGAAAAGGAAGTTGCTGTAATTGAGGTGGTAAAGTAACTCAACAACAAGAACAGCAGAGCGGGGAAGGCAAGTGCAGATGTTTGGCTAAGAACATGGAAAATGGATTGGTTGCRTTGCTCAGAGGGGAACTGATTAATTCCTTGTGCTGAGAGGATGCAGTAGTTTACAAATAATAAAGATACATTTAAGAGGAGAAAAGTTCAAAGTCCCCCTGTGTGTAAGTTTCTTCTTTTAAATCTTGGAGGAAAAGGTGAAGTTTTTAGAAAACAGTTTGGATTTCTTTTGGATGATAGAGGCCAAAGTTTTATTCTTGAATGATGGAAATGTTTAGCTTCAATTATGCTCACTTGTCCAGGATCTTTCATCATGTAGCCCAGGGAAYAGGCAGAGCACAAACATTTAATGAATTCTGGAATTTAATTACATGTTTCCTGGAGGAAGTAGGAACATATCTGTTATGTCGGCAAATAAAAAATCAAGTGACTTCAGACTTACTATGAACTTAGTACTGATTTCAAAGCTCAACCAAAGTAATAGCTCCATCAGCTGGTGCAAATTGTTCTTCACAATGAAGATTATTAATCTAGAAATTAATGTAGAAGTTATATAAAAGTTAATTTGTTTAGACTAGTTTTTGAAACAGCATGTACATACCTGTTGGAAGGTGAGACCTGACAGAAGAAATCCAGAGTTTTAGTAGAGGAGTGTTTGTACATGTGTGCGTATGTATGGGTTTGTGTGTATATAAAACAGTTGGTAATCCCTGGTGTTGTATGTTAACTTGTTCATAATACTGTGGACAGCCTAACTGGAGGGAATGAGGARGGAGCAGTAATTCCTGAATACATCAGCAGTCTGTACAATGCTGTGAATAAACATGCATTAACAGTGCTTGCTTTGGTAGGAGAATATTCAGCATCAGAACCCTGTCTTGGTGGCTKTTAGAATTACATCCCCTTTACTGTGGGGCATTGCGCTTTCTGTGATATCCTTTTTATCTTGTGTTTCTTGTTAAAATAAATTATAAGCCTGCTGTGATAAATGGCTGAGCAGGAAACACCTTGGTACCCTCAGTGCTTTAAAATAAGAGGTGAAAGAATTCTTTGCCAAAAGGAAGCTGATAAATAATTGCCTTCCACACAGAAGGATTGGACTGAGTTATACCATTCTGCTTCAAGTGGAAACTAAGGCAAAACTATATAAACAGTTTGTTCAATCATTGTAAAAGTTCCAGATACTGTAGCTTAAACCCTCTCCTCTCTGTCTTTACTTCTGCAGACAGGTGGCCGTAACCTCTATGTATTCAACAACTGGAGGAAAATAATGAAGTGCCACAAAGTAAATGTACTTAAGAATGACTAATCTAATATTTGAGGCACTAAATCAGAGCTGGATGAGACACTGAATATGGTTTGATTTGGGAGGAAGATGAGGCATGAGTCAATAGTTTGGGTTGTTTTGTTGGTTTATAGATAAAGTAGATTATGGAAATCACCCTGCATCAAGATGAGTTTCAGTGTTTTTGCACCTTCTAGGGCTTTTCTTTTTTTCTGTTTCATAATGCTGCTGCTCAGAAATGTTTCTGTCAGTCTGAAATTTCCACACTACAAACTATTCTCCATTTTATCCACAGCTATAAACTGTAGCACTGGAAGTGCTTTTCTTTTGTCATTACTATGACTTCATTTGGGAGTTCTATAGCTATACCCTACTCATATATCTTTCTAAATTAGTATTGGTTTGTGTTACTGAGACATTTCCATGTGCAAAACATGCATAGATATGCCCTGAATTTTGCTTGGAAAGGGTTGTTATGACCTTTTCTTTGAGAGAGTCTATCCATTTTTTTGCAGCAGATGTTTTGATATTAGACAGGAGCACTTGAACTACACAAGAGGCATTTTCTTTTTTCCCGTGGCTACCACTCAGATTTGTCAAGGCTATAAGTGTTAAAAAGAAGGATTTCCCTTTATGCAGTTACAAGCCTCCGAAAATTTGCAGCAGTTGCAGGCATTGCTTAGGAGTTGGAGGGAGCTGTCAGATCAGCAGTGAGAGTGGAGGTGTAAGGGTAAAAGTGGGCTCTGTCCTCAACTCTGCAGTCTAGTCATGGAGACACGGTCGATTTTCCTTTTCCTTGGAGCTACAGTGCAGGGAAAATACTGCAGCTGGACCATGGGTATAAATGTTGCTGTTCACTAGAATTTGTGGACTCTGAACAGTCTGCTATGTGTAAAGAAACTTCTACTTGTGAGTAAAGTTATCGCTGTGCCCTGGGGCACTAGCAGCAGCAGCATTATGCTACAGTGCCAAAGTTTGCAGGCTTGAAGCTTAGTGGGAGTTTATGCAGGTGCTGTTTGTGTTCAGAACCATTCATGGAACCTGAATTCTCCCCCCAAGTGTTGACATTCTCTTTAATTGCATAGAAAATGCAATCCTCATCACAGTCACTGTCCAATTAAATTCTGAGAATATAAACTCAAATTTTAGTTAAGGATAAATTTACCACTTTCCCATGTCCAACTTACATCTTCTAAACTTTTTGATGTAGGATATTCTGTGAATCAGGGACTACCAAGAGTTGAAAAAGGRAAGTTCCTGTCTTTGCACACATTGTCTCAGATCTCTGGTGGAGCTCTGTTTCATTGTTGTAGTCTATTTATGCTTTCCTGCAAGTYCTGGAAATGCTGAAACTGCAGAAAGCAACAGTGTGGTTCTGAGCAACTGTACAGCAAGTTCTATTTTAATCACTTTCATCAACTTYATCCTACAGTGAAAGCTCTGTACTSTATCTCTTCATCATGGGAGGGAGGGGGAATTTAAGTTGTAATTAAGCCCTATTGTAATGTCTGATTTTCATACRGAAATCGTGCAAATAAGTATGTTAAACACTTCCTAGGACTTTCAGAGCATTATGAATCAATAAATGGTTGACTGAGTAGTTTTGCACCAGCAATTAAAATAAAAGCCTATTGGTACTGTTTCTTTGCCCATAGATTCAGGGATAGGAAAAAAGATAGAAAATATTAGTTTGCTTCCCAGAATAACAGCATCACATGAATTTGATGTTAAGTAGAAAGTTCAAACCTGATTCTGGAGGACTGAGTATTTTATCTCCCAGGAATTTTTCTACTGGCTGGTTAAGGTAGTTTGACTAAGAAACAGTTATACACTGTTGGTATTGGTGAAAAATAAACCTATACCCTGGCTCTTTTGCCAAGTTTGGAGTTGTTCTTCCTAGGTAGGTGCACATGTTCTTAGCTTTCATATGAAAATTAAGTATTGATCGAAACAGACAACTCCTGGTTGGCTTGTTCAGCTGACAAGTACTTTCCTGTAGTACATGTACATCCTAGCTCAGTAAGGAGGTACTGCTGCTAATGTGTCCCTTGGGTAATAAATGAAAAAGAATTTAAAATTTCACTTTTGGCTTAAAAACTAACAAACAAAAATGTTTGCAACATTTAATTGGAGCTCAATAAATGTGAACTAGTGTTAAATATCTACGTTAAATGCAGTTCTCCAAAACAGAGAATGCTTCTCTTTTAATGTAATGGGCTGTACCATCATTCAGGCTTTTGCTTTAATTATACTGTATTGTTCTTCTGCATAGGAAGTACTGTTTATAAGACATACGAAGTTTAATTCAAGTGTTACGAATGTTTAAAATCAGAATTTTAGATGTTTTTATAATCTTAGTATTTTTGAAGATCATAATATTAACTTGCTAGATGTTTAAGCAGCTATAAAGTACCCAACATTGCAAAGAGTAGCAGAACCTACCTTACAATGCTGAAAAAAGTACCCCATCTCCTAAACAAATACTCTGGCTCAGTATGCTTTGTGGAGCATTTTATCTCTCAGAATGTTTCCCATATTTGTTAGATGGCTCAGCTCCAGAAGAGCTTTAACATAGTCTGTCCTTTTCTTTTATGCTTTGCTGATGACATTTTCCTGCTCTTCATTATTCAGGTCTGTAATGAGTGCTGTATCATAATTACTTCTTCCCAGCACATCCCTGATACATATATATATATATATGTATATTTCTTCCCATATCTCAATTCTTCCATTTTCTTTTGCTTCCATATCATGTAGAACAAGGTTTTGTCTTACTGTCCCAGGAACTCACAATTTCATTCAGGCAGAAATGGGACTTCAGGACTGAGCTGCTCTAGGACTGTTTTTTAAAGGGCACCTTTCCATGTCACCCTCTGTTCCATGCTTACCTGGACATACAGGACACATGGTAGGTATTGGTATATCTACCATATATATATATGAGATTTCTCCTGAGATTAATGTAAGAAAACCATACACTTAACTAGTATTATGGAATCACTTTTTTACTCTGAAGAAATCCAGGATCTCCTGTTATTTTCCTGTACATGACTTAGGCCCAAATCACAAAGTTCGTGCTATAGCCAGTCTTTTGTCTATCATGTACCACACTTAACCCTGTCTGTTGCTGCTTTTCTTCGTATGTTTCTCCTGCATTCCCCTACATCTCTTAGCAGTCTTTGAAAGCTTGATAACCCTGTAGTATAATATCCTTTCATTCCTCTGTTTGGGGACTTTGCAATCCTCAGGTTGTTATCCTTCAGGACTCCTTTCTGGGAGTTCCTGTCCAAGCTTCAGAACACATCTAATCTAACTGTAATTTAATCTAAAGCTTTATTTCTTCTAATGTTTCTAATACATTGATTCAAAGATTAGTGTATTTTGTATCTCTTCTAACTTATTCTGACATGTCTTCCAAGATAGCAAAAATGTCTTAAGGTTCTCCTGTTTTATTATGAGTAAGTATCTTGTCTTGGCTTCTCTGGATTCCTATATGTGTTGGTAGCATAATAAATCTTTCTCATTATTAAATTTTTAATAATCCCTTCTACATTAATGTTTTAATTAAAAAAACTAATGATATTTAACTTAGGTTCTGTTTTCCAAGCACTTTATCATTTACTCTGGCATACAAAATTTCCTTGTTACTTTTTATTTGGGACAACATTGTGACAGAAATATTGAGACCTTACGTCTGGGATTTATAAGTTAAAAACATGTCAAATATGCTATTTTGCTGTCGCAGAAAAGATTCTGCCTGAACTGGCAATATTAAATTTTCTTTAGCAGACTGGTAGCATGAATTAGTTACGTTGCTGAAGTCTTCTGCTGAGCATCCAGTAGCAGCCTTGACAGTATTTTGGAGTACAACTTGATGCATTGCTGGCCAGAGGGAGAATTTGTTCTAGCAATGGTTGTTAGGATGGACTGGAGGTTAAATTGTTATGACAATAACCACACTTGGAAACATAATCTATTACTGGAAGATTTTTTTCCTGGTTGTTACTGTAGGGAAGGGAAAGATTCCTTTGGAACAACTTGTACAGTAACAAAAATGTAAACAAAGACTGTATGTAATGTACAGGGTAGGTTTAGACATGGATTAATCAGTACAGCAATAACAATAAAATGCATGCTTGCTTTTTGTAATGTCCCTGAAAGCCAAGTGACTTTGGAACTGCTTTGTCAGGCAAGTCTGAGCCTATGGAGGGACAACAGAAAGCCTCAGGTACTATTAACTTGAAAAATGTCAGGCAGCCCTGGCTATGAGAGCAGATGAGTTTTATTTCCCTCTGCACATATTTCAAGCCCAGAGCCTTTTCAAAGGGCAACTCACTGTTTCTTCCCTGGTGGATAGCAGGCATCTTCCTCCTGATATGTTGATTTTTCTCCTTGCTTCTTTCCTTTCCCCTAGGGCCCTTCAAGTTTTCCACTTGTGAAGTCTTAAAGCTCCTTTCTTACTTTGTGGAATTTAAGGAGTTATTTTTATAAGAGTACTGCCTTTGATGTACCTGAAAGAGTATTCTTTCTGCCTATCTTTGCATCAGATCACTTTTGTATTCAGTCCCTTTGGCTCTCTTCTGCTGCAAAATGCACAGCCTTGGAAGCATAGCATAGAATAGCTGAGAGAAAGAAGTGTTTAGGCTTCTAGGCCAGGTTAGAGAATTGTACTAATCTGATTCACTCTCATGTGTATGTAGGTCAGAGACTTTGGTTTCCCTCCCAGAAGCTGAATATAAGTATATATTTCTGAAAGGTATCTAAAGTTACTTTAAAAATTGAAGCAATTATGTCCATTTCCTGTAGTAAGAGCTTCTAGAGATTAATTTTCTTGCTGCTAGGAAGTGGTACCTCTGCAAGATACATTTGTGTAATGTCAATTTCTATTCATTGCAGATTTCTGTGAGTTAATTTATGAATCTGAGAAAAATCTTAATTTTTTTCTCAATCTTTTTTCTTCTTAGACATCTTAACGAGTCTTAAAGGTGTGTATGTATATAAATATATATGTAGATATGCAAAAAAATCAAGTTATCTCTCAACTTTCATTAATTTTCTTATATTGAGGTTTTTAAAGTGTGTACTGAGAGGCTCCTTTTCTTTACCAAATCAGTAGGAGCTTTAAAAATCTTTCCAGTATTTCCAAGTAATTTCTGACACCACGAAAGTCATAATATTCTTGAACAATCAGATTGGCATAGTGTACAGAGGAAAAGTGGTTGTTTTACCTGATATTTCTACTTTTATATATTTTAGCTCAAATTAGCCTTCTAGGCAGCTGAACCACAGTAACAAATACACAGTGGAGCCTGATCTGCAGTTCCCAGTGTTCTTCTTGGAGACAGTGCTTTCCAAATTACTCTACCAAGTGTGCATGTTGATTATTTCCTTTGTCCTTATGTGTGGGATAGCTAGCTATATTAAAATGTGTTTTCATAGAACCACAGAATAGGGAAGGTCCTGAAGAGAGCTGTTAGGTCTGTTGAGATGCCCCAGGGAAGAAGCAATTACTGTATCTAGGCTGTGCATGAGAAGCTTATCTGACTGTTTTAAAGACTACCAGCAGCAAGTGCCTTCCCTTGTTCAAACCTATTATCTGCTGGGGAAGGCAGGTTAGAAAGGTTTGAGGATCTGTCCTCAACATGCATGTCAAACTGAATTTTGCCTTTCACTCCATTGCATGTTATTGTCTAGGCACTTACCAACTCCTTTGCCAAATTTCCCCCYCCCCCCCCCCCTTTTTTTTTTTTTTTWGGAATTGAAATTCAGCTGGCTGAACTGGTTCCTTTTTTGTTTCCTTCTTTAAATGAAAGCATTGTTTCTTGTTTCTCTAGTTTTTGGTACTTCGCCCATCCTCCATAAAATCTTGAAAATAACACTAGCCATTTCAGTCAACTCTGTATATATTTAAGATGAAATGTAAGTAATTTTTTAAATTGCATTAGCTTCTTTACTTCTTTCTAGACTGTCTTCTGTGTTGATGTTGAGCTTTGAGGGTTAAAAAAAAGAAATTCAGATGGTTTTGTATGAGTTATGTTGCCTTTTTGTTATTTTCTGTCCACTTTTTATCTCATCTTTGAACTTCAAAATTTTTGCTTGTAATAGATGCTGAAATAGTAAGCCTTCTGAATATCTGAGATTTTGACAATTTTTTTTTCTTTCAGGGCCGTGTGTGTGTTGCATGGTATAGCCGTATGTCCCTGTTTGCCTGTGTTAAAACATCTTATAAGATCCTAATTGCATATGCTGGTGGAAATAGCAGCTGTACCAAATAATTCAAGTTATTTTTGACCATTGACAATATAGACAAAATACAATAAGCAAGAAAGGATAATGTTATTTCCAAGTGGAATATGGACAGAAGGTCCAGACAAGGATTTCTACTAAGATATTATCAGATTACCTTAGCCTTCATACTTGAACTCTTTAATTGATTGTTAGATGGGTTGTACTAATGTTTTCCTGGAGAAGCAGCAATGTGCACACTTTTTTTTATTTGTCTTGACTTACTATTTAGGTCTAATGAAAGAGCAGGAAGTCAGCCGTGGCTTTTGTAGCCAAGATCGGTTTCCTTGTCAGGATAATCCTTTTATTGAAAAAATACATGTTGTGTATTTTGAGCATGTGTATCACACATGCTCACAAATTTCATTATGATTAACACAAATGCTTAAACCCCAGATCTTTGAAATACAGGTTTTTTAGACATTTTTATGGAAGAAAGTCTTCTCAATTTATGACTAGTGTTTAAACAGTGTGCTAGTCCCTATGTTTATCAAATAGCTGTGGATTGTTTACCAAAGTAATTTTATAATCAGATGAATTATAGGAATATTTCAAGATAATTAATGATTTAGAATTTTTTGTTTATGCAGGCACATTTAGAAAGGTGAATCTTAAATTTTCAGATTTTGAAAATCAACTAGATTTTTTTGGTAATAGATTTTGACAATTTTTGTCTGATGAAGTTGAAAATGAAAAGAGAAATGTCCTGTTCAAAGTGGATATAAAAGTTACCTTATACAGGAATGATTGCGTCATGTTAATTTAAACTCTCAATAAAACTGTAAATATATTTAACTTTTTCAGATATCACTCTATATTTTGCCTCTAATCTTTGTAATGTATTTCTATTTAATAAGTAAAAAAGAAAATATCTTTTCTTAGCAGAAGATGAGTGAAGCCTACCAGTGATTCTTTCCTCACTTATTTTCTGTAAATCCCCTCTTCATCTAGAATGAAATCCTTTTGTAGCCAATCTTTATTGTAATATTCTCCTTTTGCTTGCCCAGATGAGTATTATTCTCTAGCAGTGAAGTCCTGTGGCCTAAGACTGGACCAGAGAACCAAAGAGTCTGGAGGAAAGTGCTTTGTCAACAAGGCTGATGCGTAAACCAGAGATGCTTGTACTCTTGTGCCTGTGTCACAACTGGGCAGAGCTGATGTTGGGAGGCAGGACTTGTGCCATAGCTGGGGCTTCCCTCATCACAAACAAAAGTCTGGAATTCTACTTGTAATCCATTAGGCAGATGTGCAAAAAAGATGCTATTCTTGGAAACAGGCTGATGAGCAGGGCCTTTTAGATACTAAAGCACAGTTGCAAAATGAATGAGTCATGCCATCTGGGCTGTATACACTGTAATTTATGGCCAGAGTTGAACTTGCTTAAAATTGCAGTGTAGCTGTTCTAGTTCTCTAGAGTCTTGGGTAAACAAAACCTGAATTTCTAAGCTTGTCAAATAAAACTTCCTTTACCTCTCTCATTTGTTTTGAAGGGGGAAGAGCAGCATATCACAAGGCTTTCTTGGCTACTTCAAGGCTATTGCAAATCTATTTAAACTTTTGTGCTAGACTCATTGAGCAATGAAGCATATATTTTTGTAATAATATAACCAATGTTTCCATTGGTTGTTTTGAATTGGTTGTCTCCAACTGATGTTTTGAGAAAGTATATTCATTAAAGTATTCTTATTGTACAAGTATTTATCATAGATAGTATACCCAAAGATTAATTACAGAATATACCAAAATTTACTGGTTTAAGCTCTTATCACACAGACTGTATAACAAGCAGGTTTCTTTGTTTTTGAGGTTTGTGATTTGTCAGTTCTAGAACTTCCTTGTTGTACCTGAAGATACACAGCAGAGAGAGCCATTTCCCTTTCATGCTTTGATTATGCATCTCTCTGAAACCGTATTACTACAGTTCAGGTAAAAGTTTTGGTTTAGAAGGTATATTACCATATTTGAGATATAAAGGAGGCTGTTTCTTCAACATACAYGCTTTTTGGATGTCCAGGTAATGGCTGAGTGTGTGATTCTTGAGTTTCTTATTCTCCCCTATTTATACTCATTGTTTGAAATTAGCATTTCAACAATAAATTGATATCAGTAATCCAGTAGAATCTTTGGAATGCAGTTACAGAGAACTGTATGCTAATTTTGAATTACAAGTAAACAACATGCAGATATTTGGATTATGCATATTTAAATTTACTATTTTGGAAGCTAAGCTTTTCATAAATTTCTTTTCTGAAGCTGAAAAGGGACAGAGTTTGGAATCTTGCTTGGCTCATCCAGTATTGGTAGACAGTGTAAAGTTCAACTGCTTAAGCTTCACACCTGTAGTTTTCATGTTAAAAGCCCAGAACTACTTGCACCTATGTCACACGGGGCTTTTGTTACCCTGGTGAATTTATGAGGATGAAGAACTGGAGCTGAAATTCTGTCTTTATTATAATACACTCCTACAGTGTCTCTTATCAGATCATAAAGTGCTTACACTTCACAAGGAAACCACAGCAGTAGATGTTCCCAAGCTGACTTGACAGTACTGCAAGAACAACGTTTGCATAGTTTTGTCAGTAGTCTGTTTTGCAAATGCTGTACCATACATAACCATCAGTAAAATATAAGCTGGTTTTGAGTCCTGATGTAAATAAATGTACACTGCGTTATAAAAGCTTCTTATTCATTTGGGTTTATCTCTTTCTTGTTTAAGCCATTTGTAAACAGTGTTCGAAAAGGTATGGACATAGCTTCTGGCAGTTTAACCAAAGCCATTTTAAATAATCAGTAGCAGTTTAACTACAAATACTGCATATAGCTAAGGCCATGGAAAGACTGCTTTCTCCACAGATCTTGTCTCCTCTCACAATACAGCTATCTGCTGAGCAGATCTGCATGAATGCTCACTGCTTTTGAATCCTGTTAGGTCAGTGAACTCTCCAGTAGAGTAAGAATGAATCCAGCGGTGGTCCGGGATTGAGCAGCATCAGCAAAGCCATTTTAGCTGCTTGAAATCTGATACCATTTCTAGTTTTGTATGGTTGTTAATGATGTGAACAGAGTAAAATTACAGGTATGCATGTGGGATATAACTTGACCTTCATTATGGTTGAATGTCTTCCAGGAAGTATTAGACCTGTTTCTCACTTTAAGAGACAGAATTTATTAGCTCTGAAATGGTGAAAACAGTCACAGTTATATGTTTTCTGCACTGAAGCTGGCGTGTGTTCAGGCACCTTCTTGCACTGACGGTCTGTAGAGGTGCACTTTAGACTCTTGGACCTGAATGAATTTGCAAGCTCAGCAGTAAAAGTGTAGAAAACGTTTTGTAAAAAGTCTTTTTTTTAATGGACTAAGTATATTTCCTATGGAATTGCTCAGATATAGTACAAGGGCAAACAAATAATGCTGATGAAACACAACTACATTTTTAAGCAGAAAAGAACTCTGAGATGCAAACTGTAGGAGAAGAACTGCCTCTCTTGATGGTAAGGTAAACTTTTGGTTTCAGATAAGTACAGCACTTGGATAAATAAGATCAAATTATTTAAAGATGGTAATTATAAATAATAAGTATCAGATATTTGTAGAGAGGGATTTCACATTGATTACGTATGTAGGCTCTTTGTCCTCTATGGATTGGTATACCAATTCATAATTCAATGAACAATGGGGTTTAGTCTTTTTCCCTAGGTATTAAGTTTTTGTTAGTATGTTATGACAGTTCCCAGACATCATAGTCATTGACTGGGTTCCCACTGTGGTAACTGCTCTAGCATGATGTTTTCTTTTTGCTGCTCTCCAATGAGATTCTAAGTTTTTAAGTAGGAAAAAGTGTCTTTCTGAGACTTTTCATGGGAAGTTATTCCATGTAGACTGAAGTGCCTGATCATTGCCTCAAACTGGACCATAGTGGTTGAATAAGAAGCCAGTTTAACAGAGAAGAAAACCTAGCACTGATTGACAAATAAAGGTGGAAATAGGGCTTATATGCAAGACTACAGGCAAAATGTTTTTATTTAAGGAGTTCTTGAAAGGAGACARGGAGTCTTAGGTTACTTGTAGGATGAAAGAAAAGGGCTTAGTAACATTGGGTGTTAAGAGACCTACAGCTTTCTAACAATCTTCTTTCTCTGTCTTTACTGTGCCATTGTATACACACATGTGCAAGTGTTCACGAATCAGGGTAGTCCAAGGCTCCAGTGGAGGGAAAGGTGCTTATCTCAGCTATACCACTGTCTGTCAGAGCTGCACTCAGCATTGTTTCCTCCTATTTTTGCTGTAGGATTGATTTTTGTTGTTGCCTACATTTAAAGTGTCCTTGAGCTCTTTTCCCTTCTACCCTGAATTTCCTTCGTAATAGAGTTAGAAATATCCTTTCACATTGACTCTGTGAAACTGCTGCAAAAACCTACTGTTATCCATCCATCACCTACCTCTTAACCTGGCTGGGGTCCGGACTTCCACACTTTTGTTTCACCTCTACCCATGAAAATTTGAAAAGAGTTTCCATGCATTCTTTCTTTTTATCAGCTGTGACTAGTTTTTCGAAAGCTGGCCATTCCATGATGGGGGAAGTCTTGCTTGGCGACTCAGTGGTCCTGCTTTTGTGTAAATTTTTGTAATTATACTGAGGCTCCTCAACAAGACTTTTATTAACAGCTTTGTATTTTTGTTTCCCTTTGTGTGTGCCTTGAGAATCTTGCTCATAATCATCTCTGGTCTTTGATGTGATGACATCTGTTGTGTTAGGAAAAAAATATATGGGCCTTCCAGGATGTAGGACAGGATTGCTTTCCGTTTGCAGAGTTCGTGTGAGCAGGGAATGAGGATATAAATGTAGTAAATTGCCACTGAAAGAAACAATAGAAGAGAGCACAGGCAGAAAGTTCCTTCTGAGCTTAAGCTACTGCTAAGGAAGCCCAGAGATGGACCTCTCACTGGGCCAGCCAGGCAAGGGAGGGGATTGTCCCACTTTTCTCTATGCTGGTGCAGCCTCACCTCGAGTCCCGTGAGCAGTTTTGGGCACCACAATAGAAGGACATAAAGCTATGAGAGAGCATCCAGAGGAGGGCCATGAGGATGGTAAAGGATCTGGAGGGGAAGCCTTATGAGGAGCTGAGGTCACTTGGTTTGTTCTGCCTGGAGAAGAGGAGACAGCAGTACGTTAGCCACTGCTTGTTTTCTTCAGTAACGAAGGTTGCACAGAACAAGTAGAACATTTTTCCGCCATCTTCTGAGGCAAAGATGAAGTAACTAACTTGCTGTCCAAGGTCATTGCTTATCTGTCTCTGAAGAAGTAACCTCTCCCTGATAGAATAATAGTGGGGCTGCTGGAGTAGAACAAGAAATTCTCAAAAATTAGCAAGAACTGGCGCAAAAGTGGGAGTGAAAACAGTTGGCATCTAAGCCTTTTGAACCTCCCTTGCCAATGGTGTACTGCAACTGATTTTATCATAGTGTAGGAAGAGAGCTCTCTTAATCTGCCATCCTCTGCAAAGAATTGTTCTCAGATGCAGTGAGATTGTGTACTGCTGCTCTCCCTAGGAGCTTCAGTCYCCTGCTCTGAAAAGTTTATCACAAAACAATTGTTCTTTAGAAATCTTAAACCACCCTATTCTTTGTTCCTCTGTTTCTCAGTCACAAATCCACTGTAGCCATAAAAGCACCGAGAACAAAAATGCTTTGAGCCATGCTTAAGTTGAAATACCTGCTGTCAGCTGTACTCTATCATGCACTATATTTGATGCTGTTTGCTCCTAGACTTGAGTCTGTTTTGCTTTATATCTGGGTGAAAAGACAATTGGACAGTTGAGTCACCCTGCAAGAACATAATAATAAAAGTCTTTCTTAGCAGTATGTTTTATGAGAACTGGTGAACGCTGAAGAGTCATTCTATGTTCACAGATTCATTCAGATAATGGTACCAGGTAAAAGATAGATCTTAATAATAAGGATACTTTAGCACCCTTTACTTAAAGATTCATGGCACTTCTGTCACTAGAAGCCTTCAAAAAGGTTAGGCAAACATCTGTCAGGATGACAAAGCTGTAGTTGATTCTGCTGAAACAGGAGGCTGGTCTTGAATAGGCTTTCAAGGGTCCCATCTGTCCCTTTTCTACAGCTGGGATAATTTTGTAATTTCTTTGTGACTGTTTCCTAAGTATTCTGCATGGTATGCTGTACAAATTTCTTTCAGGTGTATTTCTCTTAGTGGTCATGAAGATTAAAACATTGAAGAATATGTAATAATTTTCTGTCACTTGTCCATTGGTTTTTGCATCCATCAGGTAAGCCAGGTGGTGTTCATTAACTATATATTGAAAATAAATAGCTGTTCGTTTTACAAAGTTACATCAAAAACCATCAAAGCTGTTGGCTAAACCTCTTTATCATACCATTTTTCTCCAAAGCCTCACTTAATCCAGAGTATATATCTCTAAAATAAGTTGTCTGACCACTATTTCTTCTCCTGCTCTGATATTTRTAGCAGGGGAGCCTTTAAGGAAAGAATTCTTTGCTGTTTTGGTGGAGAGGAAAAAACCCAACTAAAAATGTTGAGGAAACGTTCTAAGCTTGTTCTTTCTTTTTTGAATAAAAATAGTGTTGTAGCTGTTACAACAGTGAATCAGATTTGTGGGGAGAGGTGCTTGCTTTTCTTAGATGAGCTCGTACAATTGATAAAAGTAGATAAGCTTCTAAGCCTGATCTGAAGTAGAGCTTGCCCCCTGTAGTCTTCCAACTGCTTTAGTTGATATAGTGAAATATGTTATTTAAAAATAAACTTTATTTTCTTACAGGATTCTTTTGTAAATGTTTTGCAAACCAGAAATTTCATATAGAGTGATCTTCATATTTACTCTGATGGAATTTCTGTTCTATAACACTGCTCCACATGAAATAGAGTTCTGTTTTTAAGTATTAATAATGGAAGATGTAGTATAGGGGAGATTAAATGCTGGTAAATAGGATTTACCCTCTTCTAATCTGAACAGAACTGGGGTATAACTGTTTCTCTATGAGACCAATAGACAGTTGTATCTACCCATTCTTGGTTTTTAATGGTAGACTTTGTGAATATCCAAAGACATAATTTTCCTACCAGTTTGCCAATAAGTAAGTAATATCTATTGGTTTAAGGAAGAAGATACACAGATATTTACAACTTCTTTCAAAGAGTTTGAACTTTTTTATCTTTCAGAATTTAAATTCGGTTTCACTGTCATGTCCAGGAAGCCTTAAAAAATACTTCTCCAAAATGCATTCATGGAGAGAATCAGTCTTAATCCCACAAGTGTACATTTGTTCAAATAGGCCACTGAAAGTGCCATCAGTTCTTGACTGTAACAGCAGAATACTTCCTAAAATAGATATTCAGAAAGGAAGATTGCTGGGTTTGGAAATGCTGTTTAGAAAAGTTAATCTTCAGAATATGGTATGCTAAATTACCRCAATAGCAAACCCCTTCTTTGAAGGAATTTTTGTTCTAAATTTTCTTCAGGAAAAATTGGGGAGAAACCCCCAAAAGCCCTATTTATATGTTTTCAGGCAAGACAGTAAATACTCTTCGTGGAATAACCTTAAGTATGCTCAGAAGCTTGTCATATTTGTGTGGCTGTGCTGTGTTTACACAAGCTGCCTAGGTGAGATCACTTGCTTTGCAGTGTGATTGGTACGTGCCATGTTATTAGCAGCTCAGCTGCATGGAGATCTGGCTATTCATAAATGCCCAAATAACATCATGAGGTTACAGTGAAGGAGCCAAACTGCACGTTTTTAGATCATAATCCTCTTAGGTACGTGCATTGGAGCAGAGGACCTGTGACTGATACTCTTAATGTTTCAATGAGGCAGCTGCCTGACTGCATTCAGATGCAAGGCGGTTTTTCAGTTTTTAAGGTTCACCTCATCTTCCACAGCCCTTACAGAGTGGCAATCCAGTCGTTTTTAGTGTCATACTAAGCTGGTAGGAACCCTAACAAATAGGGAAACCTGGCTGTCTTTTCTATGCTGACTTTGCAGCCCAAACAGAAGAAAGTACCAAGAAGCCCTCCTTTTCTCAGTAGGAACTACATAAAAGGGTGATGAGCTTTAAGGAGGGATTGGTGTTGCTAAGTTTATTTCTGTCTCCTCACTGTGGATTCCCTGGGTATGTCATCCAGAGTAAGGACTGGACCATGAAAATCTTGCTGCAAAATTAATAGCCACAAATATATTTTGAATGACAATGTTCTTCTCACTCTGAAGGATATAAAACCATACTTACAAAATGCAAAAGTGTATTTCCTACAGAATTTTTATACAGGTTTATACAAATACAGCAAGTAAGCTGATTGAATCYCCCAAGGGCTATTGTATATTGATGCTCTTCATTTCCACCCTAGATTTGCATGGAGGCAATGTACTCCTAAATATCTGTGGCTTGTTTGTTTGTTTCTTAAATATTACTTCCCAGTGGAATAGCTGTCCCCTTCTGCAAGTTGTATTCTGGTTATGTTTATGTCATGGCTTGTGCGATCCCTTGAAAAAACATAGGCTGATAAATATCACAGATAAGTAATTGGAATATGTTTACATCATGTTTTGTGGTGCAGAGTTGGACACACCTGAACTAGCTCTGACAGGCTGTACAATGAGGTGAAGGACTGTGCCAGGAGCGAACCTCGGGTCCCAGAAGCTGCCCAGCTTTGCTGCCGAGCACTGTGCTCCTGTTGAGAGCCCAGCGCTGAAACGGCAAGGCCGCTTCCAGAACTGGCGTGTCGAGCAGTTCCCTTTGGTGCTGTGTGTCATGGCTAAATAGTCCTTGTTCAAATCAATGGCCCAGATTCTTACAGAGCTTTTTCATAAAGCTCTTATTGTATCCTGGACAAGACCAAAGGAAGCAAATCAAATGTTAGGCTATGTTACAGGCAAGAGAAACCAAGACAAGACGTGGCATTGTACATTTTCACCTTAAATGCTCTTTAGCTTTGGCTGCTTTACAAAAGGCACATCAGAAATAGGCAACTTACGTTACCAGAATAGGCTGGATTTTGGATGAGATGAGAAGATGAGAAAGAATAGAGGAGGGATTAAGGAATGAAAAGAGCTAGTTTTGTGTTCCTGTCTGTTGTCTTATTCTAAGAAGTGATACATAAGTTAAAAGCCAAAAATACTTACTAAAAATAGTAAGTTTTGTGTAAAGGAGAATATTACAGGATACTCTGGAGGCAAGAGGAAAAAAACCTTAAAAACAAGTTCTCATCTCCCACCCACTCCTCCCAGAAATCCCGACTTGCCAATCTCCATTGTCAATAATTACACTAGTTATATTGAAGGTACAGTTATAAAAATCCAACAGAGAATGGCAAGATCACCAATTACATAAAGGAAGGAAAACACCTAACATTACAGCGTGCCTGGACAGACTCTTGCAATTAATGTGTGTCTTTGGTATCTGCTAAATGTAACTGGTGGGATGGTAAAGGATGATTTTTAGTATAGAGCTTGAAAAAAATGGAGAGGGGGAGAGTGAAGGGATGGTAGAGCTCAAAGCACTRTACAAGCATTAAATAGCCCTAATGCAAAGCCCACCCCACCAGCTATGCATAAGGCAGCCTGTTTTACCCCTGCTGTGTGCCAGGAGACTGAGATAAGGTTAATCACTATGTACAGAATTCAAGGGCATGGTTTCTTTTTGCTTTCTTATCTGTACAGACTTTTCAATTGACTTTTAATCCTTCTTACATAGGCTGTTTAAATCCTATCAACACTGTTTATAAATGGAGATTTCTTTAATAACTCAGCCTTACCCAAGCAGACAGTTTTCAAATTGCTGCTGAATGCTGTTGTATCCATTAAATCTCTTAGTGTTGCCAGCTGTCCACTATTTCTTGCTGTCTAAAAGGTTTTGAATGCCTCTTTGCTTTGGGACTTAACTGGTTTTGTTAAATTGTGTTAACAGGTACTCCTGCATCGTTTGTCACTGGCCTTGTGGTGTTAATTGCAAAGTCGATGATAATTCGATGTCTCTGAAAATCTGTGATATGTGATAATTAGATGCTCTGTGTAACTCTGATTTATTGAATTTGTTTGGAAGATGAAAAATAAAAGCATCTAAATTTTCTTTTTCAGATGCTATAGATTTAATAACATATAAGGTTGTCTCTAAGGCTGCAGATTTTAGAAGGAAATTGTAATAAGGTCCATAGAGTAATACAAAGACTAGTTTTTATCTGTAACCAGTGCTGTATGAACTGCTGATGTAACCAGCTGGAAGTGTCCCAGGTTTGTGTGTTTGTCCAAAGAGAGAAAACAAAAAGAGTTGACACAGTGGAAGGAATACATAAGGCTACAATTTTATTTTCACATTAGCTTTGTGTGTTTCTGTTTGCTAGCAGCTGTGCTTAATAATAAAACTTGAAAGTTCAATTCTATGAATTGAATCCATGTGAACAGGTTATACAGCAAAGCTCTCAGGCCATTGGGAAGGATTTAGCTGCAGTTGGGTCACAGACTCAGGTAAACCCATGTTTTCCATGAAGTCCCTGCTCTATCTTAAACTTTCACTGTTTGAAACTTCAATGAAGTTGAATCATATACCAAATCTCACACCCCAAAAGCTGCTTTTAGTCTGAGAGAGACAGTTCCCACTCATTGCTGATGTGCTACACAGCAATTTATGATGCTGCTGTCCTGGGTGAGTCTCTATACTTAGGGAGGCTGTCCCTAAGCCAGACAAGTAGAGGGATGCCTTTCCCTAGGAGTCCTTGATCCGGGATGCTCCTTCTTGCTCTCCCCATCTAAGCCTCTGGTTTGCCATCCCGCATTTCCAGAAACTGCCTTTTCTGGCTTTGCACTCTCCCCTGTCCTTAATGATCAGTGGATCCAGCTGTCAGGCACTGGGGAGGAGTGCAGCCTATTTTCTTCTACTTTTACGTGTATATGTTGTACAGGGAGAGTTTTCAACCTTTACCTTCCTTGTTCTTCCAAGGCAGAAAGAAGTTGTGGTGTGATACAAGGTGAAACAAAGCCTGCATTTGTTGAACTCGTGCAAGTTTCAGCTTCATAACAACAAACTCAAATTTAGGTAAATTCTCCCAGATTTTGTGGTTCCTGCGGCAGTCCAGACATTTTCAGTCTGCAAGTGGCTTTGATAAAGAGACACCAGCAAAGTAATAATGAGCTCTTGCAGTACTAGAAGGTTTTTTTGGGAAATAGCAGCCTATAGCAGAGCAGAAATCAGACTCTTGCAAACCTTGAAAGAAAGTCTTTGCAGGTGGAGGTTTAGAGGAGTATCGGGGGCCTGCTTTGGTTATGGGGTGTTGTTCTGAAACCTTAGTACATTGCTCTAGCTCCTTCTACTTGTAGTTCTCATGTCATTGAAAAGCTGAACTAGTTTGGGAAGCAGTGGGGTCAGGAGAGACTGAAAACAGTAAAGCAGCAGCAAACTGGCTTTTGTGTTCTGAATTTCGGGCCTGTATTTGTTGAAGGGGCCTCCTACCAGGGAAGAACTTGGTGTACAAGCCTTACTGGCACATAAGAGAGACACACATAGGTCGATATCTAAATGTGAGGAGTTCTCATATCTACATTAGATTAGATTTAAGCAGATTTCCATTACATAAAATAGGTCATGAACCCAGGGCTCTGCTGAAATGTCTTTCACTGTGCACTCTTCTGAGTCACCTGGCTGTGCTTGGCTGTACTAGTCAGTTTGGAAAAATACTGGGCGAAGGAAACAGTTGGAAAATTATTTCACAGTATGGAACAGACATGCAGATTCTTGGAAGTGCCACTTGGAAGTTAATTGAAAACCTTTGAAGCTTTTTTCTGCATCTTTCCCCACCTACTTTTCACATAATTGCAACACTACTTTAGTAACTTTTCAAATTGGTTTAAGGGCATCTAAGATGGGACCCTCTGTTTGATGTAAAATGTTTGTAAGCAGCAAACTGTGGAGGTCAAGCACCCTTCTACCACAGGAACTGTAGGCTTTCCAGGGTGATGTACACAATACACTTACATAATGTTTGAGGTTGTTACCAGACTAAAAACATATGCTGTTTCTTCAGGCACTTTGCTTAAAATCTTCAAATCTAATTTGTTGACTCTAGTTCCCTTCATGTTCCTTTCACAATGTTCTGTTAGTTACAAGTTTTCTGAGCAGCTGCCCACTCCCTTTGCCCCCTGAGACAACTAGGAACATGGGCTAAAGGTTGTAGACGGTCTGATGAGGAAGTTCATGTTAGTGTCAAACACATTTGGGTGGCTTCTCCAAGAGTTGGTGGAAATTTTATATGGTGAGAGGAAGAAAACATTTAGGGAGACACTTGTATAAAACATAAAGGACAAATGGATGCAGCTGTATTCCTTCAAATCTGATGGTGACCAAAATATCAGGATAAATGCCATTAACATTTAGTTGATACTTTGCTAGTTGACAGAGAAAACATGAAATAAATTTTCTTTTAGAGGTTTTATTTACTGCTGAAAACTATAATGTAAGTGCTGTTACTCTAGTCTGTCAACAAACTTAATGAAAAACAGTTACTGTATTCTCGTATCTTAAAAGTTTTAACCATACTTAGCTCAGTTAAGAATTTAGTAGGATACTCAAATGCAAAATTCAATTGCTTTAAAATAGACAACTTCCATCAAGGAAGTTTGTCTAAAAAGGATTGGAAAAGGCATTTACTTGCCAAGTTCAAACTTCTGTTTCTATTGCAGCTTTTTGATATTCTTGACTTTCAAATAGACTGCAGTCTTTCCCATGCTCTAGGTGCTTGGGATTGAATGTTTTTAGCTACTGTTGACTGAGAATTCTTAGCCAGTAACTCTCAATGTGAGGCTGATTGCTTTAAGACTGGCTTGGACACCTCTGTGCCCAATGTTCCTTAGCATTGTACTTTTAGAAGAAAGTTTTGCATGGTGACTTGTTTGTGGTTGTTCTCTCTCTTTTAAATAGCCACACAAATGTCAACAAGCTGGCGCACAAAGCAGCATAGCAGGGTTGTAGGATAACTGTGTCCAGTACCTTTCTGTCATTCTTTTATCCAGATACCTTCTTAACTTAAACTCTCTCTTGGCCAGTATTCGTGTGATTCCTCTATACTCAGGCCTGGATGTGTGCCATCTATCCCATACATCCTGGTTACTTATTACTGGGCAGGCCTGTCAGTGCCTGAGGATGTAGTGTCCCTCTCTTGGGAAACTTGCAGCCGGTAAGGCTTTCTCAAAACAAAGGATCATTTGTTGATATGCAGAGCAACAATTCAGAGACAAGAATATTGAGCCAAAAATCTAAATATGTGTTTTGCTTTATGTGAACGTCTGTCTTGTTACGAGGCAGAGCAAGCAGTTGTGGGCTGGTTTTTTTCATCAGTGAATACCCATGCAGAGAGTTAGTCTGTTTTTAGGACTTCATAAATAGTGCAGCCATTACCCACACACATTCCTGTCCCTTCCATCCCTGCCATCCCCTCCCCTCCTGGAAGATTGCATAGACAAGGGAAAAAAGGAATTTGGCCATTTGGGGCTTCTGGTAGCTGGTTACAGTGTGTAAAATGACTGCTGTGTGCATACGCCCAGGGGCCTGATGTGTTTGGAGCAGGTTCAGACCTCTTACACATAAGATATTTGGGAGGTCACAGGCAGTACCCAGTGAGCTAAGATGGTTCTGGATGCACTGCAATTACATTTCATGCTTTTCCAAAATTTGTTGATTTAACATCATGTATGCTGCCCACCTGGGCTGTGCCCGCATTGCCATCCAGAAACATCCTAACCCTATCCTGTCATTTCCTTTATGGAGTTTCTCCCTGTGAACCAGCTCCCCAGCTTGCCTCTAGCTAATTTCTTCTTTCCTCTGCTCTCAGAGCAGCCTGTGTTTAAGGTCCAGAGCCGTTAGGAGAATTTGTCCAGTTGCTGTATCGTGAAACTGGGCAAAGTCCTCCACCCCTAACATATTTGCTGTACAAGCTTATATGGGGGTTATCTTTCTTTCCTGTTCAGGTCATCTTAGGCGTGGTCAGATGATTAATTTTTGGTTGCTTGTATAAGACCATTTCCCTCAGTCCAGGGCAATGTGTTGCCAGAAACAACCTGAAGTCTCAAGTGACTCCAGTTTAAAACATTCCTTCCCAGTAATGCCTTAATTGTATTTCAACAAAATAATTAGTGCAGGACAGCTATTAAGAAAGTGCCTGCCTGTGTGTGTAATGCTGCATTATTCTTCTATAGCCCTGAGAATTAATTTATTGTAGAAAATGTGGCCCTTGCCTGTGGAAGAAAGAATATAGATGATATTGCGGTATGAATTCAGGGACACAGGGATTTATTTATTTATTCTTACAGAGCAAAGAATCAGCGTCTTATGTTACAAGAGGGGACTCAGGGAGCCCTCTCACTTGCCACAATTGAACCTCCCTTTCTGGATCCTGGTTAGTACAAGTTCTGTACTTCAGCTGCCGGCGGCGGGTGTGCAAACACCTTGCCTTAACAAAATGACTCCCACTAGTCTTACGTTTAAACCTAGAGAGATGATGCTCGGGAGTCCTCTCTCTTTCCTAGCCCAGTGCCTGAATTCTGCCTTGCCAGTCTTTGATGGTTCAAATCTTATTGCAGATCCTGACTCTGGTTTCTCTGTGAACCCCAGGTCTAAGCTCACCAAAATGATTTCTCCTGGACTTATCTCAGTCTTGTTTGTTTTAGCCATTGTGCAGTGATCCTTGACATCTCCAGACCTATGCTTTGCCAAGGAATTCCTTATTTGCTGCAGCTCTGAAGAGTTGGCCTCTGGCCCTTGTTGGCTACAATCCAAATTTGGTTCAGCCTCATCCCTACCAGCTTCAGAGGACTGTGATGGGACATGAAAATTTCTTTCAAGTCACATTTCACTTTAAGTTATAATTTTTTATTTGTATTAAATTTACATTTACAAAAATAATAGAATGAATGATTTTTGTGGTAGTCTCTCTCCAGAGAAGGATTTCTCGGGAAGAGGACAAACACACCCTGATGAAGAGAAATAACCCTCTTTGCTCTTGTTAGTAATATAGGCAAGTCAGCAAATAAACCAGAGGTTTTTTGCTAGCATTTTAGTTTACAGGCTTCAGTGATCATTGTTGCATCTTCATCACTAGTGAAAATGTGGTCCAGTTCTGCCCGAGTTTTCATTTGCTCTGTTGTTTTGCTGACTTGGAAGCCCTGCTGAGCGTCCAGAAAGCATTTGTCACGCTGGTGAGGAACAGAGGGACAGGTATGGATTTGTAGGTTTACTGACAAAATGAGGTGTTTGAATGCTCGTAGCTTCACACCCAGTCAAACAGATTTATAAGCTCTTATTTTAATACTATCTTAGTAAAATTGTGTATGTTCAGTATGGTATGGGTGCATTTTTACTTACTTGTGCTTTGTTTACTTTACATTTGAAAACTGCTATATATCAGGCTTCAATGGTAGTTTGATTGCAAGATACTGATTCTGCTAAGGAAATCTGAGAGCATTGTGTCTCCTACAGCACATCTGCTGTATGTATTTTGTGTATGGTTTCAGCATGTGTGACTTTGAGGGGCTACACAGACAGTGCTGGCCTTTCCCAGGACTTTGGCAGTATCTATCACATGTTTAAAATGCTGTATAGAAAGCAGACAGGGTGGTCCAACAGCAGTAGGTGACCTTTCCTCTCTCACAACAACAAGTGGCTGATTTAAAATTATGATTGTAACAAACAGTGGATTTAGGGCTAAGTTCCAATATTGTGGTTAACTTAAAAAAAAAAAAGGTATTTGAACAGAAAGTGCTAGAACTGGTTTCAAGCCTATTTCGACTTAGTTGCCCTAGAAAATAAGCTTTTGAGAAGGTAGGTGGGGAAGGTATTAACAGTTGCATTGTTTAGATGTCACTATTGCAGACAGCAATGTTACAAAGTCCAGAAGAGTATGTGGGTTTACTCACATCCTGAGCAGCTCAGTTGCAGAAATCTCCCTGTGACTTTACAGTTGTCCTGCAGGGACCCAAAGCCTCTGTGGCCAGTGGAAAAGTGCCAAGGTGGCAGTGGCGGTAGGAGGGTAAGATGATAGTCCTGCAGGAGCTTGCTGCCGGGCCAGTTTGTCCCAGGGGCCTTGAGGGAGCTCTCCAAGCTGCGAAGTTATCCAGGATTTAGAGGGATGCAGAAGTTGTGCTGTGTTAAACAGGGGCACGTGTACAATGTCCTTGAAGCACGTGTTGGCAGTGGCACTGCAGTTTGCTGGGGCTCATCAGAGCCGCTGTTGGCTGGCACTGGTCACAGGGGAGGGGTGGCTCCTGATGGGCTGGGAGGCTTCTGCTCCCTGCTGCACCCCCGGGTGGGTGTCAGCGACCTCTTAACTTGCTGTAAGAGGATGAAATGGCATATTTCTTCAAGTGGCAACATAGTAAGACCTACTGTAGGAAACGGTATCRGTTACTGAGTAGGAGACAGGCCAGATCTTTTAGGATTTGTATCAGCAGAAAAGCAGTGCTTTTGTCAGTTCTTCTGTTTTAGAAAGCAAAGGCCAATAAAATGATTTGTTTCAAAAATCTTAGCCATGTCATCTTCTGAAAATGGGAAGCATGAAGAATACCGTGCTGTCTGAATTCAAACAAAACACCAATAAAATTGCCAAAAATGACAAGAAATACAGGATTCATCTGGGTATTTTTTGATTCTCCTCAAGCAGAAGTCTTAATGGGTTTGTCTGTGAGTACAAAAGCAAAAAGAAACAGATCTGATATGAAAATGGCAGATCTCATGTTATCTCCTTAACTTACAACAATCAGATGCTGAATGGTACCTAGAGGATGATCTGTTTTCTTAATGGCTACCATTAAGTCAATGATGCAGGTTCCTCTTCTATGATGATGCTGTTTAGTTTTGTACTTAACTTTTTGCCAAGATAATGTTCTAAAGGAGTTGATAAATTCTATATGATAGTATTGTACTTGGCTCTCTATATAGGTAAATATGGAGAAAGATTCAGTATTGAGGAACTTGAAACCCTTCTATCAACATAGGTCGTTACAGACAATGCAAGGGGAATACAGCTTTATAGTTAGTTGGATTTTTTTCCTAATAAAAAACTTCGATGGTTTTCCAAAACTCCCAGACTCAGAAAAATAATGTGCATTATGTAGGACACAGCTAATCTGTGAAAACTGAAAATAAAAGAACTGATTTTTCTTTTTTTTTTTTTCTGGCTGCTACTCTGAGGCACTCTGAGCATGCGCCTGAGGGTGGCAAGTGTAAGAAGAAAGCCACAAAACAGTTCCCCAAACTGCAGTTACTGACAGAAGGGTTCCTGAATCTCTAGCAGTAATTCACATTATTAGTTTAGTACTATTTCACTTGATTTATCTCCTTGTAACAATCAAGCTACAGATAAATAGCTGAGAGTCATCTTGAAGTACACTAAATGGCATGACATTTTGTCACATTCCGTTCTGGTTACTTGTCTTTTTGTGGAGGAAACATTGAATTTATTTTTTAAAAACCCACACACACAAAAAGAAAACCGACAAAAATATCTTAGTTTTTGAATGCAGTGTGGATATATGTGAGATTAAGAGTCAACTTCTTGACAAAGCATTTTATAAATTTCTAATTTGTTCCTTGGTGAAGGCTCTGCAGAAATAAGCTTTTTGTATGTTGTACCTGCAGAATCAAGTCGGGCATGAGCCTCAGGTCAGAGTATGAAGCACTTCTCAAGAAGCACCCCTGAGCCCCTATAGGGCTTTACCCTATAGGTAAAGATGGCAAAAAGCTTCTGGTAAGATGAGCTTCTGGGTTGCATGTCTGTATGTTCCAGAATATGAGAGCAGGTTTTAGTTGCAACTTCTTCACAGGACACTTGCACAGCATTTCCTGCACACTTACTGTAACTTCAGAGCAATGCAGCTCTGGGTGACTTGCTGTCATGGTCTCACCCAATTCCAGTAAGCCAAGTCTAACACTCCAGTATTCCTGAAGGCATTTTTTTTCCCCATGTGCTTGCTGTTGTGTCTTATTTCTGTCAGAAGCTAGTAATGAGATGCATTTCACTGTTTTTTCTTCTATTTTCATATAAAGATATTTCTGAGGTTAAATCCAGTTTAAAAAAACAACCCTTAAACTCACAGAGATGATTCAGCAGGCCTTCCCTTGCTCTGAAGACATACATTTGCATTGTGTAAAAGGTTTTTTTGCAGTCGATTGCCCACTGAGTGATAGGACCACCTCCATCCGTGCAGGACAGGCCTTCCAACAGCATCTTTACCTGACAGTGGTGAGGCAGAGTCAGACAGCATTCCAGGCAGCATAGCAAGTAAGGTACTGAATTGTCTCATTGCTCTTTACTGAATCAGTCATGAGGACCAGGAGTTGCAGGAAGTTCCCAAGGGTGAATTTTCACTCAATGGAGACAGGATATTCATCTCTTTTCAGTATTCATCTTGGGGAGAAAGAACACCAGTATAAGGTGGTAGAATGGATTCCAGCTCCAAGGAGCTGTGAAATATATCTTTGGCATTGGAGTGACCCAGCAGTTTGCTAACTAAAGGGAAGAGAGCTGACCTATTTAGGCCAAATGAGTTCTAGACAGCTGTGAGCTATGCTATGTTTTATTTTTCTTGTCTGAACTCCAAATACACTCTTTTATTAAGGTTAAACTAGTTTTGTTTAACCTTAATGCTTATTTAGTACTGAGAGACTGCAGAGTGACTGGCATCCCGCAGATGTTCCATTCCCCAGGGAGTGACAATGGGCAGCTGGACAGCCAATCCCCTCTCTATACACCCTCTAGCCACCAAAAGATCAGAAACTACCCGTGAGCTACCAAGGTCAGCTTTGAAACTAGCTGACACAGACTTTGATTCTGGGAGAGCTGGGTCTAGGGGGAGCTGTTAACCAGAGTATTCTTGTGTGGTGCATGAGTCTGGAGCCACCTCAGAAGAGCAGCAGAAGAACCCAGAGCCAGCTAGACAAACAACTTCTRTAGTTCAGCTGCTCTCTGTCAGTCTAGGAGGAGCTGTGTTCCCTCATAAAAAGAGGGAAGAATAATCTGGTAAGACATTCTTTCAATCTTCTGAGCTTTAGATATGCATCTTTAATCTACCTATTTGCAGTAGTCTTAGAAACTGTACTTCTGTTTTTATGTCCTTGCCAAAGCATGAATAATCTCAAGATCTCAACTTCTTATAGCTCCCTAAATTAAACTTTGTACTTCTGCTACCTAATAACTGCAGAACAGAACGTTAAATTTGGACAAGTCGTGGTGACATTAAAAACAAAACAAGTTGTGGTTTAGAGGTGGGGGTGAGCTGTAGAAATCTTAAAGACAGAAAGTACCAGAAGCAGCACTCTTTGAGGGGAGTAAGAGTCCTGAGCAATGAACCAAATAGTTCAGGGAACAAATAAAGCCACTGGAGTTCTTGCAACTTGGTGACTTCAAGTCAGTCTATTGTGAGAACAGCTCAGGTGAAACAACAGAGTCTCACAGCCTCTTGCAGGTCTGAGAGAAAAGATGGTGTGTCTTTAGTGGGAAATACAGTAGGCTAGGAATGACCTGATTTATAATTACTCACAAACCACCATGATTACTTGGAAGTCATTTGCCCATTAAAGCTGAACTTGTGGCCATTAAGAAAGCAACATGTAAGCAAGATCTAGAAATAGAGAAATAGCATTTCAAGGACAGATACAGTTCAAAGAAAAGACAATAAATATAATGTATGAATAGGGTAAAATGTTCAGTCTTAGCCTTACAATCCTAAAGACTACAAAAGGAAAGCTTCAGTATATTGGTCTAAACTTATCTCCTGATGTGGCCAATTGTCAGCCCTCCATTCTACTAAACAACGTGTTTTTCTTATTACTATAAAGGTATCAGGTGCAATGACATTCCTAAAGGGCTGATCCTTTTTGACACATACACCAAGAATTTAGATTGTATGAAGAATACAGTTTATTCTCCTCCCTAGAACTGTATATGAATTCTCATAATAGAATGAGTTTTTTGAAGACTGACAATCAGATTAAGGTTAAATCAAGAGGAATGCTTTGAAACACTGGCCATTTTTTCTTGACTTGCATGCTATGATGATACAGTCTTCTGTTTAAATTCTTTCTTCACTGTAATGAATGGTTTGATTGCTGCGCCATATTGTTATCATGATAAAGATTTTTGCTGTTTGAGAAATAACAAATGTATAATAAAGGGATAGAAGAGATTAATAGACATATTTGAAGTTTGTTATGAAAAGGGTAGTGGCTGTGGACAGCAAGGGACAAGAGGAATCCACAGGGAAATGTTCAGAGTGGCCGATGTGGGGCTGCTTAGTCATTGCTGAAACACCTGATTACTTCAATAAAGCACCATATTAGGTGGAACTAAAACTAATACAAATCAGCTCAGAGCCCCAAAGAATTACCTGGTTTTACTTGTAAATGTTCCTGGGAAAGAATCATCTGATCATCCTCCAAGATATTAATTTGATGTCCAGGGCATTGCAGTAACAGGTGTTTCAAGTGCTCCTGCTTGGCTTTTCTATGGAAAGAATTTAAGGTCTTGGTTTGCCAGTTCGTTGGAGTCGTATGTTTGTGCTGAACTTGACTCAAAAAGTTGCCCTATTGGACTGAAACTTACAGCAGCCAAGTACAGGCATATGTGTTTGCAGGATCAATCTTCTTACACTGTAGCTGGTTGGTCTCCTTTCAACTTGCCCAGGACATTTCTTCAAATGTAGTAATAAGGAAAAATTGCATTTCTGATAACTTAGAGTGCACAGATGTTAAATGCCATTTATGCAAGCAGCTTTTATGGAAGTGCTTGCTGTGAAGGAGTATGATTCCATGCTTTAGGTGGTGTTTGCTTTGAGTATCTCTCATGCACTCTYTCTGGGTGAAAGGAACTTGGTATCTATCGATATTTTCATGTTAAACATCTGTTGTTGTGTTTTCCTGTAGGAGCATTTCACTAGGTCTCTGTTTACTTGCATCGGTACATGGTCAAACATACTGTTGTGTTTCCCCAGGGGAACGCTCCAATTGTGCAAACCAAGCCATGGATCTGTCCCTGTGTCCCCCAGCTGCGCTGCAGTTTGCACTCATTASTACCCAAGTGGGCTTTGTGCCAATCTCAAACCATATTCTCTCATGAAATTGCTCATGTAATTTGTCTTACTAGCTCAAAAATAGAAATAATTTCAGTCCGCAATTGTGTACTGATTTATAGATGAATAGGTGGCTCAAGTTTGTGTGTGCTCTTTAACTTGGAGGAGCTGCACTTCAGAAATTCTTGTGTGAGGGCTGGGGTGAAGAAAGGGCTTGCAGCAGGCTGGGGTGATGGGATTCTGCTAAGGCAGAGGCATACCTGGGGCCTGAGCAGAGATTGTGTACTCAGGCCATATGGGAGAGCTTTTAAGTCCATTATTATTTGTTTGCTGTGGCTGTGCAACTTCCTCTTCCCCTTTGTACACAGTTTTTCTGACATGCTGTCACTGCCTCCATCTATCCTGATAGAGAAAGCAAAGAACACAATATAATTTCCTACCTTCTGTTGTTGAGTTGGTTGTTTAAAGAGAGAGAGTTTCCCTTCGATGATGCCGGAAAAGAATCTGTATCTGCCAAGGTTCTTTGTATAGGAACAACTGTTAATATCAGGCTTCCTCACAAATAGGCAGACAGGACAATTGACCACAGTGGCACAAAAACACTTTGGAAGTGAGGGAGTGCTGTTCTTCCGCCCCCACCCCTTCTTCCAAGGGTGTTAACAAATTCATTGAAGGGGATGACCATTCATCTGTCATCCAGGGAGACTTCTTATGGTGAGGCATCTTCTTGCATTTCAACTTTTAGATAATTACTCTCCTTGTCAACAGTTTTTCTGAGTGCAAGCCAGTTCTTTGTGTTGAAAGAGGAGCCCATTCCTTCTTTTTGTTATAACTTGGCCTGAAGTAAGGAAGTAACCAGTGGGAATTAAACAGTATTCTTCATCAGTTTATTAGCTCACAAAATGCAACCTTACCTGCCAGTATTGCATTATTCTTTCTCCATACTTCTGTTGAGCATTTTATAAAGTGCAAGTAGGTAGAAAGAACACTGTTTATTCTGGAGAAACTTAACAGCTTCAAGCCAAGGCCCCAAATAAGGATGGAGCTATGGTGCCTGCATCTCTAGGTTATTTAACCTTTTAACTGCTGCTAAGCCTTCAGCCATAGAGTATCCCTTGGTTCTCCAGAGTTAATTGCATGACCCAGAGACATGGTGGTATTTGAAAAGTGGAGAGGAAAGGAAGCCTTTAAAGCTCTAGAATTAGAGATGTGCAGAACTGCTGTCTTGCATCATGTTGCCCTGACAGCACCGTCCTCAGTGTTTTCTGCATTTAGCTGCAAGGTTTGATAACAGGAACAGCCCATGAGCAATTTTGCAGTGTTCAGTTTTACA
This sequence comes from Amblyornis subalaris, assembly GCA_018881555.1. Taxonomy (NCBI): domain Eukaryota; kingdom Metazoa; phylum Chordata; class Aves; order Passeriformes; family Ptilonorhynchidae; genus Amblyornis; species Amblyornis subalaris. Next base: position 18,190,026 of record JACAXG010000002.1, on the reverse strand, counting down.
TTTAACAGAAGTGTAAAGTTCAGTGTCATGGAATTTCCCTGCTTGGTTGTTAAGATAACTTTGGTAGGGCTCAAAACCAAGCAGCCTGAATTGTAGGGCAGAAGCCTTCCTCTCCCAAGTATGTTCAGGGCTTCAGAGCTGTCCTGCCCTCCTCCCATGAAAACTGCAACAGAAGTTCTCGTGGGGTCTATCATATTTTATTTTAATTCAAAATATTTGAGGGAAAATTATCTAACAGAGTGTAGCATTATAGATCTTACATTGTTGTGAAAGAAAAAAAAAAAAAACAACCAACCTCGTGTGGGCCAGCTCAGGGACTTGTTTCTTTTGAAATAATTGATGACATAAAATCCCAGACCAAAAGAGGTGGGAGATGCGAGGCATCTGGCAGAGTTTACAGCCCTAGGGGGTCGGCAGGCGAAGCACAGCCTGCTGCAAACAAAGGCCGAGTGTTTTGCTGATGCGATTGCAAAACATATGTTTGCCCAGGACTGTTATGATCTTGGGAATAGGCAGGAGGCCAGATTTCTGCAGCAGCAGCGCACTTAGTCACACAAATATCTGCAAAATGTGAACCTCCTGCGATTTCTCGGTTTAAAAGCCGTAATTACTCTGTTGCTTAAAGAGAAGGTAGAAACTCTTGCACAAGGGACAGGAGAGGGTGGTGGAAAGCGTTGTCCAAAGAGCGTCTTTGTGCCGGGGAAGGGAGCCGTGGGGTCCGGGGCTCGGGACTGTCCAGCCGGTCCGGTGTGGACTGGGCGGGGGCTGCTACCTCTTGTTCCCCCGCCCGGGGCAACTGCTGGCACTCCTGGGGACAAGGAGCAGTCGCGGGGTCGCGGCCAACGCTGGTGCCCCGGCGGGGCAGCGCCCTGGCGGCCGCTCCGCCCCTGCGCCGGGCGGGCGGGCAGGACGGGGCTGGGTCCCGCCCCGGCGGCGCTGGGACAGAGCCGAGCGGGGCTGCGAGAGCAGCGAGTCCGAACCCGGCACCAGTCTCGCAGCGCTGGCTGGAAGGTGGCGAGGCCGGGACGGCAGCACCAGGTACTGGCGGAGGCGAGGAGCCGGGGTGACCCCACCGCCTGTCCCCCGGGGCTGAGCCTCCCCGGGCGCATCCCTCTTAGACATCCCTGCTGGAAGGAGGGGCGGGGGCCCGAGCAGCCCCCTGTGGATAATCCCCGGGGCCGGGGAGGCAGGAGCAGCGTTTCCCTGCGGGCTCCTCGCTCGGAGGGTGTCCTTCGGGGGTTCGCAGGCGCTGTTCAGACGCGGGACAACCAGCTGCTGCGTGCGGTGACAGTGCCGATGCGGTCGCTGTCCTCCTCATCGCCCCTGGTCCCAGAAGGGCTGTGTACCGCTTGTGTAGTGTGGTGGCAGGGTGTCTCTGCAGGATTCTCGGGCTCGTCCAGGTGGTTTTTGCCTCCGAATTGCACGGCATTTCTTCGTTCTTGCATAGATTTGTATTATCCTTTTGCAACAGTAAGGCTGGTCTTGTGTTTCTCATRGAGAAGCCCTTGCTGTAATGGTAAACAAATGCAAGTCCAGAGCATTATTTTGGGCAGGAATCAACCTGCTGATTTGGATCTCTCTTGTAAATTTCTTAGTGTTACCACGTTAAAATTCTTCTTTTAAAGGAAATTTTTCAATTCTCAGAACTGCTGCAGGTTGCCACAGAACCTGTTTTGTATTCTGATTTGTACGAATCTAGTACCTCATGGATACATACGGATACATATATATGGATAGATGCTTTGCTTTGACGTAATCCAGCAGTACAGTCTATGTAATGCAAACGGTTACTGTCACATTTAAACTTGTTTCCTTCTGTGTCACCAGTTTATTGATAAATAGTGTTTACAGCAGGGAAATTGGAGGCATTTATTCCAAAGCCTTTGCCTTTAGTGCTTTCTGTTTCATTACAGAAGTGCCACATAAGAAAGCTAGGCATTGATCATTGAAACTCAGCCTCAGTTTCAGTGAGCTCATACCAAAAGTAAATTGGGTTGTGGATTCTAGGCAGTTGTGTCACAAAACCACTTTAGGAAGAGCTGTTAAAGCTGAGGAAGAATAGATAGCACATAGGCACCTTGAGACTACTCTAGCTGGACTTGCTTGTACTGCTCAGTCCTAGAAGATGACCAGAGAAGTGTTAGAGATGAAGACAGGAGTCTGGGCTTTTATTCCTGCCGTTGTGAACAAGGTGTGTGACCTTGGGCACACTCTCCCTTGCCTTGATTTCTGTCTTGAATCAAGTGATATAAACTAGATGGGGGTGTTTTTAAAATCAGGTATTTCAAAGGACTTTAAAACATTCCAAGAAACTATATTGAAATTAAAGGAATTTCCGTTTTTAAATTCATTTAAGAATAACATATTCTGTATGAAAGAGAAGTAGTTCAGTATTTGCCGTGCTCTAAATCCAGTCAAGAGCGGTAGGTCTGTGGAACAAAGTGCTTTGTAACAGTGGGGGAGTACTTGTTCTCAGTTCTTTAAATCCATGCAAGTGGAGACATGTCTAGTACTTCAGCTGAATGACAGTCTGACATACCCAGCAAATGGAACCAGTGCAAAAATTTAAAGTACATGAGCGTTCTTGAAGTAATTTTTTTTCTGTCATTTTAATGTGAATCATGGTTTGTTTGAGAAAGCCACAGCAATGGCGGCTACTTTGGGATTAGGTAAACAAATGAAATAGGAAAAACTGCCAGTTCTGCATAGCCCCACATTTAAAAAAAGATGTAGGATTTTTGTGTGTGTGTGTGTAGGAAAACAAAGAAATTTAATCACTGCTCTTTGTCCTTCATTCCCTCCTTTCCAAAAGCTCTCCATCCGATATGGAAACTACAGTAGCTACTGCATTTAGCAGAACTGAAAATACAGCTTTTAAGCTGAGTATGTATCAGCTTGGTGACAGCTTGTCCTGTGGGGCCAGTTGTGCCAGTCCTTGTTGTTAAGGTCCTAAACAAGGAAACTCCATTTGTAGCCTCAGTGTCACCACCAGTGAGGTTTTGCTGTCGGTGGCCTTTAACRGGGAGGTAGGAACCAGACAGTTCACAGTAAATGAAGCAGCAGCAGCAGCATGAAGCCTCTCTGGTAAGTGCCTGGTAAGACTGGTAAGTGCGAAGTCTACCTTGGAAATGCAGCGCAGCCTTTTTGGACACTTACATGCTTAGGGGCATTTCATCCTATAAGCTTATAAAGCCCTAAATGGGTATTTTTAATGCCCATGCTTCAAATGCTCATCATATTACAGTAAGCTGAATTTCCAGCACTGGCACGCTGGAGGAGTTAGTTCTACTGGGAGATTGTGTTGAAGAGTTTTTAACTCACAGCTCATTGTGCCTTTCTTAACCCTAAGCTTGGGTAGGAATGCACTTAGGTTATGTAAAATGATGGCTGATTGTCTAGGAAAATGTTACCCCAAAAAAATGCACCTCAAACTCATTTCCCTTCTCTGGTTCCTTACATTAGATTGTTTTATATTGTATTATGGAGTGTGATTTTCATATAATTTTGTTTGCATCTAGCAGCACTTAGTGCTTAATCAGGACAAAGATGATTCAGATAAAGATGTTGATTCATATGTGGTTTAGTGAAGTAGATTGATAATTATAATTTTACTTCGTCTGTGGCTTGTCTATGATAAAGTGTTCCCTTTGCCATTTAGAGAAGGCCTAAGTAAGTATGTAAATAAGTCTCTCTGGGAGATACAACACTTGATAGTGGTACTGACTGTACTTAAGGGGCGTAGAATGACTCACTGTGCTAACACCAGGGAAGCAGTCTGAGTGAGCATTGTGGATCATAGCTCATGAATCCTGAATGACTGAAAATTAGCAGTTTGGTAACAGTCCCCAAATTCATTGGACAAAACTACTATTGAGTTTTGGAAGAGGTTTTTTGATAAGAGGCAGAGCTCTAGCTGTGAGGAGCCAGTAGTGAGGGACTAACAGGGATCTGAAAAAGCATTTTAGGCACACGATGGAGGACAACTGCAGCTAAGGTTAGATAGCTTTTCCTTTCCGGAGGCTCTATGACCTGGCTTGTAGTTTAGCTCTGCTTCAGTGTTTCTAGGTGAAATTTCTGATACTGGGTGTCTGTTTAGACTGTGACTTCTTATTTTTTTTTACTTACATTTTAAAGAGATTCAGAACCAAAGCAGATGACGTTCTATTTCTAGCAGAGGTGATGCATGTTGTACTGTAAGTATTTACAAACCTCTTCTGCATTTGCAGTTCAATTTTCTGTCTCAGGCTTTTACATAAATTTGACAGGAATGCTGTTCCTGTCAAGAAGCTTTAAAAAGTTACCTAAAAAGTGGGCTGGATTGACAGTTGTAAGATACAGAAGAGCTGTAAGTTGTGTGAGTTTACATGTGTTTGAGGCTTTAGGGTGGTCTTCTCTGAGCATGTATGTGCAGGCAGTACACACTTTGGATCTGGTTGTCCTCATGGAGTTGGATGTGCTAAGTGAGCCAGACTGGTGAGAGAGAGTGGTAACTGAGAAGTATATAATTACATTTGCAGACTTGCCTCATTAACTTTTCTGTCTCAGCTCTGCAGTGCTTTTTCCTGGTGTAAATTTGCATAAAGCATTTCCTGGCTAAGAAGTTTGTGAACTGGCACACAGTCTGATGGTTAGGCATTAGCCTGTGACTTGAGAGGTCTCAGCTCAAGCCACCAGTCTTCTCTAGTAGCTTATCTAAGATGAGTGGGTTTTCTGTTTCTCAGGGTTTTCTTTTTTTCCTCAGTGGGAGATAATACACTTGTCCTACCTCACAGGAATCTTACATTATCTAAATACATGAGATGTGATGCTGGGATGAGATGGCAGTGATGAGGGATGTGTAGATTCAGAAATTATAGGTACCTGGTGAACATAGTTCCCATGGAAATAATAATAGTGGCTGTACAGAAATACAAGTTATGTCATATCAGGGGAAAGAAGAGGCTTTTCTGTGAATTCCAAGGTTGTCTCTGCTAACGAAGCAACACAACATTTAGATGGCTGAAATCTTGCTTTTCTATCAAGGTATGTCTGGAAGGTGAGCAGAGGAGTGGATTGCCACCTGGCAAGGCCCACCTCCCTCCATTAGCTTGAGCTTCTGGGTGTTGAAGGTGAAATCTGTTCCACCCTTGGTGCTCAGCTTTGCAGCCACCCAAGTTTTACGTTTTGGCTTTGAAGATGGAGTGCCTCTGATGCATCATCATTATTATTATTGTTATTGTTATTATTTATTTGCACCTAAAGCCTCAGTTGTGGTTGGTTTTCTGCTGAGCTTTGAGCTGTATTCAGCTGCCGAGTTTCTAGACTGAATGAAAGTGGTGTGGTAAGGTTGACAAACAGGAGGAAGGGAGCCAGGAGAAGTTTGAAGCAAAGAATGTGTCAGTAAGTAGGTCACTTCAGTGTGCAACTCTGCGGCCTGGAATCGCATGAAAATTGCKTATACTTTTGTAATAACCAAAATTAATGTAGGGTTTTTTTCTAGCTGCTGCTCATCCTAGGCACAACTGCTTCACCAAGTGCTTGTGGGTGCTCCAGGTGAGATGGTGCTTTAAGAGAAAGGTGCCAGGAGAGAGACGTAGTGTTGTGTCTGGTCAGGATGCAGGGCTTGCCTTTGAGAGGGAAAGCTGGAGAGTGTTGCTCCCTGAGTTGAGTGTATTTGGAAGATGGAGGTTTAGTGAAGGGTATCATGAAGCATAGAAATATGTTCAGAGGAAAGGAAAGATTCACTAGGACTGTTTTGAGAATTATTACTGTGTTATTGAGTATTTGAAATGTTGGGATGCTGGGAGCATCTGGCGATTTCTGAAGTACTMGGAGAACTTGGTTGAATACTGCTTCCAAAAAAAGAGGGGAAGACAGTTTTTAAAAGTTTTGCTATAGCTTGTCACTGAAGAGTAACAGTTTTCAAAAGACTTCTAATGGGCCAGATTTTATACAACTCTCATGGCTGTGGTAAGCATGCACCTCATGAAAAACTGCTTCTTTTCTCAGCACCCTCTGCAAGAAACCCCCATTTTGCAGATGGGAAACAGGATCATCTTCACAAATCCTTTGCTACGTCTCTTATCAGAACAGAGACTTGAACTCAGGCTTCTCAAGTACTAGGCTGGTGCCATGATATCAGGGGGATGGTCCCTCTCCTGATGGAAAACAAAGCAACTTACTTAATTAAAAAACTTCTTAAGTCACTTTGCAGCGAGAGTTTGGTTAGTTGAGTAATATAACCTGTTATGTGCTGTGGAATTGTAGGTTTAACCTCTGTATGCTTTAAAAACCAGAACTGTATTGATTGTGATGTATTTTAGATTTTGAGGCAAAATACATGAGCAGCCTACTGATCTCAGGTTCTTAAGTCTGGGTTTGGGGTTTCTTTTCTTCCTAACTGTTCTGGGAAAAGGAAAGGCTGAAAAACAGTTGTTCAAGAATTAAACTTCAAGGTATTTGTCTTGGAGTGCTTGATCTGGCAAACTGCAGACATCTGCTAAATTAAATGCTGCTTACAGACTGCTGATTTAAATGATGACTCTTTTTGCTTGTTGTTGTTTGGATGTAAGATGTTTCTCTACTGTAGTTGTAGCCAAGATAAGAAGCTGTGCTGGAGTTTTGAGGAGAGATGCTGATAAATTCCATCCTACAAATGGCATTGCTTGACTCACAGGCAAAATTTGCTTGTGTATGTTGGGGCCCATAGCAGGAAAAAGCTAGATTGTGGGGGAAAATTGAAAATACTAGTAGTAAGAGCTGCCCTTTGATCTTATTTTCTCCAAGTAAGACTTGAGAAATGAAGGCATCTGACTTTAGGATTTAAGGGACTATCAGTCTGAAGGGTTTGGTAGTTGCCACTTAGGCCTGCACTGATTGTGTCCAGCTCTGAAGCTGTTTTTTAATCTTAGGGGAAAGTTCAGGGAACAGTAACTGATTAATAAAATTGCTTTTCGTACAGTGAGCTCGTGCAAATAGAAACCTCAGCTAAAGACACAAAAAGTGCAGTAGTGAGTGCAGCCAGTATTGCATGTTTGTAACAGCCTTTATCTATGTGGGGAAAATGGAGCGGAGTTAAAAACTGCATTTGGCAGGCAGCTCTTGGGGATTCATCTGCTCAAGGCCTAAACCAGCTGAAGATGCCCTTCTGCACTGCTCTGTGTGGCCTGAACTGGCTCAGTACATGGCATTCTAAACCCCGTCGAGAATCTAGATGGGGTTAGTATTGTCACAAAATGGGAGCGTTTGACTATGGAACAGAGGCAATGACTATGTTCTAAAACATGATTGGGAAAGAGGGGACAGATAAGGGGCCCAAACCATTAGTTTATATATGTTAAACTGGTGTTTAGCACTCAGCTTCATCCTCAGCTTTAATCCCAGGTCCCTCCATCTGTAAGAGTGCCATGCCATCAAGCTGGCTGGGCTCCCATCCTTCCTGGGTAAGCCAAGCTGCTGGCTGGGGAGTAATCCCCTCAGGAGAGCTGGTTTGCCGCAAGTGCTGCACACACTACAGAGGGAGCCTCTGCAGCGATGGGGAGGGGAGCATGTGTGAAAGTGTGAGGTGAGGCCATGTCCTGCTTTGGTATGTGCCCCCTGGAACCTGCTGTGCCTTCTTGGAGGGCTGCTCTGTGCCAGACGGAGAGACTGCCCTGGAACACACGGCTCCCACCCTTCCAAAGAGAACAGTGTTAACGGGCAGGACACAAATGCACCCAAGTGTTTAAAGCATTTGCTCCTTGGCTGCAGGAAGGGCCCAGGGTGCCACAGGCCTGTCAGAAAGCTTCATCCAGCTGAGGGAGAGGGCAAGTAGTGAACTGCCAGGGGTATCCAGCCTCCCCCTTACCTGCAAGGGCAACACATCCACAGAAGTGTGGCAAGGACGTGGCTGCTGCTGTGCTGATGGAGCAAATTCCCCTCCCTCCCTCCTTTCCTCTAAACGTGAATAGCTTTTTATCCTGTCTTGAAAAGCAAGCAGATGCAAATGTAGATCAGGTACTTTCAGCAGTTTAAGTGCTCTTTGAGGTTGGGAAGAAGAAATCTGATTAGGGTTACAGCTGTTTCATTTCCTGACAGATGCACAGGGTGTTGTGTGCTGGCGAACTGCGGATGTACACACACACAGCAGCCTCGTTTTGTATCAGTGGCATAACCACACAGAAGCCGGCATGTTCAGAACTCCTTGTCCTGGACACCCTGCCAAAATATGCTTTATGCAGAATTTTCTGTGAACCAGGCTGTAGTGTGTTTGTGTGTGTGTGTGTGGGTGCATATAAATTTGTGTGTGTTTTCTTTGGTTGACAGGGCCTTTGTTGTTGAACTTTTTGTTGCTGGAGTGGGGCAGTGTGCTGTAAACAAGCACAGCTAATTATAAAGCACTTGTATAAAAAAATGATTTGCATTTGTACAAACAGTACTAGTAAAAGTGCCCGTGTAAGAGTACCACAAGTACCCAAATAAGCCCAGCTCTGAGTGGAGAACTCTTTTCTTTCTTGCAACCACAGCTAAAAAGCTGTTTATAACTAAATGCTGAGGTGGTGTAATTTTCTTTTCTAGGAACTTGGAATAAGAATTCCTAGACCACTGGGACACGGACCAAGCAGATTCATCCCTGAGAAGGAGGTGTGGTAGTGTTTTCAAGTACATAGTGAACTTAATGCTTTTAAGGAACATCCTTTTAGTATTAGCCCATATTTGGTTTCAGGACAGCTGCAGAGCTGCAAAACATTTTCAGTAGTGATCACATTCAGTCCTGGTGAGACTTTGGCCACAGTTCTAGTGTACAGAACAGTGAGAGCCTTGGGGAGCTTTGGAATAGTTATGACCCCTCCCATGCTGCTATCTATCACAAGAGAAACCCAATACTGTTTCCTTGTGAACATCCGGATGTAATTTCCTACTGGTCCACAAGGTACCTGCCCCTCTGCTCTGGGATTGCTTTTTCTTGAGCTGCCTCTACCATTCTGAAGAATCTGAGAAGCTTCAGAGTGCTGTGGCTGAGCATTTCTGGAGCTTCTCTCCTGATCGTCTGGTAAGAGAATTTGGAGCAGAGGAAGTTAGTAATATGCCTGCCTGTGATTTTCTAGGAATTTTAGAGCCTGTTTCAATTTCCTTTTATTTCTCTCTCTCTTGTCATCTTAGCTAGCTTTTTACTTCTTTCCCTCTTTTTCCCTTCGTAAAAGTGATTATTCAGTTAGCTTTTAATTATAATAAACTTAAGTTAGATCAACCTGGGGGATTCAAGAAAGTGAAGATGAGACAGTTAAAAATGAGAAGTCAATGTTGTACAAGAGAAAGACTAAAGCCAAAAATCTCCTTTTGCTGCTATAACCACTTGTGATCTCCTAAATGAGAGGTATTAAAGGGATTTTATGTGCCTTATGTGCACTGATTTAATGCCATTAATAGATTTATAATGTAATTCCTTTCACTTGGGGCCTCTGGGTGCTGTAGTAATAGATTTATTTACTGTTTTATGGGTGGTACTTGGACACTATGGCTCACTGCTCTTTCTGTCCCATCAGACAATCCAAGTGGGAAAGGAGGACGCCACGATGCACACGCTGTTTGCAGAGTCTTTTGCCACGCTGGGCCGACTGGACAATGTCACCTTGGTGATGGTTTTCCACCCACAGTATCTCGAAAGCTTTCTAAAAACTCAGCACTATCTCCTGCAAATGGATGGGCCACTCCCTCTCCATTACCGTCACTACATCGGGATAATGGTACGCACTGGGCAGAAACAGCCGCTCTGGCAGCGTTTCTGGTCCTGTTTAAGAGCAGCTATTACTGTGTTTTGCGGAAAGGCATTTCACCAGCAGCTAAGGGGAAAAGCAGAGCTGGTTTGTTTTGTGTCTGTTTTACAGATTGTTTCGTAAGATCAGTGCTTTATGTTCATAGTTTCGGTAGGACTGTGAGAAAAAGGGGGACAATCTGATACAAAAATGAGACAATTGTTTGTTATTGGCTTCCTTGGTATCTCAGAAACTGTTTCTCAAAAAAGCTTGGGTTTTTTTTCTTTGTGTGTGTGTGTGTGTGTGTCTCCTGTCACAACATCTCCCTCTAACTCCGTAGTCTGTCCCATCATCCATTTCTGAATATGTAAATTCTAAGCAAGTCTTCTGCCAGAAGTGGTTGATTTCATTATTTTCAATCTGCCAGTTTAATGATCTTTGCTTGCTGAAGTTTTGGGCTGTGTCTTAATTTGATGCAGAAAATATTAGTTTGAATAAATGATACTGGGCCTTTCGTTGCTGAAAAGCTGCCCCTAGTCTCTCTTGCTATAAGCAGCCTAAAACCTGCTTTTGATTTCTGCTGGTAAAGATTCCGCTAGAGACAGCTTCTTATACCCTGGGGAGTACAATGCAATATGGATTGCTTGCTTCAGGACACATAAAAAATCCATGCCTGTACTTCTCCCTGGGTATAGGCATGTTGCACCTGTAGCCAGCACAATGATAGTGTGTATGAACAAGGGATATTTATGTTGTGAGAACAATAATCAAAACAGGCTGATGTGTTAATCTCAGAATTCTTTTTTTACTTCAGCCTTTGATCAATGCAAGTCTTATTCTTGGATGTTCTGAGGAAATGATGAGTTATGGTATTTGTCATAAAGTACTAACTTTCTGTAATTGCTTTCTGTATCACATTGTGTTTTCCTTTCTAGGCTGCAGCACGACATCAGTGCTCTTACCTTGTTAACCTCCATGTGAATGACTTCCTTCATGTCGGTGGAGACCCTAAATGGTTGAATGGTCTGGAAAATGCACCTCAGAAACTGCAAAATTTAGGAGAATTGAACAAAATGTTGGCTCACCGACCTTGGCTTATCACCAAGGAACATATCGAGGTAGATCTTTTGTGGAGTAATGCGAATGTTCCCTATTTTTCAGTCATGCGGTCACGGATTCTTGGGGTTCAGAGCCAGACAGGGTGAAAGATATTCTGTGTTAATGACTTTGATTTCAGTGCTACCTCACTGCATGATAGAGTATCACTTGTGCCCTTGTAAAACGAACACGATCGTAACCACTCTTAAATGAGTAACAAATTTAATTTACAACATGCTGAAATTTCTGTGTCATGTTGGAATTCTGTTGAGGCGACAACGATGTGCTCAGGTGTGCACCTCCTTACATCATGTGCTTTCAGTAGCCAGAACCCCTGGGTGTTTCTGAGATGCTGCCAGAGGTGAGGCAGAACACCAGCCACCACATTTTTGTCTGGATTGCTGCTGGTTCGAATGCTGTTTCCGGGCTGGGTTGGAGGGAGCAGGCTGGCAGAGCTGCCCAGGGCAGTGGTGGTGGTACAGGACAGCCAGGACTGCAGCACCAGCAAGGCACCAAATGGCTGCTGCTTCTACTCCCTCTGCTCCTCTGAGCCCTCAGCAAGGAGCATGGGAGTGCTGGGACTTTCTCAGTGCTTCCTTGCCTGGTGAGAGGTGGTGGCAGGTCCAGCTAGGAAGGCAGGATGCTGGGCTGTGGGGGAGGGCGCACGCTCTGCCAGAAGGACCCAAACCTCCCACACTTTCCTGCCTGAAGGGGAAGTTGGGGTTTGAAGCTTTTTGTCAAATCTAGAGCATTCCACCCACAGGGACAAGATGGAGGGAGTCTGGCCCTGGTGGCATGTTTTTACACAGCTGATCTGCAAGGACTTGCATGGGTTTTCTGACGCTGTAAAAAACATTTGAACAAACATGCAATTATTGTGGTTGCATCTTCATCTGAGGCGTGAAATTTCAATGCAAGTCAGTCTGGCCTCGATAGAAACCACATGGTGCAAAAGAAAAACCCCAACTGATTCAATCGCTCAGGGACAGAGAGGGGAGAGAAGTCTCCTTTGTGGTTTAACCACGCAAGTGTGTGTCTGGCAGATCACCTGGTAACAGGTCACTGGGCACATTAATGGCAGCGGAGAGTTAGGAAGCACATTTGGATGTTGGAAAAATAATTTTACCTGGTAAAAAAGTGTGTTGATAAACTGCATTAAGGTGGGGTCATATGAATGACTTTAATGCTTTTGTCTTGCATGATTTTTGAAGCAACTTTTGAAGACTGAAGAGAACAGCTGGTCCCTGGCAGAGCTGATCCATGCAGTGGTTCTCCTCACACACTACCACTCCCTTGCTTCCTTCACGTTTGGCTGTGGGATCAGCCCCGAGATCGACTGTGAGGGGGGTCACACCTTCAGGCCCCCCTCCGTCAGTAACTATTGCATATGTGATATTACAAATGGTTACCACGGGGTGGATGAAATCCATGCCAGCCCAGCCGGAAGCATTCCAGTAAGTGTCTGTCTGAAAAGTCAATCTCTTTCAATAGCAGTAGTTTCTTTGTAAACTTAAAACGTGGAGGGTGCATGTTTCTTTTCTTTGAGAGTGGGATTGAGGAGCCTAATCTAGATGTGGGTATCCAGTTGAAAAAATGCATGTAGGAGAAGCTGAAATGACACTGGTAAGATGGGGGAGGCTACCAAAGGGAGAAACAGGCACAATCTCTGGTGTTTATTTTTTCTGCCTGTCATTCATAAAGGCAAACTGAGACCTGGCCTCAGCTAGTTCATGATACGTGTTCTGAGCAGCAGTGGCCAGGAATACTTTTTTCATGGATGCAGTGGAAAGTTGACTCTTCCTTTGATTCCAGGCTCTGACTTTTTTGCCTTGAGGTGTTTGTGATGCATTGCTCAACAGATCATTCTTAACAGATCATTCACAACTTTGCGACTGTCTTTAAAACACTCCTTCTGTCTGCAGCAGTTATACTGATCTGGACTTGCTTTCCCTTGGTGAAAAGCATGATGTGAACAGAGCGTTGGTTTAAGAACAGCAATGAGGGTGTTCTCACTGCAGGTTCCTTGCCTGCGAGATTTTACTGCAGTGGTGTGGGTGGCATTTAAATTTGTTTGATGGAGCTTGCTGGCTCTCCAAAGGAGCAAACTGCAAAAGGCAGGGAGGAAAGGGACAGAACTGTATAAATTAATTTTACTTTGCTTCGTGCTGATGACGTTTTACAAGACCGATTACTGAATTAATCGTGTCTTGTGGTGTTAAAACAGCTCTTGTGAAAGACGGTTATCTTGCACTGGCTTTTTTTTGAGGCTTCATTAAATCTGCATTTACACTCACTCCTCCTTTTTCCTTCAATGTTTCTTTGTGAGCAGAGAAGGGGAAAAATTCAGTTGGGTGGTAAATTGTGGTTACTTCCTCTATCAGAATTTCTGTTACAGCTCCTTGTTTTTCAGTTGCTGAACATTTAGACTAAGAGAAACTAATTTTAGTGTGAGAACGACTTGTTCCAAAATGCTGTGATTTTTAAATARTCCTAAAAATACCGGGGATCTAATTGAGAAAAGATGATGACTCAATGTGAACCATTGGGTCAGAACAGGTTTCTTTCAAAAACTGTTTTCCTTGAAAAATCCATATGTAAAGATGTAAATGAAGGACTTACGTTGCGTTTAAATTTTCTGGCTTGGCAATTTCTGCCATCATTGTCAGTTCCTGTTGGATGAAAATGAAATGTCTTTCTCTTCTTTTTAGTCTACAGAGTCTGTCTGTGAAGTTGAAGCTCTTATGGAGAAAATGAAGCAGCTGCAGGAGTGCAGAGATGAAGAGGAAGCCAGCCAAGAAGAGATGGCCACTCGATTTGAAAGAGAGAAGAGAGAAAGCATGTTCGTGTGCTCTTCAGGTAGAACAGATGTAGTGTGTATATGTATTTATTAAGCCTTTTCCAAATTATTTGAAGACATACTAGTGCAAAAGGGGAAAGAACTGCTATTAGAAGTCTCAAAAACATTACCATTTCTTTGAAGGAATCAAGATTAGGGATGCCTTGTTTTCTTCCAGGAACACTTAAAAGCAAAGTATTGCAAAGTAGTTGTGGCTGCTTGCAAACACACCATAACACTCCCTGACCAATATTATGTTTAAGAGAAATCTCCAGCCAAAAATGGAACCTCTCTCTTGAGCGTTTTAGAAGTTTCACAAGAAATTTAAGCATCTTGCGAGACACTGTAAAAACAAGACACTTGATATGCTTTGCTATTTAAGTGTATGAAACATTACTTTTCGGATGACTGAGACACAATACTTAATCTATTTCAAGTTTAGGGTTGTCATGGGCTCTTCAGCACAATTTCTTCTAAAACAAACTTGGCATGGAAGTCTCAGAAGTCTCTTTCAATAATCTCTCTGTTCCAAACCAGGTTTTTCCCCTGATGTTTTTACAGACCTCTTAAGTTAGGGGGAGACCTTTAGGGGATAGGGTGAAGATTGCTGCACAGCAGGAGGGAGAAAAGGATGTTTGTCTGTAAGAAAGGATCTGAGTTTTTCATGGAGTTGCCTCTGAACACCATAGTTGCACTCACACGGAGCTGTACCAAAGAATTTTAATACGCGTAGTCCAGAGAAACTGTGTGTTTAAAAAGTCCATTGTTCTGCAGGAGTTCTGCTAGTACATCTCCAATTTGTTCTTACCAAAATTGTGTGAAATTCTGTTTGGCATTAACAGAAGATGAAGAATCTGCAGCAACAAGAGATGTGTCTCGTCACTTCGAGGATACCAGCTATGGTTACAAAGACTTCTCCAGACATGGAATGCACGTGCCCACMTTTCGTGTTCAGGTAACAAGGATGGGGTGCTGCTGTCAGGAGGCCTGGTGTGCAGTCTGTTCATTGTGCCAAATACCAAACCTGGAAATGGCTGTGCTGCCATTGCCCCGTGGAGGAGGCTTAAAGCCATCAAATGAACAACCCTCAGCCCCCAATGGATTATCCGCCCTGAGATCAATTACATTAAAGCTTTGGCTCTTTACAAGTTCATTTCTGAAATGCTCCATTCTGCATTTTTACTTATTCTAAGGATTATTCCTGGGAAGACCATGGCTATTCCTTGGTTAATCGTCTCTATCCAGATGTGGGACAGCTACTTGATGAGAAGTTCCATATTGCTTATAATCTGACTTACAACACAATGGCCATGCACAAGGATGTGGATACCTCAATGCTAAGACGAGCTATTTGGAACTATATTCATTGTATGTTTGGAATAAGGTCAGTTTTATTATTTTTCTTCTAAACACATTGTTTTTTCTCAGGTTGAACCAGAACTATTTATTAAGCAAACATGTGTCTTTTTTAAACATATTTTTGTTTTTGCGGGAGGGCCACTAGTGCTACAAATTACCCAATAATTTATTTTGCCATAGGAACTTAGAAACAATGCAAATGAAGTAACTGCTGCCTGAAAGTGTTTTTCTTTCAATTCCAAACAGATACGATGATTATGACTATGGTGAAATTAATCAGTTGTTGGACCGCAGCTTTAAAGTTTATATCAAGACTGTGGTTTGCACTCCTGAAAAGACCACAAAAAGAATGTATGATAGCTTCTGGAGGCAGTTTGAACACTCTGAGAAGGTACAGTTCACGTGTGTGCTGAGGGACAGCCACGGGCCSCAGATCAGCACCTCCCTGAGAGCCACAGCTACCCAGCTTAAGCCTGAGCTGATGCTGCTGGGGTTCTGCTCACACTCTGTAAAGGCATTAGGAAGCATCGTATTCCCAGGCTGACATAATTTCCCCTTTCCTACTGCATGTTTGCTGGCTAACAGCTGACATGGTCTGTGCAAGCTCTGAGCAGTTTGGGGGGCTTAGACAGCTTCACCTCAACTACAGTCGGTACTGCCTGGTTATCCCAGAGAGGCAGGGAAGTGATGTGAGATCCATCCACCCCTTGGCCTCAGACTGGGAACGGAGCAGCTTGCTGGCTGGCCCAGGGTCTTTCCAGTCCCCCACTTTTTTAGCATGAATGGCCCCACAGCAGCTTCTTTATGTTAAAGCCTAAAGCTCCACTGTTGGGTTACAGTCTGAATTGCACCTCCCCGTCATATTTCCTGCTGTTAACTCTCAGATATCTAATCCATCAAGTTTGTATCCTCCAGTTTTTCTGTGGAAAAATATTTCTTGGCCTCACTTAAAGTCAGTGCTGAAACATAAAGATGCCTTAATCATTAGTATTGATATTATCAGAGGCTCTAGTTTTTGATAAACCCCTTAAAATAGGGTTCAAGTAAAGGTTGTTCAAGTAAAACATTACCTATGTTTGGTTAACTGATCGATGAGCTTCTCAAGCACACAAGTCCTTCRTTAAGCCCAAAACTTTGCATCTCCATAGCCATCAAAATCCAAGGATCATTCATGTACATGTCACTGAACACAATCACCATCTATCCTCATGGAGATCATGCAAATGAAACCACACAGAGCCCTTACAGGCCAGAGCAAACCCACAGCAACCTGCTGTCAGTGAGAAAATACTTTCACACCCTCCCCCACACTGTTTCTGATCTCATCCTCAAAGAAATACAGTAAAGGCATTGAGGAGATGAGCTGGGGAACTAAAATTCTTACCTCTGGTAGCTGCTGAACACCTGTGTCTCAGCAGAGATAGCAGTTTTACGACACTTGAGAGGTTTTCTGCTGCTTTGCTTTGGCTAGCCACTCCATGTTGTTCAGGTGGTAACTGCCTGTGTATTTCTGTCAGTCCCCAGGGACAAATGACCTTGTCACCTCTGCCTTTGCTAACACTCCTCTCTGCTCCGCAGGTTGCCACTGTCCTTTTGCCTTTCATCATTAACCTCATTAAGCTAAATTAGAACAAGCTGTACATAATCTGCTGCTGAAGAAGGGCTTCTGTGCTTGAAAGCTGGTCTGTTTTTTCTAGCTAAGCCAGCCGGTCTGCTAAAAGATGACTTCCTCTTCCTATGAACCTGCCCTGCCTAAGTGTGCCCGTGACTGGGTGCTGCACTGTGCCGGGTGGGGTGTTCGTCCCTCTCTCCCCCTCAATGAGCTCTGATGGTCTGGGTGGTGACACGTGCAGTGTTCCCTCACTGCGGCTGCTGCGGCTGCTGCTGCTGCTGCTGCTGCTGCTGCTGCTGCTGCAGTAACATGACACCCACAGCCCCACAGGCTTCCTTTAGCTGCAGCGTGTCGTGGTGAGCACAGTGCTAAAGCATATCTTCTTCCCTCCCTCAAGGTCCATGTAAATTTGCTTCTGGTAGAAGCTCGGATGCAAGCCGAACTACTTTATGCTCTGAGAGCTATTACTCGCTATATGACCTGATGTCTCCAGCTGCCTGTTGACGTTGGAATGTTCTGCAGCTGCAGTATGGCAGAGGAAGATACGAAGCCTCAGGACCAACAGTAGCTATAAGTTAAGATGCCCATTGTGCCATAACTCCTTTAGTTTCAGCTATTTCCGTGTTTGGAATATCATTGCTGCCCCTCGGCAGCGAACGCTTGGCAGTTGACAGACAGGGTTGTGCGGAAGTGCTGCCTGCTCATGGTATTTTGGCTTTAGACAGCCCGGGACATTCTCTGAACTTGTGGCAATATAGCAAACGATAGATACATAGATCTTGTGTTAAGGCAAATACTGCGGGAGTTGGAGCACAAAAAGAAGTGGGACTTGATGACATTTGCTTTCCCTACGAGAATAATTTTAGAAAATCTTGATGCTGCTATTTGTGCAGGTGGAGTGAACAGACCCAGGCTGTTCCAGTTAAGCTAGAAGTGAAAGTGAGCACTGCTATTGTCTGAGCCTTTATTGTGTGTGGTTTCAAAAAAGCCTTGTTATTTAGATTCCCTTTTTAATCAGAACTAAACCTCTTCTGTCCACACTCATAATTTGAAAGATAGCAGTCAATTTTCTCAACTAGTTTAGCCTTAAAAACAGGATGTTTGTTCCACATTATTTCGTGAGCTCCAAAGTGCAATGGTCTTCCTATGGAAAGAAGGGGACTGGAGTCCTCAGAGCTTTTGAGATCTACCTACTCAAAGTGTCGAGTAGCTTCTTGTCCTCTTTTTCATGGATGAACCAAGAAGGAGCTAGGACAAGGTGTGGGAATGTTGTTCTAGACTGCCAAACAGTCCTACTGTATTACATGCCCAACGCTGGTCTTAATGATTTTTGCAGTTGCTTAAATAACTAGGCTAAAAAACATCTATTTTTAGTAAATCAAAACGTGATTAAAATGCTGACATTTAATATACAGTGGTTTTGGAGAACACATGAATTTGTATGAGTGTGAACTGCTTTTTAAATTTGTCAGTATTACTGGTATTTTTGAAATAAAGGTAACAACTTTTTCTCCTGGTGTTTCGGTGTGGTTTAACTTCAAGCTTCTCTTCTTACTGGTTCTAAGACCATTTAAAAATGTTTGAAACAGTAACAGAGCATACGACAAGCCATGAATTTTTCAACTGAGTGTAAAATTATGGGAGAAAAGAGAGATCTAGATCTTCACTAATACTGTAGCAGGAACACTTCTCATGTAGTGCTGATGTTTTCACCCATTTGGCGAATGCTCTCAGGCACATGGTGTGATTCTTGGGGTGTCCTGTGCAGGGCTAGGAGTTGGACTCAATGATGCTGATGGGTCCCTTCCAACTCAGCTTCTACTGATTCTGTGATTCTGTGAAATGGATTTTCCCAAGCCCACAAGCCGAATCAGTTTGATTTCTGTCCCCTGGCCTGGGTCTCAGCTCACACTGGTTTCTCTTCCTACAGAACATTCTGAGAACAGTTTTGAGTCCAAGAAGCTAAAATATCTGAAAAGATCTAGGGGAGAAAGATTAATAAACTGTCAAAAATTGTGACTAACAGGAAGCATCTGGTGCTTCCTCTTAACTGAAAATACAGGATTTTTAATGTTCCAAAAACAGAGCAAAACTTTCCTGTCTTAAGGGCATTGTACAGCTGAGCTGTGCCTTTCCAGTCTGAATGGAGTTTCTGCAGCGCGTGAGTCTCCTGGTGCTTTTTGGAGTCAAAGGTAGACATGAATTTTTCCCAGAAACCTAACCTGTCTGTTTCCATCMTATGCTCTCCAGCCACATCCAAGTGCCCTCTTGCTTTTCAGGCAGTAAACATTGCAGCAGATCTGTGTGTGAGTGGCTGCATCTGGTCACAGCTGCCATCAGAGCACAAGCCACAACATGCAGGCACTCCTGACTACACACTCAGTACTCCCAGAGAGCTGCTGCTGAGCACCAGACCGTGGCTGCAAAGTGCAGCAGTGCCTCGTGCACCTCAGCTACAGTGCTGACAACTCTCCCCATGGGAAAACAGGAACGGGCTCCTGGACACGAGAGCTGCTTCACTGAGGTCTGTGGCAGAGATACCCAAATGGTAGATGATGCCATAAGAACACACCTGAAATTCAGCATTCTGGGGCTTATTACCCACAAGTTTTTTTTCCAGAGAAAAAGAGAGGCTGGTGTAGCTCCACAGGTGCTACTGCTTGGCTTTGCTGAGGGGTGCCCAGAGTCCTGTGCTGCCTTCTCTTCTCAATCCTGCTCATCTGAATGTGCCTTTTCCTGAAGCAAAAGCCAGAGCTCACACACAGCAGCTGCCCCAGAATCTCCAGCTCTGCCCTGTGCTCCATGATCCAGCGCTCCAGGCCCTTGGTTACAGATTGATCTGTAATAACTGACATAATTGTGTCTTATTTGAACAAATCTTAATTGCCCAAACAGCACCTTGACTTGAGCCAGCTATCAGCTTCAGCTGCCTTCTGACAGACTTAGCCCTTGTCAGTTCTGATTAGCCCTGCTGACAGTGCTTGGCCACAGGGCCTTTTCCACTGCCCCCACCCTTGCCCTGCACAGCCGGGTGTTTGCCTGTCTCCCCATGACGCAAATGCCACGAACAAATGCCTCCAGCTCCCTCCCCACAGGGACTACTTACCCATCATCCTTTCTTTAATACTCTCCCAAAGCAAATCCATTCTTTTCTCCCAGAAACAAATGGCAAATTGAAGCCATTTATCTTCCCTTCAACTTCAGCTAAAATTAAAATGGCAAAAGGAGGGATGATAAGTGAGAGATTTTTAAGCTCAGCAGAGCTGTTGGAGCCAAACCACACTGAACTGCTGAGCAGTTCTCTCCTGTGGATTGCAGTGACAGAGGCTGCCACCAACACATGCTCCYGAAGCCACTCAGTCCTGGGCACAAGTAACACCTGAGCTGCTGAGACACAAAGAATGGAACAAATTTCATCACCTTCACTGAAGTTTCCTCCTCACTACTCCCAAAACCTGGACCATGAAATCTTCCCTCCCCTGCCCTTCTACTATGGCTCTATGTCCCAGCCTCCTCTCTTCCTGTCCTCACCTGGAAGCAGAGGCCTGGGCACTACCAAACGCACAGTGAGCTCTGAATCGCTGCCTCAGAAAAACAAATTCCTCCAGCCTCTACCAGGATTGCCAGGCTGGAGATGGTCCTGCTGTGCCCAGCACAGGGTGATGCTGCTGACCCGCAGGAGCCCGCCAGCCCCTGCACAGCAGTTTATTCTTAGTAATCTGAGGTCAGGAAGGAGAGAAATAGGTCAGGTCTGGAAAGCTCACTGTGGCCAACTGCACTGTTAATGCTCGAAGCCAGTGATGCGCCTGCTGAGCTAATCCATGGGCTACAAGCAGGGACTTCTACATGCTGAAAAGGATGAAAACCAAGCAATAAGCAAGGCAGCAGCAGTCAGGAGGAACAGGGAGAAATAGGCCTATTTTTGCCCCATGGATGGAGAGACAGGTTCAGGGGAGGCAGCTGGGCAAGAAGTCTGAGAAGGAGAGGCACACAGGTGGGTCCTGGGAGTGTGGGATGAACTGAAAGAAGACCACAACAGACCAGGTAAAATCTCTGCCAGCAGGGATATGGGTGTGAATTCCCAATTCAGGAAAGACCAGCACAGCAGACCTATATCCCACAAGCATCAAGGCAGCAGCTGGGACAGCTGGGATACCCTAGACCCTAGCCCACAGTGTCAGAAGGGGGAAGGGGGATCTCCCAAGGAAAGGGGGGTGACTTTCACCTGACAGCATTCAATCTGAAGAGTGAAGCTCATGGAGGAACAGCACAATGCCCCAATAGCACTTGGGTTACTCTGGAACAAAAGTTCCTATAAAGTAAAAGCGTGTCGAAGTTTGTAGGTGAGATGTGGCTCCTGTCACATAACATTCTTTTGTACTGCACATCATTTTTGGTACCACAGAGGTCCAACTATTCACTGTAACTTACCTTTTAAATTTTTTCCAGTCAGGAACTGATGCAATTGATAGACAAGTCACACTGAACAGCTGCATCATCAGGTCAAGTATATTGTAAAAAGTAATTACACATGCAAAAATTTCAGACAAGCTCTTCAAAAAATAGCATCCAACACATAAATGCCAGGCTTTCCTGACTTTTCTTTAAAATAGCCATGCTCTCCAACAAGCTTACCAATGGCAATGTACAGGTATATCAGAAATACAAAGCTATACAATTTACACCACAAAAAAMCCCCTGACTGATTAGAATGGAGTGACAGGCACAGCTGGAAGAAAGGAGTGATGGCTTTGAATTCTGTCAAGAAGTTTTTCTGCCACAGGTTTGAACTCTCTTTCCCAATATAGTTTTTGGCAGTCCTTTATACTGCTGTCGAGGCTGCAATCCAACACTACATTTTCATCTGTAATCAAGGAAAAATATCGTCATCAGTTCCAAATAAAAATATACTGAACTGTGTATTTTATGACACATACAGCTTACCAGCTGTGTAGGCTGATGGCTTAAAAACGACTACATTTGAGGTAAGTTCAGTATCACTGTCTGAGGGATTAGATTTAATTGAAAATAAAGGATGGTAAGGTCAGTAAAACAGTGAAAATGGTATCACATCTTCTTTTAYTCCCACATCTCACAGGTGTGGCTGAACTGTGTCTCTGAGATTGAGCATTTACTGTGACTGTCAGCCTGGAAAGTACCCAGGGTTTAACATCACCCACAGCAATTTTGCTTAGGTAAGCAATCAATCCATCTAACTGCAACTATGTTTTTCCTGTCACAAATTGCTCTGCTGATCTGGACACTTTTTTAAACTATTAACTCTCATACTGAAGGAACTTGAGCCACACTCGTTATTGTATTACTGATGCCCTCCCTTCCTTACAAATTTCAAAAATAAAACAGCAAGACAGTCTTTAATATAGACAAGCAACATTAGGAATGAAAGGAAGTCATCACTCATTATTCCCTCTCCATTTTGCTTGGCATTGGATGTGGCAAAGAGACAAACTCTTAGAGAAAAAAGAAATCAGTCTGCAACCAGAAGCATTCTCCTGAATTAGGAATTCACAAGCACAACTGATAATGCAGAAGAAATGTTTTCACAGTTTAACAGACGGATATTTGACAGCTTTTATCCATAAACAGACCTAAAATGAAGGTGGAATCCTGCTGCAAATGGGCAGTGTGACTTACCTTCAGCCTACACTGCAAAAGAGCACCAGATTCACAATGTGTTATATAAATAACTCTGTAAGCGAGATTATTGCACAGTCACAGCAGGTAGAGACAACTTGGGGCTGAAGAGAAACTTCAGTTACCCACTTTTGAGCCAAACTTTGTGTAGAAGAGATGCTCCAACAGCACCTATTCCCATCCAAAAACATACCAAGGTGCCTGTGCAGAGCAGATGGCCTGAACTGCAGCAGCTATGAAGGAGTGAGTGACATTCCTTGTGCCTGGAGATGGGCTCCAGCTCATACAAAGTTACCAGCAATGGCAAACAGTACTTGGCTTCTGTGCCACTACGCTATTTCTGAACTACCAAAATTAGAGATGCTGATTGTGAGATTCCAAAAGGGGTTCTGCATAAGAACACGTCATTTAGAGACTTTCTTAATAAAAGAGGAAAAAAACACCCATTCTTTCAAGAAGGATGTCCTATCTCTGCAGGAAGAAAACCTGTAATCAGATATAAAAATCCAGCCTCTGACATCAGCTCTGTATTTGATGATGTCATAGGATAATTTAGGTTGGAAAAGACCTCTGGAGCAGAGTCACCATGTCTCAGTTTGCTCTGGTCCATGTACTGTTGAGAACCGAACACCTTCAAGGATGGCAGCCTGTTCCAGTGCTTGACCCCTGCCATGATGGAAATTTCTTTTCCTAATGTTTAGTTGGAATTTTGTCTTATTGCTCATTAACTCTTGTCCTATCAGTGGCACWATAACCCAGCATACCTAAAATGAATCTCAGCAGCAGAGAAGCCAGAGACCCTGAAGTGGAAGATAAGGGATTATGGGGTTTGTTTTCAAGGAGAATTGCTTTGCCTACTCCCCTTTTTTCTACCCAAATTAACTCTCTTCTAACGCAGAGCAAGAGACATTTCTCCCTTTTTATTAGACAGCTGTGTTGCCCAGAAGTCGATTGAATATTCATGGAATCACGGAGGTCGAGAATTTCAGCCTACAAGAACAAGGGTCAGAACCAGTTCAAAGCTGAAGTGTTGAACTGAAACAGTAAATTTCCCAAAGCAGAACGTGAGTAACACTGTGGATCAGCGAGGATCAGTGTTCCGCATGCAAGCTGTGCATCCTCAGATAATTTAATTTTCCCACGGCTCTCCTCAAAACCTAGCAAAATTGGAAACTGGCCAAAGAGCATCTGTGCATATGTGCTGGCTGCGAGCCCAGCCCAGGAACAAGACAAACACACTGGGCCTGCGTACTGTGGGAGAAACTGGAGACTGGAGTGCAGACTCCTGCAGTCTACAAGGGCTGCCCATCCTTGAAACACCAGCAAGACAGGGGCCAGGAGCCCTGGAAGCTCCTGCCATGTCATGTAAGAGTTCACATGGACTGTGATTCCAAAATAACCTCCTTGAGTTGATAGTGGAGGTAAAAGTCAGCAGAAGAAAAAAGTCTGGAAAGAGAGAGAGAGAAAAGAGATTTCACTGAAAGACCAAACAGAAGAATGTTCCAAGACAGACGCTCATCTCCACTGCTGCTCCTGAGGGCCTGGGCCAAGGCAAAGCTGCTGCCAGGGGCCTGGGAGCAGCAGCCTCCAGAAGCTCTGAGCCAGCAGAGTGACATGAAACTGAAGAGCAACCAAAACAAGGTGACTGACAAGTGCCACTAGAAAGCAGGGCCGCTGCACCCCAGGATGCTGGGATCAGGCAGGGAAAAACAAATAGTGCCTTTTTTCCAGCCTTTCTCTTGGGCACAACATCTTTTCAGGCTACTTTGCACTCCCTTTTGGCTTCCTCATATCTTTTGTCATCTTGTGCCAGGTAGGGGAGGGAAAAACAAAGGGAGGAGGCCAAGCACAGCAGGTGAAGTGAGGTGTCTGCTGTGCCATGCTCCACTTTTCCGCTTCCTGAGGGTGTGCTGACGCTCAAGTACAGTTCACTGGCTGTCAGCAGTTGCCTCCTGCTTCCTGAATGATAGAATCAGAGCAATGACGGTTCAAGGCTGTTACTGGATACAATGGGAGGAGGAAGATGTAGGACAATATTAACCAGCTGCTATTACTAAGCTTTGTTGGCTCTCCGCACACAGAGGAACCAGATCCAGTGACTAAGATGTGCTTTTTCTACAGCTGCTTTTCTGACTCTAGTGTGAAGAAAGACTGGCCTTCTGATTTAATTCTAACCTATTCCTAATTAATTGTCATTACAGCTGCATTACATTCACAATTGTAGCTGCAATTGCAATCATACATGAACTTCCAGTTCATGAAAGTTATACTATTTAATGAGAGTTACAATTACTATCAAGCCTGGACTCTGCAGTCAAATCAGTTGCTGGAATAAGTGTTAAATGCAAAGGAAGAAATAAGTACAGATTTTCTAAAACAAAGATATATATCCCTTGTGTGTCAGAAAACTCAAGCATGATTGTTGCTGTGAAGTTTGCAGGTCTGTTGCAGAATGTTAAAAAGTGCAGTAATGACCTTGAAACACTGCTATTTTCAGATAAATAGATGGAATTACTTCTCACATTAAGATATGGTCTGTCATAGCAATGAATATAATATAAGGAACTATTACAACGGCAAATATCAGTAATTCTGCTGTAACTGAAAAAAATCCTCACAAATCCAGCCACTTTTCTGATGATCTAAAACAAAAGAGAGCACTGAAATCTCATGTTCTGTCTGGATCTGACAGTAAGGATACATCTTTAATCAATTTCCAATTAAAACCATATCAAAATTAGTTTCCTTCAATTTAATTTACATTTTAAAGACTTTTAAAAAAGAATAATTGCAAATGACCTACCCAAAATAAAATCATAAGCAAAGAAGTGCTCAAAAAATAAAGGAGGAAAATTACATATACTGACTATAGGACTATCACACAGCCACTAAATTCTGTACAAGTCAAAGCAAAAGTAAATGTCCAGATGAAAAGATCCAACTGGGTAAGGTCGTAATATTGACCTTTCAGCCTGTGTGTGGAGGAGTAAGCACACCTTCCCTGGCTTTAGGGAGCAGATGAGAAACTGTCAGGATGTTGTCCTTGCCCACAAGGAGGCCATGGAGAGAAAAGAAGGGTGGCCAGGCAGCAAGCTCAGCCTACTGGTCCCCAGAAAAGCCACGATCCCCAGGGGGCCTGGTGTGTCTGCGTAGGGACCACTGTGTCACTGGACAGTCTATACTGGCCAACCACTGGAAGCCGCATGACAGACTTCCCACCCAAATACTGGTTTAATTTTGCTCCTTCCACTTCTCTTATTGAGGAAAAGAGACCAAGATTATGAATCTCACCTAAAAGTGATGTGAGCAGCACCAGCAACGTGTTGGTATCTCCTCCAAAGCAGGAGGCCACACTCGTGATGTTCTCGCTGTAGTTCCACAGGGTTTTGCAGATCAAACAAGAGAGCTGCCAGTCTGCTGGCCCAAAGTCTTGTAAGCAGTCAATCAGCCTGTCAGTARCAAACATAAACAGTGGTTTGTTCCATGGAATTTTCTCCTGAGCTCTTCAAAATCTGGCAGTCTAGAAACATAAGCAAACTCCACGGAAGTTTGCAGGAAAATTCTGTTAATGAACTTCAAGATGCTACTTTCTCCCTCAGCAACTTCCCCCTTTTCATTTAGTGTAGTTCCCTAAGGATGTGAACATGCCTTTTGTCTACACATATGTGCCTATGCCTGCAGCCTGCAGCTGCCCATCCCCTGTAACTTTTTAACCCAACTGACCAATTTCACTCATGTACTTCATAAATGTCACCATTCCAAAGATATAAAATTCCATCAAATTTCATTACAATCTGTGACTGACCCAAATCTGTGGTTGTCCCAATAAAGCAATGCAATCTGGTGATCAGTAAAGGGAGCTCAGGACAACTATTATATTCAGGTATGGCTGAAAATAGCAGTAACTGAAGAGCAACCAAAAAGGTTTGCTTTTTCTCTCCTCTCTGAAGGCAGTCATTGTGGAACAACAGGAGGCATCCAATGAAAAGCCAAAAGAATTTGCCAAAAGAACCATATTTTTTTTAAGTTTAACTCTCTGATGAGAGCGGTTTTTTAAGTTTAACTTCTCTGATGAATTCCCTATTTTCTCAAGGCCACTACATATTCGTACAATAACCTCAATTCCAAAAATCCACAGAGCTGGTTTGGCATAGTCAGGATGATCTTCTTAACAATCACTTCCAAAATCTCTAGATTCAATCCATACTGTTACTGTTTTTTGTTCTTTCCCTCACAAATTTTCAAAATTCCAAAGCGCTCCCAAAGAAAATTCCAAATTTACATGATTCTATAGGCTACTGAATGTTCTATATAATAGAAATTTCTCACATTTATTATTCAATTTGCCTGCAACTTATTTTTATTCTCCTTTTTTAGCTTTATATTGTAAGTTAACTAGAACATGGGAAGGAAGGATGAGAAGACTATGCATTGTTTACAGTGTATAAAAAAGTAATTATATGATGTATGAACAGGAAAGCATTTCAAAGTTAGACATATTGTTTCATAACTGTGGGCTGTCCCAACTGCTTTACAAGCACAGGAACATGATCTTTCATGTTGTTCCAATTAAGCTGGATCCGCTATTATCTGAACATCAAAGCCACAAGTGTTGCATCCACAGTGGTTTTTCAAGGTCTAATATCACTTACAGTATTAGTGCCTTAAACTTGAACTCCGAGAGACAGGAGACTCAGGAGCAGTTCTCTGCCAAGCATGGCTACATCAGGTAGCATTCCCTACACTATCAAGTAGTTACAAAAATTGCCARCGACCGCATGGGATATCACAGTTCCTGAAGTAACCTTCACACTTACAATAGATACATACTGAATGTGCTATTAACTGTAGCCCACGTAGGATCCAGTGAACTCGGAGCACAAGCAGCTACTGCAAAGCCATGCCTTTGCTGCTTTCTTGTATGGTACTCTCTGCTGTATACATCAAGGAGGGTCTTTGGGAGATTATTCTATGGGGTTTCGCTCATATGACAGGTTCTTTCCCAAAGAAGTTCAGATGCCAAATATCTTCTGTGTTGGCATCTTTACTACAAGCTACCGGCCCCAGTAAAAAAGAATCCAATTGAAACTTTTTGGCCAAACTACTCAAAATTGCCTTTTTCGTAAGCATAATCAGGAACTTACTTTCCAATTCCTCCTTCTTCCATGAGAAAAGCTCGTTTGTTCTTATCTACTGTGAGATTGAGCAGAACTCCACAGGCAGAGAAACAAAAATCTCGGTTCTTGGAATCAAGCAAAGCAATCATGAACTTGTATACTGGATTGTAAAGAAGGAAACATATTACTAGGAAGATGGACTTATCATACAAGCAGCATTACAACATACTTATTCAAAAATGTATCCTTAGAAAGCAGTCAAATGCAGGATATCCTATCCAAAAATTCACACTTGTAGCATATTACTGGGACATTTGCAGAGCAGCCACATGACAGAGTAACATCACGCTGAACACCAGTTTTCTTCAAAACAACACACGTGAAATTCTAGTTATAAAAATTCACCAAAGAAATGTGGAAATCCAATCAGAAGAGGTCAAGTTGACTGTTCAACAGCAATCAGCTACTAAGTGTCAGTTCTCCCTTCTCCTCCAAATGCAGTGATGTGCCACCCTTGAAATAAAGGGTTCCATATTGTGCCATATCACCTCACTTTTAGCACCAACAGGTAGACCAAACAAAAAAAAAATCACTGTGAACGGGTGTCTAATTAAACTGATGACACACCTGTGGATAGCAAGGAGTTGCCATTTTTCCCAAAGCTCTTTAGATAGCCAAAGAAAAAGGACTTGAGAGAACTTGTATCCTACTTCACCCAGAGGCAAATAGGAGGTCTCTTTGTTGAGGCAGTCAAACATCCCAACTGCATGGTACAAAGTGCTAACAAACTGTCGAATACGGGAATCAAAAATCTGAGATTACGAACCTAAATGAAAATTTTGTTGGATTCTCCGTTTATATCATATCTCTACTAACCTGCAGGATCTGGAAAGCTGTATGAGTAAAGGGAAATTTCAAAATTTGATTAGGAAAAACAGTTTTTGTAGTATTTACCATTGTGAAAGCACTATGGCATATTTTTCCTACTCCAATATTTCCATTTTAACGAAACTGAAATAAAATGGTGTTATTATCGGATTCTAATGTTTGCCTAATTTGCAAAACATCAGGGAAGATTACTTCTACCCTTTAACTGAGACAGCTTATTAACAATCTTTTCTTTTTAGAACCATGGACATTTAAAAATAGAACTCCTACAAATGCAAAAGTAACTCACTCTTTTTCTGCATGATGAAGTCACGGGTCTCATGATACTGGGAAAGATTGCCAAAGACTCTGACAGCCTCCAAAACTGCATCCATATTGTCACTCATCAACAGCTTTAAAAGCACTATTCGTTTGCAGAGAAATTAAATAAAAACAATTACTTGTAAATCACAAATACACGGTTGGCTTTTTATCAGTGAATATCAGAATGCAATCAGCAACAGCGATAAATGTACAAAATGGCAGCAGTTGTCTGTCTGTCTGTCTGTCTGGTAGCAGCGAAGGGGGTGAGCTGCTGGTAGAGTGAGAACTAAATTGTGTAGGGCTGTGAAGATGAGACAAAGAGGTCCAATACGGGACTAAATGCAAAGGAACAAACGAGGAGTTATGGAGACAGTCTAAGCACAGTTGTAATAATGGGAGCCAGTTTTGTGATGCAGTTTTGAGTAGGCTCATGTGACAATCCAGGAAGACATAATAAAAAAAATGTTGTGTTATATGAGATATATGAGACTTGACTTAGATCCTGAACAGATGGTCTTATGGTGGGATGTCTCCTAAAGCTCAAATTATTTTCTGACATTAGCTCTGTTTTCTCTCAATGCTGCTATAACAAGCGAACACACTTTCTCTCAACAGCTATTTAATATTGTCCCAATTGAAGCGTTCACTTCCTTGCTGCTTTCCTGATCAGTAGTTTCATATACGATTGGCATGTAACTTCAGCAGTAGGAATAGGAATGAGACCTTCAGCATTTCCTAGGAAGAGCTGCCATCATGGAGGATTTTGGTGCATGGCAGAGGAGTGATGTTACAGAAGTTACATCTCTCAGTCTTCCGTGAGTACAAAGCAAACCACTGAAATCAGTCCGTCATATAGAGGACTCAAATAAGTCAACCCTTAACTATTCATACCACAGAAAAGTGAGAGAAAAAGAAATACCGAAGAGAGGTTGGCTTGGCTTCATTCTCATTACTTCTGCCTCTGAATGTTGCAATACTGATCACACCTTGAACTTGTCTTAAAGAGACATCTGAGGTGACTATTTTTTGCCTTTGGGATCCACCACCAGTATCAAACAGCAAGTATTCTCAAAATGTCTCCTGGAGAAGGAAGCCTGCTGGTCTTATATCAAAAGGTTTCCTCTTTCCTCAGTTCAGGGAAGGGGATGGGACTAGTTCCACATGACAACAAATAGGACAGGAGAGAAGTCATTTGTTTCCACATTCTTCTGACCAGCAATGAGGCAGCTGGCTCACAGGTGATAAAATGAGTCATGACAGAACAGCAGAGCTGCTACCCAGAGAGAATAAGATGTCTACCAGTCAGGATACTTTTTCCTACTCCTCATTCTACCTGCTGTGTGAACTTCAGGTTATGTCTCTACCCCATATCTTGTCTATTTAAACAGAAAGATATGCAAGACACAGACTCTCTACCTTTCGTACAACATTAACACAATGAGTCCCAAAACTCAGTTGCAGTTCCTACACATAACTGATTAAGGTCCATAATGTCAGAGGGGAGAGAAATCACACAATACTGGGTTTTTAAGCCAGAAACAGACAGAAGTCAGATTTTGCAGGTACAGAAGGTACCAAGAAGGAAAAAAACCTCTTGCCATACTCTGATTGAAGTAAAAAGCAACATGATTATTTTGGCTCAGGTATATGGATTTTGAACAAATCTAGCAAAAACTGCTGAACAGAAAACAATATGGCAAATTCCTCTGGGGAAGAAAAGAAGGGATTTTGTGAACAACCCAACTATTTTCATGTAAGTCATAGAATTATCTTCCAAAAGAATGAGAAATCATTGTTGGAAGAATTTAGCCCTATGAACTTCGTATTCCTGCAATATACCACAAAATGCTATCAGTGTCTTTATTTTCTGTTGAGTCAAAATATTTCTGCTTTCTAAAAGCTATACAAAAAGTACTAGTTTAAAAGTCCTTACTTTCAGCAATGTGTAGCTTCTTGTCTTGAACTGCAGAACTCTTCACTTGGTAGTAGGACAAATTGTTGATTGTTGTTGCGGCATTGATGACCAACTCTTCACAGTCATCGACTGACTTGTACTCTGAGAGTAAAAAAAAACACCCCAAAACATACGTGTATGTAGAGACACACAATCATAAGTCTAACTTTGCAGTGCATTAGTTCTCAGAAGCAAACTGAGTAACAGTTTACATGGCCACTATTATAGTGAACTATTCTGTTGTTCAGTAACATGGCAGAAGCTAACAGGAACAAAAATGATGCAAAAATGGCAATGCAAAGCCACTCTTTCCCATTATTAATTTACAAAAATCATTGTGATTGAGGAAACATGGTATAAAATCTAGTTAGTTAAGACATTTTACAGATCCTGTTTCCTGTTTTAAGATGGCACTGAGAAGAGTCCACATGCAGAAATCAGGCTGTGTGATAGACATGGAGAAATGCCAAGGACTATTATACTGAAGTGTCAGGTATCTCGGAAAAAAATTGGAAAACAATCCTTTAACAATATTTGAAAGATTTTTCTCTTAGAGTTCCTGACAGAACATTAACCTGTGTACAAGTCTGAAAGACTTATTTGTCTGAGGTTTCTGGCCTCAGAAACCAAGAGTGAAGGAAATAAAAGAGGGTTAAGTTCTT
Source organism: Amblyornis subalaris (assembly GCA_018881555.1). Taxonomy (NCBI): domain Eukaryota; kingdom Metazoa; phylum Chordata; class Aves; order Passeriformes; family Ptilonorhynchidae; genus Amblyornis; species Amblyornis subalaris. The sequence continues at coordinate 18,158,829 of JACAXG010000002.1, read as the reverse complement.
AGAGAGAGAGAACATTTTGTAGTAAACTGACTGATACAGTGCTCAAGAAGAGGAAAGGCAGAGAGAAGCTTTGAAGCTCAATAGCTCTTACACAATCGTTGAGACATTAAGACAGTTTCAACCCAGGAGAAAGAATGAAGTTGCGAGTCTGACTTCTCTAATCTCCCATGACTGGTAAGACAGTGTACAATCAGGTTGATTATCTTAACATAATATTTAATGTTCTAATTACACAGTAAAATATACTGAGTTGTTTGAGATGTATTTTGCCACTGCTAAACTCTGTTATGGGGAGAACAGACCCAGTCCTAGTCTGTAATTACATTTACAAAGGGATCGGTAACTGGTAAAGGAACTGCAGTCCTAATCCTCCATTTGGAGGGAGAGAGACAGTCTCTTCCATCTGAAAGAGATAAAGGTTGGAYGACCGAAAAAGAAGAAAGAAAAGAGAGAAAACTCTTTGAAGAAGCTGAACGTTAAGGGTGCAGAGAACAGAAAGAATACTTAATCCAAAACAGTCATAAAAAATGCAAACTTAAAAAAAAAATACCACCACCAAACACATCTATGTAGCATCTGGTTAGAACAAACTTTCCTTACATATTAACTCTCAGTGAGATGTGTTTAAAATAAAAATTGTTTTCTTATCTTTAATTATCATAACTGCAAATCTGATCACTGAATTAAACACTTCTACAACATCTTTCCCCAAATACTGCAAAGTCAATACCAAAGCAGCAATGCTTCCACTGTCTCAAACAGACCTTCTACATAAAACAGTTTATGAATATCAGCCACTTGACTTTGGGGGTTTTTTCGCTGTGAAAAATCTTACACTCTCCTTCCAGGCTGAAAAAAGACAACAAACACAACATAGATTTTATTACCTAGTACTGTAACAAGTAATTCTACAACACGATGGGCAGCTGCCAGAGATGCTCCTACGCTRGGATGAATGGAGAGGTTGGCCAGCACTCTTATCAGTTTTATCAGAACATCTTCTGCTTCTGAAGGATGCTTTAGGTGTTCTTTTCCTTTTCCTTTTCTATCATGGTACCATGTCTCTGCATTCAAATCAAGTTCATAGTAGGTTTGGAATAATGATGTCAAGGTGTTAACACTTTCTTTTTCTTTAAAAAATTGCTCACGRGCCTGGTTATTCTTTGCTGTTAAATTACCAAGAATGAAGATGATACGGATAACCAAATCCTGCAACAAAATAAACCAACAAATCATATTACATGGAAAACATCAGAAGGTGTTAGCTGCTTAAAAAGAAGATAGTACTTCATTTGCTTCCCAATTCAGATAATAGCACATCCAGAACAGCTGAAGAAATGCCAAACACAGCAACTAGAAATAATTTTTTATGCTACCAATTTTCATAGCCCAATTTACAAAAGAAATCTAAAACATCTGACAGAACTAGTATAGCACTGGCATAATTACTAATGCGATATACTTAGTACAGGTCATCTATTTTTACCAAGCCCACAGTAATCTTAAAACGTCTTAAAACCCCACTTTATATAACTAGAATAATCATATGGGCCAGAATTTACTAATCTTTCAAGTAAGCAAATGTCAGCTGTGATGGGCAGAGACCACAACTTTTCCTTTTCTTGGCCGGGTAACCATTGTAGAGGTTAAACTCCTTCCCCTTGATTTGTTACTGTTAAATCCAAGTTAGGTCTTACTCATTTCATTGTTAATTCCAATTGCTTACAGATAGTTGAATTACTGGTTCSAGATTTTTACCAGAAATGTAATCTACATTGACTGGTTTGTTATCCCCCAGGTCCTCTTGTTTCTCCTTTTAAAAAYACGCACCCTGCAACCTTGCAATTCTACATAACTTTTCAAGAATCCCAGAGATTGGGATCCCCTTTCTGTCCTTTTGCAAACACCAAAGGGTAAATTTCATCAGGCTTAGCTGGTTTGAAGACATTAAATATGCTCCAGCTTGTCTTTTAGTGATAAAAGAATGCAGGCTGAAGTAGAAATTATTTGGTCATACACAACCCTTTTAGAAAAAGAAGCAAAAAAAAGGCATTCCACACTTCACTATTCACAGTGGTATCTGTCAGTAACGCTCATCTTCTGAACACTAGAGCAATTATTTTCTTGTTGTCTTCTCACTGTAGTATAAAAAGTTTTGTTTCTTTTTGTGTCCCTTTGTAGCTGTACCTCATGTTGTGCTTTGTTGGTTTTCTTTCTGATTTTGATTTTATGTGCTCTTCTTACCCTTTTATTTTATCATTGCTGAATGAGACCTACTTTCTATTTTTGTACAGTATCTTGAGATCTCATGATTTAACCAAATTGCTCTCATAAAGCACTTTCTAGCCTGACCTTCATTTTGTACATACTGAGATACAGCCTTTTTGAGGCAAGACTAGTAGATCCCAACTGAATGGCATTCAACAACATTCTTATCTTTTTCTTACCCACCAGTACGTGGCAAGAAAAAAAAAATTCTGAAAGTCTGAAGTAACTCAAATTTAAACTAATTAAAACATTTCCCTCTGTCACTTGCATCAAAGCCTACTCATTTGAAAAAAAGAAGTCTGTAGCTTTACCTTAGCAGTGCAGGTAAAGTCAGAGCATTTCTTCAAGTACATCAGAGCCATCTACCCTTAGCTGCCAAACTGCTGTACTGGCACTAACCTAGAATTTTGCTAACAATTCACATGCTGTTTTTCTCCAAATATCATAATTATATTTTCACATATTCTAATCCTCCCTGATATTAGTAACATAAGTTAAGCAGGCACAGTCCAGCTTGTTRAAGTATACATACTAATACTGAAGGAAAAAAGATGTTTAAGCAGCAACTCCTTCTTTGATACAAGCCTTCATCAATAAGTTTCAGGTCTTGTGGCCTCTGCCACAAGACAATGGCAATAACATCCTCTCAAGGAGATGAGTGCTATCCCTGAAGACGAGAAACAGCAGTCTCCTAAGGGAGGAAATTGTTTTCACAACCATGTATTTAATAATATCACTCTGTAGGACCCACTTCCACTTTTTTCTTAACTAGGCATCATATTTYTGCTAAGATCTAAATGTCATCAAGACAATTTTTTATGAATATTTGTACTGACTAACCACTAAGAGCTTTCACCTTTGCTGGCACAACACCCAATTCAAAAAGGCTGTAAAAATTTGAAACAAACAACTGATGAATCAGAAGACAGAACTGAAAAAAGCAGGCAGTCTAGTTTGACTCGTTTATATTGACTTTCTAATTTTGGTCAAAATGGTATCAGCCCAGCAACAGCTCTACCCAATCAGGAAACAGACAAACAGGTACTGCACAGCAATCAACTGATATTTTGAGAAGTGTGATCTCAGCTGTGCTTTCCACCTACAGCCCAGCAAAACAAACTTATAAAATACTTCTTTTTTAGCTAAGCACATCCGGCTTTAATAGAATAGTTCTGAAGTTTCATTATCTCCCAGTGACAATTTAACCAGCAAAGTCAAAGAGGAAAGCTGGTACAACTTCTCCTGAGTAGTACAATGCTCAGGGGTTTGTATTATTTTTGGCTATATTTCTTTAAATGCTCATGGGTAAGCACTGCAAGAGTAAGAAACACCATCTTAGAATTGCTGAGTAAAATAAATGCATGCAAAGTTAAATGACATTTTGAAACTGCTTGCAAGACTAAACCTGTGCAAGGCCCATAGGCCTTTCTGTATGTAGCAGAAAAATCAATACAATAAATGAGATTACTGGGCATTTCCAAATGTTTGGAATATTAACTGCATAAGTAATTTCAGACATTCTTTCACACTTACAGAAAAATTACATTGATCAGATCATTTTATATAATATGGAGGTTTTAACATTTACTGCACTAAAGACAGATAGGAAGTACACTCAGTTATTTCATCTTTTTATAGTGAGGCCTTCATGTGAGACATGATGAACAGAGTGTACTCAAACATGAGTGGAAGGCTATATATGAGCTTCACTTACACAAACAAATTTGAGCAAACAAAGCAAGAAAAGCTTGAGAAGATCTTTCTTTGTTTCCTATCTGTTAAGAAACTGTGATGGTTTGGTTTTTAAGGTGTTAATGGCAGCAAATACTCCATCAGCATTTAACTCTTATTCTTCTGGCAACTGGAACATAAACATTTGATCAGCAGGATATGAAAGATTTCATTGCTTATCTACTTCTGAAACTCTCTTCCTTGCACTGCCCGAGAAGCAAAGGTACCCCATGTACCTGCTGAGTCACAGAACTTGACAACAGTTGATTCTGGCAATTAAAGTACACCTGCCTTTCACTGTAAGCATGATGAACACAGGCACAAATTGTACAGGTTTACTTATCAGTAGGAGAGGAAAGCAAATTAGGTCAGTAGTTTCTAACTAAAACAAGATAAATAAGGAAGGAGAGTCCAATCTAGACTCTGTGCATGCTGGCCAAGTACCTTTTATTACTTTATTTGGTGTCTGGGCCCTCAGAAGGCGGGGGGGGGGGGGGGGGGGGGGACAGTAAGAAACAAAATGTCAGATGCCAGCTGAGTTCCTATTGAATCATCAGCTGTAAATGAAATCCGCTTTTCATTTTACACAAACTTCAATGGAGTTAGTCAAAATTCTACCACCTGCTCTGCTTCTCATTCAAATCTAATTTACACTTCATGTCCAAATTTGTATTTCTTCTTCATTATGCACCTTGGAAAGAAAATTTGTGACTTTTCTTTGCAGGGTCTGATTGTCTACTTATAGGCAAAATTACAGTAGTTATACCAACCTGGAGCTAAATTCCTGTTCAAACCCAGAAATAACAACTGTCACAAAATGAAACTCAATTTAAAGAATACAAAAGGGGGGCAAGGGCAGTGGTGTAGAATACCCTGGAAGTATCAAAAGCAAATAGAGAAGCTCTTGACTGAGGAATGGGAAATAAGGAGCAGAGAGAAGTTTTGCCACAGTGACAGTGTGGAGTACTTTGTCACTAAAGAGAACCTCCTTCTCCTCCAAATATTAATGCAATTGAGGAGAAGGAGAGGCCATTAGTAAAATGTAATTATACTTCTGTGTATCCACACTACAGGACCCTACCCAATAGTTCCTACACCCCAAAAGCCGATCTGTTTAGTTAAACTTTCCAGGAAAGGGTTCATTTGCATTTAGTGACTTTCAGCAATGAAGAATTCATGTCCTTAGGTTTGTTTGTGCACACCTGGAGACCTGGGAAAGGTAACAAAGAAAAGCAAGCACATTGTCACCAGAACAAGATTTGATGAAAAGCTGTGTACGCTCTCTAAAAAAAAATATTTTGGAAATGAAATTAATTGAAAAAAAAAGAAAACCATATTCCCCCACGGTATCGCTCCAATGGCTGCTGATCTCTCTGGCTAAAATCTTTATTATTATTATTACTAATTTAAATTTGTACAGCTTTACACACTATTTCTTATTAGCTCTTTTTTTTTCTAGACTGGTCTACTAACAGAAATGTATTCCTTGTGCAGATTCTATTAATAGGAAGCTTGCTAATGGTCTGACCTTTGTCATAGAGAAATTAATTTGCTTGGGGGTTTTTAACTCTAGTAATAATTCTTTTCGCTCTTTTCAGAGGTGTTCCCAAGCTTTCAGCATCGTTTAAAGAAATTAAATCAAAAACTACAACAACATATTTTAATGACAGTGACAGTATGTCTCAGCAAGCAGTAATATATTATTATTATTATTTGATATTCTAATGTTTACCTGTCTAGTAATTACATACATTCGCTTGTATCTTTTGATACACCAGAACAGTAGGTTTCTATATGATACAAGCCAATGAAAGCTGGTTGATTACAAGCTTTGAACTCTGTATTTCTGACAATTTTATACTCAGAGTACATATCACATATTCTGCACTTTTCTTAACATTTTTGCTTCTTCTTTCAGATAAAAAAAACCAACTAAAGTATTAGGAAGATGTAAATGCACTTATCAGCTCAGCATACTGTCAGGGGAATCATACGGTAGGGAAAGAGTGACCTTCTGTAGTTATCCTCATTTATCAGTAGGGAAATTCCTTCAGAGTTGTCAGAATATTTATCCTAAAATTGCTACTTCCTTCTTGAAAAACAAAAGCTAATTCAGAGAGAATGATCAATCGATCAGTTATGAAGATGCAAGTGCACATGCAAAACACAGAAGAAAAACCTTGTATTTTTTGCTCTTTAATGATCAATTACTATATTCCCTTTTTGAATTGTCCTAGGCATATTATAAAGTTGAGCTAGACTGAAAAGGAATCCAACTGAAAATATGTACTAGTAAATGTTGGAGAAAAAAACCACCTTATTGATGCAAGTTCTTTGGGGGGTTACCTTGACAAGCATTTCAGCAGAAGTAGTGGCACTCAACCTCCTTTCCATTCACAATTTCTTTCCTCTCCCACATTGCTGCCTCAGTATTTGTCATCAAGGAAGTATTTGTGTGGCTGTTCTACAAACTAGACTGGAAAGCAATGCTGGTGATAGCCCAGGAAATGACTGGGATTCTTTTTTTCAGTTTTAAGGTTATTGGAAGGTGGGCCAGTTCTCTGACATGATGTATCATGCTGTCACACAAACAATTGTCCTCAGCCCAAATGAGGAATTGCAAAGAAGAAAAAGGGAGTAACCAAAACACAAAGAACACCTGGGTCAGCCCTGATAACCATTTCTTTAGAAGCAAGCAACAGACACAGAAACACACCATCGCCCCCAATAACCATAAAAAATCACTTTGGTATCTTCTAAGACTGTGATGTCCCTAACCAGAATACAAATAACACTCTAAAAAGTATTTAAAAGGCAAACATGTATATATGAACTAAACACAGGTGCAGCATTATACTATATTGTGAAGAGCCTGTGGTTGCTCTTGGGTATTACATGACTTATAAGACTGACTGAAACAGACAGATAGTGGGGTCCTGCGAGCTCATCACAGAATTCTCCATAAACCAACCAAAATACCAGCCAGAAAGACCAGACACTGCATGCAGATAAGCCTTTGCCTAATAAATAAAGCCAGAAACAAAGTGGAAAAATCCCCTGCAGTTGCAGGCCTCACCTGTGACAACCTTCCCCACTGCAGCAATCCTAAGAGCAAAAAGGACATTCAACAGCCCTGAAATGAGGGTTTTTTTTCTTTGGGGGAGACAAAAGCAAGTCTCACAAGCAGAAGCCTGCTTGCTCACAGATGACTATAAGCTGATTTGGGACCCACTACCTGGCAGATGCCTTTGCGAAGAAAGCTAGGTAGATCCAAGTAGTGAACCCAGTAAATGTGGACATGTCCTTAGAGAGGATGACAAGGCAACATCGGCCTACTCTTCATTTTATAAACTGTTTCTGACAAACTGATTGCTAAATCAAACAGGTAAAGCAGTGTGTAAATTATAATTGAAAATTAGTGCATTACTTCTAACTGATGCAAGAGATGCAAAAATAATAACAAATCTTTTCAAACGTATCAGGACTGGGAAGTTTGCCAGAATCTGCAGAACTAACAGATGATCAGGATGAAACAGGAGCATTGAGAGAAGAAAATGTCATTGCAGAGAAGCTAAATGAGTTCTCTGCATTGATTCATGCCTACTCTAGAAGCAACTGGGGAGATCTCAATGCTACAGCCTTCCACACGGAAGGCTCATCAGAGTATCTGTCCAAAACTGAAGCCATCACAAACAACTTTAAGGAACAAATTGACAAAACCAAGAGTAACCTATCACCAGGACTGGATAATTACCCAACAGTTCTAAAAGAACTAATTAATTAAATACCTTAATTACTAACAGCACTGTGCAACCTCCTAAAACTATAACAAACATGAAAATGTTCCAAGTGAGATAGAACCAGATAAATTAGTAGAGACCACAAAAAAATAACAAAAAAAATAGTGGACAGCCAGATAAACACAATCAGCTTTAAGACTTTTAATTTCTGACTTATGCAATTACTGAGTTCTTTGAAGGGATTAACAAACATGCATAAAAAAGACCCATCTGATATCACCCTGATATGTGGTTTTCCAGGAGACTTTTAACAAAGTCATTCACCAAAATCCTAGAGAAACTAAAGAGTCATGCTGTAAGGGAGAATGTCCTGGTATAGATAAATGATTAGAGGATGTAAAACAGAGCAAATTAGCAAGTCCTGCAATGGCGGAAGATGACCAGTGGAATTCCCAGGGTTCTGTGCTGGGATCTGTTGTGTTCAATTTTCTATAAACATAGGAAATGGGTAGCAGCAGTGATATGGAAGAATTTACAAATTTCACCATGATATTCAAAGTAGCAAAGATGAAGTCTGACTGAAGAGCAGAAAAAGAATTGTAGTCAGCTGGTAATAAAATAGCAGATGGAATTTAAATGCAGATAAACATGAAATGATGTGTGGAAAAAAACAGAGCAAACATACCTTCATATGTAAAATTACAGCCTTTGAACCAGCCCTAACCACCTAGAGAGTAATCTTGAGATTAATGACATGGGAGTCATGTCATGACTCATGGGACATGAGTCCCACAGGAGTTTAATGCTCAAGAAAGCAAATAAAATATTGGGAATTATTTTGAAATAAATTTATGCAGGCATGCAAATCTATGATATGGCCACATCTTAACTGCTGTGTTCTGGTTTCCTCCTCTCATAAAAAGAGACAGGAATCAGGACTGTAAAATGTTCTGAGAAAAGCAACATGGATACACCATGGTATGGAACAGTCTATCAGAAAGGGCTAAGTAAGCAAGAACCCTTCAGCATGGAAAGGAAGTAACTCGAAGAGGGTAGGATAAACATCTAGAAAATCAATGGAGGTGTGAAATGAACAATGGCCTTAAATATGCCTTTTCAATACAAGCACAAGAAGGTATCAAATAAAGACAGTAAAGGCCAAATTCAAAATAAGGAAAAGGAATTATTTGCTATGGCAACTTCTTGTAAATGGATCTTTAACATGTTAGAAGTTTACATGGGATAGAGGAAAGACTGTAGAATTTCACAGAAAAGAAGTCCACTGAGGTTTATTTTGTGCACAGCTGGCTGAGGATGTTTCCAAACTGGAAAGAGCTGGAGGTTTGGTAAGTATACACAGAAAGTATCATACACGCCTGCTCCATTTTTACTGTTCTCTATACATCTGACTTTCACCACTGCCGAGTATGAAGAGTAGACTGGACGAACTGTTCATGTGATCCAATGTGATTATTATTTTGCTGACTAGGCAATTACTGCATCCAGTGATGTCAGATTCTTAAACAAATGCTTCCCCGTTTAAGAAGTAGGCTACACTAAAGTGTAAAGGGACTTGTCTATACAAGAGGCTGCTATACAAATCTTAGTATCACACCCTGTGTTTGTGCACTTAGGATTAAAAATAGACTCCTAACTGATAAAACACTACACGGAAGCTGGCAGAGCCCCAAAATGCCACCTAAGCGCAGGTAGTGCCTGACTTATTGACAGAAGCTACTGCCCTACTTAGCCAATGTCCCTGTTCCAAAAGCATGGCCTCCTTGTGACTTATGACATTAATCACAGACTGAGGAAGTCACCCTTTATGCAGTTTATCTGAAAAGCCTAGCGATGATAATGATGTGGGAAAGAGGAACAGAACCTTGCTAAAAGATTTCTCGAGATGGGCAGAAGTCTACAATGCTGACTAGAAACAGAAGCATGCAAAGCTCATCCTGCAAGACAGAGGCTGTACAAGAACACTTCTGATAGTTTTCACAGCATGTGGCAGCCACCAAGGATTTTTTTGTTATTCCACACAAGTAAGCTCCAAAGCGCAACAAACATGTACTTCAGATATGTATAAAAGCACGGCTGAATTCTACAGCCCCGACCTTGCAGATTCAGCTTTTCCATCTGTATTCCTTACCTAAGTCTATGACACATGGAATTATCAAGTCTTGCAAACTCAATTTCCCCAAAAGGCTTTCTCACAGAGTTGAATCACTATTCTTCCATTCCTTCTGACTCTTTTACCCAAAAGAGAAAATGAGCTGAGAAAAAAGGGAAAAGAGCTGTAACTGCAGTGTGGAGAGAAGAACAGAGACTGTTTGGGTTGCAGCTGTGGAATTCAGTGTGTGATATGGGTGCAAGTCATTACTCCTATTTCTAGTGCTCACATTTTTACTTTCACAGTATGTAATACTTATTTTTAAAGTCACAGTCACAAAAGCACCTGAGAAATGCTGGTTTTCTTCTATTTTTTTCCCCTGTATGTTTCTAGCTGCCATGACTGCCAGTAAAAAACCTGATCCCACAAAACTTTGCAACCTGAAAACTTAGAGAAACACACACACTTCCTTTCTTCACATATCAGTTCTTAGTCCTGAGGATTTTTAATGCTTCAATAATTATGATTTTCCCTCCTCTTTGCTTCTTCCAACAGCAGACAATTTTACTCACACTGCTGTTACTCCATTTCTTTTCAACAACATACCAATTCATGCTGTAACTCACTAGCTGTCAGCATTTTAAAACAAAGATTAGCAGTGCCAGCTACACCTCAGGAAAAACATTTGTGCTCCTCAAAGCTCAAGTGTTTATTATATACTACAGAAAAAGTGGTGCATTACATTATCTATGTCTTTCTTTTTGTTTCCGCAGGGCTTCACTAAGCTGACAACTGACAATTGCATGCTTGTTTCAAAACTGCAGTAAGAAATAATTATTCTGAAGACATTGCACATATAATCAACACAATGTAATAGCTACTTTTTTTAATACACAAGCTACTTCTTTACTAATTTGTATTTTGACAAAACAACTGACAATTTAACACAAAATGCAATGCTAACCTAGTGAGGAAAGATGTATTTTAGGACCCCTTAATAGACAAATGAGAAGCTAAATTCTGAACAGTAACTAATAATAAACAATTTGAAGGTCTGTATGAGCCTACAATTCATTATGACACAAAGCTATTCTTTCAGGAGCCTGGAAAAGCTATCCTTAAAATTACAGATTAAGATTGAGAAAAAGGTGTTACTTAATTAAAGATCATTATTCTCAGTTCCGTAAATTGTTGAGTTTTTAGTACAGTGGTCACAAGGAAGAATAACTATAAATCTAGGAAAATATCATGCCTTTGATATTTCTCATGTTATTTACATAGCATTGACATAACATTTTAATAAAGTGTCTTTGAAGACTAAACTATGCAACAGCAGCCTGAACCTAGAAATACCCATATATGCTGCAGATGTTAATCAGGAGACATTCAGAAGAATAGAAACAACTTAATCTTTGTTCCTCTTCCATGTGTATTATCACAGAAAACAGGGATGCTGGTAAACAGGAAAGGAAAAATAATTTTTGTCTTTGGCAGGAGAAAGAATATTGTTCAGCATAGCCAATCTAGTTACCTGCATTAACACCCTTTAATCAGCACAGCACAAAAGACCTCCTTCCAAGAATTACCAACCCTGGGATAAATTGTATAGGATAACTAAATGTCCTCAAACTAGTTTAGATGCTAGACCAGCCAAGAAAGCTCCTTACTTTTAAAAATGATCTTAATGTAATTTAAGGTTCTGTGTTTTGAAACCTTGTTCCACCTTTGAACATCTATGCTTTCCATAAAAATTATTTTCTTCTTAAAACTTACCTGGCAATAGAGCTGAATAATTTGCTCTACACAGGGCACTCCACTCTTACCAAGCATCAATCTCTAAGACTGGGATCCTGTGCCAAACTCCGAGAGCCTGGTGCTCCAGTAAATATAAGAAAGATCACTATGATAGAGCAGGACAATAGAGCAATACCTGACCCTTGAAGTTCTAACGAAGTTGGTAGCAATTATACTCAGAATTTTACTTTGTGATATGAGGCATTTTGACAGTGTCTAAACATTTAGTTGTACATGAATGTCCCAAATGCGGTACTCCAGGCACGTGGTTTTCTCTGGTAGAGAAGAGATACATTTTGATATTTTACACACTTAGCAAGTACAGGAAGATGACTGAGGGTAAAAAGATAATGGTATGGAAGCTATAGGGAAAAATACAGTTGCTACTCCTTGGATGAAACATGGTTAGCATATCTGACCTCCCACATACAATGCAATCTAAGGGGGACTCAATGGAGGGTGGAATGGAGTGGAGACACCATTGCCAGGCTCTGTCGAAACCCTTGAAGAGGAGGGAACTCAGTGGTACTTTCTAGCTGATAAGCCCCACAGCAGGTGGAAACCAAGGGAGATAAAGGAAAATGTCCTGCTCTTGAATCAGCAGCTGTGGTGAAATCACTCTCCTTGGACCAATGCATGTGCCCATCTGAAGGCTACCTCAGGTACTATCCTGAGATATCCACACCCAAGGTATGACCACTCCTCATTGAGTAACATGCATGACCAAAGTCACTCAAGCTCCACCTAAACATAAAGAAATAGTATAAAAATGAGTTAAGAATAGGGAGAAGTTGGGGAAGACTTCAGTGTAACTTCTGGGATGAGTCGACGAGTTGAACATGTCTTCTCCCCCATAGGGAGGCCTACTGGGTAAAAACTGTGATCTCTACATGCTGAATGATTGTCTCAACCTATATAACTATTTGCTTTAAAAAGTATTTTTTGAAACTAAGAAAAAAATTAAGTACTCAAAGGACTGTTTCTACATGTGCAAAGAATAGACAAGTTAATCAACTGTATTCCTTTAAATTTTTAGTCTAAATAATTTCATTACAATTATTTACAACTTAGAAATGCTGTCGACCGTGTAAAATTTTTATTCTGTAAATGCATAAAAGTAGGTCACTGAAAACAAGCTTATACACAATAATACACAGACACATCAGAGGATTAATATATAAAAATCAAGAGATGAAAAAACTGACCTGCTGCTTCTGGTGTTTGTTTAGTAGGGCTAAAAATAAGATGTAACATCTGGAGCAGTCTGCTAAAGCTGCACAGAAGTCATTGTAGGAAGAAAGTTTGCTACAAAGAGAAAAAATAAAATATAAATGAATGAAAGGAATTTTTTCCACAAAAGATTTTTTAGAAAGTCACTTTTGACTCTCAGAGCTGTATTTTCCAACAAATGAAGTGAATGCCAATATTCTGACTTCTAGCAGAGGCATGTGCAGTTACATAAGAGCACAACAGAAGTCTAGCTATCCTTGCCACAGTGAATTACAGGAAGAAGCAAACATAAGGAGCTTCCCAACCTGCTTGCCATATGGGCASAGTATGCTAACACCAGCACATCTTAGCTTTAAATGAGAGAACTGTAACGTCAAGATGATGTGGGAAGTCAGTCAGAGAGCAAACAAAGGGTCCCTCCCTAGTACACATCTAGCAGAGCTCAGCAACAGCACTAACAGAACAGATCTCTCACCAGCAAATATGGAGAACGTGCCTCCTTGCAGGCAGGATTTTGTCTCTACACATTCCCTAACAGCTGCTCCAGTCCTACACTGCTCACCTTGACCATTGCCAAAAGAGAGAACCGGACACGCTTTGGTCACACCTGCATAATGTAATACTGCAATAACAGAACAAGCTAGGATAACCTCTTACTTCCCATGTAGTCAAAACCATGAAACATCCATGTTGATGTTCAATTACAATCAGTTACAGGAAGACTTACAGACTTATAGAAATGAATAATCTGAATAGATTGCACATATTCTCTACAAAGCAGCTGCCTAACGCTGACTGAGAGAAAAGAATAATTATTCTGTATTACTAGAAGACAAAACAAAATTCAAATCTGAGCTCTGTACTGCATAGCATATTTTTTTGTGACTGCAATTTCCAGAATGCTAATTAAATTGATTTTACAGCTAATTTATATTCTTGAAGCATGCAGTTCTAAACTTAGGAAAAAAACTGAAGCAGTAGGAAACTTTAAGTAAGATAAATTATTTTTGCTCCATATTGAATTCCAGATCAAGTAAATGTCCTTATCAGAATTACAGTGTAAGTATCAATTACACTTAATTACAAACCCATTATCCCACTTTTCATGGCAGTTTCCAAGTAAAAGAAATGCTCTCTCCTTAAAAGAAGTAAATATGCTCGAAGTGCTGTAATCATTGCTGGAAGTCATTTTTAGGAACAAAATTAGAGACAGATGTGGACAAGGTAGCATGGAATTGGGGAAGCAATGCTTTACAGCTAGCACAAGCAGCAAAGGACCAGATTTGCCTGTTTTAAGCTGTGGAGAGGAAGGAATGACAGTCCCTTATGTAGCCGCTGCTCAAAGCGCAACCCAATCTCATCCAGAAAAGAGAATGTGATGGATAATTTGGAGGGGCTGAACAGGAAGAGAAATCCACAGCAGAATCTCAATGAACATGGAGCCATGGGCAACATGACTCAATACAATAACAAAGCAGCAATGGCAAGTACTTCATCCAGAACATCGTTCATAAACTGTGTTTATATTCCAACTACTCCTGAAATTAACAACAGCCAATTTCACAACTTCTGCAAAATCCTTACATTGTTTGCAAGTCCATTTAGCATTGAATATTGCAAGCTGGTGCTTGGTAACTGGAAGACTTTTGTCTGAGAAACTATTCAGACTACAAAATGATCTTTTTGGTGACTCACTCATACCGATCTCCCTCTAAAAAGCACAATTTGGGAAGCAGCCACTGAGCTGCTCATAAAACTGAGATTCTTTCAGCACTTCCATCTGCACACTCAAGCCCTGATCCCAGAGATTAATCTCCTCAAACACTCTGTGACAGCTCAAAACAATGAACACTGGTCACATTTTCTCTCTTCTGTATTTTATTTCACAATACACAGTCCCTTGTGTAATTTCTCTCATTCATTTTTTAAAAACTTGGCCTAAAACAGGTTTAATAAATACCTAGTAATGTATGCACCTTTAGAATTTAAGAAATAGTATTTTAAATCTCAACCAGAATCCAAGAAATCGAAGAATGACACAATACAACAAAACATTTTTCACAAGTATGATGAGTCCAAGTTTGTATGGCTACAATTAAACAATTCTGTAAGTATTAACAAAGACACAATTATCATACAATGTCATTAAAAGCTACATAGAGCTTTTTAAAAAACAGTTCAGTGTASATACTCCAATCTTAGTGCTTGATCCTGCCTCCTTTGCGGTCACTCAASCAGGAACAGGGACCTGACTGCGCGCAGAAGTGTGTTCTATCCGTACCTGAGGATCCTGACAACATAGGTGCACACGTCCTTGTCACTGCCGCGCTGCTCCAGCGCCACACAGAGCTCGGAGACGGCACTGCTGCAGGTGAGCCGGCACCGCGCCGGGGGGAAGTCAGCCAGGGTCCGCAGAGTAGCTGTGAGCTGCACACAGAATATTTAAACAATGATTAATCACAGCTGGTCACAACAGAATACAGGCTGGTTGGAAAATTCAATAAAGCTCATGTCTCATTTATAGCATCTAAGGCAGTCTGAACGTCCTGTCAACATTCTGCAGGTATGTACATACCAATAAATAACAACGGGAAACATGACAGCAACAAGATGGTGTATTTGGGATAACTGTTTGAAAATGAAAGATTGACACTGCTCTTTGCCTGCAGGTAACCTCCTTCTTTGAGGGACACGTGACCTTTCATATGCTTTAAAATCTTGCATATATATAACCACACACCAGTTGGAAATAAGGTGAAACGCTGTGTGAATGGTTAAAGTAATTTTTTGCATAATGTCTTGATTTTGCAAATTTATATTTAAATCGTGCAAATCAATACTGCTGTATATATTTTGATAAGAGCTGTAAGCTGCAAAGTAAGATAAACTGATTTTAAAATACAATTACCTTTAGTCCAATTATAAAATTAAAAGTTCATCAAGATCAAGAGAAATCCACTATTTGAACAATATAAAAATGACAAGCTGAGGTGCCCAAGTCTATTTTGGAGAAACCAATGTATTTTGAGATGATATTGTTCTATTTCAAGAAGCTTAAAGCATAAAATATCTAACACTTGTAGATACACAGAATGAATCAGCTATTGCATATTTTGAAATATTCTGGTTCCTTTCCAAGGTAAGGGTATTCAACTGACAAGGTCAGACAGGCAATGACAGGTAAGTTAATTTTGATCTAATCCAGAACTTACTATAAAATGAATGTGAAGTCATTCAGTCTTATGTGAATATGGGAATTCTTCAAATTTTTCTTATTCAGAGCGAAGTTATTAACTTCAATTTGGTTTTGAATGTAGCTTGATAAGGCACAAAAACTATCTGTTCAAATTGTTTCTTATCACAAAAAACTCTGGAAATTAAGTATTCTATCACTGAATTGGGCTGCTTACCCAGTGATATGTAATTGCTAATTTTAAAGAAAAACTCTGACAAAGAGCAGGTTAAGATGTTGTGCTTGAGCTGTTGCACATAGGACTCTATGCATTATTCTGTCCATTCTCCAGGAGCTTTCAAATTTGCTGTCCTACTTCAACAAATCTGACAGAAGCGTACAGACCTTCCACTACCACCTGATGTTCAGTAATGGAGCAATAGGAGATGCAACATGTCAAAATGGAAAAGTAAGGAATAGAGGGAAAAAATATGTGATAATAGGAATATGGTATGTGAGCGGATATAACTTCAGCACTAAATATGGARTCTATACTGTATTCATAATATAGAGAATCTGAACCTACGGAAGCCTTTTGCTTCATATCACTCATATTTTAAGAAGAAACACGGAGTTTTTTATTATTTTAAATAACAACTGCAAAAAAATTTTCCAGATGCCCATCCTTTCTCAAGTTATGGTGCTTCCAAAATCAACACAGATCTATTTTAATAAATATATTCTGATAAAATACTTTGCTTTTCAAAAGTTTTAGTAGAAAAATTCCTGTTAAATGGAATAGACATAGAAGACTCCACTCAGTGCTCACGAACAAGATGTTCACAGTCAGCCTAGGATATTTGTTGAATTCTACCTAAGCTTCACAATAAAATAAAAAGAAGGATAAACCACATATTAAAAGTGTTGTTCAAACCTAGACCAGAGCTTTCACTGCAGCAAAGAGACTTACATACTGATTAATGAAGAAATAAATCTTTATAAATAGCTCATGGTGCAGAGGTCTCCAAAAAGAGACTAAAATTTTTCACTGCCTGAGACAGTTAGATGATTCAAAATCCTCCAGCAGTAAATTCTATCAAGAGCCATCATCAGAAAAAGGTTGGAAAGGAAAAGCAATGCAAAATAACATATACATGTAAACGTGCAAGACAATGGCATTCAGCAGTTCATAGAAGTATATATATACAAAAACGCAGTTAATATGCACCTAAAATTTGAAGAGTACAATTTAAAAAAGAATAGAATCTAGCCAGACAGCAGCTGAATGCTAGAGATACTCTGATTGCTTTAAGTAGCCCCCATGATTCAGGGAGAAATGTGTAACAATTGTCTTCAGCAATCCCCACCAGCTCTAATCCTTATGTTGCCATGTGAAAGATCAAATTCACCCAAACAGAAAATCTAACTGCAGACAAATGCTATTTTTACAGAAGACATTTAAGTGCTTTTCAATTAAAGAATGTGGAGTACTTGTTAAGTCTTGTCAGCAACACTTCAAAAATCCTGTTTTTTGAATAAGCATTACTATATTTTGTATAAATATCATAAGACTGTTAAGTTAAGCAATATAAAATCAAAGAATCAAAGATGACCCTGGTTTCATTTACTCTGTTAAGGAAAAAAAATAATTCTTACCAACATTTTTATTCTTGTATTGTGGGACTTCTGCATAAAATCCACTGTGGAATGAAAAAATCAGATAGCGACTTTATTCCCACAAAAAGGATCTAGCAAGATTATGTATAACACTGCCATCTGGTGATTGTGCAATTATACAGTTAAAGATTGAAGAGTTGGTCCCAATTAAATGGAATACTTCAGTTATCAGGGTTAAGAGGCAGAGCCCTTCGGAGGCCACTGTGACTATTTAAGGTGTTTTTCTCCTCCAATATAATTTGCTCTCTATTCCTGAAGATATTATTTCTGTACGTCACTGGATATTTGATCTGTTACTACAAGTTACAGTACGCTACAAAAACTTTATTCTGAAGACATCAATCTCAGAAGAAACTTTCTTCGATTATCCCTGGAAACAGAACTATTCCTTCATCTATGATGACTGATCAATTAACTCAAGTGGAAGAAGTAGTGCACATAGATTTGTTGAAGAAACTGATATGAGAAAGTCACACAGGACTTCCACAGCAGTAGGAATCACTATTTTTCTCACAAGAGGAACTACAATGAAGTATCTGAACTGCTATGGAAGAGAAAACAAACAAGTGAAAGAGCAATCTGAGTAAGAGACAGCTGTCAGTATTGACTTCACCACAAAACAGTCAAGAACTTCTTAAAAACAGCCAGTCTTTCAAACTGTACAAGGCAGATTTGCTACACTTCCATTTGTACTGAAAACAGCAGAGGTATGAGAGATTTTTTTAAAAGTATAAAATATAACATTTTCCTTTGACACATTTACAAATTAAACCCTTGATTTAAAAAAAATACATTTATCCACATGCAAATAATGGATGAAAAACATTCCTGCAAAGTTATGGGGAAGTTCAGACAGCTAGTAAAAATGCTGGAAATAAACTGATTCATTACTTTTATTACTAAGACTAAAAAAAACCAACAAAAATCAGTAATGTGATGATGTAAGCTGTTTTCTTATATCATCTCAAGAAGTATAAAAGTCCTTGTTTGTAAATTAGTAGAGAATCAAAGAAATCTGGCATAACTGGCAGACAAACTTAGTGCAAACACTACTTCAGAAAATTGTCCAATGTATTTTCCTGTGAAGTCCCGAAAAGTTTACCATTACCCCATTCACTACTCATTACATCAATCACTTCCAAACAAATGCCAGGAATCTACCTGGCAAATCCTTGATAAACACCCCCCCACTCCCAGTGTTTCTAGAACACTAGGGTTTAAACAGTTTTAGGGCCAAGGATTAGTTTTCATAGCTACCTCTTATCAAGATGCTTCATATGTGAGAAGAGTTTTGAGCCTCCTGCCTTCAAAAGATTCAAAAAGTCTTCACYTTTGCAACTACCTTTTCCTTATATTACAGTTCTTCAAAACTACTTTGTCAAAGAAACACATCTTATTTTCCTATGCATTTKTAAAATGCATCATTCTTGTAATAAAAACCTTTTTGTAATCTAGAGTATTGCAGAACTAGTTTGTATTTATTATTTCAGTTCAAAGCATTGAGATAGAGAACAAATTTTAACCTGTTTACAGAAAAGAACACTGTCAGCACCATAAAGTAGTAATGAGAAACTGGTTTATTAGGTACCTAAAAATATTTCTACTAATTTCAGAATTTCTAAAGCCTTTAAAATTGACTACACAAGAATATCTATAGTAATTAAATTTAGATCCTGAACAACTTAATTAAACTTCTTAAAAAGAAGTCTATTGAAATATAGGTACAACTCTTGTCAGTGGCACACAGGGTTAGCTTATCTCCTCTAATTAAATTTTTAATTTGCCCTTGAAGTATGTACTTTTAGAAATAAAAGTAAATGCTAACCTGGACTAATAAGTGGCCCAAGTTGGAGAAATATGTGTCATGTTCTTTTATGTTATTAATCTGCTTCATTAATTGCAGCAACATTTCAACAGCTCCTTTGTTGACCATTTCATTAAGGAGTACTGCATTTCCAGACATGAATTTTATAGCTCCCATGCAATAGAGGAGAGCTTCGTTGTTTTTTTGTAGATCTTCACTTCTCAGAACCTCCAACAAACAATCTAAAAGGAAAATCATTATTCAGAAAGTCTAATATTAAAATTTATACTTGACACAGTCCAGTCATTAAAGAGATTAACCATTGGAAAACACCCTCAGATTGAACTCTTACATTTCTAATAAGTGGGCTAGAAAAATTGGGTATTTGGATTGAAACCAAGAAACAATTATTGATGAATAAGAGAATGGGCCTGACTTTTGTTCTCCCAGGCTTCAAGAACCAGTGTAAGTTGTAAACACATAGCAGGAATCACTGAAATCCTCAGTCAAGATTCGCAAAAGTGATTGTGTGTGCCTGGAATTTTGTGTACTAATTCCCACTACTTTCTTAAAAATCAAATGTCTTAAAGCATCTCAAATGGAGCACTAAAAAGCACAGGGGCCTAATTCAACTCTCACATTTGGAATCTATTCACAGCCTTTTTAGATTTACTTTTTACGTAGGTGAAGTTGCTGTAAAAGTTTTATTTTATGCTACCACTGTCAGATATCTGAAATGTTAAAATTAACAGCCGTTAACACAAGCCCAATGTATCTTGCACAGTCAAATCAAGACATTCTGAATTTGGTGGGGGTATCTTAAACAAGTAAGTAATCCTAACCAACTTTATATTTTTGGATTTCTAGTAACTGATTCACAGAGATATYGATTTCTGCTTCATATGTTCCATCCATTTCTAATTGAACAAAAATCAATCAAAAATCCTGTATCATTAAACTGAAGAGATTTTAAATTTTTTTTCTGTCTCAAGTTGAAAGTCTCTCCAAGTACATATGTATATGAATGAAGCACACACATTCTAGGCTCTTGTCCAAACTCTCACCCTCACCAATTAAATCACTTGGGTTGTGGCAATGTGAGAAATCTGTTTCAGGTTCCTGCTCTGCTCAGTATCAAACAGGGTCTTGAACAGTAGTTGTCTATTTTGGGATGAACAATTAACTTATTTCTTCTAGTGGAGCTGCTCCACTGCACATAAATAGTTCACAGGGACAGAGGAGGAAAAAGAAATTGAATCTATAACTCATTGATTGCAACAGGATCTGGGCAATTATGATAAGCTAGTGTCACGTCTTCTGCCTGGACAAGGTGGGTCCAAAACATAAAGAGTGAATAAACAAATAAAACAACCCTTACCAAGAATGTTCTTTCCTTTACTAGTTTTTAAAATACAGAGACAGAAGAGCAAGTGGAAGAAAAGTGAATGCGGATGGAAATGAGAGCAAAATGCAACTTGTTCAAATGCTGTGTATGATGCTGATCTCTACAAAACTGTGGTTTTCAGTATCCAAAGTCAACTGAGCAACCCCAGCTGTTTTGTTTCCTGTGAGTCCTTTCCTTACTACTTGAAAGGCTTGTCTTTATTTCTAACAACAACTGTGTACTAAACTTTAAGATCATGAATACTCTCATCTATTTAAGCAAATACACACATATGCCTTAACCTATACACATGCAATAAAGGGTTGCAAGATCAAGGCTTACATTAATAAAATATATTGAAGTTTAATGAAATTAATTACTATCAATCAATACTGAGTATCATTCATACACTGTCATTTTCTTCATATTTCTCATATTTGCAAGAGAGGTGTGTGCATGAAACAAACACCATTACAATCGCAAAAGAGATCTTAGAGCCATTGCTGACAGTTCTCCAAAACCACTGGCTCAATGTGCAGCAGCAGCAGCTATAAAAAATACAAAAGAAGCCAGTGATTGCTCTCTGGATCCTCCCTGATGATGGCCAACAACACAGTCAGCATTATTTCATTTCTATAAAATTTGGTGCAGACACAGCTTGAATTCTATAGACAGTTTTGTTCCATAAATCTCAAGAAGGATCCACTAGAGTTTGAGAAGGTACAGAGAAGGACATATAAAACAACTGAATGACACAATATCCTTTGAAAGAGCTAAAAGGCTGAGATGCCCCAGTCTTGAAAAGAAGACAGAGATATGTGATATGACTGCATTTTAAAAAATCATGAAAGTGAAAGGTAAGCTGACTGTACAAACTTTTACAAATCCCGCAAAACTACAAACAAGTGGATAATGAAAAGTATATAGATTTAAAACAGCAGAGAGAGAACTTCTGGAACTTGTTCTATGAGATTGTAGAGGCCGACAGAATCAGAAAATTCAAAAAGGAATTAGGCAAATTAATGAACAAAATATCTATAAACAGAGACTAAAAAGAGATTAGGCAGGGATGCACCGTTCAGTGTCCCTAACAGAATATAAACAGTTCTGGATGCTGGAGTAGTAGGGAGGAAACAGGTCACAGAAAACACACAGGCTTCCATGCTCCCCCTAAACAGCATTCCCTGTCCCCATTGTTACTTAGACACAGAATACCAGACCAACCATTAGTTTGACCTAGGCAGGCAATTTTTAGTCTGTGACTAAGTCAACTCTAAAAATGTATTTTCAAAGATGGACACTGTAACTGTTGAATTTCAACATTTAATTTATAGACAAGAACTGAATACATACCCAGTAATGTATCATTTTGAACAATGTAATCATTTTCTTTGTTCCTGCAAATTTTAAATGCTAGCTTGCAAACACCAAGAAGATTTTTTCCATCTACTTTCATCTGCAAAGAAAGTAAAAGACATAAAATCACAACTAACATCTACATACAAAAATGTACCATAACATTCTGCAAGTACAGACACCATGGCAAACTTGTATTCTCACAGGACTATTAAGTTACAGCTGAAATCCTAACACTACACTAAACCAAACTGAAGAAGTTTACAGAATTAAAGTAGTCTGAAACACAGGAATTGTAAACTCTATTTAGCAAACTGTGTTGACTGACTTTAAAATAACAGATAATATATTAACTTTTAATGTAGTAAGTATATAAAGCACATAAACAATAACTCGCAGGATTTTTTCTCCAATTCACTCATACAGAAAAATTCTGTACAGAAATCAGTGGTTTGGCACCTATGGCCATACCACAGAGATCTCCAGTACAACAGTATATGTCATAACGCAATTTATTCTTAGCTATCAGAAAACACGACCTTACAACGTACTAATGGTCACCAAGAGATCATGAAAGGGAAGTAAAGGTGGTAAAAATACAAAGACATATCTCTTCCTTTCCTCCGCATTTCAAGTGCAATTTCTTCTAGGTTCAGGCTTTTTAAAAGATTACACTGAGAAATGTCTGTAATGGAACCTTTCTTCTTAATAAGCACCACTTAACACCTCCATGGTATCTGAATATATAACTGTATCTTCTGAATAAAATAACTTAGAGAACACACGACTCCCCCAACATACACACAAATTACTAAGATGTCTATAGCACAACATTAGCTGGCATCCTTTCACCAGTGACTGCCCATACACACTTTGTAGGACATGAACAAAGAAGTTCTAAARCCCAAAATTTAATTAAGAGTTTTAACCAGAAATACTAAAGCAAAAGATTAATTACACTTACTTTCAAAAAAAGCCCCTGTATTGATATTTTCAGATAAAGGTGTTTCATAAGGTCAAGATATTATTCACAAACTAAGCTTCATTTCCATTTTTTAATCATTGCTTTGTTTAAATCCCTGCATGCGTATCCCAGCTTAGGACACTGACTCTTTTCCATGTCTATACAATATTCCTGCCACCACACACCAACTATCCTATTTTGTACCTCTCCTTCCTCCCCCAGATGTAATGTCTCTGCAGAAAATAAGTGTCAATCTAGATGAATGGGAGACTGGTATCTCTGTGACAGTAAACTGTATTCAGGAAAGGGTTAGTTTAGACACAGTCTGAAAGTATGAAATAAAAAATTAAATCCAAATTGTAATTCATGATTTTGAGCCTCACATTCTACCAAAGAGCATTTCAAAACACTTACAGCCAGAATAGTCTTTGCCAGCTTCAGGCAAAGTAAATCTGAATCAACGTCTACAAGTTTATATAATGTCTTCAAAAGCACATGTCTTCTTTTAAATGTTTTTCCAAGCATATTTCCTTCATTCAATACTTCATAGAGCTTAGTACAAGCCAGACAAAGGTTTTCTACATTGTCTTCTACTTGAAGGATGTAAGAAGGGAGAGAAAAATAAAAAATAATTATCAGTGCCACCTTATCCACAGCATCTCGATAGATAAAGACACAACAGAACAACATAAAGATTAGGTTGCACAACAACAAAAATAAGGCACCAAATAAATCTCTTATTACGAGAATGTGGTTCTCAGACAGTTTATTCCTTCAAAAAGAGGAGACTCAAGCCAAGAAATCATTGAGCCAAAATACCTACAGCTAAAAGGAAACTCACCTTTGATGCTTAATAATCAGATTGATCAAACGTCTACTAGGAAACTGTGTGTCTGTAAACATTCTTTAAAGTGCTTCACCAAACATTACATGTGAAAAAGAGATAGATAGGAGTATTTTTCTCCCCATATACATAGCCTTGTATATGAAACCTTGCTGGGATTAAAAAAAAGTGAATGTAAAAACTTGTTACAACCCTTCAATGTATAAGAGAGGTGCAAGATATATTTGATTGGAATGTTGGCCTATTGACAAAAAAGTTACCTACTTCCTCACCCGAGTCCCTTAGACTCTATTTAAAATATACAGAAATAAAACTTACAGTAAATTATTACAAAAACTACATCTCAACACAGTAGAATCATGTACATCTTTACTTTAGAGAGAAAAGTCTATTTATAAAATTCAACAGTGAGATTTTTAAAAATTTTCTTACATTTGCTTTTGTCTGTAAGGTGACACTTACAAAGCCCCACGTAAATCCACTTAAACTGGCTGTATAAACTCTGCATTTACTCAGGATGTACTTCACAGCCGAAATAGTTACATTCAAGGAGGCAAAACACTTGTGATGAAATATGTATGGACAGGAAATTACAACAAAACACATGTCGGAGGCCTCAAACCTGTAGGCAGATTCAAGGACCCATCTCTCATGCTGAGCAAGTGCCTGGAAGCTCTCAATTTGCAATCAGCACACTCAAGGAACGGCAATGACTATTSCATTTCTACTCCCATCGTGACAGAAAATTTAACAAAATTTAGCATGATTCTAAATGCTCTGCTCCAGTAAGCTGTGAAACAGAAGTGGCACAAAACCAAAACTGAAAGGTCTAACACTCCATTTCATCAAAATTAACAACAACAAAAATTATTCACCACTCATTCCCATGGTGCATTTTTGAAGCTTAACTTCCTGAGTACTGGAATGTAACAAAATAAATTATTTGTTCCTCTAGAAAAAGAGACTTTGGGGTTCTATCACTTTTTGTCATATAACAAACACCTCAATTGCCTAATATTCAGAAGATTTTAGACAATAATTAAGTTCCAGGTTAAACTTCAGATTTGTTTTTGAATGGAAAGTTTTCTGCAAATATTTTTGCATGAGAAAGGTGAAGAAAAAGGCTTTTCTATTAACATATTAAAAACTAAGTGTGACCTAAATCCATGTGCAGGAAATTAGCTAAAAGGTATGAAGCAAATGACTTGCACACTAAATTAAAAAATATTAAATTATCAACAGATCCATTCAAAACATTAAAAATATGGAATTCTAATATTCATTTTGACAAGAAAAACTGTAATTGTGCAGTCAACAGCCTAAAGAAAGCAATATATCACGCAGCTGGCAGGAGGCAATGATCCAATTCAGTTACAATTTGTGTGAACATTCACAAAGCAGCAAAACTCAACTTTTAAGGTTTTTGTAGTATTACATTCAGTCAGCTGGTGAGAGAGTATCATTAGATAATGTCATCTATTATTAGAAAAACTAAGCCATAATCAAGTTTTTAAAAAAGCTAAAAAAACCCCAATACACTAACCAAATCAAGTAAAGACTGAGGAAAAGGGACATGAAAATTGATTTTCCTTAGCTACATTCATGACACAGGAAAGACATGATTAGATTTTACCTCTAAATTTTATTTTGCTTACCAATAAAGAACATCTCGCTATGCAAAACCATAACTCAGTGGCTCATATTTGACAATCTTGGCATTAAGTGAGGAAAATGTGAAGTTGCATAGCTGTTTTCAAATTTCCTGATCACTGTTTTTCTATACATCAGTGACACATGTGGGATGAGAATCCTGTCTTTTTAAAATAATTACATATATTGGGAATCACTTAGTACTGTACAGGTGTTTCATGCTCATCAACATCTGCAAAACTATGCAAAAAAAAGTTCTAATCTGTACCATGCTACCACAAACATTGCAAAAGTTCCTGTGAAACTGAACTACTTGTAAAAACAAACTTACTTTCTATATTCCCACCATTCAAATAAATACAGTTTCTCAGAAGGCAACTGAACAATCTTTTGAATGAAACATTAAAATGGATTTCAGAGTTTAATCTTTCAAGCTATACTTAATTTACTCAATGTTGCTTCAGTATTCTGGGTCATTACATACTTTTCTTATACATCTAACATTTTAAGCACAAATGGAAATTTTCATTAAGATTTCCTTAGTTTTCTAAAATTAATTGAGACCTTCAATACAGCCTATGTTTAAAGCAGTGAATCTGTGTAGTACTTTATTTTTAAAATTATTACCTCAACACTGACTGCCCAGCTGGCAGAGCTATGTTGTCTAAAATAAGGTAATTTAATCAGACAAGATAAGATCTTCTCTAAACCAGTTTTGGAGTTTTTTTACAGAATCACAGAATGGGTAAGGTTGCAAATGACCTCTGAAAGTCATCTGGTACAACCCCTGTGCTCAAGCAGGGCCACCTAGAGACAGGTGACACCTAGACTGCCCAGGCCAGTTTTACACTGTGAAGTCATCAAACATATGAAAGCATAAGAGGCCACATACTCCAATTACTGTTATTATTTCGTAGTAAACACAAGTGAGTCCCATGCTTCCTGCAAGAAACAGTACAGAAAATACACCCTTTCAGGAACAGCGTTACCCACTTTTTTCCAGTTCACGCAGAATTGGTAGAATCTTTATATGCCAAAAGACATCTTCCTCGTCCCATTCATTTATTCTTGTTTCATCCTTTAAAGCTTCAAAATATATTCAAAACAAAAGCACACATTCAGTGAAGGATTTACTCTCTACAGAAACAAACAGCTACAAATACTTTATTCATTAGTCAGAAAAAAATCTAAAAATGTCACCTTTTGTTATATTCTGGGTTATTCTACGAATTCAAGGTTTTGGTTTTATTTACATGTTCTCAAAAATAAAAGTTTCAAACGAAACTAGATGGATAAGTGGTTTGATATGTAAAGCCGTTCTGTAAAGCTTTTGTTTGCTGACATTAATGTTTCATTTGATTGCTGAATTGGAAGGTAATGACTACTTAAACATCAAAGTGTCCTACTATTTTTCAGCTCTGTGTTCACATGACAGCCTATTCTTTGTTAAAAAAAATCCATACTACAGACAATCCTCTGGGACTGTACAATTTTATCTAGTACACATGCATGACATTACACTAAGCTTGATTAACTGACTCTTTGGTCAGTTAGGGAAAAGAGTCTCGTTACATCTTGTTAGCAATTCTAATCACTTCATGCAATTAGTTTTGAGAACTTCATGACTAAACTTTTATAAAATGCGTGTTTCTCTCCTATTCTTTATTGCATTCAGCAGTTTTTCACACAGCATCTTGGGAAATGAATAGTAAACCATAGATATCTGAAAGATGTTTTGCCTCCAATAAGCATTTCAGAAATCTTGAAGGCCACCAACTCCCAGTTTTCTTGGCCACACTCAACCAAATTCCTGTGACTGAGAAAAAGCTACTGTTCATTATCAGAAACCTTGTCCACTTCACAAAGAGAATTTTTAAAAATATTTAAGCTTTTTTTTTTTTATACTTGGCTTCAAAAAGAAAATTTAAAAAAAAAAATCTATCAGCAGACCTCAAGTCAAAAATCAGTAGACCAACAAATCAGTGCACTAGAATTCTTCTGGAAACAAGACTGGGTGCATGGATCTGTTTTCAGATTGGACAAGGGAGTTAGTGAAACACATTTTATTAAAAACCAGAATCCAGGATTCATTTTCATATGGATACAATGTCACTGGGAATTATTCTGACTTGCTGAACATCCTTTTCACGTTCACCTAGCACTTCAGGAAGTGACAGAATTCTGGCCTTGACCATTGGTCCACTACAGATGGACAGCCAGAGTTTCTGCAAAACTTGAGATGTAAAGGATCTAACAGTTACTTTACAGGGTGCACGTAGGCATATGTTTGGAGTTCAGGATTGGGTTAAGCTCCTTATCTTGCAGAAAAGCTAAGTTAGTATAAAGACAGTGTCTGGTTTGTTGTGTTGTGTTTGAGGGTTTTTTAATAGGGAAATAAAACTCATACAACTCCACTAAGTAACATAAAGAAAGCCTTTAAGACTAGAATATAAACATTTTTTTAAGTGATAGATTTGTCTGAAAATATCTCCTGCTGTTTGTTACTAGCTCTTGCATTTAAACGACGATGCAAATTCTTAACGTAAACATTACCAAACACAAAAAATACTATACTACCTGAGAACACCAATAATAACAGGTTTGCGTCATGAGAACAGTATCTCAGACCTTAACACAATGACTGTCTACTAGCATTACTTGGAACAGTAAAACAATTAAAGACTTCCTATTTTAAAAGCTTTCTCTTTAGAAAATAATCCAGACTCTTTTTCTGGTCTATATTAACTTTCACTGTCTACTTACATTTTAAATACAATTAACCTATCAAATATACCTATTTCAACAGATTATACAAAAACGCCGCTGTTTCACAAGTAATACACTGTATTTGTTATTACAATAACTGTATCTTGTTGGAACTTGTATACATATATATTAGCACGTTATTAGCTAATATTACTACTTATTTTGCAGACCATTTTTATTTTCTAGATCAAATGAGTTGATAATCTTAGTTAAATTGATCAGTAGTTTAATTAATAAAACACTATGCAGTATTTTCAATGAAGTGAAAGTTCTGTTCCAGATAATGTAAAAGTACAGCTGAGACGAGAACACTAGAATAGTTTGCACTGTTCCTTCCTGCCACAAAACCCACATATTGACTCACTTATTTCTTTGTTTTCCGATCTGTAGCTACCTCTCTTAAAGATGGGACTGACTTTCTAACTACACATATGCTTAACTTCATTAGGTAAGAAATAGGAAAGTTCAGGCATGCTTTTGCATATAGGACCAAACGTCTCACTTAAAAAATTACCAAAGCCATTTAATTTTCAGTTAAGAATTAAAAGAACAGATTTTTTTTGTACCACTCTGCTTCACTTGTCTCATATTCATCAGAAGAATATAGCAACCTGAAAGTCATAATAGCGTAACTTTTTTAAAACAACTACCTCTCAACTAAGGAAAAAAGAAGATAATCAGCTTTTACTAAACAGTATTAATCCTAGCAGTAAGAATGATCAGAAAATACATTACTGTAAAGAAAAGCAACACTACTAAATTGTAGACTTGTATGTGTCTCAGTCCTGGGGAATTTTTTAAGCTGCTGATGAAAAGTTAGGGTACTAGCTGTATTTAAAATATTGCAGGCGCTTCCTGAACTTTCTAATAGAGTGAATCACAATTCAACAATGAAAATACTCAAGCAGAAGAATGCAGCTAGCTGAAGTTGGTCGTCTCAGTTTTTCATAGGTCTTAACCACTGCTTTGCATTCTGGTCAAAAAAAAAATCACTAATCAGTCTACATTTATTGGTTGCTGTTTTTAGCATGCAAATACAAGAGCCTTAGCAACACTGAGCTTTCAAAAGCTCTGTACTGCCTGACTTATAATGTTTAGCCTTTTCACTGAATACTGAGTGGCCACGAATAGATCAATATTAAAACAGTCTACCTCCTCTCTAAAATGTCAAAGCATAAACACAAATCATATAAGAAAATAGAAATAATTTGTAAATGAACACGTCACCCAGGATCCCATTGTAGAGAACAAATGATGGAGAATTCCTACTGCTATCCCACTGTTTATTCTGGGATTAAAGATGAAACTAAGGAAGGTTTATAATGTTAAGAAAAGTAAATATAAAAAGAAAAAAATCCTAAAAACACACTTTATTTTTTCAATAACACCAATAAAATAGCACAAACAAATTAAAAGACTTATAAGAATACTAACTCCTGTGACATGGTAAATACTCAGCTCTTCTGAAGGAAATGAAATCAGAGCACATTACAACCTTTGCCAGAATGATCTGGAATAACTGAATTTCTCAGTTCTAGAAAAATAGTAATAAAGCATAATAATAGCACAATAGAAACTTCAGGTTTCCATATCAGACTCTCAAACACACACTTGCAATGTAAGAAATGCGCCAGCTATGAGGAAATATTATTAAAATCTGTTATGTAAAATTAGCAAAATACACCCCTACAGGGCGATCCAAAATCGGTATCTTCAGATAATATGGCCTGGCACAATTTTATTAGTTTCTATGCAACTCCCGACAGATTACAATAGGTGATGGGCAAACAAGGTGTTAATGGATTGGCATATTCTTAAGCCTATATATGGGAAAAGCAAGACAGAAAATACCATTGTGAGTAGAGATCTCTTGAATATTGTTTCTCTTTACCAACAACAGTAAAAAAAACCCCAATATATCTAGAAAACCAAAAACATTGTTCAGTGAATAATAAAGAACAAGATTGTCAAATCACAAGAATTAGATTATTTCTATTTGAGTACAGTTCACTTTTTTTGAATGGAGATTGAAATGCCTTGTACCTGTAACTCTTCTCCTCCAGCCTGAACTCTTTGGCTGTGATGACTTTTTGCCAGGCTTTTTCATCTGGTCACTGAAAATACAGTATGCACACAAAACTATTATCAGAAGACAATGCTCAAAATGCTTGTTCCTTCACATGCACTCAGCATGAGTTCTGCATATTAATAACTAATTGGAAAAGATTAGGTTATTTTACTAAGTCAGCTGCTCATTAAAAGTTGCATGTAAATACAGCCTCCTCCCGTATGTACTACAGAAAGCTCCTTCAGAAATACTGACGTACTCACACCACAAGAGGTCACCATTATGGAACACAAAACCTAAAGCATTTCTGCTTGTTCACTAAAACTGAAAGATGAACCAAACTGAATTCAGAAAGAGACAATTTCTATTTTATCATCAGTTTCATTAAATGAACATAAACTCAACTAGCTTAAAACTGTAAGTCCATCCATTCACAAGGACAGTATTTTTTTCTGACAAGATTAACACTTTTACAAGGTTTAATCAGAAGACTTTTCAAAGAAACAAACACTTGAGTACCCTTTAAAGTATGTATGAGAATTTCTGGATCTGCCAGTGAACWATTGCTAACTGCRTAGTGGTCACTAGTTCTGTTAGTACAAGAAACAAGTATGTTGCCATTTCTTTGTAAAACAATAGCAAGTAATGCCATAATTCCTGCTAATTTYATGGTCAGTCTTTCTTTGGCTAGAGGAAACTACTACATACATCTATAATAAATCTATTTATTCTGTTTGCCTAGCTGCACACTCAAGCAGCACCGAACTAAAAGAAATATACAAGATGTAGACTTTGCTATCAAAGTGGAATCCTTTCTCCTGTACTAAAGACAAAAGTCTTAATCTACRTTTTCTATTCTCAGTGTATGTTTAACTTAACACTTCTTATTCCATTTAAAGTTCGTGTACCAATACAACCTAATCTCATGAATTTCCTTCTAAAGATGACAGTAGTGTGTTAGCAATGTTATTTCAATTTTTTTTAATCTGTTAATTTAGTTACTTAATACTAGTTACTTAAAGCTAAACTGTTCTTTAAGTGTTTTTCTGGATTGGCGCCTAAATCCTGTCTGTCAGTCCAGACAGAAGATGTAAGTCACCCTATCAACAGATCAACAGATGGAGACAGAATAAAAGACAAAGCTCTTGCAATATCAGTTCCCTACAAAAGGGACTGGATAGCTCACTGTGATCAGTCAAAAATTTCCCAAGCAATCACATTACAGAGGAACAGTTGCTTCTTTATGGCTAACAGTGAATAACACTTTATTTTTACAAAATGAGGATTTAAGTGCTCCAAAATCCAAATGCTTACACAAACTATCTCAAAATTATTTCAGCTCACATAGAACAATTTCAACTCCTCTGGGGAAGCAATACTTTATGAAGAAAAAAAAGACAAGTGCTTGCATCTCTAAAATTGTCTGACATGTCTAAGAAAGAGGGGGTTTAGAGCACACATTACATACAGTTCAGCGTGTTGACAGAAATAAAAATTTAGTTCCATTTATGTGAATACCTTGTCCTATAAACTTTACAAGTTTCAGAAATGGTTCTACAAGTTTAAGCCACCCCTGAAATCAAGACTACAACCTGACAGGACACTGGATAAGCAAGAGAACAACTTCAGTCACCTTATACTAACACAGCTGTATTCAGAAATCAGTACCTTCAGAATTGTGTGTAGGCATGATGATACCACATGCCTATATGAAYATGGATGTTTGAATTCGCTTTCCTCCGAAAAGAGTTTTGTAACTACATCCTGTCTGTGCCTCTTCCCTGAAAATATAAATCCAGGATGAATCCAAGAAACCTCAACAAAAACAATCTTAGGAGTTTTGTTGGATGCAAAAGCAGATTAATAGAAAAAGACACTGAAGCAAAGAATGTGTTAACTTACTAGATAGAAACATCATATATGTGAGATGGAGGGTAAGACCATGTCAATTGCACAAAAACAAAAAGGTTGGTTGGAATCTATTGTTTCTTAAACACCAGTATCAACCAGTTTAGAGACTTAAATGAGCAGGAAAGCAGATTGTTCTGTGAATACCAGCAGTACAAAAATCTGKGCATTTGGGAAACATCCTCATAAATTACCTGAACTCTCATTATTTTCAAAAAAAGAATACACTGAATACCTATACAAATGGGAATGACTGGTAGGCAGGCTTATCTTTAGGGAATATGTACAATTTATGAATTCTGTGAGAGATTATAAAATCCTTCTATGTATCTTTACCATTCTGCCAACTTCACTTTAGTTACAGAGACTTTTGCTTTTTTATTTTCACATTTTCATTCAGGGCTGAAACTTAAGTAGAAGTATCTTGTTAAGAACAATGCAGTTAAAATATAATCAACCTATTCTAAAAAATAAGTTACCTACTATTGAAGGGAACTGGCTTGTCAAGAGAGTGGTTGCCTTGGAAACAAAGTCAATTGGCAGAAATCTGATCATCTGATAAGGGGCTCATCAAGAAATCAACTGACAGAGTCTCTGATGATTTACAGAAGAACTTGGCAACTGGTCGTTTTTATCTTTCTCATATAAAAGAAATCATAGTAGCCTCAATGAAGAATACTGTTTCCCTGAATGTACACAGAGTGTAAGGACTTCCAAAAGGAAAAAAAGGCAGTACTGCAGTGTGTGGTGTGGTGGCTTGACCTTGGACAGATGCTGGGTGCTCAATCACACCACTCATCACTCCCCTCCTCAGTAGGACAGGGGGTAGAAACAAGATGGCAGAAAAACTCATGGATCAAGAGTTTAATAAAGTAAAAGCAAAGGCCATGTGCAGAAGCAAAGAAAAACAAAACATTTATGCTCAACTTCCCACCAGGAGGCAACGTCCAGCCACTTCCAAGGAAGTAGGGCTTGAGTACGCATAGTGATTGCTCTGGAGGACAAACCTCATAATAATAAATGCCTCCTCAATTCCCTTCTCTTAGCTTTTATTGCTGAGGAGACATCGTACAGTATGGAATCCCTTTGGTCAGTCTGGTCCAGTTGTCCTGGTTATGTCCCATCAAAAAATCTTGCTCACGCCAAGCCTACTGGTGATGGGTGAATGTTGGAGAGACAGCGCTGATGCTGCTGAGCACTGCTCAGCAGTAGCCAAAACGCTGGTGTGTTATCAACACCTAGCTACCAATGCAAAGCACAGCACCATGAGGGCTGCTCCAGGGAAAATAAGCTCTATCTCAGCCAGACCCAATACGTGTTCAGTATTTTCCCCTGGTGAAAGAATGGATAATTAAGTGAAAACAGCATTTATTCAGAAATTCTGCATGTTTAGACATTTACTTGCTTGTTCTTGCCACGAGCCTCTTGTTAATAGTAAATTTGCAAACTCTCACCCTTCAATGGTATTCCAGGGAAAACTACATTTCTACAAACTGCATCCCAGAGGCAAAGAATTGAACTAGTAATCTCCAAAGAAGCTGCACACAACAGCAAGGTTTGAATCACAAATGTGAATGTAAGATCCCAATAGAGGAATTGCGCTTGGGCTCCTTCCTCATACTGCACCTTAAACATCTGAGAATCTAGGTAACTCTTTACTTGCAAAATAGAGTCTGGCAATGGGCCTGAATTTTGAGTCACACTGTCCCACAGATTTAGGCCCTTAGCATCACCCCTGCTACAGTTTTAGCCCAAGAAAGACGTTACGTTCCTTGACAAATGCCTGGGCGCAGGGCACAGACAAGCAGCGGCAGGGACATTCCCAGCCAGCATCTTGTGTGTGGGAGGGAGGGAATTAAAAATAAGTTTCATTGTATTAACACAACCTATGACACTGCAGATGGCCACCAAGCCAGAGACCAAGTCCTTTGTTTAATATTTATTCATTATTAGTAAAGATGTATCCCTGGTGCCCCTGACTATTTAGTTACCAGTTAAGAGGGACATATGGCCTAATACTAACAAGTTAATGCTTCTCTACAGAATTGTCTCTATCAAGCACCTGTGATCAGTGAGGTAGCAAAGCTTAACTAGAACAAAAAGAGATTATCATCTTCTCTGAATTGTCCAGCTTCAACCCATTCCCTCTTGACACTACCCTCTCCTCACAGTAAGGTTCCTGTAAAATCTTACATATCCTTATAGCTTTGGGAGGCAAAACTAGATAACATGAAGTGGGAGAACAACAGAGCAGCACAGTAACTGAGATAGCGTAATAAAGGATGAAGATTATACAGGTTAGTTTTCAAAGAGAAGAGTGGGAATAAAGGGGAATGAGAAAAAGACAAGGGTTATGGGGATGGAAAACATCATAAGCCCCATAATATCTCCTTCTGCAAGTGCCAAGGCCTCACACAACTTTGCTCATCCAGAGGTTATGAGCCTCTTCTTTTGCACCCAYGTAGACTGGATCTGTGGACTCTGTCTTAAAGCTGAGACAGGAAGTGGGACAATCCCATGTAAACTGCAATCTGAACAGATTCTTAATAAGGCAGAGAGATACTAACATGCAGACTGTGCATAGCATGCCACGAGTGAATGCTGTAAGGAAGCCACAGACCATAGACACTATCTGATGTCTGGAAACAGACTTCTTTTCCATTTTTAAACATGCCCTTTTTGTTAAGTCAGAAAACTGTAATTATGAGCATACGATTTCTACGCATCTATATCTGCAGAGCCCTTTCTGTATCTATAGAACCACAATTCTTGTCTTTAAGTTCATTCCTTTTAAGTAAATCTAAGCCCTGGATAGTTTAATTGTTTAATCTTAGAGCCCTGTTATTTTTGGACTTTATTTTTTGTTAAGATAACAAACCTTTTTTCTTTCATTTTCCCCTCATAGTCATTCAATTTTTCCCCAATGTATTTTCCTTCATTACATCCCCTTCAGCCCCCACAATATTCCTTTTTCTAGTTTATTTAAAACCCAAAAATATGACTGAAATTTTTACAAATTTTATTCTGGATTCTTGATATATCAGTGTTTTCAGGTCTGCAAAAGTCTAGGAAAGCAATTGCTAAGTTTTCACGAAGCTCTAAAAACAGACTAGGCACTGCAGTAGATGCAGATTGTTTATACATAAATACAAGCTCCGAACATCTGATTTTACCAACATACGTTGTGTGTATTGGAAAGCCAGACATGGTGTATCTACATCCAAAAATCACGACATCTCACTAAATGTTAAGAAGAACAGATTTACAGCAATGCTAAGCAGATCCTGGGGGCCTGTTGTGGCAAACCAGATGATGTATCAAAAGGACTACTAGGCACAAAGGTGTTCTTTCAGACTAGATCAGAGTTCAGTCCCCTTCACTGTGGATAATCCTTAAGCAGATAGGCCATTTACAAAGAATGTTCTTTGAGATGTTACTGACATGTATATTCAGAGTGCGAGTACACATCTACACTGTAATCTGGGTTTATTTTTATTGCTAGCAGTATCCAGGTTGGCATGCCTTATACTGATAAGGATCATTTGGCTGTTTAAGCAGTTGAGCACTTTCCTTTCAATCCAAGATTCACAAATTCTATATGGACTACAAAGGGAAAAGCTGCAAGGAGGTGTTGTGAAAGTATATACAACCAATAAATCCTTAAAAAGAATAGTCATGGGTAAATAGTTTCTCCTGTTTTGAGTGCCTGTCATGGGGGAGAAGAAAGAGCTCTTGTCGCACAATCAATGATGATGTCACAATGCACCCTCCCTTCAGGTATCGAAAGACACTGATAAGAACTCCTACCAAGCCTTCTCTTCTCCACGCTAAACAGTTCCAACTCTCTCAGCCTTTCCTCATACAAAGGATTCCTTCATATCTAAGTAACTGGATTCTCTCCAGCCATTTCATATCTCTGTTGCAGTGGGGAGCCTGGAACTGTCCCAGCAGTCCAGGTGTAGCAAAGGTTTTCAAGACGTGAATGAACAGGGTGCTAGATAATATCATCTAGGCTCTCTTTTCCACAAAAGATTGGGCCAGATGACCTTTTGACATCTCTCCCATCCTGAGCTGTTCTACGAACGTGGTGTACACCAGGACCTCCAGGTCTTTTTCTGCAAAGCTGCCCCCCAGCTGAATAGCCCCCAGTATATAATGGTACCCAGAGTTGCTCCTGCCCAGATACAGGACTGTGCATTTCTCTTTGTTAAACTGCATCAGGTTCCTGTCAAACCTTTTTTACAGCCTGCTGAGGTTCCTCTGGACAACTCTCTGGTGTATCAGCCAATGGGTTTTTTATCTATTGACCGCCAGTTACCACTTTTTCTAAATCATCCAGAACTGTGGTCTCATGACCTGCCCATCAGATCTCTTGGCAGGAGCACTGGAGAGCACTGTGCAAAGATACATAGGGCTCTAGACCAAGTTTATCAGGGCACAGCCAAACTCAGCAGCTTCATCTCAAAAAGAATGATAGCGGCTCCAAGAAAAGTTAAGGGAACTAATGGCGATCCCGGGAATTAGTGCACTAAGGACAATGCAGCAAACCCTGAGTTAGCAGCAAGGGACAAGGTGGTGCAAGGGCCCCAAGGCAAAGAAGAGAAGTCAGATGTGGAGCTGCCACAAGTGAGAGAAACTGCAACGGATCTTCTCAGAGCAGGTTCATTTACACAATGCTTAGGAGCCACTGCTTACAATCACAACCCCCTGCAACCGTGATTCTTCCACTGTGAGTGTCTAGGGATCAGGAAACAAAGAGTTCTAACTCTAAACCAAAATTACTGATCTTAACAACAAGACATTGCTCTGTAGACTTTCAAAGGAAGTATAAACAACATCCCAGTAATTTTGCCAAAGCAACTAGTAGGAAATGTTTTTAGCTTTTGGCAAAATGAGAAAAATTCGTATTTTGATTTGTCACTTACTCTCACAGAAATTAATTCTACGTGCCAATTAACATTTGCATTTTTCATTAATCCTTTTATTCCTATTTCATTATACTATCCAGACCTTTTATGTTGCCAGAAGGACATCAGAATTACTCTTTTGTATTGTCCTTCGCTAGCTGAATAGTAGGGAACATGTTTTTGTGGTTTTTGTTTTAAACCAAGTGATTTCTTCCTGACCCATAACTCAGCACTTGAAAGGCACTCTATCTTTTTAGACAAAGAACTGACCTTCATTGAGCCACTTAAGAGAATCTGTCCCCATTCTGCTCAGCTACCACAGAATCTTCCATTCTGTGATGTCATCTGAGGGTCAAACAGGACAGATAAACACAATCTGGAAATAAGCAATAGATGTGCCTCAAAGAAAAAAAACCTAGAATAAAAGCTCAATTTTTAAAGACTATTTTCCTTTTTGAAAAAACAATGGAGACAAAATTACTTGCAGACAGCTAAAAGAGATATAAAATACAATATAAAGCCAATTACATAAAACTCAAGTCAGTCTTGTTTCTCAACTACAAAACTTCTCAAAAACACGAAAATAATTGAAAAACTGGTAATACAGACATCCTGAAATTATTTCAGGAACTGTAGAGGATTATAAGGAACACCATAAGGAGAGACAAAAACAAAGGGAGTGAAAACTATAATCAAGTGTATAACTGATCTCACTGATATGAGAAAGGATAACGAGTAGAAAGACAACATAATCTGCAAAAACGTTGACAAACAGACCAACTACACTCTGAGTCATCCTAAAGATGAGCAAATAAAAATTGTTCTATAAACACAATCATGGGTATAGTCCACTTCTTATGACAACTCCAGCAATAAAAAGAATACAGCATTTTTTATTTATACAGGTTGCTGTTGAAGAACCTCATGCATGTGTTAAACAGTAYGGTTTAAAAGAATAATCAAGGCTGATGAAAAACCTCTATCCTTATCCTTTTTATTCTTCACAGTCTTTGCATGTTCTGCCTAATATGAAAATATTAAGAGTAGCTACTTGTGTCAGGGTATCTTTAGGCAAGCAGACAACTGACAGCCTAATTCTAACCATGAAAAATAGCTAAAACACTAGCCTAAATATATTTGAGTCTGAAAACCACATCATCTTCCTAACTTGAATCTTGCATAAGCATTGCATTTCTAAACAAAAAATAAATTTAAATCCATTGCTACTATAGTTCTACCTAGACTGAACTGGCATTTCATCTTTACCCTTTGCGTGGCACACTTATCCATTCTAGAATTACAATTCAACTGGTAATAAGGACTCTCAAGACCTAGATCTCCCAGATCTGGACACCAATGACCTTGTCCTGAAACTAATTAGTAGAGTGGAAAGACTCTTCTTGGAGTACACTGTAAAAATGAGCCTAAACTCCTCTGGCTCTTTTGTGAGCTAAGAGACAGAGATAACAGTTACATGCTACCCTTTTCTTTAGAAGTCTATAACAAGTTCTGAAAAAAAAGGATTCTTCTTTCCTAGTGTTTTCCCAGTCTCCCCCAACTCTATATGAAACCAGGCACCTTCTTGAAAAGGTAGGTGTCATAATTTGGAAAACACTGTAGAAAGCTCCATCTGTGAAAGATTTCCCACCACTCAATTGTTCCCTTCTTAAATTAGTGGTCCAAATAGCCAGTGGACCTGAGGCAGAAATAGATAAAGATTAGTTAGGAGTAGATTAATTTCCTGTTTCCCTGTCTTCATGACCATTCCAGAAGTTATCAATACAAATAATAAAAAAAAGAAAAATCCTGAAAAAGGTCTGGAGAATCAGTTAAGCCATACAACAAACCAATACCCACACCATGTCATTTATTTCAAAAAAATCATCCAGAGCAAAACAGAATGGGTGTTCCCTTCAGGAAAGAAATCTCTCTCCTCTGTAGGAATCCTTTTCTTTGAAGAGAAAAAGAACGTATATTTTGGGCACAGATGYGAAGGTAGTTTAAGCAACCAGACAGAAGTGATTTCGAGTGATCCCTTCCAACCCACCCTATTCTAAGAATCTATGATTCACACTATCATTTAATCCCTTGCTTTTATCATTTTCTATTGAAATATTCCAAAACTCTAAAAAAGCACAAGAAAGAGAAACCACTTTCATGGAAGAAGAATACATCTCAAGGATACTTTCAAACAGGCATTTAATAAGGAGAGCAATGGTGAGAGAAAACAGGGCACAGTATTTTACAGCAGCTGCTAAATCCTTTTGTAGCTCTTTATAAAAATTGCTTATTAAAAAAAGAACAGGCCACTTGGGAATGAATTGTTTGCCACCAAACTTTTCCCCACTGAAGGCACCTCTGCTTCTAAGGAGTCCTGGAATGACATCTAAGCTTTCAGAATATTGAGAAACTGGAGTAGGAAAAAAAAAATCATCATCTTTTCTCACCAGGGAAACTGTTGCTGTTCATCAGCAAATCTGCCATCACTGTTGACACTTCTGTTGAAATATATGAATGCAGAAAACATTTTAGAAGTTTCACTTCTATAGCAATCACAATAGATGGCAAGGCACAATGGCTGTAGGAAGATGTAAACAAAACTGAGCTTCCTGGTGATTGCCAGAAATCGTTCCTTGCTTTCCTGAGGCAACATGTCAATAAATTCAATCTGCTTCAATTAATATACCTATTCTATTACAACTAGATGGCTATCTGCAAAACAGAATTGCAAACAAAATGACAAATAACTTTTCCCCTTAAAAGGACCTTTTCTCATTTTCTTCCCCCAACACCTTTATAAAGCAGTAGTGACTTCATTAGCACTGTTCATTCTGTTCTTCAGTCCTTGGGACAACAAAACAATGTGAGATAGAAAGTGAGCAAGTCTTCTGCTGGAATAAAATACTTCCCTTCTCTTCTCTTCAAAATAGATATAATGGCCTTAATGGCAGGAATCTGCCATGCAATTTTGGCATGCTCTACTGTTTCATAATTAGCAGAAAACCAGTTTCATTAGGAAAGTTATTTTGGTACATATATAGRAACTGTAGGGAAAGAGGAGTAGGAAGTCCCACACACCTTCACCTGTATGAAGTGTACTATTTCTACAATCCTTTTGGTTAACTCCTGCAAGTATTTTAAATCACTGGGATAAAGAATTGAGGCTGACACAGCTGCTTCATATAGAGAATGACAGGACTCTAGGTAATAAAAGATTTCACATTTCTTTAAGCTTTCACCCTACTACTCCTGAATACAATGTACTTTAAATAGAAAATATCTTGTAACCTCATACAAGATGCTTCAAATATTTATGACACAGAACCAGACGCAATCCAACCCTAGCAATCATCTGGTACCTGTAAACATGTTCTACTGAGAAAGAATGACAAATCTCTCACTGCAATGACCCCTGGATGGTTCTGGAGCCTTTTACATACAACTACCATGCAGACCAAACTCAACAAACTAAATGGAAAGTTGGTGGTACCTTTCAACTGCCTTGTCAGATGAAGAATGACATCTGTGAACTCACATAAGCACACAAAACCAAGTGCCTGACTGATGTAGTATCATACACAAATACTGGACCAATGTGTTCATTGGTATAAGTCTTAGCAATCAGTTAGAATGTATGAGAGCAGTTGAGATTGTCTACAGCCATCCCATCACATGACAGCATGAACTGCTTGGGCTGACAGAGATGAGGGATCTTTATCTGTTGCTAAAGAGAAAGCACTTTGTATTATTCTTGTGCATCTTGCAGCACTGCAGGTATATCTGGTACTCTAAGCCATATGAGCACCTAAATGGTGTCAGGAAGCATCATTCAGGCAGAACTGGCAAAAACCATCTCTGACTCAAGTACACAGAAAGCAGGCACAATCCACACAAGAGGTAAAAAAATGAACCACTTGAAAATATAGATCCTGCATTCAACACAGAAAGATGCAGGAATATTATATTACTCTTCTTTTTTGGAAAAAACTAGTCAGAACAATACTGGAAAGCAATTTTTTGTATTATCTTTAGGCCAGTAATTTGAGATCTAATTTAAGTGATGTATGAGATTTGTGATTGCAGAAAGCACCAGTAACAAAAAGACTAAATCAAAAACTTGCAGAGCCCTCACTCTTACGAAGAGAAGTGTATAATTTTGAACAGACAGCAAGCATGTCTAATGGGTTAACTGTTCAATTAACCTGCAAGTTGTAAAATTATGACTCAGAAGGAAAGTTATTGTTTCCAATTAGCAAAAGTATCAACTGACCCTTTCCTATTAGAGGCACTTGAACACCATCAACCTAAACAGCAACCCAAACTGAAAGCAGGACTGAAAACAGCAGGAGGCATAYTCCACAAAAGGAGCTACCCATTTCAACTGCAGCAGTAAAGTACTTCACACCTTTACTAAATAAAATGCAAACTACAGTGATTTATGTAGTATGATAATCCAAATAGTCTTTGTCTAGAAGTTATTAGATCAGTGATTTTAATGGGAGAAAATTATCTTGCAGTGAAGCATTCTCCTTGGTATTTTAATTTCCTTTCTTTCACCCACATTTTTCATTTCTGCTCTTATTTTCTCCTTCTTCCTCCCTCCATACTCATCTAGTTTTTTCTTCGCTACCACAAGTCTTCACTCCTTCAGAATCTTTTTTCTAAATCCTGCTTACAGTTTAATATAAAAGAGTGTTATGATAGCTGCTATGTATCATTTGCTGTAACAGCCTCAATGGACAACATTCTCTAAACTATTTAGTGCTATCATCAAGTTAGTAAATGAAAGGCCTTTCATTTTAGGAAATTAGGAATATAATCTTTAATATCAAAGGTGCTTAAAAATATCCAGGAAAATAGCTTTTTCCTAAGCATACAAACATGCTAGAAAGAAGACATCTACTGGAAAATACATATTTTTAAGAGTGAACAAGTGTTTATAAGGATGTGTTTTGAACATGAAGTGGTTCTCATTCTTTGTTGTTGAGATTATCAGATCTGTCAACGTTATTAGCACAAAACAGTTGTTCATCCAGCTACTAATACAGCAACTGACATACCAACTATACATAGTGCTACAGGACTATTTCTCCCTGTGCAAGAATTCAGGTCTGAATCTAAAGAAAAAAAAATTACTTAATTGTGAATTAAAGACTGGATATAATATTCTCGGTTCAGTAAAAACAGACYGCAGGCACATAAGTCTCATTAATCTCTTACACCTGCTCAGTCATAAAAAAAAAAAAAACAACATTAAAAATTCAAAGCCACAAAAAATTCTGCCTTTATTGCCAATGAGCTTAAGCTCGGTTTTGGTGTATGATCACATATTTCCCCAATACCAGAACTGAAAGTATGACTCTACTCATCTGTTGAGCTAAGGGAAGAATGTATAGCACCTTAAAACAGCAAGACTAAACTGCAAAAGCAATCACAATCGAATTTAAACTTGAGGATTCTACACGCAATGATTAGAAGACTTAGTTTTGAAATGTTATCTTTGAATTCCATCAATTTTAAACATTTGATACTTGCACAATTGAGTATCTAGGAAGAGGGTTGTGTGGAAGATGCACAATACCATTCTTGACCAATACTGACCTTTCTCCTCTCAGCTGAAGTGAAAATTTTTCTGGTGCCTCTTTCATGAAGTCTTTGCTTCCTGATCTGCTGATATGCTCATTACAAATTAATGGTCTACTTTCATCATTAAACGATGTGTACAACCTTTGCTCTGCTAAGCAGTTATTATTACTTCTGCCAAGACTATTCATCATCATAGCTGGTTCTTCAGAATCTAGCTTCTCTTCATCTGAAATAGTTGAAGAGAATAGATTTTGTACAAGTATTCTTATTAATTACTGTTTGTCATGTTACATTATCAAAATTTCTTTTTATCAATTTAAAAG
Organism: Amblyornis subalaris; assembly: GCA_018881555.1. Lineage (NCBI taxonomy): Eukaryota > Metazoa > Chordata > Aves > Passeriformes > Ptilonorhynchidae > Amblyornis > Amblyornis subalaris. The sequence continues at coordinate 18,115,547 of JACAXG010000002.1, read as the reverse complement.
GTGAGAAAGCTTAAGACTATTAAGGGTATGGCAGTCCCTGTCTTCTTATGAAGAGCATTTCTAAAAGTCTTTTGGTTTTGTGTTTTAAAGTTTTAATATTTTATCTTTTTTTCCTTCCCTTCTACCAATAGGCGGATTGTACCTTGTGAAAAAAGTGATTGTATTTCAGGACCTGAATATTATGAAGGAACTGAAGAAAAAGGTAGCTGTTAATCTTGTACCTTGGTATGTACACACAATAAGAACCTCCACAAAAAAACCCTCACGTAAACATCTGCATGACTCCCAAAGGGGAGAAGAGACCAAATCAGGTTACAACTGCATTAGGTTCTCCACTTCTTCAATTAGTAACATCAACTTATTAAGGCTAATGGATTAAACTGCATGAAGAGGTACATCATATAAACATATATTTATAGAATAAATACATGATAATGAACTTTAGTACTTTTTGTGTAAGACTTATTTTGCAATAAGGTAAAAAGTGAGATATTCAGTTTATCAAGTAAAGTAACAATCCCAAACAATGTAAGAATTGTCATTATTACAAATGAGTCTTCTTCATGAAAGACAGAGTCCCAGCATGTTTCATTACAAGCTAACATGGAGAACGCCAAGATGCCATTTCCCATCTGCAAGAAAATTATTTTTAAATCCCACATTTAGCGACCTTTATTAAGTTTCCACTAATGAAACTCTTAACAACAAATACGATGTAGTTGGAGGCCTGTCAAGACATATCATTCCTTTTTATTGCTCCTTTTATGCTCAATAATCCATCCAGGAATCTCCTTAGATGATGGCATCTCATTATCTCTTTAAACATGTCAGCATTTAATATTAATTTTACTCATTGAAGATAACTTTCAGTAAAATTCCATTACTTGGAAACCTACAGGAAAAAGAGGCACCTGAGTAGATTTCAATCCACTTTCAGTAGTGAAAGCCAGCATCATTTTTGGAAACCACAGTTTCAAAACTGCCTTAAAGCCATTTTAATACTTTCAAAATTTACACTGAAAGGGCATGCAGGTCCTTTAATAATTCATGTAATTAACAATATTAAAACCCATCACRCAGTTATTTTGCTAGCAAATAACATGTATCAAAACATTCTTACTCTGATCTGGAGGAACCACTTTAGCAGAAAATAAATTTCCTGGAGAAGTTGTTCTAAATAAGCCTGCCTGAGCACTGCTGTCTTTTCTAAYCTCGGCAGCATCAGCAGGAAGTTTTGGAAGGAAAATAGAAGAATCTTCATCATTTGCAGAAGTGATTGGTATTGGTTTCTGTGACAAAGATAAAGAAGACTTCTAAATAAAAGCACAGATAATTTCATTTTTGTATAAGCAAAAATTAAAAAAAAAAAAAGAAACCCGCATGATTTATAACAGAAGGTTAAGTTCAGAATAGAACAGAAGTTACACAGGCTTGCTCATTAAGGAATTTTCATTTTCATATTCTGAACCTAATGACACCATTCCACCAAATAAACCAAATGTCTATACCATTATCACCACAAAAAGCCATTTTAAAAGCCAACATTCAGGGGTGCAGACAACAAAAACTAGCTTGAGTAGAACAACTCAGAATTATTTATTCCTCATAAATACTCATTTAACTACATCTGCAGCAASCTTATTTATCCAAGAAAATACTGTGCCAATGACTAGAGCTAACAATTCTAGAGCTACATCTATTCTTTGTTTTTGAGCATTAGAAAAGTATTTCCAAAACACTTCAAATATGTTCACATCATACGTACTACTTCCTATCACAGAGACAAATCATGCAGCTCCAGAAAGTCCTGGTTTTATTTATGCAGTATCTTGCATCTTAGGGGATGTGACCAAAACACATCTAGTACAAAACACTTGTTGTGCCCTTGCCCTACATAAAAGCACCGACCTCTAMGCTCAATACCAATTTCTTTACAATAAAGAATCCACTAGAAAGTCTCCAGCTGATCCTTCAGAGCTCTCCACAGTATCGGCTGAAGACAGCCAACAGGYGAGATCCACCCCCACAACCACCATGATTAATACAAGTACATTTACAGTGTACTAACTTACACCCATTGATAAAGCAAGAAAGACAGGTTTTGCATTGGCCAGTAGTTTTCTCTTAATTCTTTTCTACTCTCACACACGAAATAAATGAAAATTTAACACCAGTACTTAAATCCAACTGTAGATATATTTAATCTAAATAGAAGTGTGCTAAGAATTTTTAAACTTGATTCATACAAATACATTACCCTATCAAAACTACTGAAAGGTTTCTAAACCTTTCCTAAAGGTTTCCTAAAGGTTACTGTCTGGAAGAGGCAATGTATACAGCAAGCATATTTAGCATGCTCTGTTCTCTCAGGTACTAAACAAATGGTCATGACTTAATCTTGTATTTAAAAACCAAATATAAAAAAAAAAGTGAAAGAGCAGATACACTTATAAATTGAAAGCAATTCACAATTTTCCCAGAGGGAGAAAAGGGGTTCTTAAAAGTACCTCTATCTGTTTTGATATAAATTACAATCATTACATTTTATAGAAGTATAAGCCAAATAGAAAACACAACCACTTAGTTACTTTCAACTTACTGATCACAAATCCACAAAATACATGATGTTGGAAGGGACTTCTGGAGGTCCAAGCCCCATGCTCAACTACAGCCACCTAAACTCAGTTGCCCAGGACCATGCCCAAGAAGCTTCTGAAGATCTCTGGGCATCGTGTGCCAAGACTTCGTCACCCTCACAGCCGGAAAACTGTTTCCTGAAGTTCAGAGGAAACCTCCCGTGTCCCAGTTTGTGCTCACTGCCTCTGGTCCTGCCACTGAAAAGAGGCTGGCCCCATCGCCAGCTCTTTCCACCCACCCTTCAGGTATTTACATATATGGATAAGATCCTCCTTGGTCTTCTCCAGGCTGAAGACTCCCATTTCTCTCTGTCCCTTCACCACCTTTGTGGTTGTTCATCAGGCTCTCTTCAGTAACTCCATGTCTTTCTTGTACTGTAGAGCCCAGAACTGGATACAGCACTCCAGCTGTGGCCTTACCAGTGTTGAGTAGAGGGGAAGGATCATTTCCCTTAACCTGCTGGCAACACTCCTCCTAATGCAGCCCTGGATACCATCAGCCACCTTCTTAGCGGCAAGGGCACGTTGTCGGCTCGTGCTCATGAACTTTATCTATTTTAGTAAACTTACACCAGAAAGCTGACTCAAGTATCTGTTTTCTGATTCTTGTTAATGGCACTTAGAATAATAATGAAATACAGCAATATTTAGGCAGTTTAAATTATTTTCAGGTTTCTTTTGGGTAAAAAAATGACAAAACTGACTTTAAAGTCCTAGACTAACATTACAACAAGCTTCTGTTTCTCCCCAATATCTTTAAACTATATCTTTTCCTAACACTACCGAGACACGTATTTTTATGTCAGTACCACATGAGTTATTTACGGAGTACTTACGTGATCCAGTGGTTTTAGACGAACACCAGAAACTGGTCTTGATTCAGCCAAATCAAAACTGGATGCATGAAGACTAACAAAGAAATGAAACATAATAAGAATAAAGCAGACCCAGTGTTTTGTTTTCAGTTGGTTTTTTTAATTGTATGCTTCTTCCTTTTGCCAATGAATATGGAGAAAGAGAAGAAAGGAAAGGTGACGAGCACTTCACGCTAACAAAACTCCACATAGAAATAATTTTGAGATAGTATAAATTTTGTCTGAAAATGAGCATTTCAAACTTCAAGACCTAAAATTTCACATTTACAAGATCTGARAAGGCTCTGAAAAAAGATCTAGCATACAGGTTATATGGAAACAAGCAAGCTTTCACATGTTCTAGGAAAAAAGCTGAAGACTATCTCAATTAAAAGCATTCAGCTGTCTTAAGAAAAGGTAAGTACCAGACCATTTTCTTATACTATTCTCCACACAGAAAACTAGTGTAATGACTGCCTCTGGTAGCTCTAATCCACAGGAACTTCCTGGACATGTAGATTAACACCAACAGTAAGGATCATTAGAAGAAGGCAAAGGATGTGATTAGGAATGCAGATTAACACAGGGGAAATAATCACATAATTACAGAATCAAATCTCTTGCTGCTAAAGGATATTTGAAAAAATCTTAAAGCCACAGTACCTAAAAACTGAAGCGGGTCTATTTTGAGGACCTAGTGAGGATCGAGATCCAAAAAGTCTTCTTTGATCATCTGTAGGTGTGATTGGTCTTCGAGTTCTTACTGGTCGTAGAGCATCTCTGGCTTCATTTATAATCTCAGAACTAGTCTTTCGCTTTGCCACTGACAGCCAGTAGAATGGTTCTGCCTTTTTTCTATTTTCAGCCTTTGAAGCTTGCATTCCTCTGCAAAGCACTGCACAGGAAGAACACTGTACAATAGATGTGAAAGGCACAAAGTATTATGCTGGTTTTAAACTACAAACTATTACTTCATCACTGGTTATGCTACCACAATACAGTTAAAAAGAGTAACTAAATCCTAGACAGTGCTGAAATAGTGGGAAATAAGGTACATTCATATTGCATTTCCCTCTCTATTCCTCAGTTCTGTAGGAAAATACTCAAGAACAGAAAACATCTGACATGGAGGACGTTCAGTTTTTTTCCAGGGAGCTAAAATACACCACCATGCTTCATGGGCCAAATGTGGTCCTCCCCAGTTCCATAGAAAATCTGTATCTTGACGCCTGATTACTTAGGAAACATCACAGCCAAAACAGCAATTCAATAATATGTTGTAAAGAGACAGGTTTTTTCCAGCTTAGGAAAAACCCAATATATATTATCGACCTTACCAAGGGCAGCTTCTAATACGTCAAAGAGACATCATTATCAGTAACTGAAGCACAGTTATCAGCAATTGATAAGCAGAGAAAAGGAAGAACGAGCAATCCATTTTTCTCCTCTAAAAGAAATTACTTCCCAACCCACCCCCAAGCACATGCAAAGAAAGATAACACTAATATAACATAAGTCATCAACTCAAACTTCCAATCAGTGTTCTGTCCTGCTGCATCTTCTGGCAAATGGACTGGGCAGCGAAAGACTTGCTTGATCAYTCCTTCAGCCCTGCAGAATCCATCACTATCATGGTGCAGTTCTCTGCAGATATCATCTTTGTCATTTTACAGCAAACTCATCATGAGTCTTAAACCATCCAAAATTCCTCTTCTGCTTTTCAAACTTACCTAAGAAGAAAAATATGTTTCTGCACTGTGACTCAGACCATCTGGTAACTTCTATTCTCTCTCACAGTTTATGACAATGAACTGACAGTAGATCAGACACCATCATCTTGGTTATTTCTAAACTACGGAGTAAAAGAAAAATCTTATCTCTTTAGTTTCTTAGTTCAATTTTTCCTGTTCTGCAGTTTTACTTTTCCAACTGCATCTTCTTTCTYTGAGAGCCTGCACATTCTGGCACAGTGTCTTTCACTGATACACACCCAACCCCTTCAGGAGAACTACCCAACATAAAATTGGATGTTAAGGAGAAGTGCACCAACCTCTTTCACTGAATGATGCATAATTAAAAATCCACAGGAACAGATCAGGAGCCTGCGACTATCAGTGTTTTTAATATTTCCAACTACCATTAACATATTACTTATCTTCACCRTGAGTGAATTTTGTTCTCTATGCTCCTTATACTCCCCTCCATTACAATGTGATTTTTAAAAACACAAGGAATTCCACCGCATGTCTGTTTGGAGAAATTATACAGTCACTTTTCACTAAATAAGGAAGGTAGCCTATCATTCCCTATTCCCCCAGCTACTGGGAGCCGCAATTTTGACCTTAACTGGAAGGTCTTCTGGATAGGCCTTATGTCTGATACAGTTATTATCCAGCACATATGGAAACAACAGCTGTGTATAGATACTAAAACATAATGAACAAAATACAAATCAGAAATTTGAATTAATTCAATTTCTTATTTTTTAGTCTATATATTTCCATTGACATTGCTAAATTTTTAAATAAATCTCATGTAATCTAACATATTACACAGGATCTCTGAAGGACACTGTTTTCTTTAGTTCTTAGAATGGGTTCTGTGCTCCAACACTGAAACGTGCATCTTATGGGATTTATGTGTATATTCTTCACAGTTAAACAAAGAAACAAACCAGTATGTGTTTCTGTGGAACAGGACCATCTCCAGTGGTCAGAATCAAAGAACTAGRAGGATCTGTTACTTCTTTTACTGTGAACTGCAAATTTTCTATTCTAGAGGTACATTTATTTGTCATGGTTGAGACCAAACTTTCATTTTAACAACTTTTTGCCGATGCTTTCACGTCTTACCTGTTTCTTTTTAACTGGCAAAGAAACTTTTCTACTAGAAGCTTTATCAGTTAAGTCCTACTACTTGTGCACTGTTAGTCACCCTTCCAATCCATTATAAAACAATGGATGATTACGATTGCGAAGAGAACCTGTGACACTTTGTTTGAATGCTTGACCAAGCTCACTGTTGCATTGCTCCTTCAGAGGAGAGGGAGAGCACAGCCCCTCCCTGCAGCTGGAGCAGAGAGGCTGGTGGAGGGCAGCCAGCAGAGCCAGGAGAGTGCTGTCACATCAGGGCACCAGGAAGCAGAACCCAGGACTCTGCACCTGGGATGGGACAACCCTGGATGTATGGACAGTCTGGGGAAGGAGTGCAGAAAAGCAGCACCACAGAAACGGACCTGGGGCTCCTGGTCAATGGAAAGCTGAATGTAAGTCAGCAGTGCCCTGACAGCCAGGAGGACTACCTGTGTCCTGGGGGGCATCAGGCACAGCACCGCCAGCTGGGCAAGCAAGGGGATTGTCCCGCTCTGCTCTGCACTACGGTGGCCTCACCTCAAGCCCTGGGACCAGTTCTGGGCACAACAATATAAAAAAGACATTAAGCTCTTAGAGAGTACCCAAAGAAGGGCTATGAAGATGGTGAAGGGCCTTGTGGGAAAGCCACATGAAGAGCAGCTGAGGCCACTCGGTCTGTTCAGCCTGGAGAAGACTGAGGGGAGACCTCACTGCAGTCTACAATATCCTCATGAGGGGAAGAGGAGGGCAAACACTGATCTCTTCTCCCCGGTGACCAGTGACAGGACCCGAGGGARTGGCCTGAAGGTATGTCAGGGGAGGTTTCAGCCGGATGTTACAAAAAGGTTTTTCCCCCAGAGAGTGGTTGCACATTGGAACAGGCTCCCCACGGAAGTGGTCACAGCACCAGCTTGACAGAGTTCAAGAAGCATTTGGACAACACTCTCAGGCACATGGTGTGACTGTTGCAGTGTCCYGTCCAGGGCCAGGAGTTGGACTTGATGATTCTTGTGCATCTCTTCCAACTCATAATATTCTGTGATTTTACTCCCCAATCCCAGCAGGAGATAGATAGAGGGAATGCTGTGGTGTCAATGGGGACAGCATAACGGGTACACACAGATCTTGTCCCTCACTGCTGTCACCATTTCCCAAGTAGCCTTTAACTTGCAGAAGTGAAGAGCTCCTCTCTGACTCTCCACTGGAAGGTAGAAGAGTATCACAGCAGTGTCTGAAAAGCCATATTTGGGCTCTTGTCTTTATTCCCCAGTTGTTTGCTCCCGAAGTCTAGTCTTTGCTGTACAGGAAGATGTGAAAGCAGCAGATAGCAGTACAGGCTCAGAGAACTCCACATTAGTCCCAGCAAYGTCCAGAAGCAAGACAGCTGTACCCTCTCAGCTCTTATCTCAGTTCAAGCAAGATGAGACAAGTATGGCTGACTACATCAGACGTGGCACCACACTGGCTCTGCCATCCTCTCTCCCATCTCAAGACCAGTGTCATTTAATTGCTAGGGAGCAGAGTGGGTATACTGGCGATCACTAAGTACAATAAGGAGAAGCCTTATTGAAGCCTTCAAGCCACAAGCGCTCTCTCTGACATCTGAATCCATGGTCTGTCTGACTTAGCAAATCTCTAGAACAGTTAGCACACAGGTACAGGTTTAGTAAGGAACCTGGAATCATCGAGGTTGGAAGAGACCTTTTAGATCATCAAGTCCAACTGTCAACCCCGCACTACCACTAAAATCCCTAAACCGCATCCATCAGTGCCAGATCCAGATACCTCCTAAACACGTCCAGCGTTGGTGACTCCATCACCTTCCTGGCCAACCTGCCAGGCCAGGCCAGGCCATCTCAACAGCGAAATTTTTTTTCTAATATCTAACCTGAATCTCCCCTGTCTCAAGTCGTCTCACTGCAGGAACAGTAGAAGAGACCGGCCCCAACCTCATAACAACCTCCTTTCAGGAATATACAAATAATAGCTGCTATTAGATATAGTTCTAAAGACCAGCAACTCACCAATCACAACTGATGCACTTTCAGCCTGGGGAAATTCTGACGAAGAGAAATCGCTATCAAAGAGAAACAAGAACAAAGTTACGAGAGCTGAGTCCACAATCCTCGACAGAGTAAGGTTTCCAGCGCAGCCGTGGGACAACACGACCAAGAGGAATCCCCCAAATAAGCAGCACCTGTGGAGTAAACGCTGTCCCAACCCAAACCCGGCAATCGAGCCTCTCTCCCGGGCACGGGAAAGCTGCCGGGAAGCGGCACAGGGGTTCCCCCTCTCCGGCGGCTTTCCAAAGCCTCCCGCCCGACTTACCGCGCAACCCGGCCCTTCGCCCCCGCCCGGCGAGACGGCACCCCCGGGGACAAGCACTGCGGCAGAAGGGCACCGGGCACTGCCAGGCGGACTCGGTCGGGACCTCCGCGGGGCCCCCGTCTCCCTGGGCCGGCCCGCCGTTCCCATAGCAACAGTACGCACCACGGCGGCGCCGGGGCGAGGCCGGAGCCGCCGCGCCCCCCGCGCTGCCTCCGCCGCACCCGCGGGGCCGAGCGGGGACCCCGAGGCGCACGCGCCAGCACCTGTGGGCGCGTGCGCCGCTCTGCCGGCATGGCGTCCCCCAGTCCCGGGGGTAGCCGCCGTCCCAGGGGCGCTGCCAGTGCCAGTGCGGGCTCCCGCCGCGGCGTTGGCCCGCAGGACTGGGGGTTCCTRGTGGAGGGCGCTTCCCCCTGGCCAGCCCTGGCAGACGTTTCGAGAGGGCGTGGTAGCGGCTGGCACAAGCCCAGGGCACAGCTGGCGGAAGTTACTCGGTGTGGTCTACTGTTCTTGCCAATTTAGGGACGCTAAACACAGACACGGGGCCCAGTTTAGACAGGAGACGTTCTTTATTCTGCACAGGGTGCAAGGTGGAAGTTTTCCACAAATCAAGCACTCCAATTCTCAAAAATTTACAGAATCCGACAGTCAGTTAGGTTGGAAAACACCTCTGAGATCATCGAGACCAACCTATGACCAAACACCACCTTGTCAACCAGACCATGGCACGAAGTGCCACATCCAGTCTGTGTTTAAGCAGCTCCAGACACAGTCACTCCATCACCTTCCTGGGCAATCCATTCCAATTACACTACATATACATTTTAGCAAACAAAACACAGTTCATTGGCTAGTTCTGTTATTAATTAGTACTCTACCTTCTCTTGGCTTAATGATGCTCTTGCTTCTCATGCTAATTAGCCTGCATGCTCAATATTTCTCTGAGTAGGTGGATTTCTTGAGTTGGTGGTCCATGGTGGTTGAAATCTCCCACTGCTGGAATCAAGAGGCTGGCACTGATTCCTTGCATGACAAAGGGCATGGGACCTCTGGCCAGACAGGTGACAAGAGACAGAGCAGATAACAATAGACTGACAGAAGACACAGCAGGAGTTAACAACAGGAAGACCCCAGACTATTTGATAAAAGCCCAGGTGACCCTTTGTTCAGGGTCCCTCCTTTCAAGCTATGATGCCTGTTCACTGATAAGGCAGGACTCTATTTCCCAACCCTGTTCTCATTCTCTGTAACTCTCTGGGCGAATTGTTAACCATTTCTAACTCTTGGGGTGTCAGCATCCTTGTGATACTTTCTCTCTGAGCTCAGATTCACAGGTTCAAAATGGAGACACTGAAAGTTTTCCATGGTGAAAGGGGTCTCAGACACGGTGTAGCAGCAGCCACAAACTCCTGTCCCGTCCCTTGGTCAGTCTGGTCAGACACTGAGGGTCGGATTGCTCACCTCAGTGGTTCCCTGCCAGGGCAGAAATGCTATCACATCGCCTGCTCRCCTCCTGTTCTCTGGCAGACCAAAAGATGGACATTTTTAATTGGCTGTAGCAGATCTTCACACAACATGGGTCCCACAGGCCAGATAGCTTTGTTGGAGCGGCACAAAGAGGTCACTTGCAGTGACTCCCCCAGGCTGCCTGCTGGCAAGGTCCCACCAAAAATGCATCCACCTCTAGGTATCAGGATCCCGTTGGCCAGGTGCACTGGACACTCGCTGAACAGCTCCCTCACATGCCTCCTGCTATTGCAATGAGTAATGTAATCCTGGCCCGTATCAGAAAATCTCCAGACATACAACAACAACAAAGACAGGCCTTTTGTGGCGAGTGGGTCATTCGTGACTGACAAGGACAGTCTTTGTTCACTATCTCTGAATGTGTTTTGAAATTTATCTAAAAACTTCTGTAGGAGGGTAGTTATTACCTCTTTGTGAATAATAGAAAAACACAACAAATACAGCTCCATCTGACCAAGCTTCTTCCTTTGTTTCTGTATTATATACTTCAGATATATCTGAAAGCGCTCTCCAAATCAAGTCATCTTGTATATATATTTATATGTAAATGTCTATATCTCTCTTATTGGCTTGAAGTTCCTTTAACTAATTGCTTGCTAACATAACTTTTACTTTCTCATGTTTGCTAGACAAGAACTCTGTGGATATTTTAAATTTAATTTGTCTTTCTGATTTTTGTTATAAGCTTTGTTATGCCTTTCTCTTCTAGAAAAATACCCTTTTCTAGTTCCTTTTTTGATTCTGACAGATATTGTGATACAAGTAAAAAGATACCCATGTGTAACACTACCTGGTTTACATAACACATGCCATTATCTCTGCTAGCTTCTACTTTATCTCTAATTATTAGACATCTAGTCCTCTTTCTTTTGCAGCCAAGTTCAATACCTCAGAAGTAATGAAAACCTTGTTATTACTGTACCCTTTTCTTTGTATATTCTTCTTTAAAAGCCAAAAGAGTGTGTGTGTGCCTGTGTGTGCATGCTATTTTCAGATCATTCCCAGTTAGATCATTTTCTGTTACTTTCTTCTGAACCTTTCTTTTATTAAAATAATACAAGGGAAGTTTCACAGAAAAATGTATAGATCTGTTTCCTGGTAAAGCCAGTTTGAATTTCTTTCTACTGTTATCTCATCATTCTTTAAACAATTTTTAAATCCACCCAGTTAAACCCACTAAGCCTTCTTTCTTGGCTTCTTCTTTAATCCTTTTCATATGCACATTATTTCTCCTCTCTATTTTCTAGGTCATCAAATTGAAGAGTTAAATTTTATTCATTTTCCGAGCTTTGGCAATTACAGCAAATATTTCTTTTGTGATCTCTCTGCTATGTCTCAACTGTTACAACTTTGTCACTTAAATCCTTTCTCTTGTGTACTTTTTATTGAATGAACTCTCTCAGCACCTATTTTAAATGCAGGTACATAATTAAATCTTATTTGCCGTAACAGTGCTTTAGAATGGAAGTATCATCAAAACATAAACTGACTGGGTCTAGGCAAGCTAGTATTTGCTGAAGAGATTACTGAGGTAAAAGCAATGTGTTCTGACCATTTCTGCCTAACTAATGAAGAAATACAAAGTGTTCAACTATGTCATATTAATTCAAATTAGTTTGGTTTTTTTTAAATTTTGTTTGATTTGAAAAGCATGGAAGGGATTTTGTGCTGGTATCCAGTTTTTCAATTTGGCTAACTTAACTCTGTCTGGAGATGAAACTTACCTGAATATCCAAACATACAAGGCCTATATTTCAATGCAATTCAGAATTAGTTACCAGTGTTAAGCACTTTGCCTGCTGAGTGTTCATTGATCACATTTGGTGCTTCTAGTTGCTGACCTGTAAAAGCAGCCTCCAGAGCAATTTGAGCAACACAAGCGGCAATGCAGTCCCCATTTGCCTGTATTTCTTTCCTCTTTTTCAAAACAAAACAACAGTCCAACCCCCCAATCTGAACAAAAATCTTCCTGTCCTGTTCAACTTTGCATAGACCATCTGGTATGTGCTGTTAAACAAGCTCTATGTTTTGTATCACTAGCAGATCATTACAAAGGCAGGTGGAGCAGTTCATTTTACAGCAGTTAGAAGCAACCCCTATACTAGGTGGCCTAATAAGTTTTAATAAAAGAAGTTTATGAAGGTCTCCATTACATGCAGCAGGGAAATCTGTCACAGGAAAGAGTGCTGGGTATAGGATGAGATGACTAGTTGGTGGATAAAGGGAGAGCAGTGTACGCTGTTTATCTTAAGTAAGGCTTTTGACTGTCTCCCATTATYCCTGACAGACAAACTGATGAAGCATGATCTATTAGGGTGGATATGGAGCTGCACTGAAATTTGGCAGAACTGTGGAACTCAAAGGGTTGAAATCAGCAGCGCAAAATACAGCTGGAGGCCACTTATTATCAGGGTGCACCCCCAGCAAGTTTATTGATGATGTAGAACTGGGTGGAGTGACTGGTACACCAAATGGTTGTGCTGCCACTCAGAGGGACTTGAACAGGCTGGAGAATTGGGCCAAGAAGGTTCTCAAGAAGTACAACAAAGGGAAATGTGAAGTCCTGCACCTAGAGAGAAGAGAAATGACTCCATGCACCAGTATGTGCTGGAAGCCAACCGAAGGGAAAGGATCTTGGCAGAGAAGGACCTGGGGATCCCAGCTGACCCTAAGTTGAACATGAGCCAGCAATGTGCCCTTGCTGCAGAGGTGGCCAACAGCCTCTTGGGCTGCATTAGGAAAAGCACTGCCAGCAGGTGGATGAAAGTGATCCTTTTCTTCTGCGCAGCACAAATGAGGCCACAACTGCAGTGCTGGGTCCAGTCATGGGCTCCCCAGTACACCATGAACATACTGGAGTGAGTCTAGCAAAGGGCCACTGAGGGACTGCAGCATCTTTTGGGTGAGGAAAGGCTGAGAGAGCTGGGACTTTTCAGCCTGGGGATGAGAAAGCTCTGGGTGGGAACTTAGCAGTGTGTATAAATATCTGAAGGAAGGGTGCAAAAAAGATGGAGACAGACTTTTTGGTGGTGCCCAATGAAAGGACAAGAGGACGAAGGCACAAATTGAAATGCAGGAAACTCCATTTAAACATGAAACCAAATTTCTATGATGAGGGTGGTCAAACACTAGAACAGGTTATTCATAGCGATTGTATGGTCTCCATCTTAGGAGGTTTTAAAAATCTGATTGAAAAAGTCCCCAAACAACCTGCTCTAGTTAACTGCTTTGAGCTAGGGGGTTGGACTAAATGACCTCCAGAGGTTTCTTCAAACCTTAAATATTCTGTGATAGATGTAATTTTTTTAAATTTCTTAAAATCTTACTCAGATTTGGCTGAAATTTTAGATTTTGGAAATTGCCATGATCAATCTCTAGCTTGCATTGCTTAGTGTGGTTTGGCCACTGTATCCTGCATACTCTGCACCTTACCCTCTCACTGACCAGCAGTTGATTCCTTCCATGCTCATTGTTCAGTCCCTTCAGCCAAAAGCTGAGATTTCCCAGTGAAGTTACACTAGGTTCCCAGGTGAAATACTCTTCAGTTGTATGTTTGTGCTGACACATGGCGTGTAAAGACTGCTTGTACCAACTAACTAAGCATTGTGAGAGATCTACCAGCTGCACACCCACTACACAATTGTCCCTACATCAATGACTGCTTTCACTGATTTCCTGATATTTCTGCTGCYTCTGCCAGTGACTGGAAATCCCTGGCATGTTAGTGAAATGCCTGCTTTTCTTCTACTCTGCTTTTTGGTGCAACTAGATGTACAGGACTGCACATGACTTTGGTGCTGCTTCTCAGTGTAAGACCCAAATATCAACAGCCCAAGCAGGAAGAAATATTGGGGAAACAGACTTTTTGAAAAACTAATAGATTTGGAAGAAAAATGTGAAGATCATGAAGGTTGCAATCCAATGTAAAGCCTAAAAGCTGAGATAAGAACCAGTGCTGGATGAAAAAGAAAGGGCATTTTTTTTTTCTCAGAAGACACAACCTTCAATTTAGTGGTGAAAGTTGTTCCTTTTATGAGCATTTTGTTGTGCACAACTTACGATGGCTGTGCATTCATTATGGAGCATACTGAACTCAGACACTGCACTTAATATTCACAGAAGCCTGTGGTGAAGAATACCAAGAACTGGCTAAATTGGAAGAGATTTTTGGTCACAGAGATATGGATAAAGTCAAAACTGTTGAGATACATTAGGGAGCTCAAAATGCACATAGCTAACTGAGGAAGAGAATTCACTGAATAGAGCTGGTGCATTAACATGGTGATCTTATTTGCTTTCTCAAGGTATCTACGTCAGCATTCCTTGCCTTTCTTCCTAACAGATTCTCCTGTCAAATTGTATCTACCAGCCCCTGGTGGAAAGGAATATTAAGAGTACTGAAATGTTAGAATTCAGCAAAAGTTCAAAAAGTCATAGGATCATAGAATGGTTTGAGTTGGAAGGGACCTTACAGATCATGTAGTTCCTACCCCCTGCCATGGGCAGGAAGGAGCACCTTTCACTAGACCAAGTTGCTCAAAGCCCTGTCCAACCTGGCCTTGAACACTTCCAGGGATGGGGCATCCACAACTTCTCTGAGCAACCTGCTCCAGTGTCTCACCACCCTCACAGTAAAGAATTTCTTCATCATATTTAATCTAAACCTGTCTTCTTTCAGTTTAAAGCCATTCCCTCCTGTCCTGTCACTAAATGCCCTTGTAAAATGTCCCTTTCCAGATCTCTTGTAGCCCTCTTTAGGTACTGGAAGGTGCTATAAGGTCTCCCCAGAGCCTTCTCTTCTGCTGGCTGAACAAACCCAAGTCTCTCAGCCTGTTTTCACGTACACAGAGGTTGCCTGCAGACCACAGGTGCTGCATGTCCATAACGTCAGACTCATTGTTTGGAACTTGCCTTACGCATGTGGTTGTGCAGAAGTCCAGCAGGTTCCATGCATACATATGGTCTCTAAGCTCTATGTGTTTTCCATCCACCTATATATTCTACATGTATGATAGCTATCTAAGGAATGCACTTGTCTCTAATATCTGAAAATATCACAGAAAAATACAAAGCATTGCCATTGCCTCTGTGTTGAATTCAAGAAACAGGATGAAACTGCACTCAAATGGAGGGCCCCTATGAGACATTTCAAATCTTTTGCAGAAAACTGCTAAATKAAAGTTTTGTGGGTTGGTGGATATGTCTGGTATTTTTTTCCAGTTACACTGGGGTTTTTTTACAAACACCTTTCCAACTAGCTCTGCTTTGTCTCTGCTGCCAAAGTTGGCTTTGTAGCTCTATTAATGACAACAGTATAGATGGGAAGGAAAGCATGGGCTTTCTCACAAACAACATTGATATAAAATACTGTCTAGAGAGATCACCACAGAGAAGCACTGCTTTCATTTTATGTATTCAAACCAAGATGGGACCAAATTGGACATAAACCTTATTTACTGTTCCACCACAATCAGCAAAGCTCATTGTATCAGGTTCATCTCTGATTTCCAGTACATTACCCAGCATGAAAAGACTGTGCAGCAGGAAATACTTAATTTTRTGTAGCTTACTGGAGTCTGAGCACCTCAAATAATGCCAAAATGCCCAGATTGGCACAGCTTTCCAGAATGCTGGCACCACCTATTTCCCCACTGTCTTCTCTTTAAGTAGCTCTTAACTCAGGGTGAATGAGCTATGAGGATAACACAAATGTGACATCCAACCCTGAAATTTTCCCACTTCCAGTGTTTACAGTATGTCTGAAAGCTACAATTTGTTCTTGTAGTTTAGCAAATACTTACTGCAAATAGTTAGCTACCATGTCTCTATGTCCCACTTGTCCACAGTACACAATATTTTAGGCTCCGCTTTGGATATGAAAGAATCCTTTCATCTGTCCTAGATGAACAAGAGTGCTCTGCTTTTGGATACAGTCTGGGTTTCTGGCAGTGAGAAATCTGCAATATGGAGAAATAACACGTATAAAAATAGGCTATTGTACAAGATAGAAAATAATTTTAAAATCTGACCCAATATTTACACAGATTTTAGGATGGGACATTGTACCTCACAGTGTACAGTGCAGCCTCACAGCATGCTGCAAAAAAGAAAGCAGTCTACCAAACGTGGCACAAGCTACTCTGGGTTAGCCTTCCATAATGCCAGACTTCTTTTGCTGATAAAAGCCTGATGATCTGAGGATATACTGCATCTTTAAAAAACAGCCAAATGTGAACACATCCTGCCAAAACAGCTATGTCAGTAGCACATGCCAGCAGAACTTCTGCCAGTAAAACTTTCTAGTTCAAACAAGGCCAGCAGCAGCAGCAGCAGCGGTGTGCACAGCCTCAGGATGCCTCATGAGCCAGAATCTTGGTGGCTGCTCCCGCAGTGGCAGCAGTGCAAGAGTGAGGGAGAGCCCAGCTGCCCTCCTCCTCGCCCACACCCAGGCCATTGGACATCAGAACCTGTATCTCCTGTACACTCCTGTTGCTGGCCTTCTTTGAGCAAGGTAGTTTTATGCCTGGAGTTCTGCTAGCATGAAGTCTTGGCATTCACTGGTTGATCTGCAGAAGACTTTTTGTTCTCCAGTGCAGTTACAGTGGCATTGCACAGCGCTCCTCTCTAGGCTGAAGTGCAACTGTCCATCTTGGAGTCCATCTGCAGTCCCCTCTCTGCAGCACTGTGCCAATGCAGCAAACCCAGCTTCCAGTAACTCATTTTTGGCTAAATGATAACAAGAGGCCATCTACTCTCTGCTGGAAAAAAACAAGATCTCCTTCAATCTCCTCAGGTTGATCAGCAGCACAAATGTAGGGTTAGACACAGCTGAGAYGGGTACGAGCTTCAGTTTGGCTGCTGTAAGTTGGAATTTTCTTTAAGATTTTTGACAAAAGATGATGTACTTCACCGACTATCCTTTTGCAAATAAATACTAACAGGAACAAAAGAAGTATCACTGATAATTATTGAAAGATTTTCATTGATTTTGCTGACACTGAACTCTCCAACTGGRAAAAAAAAAAGATAAAAAGTAGGGAAGGGCTAAGAAGGTCATGAATCTAGGCCCAGTGTTTCRTGAAAGAAGAATGGTATGGCTGTCAGAAGTGAAAATGTGAGGAAATTTGAAATTTTAGGCCCACAGAGAAAATGAATTCATGGAGAATGTCATCTTAAGCCTGGGGATCATCTTCTCCAGGGAAGATGTGATTTGCAGGAATAGTATGAAAGTGGTGAGAAATTAAATACAAGGCTGGCTAAAGGGTAAAATTGACTGCTAAGGCAAAAACAACTTTAAAACAATTATTTTAACTTCCAGAGTCAAATACTTAGAAACAGCCAAAGGGACCATTACAAAATTCTTATACTCYGAATTTTTATAACTATAGAGAGGTATGTACATGGACTTAAAAAAATCCTTATTTTATTGTTTTAAGTAGGTGTTATTAATTTTTTGGTAATTGAAGATATGAAATAGTTSAGATTTTTGAAGATAAGAGTTTGGAAAGTTTAGATCCACTAGGATCTAAAATTTAATTTTCACGGGCTGGATTATTTTTCCTGCAAATGTGAAATTGGAGAATTCAGTTCCTACTATTGTGATACCTGACTTTGAGTGGTATTTTACCAAGAGTTCCTCAAGGATGTATCTTCACTCATATTTTTATTCATTACCTTAAAGTAGGAAGATGGAGTTTGTTAATAAAATTTGCTGATGACACGGAAGTGGGAGACGTCATTAATAAGGAAAGGGATGGCAATATGATACAGGAAGACCTGAATAACCTTGAGAACTAGAGTAATAAAAATGGAGTGAAACTTAATAGTGCAAATTGCAAGCTTGTGCCCTTCTGTACTAATACAAATTTCTGTCATAAGATGCAAGGTCATCAGTTCAGAAACAGAAATATGCGAGTTGTGCCTGGAAGTGCAAGTTAACCGCTGGCTTCAAATGTTAAGGGGATGTGAAAAAGGCARATTTGATCCTTGGGTCTACTGGGTGAGATATTTCCAGCAGACAGTGCAAGTGAGCGTCAGGAGGAGGCA
The DNA here is from genome assembly GCA_018881555.1 of Amblyornis subalaris. NCBI lineage: Eukaryota > Metazoa > Chordata > Aves > Passeriformes > Ptilonorhynchidae > Amblyornis > Amblyornis subalaris. The sequence continues at coordinate 18,097,307 of JACAXG010000002.1, read as the reverse complement.
GTGCTGGGATCCCCTCTGTTGTTCAGTGCCTTCCAGAGCATCCACATTCAGTAGAGAGGGACTGAGATTGGGATGAGTGTAGAGAAGGGCAACGAGACTGATCCAGGGACAAGCCTATCATGCCGTAAGGCTACAGTGGCACAGCTTGTTTATTCTGCCAAATGGAAGGGTGAGAGACTCTCTTCATATTATCTCTTTAAAGAAGATAAAAAGCAATTTATGCTAAAAGGCAATTCAGGAACAAATGAATATTATCTGACCTGGAAAAATCAGAATGCAAAATTTTTGAAAGGTTTAAAACCACTGGAGAGGTAAGATTCCGAAACAGCCTCCCAGAAAGTCTGGAGGAGTCAAAAACCAAACTATATTAAGAGCYGTATTAGAGTTGTATTAAAAAAATGAGGTGAGGTAGTTGCTGGTAGWAGCTGGAGCTGAGACCCAGTTGTCCCCTTCAGTATTCCTCTGGAAAAATTTGAAGGGATTTAGTACCCATTCATAAAAAACCTCACAAAAGTAAACAGCCTTCATTTCTAAATGAGCTCTGCATTAGCATGAATTAGATAATTTTTTGATTGGTGAGCCAATTTTTTGTTTTTCTTGGTAATATGAATAGCAGTACCACTACCAAGGACGAGTACCTGTGGAATTTTGCATTTCTAGCTAGAGAACTAAAAACCCAAATATTATTTCTCCCTTAGATAACGCTGAAGTTCTCAGAGCATTAGTTTTCCCAGTAGATTGCTTGCTGCAAGGCCAGTTGCTTGCCTTCATCAAAAAGAAAAGCTCAGGAAAAAGGTAGCGTAGCACTGCAAGCCTTGAAAAGAAAACAACTGGTTTTGCTTTGTGTGTGTGTTTGTGTCTGTGTATGTGTTTGTGTCTGTGTTTTCTCTGTTATGGTTTGTTGTGCAACAGCAATAATCTCTATTGCTTTGTAGTATACTCACAATAAATGGCTTTTTAGATTGATTACATGCCTCAACTTTGCTTTGGCTATTAATCAATCTCAGCAGCTGTTTATTGCTTTGTACATTACAAAGCAATAAAGATTATCCCTTAAAGAGCAGTTAATGCCTTGTGGAAAAGTTTGAAATCCATTATTTTTAGAAATAGTACTGCTGGTATATAATTTTCTGGCTACCATCTTTGTTGCTTCTTTGGATTCCTTTCTATTGCATTGCATTTCTTTCCTCAATTCCTAAACACAGTGCTTCATCGCCGACAGTGCTTTGTGTGACGGCCCAGATTCGTCCAAACAGGGCAATGGATTTTGCATACAAGGGAACCATCCCCAGAACATAGCAGCATCAATACTGTTCCTGTTCTTCCTCAAAARTTGGGGTTTTTTCCATCAAAAAACAGTTTTAAGTTCTTGAACTTGAACAGTTCCAACAGTTTTAAGACTTGACTCACTGAAAAAAATGAACCACTAAAAATCTAACAATATATTTATGAATGTAAAGCTCTATCCCATGATAAATAAACTAAGGAAAAGGGCATTCTTTGTTATTTTGGAACACAAACTTTCCCGTGGGGATTGATGCTATCCTACGTACAAAATTCTATTTCTACCTGTAGAATTACATTGGAGGAAAAAAACACGTTAATTTCTGGCAGCAGTTGCAGCTCAAATATTCGTGGACACTTGAGTGATATTTTTGTGAGCTTGTGACTGTTGCAGATGTACTCTCTTCATACTTGTGCTAAGCCCACCTCCACTTGCAACCCTGCTGGCCTGCTCAGCATGACCTCTGAGGAAAGCCTGGGCTGCTCTGTATTTTTCCAGCTGCTGTTTTTCATCACTTCTTGTATTTACAACCTGCCTCTGAGCACAGAAAGGAAAGATTGGGTGAAAGACTAATTTTTCCTTCTGCCCTTGTTCCTATGCCCAGCAAATCACGATCTGTCCCATCCTTTCTGTGTTAGTGCACAGGTCAATGTTAAACCAGGCTTAAAYGTTAAGCCAATGTTAAGCCTAAAACTTAGGTTTTGCAAGCTTTTCTGTGGTCTCCTGTCATTGCAGTCTTCAATCATGATGTAAAGAAAACCGTTCTAGTGGTGAGAAGCTGTTCAATTCAGCCATCTACTTTCTCTACTTAAAGTGTCAACAAAAGCTGAAAGTGTGAGCCAAATTTTATAATCATTACCCTCTCCTTCAAAATTTGACTGTTATCTACTCGTCCTTATCAGAAATACTAAGACCACTAATCAGCCATTGGTTGATGCTGAACTTGGTTCCAATCTCATTGTCATTAATAATAAAAATACAGGAAATTCCTAGAAATAAATAGAAATATTATCTCACGTGGTAGTGTAACCTAGATCATTGTCCTGGTTTCAAGTGGGATAGAGTTCATTTTCCTCCTAGTAACTCGCACAGTGCGGTGGTTGGGATTTAGGATGAGAATAACGTTGATAACACAGGGATGTTTTAGTTGTTGCTGGGCAGCGTTTACACTAAGTCAAGGAAGGCCTTTTCTGCTTCTCATACCACCCCACCAGCAAGTAGCCTGGAGGGCACAAGAGGTTGGGAGGAGACACAGCTGAACAAGGTGATCTAAACTGGCCAAAGRGACATTCTATACCGTAGAGTGTCACGCTTAGTATATAAACCCAGGGGAAAGGTGTCTGGGCGCTGCTGCTCAGGAACTGGCTGGGCATCAGTCAGCCAGTAGTGGGTAGTGAGCAATTGCATTGTGCATCACTTGTTTTGCATATTCTATTTTTTTTTTATTTTATTTTTTTTCCTTTTCTGTCCTATGAAACTCTTTATCTCAGCCCATGAATTTTGCTTTTCTTTCGCCATTCCCTCCACCATCCCACTGGGGTGGGGAASAATGAGTGAGCGGCTGTGTGATGTTTAGCTGCCTGCCAGGTTAAACCACAAGAAATATGCAAAAGTAAAGAAGAGAAAAGACATACAAAATGGAAAAATTAATTTGGTGACAAAAAGCTTATCTGAGGATAGACACAATAAAAGGGAAACAACAGTGAAGAAGAGGAAATAAGCATGAAAGGGTGTATGGAATCCTTCCTCTTTCTTTTTCCTTTTAATTGACGTGTATCCAACGGAATTTTTAAATCATGAAAATATCCCTGGGGGATACAATTTCACATTCTGTTAGTAGGTGAATGCAGCCCATTCATCTTATGACTCTTAAGTTTTGTAAAATTAGCTACAGAATTAGATCCTGCAGACTGACACGTGCGAGAGGACAAGACTCACTCATCTAAGAACAGCTATTTTTAGTAGGTGTATCAAGTGGAATGGATAAATAAAGTAGGTAACATGCCATGATGAATTTTCCTGGTGAACCTCATGTACAACATCTAGAGAACTTACTGTAGACAGAGGGTATGTAGTGGAAGATTACTTATCTTTTGAGACATCACCTGTCATCATCCCTATTTCTGAGGAGAAGATATAGAATACAGGCAGTGAAATGAATTGCTCTTAAATGATATACAAAAATTGCCATTCAGCAAGGCTCAACAGAATCAGAAAGGCCAGTGTTGTGACATGCTGTGAAATGTTAATAGCCAACGGTGCATAAAAAACCCTGCTGAAAATAGCCCCATTGTAGATTTAGTGAGATTATTCAGGTATGTTTAAGTCTGAATATACTGAAAGTAGAGTAAGTACAGGTTGCTAAAACCAACACTACAACATTATCTAATTTGCTTTAATTTCCACAATATGAATACTTAAAAAGTACACCCCTTATTTTGAAAGCTGAGGTTATGCTTCTGGTGATAAGCCATGGACACAGATAATGTGTTTTCATCATGCGAGGTAGCACGGCTGTAGAACTGCTGGCTGCTGCAGCATCACTCAGCCTTGTCCAGGCAGCACATACTGAGGAATCAGATTAGGCTATCAACAAAGATCTGCACAGATACATTTTCTTCTGCTATTCCCGTGGTGGTTATGAATTTCTGTTTCTTTACTGCAAAAATCAAGCAGGCATCTTGGTACCAAACGACGGTACCTTGCTTGCGCTACACCACTAGTTTAAAAGTGATCAAGTCCTTCACGCATTAAAAGGATTTGGCACAGATTCCAGCAATGAAAATTCRTCCAAGATGTTTAATCTCTGTCAGGTACAGGAGGTCAGTTGGTAACAAGACGATCATTAAGTGTACTCCAGAGTCACGCTAGAAAAATGACCTTTACAGTTTAGCATATGTTTAAACATAATCGACAGACAGGAGATAAGATAATCACACCCTACGGGGTCTTGCAGCTGCTGATACCTCCAGTCCAAAGCCGGGGTAATTTTGAAAGGTAGGCATATTTGGTAGGATATATAGACTGTGAGAAGCAGATGAAACTGAACGCAAGAAACAGCGTTGCTAGGTGGGAGGGGTTTAAAAGCTCCAGTATTTCTTTTAGCTGTCTTCTTTTATCACACCACTTCTCCAGACAGTTCTTTTCTACCTTTCAGCTCTCCACTTACTGCTTCTGGAGCAAGCCCACAGAAGGCAAAAACACAAGGAGTTTTGTTCAGTAGGCTCCCAAATACTTTCTAACATTCTCCAGCTGCAATGCAAGTAGAACATAATATTAATAAACGTAAGAGGCAAATAAGGATCTCTTATTGTACAGCAACCCTAAGAATACAAATACGTGACAAAAGATAACTTACTGCCAAGCTAAAGCCAGCCTGCTGTGTCTTATGGTAATGCAGTGTATCAACAAATAATCCTCCTCCTTCCTCAGATTTCCAGTCATCTTTAGGATTGTGTTCAACAACAATTGTCTCTGGGATAGAACATAATTTTGCTAGTTTATGCATATCTCACATTATAAAGATCTTGCCATGACTGGACATCAGAGTGTTATCATTCTGCAAGTGATAGATGAACCAAAAATATGAAGCTGAACCACAGAGAATGGGTTCAAAGAGAAAAGTAAGGATGTATGATCACGAAAAGAAAATTTTCTAATTCTATGATTTTTAGAAAACAATTGTTGGAAACTCCTCAGATATTGAGGTTTTAGCTTACATCAAGGGATGTGAAAGGAAAGGCATTTATGAAGAACTGGTTGACCTCACTTCTGAAGCAGCTGTGCCCTTCCCTTCAAAATTTGACTACTGGTTGATTAAAAGGGAATTTTGGAGTCATCAAGTTTGATAGAGAAGTTCTCTCTTCATACTCGGCCAGCAGTGTCAAATGCTAATAAGAAAATACTTGTTCTAGTTCCAGGAACTTTTGAGGGGACTCTGATCCCTGAATGATACACAAATTTGCTTCGCTGGGAGCATGTGGGCAGATGTGGCTTTTGTGGATCCACTTTGCAACAACAAATGTCAAGTTATAGGTCAGTAAAACTCCAACTGACTGGAGTGAGAAAACAGCCAGAAAGATCATAGTCTACAACATTGCATGGATTCTTCATCTTGACTTGATGGGATATATTTTTCTTCTGTTAGCAGCAGAAAATAAAATATTATCTCAAGTTTTAAACACGTGGGAACAGCTCTTTAAATAATTAACATTTTGGAAGATTGCTCCACTCCTTTTTCTATTGTCCATCCTAATTTTTTCTATCCCTGACTCAAAAGTCATGAATTCATCCCCCAGATCATAACACCAGATCAAAAATTCTTCATGTTTAGTGTGTCTTTTAATGATTTTTTWAAGTATCTTTCTACTTCTTAAGCCTTTGCACATTTACATTTTCATCTTTTCTCCATAAGCACAAGGCTAGAGACACATTTTTCTTCAAATGAAAACTGAGATTCTCATGTGAGTCACTTGACCTTTTGAGCTGGTACATTAATAACCATGATAAACACAGAGGTCAAACGCAGTCCCTGATAGTGGACTTTACTTGGGAGGCCACATTCTCCTAGGCCAGGCACAGTTCCTAACACAGAATTTCAGTGACACTCCCCACTTGACCTTGCACATTGCTCCGCCATGGAGCAACTCAAGAAACTCTTGCTGAAAAGCCACGAGCAAGTGACAGAACTGGAACCTGGACTCAGACTGCTGCTGCCATGCTCACAGTAACTTCCCTAATGCACAATAATGTGAACTAATTAATAATGATTCAAAGTCCAATTTTCAATGCAGCTTATATTTATTTTTCATATAGAATTCTAACTTCCATTTTTCCTCTGTAGAAATTAGAAATCCAAACTTATAGACAGGGATTTAGTTTATATCAAAATACAAACTGTTCCACAGTGGTAATTAGAGGTATTTGAAAAGTGGTTTATCCTGGAACAATCCCAAATCAGAACTGCAGAGCTAACATGCCTGTCCTTCAGGGTCCTTAGACTGTGTCACTTTGTAAGGTGAAAATAAAACAAACATCACCAGACAGGTTTTCTCTCTAAATAGAAGGGGTGAACATCATTACTTTGTCTCTCACTGCCATGAATATTTGTAATTAAAAGCAAACGAAAGAAAGAACATGTAGTCTGGGAAAAATGAAAATAAGTCCTCATCTCAGCAAGAAACCATTTAAAATATTTTGTGTCAAATTATGGATTGTTGTACCTAGCACAGAGGGCAGATGCAATAAACAGACAACTTACTAAGACAGACAGGTAATTACAATAACATTGTGAGGCTCAGGGATTTAAATTGAGGAGCTTCTCGGGCTCACCTGGGATGTGCTACTTAATTACCTTTGTAATTGCAGGTATGCATGGTAAAAGATGTTCACCTGCTATACAACTTTTAAAGAAATGGTCAGACTGGTCAATCTTAGATCTCCTATTACAGGTCCACTGAGATGTGGCTAAGCATATGGAGATGATGCTGGATACTGCTGGATATTTTCTGATAGTTGTGTCCCTGRGTTATTCTCATGTAACAGCATAAAGTTACAAACTTTACAGTGGTACCTGTATTGCTGTTCATCAAAAGGAGGGGATGGAGGTGTACAAGCAAAGGCCTGGTGTCTACCTAAATTTTGTTCCACATTTAGGAAGGTGAGCAATATTGCAATTTATGGGTGGTTGTTACCTCTGAGATAGTATTGATACAAGGAGTAATATGGAAAGCTTTATGTAAAGGAGACTTCACAGATAATTTTAAAAATTGCCTGTTTTTTCAAAAGGTCTGGGTTCTTAAAATTACCACTGGACAGTATATACTGAAAGTTGGGGTTTTGTACTGTATCCCATGGTTTGCTTTTTTTTTCTTTCCCATATTTGAAGTATAGAAATCCTCCGCAAACATTTTTTTATTAAAATGTCTTATGATATTACCTGGTGTTGAACAGTCTAAGGGTTGTAGTTAATGGGGCTATATCTGGCTGGCGACCAGACACCAGCAGTGTTCCTCCAGGTTCAATTCTAGACCCAGTTCTGCTGAATACATTTATAATATAATACATATTTTCTTACCCCAAGATTTTGCTGCCCTAAAGTGGACAAGCAGATTTAGCCTTTTCCCATACTGTACAGTTTCATAGAAACAACATCCCCCATAACCCAGATTTGTTATCTCTGCCACTTTTCTGCAGTTAGCCAGGGTTTTTTTCACCATTTGGCTAGTTCTGCGAAATTCTGTGAAAATGTACAGTATCCAAAAAGGCTAAATCTGCCTGTCCACTTTAGGACAGCAACATCTGTTGGCTCTGTGGGATAGTTTCTATACTGGTAAACTACTCAGAGGCAGGGCATTTAGTTTGGGTTGTGGCTTGCCACTATTCATTGTGTTAAATGAATTGTTAGACGATACCTGCCACGATTTTGCCTCAGACCCCAGCACTAATCAGGAAGAATTTCCACTGGGCATCTTGGTGGGTTCTTACTGTAAGAAGCACAAAATGCAGCCATGCCGCACAGTTACAGAGACATCCGTGGACAGAGATTATGGAGCTAATCCCCCAGTGGAGTTTTTTTGGTGAGTTTTACTTGCTTTTACCCAAAATTCTTCAGGTGAAATTGTGACTTCACTGAGCTGAAAGACTTGACAGGGATTTTGGTAAGACCAGGATTCCACTGATGGACCTGGAGACATTTCAACCCATGGTTGCAACATACTCCATGCTTCCCATGTCTGCATGGAACCTAAGTGTCTGTGCAGTGTGAAACTTCTGCAGTCTGTGATATGGGGTATCAGCCTGGAGCACAGAAATTTAACTAGAGATGGCCAGACATCAGACTCACAAAAAATGTTCCTTCCATTCCTCTACTCTTTTTGCTTTTCAAAGAAATTTCTGATATTTTCCATTTCCTGCCCCCAGAGGAATATGGCCTGCTGAGCAATAATTCCRTTTTGGTAGCTCATCCTAGTAATTTCCAGTAGCAGCATTTTTGTGTAGTCATATTTATACCGAAGTAAAGAATTATCTAAATGCACSATATTTTAAATAATTTCAATTATGATGCTGTCACTTTTTACAATGGATGGTAGCACAGGAAAACAATAGTCTATCAGTGTACCAATGTAAAAAATTAGTTGTGATAGGGTGAAAAATTGAGCATTTTTCCCTATGATTTAAGACGTTGGAGACAAGGGTTTTTCATATAAAAAGTAAAATTTCACCCATAAATCAGTAAAAGCAGCTTTTAGACATGTGCTCTATACTTTCATCAATACGCTTTTTTAGATTGGTTGAGTCTCTTTCTGTTTTGTAATTAACTTATCAAGGAGTAATGGTCTAATTTAAAAAATGCAACTGGATGACAGAAATACTATTTGTTCTAAATTGAAAATATTTCAGCATCTGCCAAGATATATTTCTTTAAATTACCCTTTAAAAACATTGATTTCTAATACTGTATTTCCTTTTCTCAGTAAAATAGAAATGTGTTCAGAGGAAGCCATTCTTAAGGAGGCATTGCTGAGAAACAAAGCTATTCCAGTAATATTAATCCCTCTAYGATGAGCTGCCAAAAATACAGTCTTCATTTAATGCTACAAGTTTGGTTGTTAGTCATTTTTTATTATCCACCAGACTGAAAATCTGAAATTAAATGTTTAGCAATATTTGTATAAATGAAGAAGCCCCCAGCTCTACACTTTGACATAACTAGGACACTCTAACATAATAACTTTATAAAGATTAATTCTCCCCCAAATTAGTGCCTGATAAAAACATATGGCATGGTGTTTCCCAGGAGAAAGAGCTCTGGTCTCATACAGAGGCTTGTTGCATTCATGGCGTAAGACCAATGCCACTTGAATGATGCTCAGTAATGCCCTTTGGATATTTCATAGCTGTTAGTCAAGGCAATATGGAGTTAGATGTAATATCTAAAATACCCCTTACCTGTGCTAACCTCACATTATGTGGTTGATGTTAGAAGCCTCATTAAAGTGATTTACTCTGTTTGGAAAGTAGAAGTTAAAATGTCTGTAGTTGGGCAGACCAAAGGTCTTCATACCTCGGTTYCCTCTTCCCCACAGTGGCCAATTGTGGGTGCTTATAAAAAGCTCATTAGACATAGGAATCTATTCTTTCTAGGGTATATCCTGTAGCTCCCAATAATTCCAAGCTGGAGATTTCTTTCTAGACCACTGCATAATAGTCTTCAATAGGCTTGTCTCTAAGATGGTGGTTCTGATTCCTATTTTAACCCATTCCCATTTTTATTACCATAATATGTGTATTCTACATTCAATTCTACATTGCTGGAAAAATTACTTCCTTGTGTTTTGAACCTGCCAAACGAGAATTTTTATAGACTCCCACTCAGTTCTCTTACTGTGAGAAGCTGTAGGTGATTTCTCTCTATCTGCCCTAATACCAGTCACCATTTCATAGATTTTCTTCATAGTATCCCCTCAATTACCCTTTCTCCAAATAGAAACATCTTGGTCTGTTTACTTTTCATTTACTATCTCCTCAGATGGAAAAGTTCCACAATTTTGACCATTCCTCTTGATCTTCCTTGTAACTTAGAAAAATATAAGATAGAGAAAAGTAGAGTGCTATACCAAGGTTTTCCTGTTTAATCTCAGTTTCCTTCCTTATGGTTTACCTTTGAACAGTGACTATTTTAATCAAACTGGTCAAAATGATTCCATGGCCTCTTTCTTGAATGTTTATGTTGTTTAGAAACCATTAGTCTGTATTGAAAAGTTAGGATTTGCTTAAGTTAATCTAATTTTGTTAGCTCTTTTCCCATTCAGCAATTTGTGGTGTCCTCCTGCAACACCTTTCAGCTGGCTTTTGATTTTAGTATCGCAAAGAACTTAGTATCATCAGTAAACCTCATCACTCTATTGTGTTCTTCAGCTTTTTGACATCACTTAAAAGACCAATAAAGGTGAAATTGTAACAAATCTATTGGGAAAACACTTGTATTTTTATCCATTGCTGCACTGTTTTAAACAGTTACTAAGGCACTGATTTTGTTTCTTGCTTCATCAGAAACTTATTCTTTTATGAGCCTTTACTGAGGGACCTGGTCAAAAGTATTTTGAAGACCTAACTGGACCCCTTTCAGTTCCTTGTTTACTTTCATAAACTCATCATAAAGGACTCTAATAGATTTTTGAAGTACAACTTGCCTCTGATAAAGCCATATTGACTTTTCTTATTCTATCCACTTACTGTATACACTAGCTGTAGTTCTGGTTACAGTTTTAGTTTGTTTTGTTGGTACAGAAATCAGACATACTGGCTTATGCTTACCAAAAATATCCCAAACCCTCTACCTTCGATCTGTTTGATACCCAGCCCAATTCAAGTGGTACACCACAAAAAGCAATGCAGCAACTTCGTATTTTAGCCATGCCGGAATTGAAGAATAGATACCGTCAAGTCCTGGCAATTTCTGCAATTCGTTTTTATCAATCTGTTCCAATACCTTCTGTAGCGGGAGATTTGACCAACTGCATTGCTGCTATAGATATAGACAGTCTTAAGTCCTGCCTTACATGACACACATGCCCTTGTGTCCTGCCCCTGCCCCCTTGCTGTGTGTTGGTGCTGGCTCTCATGGGGCTGTGTAGGGGGGAAGGGACCTGCCTAAATGGAAAACAGACACTATCCCCTCTCCAAAATCAGCTGGCTTTGCCAAATAGGGTGGCTGATCAGTCTGTATGTAATTGCRGGACCACTTTTGCTGCTGGCAGGTGTGGGGCACAGGGGAAGGATATAGCAAAACGGACTGAGAGCAGCCCAGGCTAATTGTGAAACTGTGTCCTGATACTTCAGCTTGAGGCACTTTGCTGTCATTATCGTTCTACTCATTTATGTGCATGAGGGATTTTCCACAGAAACCCATGCCAGCATACAATTTAATGGTACTGTTGAGAAAGGAGGTGGAGTGATGGTCTCTGAAAGTGTAGGAAGCCTCTCTGACCAGCAACACGACATACAGACAATGGCTCCTTTGCCATCATGTGTACAAAATAAATACACTTATCCAAGAGCTGAGAAAAGTGGCAACTCTCCCCATTCAAGCAGGATTATATGAGACATTTTGAATGGGATTTTTTTCTCTGTATCCTTCTGAAATCCAGAATGAGAAGTGGAATTCACCTTAGCAGAACTTTCAGGGTTGTATGGATAGAGAACAGGCATTCTATTGTCTGTCTGCTGTCTCATTCTACTTTGTAAATATTTCTGTGATTTCAGTTATGAAAAGAGGCACTACTCTTCCCAGCTGCCTACATAGGGGCTCTGCATTAGGACTATCTGTAAATATCACTTCATCTCTCATTTTGTCTTCTTATACATGTGTGTGTATATATATATATTTCCTTTTAAATCAAGTACGCAAACATTTATACTTTTAAATTATGTATGTAGAAGTGTGAGAGGTGCTTGAAGAGAGGGAACACTTTTGAGTACACTAACTACTCTTTGATGGACAATAATGGGAGGACACAAGAACAGAAGGGGTTTTCATTGGCAAAACAAGCCCATACACAGGTGGGCTGTAGGATACCTCAGCCAGATGATAGAGTGTTGCAGATCATCTTAAATGTGCAGTAACATGCAGTAAGGTTTTAATGGAGCCTCAGACTCCTCGACACACTGAGCCCTTTTCTCATCTATTAGGGATGTCAATATAAACCAGGCCCTGATGGACCACAGCCACCCACACTTGGGCTGTGTCCTTTGGGCTTGCAGGATACTGGAAAGTCATAGTTCAGTAGAAAGAAGATTTGTGAGAAAGCTCATCATATCTACTGCTAATAGACAGCAGTAATGTTCCTAATTTGGGAAAGCACTAAACAGAGTAGGACTCAGATGTAAATATTTAATTTTTGTATCCTGCCCTATTATTCCCACGGTACATCAAGAGATCTGTATTATGATATTTGTCCCTATTACAGGAAGAATGGTGTTCCTGAGTTGGGGGAACAAAGGACAAACAGTGCTCAAATTCTGCATTCCCATCAGGTCTAGGGAGGAAAGTCCCACAATCTGCTCTCTCAGTTTTGTTGATGCTCTTTCATCTTCAAATACATTGTTAAATTTCTTAAATTGTGAAAATACATTCAACAGTTATGATTAAAAAATGTCATACATTTTTTGGGAGGCGGAGGGCATACTTGGACTTTTGTGATGGTACAGACAGATGGTGTYCTTTAAGAATCTGGTGAGATTATACAGCTTAGAAAATCTATTACTTTAAGTATCTAAAAGAATACACAGTTGCCGAGGTTTTGAAACTGCTCTATCTTAATATCACAACATTCCTGCAGTGAAGGTTGATCCAGTTTATGGTCTTGTGGTGAGGGTCCAGATAAATACTAGAAGTGTTGAATATTGGCTTTACAAACAAGGTAAGAAGAAGGACTCCATGGCAATTTGAGCAATGGAGAAATCATTTTATGGATAGAATCCTGAATCACTGACATTTTGTATTTTCAGGAATATTGCACTAAAATATCCTAGAATACTCCCTAAAAACACATGGTATTTTTAAATGAATACATGACTAAAATTAAAAAAAAAAAATCTGTATTTCTGCAACACCTAAGAATTCCAGTCATGAATGATAAGCCAATTGTAATAGGTGTTTCTCTAAATACAGTGCAATACAACAACATTCTTGGTCACAAAGATTTTGCAATTTAATCATTAGGAAAATGAGAGGTAGATGCAGAGGTAGAAAGAGATGGTATTTATGAAGTTGTGGCTACTATGATGAGTGTAAATCCTGGAATGTCTGCAACTAAACTCTGGCCATGATAGGCCTATCATGACAGATAGCTTTGGAGAGTGACTGCAAGGACAACATTTAAAATGTCCTACATTACATGTTTGTAAAGGACTATTCAGACTTCAAGACTAGTGAGGARGAAAGCATTTTGAAGCATGAGTTAAAACTCAGATAGACAAGACAGTATGAGAGCATTGTCTGAGMAAAGATACGAACCAGCTTCCTTGAAAACCAAGAGAGAGAAGAAATAGCTTCTCCAACCACTGAAACTCATCTTTCATTAATAAAGCTACGAGATAAGTCCAGATAAGTTTCAATTGTTCAAGAAGACTGAACTATTTTAGGGATAACTTAGTGGAAAAATCATCCAGTTTTACACACTGCATGGATATGAGGACCCTGAGAAGACCAAAGGCAATATGTGAATGAAGAGATGATTAGTCATTAAAGTCAGGGTAACTAGCAAGACACACATACAGCTGTGGTTTATTTATGCTAGGAGACAGAGGACATTATCAGTATTATTATTGGAGAGAAAACATCTGGAATGAAGAGGAAAATGTTTTTTATTCCATTCATGCACATTCGGTTAGCAACTGAATGTTGTTCATTTAAACTAGATGCAAAGCTGCATAAATGTAACCTCTACTAACACACAAAGGTGTAGAGACAAAAGAGGCTAGTTTGTCCATCAGGTCTCTCCACTGAGCTATGATCCTGGTGTATGCAGGTGTATGCGCCGCTGCCTGACCATCACTGGACTGGGAAACAGATTTTAAAGGCAAAGGGCAGAAACTGGGAGAGGAGCTTGCAGAGAGTGTGCAGAAAATACCTCCCATTAATTGATCCAGGTTTAGAAACATACAAGACAGTCTCAAACTGACTCAAGGGACATTGGCATCTTGTGATTTAGGTCAGGAGGGGCTAAATGCACACATTAATTATTATGCAATAATTGGAAATGTGGGAAGGAGTGTGGCTACTCATTACCTCTATGAAAGTGTGATTAATAATGCAAAGGACACTACAAAATTTCAGAAGAGTGGCTATCTCTACTTTCCCTTTCCCTGCCAGCAATTGTCAGTAGTCAGGAGGAGTAGCATTAATTGTGCTGGTTCCAGCTACAYAGGCTTGCTCCCAGATGTCCCTGGAGGTAGGGCTCTGTAAATGCCCTTCAGGTTGAAATAGATGAGTTTCAGGAGGTGGAGAGCACCATCCAGGTTGGCTGATTTTTACTGGTTGGTGGTCCATTCTAAGTATTGCTTGATGATGGGTATATTGAGCTGCTGGGCAAGTGTTCTTGTATTAGCTTAGTTCTGTTATTTCTGCCAATCATGTTTTATTAATAAGACTTGCTGATCATGCTTTACCTAACAAAAGTTAATGCCTGACAACTACATAGCAGCATAATGAAGATTGAACTGTGAGCCTCTGACCTCGATGGGACTACTTGAGTGTGGTCAGCTCAGCAGGGGCTGCTGAAGACTGTGAGGGACTTCGCCAATGCCTTGGGAGACAGAACCTGCTGTTTTGGCCTAAATAATCCCCGCTCACCTTCTGGCCCTTCTTTGCTCTGTAACAGGAGCCACACCAGCATCCTCTTCAGCAGAGAATAATTAAGAGGCTACAGCAAAGCCACAAGGAGGGTTTTTTCTAGGTACAATTGACTTGATAGAAGAACACAGCTATAAGATGGGAAGGAGACAGTTGTGGGCTTTGGAAAAAAGCTGGAAACTCCCAAGAACACGAGGAGCCACCCCTGGGGAGGAAAATATGCRAAGAGATTGAGAAAAGGGAAAGAAACTGAGTACAGCCTCCCCCTCATTGCCCGGTCTACCACAGACCCATGACATTCTGCTGGCTTCTCCCAGATTTCCTCCCCATCCCTACAGGCATCTCCCAGGTGTCTCACAAATACCTTCTGAGATTTCCCTTGCCATTCCCAGGAACCCGCTCCACTGCCACAAAAGCTGAAAAATGGCAACTGCTGCCAAGCAGATTTAAGCTGCAAATTCCTGACAGCATTGTAGCCTGCAGGCTTGCCCCAGGCAAGAAGGTCTGAAGAGTTTTAACCCAAGCTAACTCCAAAACAAGAAACACCATTGTTTGACAGCTGTAGCTGTTTGAACCACGGAACCAAGTGCTCTACGACTCTTCTTTACCACATCTCCTCCTCTCCTGCTGGGCACATACCAGATTATGAGGGACCTCAAGCATCAGCATCTGCAGATCCCAGTAGATGGGCTGCCTCTATTGCTTGTCTCCACGTTGCAGTACAGCTTGCACATTACTTGTATTCTAGAAATACCACAGATAAAATAATTAGACAAGCAGGTCTGCCATGCTAAGCAAAGAGCACTCTTCAGCTTCCCACAGGTCCAAGCGTCCCTAGGTAGGGTCTTTATACCATAGGGGTACACCTCTTTTCATTCTTTGCACTCCATGCTTGTTCACTTCTGCTTCTCTCCATTGCCCTCTGCACTTCTCCCCTGTGATTCCTCTTGCATCTTCCAGCAGTTGCTGGGTCCATTCCAGTGCTGTATGCCATTCAGACTCCCTTCTCCAGAGTCCTTAAAATAACCTCAAAATTGCCAGGAACCAGCACCATGCAGTCATAACAAGCAGAAAGTAGATGGTAAGATGCTACCAAGTGTTCCACACTGGGGTTTTTTTTGGAAATCACACAAAGCGAGAGACTCAGCCACAGCTCAGTCTCTTCATCATTTGAATTCTGCCTTATGAAAAGCATGTGACACAAGTTTAGATAAGATACTTCAGCTAGTATGAAGCGTCTCACAGGATTTTCCAGCCACACACTTCTCCACATACCCAATCAGCTTGTTTGGCTGTGCATGTTATTCCCACCCACACCTACAACCTGGTTATCCCTCTCCAGCATCTTCTCATAGCTGATTTACTGATAAATTAAATTTGCCTAAATTAATTTGAAGAGTAACACGCACCCTCAGCTCTCTGCAGCAGATCTTGGCTCTCATTTTTTAAGGATGCCATATAGAGTTGCACCCCTTTTTTTGAGCAGCAGCTCACTTGCCACTTCCTTAACAATCTTTGTTTTTCTTGCCCTGAACAAAGTCATGTAAGATTCAGGCAAATGATTAAGTGGGACCAGGTTTTTTCTTTCTGTCTCCTGCAGCCTAGACTGTCACATTYTTTAATGACATCTTTATAAATGCTGAGTGCTTTGGTGCTGTATGTTACCTATCAGATATTGAATGCAACACACAGAAGCAAGACTTGTGATACTGATGTGCTCATAATGACCTGTTTTCTATTTGTTTTCCTTTTTTGATGCGGATATTTGGATAACTTAGAAATTAAAATTACATCCTGCTCTGAGTGATCGTTCTTATCAGACAGAATGAAAAGGGTACTCCTTATCCTTTCTACTACTGCATGCCTTGCTGTCTCATGGGCACATCTCTTTTAATTTATCTGTTATAAATCCTGGTATGTGTATTCATTATGGACGAGGGATTGTTTGTGCAAATGAGTTATGATTCCTCTGGAAAAACAAAACCAAAACAAGACACCAATCAAACACATGGACTCAGCTCTTAGGTAAGTAACACTGGATTCACTCCAGGGGCTTCTGCTCTGTGTTAGGACAAGTTAACCCAGTAGCTTCTCGGTGTTCTGTATTGCTCAGGACAAGAAGCTGTAAATGCTCTTTCTTGCCAGTGTTGCCTTGTGAGTGGTTGATGATTTCATTTTGGTCCTTAAATTTGATATGCACTTCTCCTGCATGCTCAATTGTATGAATTGAAAAGCACTATGTGAAGTACAACTCCTAACAGAATAATTATTCAAAGGATGCAAGAGAAGCTGGAGTAGAGAGTATGTGTACCAGAGCAAAGATGTATACTTTTTATTTTAGAAATTAAAGACCTATGGAAATAGCACTAGAGATATTCTTCTCTCTCTGCTCCCGAGTCAGACATGATTTCAGTTTTTGTGTTAAAATTATTCCTTTCTTTACTACAAACCACGAATTCCACAGAAACCAGAGGAGAACAGTATTTTAAATGGTTATAGAGAGGAAAATAGTCCCGTGCAAGCATGGTAGAGAGTATAAATCAACTCTGAAAGCCATGGAAGAGGATGTGTCATGATTCCACTCATGCCACTAAGGTGAGATCCGTCATCTAATAAGTGGAAACCGTTGTCTGAAGGTGCTGAAAGTCTGATTTCCTCAGCAAGTCCTCCATCCTCTAAATAGATGGCCATTAGGAAAGAGGTGGACAATAATCCTTTCTGCTGTTTTGCATTCTTGACTTGAAATAGCTCTGTGCTGAGCTCAGTAAGCTTCCATGTGTGCTAAAAATGCAGCTGCCTTCATGAAGCCATTCCACATAGGATTAAAACAGTGTCACAAAAATGGTAGGTGTCTGCATATGCTGAGATGATGAAGAGGTGATGAGTGGTTTACATTGATTTGCTTTTTTGGAACATGGTGCTTAACCCCCAACTAGATCATCCTCTAGTATCAATACATGCATATACATACCTATAGGATCTAAGATTTATCGCAGATATTTTTAGGCAAGAATTTATATTAAATGTCACGCTGGTATTTACTGTAAGAGTCATCTCTGGACTTGAATTTTATGTTAGCTATTGAATAATCTGTTTTTCAGGATTGTGAGGAGAAGAGAGACAGCAGTGAAATGTGACAGCTAACTTTTAAAAACAAAAATAATCCACATGGGCAATTCAGCTGACAAGCTTCCCCCTTCATTATAGGGGACTGTAAAAGGACACTTGTCTAAAGTTCCCTACCCTTTACGGAAAATTATGCAGAGATTAATTTTGCCTACTGACATGATATCACATCACAGTGTACTTCATCTCAAATATAAGAGTGGTTGCTCAAACAAGCCAATACTTTGTTATATGCATACAGATAAGTTTCATGAAAGAATAAAATGAAATTTTACACTGCCTTAGGAACATTGTACCTGGGAAATACTATATAAAATTCCTCCTTATGCTATTTTGACCACATTCTTACAGCCTTCTTTGGTGTCCCCTACCTTTTGATATGTGGTACCAACCTACTAACAAAGAAAGTATCAAGATAGTAGTCATTCAGCTTTGTCACAACAGGAAAGCTGCAGTTCAACACCATTTTAGAAATACTGATCAATAACATTAAAACAATCCTCTATATCTCAGTGCTGGTAAATATCCCCTGCGGTCTTCATAAACAGATTGGTCTGTTCTAGTCTGCTCCCTGCTTTTCAGCACACAAGAGTTCACCACACTTGAATTGCAAATGAGCGGCATAAATGTTAAAAATGTTTCTGCGTGTTATTTTCATTGGCATCAGTCTCGGCAGTGTTTTGGAGATGCAAGAGATTTCGCAAGCTGCAGCAGGGCTGCAAGGAAGCACGCATTTCCCCACTCTGACTGCCAGAATGGAGAATTAGTTTTATTCAAGCCCTTGATTTTTCCTGGCAATCCGTGTTGGCCTGACTAGGGATCTGGCTCTTAACAGACCACAAAGTACCACTGCAGCCATCCTCCTTATACTCCCTGATGGTCATCAGCATCCTGTGTGTTCCAGCAAGCTGGAAGAGACTTTTCTAAAGGCTTCACAGGATGCTCGTTGCAAGTGCTAACCAGGCAACACTGTGGAAGAAACTGATGTGGGCAAAATATACAACTGAGCCCCAGTGCGTGCAGAGATAGTGTGTGCAGGTGATGGCTTTCTGTATAACATAGTTTATAAAAGAAACTGGAGCAGCCACCTAAGCAGTGGCTGTGAAATTAAGCAGAGGACTGTTAGAGATTTGAGCTAGTGGTGCTACACCAGGGGAGAAAACTGGGAGGTTAGCTTATACTCTTAGAGAACTTTTGTGTGTTGTAGGCACATTTGGTTAATCAACATTTGTCTGTATTCTGTAATCTACAGCAATTTCTTCAGGAGGAACCTGCGTGTGCATCTTCTGGCCGATTTAAGGCTCCCACTGACTGCCAGGAGGGCTATTAGGTCTCACACACATGAACATCGAAGCATTTTTTGTCCCTTCAGGAATGGCGCTGTCAATTGCAGTACTAGGGATATAAAACTATCTCAGAATTCAAAGTTTGTCTCAAAGACAGGACAAAATAATTTTCTAGGAAAACAGAAAGTTACCATTATGTGTTGCTTTCCAAGGCCTGCTGGTGTAGCCTAACAGCACTGAGATGTACAGAAATGCCCACAGCAGAGCCAGGGCCACACTTCTGACACAACCTACTGTTCAAAGAGCCTCAGGAACACAGATCTGATCATCAAAATTACTTAAAAGGTGATCTTATCCTTCATTCCATGAAAAGAATAATTCGTAACTCCACTTTTGAGAGGAAAAGGTTAAATCGCAACAGGTTTTTGTGCCAAATTCTTCATTTTAAATACAATTAGTGTCCATTTGTACCTAAGATTAATTCATGCAACAGCAGCTGCAGCAATGATTTTTTTGAATTTTTTTTTTCTGTCTGAGAAAAATTAACACTGAAATGTGGAATAAGGCTATGCGAAAGGTAAAATAAACAAACCATCATAGCCAGTGCCTGCCAAGAAATAAGATCCAGCACTGCAATTCTTTGTACTGTTGAACCACTCAGTCTCTGTTTTTCACATTTTCAGCTTGTGCAGATTTTTTTTTGTAAACTCAGATGTCCGCTGGGACTGGGAATAGAAGAAAAGTTATGGTTAAACCCTTCTTCTGTCCAGCCCTTTTCCTTGAGTAATCTGATGTAAAAGAAAGAAACTATGAAATCCCTCTCTTCCAGCAGTCAGAATATTACAAAATAAATTGCAGTTAATCTGTAGCAAGAGAACTGTCCATTTCTTCCAGGCAGATGAAATATAAAATATGCAGTAATGCTCAGAGCACTTGCTAATTATTTAACAGAGGGATTTTCCACACAAAACACATTTAAAAATTGAAAAGCTTCACTAGTCCTGACCAGAACATTTAAAATAAGATTTTTATCAGTTATATTTTAAAGCAGGGGACTGCAGTGACCCCATCTTGTAGCCTGAATTCAGCTGAATCCTACACAATGCTATAGACCCTTCTGCAAAATGTGTTCCAAAGAGGAAAAATGACAGTATTACGTATCACTAAGTCTGAAGCAGGAATGATTTCCAAAGATTGGCCAGGAAGAACCAGTGTCGAGACTGGGAAGGGATTTCCAACTGAGTTCTGCCTTGTCTGAGCTTCACTTACTCACATGCCTCCTAGATTCTCTGCCTCTCAGTTCACCCAGCTTTAGCAGCAACCTTTGTACACCTGTAAAACTCTGAAGCTGAGGTGCTGCAACACACTGTAATTTCCAGTATCATTTACAGTTGTATTTTATTGGTCATCATTCAGCATCCTTTCCTTAAGCATCCTAAAATCTGGGGGTTGGGTTTTTTTCCTTTTTCTGTGGAGCTGCACCCAGCTGTCCCTATCTTCCTCTTCAGAGCTGATGTCACTACTTCAGCACCATCCATCCATCTTCCCCAGCAGTGTGCACTCTTCTCCCAGGGGCTGCAAATTTCACCTGCCATTAATTTTGTTTATTCACCACAGTTGTTTAGGCAGGAAAAAAAATAAATCCATGAGGAAATGTTGGCATAACTACTGGCCTTGTTTCTCCAGACCTTTCTTAAGCAGATGTGTAGGACTAAGTGAGGAAGAGTCAGGGACTGCAGTCTCCCAGGGTCGGAAAAAGAGAACTAGATTGTCCTAAGCTAAGGAAAGTAGAGCACTCAAAGAGATGCCTGGGGAGGTTATCTAGTTTCATCCCTAAAGATATTTGCATAATTTGGGTATTTACCAGGAAAGAGATGGGGAGATTGGATTCTGCTTTATGGTGGTAAAATCATGGGATGTATGAGATGAACTCTTCACATTCCTTTCTGCCTCAGTAAGTTTATGCCATAGCTGCGAAGTCCAGAAAGATCCATTCATCTTCCACTTACATATTCTAACCTCTCCTCCTCCGCACCCCCTGCCAGCAAATTTAAGGTTTATACTGCTCCAAGGCGAAGGCTCTGTCCATTCCAGCAGTTCCTGCCCACAAAATACCCAAGTTCATTTTGCAAAGTAAACTGCATTCCATCTTGCTGAGTTGGGTGAATACCTCTGCCTTCCCTTTTTTTTTCCTGAAATGCAAAAGCCCAGATCAGAGAAAGATTTCTTCTCAAGTCAAATCTGATCATTAGTTCCAAGCATTTGAGCTAGATGCACGAGTCGGGAGCAGGGGCACCTTGAACACTTCTGTCCAGCTTTTCATCTCTTGCTAATGCTGATCTGATATTTTAGAGGAAGGCGACACTTTCCCAAGTCACCCTGGAAGTAACAGAGCCAGGGACCACAGGGCAAAAGTTCAGTCAAAACAACAAAAAATACTATTCCTGAGCCTTGCAGGCAACTCACAGAAAATCCAGAGTGCGGTGATATTGATGGACAAATACAATACATAAACAACACACTGAGTGTAGTGAGTTAATCTTTACTCCAAGCAGCTTCCCAAACCAGGAAAATAAGGAAATGCCAATGGGACTGAAAAGGTATATGGAGTCAGTTCCTGAAACGGGCTCTCACATTCTTCTATCTGACGCTCAGTAGAAGAATGTCTTTAAAAGAAAATCAGATTCATCTTGAGGACCCCAAGTTAAGATATGCCACTCCCTCTCGTCACAGAAGCCACTTCCATGATCAGCCTACCTCTTTTGCCATACCCTGCCACGGCAAAGAAACATGGTTTCAGTGACAGCTCCTTCACATCTAGCAGTACAGACTCTTCATCCTTCCTTGAGGGTACCAACTCCCCATTCCAGCTTTAGTTTTCAAGTCCTAGATGAAACCTGGCCTCTCATACCAATTGTGACTGAATTTACAAAGTTCCATCATGAAACAGCTGCTCCTACTGTTGAGATCTTCAATCCCCTGGTTGTCAGCAGCCTCCCTCCTGCTGGCTTCTGGTCCTAATTTCCTCTTGATAAATCTCTGGCACCAACAACGTTCAKCTCAGTGACCTCCTCTGTGTTCATTTACCACACCACAGAATTGCTTTTAGGGAACCACTTCCACATGTCACCACACCATATGCCCTTCTGCAGCCACACAGCTGAACACACATTTTTGGGCAAGCAAAATGCCTGTAGTTATATAGGCCAAAAGTCTACGGTCATAGCACACATCCATCTGCAAACCGAGAAAATCTTACAGTTGTGTGTTCCCATCACAAGTGACACACTTTTGTGTAAAGGAAGATGCCTGCATTTTGGTCACATAATGGGTAAATTTGGGTCACAATTCCAGGAATGGTGATTCCACCATGTGCCTCATTAGTCCATTCCAATGTCTGATCACCCCGTGAAGAAATTCCTCCTGTTGTCCAATCTGAACCTCCCCTGGCACGACTTGAGGCTGTGTCCTCTTGTCCTATTACTGGTTGCCTGGGAGAACAGGCCAACCCCCACCTGGCTACACTCTCCTTTCACGGAGTTGTAGAGAGCAGTAATGTCCCCCGAGCCTCCTTTTCCCAAGGCTAAACAACCCCAGCTCCCTCAGCCGCTCCTCATAGGACTTGTGCTCCAGACCCTTCATCAGCTTTGCTGCCCTTCTCTGGGCTCATTCCAGCACCTCAGTGTCCTTCCTGACTTGAGGGGCTCAGTGTCGCCGAGGCTATCGGGAGGCACTGAGTGCAAATAAAGCACAGTGAGAGAACCTCTCCCGCTGAACAGTTGGCAGAAGTGCTTTTAGCACAGAGAGCTGCCCTTCTGCCTTCTCTGCGAGCAAGGGCTTAGCGCGACACTCGCGCAACCAGCGAGCGCACCCAGCACCCCGGGATTAACCCGCACCCTCCAGGATCGACAGCGGGGCAAGTTAGCGGGGCGGGGAGCGGCGTGCCGCCCGGTCCCGTGAGGCGGGGCGGCCGGGCAGGTGCGGCGGGCCACTCCCGCTCCCCTCCCCGCGGAGGGGGTGGCGGCCGCGCTGCTCCTAACGCGGCCTGACAGGCGCGGCCGCCGCTCCCGCGCCCCCTCCCGCCGCTCCCCCCGCGCCGCCCGCGCTGACATCACCGGGAAGGATTTAAATAGCTCCGCAGCCGCTGCTTCCCGGATACAGAGCGCCCCATTGGCCGCCGCCGCAGCCAATGGCCGCGCCGCGCAGCTGCCCTCCGCCAATGGCGGCGCCGCGGCCGGCGCGCGCCTCCCCTGTCGCTAAGGGAGGGAAATACAGCGCGGAGCGCGGGCTGTCAGGTGCGCCGGGATGCGCCGGGAACGGGGAGCAGCCGGGGGGCTGCCGCGCTGGGTGGGTGGGTTCTCCTGCCCTAACCCCCCCGTGTTCTTTATCCCTGCTAGGCGAGCTCCCCTAGCCAGCCGCGTTACTCGGCGCGGGGAGGGAAAGGAACAGTGTGGAAAGTGGCGGTTCTCCGCTTTGTTTTAAGCGCTCCGGCGGCGGCGTCTCCCRGGCGGTGAAATGCAGGACGAGCAGCCCCGCCGTGCTGTTTCCTCCTCGGGGAGAGCTTGAAAGGAGAGATTGAGAGAGAGAGAGAGCGAGAGGGGAGAGCGATCGGTGGTGACTCGGGGGCTGGCCGGGCCGCTGCTGGGGCTCGGCGGCCGCGGACGGTGGATTTGTGGGAAGAGGACGGGATGAGAAATAAGCGCATCTGGCCAGCGGTGTTTAGGGAAGGGGGGGCCGGGTGCCCCCGCTGGCTGCCGGAGCCCCTGGACTCCGGACTCGGACCCGCCGAGCTGCAATGGACGCTGCCCGCCGCTGGCCGCAGAGCGGAGCATCCCCGCCGCCGCCGAGGAGGGAGAGCTGCCCGCCCGGAGCCGGCCCGCAGCGCGCCCCTCGCCCGAAGAGGGACCGGGGGTTTCCTCTTCGGCATCGCTCCGGTGAACGTGGGCTGTGCCAGCCGGCCGCCCAGATAGGTTGCGTGGCAGCCACGGCGCGAGCGAATAGGTAAACGCCACTGTGTAGATGTGCTGTTTGGAGAGGAGAAAAAAAATTAAAAAATTTTAAAATGCTAGGATGCGGTCATTGGGCCTGGCACAGGGGACTGGGGCTGCGCGGGGAGATGGAATAGCCTCTTCTCCCGTGCCTCGCGCGGCGGCGAGATGTAGCCTAACGAAAATGAAGTCCTTACGTAAGGCGGGCTGGCTGGATGGCTGGATACCTGCTGGGTCCTGCATCGCCAGCCGCTGCCCCGCCAGAATTACCTGGGCTTCTCCCTGCCATGCCGCAGCCTGTCACTGCGGGGCCTGTCCTAAAAGCAGACTTGCAGCCGCAAGAGCTCCTACATTTAAGAGCTGCGTAGCATTGTGGAACCAACATAAATCAATTCCATTCCCAACTCAGAAAATTTAACCCATTTCACTTGTTAGCAACCTTACAAGCTTGAAAGGAGAATGTATAAATCTACTTTGCTGTCAAGCCATAATAGCGTTACGTAAAACATTTCTGCTTGGTTACTGTTTACTGCTTCACACCCTACAAATATTTCTGACTTGTTTCTTTCCCATATCTACGATGTGTTAATACGTTGCCTGAATATCCTAAAGATGTCGGCCTGCATACTCAAAAGGCAAATATGTGTGTAAGAACTGTAGGCAAAACACAGAACAGTGTTGAGACTTTTTTTTTTTAAATTTTATTTCAGTTTCTGGTTCTCCCTACATTTTAGAGCAGGGTGATAAACTTTCTGCCTTGCTGCTTTTCTTCCCCATTCATCATCAAATTAAGAACACAGATTAAGTCACAGTTTTGCTGGAAAGGGGGTTTTTTATAAGATAAGAAATTCCTGTGCAACATGAAACATTAATTATTGCAGGAGAAGCTGCAAATTCTTGCTGTAGAGGCCCCGGTAAAAGTAAAAATAAAAATCAGATGAATGAATAATCTTTCCCTGAAACAAACCCACTTAGTTATCAGAAATCTGAGGTGCCTACCTGTCTACATCTCTGTGATGTGATGAAGTTTGTCTTAAGGTTTCTTTCCCTTTGGAAAAGGGGAGCCTCTAAAAAGAAATCGTTCCCCCCGTCCTCCCCCATGTTTCTGTTTCCTCCTGCTCCTTACCTGTTATTCCTCTCAGTGAAAGATGAGGACTGTGAAGCCTTGTTTCCCCTTCTGTTGTTGCAGAACTCCTCAGACGCATCGGAAGTAAGCGCCGGGAGCATTTGGTGATCTTTGTGGGAGGAAGGCACAAGCCACCAAGGCCCCGTTCCCTCCATCTTGAGCCTTCCATGGTGATTTGCAGCAGCACAGGGAAGTATGAAGCACTGAGGGACAGAAGTCAGTGTTTAAACCTGACTTCAGCATAAATGGCCACACAAGTTTCAGATCAGCAGAGGACCAGGGGTAGAATAGCAGAAGTACTTAAGGTGCCTCTTTTGAAAGTTCTCTTTTGCATATCTGAAGATTAGGGAGCTGTTTAGAAAAGATGATTATACAAGTGTTTTTATTTACTGTCCTAACAGAAGATGATGATCTGCATTATCTTATGTGCATCTTGGATGCATCTGTATCACCTTATTGATTTCAGGGAAGCTGTATTGATTTAAGTTGGTAAAGAAACACAGTTAAGTTTTAAATAATTGGAATAATATTCTCCCTTTCAGTCAGATTTGCCCTTCATGTTACTTGTGTTTCATAATCCTCCTAGCTCTCCATTTCGTCATTACAAGACCAGCATCTCTACTGTAAAAAAAAACGAGAGAGAAAGAGAGGACATCCCCCCCCACAAAAAAAGTCTTTTTACAATCTGCTGTTTATATTAATGTTAAAATAAATTTTGGGCACAAACTGATCCTGTTTTTTTAATAGGCCTATTTAGTTTAATTTACTTACACAGGTATTTTTTAGAGCCAGAAGCTCACAGGAAGAGAATGTGTTTGATGCACCAAAACCCCTTAGGGTTTTGATAAAACACATGATATTATGAGTATCATCTCCACTTCTGTTATTCTTATATAGTAGTGACAAGATTGAATCACCATTTTTAGCTATTCTTCAGCAGAACTCGTAATCTATCAATGTGTCAGCTCAACAGCAGTTTTCTCTTCACACTAATGTGAACCAGAAGGTCCAGCTATCACTGATTTTGACAATTTTATTTTATCTGAGATTGCATGTATTGCAGAAGTTTGAAGCAGATGAATTATAGGGCCTAATATATTTTCCTAAAGATGTTCAAAACGTAACATACATCACCTAAAACATTTCAAACAAATTTGTACCGGATAACATTCCTATGCTTCATATGTTTCATAAGCCTTACGCTATAAGCACTATTAAATATTTGTGTGATAAATAACAAGAATAAGATCAAATGTGGGTCCCGTATTTTTTTGAATGCCTCAGATTGCCCTCTCTGTTGTTACATAATGCATCATAAAGAAATACGTGCCTTCATTCTCTTTAAATCACTCCGGCACGGATAGTACTAAGCCTTCCTTCAAGTCCTTGTTATGCAAGTCCTTGCTACTGCTAATAGCTATCAGCTCTGCATGGTTACTTAAAAAACAAGGTAACTGCAGACTTTTTGTGAAGCTTCTTGCATTTCTGGAATTTTCAGAGAGTTGATTCCAGGTGTGTTGCTCCCTTTCTCAGCTATAAACTAAATTATTACGAACAAACAGGTTTTCCCCCATAAGAAGAAAGGCCCATGCGTTCCAATATATCAGAAGGTAACCTGTTTTTTTGTTTAGTTGCCTCCATAACCATGGTATATTATAAGTGTCTGAATGCACTTCAGTGTCAAAACACAGTGGAATAGACCAGAATGCAGTAATATTTTGAACGTCTATTGGAAAATGCAGGCATATAACTAAGTACTGAAGAAATACATAGCATGGTAAAAAATCCATGACCAATCTAGCAAAGCTATTAGGTAACAAAAAATCCATATGGGCATTAAGTACTATTATTTAAAGTAAAATCTGTGTTATACAGTGTAAGCAGCATTCAAGTGAAATTGATGAGACATCTATATAGAACAGAAAGAATAATTTTTTAGAGCTATGATAGGATATTCTTTATTTCTTTACTTGGAAAGTGGAATTTTACTCGTCGTTTTGTAAAGGTATAAAATTAACAACAAGCGCTTCAGAGAATTAGGAACACTGCCTGATTTGTGGGATTTTTTTCCTCTATAAAACACAGACATCATTGGTGGCAAAAAACTCAGGAGAAACCTGTCTGGGTTTTCCAATATCGTGTACATCTTTTTGAGTACCCTGTCCTTTAAGATGGCCTTGGTTTTAAAGAGACTGAAATAGGGATATCTTAAAATTCATCATACTGGCTGTACATAAAAAAATTTTGCTCTTCCTTTTTACAAGTAAGTCAGTGATGTGTCACCAGGAAAGGAGGGTTTGTTTCATATTCCATTAATAGATCCGTTAGTTTAACAATCCTCTATTGCATTTCTACATTTTTTTACCTTTTTGTGGCCTTTGTAAATTTGAAGTATTACCTTATTTGTTTATTTCCATTTTCCTACTTCTAATTATTTTAAAAGGTTCAACTATAATCTGTTCAGATTTTGGTTTGACACATGGAAAATATTTTTTTAAATTCCTTTTGCAAGCAGTAGGTTGGTGGGAGGAGGTTGCACTGTAAAATAGTATACCTACAAAATTGTACTCTAGTGGGAGATCAGGTAAGAAAGAGCAGGATGACTGAGACAAGTCATTTGTCACAGATGTTCATGCACTTCTGCTGTTTTATTTTAAGCTGGATTCATCAAACGTGATAAGGAGTAATTTCTGATATGAAGTTCCCATCAAAGGAGACTGAGTGGGTTAAGTTTAAACTGTGGTTTGAAAATACAGGGAAATGTTGCTGGACCAGTGACAGTTTGATTCGATAGCCAAAGTGGACACAAGGAAGCAAACTGAAGAATGCTATTTTTTGCCTAAAATATGTCAGGAAAATACATCACTAATATATTTCTGTGGAGCCATGACTTTACCTACAAGATGGTTTTGTCTATGAAGCACAAAGATTTTACCACAGGCGTCTGAATTATGTAGATTATAAAGCTTACCGATGCCGTCGGAAAGCAAGCATGAAATGATGATGTGTGAATCTCAGATACTTGAGCAACATGTACTGACCAGTTTTACAGTATTTTGCAAGCTTATAACCTAGGTTTAGTAATAAGAACTTAGTGAAAATGCAGGAGGTAAGCACTAGTGTAATATTGATTTGGGATTTTTTAGATAGGCCGATTATCATATTTAGCAAAGTACAATATGAATGAGAAGGCCCAGGACTAAGATTACTTTAAAAGGGAGATTTTTAAAAAAATCAATATTGGACTTATTCTTAGTTTGTTTTAGTCACTCTCTCTTTTAATATAATTTTATCTTTTGTTAAGTTCCGTCTTTCTTCCTTCAGAAATACTGTGCCGGAGCCCCGAAAGGGAGAAATATAATGGCTACAATTAACTTCTGTTTACTGGAGCAAAATGATTTTTTTCCAAACTAAAATACATGCATTAATTTGCTAGACTTCCAGCTATTTTTACGTATAGTACTTCTGAGAAAGAGATCGTAATGTCCATTTTAATGCAGCTTACTACAGTATAGCAGCCGTTATCGAGCGTTTTTCTCTTTGGTAGTCAGATATACAGAATTGTCAGGCTCTTTGCTTTTAAGTACTTGAAAACTGAGTCGGAAAAAAGTATTTTTGATACAATACAATTTTGATACAAGTTTGGCTTCCCAATGTTTACTTTCTTTTGAGTTTTCTAGGTAAATGCTGCGCAGATTGATTATCAGAAAAATTGAGGCTTACGTAATCGAGACATACATTTTTCTACTGCCTCCCTTCCCCTATTTAGCTTTCCTTTTTTCTATGAAATATGAAAAATATTGGAAAGAAAAATCTATGACATACTGATTATATACACATTGTCATGGAATTGCACAGCTAAGCTACTTCTATGTATTTAGCAAAAGAAAGCAGCAAGCAAAATATTAAAACCCTGAGACGGCTAAACTTTAAAATCATAGTAGTCATTAAATACAGCCTTATCTAATACACTAGCTGTGTAGCAATGAATCTTTTTTCTTTGCATAGGGAAATAGAGTACTTCTATGTAGTCTTTATTCAGAATAAGAAAAATATGAATGTCGTACCCCATTTTTTTATTCGCCATAAAGCTGATGCTCCTTCATAAGGGAGTTGATTTAATACCTAACTTTCAGAGGATGATCAGTGATTGTTGTTGGCAAAATATAAGCAAATGAATCAGAACTCTGTCCTGCTAGATAATTACAAATTGAATTAACTAAAAAGAATAATATTAAAATTTTATCTAAATATGTTAACATGAGCTCTTACCCATAGGTGGCAGTCATCTTTCACTGTAGCAGGGGATGCCAAACTTTTGGTTCGTGGTATTCATACTTATGCTGAAATAATTTTGGTGGGGTCTGCATATGTGTATGCACATAAGAATATACATGTTTGCGTGGTTGGGAGAGGGGAAAGGAGGTAAAATTAACCATAAAATTAGTTAGTAATTAGGAGGAATCTGAATTGCTATAYATAAGCAATTAGATAAGGAATTATCGTATTCTGGAGAGAAGCTCCAGGTGTTTCTAAAACCACAGAAACACATTTTTTATCTATCCATTGCTGACACTCATCTAAATGAAGTAGTGATAATTCAGAAGTGAGTAGTTAGTCCTACAAATTGAGCAGAAAGGCAGGTATCTTGCCAGCCTTAGTGAACTCAACCGCGTATCATGCCCAGTCCTCCAAACCACACTACTGTTTCGTCAGCCTTTATCTGTAAATTACAGAAGCGCCACAGTGATGATGTTGCCCTGGAAATCCCAGCAATAAGGTCCCTGAAACATCAAGCAAATACAGAAAAGGTGCTCTGGGTGAGGGTGTCCTTTCAKCCACAGAGAGCAAGCAAAACCTGTGGGCTGCTGTGCCGTCCTGTGTCTCTTTGCAGAGCTGCCATCGACACCCGTGGCAGCGCTGCACAAGGGGAGGACGCTGCCTGCCCGAGCAGAGATCTGCTCAGTTTTGCCCTCAGCTTTTTTAGGGATTTATATGGTTTATGGGGATTTCCTTTTGCAATACTGCTAAGGGGCATGTGGGATCCCGCCAAAACTGGAGGGGATAGAAGGAGCTAATAAGGCCAGGTCATTTCAGGCTAAAACAAACAGAACTTGTGAAACTACACGTGTCGTAGTGAGACGATAACATTCTTCTGAGAAAAGAAGACTGAAACCTGAAATTCATGAGTAGGCGAAGTGATATTATTTTTTTCTATTAAGCTACACTGGAACTCTTTTCAGTTATGATTAACCTAATATTATGTCAAGGTAGGCCACTGTACACATTTAGCAGAGGTCAGGAACTAGCATTCTACAAAATAGAAAATTGGAAAAATAGACAATTATATGTTGCTGTTACAGTATTTCACTGTGATGCAAGATTAAGGGCTCAGAATTGAGCAGAATGGTTCAGTATTATTAAAACAGAAGGACTAATTCTCCTTATGCAAGAGTCACAGCAACACACATCATTGTATAAGCCAAAGCAGGCGGTATGATTTCATAGTCACACAGGGTATTTCCACAGACAGGCAACCACAACGTGACTAATTAGATATTTGCATATGCATGGCCCCATTTGCTCCCCAACTGTAATAATTAGGAGAATTGCACTCCACATTAATTTACACTCTTGTGTAACACTGTTGAGTGTAAGATAGTGGGTGGTGATAAACTGGCCGGTGACAAATGTGTAAATTTGATACACGTTTTGAAAATCAGAGCTTTCATAGTCAGTTCTGTCCTTGACAGAGCGGGCAGGGCTGGAGAAGACCTCCTCTGCTGTCGGGCCTGATCCTCTCTATCGCAGGCAGCCGTGTTAACACTCTTCAGCTTAACATGCAGAGACACTGGCCTCCATCTTGAGGCTACCCCCTTCATCAGCTTGCTCCTGAGATTTTCTGTTCCTCTGCATGGTTAAAGATTTCAGATCATGTGTATCATGACCAGCTGAACCTCTTGCGTTCTGCAAGGTCTTTGACTKCAAAGAGCATTTTTCTCGCCCGGTATAAAGTCCATTCCAGTTTGTCCTCCCTTGAGCTTTTTAGTTTACTGCCAAACCCTGCTCAGCCTCAGTTCAGCCAAACCAGCTGTGCCATACCTGTCACAGAGAAGGGTGCTTTTTCCTGACCATTCTTCTAACTCTCCTTTGTACCTTCACTTCCAGTAAATGTCGTTTAACCTGCAGGACTAGAAGTAGGCACAGTGCTCCAGATGAGGTGTTGCCAGGGCCTCTCATGGTGACATTAATACCTTCCTATACCTCCTAGATACAGAGCAACTAATATTTTGATTTTTTAATTAATTTATTTTTATATTAGAGCTACCTGCTATCAACATCTCAAAAGCCTTGAGGATTGACTGAAACACCCAACTTACCCTTTTTTTATGGATACTGACAGCAAAAGTTCTTCATTCCTAGTTTGTGACCTTAACCTTTCCACTATCATACTGGTATTGCATGACAAGGGTGTCAAAAGGCTTTTTTATAAAAGAGTGTCATCACTTTCACCCAAGCCACGGGCTTCTCCTGTTTCCTGGCATGTCCAGATTTGTTCAGGAATCTCTCCGCTTTGCACGACTATGGACGTGAGCTGACACACGCACACGGAACAGTGCAGGGTGCTACCGGTGAGCTAGCTTGGCTCACGAAACAGAGCTGTCACTAGGATGAGGTTACCTCAGGCACATCACAGTGTGTTATTTCAGGTAAGCCTTCCAAAATTTGTACAGCACTTCTGACTCAGTGTCCTGCACTGGCTTCGTTTGACAGCTCTGGGAGCAAGAGACCAAATTCTGAAATGTTTTTACAGGATCAACAGAGGAGATGGACTTAGTGTCACATTATATTGTTTCTATTGATCTTGTAGGTTAATCTCCAGTTTACAGGTGATGCCTGTGAAGTTAAAGGGGGAATGGGATTGCCCAAGACTTGTATGGCACTCTTGAATAACATCTAAAAATAAGAATTTTTTTTTTTTTTAAATCGAAAGACCTGGAGGATTTTGGGCATTGTGTTTGTGGAAATTAGGTAACATTATGACTGTCTCTAATTAAGCAAGCAAAAATCTGGGGATTTTTTTGTCTTCCCTTGGAACTTGCTATATGGCATTTGTATTGTGGCATTTTTATATAGCAATTTTATTTGAAATATTTTACTTCTGTGCCTGTGGGATAACTAAGAAACTTGACCACTTGGTTTGTCTTTATAGTGAAAATACCATACTGAAGATTTTTTCCTAAGTTTGGTATATGCAGAGTTCCACGATACTGAGTCAAGCTCATCATGTAAAATTACTTTCATGCTCTTTGTTACACAATATTCCAGCCCCACTCTGTGCAAGCAGTTGCCCAGCTTTGTGTCCTCAGCTGATCATTCCTAGGTTAAGGTTAGTGAAAGTAATTAGTAAGATCTGCCTGAGATCATTCTTTTAGGAAGTCCACTATCACCTTTCTTCTAGCTTGAGACTTGCCCTTGAAAACTGCTTTGCAAGCTTTTATTCATATTAAGAGTTAATTTAGCAATAGCTGTCTTTCTCAGTTTATTTTTTTTTCAAGCTGCATACCAACAAATGCTTTCCTGAAATCCAATCAGATTAGGTCAACTCACTTCCTTGATGTAGAAAGTAGGGTTTGGTGGTTTTTTGTAAATGTCTGGCTAGTGTGCCATATTCTATTCTTAGGAAAGCTTTGTACTCTTTTTCTTATTTTCTATTTATCCAATTTTATCCCATGCTTCATTGCATCCAAGTTCTTGATGGGCAGTCCCAATTTTTCGTCCTTTTAAACTCTCATTACTTCTAAAATCCTAAACGAGGTGACTGCTCTTCTGCTTGGATTCAAGGACCAAGTTTTCCCAGCCAGAAATTAAGAAAGCCAGAACAAAACTTTTTTTTTTGTCATTTCACCTCCATGTAAAGGATTCATGGAGAAGGTCATTCACAGAGATAGTAGTGAAACATGGATTTTCTTGGAGTCTTCAGCATGTAGCTGAGAAGACCATAGACATAGGAGCCTCTAAATCCTGCAAGTTACTTCTCCAAGACTTTCACACTTCACTTCTAGTCCAGCTAAGGGCTAGTCCTATCTTGGAGGTTTTATAGAGTCTTAAAAAGAATGTGAACATAGCTAAACAACTTGGTTAAGGTTGCTACAAGTTAAGAAGCATCCTTTAAAAACCTGAAGTTATACCCAAATGAAGAAATCAGAAAAGAACATCTATCTGGCCTGTTAYATATGTGAAACCACTATTAACTGTATCAAAAAATGAGTTTGAGGAAAACCATCGTGACACAGGGGAAGCAGCAGGCAGCTTTTGCAAAGGGAGGCGATGCCTCATGAGTCCCTCCCTATGGGGAGGAGAGATCTGGTCAACATACTTAAAAGGAATTTTAAAAAGACATTTGACATCTTTTACGAGAGGCTCTCAAAAAATTAAGCTGCATGGGCAGAGGCAGCTTCTCACATGGACGAACATCACATGAAAAGAGAGGAAGAAAAAGGTCAGAAACAAACTGTCAYTTTTTGTGGTGATGGGAGTCCAATAGCACGAGCATTGTGCAGCACGCTCAGAAATGTTCTGTGAACGGGYGAGAATAAAAGTTGCACAGATTACTGTGAACATGAAGAGAGGATGAGGGAAGAGGCAGTGAAGCTGAGTGACTGAGCAAGAAAACAGCAGATGAGCCKTTGTGTGGATAAATGCCCTGTGATACACTGAGGGGAACGACGAGGTCTCTGCTGGCTCCTACCCCTCCAGAGCAGCGTCGTGGGGCTCTGATAAATGCTGCCATGAAACATCAATGTGCAGCTTGGCAGTGGTTCAAAAAGCAAGAAAAATGTTAGGAATTGCAAAGAAAAGGACAGGGAACGAAATAATTTTTAAAATCTCATTATTATTGTGCTGTGTGAAACTCTCCTACGACTTTCCAAGTGTTGCACATGTTTCTTTGGTCTGTCTGCCTTTAGCATAAAGGCATGGCAGCGCGTGTGTTTAAAAAACATTGCAAAATCAAAGCTAGAAAGCCAATATCAGACAAACAAACAAAACCCACTGCACTAAAGGAAAACAACAATTTGCTGCACAGGCTTCTCCCCCACCTTCAGAAAAGCCAGAAGGAAAATATAAAACATAAGAGGAGATAGCTGTGGCACTGCTGGAAACCTGCTAAGGGGTGATGCAGGTGAGTACGTAGAATAGTCTGCTCATAGTTTGACCCTCATTTGCACCTCTCTTCCCCTCTTCTATCCTCGTAGATCAAATCTACTAATCATGGTAAAGCAGTTGTTCAATGCCGTGCTAAAAATCATTGATAAGCAAGAGAGAGAGCATTGGATTCATTAAGCTGTAGATGGACAGGAAGGGCATAGTTTATTGGAGGACTTCTCTTCTCAGACTTCCACAGCCTTCTCAGTCACTGCTGCTCAGGGACACGTGGAAAACTGAAGGTGAGGAGAAGCAGGGCTGGATGCACTTGGCAGCTCCTCCACAAGGCATGGAGGGTAATTTCAGGAACTGGTGTTCAGCCAAGGGCTCTGCCATATGCATGATGGATAGTAATATTTTTCACTCCTGTAAGGCGGCAGCAAATATTTTTAAGCGTGATGATCAATTTTGTTCTCTAGCATCTAATTGAACATCAGTAAATATGTTATTAAGATGCTTGACAGTGTGCTCTTTTGCAATCAAGGCCAAGATGTAGCCGGATACTCATCATAATCTCTCCAGACGCATTTCTAATGAATTTTTACAATGCCTAGAGGAAAGGTACCTGGTCTGAAGTGGGACACCTGGATGCTGAAAGCAAATTATAGTTAACAATATATTGTGTTTATGATGTCAGAGTGTCATCTAAAGACAGTGGTAAAACCATGTATAGGCTAGTGCTGGAATCCTATTAATAAAATTGCTTACTTTAAATCACTCCCAGGGCATAAGATAGGATGTTCCTTTGTTGGCAGTGCTTTCTCTTGAATATTTATATTTATGGTCTGTCAAGGAACCACCCAATTCTGAGAGAAGCAGTATTTTGAAATAACTCCATTGTATTGCAATATCTTTGTTATCATTCTGTCCCATGAAGATATGGGTAAACTTCCTTTCTGCTTACCAGAAACATGGCAGAAGGTTGAGGCTCTACGCCTGCTGCAAAGCACAGTTAGGGAGGAAAGCTATACCTACTTGGGATTAGTATATACTATCTCCTTGATTACTTGGTCCTCTGGGAGTAATCAGTCCACACCTCTGAAATGGCAACTTTTTGATCTTTTTTCTRCTGTGCTGGAGGAACGTTTTTAATCCAATTTTTTGGAATAAAATCCACAATTTGCTTAAAAAGTCTGCTGAATTCTACCATACATGAAAGCCAGTCACTGCAGTGTATGCTACAGAAATGGATTCTAGTTGATATTTAAGTTCACATTTCTAGTCAACCTAATTTTACTGCAAAAGGATTTTGTTTTCCTTTGACCCCTAGGTTTTCTTATTATTTTTTGAACCATTGAGAGAGGAAGGATGGAATCCTAGACCCATTGCAGTGCTGGAAAATGTGCAGAGAACTGCACTGAGAGCTTAAGGTGTCCGGAGCTCAAACAAAAGCAATCTTGGTACTGTAGTTGGTTTTGACCAATCTTCTCAACATTTTAGTTCCAAAAACTACAGAACCAATTAAAAAAAAAACCCAACTTTTATCACCTTGTGCAGTAGCCACAAWTTTTTTTAATAATAATAATAAAGACTGAACCATGAATTTAAGTGGTCTGCCTTTTTTTTTTTTCAGTTATAAACTTTTTACCATTGTTAGTTGTCTCCTACATGTGTGAAAGCATAGGTATCCTTTAGTTTGGCGTGGGCTGTGGCATTGCTTCTGGAAAGAAAACCAGGTGCAACAGTTTTGCAGGCAATTATCTAATATTTCACAAACTCCAAACAGCTCCTGAACAGTAGATCTGAATTAGAAGACATAAAAATTGCCTTCATTAAGGTATTTATCAGGAAAGCCTGTAGTGACATATGATGGAGTAATTTCTTGCAAATCATTATTACCAGATATGAAGTAAATTTTCCATTAATTAATTACTACAGTCTTTGGACATTCGTCCTTGACCTATGGATTATTTTACCCTTTTCTTAGAAGACAGCAGAATGTTAAACCTTTATTGTTGTAATAACCTGGCAAAAAATAAAAGGCAATAACACGGCAAAAAAACCCCACAACTGCAATCAAGGTGGTAACAGGACAAGGCTATCTGAGTCAGGAATACCCAGAAGAGCACATCTTCCGTGCCGTAAATGCARGCAGAGGTCAAATGCGTAAAAGCAGTTGTTGAACTAAAGCACATGGACCTCCTAAAAAACTGGGATTCCTGTGGTGACTACCTATCATCATAGAATGGGTCAGGGGGGAAAGAGTATCTATTTCCAGCCTCCTTAGGTTCCGAGCTACGCCACTGTCCTTTTTCTTCCCAGAGGGCTCTCTCAGAAGT
Organism: Amblyornis subalaris; assembly: GCA_018881555.1. Classification (NCBI taxonomy): domain Eukaryota; kingdom Metazoa; phylum Chordata; class Aves; order Passeriformes; family Ptilonorhynchidae; genus Amblyornis; species Amblyornis subalaris. The sequence goes on along the minus strand of JACAXG010000002.1, from coordinate 18,060,653 downwards.
TGGCCACTGTCACCAAACAAGCCAGCAGCAGAGCAGGACTCTTGTCCCCTAAGCCATGTCCCGCCAGCCGGGAGCAGATTGAGTGCCTGGCCCTGTTGTCCAGGTGAAGGTGGGTGAGCACAACACAACTTAACTTCAAACTGCACAGTGCAAGTTGCAAGAAAAACACTTGTGATGTCCCTGTTCTGTCATCCTAATGAAACTCCCACTTTCAGCTGCAAAATCTGGAGGCCTGATTTGAACCTTTTTAACCCTGGGGCATTACCATAGAATAAAAGCAGAGAGTGGCAGAGTATAGTAATCTTCAGGATGTGTGGCATCATTATACCCAGACGCTGTGTAAGCCTGGTACAATAGCTCCTACCACATCTTGTTTGAACTTGAACTATACCTTATTTAGGGCAGAGAAACATTTTCAAAATTGCCTGGACATCACAGAATTTTTTAAAGGTGTAATTTTCAGCTTTTCCATTGACCATTTTTTTTCAAGTCAGTAGTTCACTTTCCCCTCATCTATTTGATGGAATCGTAGCAATAGCTGTATTTGCCTGCTAGCGTGAAATGCTGGAGGGTCCTGCAATTTTTGTAGTTTCAGATTGTGGTTTATCTTGCCAAAAAATCTGGGTATGGGGATGAATACAAATGTATCTTGTTCATCATATTTGCCTTCTGCTCAGGGATACATGGAGGCTTTCACTGGCTGAAGAACATACTTTATTAATTTCGTAGATTTGGTTTTGCACATGGTACAAGTATTTGTTTTGCTGGATTTTCAAAACTTCTGGAGAAAAGAAAAGAAATGTTGCCACGTAAATGTCTTTCCAGAAAACAAGCAAACAAACCAAAGAGCCAAGATCTCCATCGTGGCGCCGCTCAGCTGACCTCAGCCACTTTGCACGAGGTGGGAGCGTAGCCTGTGCCTGCTGCAGTTGTATCACTGCAGATGAAAAGCGAAGGCAAGATTTCCTCCTACCAGGGTTTTGTCAGAAAGGGACATCTGCTTTCTGTACACACACCACCAGTGCCTGAGGGACGGGGCAGGTTTTATTTCCTGGTGACATGTGTGAAACACCCTTTAGGTGCAASAAAATAGGGTAAGTTTGGAAGAAAGAAGACTAGGAGTAAAGCAGGGAGTATTAAGTACAAATGAAGGGGACAGTCCTTAAGAGGATAATTTTCTGCTTTTAAATCTGGTGCCCRTATTAAAATTTCTCCCAGCAGCATGTGCATGACTGATACTTATTCAGCTGATAGCGCAAAGCAGCAGTGACCCTGGCACCAATGCCGAGGCAATATTTACAAAAGGATGAACTATTTTCGAACAATGTCTTCAATGTACTAAGCACAAACAAGCTTTTCTTCAGCATCAGGCATGCATGTTGTCTCGTTCCAACGATTTTGTTCATGTACAAATGTATTCATTGTGGACAATGCAAGGAAAATGTCATTCTCTATTTATATCCCAGTTTCCCTTTGTCCTCTTTACAGTATCTTGGGGCAGTGATGCAAAGCAGAGTCTTSTTCTAAACTCCTGCTATTTTCCTCCCCATCTTCTTCCGAAGCGCTCACAGTTGCAGAGCCGCAGCGAGTTAAAAGGCTCCCTACAGCAGATTTTTTTTCTTTTGAGACACAAAGATCKGTCTCTCTCCCTCCGCTTCCCAGCAGAGAAGATCTAAGTCCTGCCTCTTGCTCCATCACTCAGAACACATAATGGTCTTGGCAGCAGAGGATGTGGTGGTAGCGGCGTTTTGAGCCATGTAAGTGGATGCACCTGGCACAGCAGTGTGAATAAGCGATGTTAAGGCAATTCTCCCCCAGCAATATATGAAACCATCCACTCCATGAACAGCCTCTCTGTGATAAAGGCTGCCTTTTTGTTGACTTGGATAAGTTCCCCAGTATGGTCAAAACAGAATAATGGAGGACTTTGAAAGAAGGGCCCTTGCACAGAAAATAATGAATCTTGCAGCAGAGGGGCAGGGAGAAAGATTTAGTGACACTCGAAAACAAAAAACAAATCCCCAAGTCCTAGGACTAATCTAAAAAGCCTGAGTGCAGGCTCACACTGTCTTTTCATTGTAGAACAAATCATCTGTCCTGAAAGCATCGTTCTTGGGCAGGTTGGTCACTGTTTCAGGTAGGAATTAGGAACATTATTTTAAAGGACATTTCAGGGAAGTGCTATTTTGCCTTTCAAGTGTCATCTGATTTTCTTCAAGGTGGAAATGTCCCCTGCTCTCAGCTGTGGCATTCCACTCTGATAAGCTTCACTTTATTGGTAAACTGATATGCATAGTTTTAGTACTACAAGCGTATCTTTAAAAAAAATCAATTGATAATACTCCTTACTTCTACAATTAAAATAATTGAAATTGAAAGCTTGTCATTAAATAGAGTTTGCCTTTAATAGATTTCTGCACTCTTTCCAACTATGTGTATACAAGGAAAATATTCATGCATGCCTCAGATGCAACAGTGAAAGGAATATAACATATTCCACATGTTCTAAGAAATTGAAAAACATGCATTTCTGAAGGAAGAATATGTGGCTGTTTTCCAGCGTGAGACTCCTGAGGCCTATACACTCACTTGAATGGATCTCCCAGTAAAGAACATCCTTTATACACAGGATTCACATCCAATTCACTGTCAAGCATCAAAACATTCACTGACGATTATAGATTTTATTAAAAAGTCACTTTTTTCTTTCCCCAGATAAAATATCTCAATCAGGTTGAAGCAATTTTATTCTCTGAAAGAAGAGTTTGAGACTTAATGAATGTTACTAAATGAAAAATTTTTAACCAYATAATGCATTTTAGATAAAGGTTATATATAACACCAAATAAATGAACTCTTCTTGTAATTCACATTTCTAATAATGCATGATTTCATATGCTTTAGCACATAAAAGATTAGATAGCTTTAAAATTAGAGCAGTCAAACTTTTAGCACTGTGAGATGAAGAGTATTCAGTCGCTGAAAACATCTTTCCTTCATCACCATCTAACTCATCCTTAAGGAATTTTAAAATTGCAATTGAGCAATTCTTAACTACTGGACAAAAATAGTTTCTATTAGCTGGAAAACATTTTAAGATCTTTCAACTTTAGGGTATAGAGATAAACTGCCATGTGAAGGCTTGCCTTATCATTGCCATGAATTGAAGTTTGACAAAGGTTGGTAATTCTGACACTTGGAGACGTGATTAAACCCCCTATATGATTGAAAGCTAAGCATAACCGTCAAGATTAAATGAAGATTAAGTGATCATCTATTATGGATGTATGCAATATATATGATTTCAACAGTTAGTTGGCAGCAATCATTCATTCTCATTTTTCATTAAATTTTTAGAAAGTAGCATCTCCCAGAGTTAATACTGGCATCTCCAGCTAAGGATAGTATTGAAAATCAAATCGTTTGATTGTAATCTAGTTTATTGTTTTATTTTTTCAAAAATTTCTATAGCTGCTTCATTGCCGTATTGAAATCACTCAGACAAATAACTGATTAGCTCCTGTTCAAATGATGAAAAGTCTTTGGAAGTGTTTTAATATGATGTGAGTCTTTAGTGAACAGTGGGAAAAATATGCTCTCTTAAGTAAAGTTTTTAAAAATGTTTTCTCAGTATGCAATATGTGTCAATACAGAAGACCTTTTCTGCCAAAACATAATTTTATCTAAGGGCAAGTCTTGGAAAATGCTACTTATCAGGTTCCTTTAATCAGATGCTGTATAATGAATGACTGCAGCTAACAACATTTTATGCTTTTGTTGGTTCTGCAGCAACTGGCATTACTGCTTTTTGTAATTTCACATTTCTTAGCAACAAAAAAGTTTAACTTCTGTTGTTGGAAGCTATGCTAGGATTATTTTCACAGTCTGCTCAATTTGCCTGCTCTTACATCTGACAATCCACCATAAGCAATTGAGAAATATTTTCTGCACAAGCTACATTAAGCCTCATAACAATTATTGCTATCTTGGCTGATCCACTCAAAACCATTTCTCCACTTAATCCAAAAACCTAAACCTCTTTCTTTTCAGGCAGCATATCCTGCCTCATGGAAGGCATGTTACCACTATAGTCATGGTCAGAATCTGGGTACAGATGCAATGTGAGCTATTAAAGGCTCAATGTTAGGTAATAACTCCTCTGATTATTCCCATTTGGTGCTGGGTCCCACCCCTGGACACCGTGCTAGATCTACAGACAGTACTGAGCCTACTATAAAAGCATGAGGTCACAATTTCTAAAGACAAAATATTTGCATATGAGATGATTGTAATGGCAGTTCTTCTGGTGTCACCACCTTTAGTCTGGCCACATATTTAAAATAGGTCTTTTTATATTTTTATGGGAGCCAAGTTTAGCAAAGAAATTTAGCATTTGTTGGATTTAAAGGTACCATATGAATGTAAAGCCTGAAATGAGAAGAGGCTTTGAGAAATAAGAGAGATTCCAGAAAAGACAGATGAGGCTCAGCATCTGAGAAATCCTTTTGGGAGAGTGAATACTTAGCACTTCCATAGTAGTTGTGAGATCTTTGTTTTGCTCTGGGCAGATTCAGTAATTTTCAGGCTATGATGTCAGTTTAGTGTCTTATCCAGTGCCTTGAACCTGGAGCCATGCCTGTTTATTTCTGTTTGGAGCAGGGTGCATCTCCAGGTAACCCAGCACTTGGGAGACTCGTTAGACACATCCACCCTGCACTGGCTGTGGGCTGCAGGGGCCCTTCCGGTCCTGTGAAGGATGGAGGAGCCTTCCCAACCCAGGTGGAAGCAGGCAGCAAGCATGGCAAACCCGGCCCTGCACTCAGCCACCGTGTGCCCATGCTGTCCCTGCCAGTGCAGTTAAATAAATGGATGCTCTATTTCTTTATTTAATCTGCTTGGGTTTTTATCTTCCTGACACACATTCACAGACCTGGGCCGAACATTTCTTAGGCACAGAGGGATTGAGGGATGGGGCCAGGCAAACCGCAGTCCTCCAACCATTTGGAAGCATGTTCATGGGGCTGAACAGAAACATTGCACCCTACTTCTAGTCTGGCAGAAGTTGAACAGCATCACTGACCTTCAGCTCAAGTCCTCAGGTGAGCATTCCCACTCTCTCCAGACATAATGTCTTAAGAAGATGCTGGATGAATCTGAAGTTTTATTTACACCCAAGAAGCTAATAAAAAAGAGTGGAGTTTAGTTTTCATTTCAGTTTTAAGCAAAATTTTAAAGACCAGATAATGTTTAAGCAGTAATAAACAAATGGCTAAAAGGGAGAATAAAATACTGATACAAACTTTGGAAGCTGGTAGTTTTCAGAAATTTGGCAGCTGTCTTCAATATTACCATRTAGTATGGGTCAAATGTCTTCATGCTGATCCTCTTTTTTTCCCCCTCTGTAGCCAATTGTTCTTCCTAATGAAGAATATTATTTGTTCATTAAATTGCTATTTATTTCAATGTATTCATAGGAAATTAAGCCTCTAACCTGTAACAGTGACAGATCACTGAAAGGTGGCTTTCATGTACTCAAGCACTTCACACCTTCTAGGTCGGGCACCCTTGATGTATGTCCTTGTGCAAAAGCTTCTGTAGGATGTTTTACTTCACTTCTTAGACAGTGGCATTAAATTTGACAGCAAAATTGCTTCCATCCTCTTTGTATCAGTAACTACCTAAAGGTAAGTTAGAGCACATGGTTTTAATTTAGCCTTTAGTGGTTTTATTTGGCAGGGGAAAAAAACTGTTGAGCACTAACCTTGAATTAGAAGCTGACCTCCGAATTAGTCAGCCTTTTTCTTGTAAATGCATTTTGTAGAGTACAAACATGAACCATCTATTTACATAACGTTAGTGACAGCCAAATGATTTCTTAGGAGCATTAATGCTGGAAATCCCAAACACTCCTTCCTTGCTGGAGAATGGTTTATAACTCCTGAGAATAATCTCTCCAACAAGTAACTGCAAACAGAAAAGGCTGATCTTTTTCCAACCGAATTTAGGATTTCTCTAGTATTTCACTAAGAAACCTCAGATAATAATTATAAGCTACTGTTAAATGAAATGCAGGTCACCTCCCAGAGTGCATGTGGAAAGCTCTGACCGTGCTGTTGGTGGTGCAGCCTGCTCCTGTACTAGCATGGCTTTAGAGGAGATGCTGCGAAAAAGCAAAGAACAGCCTGAGTCCAGCTTGGCACTGGGGAGCCCTGGTGCCAACAGAGTACCAGTGACAGCCCTCAGGCATGTCAGTGGACAGCAACCCCATGGTATGCCTAGTTTCTCCACTTGTCCTGTTCCTGGTCTGCTGGGAAGCTGAGGGCAGTGAGAAGGAAGGAATTTCAGGCCTTCTGAAGCTGAGATCCTACTTCAACCAAGGGAGCCTCCAGCAGGTCTGCAGCCCACCTCTGCTTTCCCGGCTGGAGCAGCACAAGAAGACAGCCTAGCAAACTGACGGGTCCTGCATATGTGCTGCTGCCTCTGATGTGTGTGCAAGCACTTCATCCTAACCAAGCTCACAGCAATGTCTTAAAGTTCTTAGGTTTTTTCCTCACATCCAGGTAAAATGAAAGCCATGAAATACCACCAGGCTTTGAAGTTCCTGTGTTTCTTTGAATGTGAGCTTTACTGGTTTTAAGAATAAAATTTTACAAAATGAATATATTAACAGTGATGAAAAACAAATCTGAAAAAGATCAAAATAATTTGTGTGGAGTATTCTTCAGGCCATGGGGGTGTTTAGCAGGTTTTCAGAGGCAGAAGAGTAACTTGGCTCATTTTAGTTTATTTTTGCCCACTTTAAAGAGAGAGTATTTTGTGGTTGTCATAGCTTTTTCTGTTTTTATTGTTGAATAAACAGCAGAATATTCTTTCTTTTTTTTTGAAACTATTTTCAGAAGGGTTTTTTTTATTATTGCAATAAGAGTACATRCCATAGCATAGCACTTATAGCTTGCTCCACATTTGTCAGCATGTTCTGCCATAATTTGCCATAATAAGTCTCTAAATTAAGATGGTATTTTTCATGCTTTCAACAACAGCAGCAAGGTACTCTGCTCTTTGCTGTGTGTTGTTATTATTAGCTCTCTCATGATCGAATTCCAGCCTCGGGCACTGGTTGTGTGATGGGGSCAAGCTCTGATGGCAGGTTTCAGCCCATGTTTTGTCTGGCTATGTTTGCCCTGCCTAATTCATGATAGGGAACACAAAGACTGGGCTGAACAGAAGGGAAGTGCACAGCCATTTTAGGTATCCTCAAATTACTGCTTACAACTTGTCTCCAAACTAGAGTAGAGTGGATTCTGTTTAATATAAAAGGTGGGAAGAGTTTTACTCTGGGCAGAGGTTTATCGCTCCCAGCACCCTCTTCAGTAGGTGGGAATAAGAAAGGAAGCAATCTGAAGGCTTCTCAGATAACAAGCAGCAGACCACTTTCTCCTGCCCGGCACTGTTTTGCTTACTGGCATCCTCCACGGGGGTGCCACCAGGCCACTTGTGYGTGGCACTTTGGGGGCAGGCTGCAGGGGACATGGACAGCGTTGCTTTCTCAGTGTTATGAAACACTCATCTCAGAGTGACCCTGCTGCCCTCTTATGCAGGATAGAGCCTTTCCTGATTTGGCACAAATACTGTCACTCTCTGCCAATGAAATAAGGCAAACACCTTCCTCTCCCATTGAGGGAGGGTGTTGGTGAGTCCCAGCTGAGGATGTGATCCATCCTTCCTGACAAAGGGACACAGTCGTCGTCCRGCAATGTCCATGTAATGACTCGTAGGGAGAGAGCAGGAACATTGACTCCTGCRGGTATATCTCCTGCCTCCATAACAGGGCTGAGGCTGACAAAGCTTGACCTTTCTCAGGCCTCCCTCCTCTGGTGGCCTGCAGTGTGCAGCAGGAAGAGTGTGCTGTGAATAGACCAGCTCCATCCAGGCCTGAGGGGTGACATGCATTCCTTATGCTCATTTAATAGAATCATAGAACCATAGAATGGTTTGGGTTGGAAGGGACCTTAAAGATCATCCTGTTCCAGCCCCCCTGCCATGATCAGGGACACCTTCCAGCTGACCAGCTTGCTCCAAGCCCCATGCAGCCTGGCCTTGAACACTTCTAAGAATGGAGCATCCATAACTTCTCTGGGCAACCTGTTCCTGTGTCTCACCTCCCTCACAATAGAGAATTTATTTCTAATCTAAATTTACTCTCTTCAGCTTAAAGCCATTAGCCCTTATCCTGTCACCACATGCTCTTGTAAATAGTCTCTCTCCRTCTTTCCTGTAGGCTTCCCTTCCAACCCAAACCTTCAGGTACTGGAAGGCCACTGGAAGTTAGGTCATCCCAAAGCTTTCTGTTTTCCAGGCTGAACAATCCCAATTCTCTTAGCCTTTCCTCATAGGAGAGGTGCTCCATCACTCTAATCACCTTGGTGGCCTCCTCTGGACTCGCTCCAACAGGTTGATGTCCTTCCTATCTGTATTCATTTTGCACATTTTACTTGTTGTGGTCAGACGTGAAAGCAGTGTCACTTCACAAGTGGAAAAAGCAATTCCTTCATCTCATTTTAGGATGACTTTAGGGAATGTAGAGCTGTGTGGCTAAGGTACATGTCCTGCTGAGGCAGGAGGATATTCCTAATCTTCAATAAAGCCTGTAGAAGTTTCCTGGCTGCCTTCTGAACTCCCTGGTCCTGAGCTTGGACACACCTGGGAAATGAAGTATTGCTGCCTATTTCTCTTGAGCTACGCACRGAGGCTTACTGGCTGCATATTCCTCTTCTGCTGAAAGAGCTCCTTCTCCAAATGAAAAGGATTGAATAAAAATTTTAATGTGATTAAAACATAGCTCTCTTGGAAAAAGTCTTTGCCTGGCCCATCAAGGATATTTCTATTCCAGAATAGATTAGAGATCACAGAAAAAAACCTTTTCTAGGTAGTTACTGATAWAAACAAACAACAGGAAAAATTCTTGTCCTTTGCTTGGCTTGCTTTGTGTCCAAAATTGAAGTGTTCTGCTTGCTTTGCTTTCCAGTAAAAATCTCTTGCACTAGCTATCTTCTTATGTAGGAGGGAAGAAAGAAGTCTTGGCAAGAATCTCTCAGTCTGTCTCACCAGCACCATCATTAATTGAGCATTTTTTGTAGTGGATCAGTTTTTCTAAGCTAGGGAAGTGAAGTATCTTTATTGTGGCCCACAAGGCGAGCAGGAGCATGGCACAGTGGGGATGAGGTGAGCTGGGCTATCTGCTGCCATGTTTCTCTCTGTGGCTTTTGAGGGGAGTGGTTCTTCTCAGGGATCCCTGCAGCCAGGCCATGGCTGCCACCAGGCTGCCCTTTGCTTCTCTGCTGCTCCTTCAGGTTACAAAGCTTTGAATTTTCTTCCAGCGCTGTGGTGGGCGACACGGATGGCAACTTATTTATGCTCCTGTTGTCTCTAGAAACCTCCAATTGGGTTCCTCCTGGCGTAGTTTAACACGCCTACWGCCTGCCAAATATTTTTTTTTAATCCTAAAAGCCTTTCTGTTGCTAGGTGGAAATTTTTTCTGCCTTTCAGATAKAAAGTGACTAATAGGATACATTTCATAATACAGCAGCAAGCATAATACTTGTTATTATCATATTTTAATGCCCTTTAAAAATTACCAACCTGTACTGGAAGGATGGGGTAGTGTGTGAATTGTACATCATAAAGATAGTAGAGCAAATTTTTTGTTCTTTGATAATCACATTTTATAATTAGGGGTTAGGGAGATGAAGTTAAAAAGTATTGGTGCAGGGTTTTTTAATCAATGTGTTTCAGGAGATGGACAAATGTCCAACAGCAAACATTAGGTGTTAGGACTTAAGTGGAATTAGATGCTGTAAACCTCATCCTGCTCTGATACAGATCTCTCTCAGGTTTCCGTGTTCACAGGCTGGGAACACAATTTCTCCTATCCTGTCTGGATARCTGCTGGTTTTTCTCCTCCTGCTGATGCCTCCTCTGGTTCTGTATTAATAGACAAGACAGAACAATAATCCATAGGAAAGCAAATGAATGGAGAAGTCATGTGGACAAAAAGGAGTAGTGGACACTGACATTGGATCATATCTTGGGATAGCATTGAAGGTATATCCAAAAAAAAAGTGATGAAGCCATTTAATCAATAAATGTAATTGCAATTTTTGTCCTTTAAGCTTCCGATAACAATTCTTTGCGCCTGTGACACAGAAAGAGTCACTCTAGGTCACTCTTGGTCACAGGTGGGATAGTTCTAGCTCCTGAAAATCCACAGAGGCCATGCTAAAAGAAACAGACTTGGAAGAATGATCTACGGCTTAACAAAACAAAGTATTTCCACTTATGCAGGTTCATGGATTCTAGAATAAATAAGAGTTGCATCCTTCTTGACTACTCTCGGGACTGTATGTGTGGAGTGGCGTCTYCTCTAAGTTGTGGCAAAAGGGAGAGCCCAGCTCTGTACCGGGGAGCCCCCCTCAACATTCTCTGCCACACTTCTCCCAATTTTGTATTCTTAAATGTTCCATCAATTGATAATTTCAAGTGAGAAACTCGCATTACAGACATTTCTCCGTGAAAGTATGTTTAAAACACCAGGCAATTTAAGTTAGCTACAGTGCAATGGTTTTGGGCAATAAAGACATAAGGTTTTTGTTAGTATATTGAGACTGTTACAGAATAAAGCTTGGTTATAATATGATCTGAGATGTCTTGCTGGTTCTGTTATGCCTTCTTACACAGTGTTTGTAAGTGAATTAGCAAAATGGTTTGTGAAGATTCCTCTTGAGCATTTGTTCATTCTTCTTAAAGCRATACCAAGAGGTCTCCTTGTAATTTTTAATCATTCCCTAGCCCTCCAGTTGAAGATAACATGTATTTATTGTAACTGATAATAATGAAAAGATAAATGAACTCTGAGCCAAGTTTTGATCAAAAACCAAAAGTGTTCAAATCTGGAAGAAGTCTAGATTCAAATAAGTCTAGAAAGAATATATTAGATATTGCGAAGTTAGAAAATTTTATTTTAGTAAYAAAGAATAATTTGAGTTGGAAGGGACCTCTGGAGCTCTCATATGGTGCAACTCCCTGCTCAGAACTGGACCAGCTTTTACACAAGTTCAGGTTCCACAGTGCCTTGTTCAACTGAGTTTGAACATAACTGAGTGGTGGGGTTTTTATGCATTCTTTTATTCAAATAATTTGCAAAATAAAAATTCACTCCTAAYGTTTAAAACAAGGGTTGCCTGACAGTGTAGGAATTTTGTTTTCAATTGCAAAGTTCTGTTTGCCTTTGAAATTCCTTGACATGTGTCAATAGCAAAGAGAAATTAAAAAATCACCATTTATAAACCTGAAGAAATAAAAGCATAGAAAAAGTCAAATCTCATCATTATTTTAAAGACAAAATTGAAGCTATGATGACACTCTTAGCTGTGAAAAGTACATTTCTAAGTATGAATTAAGATACATAGAAAAACTTCTATGCCAGATCATTGGAAAAAAAACCTCAAACAAAAGTCCTTAAAATATATTAAATGTACTGTGTACTTTCACAGGTTTTTSATTTTCAATCTCACGTGTGCTTGGCAAAACTGAATGCCTATCAGTGGACTCATTACAATGACTCAAATCTGCGTTATGAAGAGGACTACACAGAAGAAAGGTTTCTTTTCTCTATGTTTTTAAAAATTTTGCCAAAACTATAGAAAAAAAAAACCTGTTGAAACTTTAAAGGCTTTTATAAAACACCAAAATGTCAGACCTCTCTTAAATGCTGTTTCRAACAAAAGGATCTGAATTAGTTCTTCCAGACCTTTTGTTTGTTTTTATTCATGTTCTGCAACTGTTAATTTAAACTTTTTTTCTCTTTTAACAAAAACATTGTAGTTTTAGCCGAATGTCCAACTTCATCTCAACAGTCCAATATCATATGAATGAAAGGATATTTATCAGCCAGCTTGCACATTCTGGTCAAGGACACAGAGTTCTGCAGACACAGAAGCCTTATCCAATGCTCTGGTCTTAAAACTATCACTCACATTCTTCCGTACACTTTCCTTCCTACCCTTGTCCATTCTAAGTCCCATCTTACATGACACAGAAAATGTAAAGTAAATAATACAAAGGAGATTCTGCATTTTTGTCTGTACCAGGTTGTCTTGTCCACACACATTTGGAAGGATGAATAAGTAGAAAATATTGCAACTGTCCAGGCTTCCCATCACATTTACATTTATAGCATTGTCGAAGAAACATCCAACTTGTGTTTAACCTCTGRAAAACAAAATGTTGCAGCTTGAACCACCTTTCCCAACATTTCTATATAATTCACTTCTTACAAACCCATCCTACCCAAAAAATGCAGAGRAATAAGTAGGCCTTGAACTGAAGACCAGTCCAAAACACTTTGAAGGCTAGAAAGAGAGAAACAAGGCATGGGATCAGGGCCATCTCATGTGAGAGCTGAAGCTCAGTCCTGGACCAAATCCGTGATTGCTATGAGTTGTCCCGGCTCCACTGGCTGTTTAAGCAAGGCAGTTTCCACAGACTGAGAGTGCCAGTCATCAGCACTCTGGTTTGGGGGCTGCTAAACAAAATGCAGGCCCTGGACTGGATCATTCCAACAAATTCAGATGCACAGCTCACTGTATGGTCAGAAAGGTCTACATGCCCACCTCCTGTTGTTTCTGCCACCTGTTTTGGCAGAAACAACAAAATAGGTTTTGTGTGTGTGCCTGTGTGTATTGCATAATTCACGATCCAAACTGAATCCAAAATATTTGGATGGCAGCCCACCCCACATTTGCTTRGAGCTGGAGAGGCATGCCAAGAGCAGCACCAACAGCTGGCAGCCCAGGATGCTCCGACCCCAGGCTGGAGACACAATCCGGAGACTGTGCAAGTAAAAAGGGTCCTGTTTTTTTAAATCAGCTCTGCAGGCAGCTGAGGTTTGTGTTGGTGAAAGTAAAGTGAGGAATAGCTTTTAGCCCAGATACGGAACACCTCTCTTACCAAAGCTCTGCAGTTCATTCATCTCTTGCWGCATTTTATTTTGGTGGTGACCAGGAAGCATCTCACAAGTCACTGCTGTTTTACAGGTGGAAGCTCAGCTCAATCACACCTGAGAGCAGCGAGGTAAGGACTTGTAGTGTTTTATGTACMACTGTAAATGTTTGTTTGCCTTTCAGTGCTGCTTGCAACCCAAGATTTCATTTGAGCTGGTACAATACACTTGCATCATTAACAATTACCAGTCATTGTTCCATTTGGATTTCTCTTGCTAATTAGATTCACTCTGACAATATGTACAGCCCATAAACACAACCCCAAAAGGAGTATCTTCCCACAGTGAACAGAATGGAATATSAATAATCAGTTTAATAATTGTATTTGACTTAGCTTCTCAACACCAACATGTTAATCAAGAGCCTGCCAGGGCTCCCTGGTGGGAGAGTCCTGCTCCGCTCCCGACTGCTCTCGCGAGAGGAGACGGAGCTTGCCTGACTGCTTTGCCAAGGCTGCAAATGCCATGTGGGCCTTACACAAGCTTTAAGAGCTGCCACTTTTAATTCTTGCAGTTTTGCATGAGCATCCAGCTCTTCTCTTTCTCACTCACTCTTCTCTCACACTCTGCCTTTCCCTTGCACCTCTCTCTTTACAAAGGCAGCAGCAATGGAGACAGTATTAGCTCCTAGAGGAGCTGAAGAAATTCTGGAATGCAGCCTTGCAGTCCCTCTGTAAAAGGCACAGCCCTGTAGCCCTGAGCACTTCTGCTCCCCTTGCTGACCTGCGTATTTGGGCGACAAACCTCGGCTGGCCATTTCTTGGCCGCTTGCTGGGCCTTATCTGACAGCCCACTACAACAGCGCCTCTCCCAGTGCACCTCCAACAAAGGCAGCAATGCAGCTTCCAGACTCAGGTTGCTCCATGTCTGACTGGCCTGAGGCATGGCCAGAGGGTCAAGTTCTGCTTGTACCTGTCTGGTTAGGCTTCACCTGGAGCCCTCCTGCAAATTCTTGTCTCCACAACACATGCATAAAAACTCTGGTAATTGCTAGGCAGCGCAAGATATAGCTGGTTGCTCTGGCTGTGAATCATGTAGACAGGCAGTTGTTTTTACTCATTTTTTGAGTTGCTTTTCCAAGCCTTAAGGAAAAATATTAAAACAAATGCAATTGCACACAACTGTGACTGCTCCTCACAGAATGCCACTGTTGGAGTCAGACCCCTGATGCTATGGCTCAGCTGCCAGGCACTGGTGGCGGGAGAGCTGGCAACTCCCAGGACAGAGAGTGGAACATTGCGCCCAGGTTTATTTGGTACGCACTGGGAGGCACCACTGAGCTTTCCTCCCTCCCCCACCCTACCCCCACTTATTCTTCTTGTTCCAGGACCTGCTTTTGACCCTAATCCAAAGAAAAGAGAGGTGGATATGTTAGTGGCTGGCAACAATGGGGGCTGGCCTTAGGCTGGAGCAGGAAGTGCTTGGATACTTGAGACTGCAGGAGGGTGCCAGTTCCATCAAACTCCATCCCCATCACCACGTGCATGTGCTTCAGTAACTTCCCATGGCCTCCTGGGAAAGAGGATCTCTAGTCTCTTGGTCTCCCTTGCAGGTCTTCTCTGCTGCTCTGCTGTTAATGCATCTTTCCTGAGAAGAGGGCCGGGAAGGGAGGAGAGTTGATCTGGGCGTTAATACTTCCTCTTCTCAGCTGGAAATAGGTGCAACATCAGAATCAAGGTGGCAGCACACAACTCCCCTATCACTATCTAATGCTGATTTTTCTTTTTCCTCAGTTCTTTTCCCAAGTGATTCACTCTCTGTTAATAGCAAAAGGCACCTCTGACATCCGTTTTCACCTGCGTGACTCTTTGTCTTTTACTTGAATGTCACCCTCCTTTTATTACAGCCATTCTCAAGGTGCCCTGCTGATCCTGCCTGGCCTGCAAACCACCTCCATGCCACCAGTGCCTCACAGCTTTGTGCAGCACATATCATCAGTACAGTGCTCACGTGGGCCAGGAGCATGCCATTAACGCAAACAGTGAAACAAAATTGATCCTAAAACTCTTATTTGAAGAACTCTCACAGCTAACTCCTCCTGACCTGAGATCTCCAGCCTCAGCACTCATTGTCTCCCCTTCTTACCAACGATGCAATTCCTCTACTAATCTATTTTGTCTCCAGCAAACAGTGGTTTCTCACTTGACATCATAGCAAATACATTAAAGAAGTCTAGATAAAGGAAATCTGGCAGATATCACCTGTCTGGAAAAATAATTGTTTTATCAAAGAGAACCATCGAGTTAGTCTGGCAGGATGTGCCTTTAGTTGAATTTCATCCCATTTTTGATGTGCCTTTGCATTTTTAATTAACCTTCAAGGCATGTTCCAAAGCCCCGCATACCAATGAGGTCAGAGGTACAAGGACGCTGATGGTTGGCTGGATTATTTTTTAACCCTGCACAACTGAACACTGTAATGGATATCCTGCAGTCATGGGGTCCCTCTCTGATTTGGCAGATGCATAAAAACAGTTGCTAGTAGACGTGCCACCTCTCATGCTGGTCTTTCTAGAACTCCTGGACAGGCATGACTTGCCTCCCTGAGAGGAACGCCACCTGCTCTTTGAGCACAGTAACAATTCTATTTCCATATCCCTGTTCCCATTAACCAGCCTGCTTTTGCCCGTAGGATTTGTCTTCCTTAAACCAGAGCAGAGGTAAAATACTCCTTTGATTGCAGGCCATGCCTAAATTATGTTTAATCTTATTTACTGCACACCAGTCTGACTTTGCTTTTCTTCCTCTCTTACACTGATTTTGAAGAAGTTCTTCCCATTTTTTTCTGGAATGCTTTGCAAGTTTCAGTTCAGGTTTGCTTCTGACACTTCTATTTCTTGGTCTCTAAATGAAAGTCCTCTTCTACAAGGCTCTCCAGGACTAACCAGAGAACTGAGCATCCCAGTCACACACAGCGAGCAGGCAGGGTGCAGGATGCCTCACCTCCACGCCTCTGTCTGTGCCTCTCCTGCACACAAACCTCCACCTTTTCCACTCCAGTCAGCTTTGCTGAGGAACATTGCCCCACTTGTCAGCTTGCCCGTTGGCAAACTGAGCCTCAGGCTCACACATATTGTGTTTATTCCCCCATTTGCTTCAAACAGGGAGAGCTACTCAGTTCAAAGCTCTGCTGTGTGACTAGATCCCTAGTAACTTAATTGCACATCAAAACAACATCACCTTGTATGACTTCACTGATGAAGATGTTTGTTGGTTGTCAAATCCAAGGATATCTGGGCCCTACCATTGCTAGTTTGAAGCATCATTGAGTATTGAAGTCTCCTCAGATTGCCAAAGCAGTGAATGAAGATATGAATAATTTCCAAAAGAGTTTTTATCTCAGCCAAAAACACAAACAGCAGCTAAAGGAGCAAAGCGAAAGTGTACTTGTGACCCTGCAGCTTTGCTCCTGCTGAGTTTCAGAGGCCATGGGACCATCAGAAGTGCAAAAGCTTCTCAGCAACACATTGCCAGAAACTTTTATGCTGGTAAGCTTGTGCTTATCATCCTGAGGTGTTCTAAGGCACGTCAGAAAATGCTCCTCGCTACCTGAAGAATAGCAGCAGGCCCAGTCCAAAGGGTGTCGGAGAAGGTTTTGCTTGACCGATCTCTTGAGTGCAGATGTGTGTGTGTTTGCACCCTCTGCACAAAGGACTATATGGCCTTGCCTGCACGGGGTTGGGAGAAGTGTCAGGAGTGATTCTTTCAAGATCTGCTCTTCATTTCATCTATTCTCGTCAAATACCACTGTCCTCAAATCCTGCGGGATGTGTCAGCCTAGCAGCTAAAGAAAAAGAATTTTTCTTCCCAAGAGCAGACATGCTACAAATGCTGTCATGGAGGAGAATTTCATAGAATCATAGAATGGTTTGGGCTGGAAGGGACCTTACAGATCATCTAGTTCCAACCCCTTGCCATGGGCAGGGACACTTTCCACTAGACCAGGTTGCTTAAAGCCCCCCACATCCAACCTGGCGTTGAACACTGCCAGGGATGGGGCATCCACAACTTCTCTGGGCAACCTGTTCCAGTGCCTCACCACCCTCACAGTGAAGAATTTCTTCCTAATAACTAATCTAAACCCACCTTTTTCAGTTTAAAGCCATTCCGCCTTGTCGTATAACTTCGTGCTCTTGAGAAAGTCTCTCTCCAGCTCTCTTGTAACCCCTTTACATAATGGGAGGTGCTGTAAGGTCTCCCCAAAGCCTTCTCTTCTTCAGACACCCCCAGCTCTCTCAGCCTGTCTCCACAGGAGAGGTATTTCAAACCTCTGGTCATCAAAACGTACAAGACTGAAGAAGTGAAGTCAATCCACGCACAATACAGCGCATCTTATAGGATGCTATAGGACACCAGTCACATGAAACATCTGAGAGGTCACCATTGTACTGAATCCTGGCCTTAGCAAAGACACCCTAGCGTGGCCAGTTCCACATTTCTCGTTCTGCACTCAGCAGCCAGATGCGAAACAACAATTACATTGTGAAATGTCATGGGTCTACCGGGAAGCAAAAACACGTCAATATTGTCTCCTGGTTGCATCGAGCCATGATGATTTTGCTTGACTGCATGCCTGGATGAAACAACAGAGAACACAAACAGAGATGGGGCCAGAGCTTGCCTGTGCACTACTTTTATCTTCCTGCCTTTCCAGTGCACCCATCGCAGCAGTGTCTAGGTGATAAGTCTGTCTCTTTGCAAAACAGGAAGACTGTGGGCTGGTTGGCTTCTCTGATGAGCTATAAATTACAGGGGTTTTACCTGGCTGCCAGCCTCGCTGTGCACTAGGTAAGGCAGGCGCTAATGCAGGGTGCTGCGATGGCCGGCGATAGGATAATTACTGTTATTGCATTAGGACAGAATAGCTGAGACTTAAGAGCCGCAGGGGAAAAGAGTCCCAGAAATTGGAGCACCGAAGGCATTGCTAGCTTCATGCACACAAAGGCGACCGACCTATAAATAATCTGACCTCTTTGTTCCAGTAAAATGGCACAAGAATTAAGACCCCAGTTCAGGAAGAAACTTAAAATGCATGACTAAACTCGGCATGGCTGAGCAGACCTATTGACATGCAGGGGGCCCGAAGGCATTTCTGCTCTGTGAGCCTTTGTGCTCACCTGCAAGAGCGGCTGCCGGAGGTGTCCTGCTGGCAGAGCTGCTCTCCAGGGGCTGCAGGGGGCGAGCCTAATTACTGCAGGTAAAGGAGCAAAAGCACCCTGCCAAATTTCGTGTGGGACTTCTCAATAGTCTCTACTCTTCCTCTGCTTTCTAAGTTACAGCTAAAGAAAGAAACCTCTGTAAGCCTCAGTTACCTGATAGTAGTTAGCAATTTGAAAATGAAAAGCTGCCATGTAAAGGAAAGATATTAAGTGTTAGAACATAAGCCTAACAAAT
This sequence comes from Amblyornis subalaris, assembly GCA_018881555.1. Taxonomy (NCBI): domain Eukaryota; kingdom Metazoa; phylum Chordata; class Aves; order Passeriformes; family Ptilonorhynchidae; genus Amblyornis; species Amblyornis subalaris. Next base: position 18,042,203 of record JACAXG010000002.1, on the reverse strand, counting down.
GTACCCCAAAAATTTGCCAGTAAAACAACCCCAAAACAAATCAGAGACCAAAAAAAAATGAGATGAGCCAGCAGCAGGGCAGGTCATCTCTAGGTTAGCTTTACCCTGCCTGTGTATCATCTCTCAACATTCTCTCAGGAGAAAATCCACCCAAAAATGTGCTTGTTCAAATTAAAAGGCTTGTCATCAGACTCAGAAAGTCCCTGGCAGCCTTGATAAAGTAAAACTAGAACTACTTGTGAAAAGAAGTTTTTGATGGTTGCCTGAGGTGGGGAGTAGTACCATTTACAAATATTTTTCTCCTAGCTCTTGATCACAGAGGCTCAGAAAAATTATACCTAAAAATTATTGGTAAATATAAATACATTATAAACCCTTCCTTGCTTTTTGCTATTGATCTTTGCAGTAGAGAAAGAGTAAATAACCATCTTCCTCATGCTGGAGGTGGGAGGTAAGCATGGAAAAGGTGTGTGACTGAACCAGCATCACCCACCACCAGCCCCTGGCCTGGCCTTCCATGGATCCACAACAAATACATATGTCCCAGGGAAGACATGTACTGGGTGGGTGTAAGAGCCATTTTGTTGCTTGGGAGGTGAGTAACAGGGTTTGGTAAGCAAACCTGAGTCCAGTGGGGTGTCAGACTTGATTGTGTGCTGGTGGTTAAGCAGCTTAGCATCTGGCTGGCAAAGCAAAAATCCAGTAGCCTTTTTCCCAGGTGAGGGGAAAACGATAGGAAATGCAAAGGGATCTGCCAGAAAGTTTGCAGTGGACATTTGGGCAACTGCAGGAGGTCCAGCCACTCTCATTTGTGCTGTGAACATCTGTACAGTGAGGAGTTCTCAGGTGCACACCTGTCCCTTCTGCCTGCACTGTTTTTCCTTGTATCCAGGGACAGTAAGGGTGAGGAAAGAGCCACATTTTTCTCTGATGAGTACTTATCCCGACCCACAGCAGCTCTCTGCTTCACTGGCCTTCCCCATGCCTCACACGTATACACAGCCCCTACAGCAAGCACTTTTAGACTGGAAGCGTAATCCAAGTTTGCATTATAATTCTTCCTATGTAGCTCAGTCATTGCTTACCGTGGAGCAATCAGGAACTAACAGGTCTAGCAGAGAGAGACCATGTTTTCTGGTTGCTTTTTCCAAGCTACCAGGACCATTTTGACTGCTGTCCTGGGCAGCTCACTGCCCCGTCACAGAGTTATCTGTCAGAAACTCAGCAGCCCAAAGCTCTGCAGCCGCAGGTTGTGTGTGCCCTGTGTTTATGCCATTTCCTGCTGGGAGCCATGACGTTAAAAGCTGCATTGTCTGCCTGTTTCTCATGCTCCTCTTCTGTGCATGGCCCCAGAGTCCCAAAGAGCCGTCAGACTGCACAAGAAGCCAAGAGGCAAAGTTCATCTTTTTGTTCTGAGGTAGCGCAGCGCTGGGCACAACTATTCCTGGTCCCTGACTCAGAGCACAACCATCTTCGAAATAAATAAAATGAAGAAGGAGAACATCTCTGGGCCTATATTTGACACTTGTATTCCCACACCACTTGACTTTATATAAACATGCGGATTGGTATGGTGGTTATTTTGACTCATCTGCTTAGCAATCATTTTATTTTAATCAATATTTATTTAACTCACCAGCTAGACAAAAGCTCCCTAATTTCTTCATCTGATTTAATTGATGTTCCCTGACAGAATGAAGCTAGACTACATAAGACAGTACAAGCTGTGCCAGTCTTCTTTGGTTTGCATCTCTTTTAACGAGTCCTGTGACTGTCGCAGAGCCAAGGCACATCTTACATCTCGCAGAGGAATTGGGACCATACGTGGCTGTACACCCTGGGACAAGGCGCCAAGAAACACGCCAAAACAATAAGCGTTGACACAATAATTAGCATATTGATTCTCCATGCAAATTACTTCTTCATACGTTGTGAAACACTTTGCATTTTCAGAGGACTTCAGAGGAGCCTGGAGTTTCTTACAGGCAGCACAATAATTAAATACATGTCTTCAGCTGTAATATTAAAATACAATTCTGGGTGAGAGATCATAGAAAGAAACATGCACGTTGTGCAGATAAAAATGTCATACAGGGATACATCTACCTGACACCCCACCCCCACCCCCAAACATGCACCATAAATTACATTCCTGAAGGAGCTTTCAGGCCATGGGTATTTCAGGCCTTCTTAGAAGAACATTTTGCTTTTATTTGAAGGAAATTATCTGTACCTTGTGTCACCGCAACCTCATGCCAAGGGTGAGGAGTGGCTGCAAGTTGAAGGATTGAACCACAAAGCTTAATATTAGCCCAGTACTCCACTTGCCTGGAAAGAAAGGTTCAATTTAGCAAATGCTAAAACAGACTGGCTTTCAGAGGAACTAATTCTTCAAGCTCAGTCAGAAGTGCAGGGGGAAAAATGAACTCTCACACTTACATCAGTGGAGTCGCATAAAAACTATGATCCTGAAGTCAACATGTGGAAAAGCTGAAGTGAAGCAACCTGTAACTTGCTGCCCAGATTAGTTCATATGGAGCTCTCATTGCCAGCTTTTAAGGTCTTTGTGAAATGCCAAAGTGTAAAGGGTAGCCCCATCTCTTAAGGCCAAAGTCAACTGATATTAGGAAAGGGTGCAATAATTTTACAGCCATTAACAGCATTGATGACCCTGTGAGCCAAAACAGAAAGCTGCCAGAAAGACACAGAATCGCCTCTGCAAGGGGAAAAAATCCCCCTGCCTCCACAAGCATACTGCACTCTTGTAAAAATCACCTACCTCCACTGCAGGCTGAGAGGGCAGAGCTGTCTGCAGTGACAGAGGCTGATCCCATCCACAGACAAATGTGACACCATGAAGCACCCACCAGGACGCCTAGGTTTGAATGTAGATCTAGGTACATCAGAGCAGTGTGGCGAGTCCTACGAAGGGAGCTGCTTCATCATAACAAAATTTTAGGAACAGGTCACCATCCTCTAATGGAAGATCCTGAGCTTCACTGAGAAGACCAGAGCTTATGGATGATGCCTTTCCCTTTCCCTCTGGTGATGCCCTTTGTGTGATCCTCACCTGTGTTGCCACATGATCACACTACCACAGGCTCTTGATGAAAAAACACCAGCTGCCAGCACATTCAAGTAATTCAGGTAAGGCTTTGAGAGGGGGCTTGGAAAAGGTCTTGGAAAGACCCAGACTCCATTCCGAAGGGCTCCAGGGAACAGGAGACAAGTGAAGGAATTTCAGCTTCTCCAAAGGCACTCAGGTCTGCTCAGGATTTGTTCTAGCTTGGTTTTCTACACAAACAAGTCATACAAGGTCAGATGCTCCCTGTATAGCAGTTCTTGAAACTGTTGGCTGGTTTTGGTCAAGAATGGAAGGACTGAGGATCACCCCATTCCTGTGAGTTTTCCTGCAAATGTTACCCTTTCCTGCTTTGCACAGGCAGGCATGACCACAGGAGTTAGGGGTGCCAGCAGAGGACATAGGATCACTGGGTGTCTGTTTCCCACAGCAGAGGAGCAACTGATTACAGCTGGAATCATAGGACATGCCTGCTCCAAGGCCGAATCCTGGCCTCCAAGCATGTACATCCAGAAATGAGGGGAGGTCCCAGCCCTGGGGAGTTGAGTGGCACCATTTGAAATAGCTTTCATTCTAGTCCAAGTGCAATTCAGCTCCTCCACTCTGTGCCCCAACAAGTCCTGGCTGTTAGCAAAAGCTGCCATCCTTGAAAACTGCCCGTAATTGCAAGCTTTCTGTGCTCAGAGGGAAAGGGGAGGGACTGGATAAAAAACACCTTGAGTCTTTGAAACAGAAAAGGTGTCCGAGTCGGTTCAACAGCCTTTCACAGACTTAATAAAATATTAATCAAATCATTCACAATGAAAGCAAGTTTGGCATTCCTGTCCCTGGGCTAGGGGTAATGCAGAATCCTCACATGCAGTTTCTTAAAATTGATGCTATTATTTGGGGAAGGCCTCAAGTACAGTGCTACGGGAGGTCAAAAAAAACCCACCCCAAACCCAAAAGGATGCATGGGCAGAATTGTGATAGAAATTTGCACTTTTCACTGCCTGTGAACAATAATTCATGCAGTTAGATCTTTTATCAGACCTAATTTAACCCGGGTTTTCATTTAAACTACAGAAAAGTGAGTTCAAGTAGTTTCTCTAACATAAAGGACATCTTTTAACCCAACTTTTGCTCCTGTTCMCCCCCCCCCCCCGGCCAATGCTATTAAATGGCTTGAAACATGACACAAAAATACATGTCTTATCATATCAGTTGGCTTCTCTCACTATAGCAGCCCTTATCAACATTCAGCAGCCCTATTAATGCAGTCCCCTGCAATCAGCATGAAAAAGTAGTGCTCCACAGATCTCTGATCCATCCCTTCCCAGTATCATAGGCCATTTCTGGATGCGAAATAAAGAGCAAGAGCTCTTTTTATCCCAGCAGTTTGCTCCTTTACATCTGGCCTGCATGCCCATGGTTCAGAGCTCTCCCAGCTTGCCCCATGGCAGAGCCCCGAGCTGCTGGTCTCACACAGGGCTGCGCTTCCCTGGGTCACGGTTGCTGGTGCCCTGTCCCTGGGTATTTTCCTGTGGCAAGGCTGGGAGAGCCTTGTGCTTATGCTCTATGTCTAGCACATACTTTTAGGGGAAGGTTTACCTGTGTAAGTATTACGCGTGTCACGCTGCTAAATACAAACTGCACTGAAAACATAGCAAAGATTTGCCTTAATCCTGCACTGCATTCTCAGGCATTGTGATGGAATAACGCGCTAGAAAACCATTCCTTATGAACTGACAGAATTTTTGTAGGAAAAAGCTGTAGAAACCCAAAYCTACAGAGCCTACTGCAAGGAGCAGGGCTTCGGGAGTCAAACTGTTCAGGAACTGGGAACTGGACATCCTCAATGGGCACTAAATTTGACTTACAAATCAGAGAAACCCAGATCTTAGCAGCTGTATCTTTGTTCTTTTTAGTAGCATTATGTTTACTAGGTTTCAGTCCTCATTGCATATACTGACAAGCCCTTTACTAAATTTTTACTCAGGTTATTTTCATTTCATGGGTGGCTGTACTTCATTTAAGATTCCCAAGAAATTACAAAATAATGTAAACAAGTGTTTTCAAAACTGTTTGCATGCCTTCTTTTTCCCCCTGGAACCAGGGTGTCCTTGAGATACTACACTGGATCTTAGCCAACAGACTGAGAAACAGGATTGGCGAAAACAGACAGAGGAAGGATGTTGCAAAACACCAGTTGAATCTTTTCCCTTGGGACTTTGAGTTTGGTCTGACCAGCAAGGCTGGCAGGAGGTGAGGGGGACAACCTCTCCACTTTTGCTCCACATGAAGGCAGGCTTGTGAGGAGGAAGCCTGTGTTCTGCAAAGGCTTCTTGAGCACAGTTTACACTGGGCTCAAGAGGTTATTTGGGGCCCACAGGACACCCCAGGGGCCGTGTTTTTCCCCTGAGGCTTCATGGCCCTCTTTCAGGGCATGCAGGTCGAGTAGGGAGACACAATCTCTGCACACAACTTGTGTTGCAACACAGAAACTGCAAGGCATGGTTGCTAGCTATGAAAAACTATCCAGGGAGAAGGTTTCTCTCTTACGAAACGCACCTCCTGATCGTCCTGCAGAGATTGTCCTTGCCCTTGCCAGTGCTGCCATCCCTCAGCTTTTCAGTTCTACTTTTGACTCTCTTACAAGCTTTCAGGAATGTCTCCACACCAGGCTGCTGAGCAGTGTCAGTCTTTCCTAAAATGTGCAGTTTCAATTAGAGGAAAAGAAACCCCCAACGCCTATCTCAGCTTCACAGTACTGGTGCAAATGCTTTAAGCTTTACTGGGGCTTATCAGATAGAATTCTAGCTAATCTAAGGTCAGTTTCTATATTCAGAGTGTTGGTTTATTATTCTTTAGTGGACGGTTTGCTGGTGTTATTGACAGATAAAATGGTGAAATGAATGGTGGAATGATCTTCCCTTGAAGTATTTAGTCATGTGCGCAAAAGAAGAGAAGTTTGTACTTCCCTGACCATTTTGTTTTTCTGTTTCCAACATCCTTCTCTGATGTCTGGAGAATTCTTACACATAAGGAAGAATCATTCCACAGTTACATAAAAGTACATGTGCTTTTAGTAGGAAAGGAGGAAAAAGCAGGTATTTTTATATTGCCTTTAAGAACTGTTACCAGTGTAGGAATGGACTAAATTTGCACCAGTGACCTAGAGCTCCAATACATGTACTGCCAAATCTATTCCTTTTTTCTAGACTTTTAGTTTGCATCAAGTTGAACATGAAAACAATTTCTTAACATTAAACCCCCCACTTGGTACAACTGCAATTTGAAAGGTGTAAATTGCTCAAGAAGTTTGCACGGAAACACTTATTAATAATCTAGGTAATCATAGGTTCTCTGTGCTGTCTATGTGAAACTCTTCTGTTTCTTACCATCCATACACGTTGTCATCACCAGGGCAATTAGTGGTGATAAAGAAAACTGGAAGAGAAAACTTCTTTCAGAACTTTTGGCTTGGATGTATACAAGGCACTGTGTCTGTTACACAGGCATTCAGTCCAGAAAAATTCACATTTGCGTGAGGTGAATATCATTTTCCTGGGGAAAAGGAGCAAACCCCTCTAGCCAGTCAACTTACTAGGATTTTCTCATTGTTTTCAAGGAGTGATTTAACCATGACTGGGGAGCAGGCTCTTCAGGAGCCACACACACATGGATTACACAACACACATAAAGCTTGATAGTGTCATTACCACACCTCTGTTTTTTTAAATACACTTCCTCCTGCTTTTAGGTTGGGTCCAGTTATTCATGGGGAGCACCTGGCCCTGCACAAGGAAGCTCTGAATCCTTCAGTCTTCAAAGCACACAGACAGCAAGGAAGGTCAAGTATTACTCAGGGATTTCTCACCAGATCTTCAGATCAGATCTCTTATTTTCTCAGTAAAATGCAGCACATCCTTTTTGCCTGTTCAGCTGTGGAGGAAAGGCCTTGATTAAACTAGTGAAGCTAAACCACCTCCCTGAATGCCGCTAAAACAGGGAAGCATGAAAATCAACACTTAAATGTACCATGGAGCAAATAATCCCAGTTAATCCCAGCAGCCCCTGGAAGTCCCTTATGGCACAGGGCGGGCAGGAACCAGCCATCTCCTGCAGTCGTGGATCATGCCAAAGCTCCATAGCCGGGAGCAGCACTTCCTAATCAGGGCAGTCCCACAGCGTTGTAGGAGTCCTCAACACCCCACCAGTGGGAGCAGGAGAGCAGTCAGCCAAAGGAAAGTTCAGGGCAGCCCTTTGCACCTTGTTTGTTTGCTCATTTTCTTTCAGAGACCCTGAGCCACCCACTCCTCAAAATACCAATGGAGGCACAAGGGAGCAAGAGACTAATCTATCATTATTGGGAAGAAACTACTCTTGTTTTACTCATAGGTAGGGGCAGTTGTAGACAAAAGAGCAACAGGGACAAGGACAGACCCCTGGCAGGTTTTTCTCCAGGTCTGTGCCCTGGGCAGGGCAGGCAGATAGGATCTGCAGCACCATAAATCACCTCGCGGCAAAGGGAGAAGAGAAACGGATTGTGAAATGAACTGTAAAATAAACATCTAATGTAAACATCGAACAGGCAGGGGTTTGTTTTTTCTGTCTGGGAGCCCAAGTCTGGTACAATTTACTGGCTGACTGTGCCAGGACCTTGTTGGGTGAGGTTACTGCTGGCCCCATTGCAGGGCAAGGAGGCAGCCACCACCCTTGCTTGCGAGCAGGAGAGGAGGCTGATCCTGCCATGAGCATCCTGCTGTCCTCTGGCACAGCCCATCACTTGCTTGCTCAGGCATGGGAGCTTTGCCCACAGTTGCCCACAGTTGCCAGGGCTGTCTGACTCCTCCTGACCCAGAAGGACACCCTCCCAGACAGCAGCCTTGGTGGCCTGGCAGCAGTGATGGGGACACCCCAAAAGGCTTCAGGCTGCATCTTTCACTAGGGCCTGGGTTTTCTGATAAGCAGGTRCTCACCCAAAGCTGCCTCTCCCTGACATGTCTCCCATGTCACTGCCCACACCAGTCCTGCTGCTCACAGTCGGTGGGGCTTTGCTGCTTGCATCTTGTTGTGGTCTGGCCCATCATCCCTGCCAGGAGGGCCAACACACACCCTCAGCAAGGGAAAAAAGTCACCTCTGAAACAAAACTGACCCCCTGCAGGAATATCTGCATTTTCACCTATGTTTATAGTTCTGGTTCAGAAGGAGTCAGACTCGATGATCCCGAGGGGTCCCTTCCAACTCAGCATATTCTGTGATTCTATGGTTGTACTACATCAATACCTCTCTGGGGTCGGGGGCACACCCTGGCTCATGTGTCAGCACAGTGGCACAACATTACTCAATACCTGTTACAGTCAAACCAGGAGAAAAGATAATAATTTGCTACTGTACATAGAGGCCTCAGGTAGGAAAGGACAGAAGCCTCTGTGCTTTTTGGTTTTTTTTTTTGTCTTGTTTTTAAAGCTTCTCTAGGTCCTTAAGGCAAGTCATAGGAGCATGACGTTAGAAGGGACCTCAGGAGATCATCCTCCTGCTCTGAGGCAGGGCCAAAGAACATCCAGGCAAACATTTTGCTCCAAAAAACACCTTTAATGAGGAAAAGTCCACACCTCAAGGAAATGTGCTAATTATCCTCATAGCTAAGAGAACATAACCTACATTTGCTGCAGATGAAACACAGCTATGTCCTCTCCTTAGTGTGTATGAATGGTGGGGATTTTCAAGTAATTTTCTACATGAAATAATGCAAAGGTATTTTGTGTCCCCTCTCCGCTTGTTCTAACAAATAACATCAGCCTTCTCCCACAAGTCCCCGTTCTCACTGCCTCTTGTTCTTCTTCAGCCTGGCTCAAACAGCTCAGACTGTCCCAGTGCCACAACTCCACAGCAGGAGCTCAGACAGTTTCTAGTTCATTACTGCCCACAGCACCTTTTTTCCAGGGCTGCTGCTTGTGCCCCCTTGGTGTTTGGGAGCTGGTCTCTTTCCTTAGCACAGCACCTTCGTCTGCTGAATCTCACCTGGCTGATTTTCCCTCCCAGTTCCCCACGCTGGCACATGGTGGACTCCTCATTCTGCACGAGGGCCCTGCTGGGTGCTGGGCAAACGTCCTGCAGCTGCTGGGCTGGCTGACCCACCAGCACCAAGAGGCTGCTGCCAGCTTTCGGGCTTCCAGGGCCCCGCGGCCATGGGCATCCAGCCAAGGCTGGGTGGGGCAGCTGGCAGGGGGACCAGGGGCATGAGATTAGGCTCACAGAAGGAGGATAGAAGGGAGGGCACACAAGTCCTACTTTTGGAAACACACACGAGAGAGCTGATAGTTGCTGAAGCGTCTTGGTGAAAAACCAGTTGCTATCTCCAAATTCCTCTTCTGTGGCCAAACACCCACGGTTTTTCTGCCAGGTGGAAGTTGGAGGGGCTGAAAACTGGCAAATGGCCAAAACGTTTATGGGACACAGTGGAGAAATCCCCAGGGGAAAAAGACTTTTCAGCAGATCATCGTTTCCCAACAGGAGAGTCTGCATCCCATAACGGCCTGTGAAATAGGGTGGAGAGGATGCTGCTGAAGACACAGATTTTAACCTCCCCTACTCATTTCCCACTTTCACCCGTGCCTGCAGTTTTATCACACTTTGAGTTCCATAGATCAGTTTTGTGCGAAGAAGCCAAGCAGGTGCAGTCCTTCCACTGGCAGCTGCGCTCTGAGCCAGGCTGAGCACGTGCCCAGGTGTTGTTACAGGCCATGGTTTGCAGGTGACTGTCCCATGCGCGGGGGACGAGGCTCTCCAGGGCTTGTGTCGGGTGCTGTTAGAGCTGTTGCAGCACCTGTGCTGAACATGGCCACGTTCAGCAGTGAGGTGCAGGGCTCTGTACACTTTCTGTGACGTGGCACAGCCTCATGTCTGCAAACACAGAATTTGGGAGTAAACTGCTTAAACAGTAGGTACTTTAGCAGTTTGTTGTAATTCAGATTTCAGATAAGAGGGGTCAGAACAATGAAATTCTGCTCTATTTCTTCAAACATTTCCTTTGTCAGACTATTATTATTATCTTATATCTCAGGTGCCAAATTCAACCCACACCTAACATTTCTAGTACAGCTTCATCCTGATACTCTTGGCATATGGGTCATGTCTGAGACAAGGCTAGACTGAAAAGAAATGTGTGTGGACTCTGCCTCTGTGTGTGTGTGTAGATATGTTAGACAAGTCACCTTTAGACGGTCTTTCCTCAACCATGAGCTCATCCAATCTGCTCGTATGGTAAATTTGACCTTAAAGTTAGTCTTGAAATGCTGAACATGCGCCTACAGAGGATTGTCAATTATAGTGGAAAAGAAACAGATAAGCCTTTTGCTAGCTTATGGATGAGGTCATCAGCATAAAAATGTTAGAATTCTGATAACCTTCAAGYGGAAAAGTTTGTAGGTTCTTGATTCACTGAAACAGAGAGAATCAGTTTTTCAATTTTATTTTGCAGATTATGGCCCCAGGAAGTATTGCAAGTCGCAAGTGCCAGCACTGCCAGAGGGCAGACACCACTGCCAACTCTGTAGCTGGTTCTTCTAGGTTGCACCTTTATAGCTACTTCACAATATCCATTTCTCACAGAAAAACTTGGCAGAGCACGAACAAAGAGAGACACTTTTTTAAAGAACAAGGCATTCATTTTTTTCCCATTTTTTTTGTCTGTAGCAGTTCGCTCTGAAGTGGTGTGCCTGTGTCCCTTTGAGCAGCCATACCTGGTAAGAGGCCCACAAACCGTTTGTACTCTCGGTTCTGCATCTCCTGACCCTAGCAGACCTTTGAATACAGCCACAAGACCACATTGGCTGCAAACTTGGAATACCAAGTGAAGCAATGTTCACTGTTTAGCCTATGTCAGGAAACGGTGGCTGACACAACTAGAGCAGCAAACTGTGTCTTCAAACTCAGGTGTAGCTTGAAGCAGCAGAACAAGGAGCATTTCTTGCTAGTGTAGCTGGAATGCTGTGACTTGTCCCGGCAATGAGCTCTTACCAGGTAACAGTGATCCCTGGGTTTCTTGCTTAAATAAAAGCATCAGAAAAAATAATCATGTCCACAACTTACATAACTGACCCCACAAATGTTGTAATAACTGGCCCTAGAAAAACAGAGAACGTAAAAAAGTCATAGACTGAAAAAGAGAAAATAAATATTTATTTCCAAAGAAAGAATCATGAGGATCAAAGGAGAGGAGAATCATTGCTGACAGCAATGGAAAACACCGGYGACTTTAGATATGGATTGAAGAATGACTGAAAGGAATTAAAAAGTGGTTCAGGTGCCCCCATGGCATTGTATCATTTAAAGAGTAGCATTTTATTAACCCCTTTCCACTTGTCGCTATATTTTTCATTCCTGTGTGCTCCCATCTCTTGACATTTTCTCCACACACATGGCAAAGCCCACTTGGCTGCATGGTCCATGAGATATGTAAGGTGGGAGCTGGCCACCCCCCTGCTCCTTACACATCCATTTGTGTGGGAAAACCAAGCCTTGAGGGGCTCCTGCTAACAGCAACATCATGTTGTCATCCCAAAGGCCCTTTTGTAATAAGAGAAAAAAGCTCTGGCGAGGGAAGGTGRAGAGATTGTGGAAAAGCAAAGATATTCAGGGAGGAGATTTAAGAGGCTGGAAACATAGCAGCAGAGTCTCAGCCATGTCCCCCAAGACCCAGAAATTCGGGGCACTTTCTGCAGGCAACTTGTCACCTTGATGTCCTCTGGTGAAAACTAGAGTGAAATGAGCTCACTCTGAAGTGCTTGTTATGGGTGAGGGAAAAGGGAAGAGAGGCTTTGCATTTGTGTTACTCCAGGGAAATTTCCCACGTGACTGCTCCTGTCTGTGAAAGCTGGTTAGCGCTGACCCTTTGGTGACAACACCTTAACCAGACCACAGAGCAAACTCAAAGTTTGCCTCCACTGCAAAGTGAAGACCCCCTGTACATCCTCGCCTGACTTTCCCCTCTGCTACCTTCTCCAGAGGCAGAAGCTTCAGAACAGACACTCATAGGCAGCTGCCTTCCCCAGGAAGAGACTTAAATATCTCCCAGCTCTAAAAGCCACTGCAACTTTATAACTGCTCAGGCACAGTAGAATTTTGACTTAAATTGTGGCTTTTCCATGGGAGTCTGCTAGGCTGAGTGACAGTGCATGGCAAAAACTTCCGTATAAATGAGACAGCTTCACCACAAATTTGCACTAACAGATGCACACTGAGGTTGATAACACAATTTGATATTGCAAATATGACTCTCCAGAGAAGTGTGAATGACAATGGGTTTCATTTAATCAGTAAAAAGACTACGGKTTTTTTTATTGTATGTCTTTTATGAATTGCTTTCTAAGCAGTGACTTTTCTCCAGGACGTTCATCCATAAACTAGCTAATGGTGTACAAGCCCGGGTAGCCTTAAGTAAGAGGAGCCTAATAGAGATTTAAGATAAAGAGATTTAAGATAGAGTGCTGGTGAAGTACAAATTTTCTACTGAAACAACAAATGCAAGACAGACACCAGGCCAGTCATTCACAGCAGAGGCTTGGAAAGCTTGGACCTCGCCCTCCTGGAGGGGAAGGCGTGAGGAGCAGCTTCCTCTGCATCTCTCCAGGGAGGACCTCTGAGGTGGCTCTACCAATGCAGTTTTCCTCCATCTTTTGGAGGTCAGAGGTAGAGTACACCTGTATTTCTTAATTAGCACTTTCTAACCAATGCCATTCTTTCCCAAGGTGGTTAGGAAGAGAAGAAGGAACCATTGCTCATGCAGCAGTTGAATCTTCAGAGAGGTTACCATATACCGGAGCAAGGTGCTGACATCTGCTGTGCTTTGCTCCCAATGTCCTCCCAGTCCTGCTGTCCTCCCAGTCCTGCTGTCCTCCCAGTCCTCCTGCCTTGGACCTTGATGCACAACCCATGGGATTTTTCAGGCCTTATAGTGGCCCCCAGAGCATGAAGTAGAGCCAAAGCCTGACATTCCCGTGCTGCCAGGCTCCACAGATGCCAGCAGCAGCCTCATTGCCCATTGCAGTAAGCACTGCTGGGAGGCTAATTCCCAGGGAAAGGCAACTCTTGGGAATTGCTCTGTGCTTTAAATTTCAGCAAAACCAAAGTTTTAAGGTATTGCCTCAAAAAGAGTGACAATTGAGGGAAAGAACTCCTCATCAGGATTATATTTGTCTTGGAAGTTGGAAATATTTTTGTGAGTTRTCATATATTTTTACAGTTTTCCCCTCATTTCACCACATGTCATTCACAGGATGTAGGCATCTTTAAACCTGCATGGCATAAAGTAACATTAAGAGAATGTTACAACAGTTACCCTCATTTAGACCAGTTGTTCCTACTGAATCAGGACATTTTATCTCRTTTTGTCGATTAAACCAGGTCCTTGGTATGTCATCAAACCATCCAAATATAAAAGCAGGAGACAGTTTGTTCTAATAAGTAAATGTTTTGACATGTGCAAAACTGCTCATGTCATGAATCTGAAAAGGAAATCCAGGTGCCAAAGTTAAAATTCCAAACTGAAGGTTCTGAATTTTGTCGAATGATTCCAAAGTTTCTCAAAGATTTAAACTGCAGTTAAAAAAAAAAAGCCTACTTGGTTTTTTTGTTGTTGTTCTAGGGGAATTTTCTATGCTTCTTGCTTACGTGATAAATATATTTTCATTTTAAAAAATTCCACAGGCAGAGCCAGTGGGAAAAAAGCTCTGTGGTCTGGGTTGGGCAAACAGAGATGCCATGAGACACTGCAGAAGCCACTGGCAGTGGGATGAATCTGTGCACCAGCAAGAGCAGTATCTACTCCATCTGGCTTGGGCACCACTTCATCCAAGACTTCCTTTTGAACATGGAGATTCCAGTCATGATGACTACACCAGTACAAGAGGTAGCCTCCCAGATTTGCTTATCTCAGCCCTCTTGAAAGCACCCCTGACTTCCTTGGCAGCACTCACCAAACAAGAGCTGTAAAATACTGTTTTCCCTGGTCTGGTTGAACTTGCAACTCAGCATATGTGGTGGGGAGCTCCTAAAATAGCTCTCTGTTGCCTCATCAACCTCAGCAGCAACTTGAAAAGTTTTTTGCCTTCTGGGACAACTTGGAGAAGGTTTAAAATTTTTGGACTTATTTTGAAAGTACTGTGAAAGATAAGAATGATCTATTCCAAGGCCAGGTGAACTGAAGGTCACAGCTAAGGCATTGCACAACACAACCAAGAAGGTTCAGCACAAAACTTACACCGGATTTGATCAGCTCATCTTCATTGCTGCTGCTGTCCCTGCCTAAATTCAGGTTAGAGCTGAGTCCCTTTGACCTGGCACCTCACTGGGCTAAACAATCACATAATTTGTCCCAAATACCAGTGGGGCGATGCCAAGTCAGAGGACACGGGTCCTTCCCTGGCACAGCCTTGGAGAAGCCTTCAGAAAAAGAAAAGCAAAACAGCTCCTTTTCCGAGGGGAAGCTGCAGTTGCTGCAGGACRAGTGTGCTCTCACTGCGGGAAGTTTAATGCACACTTCCTCCTGGTCAAAGGCTATTCTCTGTCTGGATCTTGTACTGTTTCAGGCTATCTCTACTTAGGACAAAGCCTGAACAGCTCTTGCTATGTTAAACAAAGGGTATGCCCAAGCTGCTCTTTATTTCTGCAGTACTTCAGGACAATTCCTGGGGGCTCTGGATGGACGACATCATTCTTTGTCCCCTTGGAGTCATGAGAACCCCCTCGCTCCTGTGAGTAAAAGGCTCCTCTTTCTAGAAAATATAATTTCCTCCTGAAAAACGACTCCACAGGACCATATACATCTGTGGCTTCCCATTAGGGTGGGAGAAGAGTTTTTTTGTTGACATGTCTCTCGTTTCCGAGCATGCTCTCCAGTGCCTTGGCCAGAGCCCTCAGTACAACTTTCTGCTGAGTCAGGCTGCTGGTTTTATTATCCCAAATCCCAAACGGGTGGTTTCAAGTACTCCAGGCATTTTTTAAAGACAGTTTGAAACCCAGCCAAGCCCATGGGGGGAGGGTGTGTAACCCTTCTCCCAACGAGTCTGCAGTTGGTCTGGTTGTCTCCCAGGTCAGGCAAGCTCGTCTGCAGCTGCAGAGTGCAGCTGCCACCCCAGGGGACAACCCCTCTCTGTCCCCAGAATCAAGTGAACTTTGTGATTTTTTTTAGCAGCAGTAAATGATCCCACTGGGGTTATYTGACCACCAAAACTACACTGGCTTGGCTGAAGGGTTGAAGGGCCAAAGCCCACGTCAATATGCACTGAAAGGTATCAGTGGATGCAAGATTGGGACCCCTCCCCAGCCCCAAACCCCTCACCAGCCATTTTCACTTACAGCTTGAAAGTCACCCCCGCTCCAGGTCCTGTGTTTACATGTCTGTCTATGACACAATAAAACAGAGCAAAGGCAAATGTGCAATGTAGAGATCCATTATGCTTTATTTACATGCGTCACCATCTCTTTTACAAACTAGATTACAATTTAAAATGGAATACACAAGGCAATATCTACTAACACCAAGTGGAGTAAGCTCTGCATCTCTACTTCATTTGGAAAGGGGCAGGTTTTGCTCCAAAACAAACTTCCTTCCAACCTCTGAGTAGTAAGGTAATATATTCCTCCAGGGCAGCATCTTTTTTCTTGGTTTTTTTTTTTTTTWAAATATAAAATCCTCAGTAAGACTGCAACGTGAGAGTGTCTGCTTTCAAATGAAAGTACAAGATAGCCCAAATGAAAAGTATAAACTGTTCAGCTCTTCAGTATGTAAAGACGGCCATGCGCGATAAGGCTGTGGATTTAATATTCTTCCAATTTACATGGCTTGAAACAGAAACAGATAAAACAGTTTTACAGATACTGTATACATATTTTTTCCAATCATGCAACTTTTTAAAAAAAAAGTTAAACATGTGAAGCCAAATGTACAGTCCATTTTTTCCAACCCATAGTAACGAARTGTATCTGGTCCCCCTTCGCATCTGTTGGCAATTCCAAAGGTATATTGTGTACTTGAAACACTCACAGGACACCGATTGCCAAGCAATTATATAATTTTAGAGAAATACATGACCTAAAAGGTAACTTTTTTAAGCGGTGGCACAAAAATTTCTGGAGTTAAGCAGTGTTTAACTATCCAATTATTCTCAAGAGAAAATTTTTTTACAAAATCATTAAATCAAGCCCCAACCTGTGACCATAAAGTCCATAAATACCACCTTTTTATACCTTTTGCTTAGACCAAGTGTTCAAATGATAACCATGTAATTGTGACCATGACCTTCATCTGTTTTACATGATTTCACAAGGAAAACTTCATTTTACAGGATTTCACAAGGAAAACTTCTAGGCATAAACATGTTCAAAGACTCAAAGGCCAAATTTTCAACAGGTAGGTTTCCCAAACTAGCTATTCAAGTCTGTATTTTGACACCTAAAGAAGTGGCCCTTTGAATTCAGCAAGATTTATTTAGCACCTCTGGAGTGAAGGGCCTTTGCTGGGCACCTCAGCAGGTGTAGAGGGTGGTGACCTTCCCCTGGGCCTGGGGGGACCTGTCACCTCCTCTTCCTTCAAGAAGCCATGAGGGCAGAGCAGCTCGCCCCCTGCGACCATGCTGGAGTCCCCGACGTTTGGTGCCTGACACCAGGCACTTCCACTTGAAAATTTTGGCCCCAAAAATGAGCAACAGAAACCACACCAAACTGAACAGGTTGGCCAAGTCCATCCCTCTTCAGCGGGTGCTGGGATGTTCTCCAAAGCAGGGACCCAAGCTGTCCCAGCCAGGCCAGTGGAAATGCTCTCCCTGACATTGCTGGGAGGCAGGTTAAGCCTTTCAGCCACTAATGCTTTTATTATTTTTTTAAAAAAACTTCTCTGCCATTGATGGGCTATCTSTAAACCAAGTGTTTTTTCTCCATTTTCTGAACAGGCCATAGTTTTTTCTCTCCTTTCTGCCAGTGGGAGGCAGTTCCACAGAACCCAAGCAGGCTCAGCTGCTGGAGCATAGCAGAAGTTGCTCCCATTTGGTTTAAGCTTCAAGACGCCTTCCCTAGCCTTTGACAAGAACTGAAGCTGTACCAAGAAAAAAAAATGATCATTGGTCATTTGGATCAAATGGCCACRGGTTTTGGTCACCTTGGCCATACCATCAAGTCAGACCTTACTAGTTCTGTCAGTGACCTGGCTGGTGGGTCTGTGGGCAGCACCATGGGTCTCACTAGAGGCTCATCCATGTAGGGATCAAAAGCTGCATGGGGAGCCACCGAGTAAGCTCTGCTGGCAGCCAAAACCGTGGGGCTGGGGCACAAGTCCAGCCACAGGGCAGCAGCTGCAGAGAAGCCTCAGTGAAAAAAACCCCAGAGGGAAGTCCTTCAGGGGTCCCACATTCACATTTTGGGGTGTACCAAGAAGCTAAAAGCTAATGGTACACGCTCAGAGGAGGCCAGTGATGAACTCTTCACCCATTTCAGTAAAAGGTGCCTGCTACTGGACTCAAATAAGCAAGATGCCCAGGTGTGCCACACAAGCATCCTGGGAAGCTGGCAGATGACAGACATGGGCAATGGGCACCAGCCAGCTCCAATGAATGCAATCAAYTAGGCCACACGCTGACAAACAGATCCCCTCAGTGTAAGAAGAAATGAGAAGTTTTTTTAAAAGGCAAATGAAAAACCCTTGGCTGCTTGGAAGAGTTGATATGCTACAGGGCTATGCTAACCACAACTGCACAGAGCCTACACAGTAATAACTGGGGGGAGAAACCAAGAGGTGGATCTGTATGAGAGAACAGCATGGGGGCTACGGTACAAAAACAAAAYGTCCATCACACTAGGAGCTGTTGTTTCACCAATATCACCTCAGGGACCTGGAAAGTAAGGAGTGGGGAAGGGCCCACRAATGCATGTGTGTGTCGGTGCATGACTGTGCATGTGTGGTGGCAGTGGCGAGAGGGAGTCACTCCACATTGCATGGGACACGGGTCGGTGGGGACTCATGCACTGAGACTTTGGGTTAAAATGCTAGTTTTGTTTTCCTAACATCCATGCATAATGATCCATTTCTGTACATAATAAAATATATTTATATATTTATATGCATAATGCTTTTATGCAAAGGAAAAAAAAACTTCATATATCGCTTTGGAGAATTATGTATACACTGTCCTATTCAGAACCTCTTTATACCGAGTTCCTATGTACCACTGGTGTTTTCCCCTCCTTTTTTGTATCCCTCCCCTCCCATAAGATTCTAATAAAAAGTAATCAAACTTTCCAGATTATAGAGAGGATCTATACAGCACCATACCTTTTATTCATTATTATTATTAATTATTATTCATTTTACAAAAGAAAATCTTAGAAGCAAAATATATAAAACTGCCTTATCTTTCAGTGTCATTTATCCTGCTACAATCTATACTCATATGAAAAGCCATTTGTATGATACTGTCACCTTGCCATTCCCACTCCTGCTTCTTCTGCCACAACAGATTATACATAATGAGAAGGAAAAAATAATCAAGGATATGTCCAAAACAACAACAACAAAAATAAACAGGATCACTGATGCCGTAACACACCCTGCAGTGACCTGTGCCTCAGCTTCCAGTGTTGTCACCACAAGTCACCCGCCGATGCYCGGCTGCTAGATTTCCCTTAATTTTTGCTTTTTCAAACACATCTCTACAGGTGACTATGCTCACCTTGTGTGGCAGCTCAGCCCGTAACTCACCGGGGCAGTGGGGGAAGCTTTGCTAACCTGAGGCAGGAGGGGAGCCTGCTCCAGCGGGCGGAAAGGTGGCTCCTGCCCTGGCGCACGTGAGGGCAATGGCACCCGCTGTCAGTCCGTCCTCACGAGCCAAGAGGCAAACTCGCCATCTTCCCTTGTTTTGCAACCAGCTCTGGGTTGACCCTTACTGAAATTAGGGGTGTACCATTAAATTTAAGGAAAGAATAAGAAAGAAACAAACCAACCAACCCAACAAACAAACAGGCCACGCACATCCCCTCTCTCTGGAATTCAGCCGGTTGATAGGTCTAACAAACGCTGTATATTCAGAAAACTCCAACACCTGAGCAGTGTTGGGTTACCATCGTTTCCTTGTGTGTGCACRGTGCCTCAGATTCCCCAGGGAGAGAAAGCAAAAATGGTTAAAAATCTATGGAAATCAAAGTGGAGGTTGTAGGGGGAAGGGTGGGCAGATGGGGAAAACCTGCAAAAAGAAAAGCCAACCTAAAACATCCCATAAACCATTAATATATTGAAACACCACATACTCATTGACAAGTAACTACTGTAAAGGCTACACAGTGTGTTCTCAACAGGATGGTGCTGAACATTGTCTCCACAGCAGGTGCTTGGCCATCCCAGAAAAGGAAGATTTTGCATACTTCAGAATTAGTTCAATTTCCAACAAAAAGAGAAAAAAAAAAAAGAAAAAGAGGGGGAAAAAAAAGTAGCTTCTTCACTCCAGTAAGGGGCCTATTAACAGTCTGCTTCATTAGGAAAATAATGCAGGGTTCACAAAGGTTGTAAGCTGTAAACAGTATCACTGTCCACTTGCTGACAGCAGATTTGGCAAAGGGTTCTCTCTCTACATCTCGTGTCAGTTTGAGGGCCTGGAGAGGAAAAAGAAAAAGAAGAAAAGACAGTGAGATTACTGCATGTAGAAAATAGAAACAACAAAAAAGGCAACCAAGCAAACCTCCAAACATAACAACAGGTTACACTGAGGAGCAATTTTGATACGTTTGCACCCAGAAGCTTCAAACATATAGCAAGGAATAACCTGAAATGACCCTGCCTGAAAATGCTTTTCCCTTGCCAAAGTTCAAGAGTTTCTTTGCTAGCTTAGCTGCTCCTAAACAGGAAAGAAAAAACCCTCTCTCCAATGAAAAATGATGGCCAAGTCTGATTTACAGAAACCCAGTGCATTGTCTATTTGTTAAGCATATTTCCAGGTGGAAGCAATGAAGGATCCTTCAGCTTTTCTCCATTTTTCACAATCACCTTTTCTCAGCATCACCAAAAAGCTGAATAAATCTTCTGTCAGTGTTTGACATCCACCACCACCCTTCAAGGACAGCCAAAGGGGCTGCTCAAGACAAGCAGTGAGCAGCCATGAATTTCAGTGTGGACTTTGGAGTTTTCCATTTTCCTGCTCACATGACACACCATCAACAGACAGGGTCCACCTGGCTTTGAAAACTAGGTTAGGGTCCATCTTATTCTGTAGCCAAGAAACTTCTTTGCAGAGGGAGAAATACAGGGAAGACACCTTAGATTCAGCATGGAGATGACTACAAAGGGACATGGTAAGTAGGTAAAACACTATAAAAACAGTTAAACAGATAAACATTTAATTGAGTGGGCCAAGGGAACAGAGTTTTTAAAGGTACTCAGTGGCTTAAAGATATAGGCAGGCACCACATAGGGTTTTGGAAAGTATGTACATTTAAACATTCCCATGAACTCCTATCACATCTTCAGAAAGTCCACTTGGTAGACATCTGTATTGCTGGGCATGTAGCTCCTGGTTCTGAAATAGCTTCTGAAAACAGAGCTTAGTCCCCTCACACCACTCACCTGTCGAGGATTTTCCCCAAGGTGAAAGATCAATGATAGTTTTATGCAAGAACAAGGGGACACCGGCTGAAACCAAAAAGCCATTGAGTTGATTACACGAATGTCTTTACTCTCAAAAGATCCTGCTAACTGGCACCCTCACAAAAAAATGATGGATTTAGTGGAACTGCTGGTTTAATCTGGACCAACACATCCTGCAAGGAGGATCACTCAAAGTCTCCTGCCTAAGGTGCCAGGCACTGATTCTATAATAACAATTTATTAAAATGACCTATTCTGATAATGCTAAATGATTGATGGAAATTTAATCATTTTGTCTCATGGTTATTAGGGCAACAGTGTGACAGCTGCTCCCTGAGCCATTAGGGGAGAACTTCATTCAGCACAGCTTAGGGAGCAGACAGATTGCATGTTTCACCCAAACAAAATTTGGCTTTAGCCTTAATTATGTGGAGGGGTTTCGGGTAGACTGTTTTGTGAATAAAGGGATTTCCAAATGGATCAACATATTGATTTCTTCATTTTCAAAGGGCAAATTAACGCTGGCCATTCGTTAATGTGACTGCCTAGCAATGACTCCATTTGGTGTGTCCTGATGGCCGTAACAAGGTCAGCAGAAGATACTCAGACAGGCCTGGCAGCCCCCAGTAAAACCTGGCCAGGGGCTCGTATGCAGCTCAAACAAGTGCAAGCCCTTTTCTCTACTTCTTAAAGCCTTAGCATCAGAGAAGGCTGGAAATGAGTGACTTCCCAAAGCACAACACCCCTCAAAGGCAAGGCTTGGGTCCCAAACACCACAGCCCAGCAAGTTGGCTCCCTCCCAGGCAGCAGCCAATTATGCTGAGCATGGGCTGAACTGGCCCAACTTAAATTGGCATATGTGAGAAGTCTTGCTGACTTCGAATAAAGCTGYCATTAAAAGTAAGAGAGTACAGAAACTTCCAATAAAGAACCAGAGTATTGTTTAACGCTTAAATTAAAAACCTATGTGAAATATTATATTATGAGACAAAATGATGAGGAAAAACTGGAGGATGGATGAAGATGAGCATCTTTTGTGGAAGTGGCACTGCCTGATATTTTTTCCTGAGGACACCTGTCCTTCAGACAGTGCCAACATTTCGGAGACAGATGCACAGCTGAGGTGTGCATCACATAGCAAAACCAAACCACGCTCCATTTTCACAGCTCTGTTTACATGGACTTTGCAAATGGATTAAAAAATGAAAATAAACAGATCAAAGTCTTAACCTGCCTGCCTTCAAACTACCCTGTTAAAGTCTGTAATAGACCCACAGACTCTGGCTTTCTGTCTCACCACAAAAAGCCTCTGTATCAAGGCAGGGAAGCAAGTCCATCAGTTACATCTCCATTTATCACAGAATCATAAAATGGTTTGGGCTGGAAAGGACCTTAAAGATTATCTAGTCCAACCAACCTGAGGTGAGCAGGGACATCTACAATTAAATCAGGTTGCTCATAGCCCCATCCAACCTGTCCTTGAACACTTCCAGGGATGGAGCATCTACCACCTCACTGGGCAACCTGTTGCGGTGTTTTACCACCCTCATTATAAAAATTTCTTCCTTATAGCTAATCTAAATTTACCCTCTTCTGGTTTAAAACCATTATGCCTTGGCCTGTTGCAACAGGCCCTGCTAAAAGCTTTACAATCGTGCAGGAGATGAGACGCCCCCTTCTGCTGTCCTGTTCTCTGCCCTCCCATCCTCTACCTTACTACTGACCAGTTACAAGCGCTAATCTCGCTTTACTCTGTGACCAAGTTGACCGATTCTGATTGCCCTCCAGCAACAACGTTTCCTCTCCTCTGTCTCACATCATCCCACCACTTAACTGGATGGCTGTCTCCCAAGCCCCATGCCAGCCTGTGCACCATCAGAGCAGCTCTGAAGAACTATTTGCCACCTATTGCTTTCTGCCTTTGATTTCCAATGGTGCCAATTATGCAGCACTGGAAATTTCTTCAGAACAGAAAGGTGACGTGGCGATGCTCCCCAGAGCAGGGCACAGATAACGGGCCCTGGTTTATCAGCAAGCCAGCGTAACAACCAGCACACACAGCTTTCTGTTAGAAGAAATGTTACATGCTCCTATACATAACTATGGTATGAGAATCTGCACTACCAGCACACAGCCCCTCTGTATGGCAGCCTACCACGGATCTCCTGATTTGGCTGGAACGCTTGTTGAGTGGATCTCATCTTGAAAAATACCACCATTTAGAGGTCTGTAAAACAAGTGTTCTCTCTGGGTACCACTTTGCAACAACTCTCYAGGGACAGGAAATCCCAGTAACGACTTTTACTGTCTAGACACTTGGGATGCAAACATTTTCAAGGAAACTCATCTCCTTTAGTGACAGATGTGCATTCGTTCTGGTGCCTCTGCCCTTCGATTTGTCATCGCCTCCAGCAACAGAGCTTCTACTCCAAAGTGGGGGTAGGCTCAAAAAGCAAGACTTGATTACGTGTGGTTACAAGTTAATATTCTGCCTGAGGTTTCACAGCTAAAGACTCAAAAATACACAGAATTTGTTTAGAAACAAATAAGGAAGATAACTACTGTGGTCAGTCCTTCAACAACAAAATTACAGCATGAGATTTTTATTTCAAGCACAATAAAAATTAGAAATCCAGATGCCACAGCAGGTATGCCACAATGACACCCTACAGGCTTAGCACATGCTGCACTAGGATGGCCCTGTGCTGAGAGACAACGCTGAGGTCAGGGGACAAAGCCCAAGGACAAAAAAAGGGTTGGCAACTTAATGTGCTTTATTTCCTGAACTTTCAGGCATGTTGCAACTTAGCTTTTTCTCTTTAAATTCTACTTGTAAAAATAGATCTTTTCCAGCTCTGAACTGGGGGCAAAGAGTGAGGGAGAAGGATGGAAAGAGGAAGAATGCCAGCACAGAACCAGGACTTATGGGAGCTAAAATGTTGCTGTGGTGGTAGCTGCATAGGCATGTAAAGGATGAAAGTGTCTCTTTTCCTTCTGTTGCTGCTCTTCTTCCAAGAAACATTGCAAACCACCGCAGACAACCAAGTATTTGGGAAGTAAATGTAATGTAAGACAGCAGATCATTCTCTCATCCTGTATCAGCTCCCTGGGACAAAAGACTTGCCCAGAACTGTAATGAGCTGCCACAACTATTTATAAGCAGGTTATTCTGATATCCCACTGGTCTACAGAACCACAGAAAAGTCCAGGCTGGAAGGGACTCAGCATCATCTGGTCCAACTTTCTGTTCAAGACAGGGCCTTAGGTTAGGTTACTCAGGACTCTGTTAAGTATGGAATATTTCCAGCWAGAGAGAGTCCACTACTCCTCTGGGCAGTTCATTTTACCCTCAAAGGTGGGTAAGGTCCCTTCTACCAATTTTACAGCTGAAAAGGAAACACAGCCCAAGCACTGTTGATACCCAATTGCTGTTGAGAACCATCACATCTGGCCGGGTTTAATCTTCTGCCCTGGCTAACACAGAAGATAGACAGACAAGAAGACGAAAGACAACCTTTTGGGAAATTTTATTCCCTGCCTTTTGTTCACGAGCCTGAGGAGTGGGGCTGAAATCCTGCCAGTTATGGGTGACACTGCCGTTGACCGAGAGACATCAGCCTGGATGTTCAACACAGTGCCTTTTACGCAGAATGCTGCTGGACTAGAGGAAGAAGGCCAAAAACGCTTGCGAAATACATCTTCTGTTAGGGGTAAAAGCCCATCAGCTGGAATAATGGTGCTTTCTTTATGCATTCGGGAGCACTGGGAAGGAGATGTCTAAAAGGATGTGTAACTACTACACCTGTGCAAGACCAGAGAAGGATTTTGCTTGCATTTTTCAATCTGAACAGTAAGAGTCACATTTTAGAGTAAAAGGTATCTGCATGGCTGGAAACATCCTGAGTTATGGGTTTATAGTGCTATGGAAACATGCTATGTACCCGTTATTCTGAAAGTCCTCATACAGAGTTTCTTTTTCTTTGCCAGGTACCTATTTTAAAAACATCATCCCTGTTACGGAGTCTTCTCATTTTCCCCTGCAGTAAGTTGAAAATGAGAGGCCAATGCCGTGTTGATAAAAGGCAGCATATCTTCTATCATGAGTTACAAGGAGCAGAAAAGGCAAGAGAAGCAAGGTTCTTCCTCAAAACCAGATTTTATCTACATTTGTATGAAATGAATTACCTATAAAAGCCAGGAGAAGTGGGCAGTGCAAGGGAAAAACAATGGGCAAGACATTCAGCTCAGCTGTAGAAGTGCATAAACGCAAGCCATTCTCCACAGCATCATCTGGGAAAAGTGGCTTTTTTCCTGGAGTAATGGCAGACATTACTTCCGCTTGCCGAGCTGCGTCTCCGTCCGATTACTGCTCAGCAGATGTCCCCTCCGCCAGACTCCAATAACTGCCACCCTGTGTGGTAATCTGAGTGGAAAAGCTGATTAAACAGCTCCGGCAGACTGGACCAGAGCGGGGCATTCCCACCATCCAGCCACAGGCAGCTGATTTACCAGGGTCAGAGTCCCAACACACTGCTAGGGACTCGATCAGGTACAGTGCTGATGGGAACATCCTCCACCATTGGCACCAGAAGCCCAGGGTGGTGTTGCACAAGCATCCTTCCTTCATGTCTCTTCCCCAGGCCAGGACAGAAAGGCTGGCTATTGGTGTACAGTACTAATCGAATATGTGTGCTCCTGCTGCCCAGGTTGTACCTGTGCTTTTTGGCTGTCATCAACACAAGACTTAAATCTCTCCAGCTGTCAGTTCATCACCTGGGCTGAGCACCCAGTTGCTATGAAAAAAATATCCTGACCTTTCCTCAGCTGCATGACGCTATGTTTCTAAAAAGGAGCTCTTATTACGCACTTCTTCAAGAAAATATGCTTTCATGGGGGCTATTTAAAAGTCTGGCTCAAAGGAAAGAATGAAAAAAGAAAAGCCACCTGTAACTAGCCCAGCTATCAAGCAAACCACATATCGAGGGACCAATACTGATCTGCAGCTCTAAACAATCGTTATGGCGCATTCACATGAGAAAGATGATTTGCAAAGACTCATTCTGTAACAAAACCTGTGCACTACTGATCCAAGGAGGAAAGCACTGGGGAGACCAGTTGATGCAGGCTGTTCTAAAAATATCAGTTTGTGCTGTCATCTGGTGAGAGTATGTCATCCTGTAATCTTGGCATCTGCAGGGACAGCAAGTTTCTGCCTAATTATTGCTGCTGAATCACATGACAAACCATGAGGCACTAAAAAATACATCTATATAAAACACCAACAGAAGAACACCCAAACCACAAGATATGACCACTGTCCTGGCTTCAGCTGCTGTACACTGACAACACAAGCCTGTGGAGGCAATCCTGGTTTTTACAGATCTTTTCCCTAGGTTAATAAAATCCCAAAACATAAACTCAGGTTAAAAAACCACCAGAACAAAAAAGCCCTACTCCCAGAAGGAGTGAGCAATTCATTGTGTTTGTGTGTCAGCTCCTGCTGCTTTCACACAGCAAAAGCCACAGCGTCCTCCCTGCAAGCACAGGAGTAGCCCCTGTATGCAAGGGGCTTCCATGGGCTTCAGTGGGACCTCACAGGGGGCAGCCCAGTGGGGTTTGCCCAGCTTTCCCCTCTTCTCCTCCCCAGCAGCCACGGAGTTGCTCCTGTGCCACGGATGTGTTCCCTGGCCACTGAGGAGCCTGCTCAGGGCAGGCCCTCGTTGGAGTTAAAGGGATCCCTGTTCCCCACAAAATACATTTCCTACATAGATATTTTTGTTCAAAGACTAAACTTGGCATGTGTGGTGTACAGCTAGTCACAAAACCACCTTTTAAAACTTGGGCTGGCAGAAACAACACTAAAATGTTACAAGTGCCACCACCTTAACCACTAACCTACTAGAAATGGAGCAGAAGAATGTGCTGCTCTTCAATTTCCTTTAGATTTTTTAAAGGCAGACAGCCCCACCTTAGCTCTGTGTAAGAAACCTGGCAGCCCTACCCCTAAGACCTCACTTTTGAAAATAAGAGAGGAGGAAGTACAGCTATGGTCCTGAGCCAGTCAATGTCCTCAGGCAAGAGGTCCACGAATTCTGATTTCTACACGACAGCTTTCATGGGCAGAACATTTCTGGCAGAAAACAAAAATCATCTTCTTTGTGGCATATTGTACAGAACTCTCTGATTCAAAACTCCATCCAAATGGAGATCTTTGACTACCTATTTTCGCTTTTAAGACGGTGTCACCGTCAGACGAAGTCACCCTCAGACCTACTTGTCTTTGGTATGAATTGTACACAGGAACAGGTTGAACACCAGTAACAAACCGACAAGTGGTCCAAGCTGATATGGACTAATGAAATATCAACAGACATTTTGTTAGGTTTCCTAAGATTTTTTTTTAATCAGAGATGTTAATCATCAAGTTGTGTGAACACTACATGACGTTGCTCTTTGCAGCTTGCGTACTCTGCAGTAAGATGATGTGGGACCTAGATGATACTAGGGGAAAATGAGTGACTTTAACTGATCTGTCAAGTATTTTACATGTAATTTTCAAACAAGTCAATGTGACTCCAGCACAGCTCTGTTACAGAGCCCAGAGGCATCCTGCTAAATGGCACATTGAAATCTCTCTCAGAAGATGTAGCTTAGACGAGTTTTTCAGACTGTGACACCAGCTCAAGAAGTTCCTGCCCTTCTTGTGCTGAGCCCTTCTCCACCCCATGCCCAACCCTGCCAGCACTGCTGCCTGCTTGGTGCCATTGTCAACTGGATCACCAAAACAATCCAGGTAAAAATAACTTCTTGGATGGGTTTTGATGCTGGAGAAAATGTTTGGACAAGCAGCAATTGTTCACCAGCTCCTGACCTTCCAGGCAGCAGCAAATGTCCCAAATAGTCTCCCCGATGCTCTCTTTTGGGATTACCCTTTGGCAAAAGCCAAGTCCCTTTAGACTTGCCAGGTGAGAAGGACCCTAGAGCAAAATGCAGAGTTGTGGGAATCCCAGACTAAGAGAAGGACCCATTAGTTTCAAAATAAAAGGTATTCTAGAGACAGGTGAGGGAATAGTGATGTCTTTATTTATTGATAAACCAGCTGAATACCAAGGTGATGATTATCTGAGTGGGTGGAGGGCATTATCCAGTGCTTTTGGAAAGCAGGTAGAGGAACAGAGGCCCCAGGCAGCATAACAGGAGAAAATTTTGGCTGAGTGAATAAAGCAAGAAAAAAACATATTGATTTTCTCCTTTCCTTCTTGTAAGAGAAAAAAATCAAATCAAACCCGAATTTATATGCCTCAATGAAGGGCCTCTGAAAGGCTGGGCCTCATGGGCACAGGCTGCTGTGGTGGGATTGGGAAGGGCTCTTTGCAGGGACCACGCACAGGCTTGTGTGCAGCAAACGTGCACAGCCACCAAACCTGTAATGGTGGCATCTCCTCCAGGGGTTTTTTAATTCCCCTATGAAGAAATTGTAGTTGATTTTCTTCCAAAATAAACCTCCCTCTATACCTACAGTATGTATAAATTAAATACTTACATATTTGGGTTCTTTCTTTTCTTCCTGAAAACTGACTCCAATGTTTCTCTTATTTTTCATAGAAAAATTCACTATTCCTAGGTATGCCAATAATCCATTGTAACTGCTTCTGCCTGCCTCCAAAACACACCTGGCCGCCCTTGTGAAATGGATTTAGTGTAAGCAATTGCCAGGCTGTTCTGCTGAAAGCATTCCCCAGTCTTTGGGTTTGTAAAGATTCATTACTGGGGTCATGAACATTGCTGACAGAAGATTTTAATTCAGGGATCCCTATTGCTACAGTTGAGAAGTAACCGAGAAAAGCAATTCAGAACGATTGCATCCGATGTCATGCGAGGAGCCCCTATCAAAAGATGAGATGCTCGTAGGGAGGCAAACTCTCAAACAGCGCTGCTTAACAGATGACGAAGGGTGCATGATGCACCAGCTCAGCAGAAATCATCTGCGCTTGCACCTGATACCGGAGGCACCCCGCAGCAGCCGGTCCACTTGTCAGGGAGAGGGAGAGAGGCTTCCACAGATGACTGGACAGTAATCCGCTGAGGAGAGCTGTCTCGTTAATAAATCTGTCCCCTGCAATGAGACTCCACTCACACAGATGTGTCAGTTCCTTTATTCGGAGGGAGCAGCCTGAAAAAGATCACGGCAGCTACGCTTTCCGTGGATGCCAGAGGCCGGGGTGAAGAGGCAGCAGGGAGCACCAGGGAGGAGGTGGGGTGCTGTGTCTCCTCTGCGCTGCCCACGTGAGTCCCCCTGCGGCGGCTGCCACCTACACGCAGCAAGTGAAGCTATGGAAGCAGGAGGCTGCCCTATTTGCCTCTGTCAAGCAAAATTGTCAATAACATCTATTTTCCAGGCCCCATTTGACAGACTGTACTGCTGCATGTTTCACAGCAATAAAGTTCCTACAGCCTTTTTTTTATTTCTATCATGCAAAGAAGGCTATTAAATCCATACAGCTCATGCACCTGAAGGAAGAGCAACTGGTCAGCAAGCACGATGACCTTCTGCAAATTTTTGCTTCCTCATTCTCGAATCAATTCTCTTTTTTTCCCCTTTTCTTTTCCTAAATTCTCCAGCACTGGAACTGAAGAAACCCCAAAATTCATCTGTGGACCTGGCCTTGCCAAATTGCTGTCTTGCTCAGGGTCAGTGGGACAGGGTGTCCTCTACAGCCCATCTCCTGGCCCTGCACTGCAATGCTGTTACTAAGGGTGAGAAGATGTGCAAGAACCGGAGGAAATCCTTCCACTGACAGAGAAAGGACTGTGCAAACCAACCACTCCACTGGAGCACGGCAGCTTTGCAGATCGACTGAAAGGAGGGTGCCTGGGCAGCCTGGTTCTCCCTCAGAGAGAGCAGATCACAGCACTTGTCTCCTGAGGTGCTCCGTACATACAGGAAACAGGAAAACATTCAGGAGGTTCACCACTGCTGCTCACCTACCGCAAAGCTTCCCCTTGAACATCTAACTGTGAAACAGTGAATGAAAATGCAATTAAAGATGAAAGGGGCAAATTAGGCACTGTAAAGTCAAAGGGCACTGACTCCTTCTTTCCATCCTTCACCTGGAAAATAAGAAAGCTGGAAGTAAGCTGTAAACTGAATGAATGCCTCATTTAACCACACCACTGAGATGCTCTACATACTATTCTGAAGTTAATAGAACACTTCCAATAATTTATAGCTAACCTTTTATCCTAGTATATTTTGAAATTTACTCCCTTATACCAATAAATAAACAAAGAAGAAAGGGCACTTTGTGCGGCACCTGCCCCATGAATCAGGGAATATGTATGTGTGGGCAGGCAGAGGTATGGGCAGGAGCCTGCAGAATCACAAAAGGATGGCAGAAACAATGGTTACAAATTCAAATGCCCTCAGCTGTGGAAAATAAGCAATGGAAAAGAACCTATTAATCTGAAGAAGCTAACATTTAAAAAACAGCTATGTCAGAACCCAAATCTACAGATACTCTCTTGGAGGAGTCCAAAAGAAAAATGTATCTACCCCATTCGGGGGTGTGGGGAGGAGGAGAACAGTTTTTACATACTTAAAATATTAAACTCAAGACTTTCCTGAGACCAGGATCCCACCAACAGGTAATTCCCCCATTTGCTACCTTTTTCTTTTGGCCAAGAAATACAATTGTAAGAAAAAACAAACCCAAGCAACTTTGCTAGTGTAGCTGTACCACAGCAGCATTACAACTCCATTCTGTCCAGGTCTGTCCCACACACCAAATCCCCAGTGAGCGCTCTGATCTTGCAAAGACACTCTTCCTCCTCCCCTGCAGCAACACTGCTCCACTGACTGCAGAGCCCCTCGCCCCATCGCTGTGTAACACAGCTTGGCTACATGTGGCATTGGCTGCAAGGAAGAATCCATCTGTTGYGACTTCAAAGAAGACGAGTTAGAGCTCTGTGATTCCTAAAACCCACAAATATTCCACCTTGGTTTGCCTGATTTGTCATTAACATTTCTCATGCCTAAATTAAGAAGGACGCTGAGCGCCAGATGCGTGCTGACAGTGTTGCAGTCGAACAGCTTTTATAGCTTAGCCTCATTTCCCTCCACACCTCCATGTTTCTTGGTTGTGCCTGTTGCATACCAACACACAGCAAGCCATCACCAGCCAAATTATTATTATTAGTGTGCACTGACTATTAAGGGTTTGGTGCAAACTCCAATAAAACTAAGGAACCAATTATTTTTACCACATCTATGGGGCACTGACCTGTTTGCCCATTTTCCCTGTTCTCAAAGATCCTTCAGCCTGGTACCCAACTCTGTGATGAAGCCTGTTTAGCACCAGTGAAGTTCCCCACATTCAGACTGACAACGTTCTGAGCTGAGATGAGGGAATCAAAGTTAAAATCCAGCCCATCGGCATCCATGAGTTCACTGCGGATAATGGACTCCATGTCACACTCCAGGCTCCCATTGAAAATATCCAGGTCCAAGTCACTTGGGAATTTCTCATGTCCCATGACTGGGAGGTTCACACTAGAGGAGTACAAAGAGGAGCCTGACAGCGGGTCAGAAAGTGTTTGCATAGACTGACTGACTGGTGACTGCTGATGTTTGGTGGATCCCAAGCTGCTGGAGTCACTCAAGCCTATGTTACTGATGGAATTGGACAAGGCACGGCTGCCACTAAGAGAGGAGTTGTGGGACTGGTGCTGGTGATGGGACAGGTTCTGATTGACCAGACCGCCCTGGCTGGACTGCGCGGCAAACGACATCATGGGGTCGTTGCGGAGCATTATATTCCTGCGGGAATTCTGGGCGGACACAGCTGTGCTGGCTTGTGACATGAGTGGGTCAGACTGCGTCATCATGACATCGCTGTGACTAAGTGCATCAGAGGCGAGGAGATCCTGCAGCGTCTGGTTGTTGTAATGAGAAATGGAAGAGAAGGTGGCCTGCTTGTTCTCCTGAATTGTCTGCATGGGTGACTGGCGGAGGGAATTCAGGGACGATGGCCCGAACACAGCGTTGTTGAAACTACTTGATGGGGAACCCAGCCCTGAACCTTTGGAACCATAAGGAAAACTGGAGCTTCTCTGCATTATCCCTCCTGTGGGTGACTGCTGGGAGGGAGGGAGTGTTATATTGTCCAAGAGATCATCCATGAGGTTATCTGTCAGTCCATCATTCAAGTTCATTGTCCCAGCCATATCAGTCAACCTAGGCAACTCCACAGTACATGGTTTGTTTACAGATGGGGACAAGCTCGATGGACTACTGTACAGCATGGGAGAAAGTGGAGCATCATCATCTTGAACATCATCGAGTTCGGTGCTTGCCAAAATTGGTGACAAGCGGCCACTGATCGTACTGGCGTTTGAATTTGTACGGGAGCGAAAATCTGTCCACGCATCCAGCTCGTCACTGCTGCGGGAGGTGGGACTCCCTGGCCACTTGGAGAGCTGGGAAGGGCTGTCCTCACTCGTCTCCTGGGCGGTCTGCAGGGCTGCCTTTTTCTTCGCTGCTCGTCCTCTGCTCTTCGTGTACTTGTTGCTGTTGTCCATTGACACAGCACGTCTCCGGGGCGCCTTGCCGCCTTTCCCACCATCTGGATTGATCATCCACCAAGAGCTTTTCCCGGTGCCTTCATTCTGTACCCTGACGAATCGGCTGTGGAGTGACAAGTTGTGCCGGATCGAATTCTGCAGAGAAGGAACAAAACAAAACATCAAGACCAGCACGCCACTTTTTTTATGACCCAAATCACAATCATTAAGCCAACATCCCATGATAACAGCAACATGAATAAAAGCATTCAGCCCTCCTGGACATCTCCATGGATTTCTCCGGTGCTGGACGTGGGAGGGCTGGAGTGTGACTGTGGCATGCCAGCGCGCTGCTGTAAAGGAAGCCCTGAGCTGGCACTAGCTGTGCATTCCTTGTGCCTGTCTCTACACCCCTAAAAGCTGCATCCTAAGAAAAGGAGTGTGACACAGCTCTATTCCTGCTAGCAAGGAGCTAAATGTCTTTCCCTCACCTTTGACTCAGGACAAACCTCTATACTATCAGTAATCTTGCCATCAGTTCCTTGAAATAAAAACTGCAAAGGCACAGCAAAAATCTGGCTGGAGGATAGTCACACTCATCACAGCCTCTGCAAATGTCTTTTTAATTCTTCATGGGCACGCGTGCTGTACATTTGTTATAATAATTCTTGAGAAAACTGCAAGTGCTGTTGCTCCTCTCCCACAGGCGCTCTGTGCATGACTAAGCTGTACTTTCTCTCTTGATTAGAGGCACCAGAATTACGCCCGTACGGCAGTATCTGGCCAGCTGTCCCCTCGCTATGGTATCCTCACAGTCTTCAAAACATGATGTGACACAGTATGCAACGATACCCCCGTCCCTGTGAGCTGCTGGATGCAGCGCTGTAGAAAGTTGCTGCACACAGTTGGATACTCCGTGCTGTACAGGACGCTATGAAATACAGCACTCTCAGGGGAGCCCGTGCAGTCTGCTCTCGCATCCTACCTGCTTGCACCAGTCAGCAACATCCAACTGCCCAAAAACCACCCTGGCTCAGATCGATGATAATCACCCCAGAATCAGAAAGAGGCTGAGAAAACCAGTGAAATGGCATCAGATTAAAAAAAAAATAACTCAGATGAAAATCCCACTCCACTCATCCTGCTGGTCTTGTGCTTAAAATATGGATCAAAGAAAGGAAAAGCAAATAGTATTTGTTAGTGTGAATACTTCCAGGTTTGGTAAACCAACATTTTTTTCCCATATGGAAGTCAGGAGATTTTTGGAACTATCCCATACTCCTTTGAAAAACCCCTTGTGCTATTCCTCCAAGTTTAAAGAGTTGCAGATTCTTTTTTCTTAAATTGTGGCAATTACCAGGTATGTCTGTGAAAAGGATAAAATCCTTTAAAAACACAAAGTCAACAAGACGATAAAATAATCAAACCATTCAGGACAAGTGTCCTTCTTTACAGAACACTGAAGAAACTCCAGGTTTAAACAGGCAAAGAATGAATCAACCAATAAATCATTCACAAGCAACTCAACATTTGCATCCTTAGGATAAATGGATGCTTGAGATAAGTAAACTGGAGATACATACAAAGAAATACAGCCCAACKTTTTTTCAAACAATTCTYTTCAGTATAAAATGCCTTTTTTCCSCACTGTTGAGCATTGTGGTCTTTGTCAGATTGTGAAATGGAAAACATGCCTGAAGTTCCTCTCACACGCAGACAGCAGACGTGGTTGTGATTATCACTTAATGAAAAGAGAAATCCTACAGACCACGCTTCAAAACAGCAACTGTTATGTTTTAAACAACTTACACAAAGCAGCAGATCAGGCTTTGCTGACATGCTCAAGAGAAGTTTGGGTCAGTGCCTCAGCTATAAACAAGTCCACTTCTGAGGAACTATCATGCCATCAAAATATGGATTGAGTCATACCATAATAGTTCTTCAGTCTAAGGAAGGAAAAAGCTTTTTATTGTTTAATTGATGACATTTTAACTATATTTTGAGTCTGGCAACACTTTGACTTCTAATAACTAGGCACCACCACTTAGTTCCTCAGGTTTCTCCCTGTAAAACTGGCTGAAGAACTTATTTTTTTCTTAAAAATAACATTTGTTGATATTCCATCTTGTACTGCATCAATGCAGGTAGCTCTCACATTCATTCCCTCTGATTTTCATGGAGAGAACATCTGCATGGAGATCTCTCCACGCAAAGACCAAGCCAGACTTCAAAAACCATACAAACCATGCTGTTCCCCACCTAAAAACGCTGGGTATAAGGATACATGGCATCGTGACTCTTGCTAGTGAAAAATAAACCTTAGAAAACACAGAAAAGAAACACCCGAGGTGGCGTACACAGCATGCCACRCACAGCTTCAGATATAAAAACACTCAGCCAAAGTGCCAGCAGCTAACAGTTTTCAGCCTATAGTATTCTCATAGAAGGGCTTATTTCTTCCGGTGGTATCCRTAGCGTGAAACTATTTGGCCTAAAACCACGAAAAATCCTAAATGGTAAAACTGTGAGACTGAGGCACCTTTCAGGATGAGGACTCCTGCATGTGCGGATATGTATATGCACGTGTAATTTTTTTATTATTATATCTTTTTGCTCAGTGTCGGTTTTACACAAATAATAAAAGAATGTAATAATCCTTTCGCACTGAAAATTGGTGGTTATAAAAAATCCAAGCAGTTTGTTTTCCTTTACGTTAAGCACTATGCCACTTATAATCCTGCTTCTGTTTTTCTTTGCTTTTCTTCTGCAGGAAGATTGTTTTCTTAAGCATAATTATGGGCTAATTTATTTTTGTGTACCCCATCTCCACCCTCTGTTCAAACACTGTCTTAAACCCCACTTCTTTCACGTAACCTCCCCCACYAACCTCTTCAGCAACAGTATCTGAGTTTCTTGGTTTCTCCTTCTGTTGCATGCTCTGCCAAATCAAATTAGGGCTGGATCCTATTATCTTTTCTCATGCAAGTTTTGCTACAGAAGCCACCAGGATTGACAACTCATACAAGTAAAGGCTGTTGCACTGTGCTACCAGGCTGCTGGATGGAAATAACTGTATTTTCTACCTGTTTTCTGAGSTGTCAAAAAATATTCCCATCTGCTTAAAATATAGGAAAGTGTATGGGGACAATCCTTGCTCACAATCATGTGTGCATTAGTGCATTACTAATACATGACCATGCAACAAACCACAAAGGAGGTGGGAAAACAAAGAAAATACAGTTTATCATTTGAACCCACTGCTGATGAAATTAATGGGGACTTGTCTTTGACTTATGTGAGAGATGAATTAGACCATGACGATGGAAACTTAACACATTTTTCCATGCCAAAACGCAATGAGAAACTTTAAAAGATCTATAAAGGAACTTCCATCATCTGTCCTGGAGACCATATGTGGATGGGATAGATGCTAGCCAGGCTGCAGACAGCTCAGATACCACCGATGGGTACAACATATGGACTGTACTCGAGCAGAGCAAGAAAGAAATATGATGAGCTCCTCCCTTTATTAGTGCTACTATTTATACTGGACTTGAAGAATGCCGTGCGCTCTGCTAAAAGCCAGAAGACCAAGGTTCCTGCAGATAAMATCTAGAGCACCATGTACTGCCCCGAGGCAGCTGGGTCAAAGTCCCCTTTGAAAGTGGACCTGCAGGGAAGAGAGACTGTCCCTGGAGAGGAAGGAAGACTCAGGGCAGAGGAACACATGAGACTGGGCAGAACTGATGTGAGCAGAGGGTGGGCCAGTGCCACAGGCAAGCAGTGCTACTGTCCTACCTTGGCTTAGGCTGATGGCACCAGGAAAAGGGGTGAGCTGGGGGCCCATGGTAGTCAGGGCAGCAACACCAGGGGTTACAGCACTTTCCCCAAACTCAGGGCCATGCTCTCAACTTCACTAAATGTTGATCCACTGCACCACGTTTTATTCGGTTAATACTCCTCGAGGGATCCACCTACATTTTGCTCGCAAAAAACCCCCAGAGATCAGCTACCATGTCCTAATTAAACAAATCTCTCAATATTTTGATAAGACCGCCAACGGGTAAGCTGACAGAGAGGACACTCAAACATTTCCAAAGTGCCATATCCCTCATTTGATACAAACAACTGAATGAGCCTCCCAAGGAGGCTGGGACTGCATGTTATTTCAACACTCAGACCCAGTCAGGCAACAGCAGCAAATACTTGAGCCTTTAAAATGGAGAAAATTCCCCCTCCCTCTGCCCATTTCAGCCTCTTCCAAGCCGTGTTTACCTTGTGGAGCATGTCCACTAACTCAGACACCAGCTGCAAGTGCTTCCACTGCAGTACAGAGTCTTTTTTGTCTGGAGGCAACATGTGGTATCAATTTATCATCCTCGACAACGCAACAAGGAATCCACTCACTTTAAAAATAAAATGAGAGTTGTGTAACTTAACTCTTAAAAGTCCCCGCCTTTTTTTTTTTTTTAAAGAGAAAAGCCTAAAGATTAGCAAGATGAGGTGCAGCTGGTGGCTGAYGAGTCCAAGTTACACACTGGTCTGTTTTTCTTTGAGTGTTTTGTAGCGAATGGAGAACTCGCTATTTCAGATATGGGCTCCTAAGCYGTAAAGTGAGGGCTACAAATCAAAAGCAGTAGTTTAACAAGTGGGATATTAGGATATGGTGGGAGAAAAACAAACACTATCTGCAGACCCATAAATGCTGCTAATGCTCACTTGGGAGAATTACGCTTTATTTTACACTGTATTAACATACATAATGTTTTAACTTCACCACATGAAGTTGTCTGGTAGCCACGCTGTAGAGAAAGGCATCGGATCTAATACAACTGAAAGAATACATGAAAATAACTCCAGCTTATCAGCCTCCAGCTGACCTGAGGGAGTCCAGCTTCTCCATGGCTCTGCTTGCTCCACTTGAATTTCRGTTTCCAGCTTATGTCATTTTGCTCAAAATGTTGTCACACAAACCTCCTTTGGGATGAATACTCCTACAGACAGCCTCAACCAAAAATTATTTCTCTAAGAAGAGCAAAATAAAACTACTTTTTTTTGCATTCATTTGTTGATGAAACTGGAGTTTGTAAGTAATTCAACACATTTTGCCCACCTGTACAGACCAGTCTGTGCCTTCTCATGAAGTAACTCAAAACTTGCTTCAACTACCAGTTTTCATAGAATCACAGAATATGCTGAGTTGGAAGGGACCCATCAAGATCATCAAGTCCAACTGCTGGCCCTGCACAGGACACCCCAAGACTCACACCATGTGCTGAGAGTGTTGTCCAAATGCTTCTTGAACTCTGTCAGGCTTGGTGCTGCGACCACTTCCCTGGGGAGCCTGTTTCAGTCTCCARCCACCCTCTGGGTGAAGAACCTTTTCCTGATATCCAAGGTAACTCTTCCCTGGCACAGCTTCATGCCATTCCCTTGGGTCCTGTCACTGGTCACCGCAGAGAAGAGATCACTGTCTGCCCCTCCTCTTGCTCTCATGAGAATGAGGTCTCCCCTCAGTCTMCKCTTCTCCAGGCTGAACAGACCAAGTGACCTCAGCCACTCCCCATACAGCTTCCCCTCAAGGCCCTTCACCATCCTCATGGCCCTCTTTTGGACACTCTCTAACAGCTTAATGTCTTTTTTATATTGTGGTGCCCAAAGCTGCACGCAGGATTAAAGGTGAGGCCGCTCCAGTGCAGAGCAGAGCAGGACAATCACATTTTACATTTCACATTTCATATGTTTTACATTTTGTTTGCTTTAAAGTCCCCAAGGAGATTCAGTTGCAACTAAACAAGAAAACAGATGCAGTGGCTTCAAACTTATAAATAATTAAAGTTGCCAATTGTGTGCATGTATGTAGGAATTCCTGGTGAAAGGGATTTGCAAGCCTAGGCAAAGTCGATCYTTAAGAAGTACCAATCTGTTGGTTCCATACAGTCCCTTTTTGCCTAGCTCCGTAAGGCTGCAGTGCTGCTCTTCTCAAAGAACTTTGAAATCCTAAACCCAAACAAGTCTCAGAATTTCTTCCTCTTTCCCATGAGTTTTTGCAAACCAGAAAAATGTATATAATTTAATAAAGTAGTGAAGGTGCTCCGCAGATACAGAAAAAACAAGAACTAAAACATAAAGAGAGATCTCCTACAATATCTATCCAGCCATGTTGTCCCAATATACATCTTTTTTCATATTAAACCAAATATTATGTGTTCCAGATTGTTATATTTTCCCTAAATTATGGAAGCCGCAGGGAGGAAAAGAGCATTAAGAAAATTACACACAGAAAAAGAAATCTTTTCTGACACCCAAGTGGTTTTGATGCTTGATGTTTGGTATTATCTGCAGGTTCCTGAGGCAGCTCCCAAAAATCCCACCAGATGTTCAGCAGAAGCAGGCAGCAAGAGCACACCAGGGTCCCCCAGGGTACATCCATTTGCACCCAACCGGCAAAGGCCACCATCCTCACACTCCTGGATATGCGGGATGACACAGTCTCAGCCCTACTCAAACATGGCCTCCTGCAGGAAAAGGGAAAAAAAATCCCACAGATTTAAGTGGGGGAAAGTCAGCTCAACATCTGAAAGGTGGCTCTGTGGTTTCCCCTCCTCATCCTCTCTTCAAAGAAATATTCTGACCTTGGTGGTAGGGGAACAGCTAGAAGAGGCCTCCGTGGTAATTAGCTCTGCCTGCACCTCTGCCCATTGTCCCCTGCCCCAGGAGGGTACAGCCTTGAGAGCTTTAAGCTCCTTGGGAGAACGGTAAGTCCAGCAAAGATTTATCCTCCGAAATGTGCTGGCYCAGATCAGAGGGCAGCACACGAATCTGCCTCTGTCCCACACGGCAGGAGAAGGTGATTAGCACAGGGAAAACAAACCCTCCCCGACACGCATGCCACACTTCCCCGGCTGCACTGGCCGCGAGCAACCTGCCCGCCAAGGGGGTTTATGCCCTCCTGTTTGAAAAGGAAAGCATCTCAAACCACGGAGATATGGGAACCGAGTCCCGGCTTGAAAGTTTTTCTTAAAAAAAAAAAAGAGAAAGAAAAAGAAAAACAATTAATTCTAGCTAAAACAACCACTGCCTCACTCTTTGCAAACAGTGATATTGCAAATCACTACACTGACGTAAATAAAACTTAGCTGAAAATATACACTGCCTGGAAATTGCCTCAGAGCACCATGCTTCCAGTTAGCAGAAAAATCTCCAGTTATTTTACAGTCAGACATGCTCTGACCACATGAG
This sequence comes from Amblyornis subalaris, assembly GCA_018881555.1. Classification (NCBI taxonomy): domain Eukaryota; kingdom Metazoa; phylum Chordata; class Aves; order Passeriformes; family Ptilonorhynchidae; genus Amblyornis; species Amblyornis subalaris. The sequence goes on along the minus strand of JACAXG010000002.1, from coordinate 18,002,708 downwards.
GACTCTAATAAATAACATTTGTTTCGCTGTGAGTAGAGCATGCCAGTTGTCATTTACACCGGGTGTTGGGGAGACGGGAAGCAGAGTGCAAGGAAAATGCTGATACTTTTGACTAATGCAGCTGCGGAGCAAGAACAAGGTTGGGCTCTCCAGCAACTCCTCCCAGTGTCAAGAGCCAGGTACCCTGGCTCCCTTTGCTATAGGAAGTCCCGTAAAAAATAAAGCATTATCCTCTACATGCTATGGCAATGCTTTTCCACATTAAAATAGTATTTGGGAATCAGGAGGCAGGCACTGTCATTGAGAGGCTGCTAGGGCACCTTGTCAAGAGGCACCTTTTTCATTCCCACCCACTTCATATCACGGCTGCCCAAAATTCAAGAACACAGTTGATTTAAATAAAAAGATTTAACTTAATTAAGAGTAAGAATTTACTTTGAGGCATTGCTCTTGCAAGGTGAATTCATGAAAATCCCAAGGCACCTCATCGCAGGCTTGACTAGGATGTGAACAGAGTCAGCAAGAAAATGGAAGATGTTGCCCATTACTGAACTGAAATCCAAGGAGTTGCACACAAAAAAGCTGCAATGGCCACACAGGGCTGGGTCTTTGCAGAGCCAGATCAAAACAGTTCTAATTTCTGTTCAGGAGTGGTATCACCAGCAAATAACATCTTCTATTTTTTTTCTATTTTTTCTCAATGGCAAGCCCTAGCACTTAAAGTATTTCCACTGTAGGAACTTTGAAAATAACACCATGCTTTATTTGTGGAGCTCCTTCAGCACAGCATCGCTGCATTTCTCCTCCATGCCACGGAGCCCCAACAGAAGTGCAAGCACACACAACTAATCGACCTGAACACTGCACATACAGTAACTTCCATGAAAATAGCTACCACTGTCAGCACAGCCCCAATCCATCAACTGCTGAAGCTACTGAAAGAGTTCTCCCAAACCTCAGTGGTCACCTAGTTAGACCTCAATGGAAACAATGCAATTTTACTGTGAGGCAGACTTCCACCATAAAGGCTTTGGGTTTGTATTGCTAGAAAGAAGAACGAGGGGAAAAAAAAAAAAGCCTGTGTTTTTCATTTCTTAGATGCAAAGATCCCAGCACAACTCTCACGCAGCATTGTGGAAGCCAGGGTGCTCAATGCTATTTTTGCTCATTCTCAGCATATGGCTGTTACTATACATTGACTATTTAGAAACACGTATGGGCGTTCTTTCATGCCTTTATAAATAAATGTGAGTGATGCTACTGCTTATAATAATTCACTAAAAATAGTAGCTTCCCATGGAAGATCACAAAAGCCTCTCACTGCTGAATCACCTATTATAAATCTTTATTTTTGAAATCGTTTGTGGTCATGTCTTGATTTTTTTTTAACACTTCCTAAGCCTGTGAAAGGCAACTAAACCACCAATAACTCCCACCACACCATGGCAGGGGACGAGTAAAATCCGTGTGCGTGAAGACAGCATCCCAGGGCTCCTGGAAGCCAAGCTCAAGGCTGCCCTGCACGCGGCTCTGCGAAGTGCTAGCTCTGAAATGATAGATTGTTAAACACCCAGCCTGGATTAATCGGAAGTGTTGAGCTGAGCACACTAAACTGCGAATCTGGTGACAGCTAYGGCTCACGTGTGACTGATGAGAGGAATAGATCTGATACGCTGYCGTCTGACCGGGTTTGATCAGGCCTGAGCAAGCCTTTCAAAAGCCAGCACAGGCACCCGAGACCTTCTCGCGAGAAAGTCTGCAAGCAACCTCCAAACCAGCCCCCAGCACTTCTGCTGCGAAGACTAATCCGAAACAGGACCCCTCTCCTGTACTATTTTAAGCACATAATTACTTTATCATTGACTCAGAAGATACTATCTGATTTTTAAAAACAAAAGGCATTTTAAAATATGATGCGCTTCAGTTGGCAGCTGAGGTGGCAAAGGGAATGGTCCTGAGCTCTGGGGGGAGCTGGGGATGAACCTAAGCATGGCTCTCAGTGGGTCTGACCTGCTGCCTTTTACAGGCAAAAAACCCTTGGGAGCCTCACAAAGGGCAGCTGGTGTGGGAACACACAACTGTGACTCCAAATACTCACTGAGTTACTGCAGCACTGGTGTGGACAGGGTGTGAATTAGGAGACGAGGGATACGTGAACAGAACAACTTGAAAAACAGGTATCTCCTCCTTCATGACTCCGGACTGGATAGCTACCAATAAATACCTGAGCACTCTTCAAAACATAATGGCAGCTGTAAAATATTAATGCCTTTTGAAAGTAGAAAGTGATCAGTTTTCCTTCTGATGTATTCTGATCCGCATTCTGCTTTCGTCCTGAGAATAACACAAGGGTCCTCCCTAGCCTCTTGGTTTCCTACAGTTTCCTGCATTTTCCCTCTGCATTGGGGAACATACTTTAAGCACTGCACTTAGGAGTATATTTGAAGAATCATACAGACTTGCTTTCTSTATACACAAAGCTCATGCTGTGCCAGATGACATGGGTGGACAGAAATATCCATCTCCACACCATTTTTATATGAGCAGTAGCAAGGTGGGGTTACTTCAGAAGTCCTTCCCTAGCCCATTCTTTAATCTGACTTCCACTGATGCATTGCATCAGGGCACTCAGTCTCAAAGCCACGTCTGCCCAGAAACTCAACCCCAAGGCACATGGCTTTAGTTTCCATGCTATTATGCCCTGGATGCAATCTCCAAGTTTATAGCATTTAACTCTTCCCCCCCCCCCCACCATGGAAAAAGCTTTTCTACAGACTCAAAATCTGGGCAGCTCCAGGTCGGGCCCTGATGTCAGAGCTAGTGACACCAGCCACCCTTGACAGTCATGGGGAGAAAGGAGACAAAGCCCACCAGCCTGTCTTCCTGTTCTCSTCTGGGAGTGCCTGACCCTCTCTGCTGGTGGAGGTGGAACTCATCCAACAGGAGGGAGGTTTCRGGACGGTCACTCCTGGTGCCTCCCAGGGCAGGGCAGCTTCAGAGCGCTCATCCTCACTCAAACCAAACTCTACCTCTCCACRCTCATCCCAGCCTCACCTAACCCCACTTATGAACTGTTTTAGTTTTCATTGAACCTCACCTCACCTCACTCAGACGATTTGCATGTTACTGGTTCTACTGGATTTTTTAAAATTTATTTTCTGTTTACTGCAGCGGCAAAATACACCCGAGGAGCTGTCAAAAGGGAATATGACACCTATTACACTGCCAGTGAATCAGCCCTTTGCTATAGCAAGCAGGACATTCCTGTTTCACATGTAACTGGCAGCAGCACCATCCCAGAAACCTCACAATCCAGCTAAATGCACAAGTATGAAAGTCACCTTCCCCCTCACACACTTTTTTTAAGCTGTTTACCTAATTTGAGAAAATAAGACCACTGTCATCAATACAATCACCATCACAAGTGCTGAATGTTGAGCCTAAAGCTAGACTGTGTCAAAATGCTTCGGCACTTTATGCTTTGTTCACGCCCCACCCCGACACCAGAGCCTGAATAACAGAATGATGAGTGGAGGAGCCTTTTCATGTTCTGGGTTTGAATCTATACACATGAGTAATTCCCCTCAAGGCCAACACTCAGGCCATGCTGGGGTCCTTGTATTGCTCCATACCATAGACTGGGACATTTTTCAGAGATGGCTGTGGAGCCACAGGGCAATGGGTTTTAGGACCTTGACTGTGCCAACAGCAAGTCATCACTAGGTACTACGACAAGAATTATCTACCCTGTAGGATGCAGTCTGGTTGAGCTCCAAGTGTGGGAAGGACTTCGTAGAAGACACTTGCATCTGAAAGTTTACAGCCTCAAAAGGCAGACACAGAAACATTAATTCCATAAAGACGCTACAGAAAATAAAATCAAGAGACTTGGTTTGGTTTAATTTGCTAGCACAAACCAGCCTTGCCTTGCCTGCCCTTCAGGACTGGCACYGAGGCAACTTCACAGACACCATCCTATGCTCTGGAAATTTTTAAGTTTTGACTTGCTGACTCAAAATCTATGTGTTGCAGTAGGTCTATGGACTCTGAGGTGGCCCCACAATTCCTCCAGATACATGTTCACTCAGATGACTTTCTGCCTCTTAGAGGAACTATCCCAGATCCCACATGGGTTGGGTGGACACGGGCCACATCCTGTTTTTAGGGAAAAAAATGTTGAGTAGCATTAGTGGAACTACACTGCTTGAAGTAAGCCCTTTTTCAACACCTACACGTTCAGGACGCAGGGCAAATTTTAAAGGACAATGCCAAGAATGATGATGCCTTTGTACCTCATCTTTTTCTTATGACACTGTTCACAGCATTCATTGCTCAAGAATGCAAGGCCTCCTAAGTATGCCAGGTATCATTTTCATAACAAAAGTACTCAAGAAACAAGCACCTTCAAGTTGCAGTTGAATAGACGAGGGCAAAAAGAGTGAGCACTGGCAAATACTTGTGGGGATATTTTCCCTCCTTCGGAAGGGGAAAGGACCCACTACCAAGCACCCTGAGGTGCACATACATTATGACAGGTCTGATAATACTTTTACAATATGAGATGATACGCAAAATATAAAATGGAATAACAATAACTAGTTTTGTGCTTTTTATTTCCTTTCTTTTTCCCCTGTGATTAAAGTTTAGAGGAGATGGGATATCTAGAAAAAAAAGAAATTAACCAGGCTACTTTCTGGTTAAGGTTAGAAAAGTGGGGAATGAAAAAATTAATGAGATGGAAGAGTCCACGCTTGTCTCCAGTCTGACTTTCTTCAGAGCTAGAGGAAGCTAATTCTGTTCACAAGGATCTGCTCATGTGCCTGGTGCAAAGTGACATTCTCACCTACAAAGGCTTTTTTTGTATGTGTCTAAATGCATGTGAAGTACTTTGTGTGCTTGAACAAGAATGCCCTAAATGTGTAGAGTAGAAACGCACCAGTCTTTGCTAGACTTTGCCTTGTTGACAAGGATAGACAGGAGGAGATATACAGAAATACCCGATTTTGTTCACAGGCAAGTTTCAAAGCTTGCAAAAGTTAATGAAAACCATCTAGTAGTTTTGTAACAGGCTCTTTTTGAGGTGAAAATGCACCATATTAATTATTTTCAGCAGAAATGGGTTTTTGGTGCCATCCAATCACAGCTGTAACACCAGCAGCCCTTCCACAGGAGAGTGACAGCTGAGTCACAGCTCAGGGATGAGAAGAGAAAAATGAAAAAGAAACTAGGCTACTTCCCCTGAGGAGCTAAATACAGTATTTAATGGAATCTTTTTATAAGGTTAACAAATCAAATGCTTCAGCTGTGAATTGTTGCCATCATCATAACTACAACAGGATGACCCTGGACAACCTATTTCCATCTAGGTTTTTTCCTCCTGTGACACACAAATAAGGAGGAAGAGGCTGGGAGGCGGCCCAGCCTTTCACCATACTCTGGGTCTTCAGGGAGATGGGTTGTGATAGCCACCCAAGGATCCAGCAGGACAAACAGCTATGCTGTCAGCACAGGGGAAGGCGGCAGGAGGGAGCAGCTGGGTAATTGTCTTTTCCTGCATCTGCAGCAGCTGCCATTTTCATCAGCTGTTGCCCCCGTGGCACTCTGCCTGCATGAGCTGGACCAGGCAGCACTTGGGTTCCTCTTGTTTAACTCACACTGAAGAGTTGTCCCCCCACCTTCTCCCCGCTGCCCCACTGCCCTCAAATGTGTGTGTCAAAAGCAATTAAAGTCAGGATGGTAAGAAACCTTACAGCCGTATGTACAGAGGAGCATCTTTTTTCCAACACTGCACAAGCGCTGGGCACTTTGGACTCCATGTCACAAGTTGCGTCTTAGTGAAGTATCTAAGAAAAATGTGCACATGCTAGAAAATATCTGTCCAGCAGAAAAGTAAGGACTGAAGCTGATTCTTCAGGAAATCAACTGCAGCTACCTGGCAAGGCCGTCTGTATTAGGAGACCCTATATGTAGTCGTAAGAGCACAACAGAGTGAAATTTTTGCTTGTTTTCATAAGGTCATGTTTGTCAGCAATAGCCCTGGCTCAGGGCTGCACCAGGCGAGCTGCTTTGCGCCTCCAGGCCCCAACAAATGGTTCCCACTGCAAGAGCCAACAATGTAATCACAAATGCAACACGATCACGGGGTGGTTCGGAACGCTGCCTCTTGATTTATAGCCAAACACGGGAGTGCACAAGATACTGGCATGCAGGGAACTGGGCCACCTGGGCAGATAATTCCTGGCCAGATCATGCGTGCTTGGACTAACCTTCCTCCTTGAGGGCAATGCCAGGGAGTGCACGTTGGACACTGGTGGCACTGCATTTATATAATCTTTTTTTCTCTGAGTCCTAGAATTTAGCCAAACTCAGCCACGCTTGCCAAACAAGCAAAATTTCTATTTAATTAATCCCATGCATGTCTTCAGCAGACTCCCTGTTGAGTTGGCTGCAAGCACCCCATCCACGCCTTATCACAACCTCTGGCCATGTTTTTATGACTACTTTAAGCATAATTCCAGCATGATGCCAAATAGCAAATAAGTCACTGTTCGTGCAAAATGTCTGGCTGACCTCTGCAGGACTCTTCACATGAGAAAAAGTTTTCAGGATTAGGACCAAAGCCTGGAAGCAGGGTCATCTCTTCTCTCTGCCCACACCCCCTCTCCCTTGGCTCCAACATCCAGTACATGCTGTCCTCTTCATTACTTCAACACAGTCCTTAAGGCCTTAGACCTGAATGAAGAAAATGAGCAAGCTCTGTGATTCAGGGTATTTAAAACTGGAAAAAAGGGGCAAGTGTTAGGCAGAATCTGCTAGGAGGAGGAGAAGGAATCGGCAGAGTGCCAAGAGACGAGAGACCATAGTCTTCAAATTTCAAAAGCTTTCAAGAAAGATGACCTCAAGATACTTTCACAAGCTAGTCTGAACGAGTCACAGTTTGGTAGTCTGCTGGGTTTTTCCTCCTCTTCTTTTTTCTACCTAGATAACTTTGGTTTTTTTCACTTGGTGAAAGACAAAATAACAACTTTAAATAACTTTACTCCCCTGTGGCACTTACATGTCAATTAGCTCTGGATTGTTGCTATATATTGGGACAGTGTACATGCTTGGGAAAGAGTCTCTGGGAATTGTAACACCATAAAACGCCTCGGTGCTTCAACCCTACCCCATCATTCTGGTACGCCAGCCAGTGAACACAGAGTGCTTTCTTCTGCTCTGCCCCTCTCTGTCCCCCACTCCCTCCACAGAACTAGGACATTGCTGGAACTCAGTACAATGCTACTTGCAGCCATGCATGTTTGAAACAAAAAATGAAGTCCTGTACAAAACCAGGATCGTAGCTCAGGTTGCCTAAGATTCAACTCCCTTACACTGCCCAAAACCACAAAGACAGAGCTTGCATGTTTAGATAACAACCATAGCAAAATGAAGACAAAAGCTGTAAGCAATGCCTTTTAAACACAGACAGGGCAGGGAATGACTGCCAAGACACACTGGCACTGACCGGATGGAGCCTTACGAACGTTTGACTTGTTTCACTCCCAGGTTTCCACCCTGAGTCCCAGGTGTGTGGAAGTCATCTGGGGACACAAGCAGGCACGGAGAAGCCTCACACCTGCAGCTCCCCTCCCACTGGGGCAGGGGCCAGCTGGCAGAGCCAGAGGAGGGCACAACGTTTAGTGACTCCTATGCAAAGAGTATGGCCAATGCAGGGGAGTATGCTCCCAATGGCCAATGCTAGGAGAGCATGGGAAAAAAAAATCCACAACTCTTGCTTTGTTGACAACTGTGACGTGCTGAACATCATCTTCTACATGCTGAATCCCCTGGTTCACGCTGATCCTTACTGGAGAGAGAAGCAACCTGCTGCATCACCCTCCTACTGCTGACAACGGGATTAGGTTTGTTATTGAAGAACCTCTGGGTGCCCATGTGTCGAACAATAATGACCTCTGCTCTTCTGGTGGGGTATTTTTAACTTCTGGAAGTTAAAAGCTGGGGCATGAGTCCCACCATCACCCAGATTTTCAGAGGTGCTACTGAGAAAAAGAAATAAACTGTCTGGGAAATATCATGGTGTTACGCCACTGTCCTGATGCATGGCTTTTCRGGCATTGCCACACATGCTGCAGCAAGGTCTCCACCCCACAACCCAAGCACTGCAATAGAGGCCCTTAATGGGCTAAATCCCATCAGTCCTCCAGATTTGCACTGGTTTAGAGAAACAGTCTTCTTCAGCAACAGGCAAAATTCAAAGCATCCTACAGGAGGCCACGATCCATGTTTCTCCATGACTACTCCAACACATAAGGGTAAAATGAAAAGCCCGGAACAGACGTCAGCAGCTCCCAGAGGCCTGACAAGCACTGGAAAGGAGAGCTTTCCAGCACCAAGAAAAGGCTGGGAGTATCACCTTCCCCTGGGTACATAGCAACAGTTGCTAGTTTTGGCAGGCAGCGAGATGCAGTGCAAGACGTGAGGGTGACATCATTTGATTATCACCTCGCTTCCCTTGGATTCAATTGGATTCCAATAAGAAATTATTTTTAGAATCGCTGCAGACAAAAGCCTTGAAAACTAATTTATTACAGATTTGGGTAGAGGAGGCTGGGGACTATATTAATAGCAGACAAAGCCTTAACAAGGCCCAAGTATTTGGAAACCAAAACCACAGCAGGAATAACGTGTACATATTAGCAGCAAAGGTAATTAACCTTTGGAAAAACACACTTGAAGGTGGGGTGGATTCTCCATTGCCTTAAGTTTTTGCATTTAAGGTTAGATATTCTTCCCAAAGGTGGGATGAAGCTGAAACTGAATTCGGGATTTGTTGTTGAAAGATCCGATGAAGGCTCTGAGGCTTTATTTGAGAAGGCCTGCCCTTAAAACCTAAAGGCTACCTTGTTGCCTGTGCTTGGGAAGTTCAGTCCCTCTTTGCTAATATAGGCATTTGCAGTTTTGAAGAAAGTTAAGAATTACTAGAGGATATCATGACAAATGATGTTAATATTCCAGAGAAAGCAGTACAGGAAARAAAAAAAAAAAGCCCTCCAAAATCTTAAGCCTGAGGTCCATTGCTTTCACCCTGGACACAAGAAACGCATAACACCATGTCTTGCTACTCCATGACACTGAGAACTTGAAAGTAATTGATCTTGCCTCCAATTTCAAGTTAGCCACGGTGTTTGTTTAGGAGAAGAGGCTCACATGACAGGCTGGAGCTTCTGAAGGAGACCTTTTCCTGAAGTGGTAGCASCTCTCTGGAAATAAATAACTACAGGGATTCCCAGACAGTTGTGGAATTGTCAGCACCAGTCCACGGCTTGGTGGTGCACAGCACTTCTTCATTATGTTTATGCAACTACAGGCATTAGTATTTACAGCAAACGGTTTCTTTTTACATCCCTCACTTTGAATATTTGATATCCTATACGAATTTTAATGGCCTGTTGTACTGTCTTGTGTTTTTTAGCTTGTCATTTAGTATGCTTGTACAGTGACAGACTAATGAACTACTGAGTGATGTGAGGAACCGTGTGGTATGTCACAACTTGTTTTATAAAATAACAGGGCAGAGCTTTCTCTACTTTTATAGCAAGGACAGAGTTTCCGCTCTGCTTGCCCCAAATGACAGTGAGAAAAAGTGTTTTGAGCAGGAAAGAAGTAAAACCAAAGAGCGGGACAGAAATGAAACTGCACTGTCAGGTTTTCATTCTGTTACAGCCCTTGTAATCAAACCCAGGAAGGCAACCCAGTGAGGGGCCCTGGGCTATCACATCATCCCCACTGCAAAACTTCTGACTGACGTAAGCAATTGACTTGTCTGCTAATTTGATTTCTACAACTCACTGCATCAGGACGTGACTGATAAGAGCTGACTAGCAATTCCCACAGATAGGGATTTTGCAGAGCCTTGCACGCCGTACAGTGCAGCCAACTCCACCCATTTCTTTCTGCACATGCCACTGTCGCCCACAAATCTGAGGCAGACACGCATGACTCTATCAGCAGGACCATATGCGTCTGCAGAGATAGCGAAAGCCAGAGACTGCCATCATTTAGCCAAATAAACAACTTCACATACAAGACATGACATGTGGCAGGAGAGATCCAGGAAAGGACATAGTTTAAGCCTCCTAAGTTCAGAGKCTTCAAGTAACGCTGCTAGCAGAGGCAGGAAGCAACCCAATAGCCACAGATTCCTCTGCAACACAGATTTCTATTAGGGAGAAGTCAAAGTCAAGGGGGACAAACCATCCTCAAAGTAGATGATACGGACTTCAAAACTGACGCATCTAAATTGAGGATTTTTACGTGTGTGGAAGGTCTTGGATAAATATTTTCCTAAAAGGGTAGGAATGGGAAAATGGACAGCAAAATCAGACCAGCAAGTAACAGGAGTAATATGAAAATATTCAGTAGGGTAAAGTGGGCAATAAATTACAAACTATCTGGCCCATGGAGATTTATGAGAGACTGTCTGCCAGTGAGGCCAAGCAACTCTTTTTTCTGGAGTGGGAGAGGCGAGGAAGCACAAGGGGAAAGACTGAGACTCTTGTTCACTGGAAAAGTAGATTTTTAAAATGCTCAGARAAGGCAGGAAAGACTGAAAAGGAAACTGCTCAAAAATCTCAGGCTTCCGGGAGCTACATGCCTTGAGCTGAAGGCTTTCCAGGTACCTGTGGCCATAACTGCCTCACACAAAGGACGCAGCACTGCTGCTGGAGGACTGGGAGGTGCCTGACCTTACCTGCCCAAGTCCCACTGCACCCTCCTTCTYAAGGGCCAGCAAGGATTTACTGCTTCCCCTGGGGTATGCAGGGGTCATAGAATCATAGAACCATTAAGGCTGGAAAAGACCTAAGATCATCAAGCCTAACCATTAACCTAAACCCAGCACGTTCATCACTAAACCATGTCCCTAAGTGCCACATCCACACAGTTTTTTACGAATGGCAATTCCACCACTTTCCTGGGCAGCCTGTTCCCATGCCTGACCGACCTTTCAGTGAAGAAAAAGAGTCAGTGCATGACAGAGCATCAACCTGCAACAGAAACACTCCCCAGCGTGGCTGCATCCCTTCTCCCTCTCCAAAAGTGCCCACTGAGACGTGGGGACCACAGCTCCGAGGCACAGCCCTCAGGGACCTCGAGCCCCATTGGCTGCTGGTGCCAGTGGCCCCATGAAACAGCTCTCTCAAATCAAAATACGGTTTACTACTAACAGAAGGCAGGCAGCATAACGTTTTCTAAAACGGACTCAAAAGAGGATGTCTGTCTCTCCTAGCTCGGTCCCATGCCAACATATGTTCCAGGAGCTGCTGAGAAGCTGAGATTCCTGCAAACTCACTGACAGGTGTCTGATCCTGGTGAGGGGCTCTCGAACAACTGCTTCCTTTCTGCCTGGAGAGTTTTTTTAACTGTTTGCATTTCCTTTGATCTGTTCCTCCTTAACACTGGCAAAAAAATCTGGAGCTGAGGAGGTAGGATCTTCCCAGTTAATAGCTTCGGCATTGTATCTTAATCCCTCCTGAGGCATCTGCCCAAAGTCATTTTACTAGCAGCCACTGTCTTGCCTGCCTGGTTGTTTTTAAAACTACTTTGATAGTAAACCAACCACACACATCCCTGAAGTAACCATCCCAGTACTGGGGCATACACGCTCTCCATCCCCAGCTGGAGATGCACACCATGCTGGGGGGATAGAAGGCAAGAAAGAGAGGGACAAGCCCCACTGCCCACCTTTAGGCATCCTGGATGTCCGAGGTGGGAGTTGAGGCTCCTGAGGCATCCTGAGACCTGAGGCTTCTTTCAGAGCCCCCAAGATCAAAACTGCCCYGCTACTCATGTGAGGCCCAGAGGCATCTGAAGTTGGACCACAACGATTTTCTCCTCTTCCCTCTCCCTGAAGTTATTTTTTCCTTGAATTTCTCCCTTTTCATCACTAGGATTACAAGCTCTATGCAAGCTGTTCTCATCTTTGCATGCCCAGAGAAATAAACCAAATTATAATTATAGCATATGAAAAAGCAGAAATTTATCTCAAGACCATGGTGTTTCTAATAAGGTGACTGGAGGCAAGCACTTATGCCCCAAATGAGGGGGAAGGCAGGCAGACAAGAAGGTATGGAAAGAGGAATTAGTAGTAGCAACAAAGCRATAATTCATCTCTACCAACAAAAAGGGGCTACAGACTTTCTTCTTGCCTTTCTCAAATAAATTACTTGTAACAAACAATAAAGGTTTCTCTACCAATAAAACAGACAAAGCCCTTAATATCTGTAATTTCAGCCTCAGAGAATAAACTATTTAATCCTTCATTTTCTTAATTTCTTTTACTTCTAAAAAAGATCACTAGCTCCTCACTCTGGTGCTTCCACAGCAATTTAACAGGCATCAAATGACAAGATAAGAAACTGATAACTCTCAATMCAAAGGAGAAATCTGTCTACCCTGACTCAGAGGAGAAACCTTCCTGTTCAGCTCCCTCTTGAGAAAAGCCAGCATAAATAAATACAGTGTTTTTCCTACCTTCCTCATTTTGGAGAAAAACACCATCACCACCATGTGATACAGCTTCAAGACCACAGCTTTCTAGAAAGAAAGGTCATGTGAAACAGTTGTTCCTAAAGAGTTTGTCTGACTGCAGAAACAGAAACAGCTCACGCCAAGCAATGAGTGGCAGGATGAACGCCTTAAATCACACACCACAGGTGCCTCTCAGTCCCTCATGATGCTAACACAGACAGCAAAGGAGTAGGAGGGTGGGGAGGAAATACTGGGATGTTGTCACAATTTTTACATTGACCATACTTTTGCCTGACAGCTCCTGGAAAAGGCAAGACTGCCTGGCCACCAACAACAGCCAGGCGTTGGATCAGGCAAACAAAAGCCCTGTATCTCCATTCTGCTGAGGTGGAGGCACGACCAGTTAGAAGAGAAGGGAGGTAGCAATGATCAGCTGGAAAACTACCATGAACAAAAACCCAAGCACTACCACAAAAACACGAAAACCCTGGGAAAAAAAAAAAATTCTATGAAAATACTGTAATAGGTTACCTTTATGTGAATGACTCTTCAAGCTTGCCTAGACTGAGTCACTCTGTGAACTGCCTTGCGGTCCATCTGGCTGCCAACTCCTGGCTAAACTTGGACATCCTGTGACTGAAATGAATGCATCAAAGGCTAAGGCACCACAAGGTAACAAGGTTTTCTTTGTCCAGCACTTCCAGATGCACCAGCATTCCCCTTATGCTAGCTCCTACATATCCTCTGGGTCTGTATTTGGTATATTTCTGACTTTCAGAGCCTGAAAAGAAAGGATAGACTCAAACTTTGTCTCTCACTTCGCTTTCATGGACCTCCTCAATCCATTTCTTGCCATGGACCAGTGACAGTATGGTTTTGGATGTGAAACTGTTTACAATTTTTCATTGCCCTGGACATAAAATTTTGCTGCCACCTACGTAAACAACTTTCAAATATTGGAGGATGCAATTGTTGCAGATGAATGCAGGCACAGAAACCCCTCTGACATGATCTCACAGAAAGCAAACCTGCACTGCTGGATACTGCACTTCCACAGTCTGCCTTTCAATCCACTTGCAGTTGTAGTGAAAGGGGGAAGGAAAAAAAAAATTAAAAAAAAAATTATTCCTTACATTCCCAGTTTTCCTCCCCAAATCAGGAACATGCTCCTATCTCTTAGGTGGCAATATAAATGTAAATAATTTTTCCTGCACTCACTAAAACTATTTTAAAACCAGTAGTCAGGAACAAAACAAACGTCCCAGCTAATGTAATGTGTATTACTCAGTGATGATAAACACTATACACCCACCTAGACTTTTCACTTGATGTGGTTGGAAACTGCTATGTAAGGTGGAAAAAGTAAGGCAGGCTGCCTTATTTTTGGCATTTGCTTAAGAGTTTAGGCTTACTGCAGCAGTACATTTACTCTGGCTCGGTGTGCTGCTTGCAGTCAACTGTGTAAAGATATTTTGTGGCTATTTTTTTGGAAGGAAGAAAAAGTATCACCCCCCCATCCCTCCCTGTCTCCTGGCTGCAAGAAGGGAGTGTGCTGGGAGGGGACCTCCTCTTCCTCGTCTGCCAGAGCAGAGCTCGGCAAGGTAAAGCTCTGTCTAGCCAACAAAGCTCTTTACCACAAATATCCTTATTAAACACAGCCTTATCAGAGACCAGTTTCTGCAGTCTGAAGCAGTCAGGAATTAACTCTGTCAATATAAAATTTCAAGCCAGGATTAGAGCCCAGACCCAAGGGGATGTGAGCAAGCATTCAAGCCACAACACAGTCAGCTGACCGTGCTCACGCTGCGTCAGGGGGCTGCCTGAGCAGCTGGGGTTCAGGCTGTGCACCCACACCCCGGTGGTACCCCAGCACCCCGAAGGGCTCACTCCCCAGGCTGCTGCAGCAGGAGAACGGGGATGCTGAAACTTGTCTGTCTAGCAGGATAGGAGGGAAAGGCTGTGCCAATGCTTGCATAAGGGGTCAGGCTGAGGAAAGACCCCAGGCTCAGCAGCATCAACTGTGTGCAGAAGGCATGAAAAGCCAGCCTGGAGGGGGCAAACAGCACCCCATACATATCGTCCAGGACTGTCAGGATGGGAGACTCACCAGCACTTCCCAAAAGTGTACCACCATCCAGCAAGGTACATGGCCAAGATATAAACTCATTCAGTACACTCCTTTGTCAGCCTCTGGCTCTAATCCCCACCCACAGGATCAGGCTATGTCTCCTGCCTTATCCACAAGGAAGCTGTCTATCCCCGACACAGCCCTCAGGGCTGCGGGACCAATGCTGCCTGCCCTCGCTCCAGGGCGAGCCTCCTCCACTGGCACGGCACAGTGCCTGCCCGGCCTGGAGGAGGTGTGAGCTTTTCCCCACAACTCCATGAGTCAAGTCCTTAATGGTGACCTTGCTCCTCCTGCTACATATTGAAAGCTGGCAATGCTATTGATGGAGACTTCATGAAACACATTCGTAACACTGAGCTAATAAGGCAGCACTGAGGCTATTGTGCCTTGTCATTAGCAATCCCAGTGAAGAGCCTTCATGCTGTCCTTTCACAGAATACCTGTGCGCCTTCCAGTAAGGCAGAAGTACATTTCAGTGCATGCCTAAACTACAATAATTTTTAAACTCTTCCCCTGAGCTTATTTTACAGCAGTTACTAAATGGTTAAGATCATTACTAAGTCAAATTACGAACATGGGGAAAATAGTTCCATCGCTTTTGGAATAAAGTGCAAAAGTTGCCTTTCTGCTTGACTAAAAGCCTGAAAAGCAAACAATGCACACAGCATATGTTGTTCAAGAAGGGAGTGCAAACAAGCCTAAAGGCAGATTAACTTTGAAGGTGTTGTGGGGGAGCAAAGCAGGCAGAACCTACTGTTCCTAACCCAGCACCCCTGGCAGTGGGTGCAGAAACAGCTGCCCAGCACCGACTGGGATCCTGACCATTAATCTCCCTGTCAGCACCGGGAAAGCCAAACTTGCACCTCAGAAAACAAGCAGCTACTAAAAGAAGGAAAAAAAAAAMCCCAAAACAGAGGTACAATCCTAAGAGCTTTAACAAGACAAGGCCTTCACCCCCAAAGACCACGCACTCCTTATTTTAAGACTTATTCATCCTTATCAAAACAAAATGAAGAGGCTTTCAGCGAGCCAAGACCTGTGAGGAGATTTTCAGTCACCAGAGGCAGTAGCACTTGCCTTGATTCCTACTCAAGTCAGCAGAAATCAGGTGCCTAACCCATCCACGCCTCCRAAATCCCCTCAGTAATAGCTTAATGCCACAAAAGGGAGAAGCAAATGAGTTTTGTCTATAGGCTGCTTCTCAAACAAAGAATACAAATTGCATGTGACAGGCTGCTGCACGAGTTTGACTGTATGTGTCTAYGTGCAAGTGGAAGAGCTAAGGGAGAAGTATGCCAGCTTCAGAAGGGCATATTGCTGCCAGTCATTTTTAATAAAAAATAAAATAAAATAAAATAAAACATAAAATAAAATAAAATAGCATCCCAGAGATCCTGTAGCCCCCATTACGCAAGACCATTGGATTTGAACAACCTGCAATTTGGAAGTAGCATGCACCACTGCCTGTCCATGGCCACACAGCTTCAAGCATCAGAGCTGGCCTTGCCAGGCACAGTGCAGCAACAAGACTTCTGGCTCACTGTCCTAAGAGCTAACCCCAGTCACCCCCAAACCTTCTTTCTCTTTAAAGGCATTTATCTTCATGTCCCAACGCATCTGTTAACAGCAGCATGGCAACTCCATGGTTACAGCTGTGAAGCACAGACCTCCTGCCCTTGCCTGCCCCTGAACCAGCCCCCAGATTTTCTGGAGATGCTTTGGTGGTTGCATGAGGGGGTAACCAGTCCAACATAAAAATACCCCTCCTTTTCTCCTAGTGTATCATTTTCCACCCTTAGTAGCTCCTCTGTTGAGAGAGCTGCCTGCCTACACACAGCTTCACCACCACGATGTGAGTGCAGGCTCATGTTGGGTAGCACTGCCCCGAACACGGCTCCCAGAGTCCTCTTGTCTCTTCTTTCTTCTTCTTCTTCTTCTTCTTCTTCTTCATGACAGATTTTGGCCAGATCAGCTCTCTGAACTGGCCTGCTGAACAGCAGAAGAACTGATGGTGGTAGAGAAAGGGAAGCCCTGGAACAGGAGGGAGCACCAGGACAACCAAAGACCTTCTCAGGGTCGGCTTACACCACACTGTGGGCAATGTGTCTGTCACAAGCAGTGCTCCTCTCTGTGCTCTGCATTGTGCCTCAGTGAGCATGAGAGCACCCCTTGAGAAGTTATAGCCACGGCTTCAGATGAATTCAACCAAGCACCGCAAATTCAAGGGCATTTTTGAAAAGTTTTGGTTCATCTTTCAAAAGCAGAGAAAGAGCACAGTCCAAAATTTAGGTCTAGTCTTCCTACGTAGGATGCCTGGACTAAGGTAGGGAGCCAAGTCAGGCACCTATGAATTAAAATTCTCACCTAGACCTGCTAGCTTCCAAGTAGTTCTGCTTGTCACTTCATAGCACTGCAATTGAACCATCATCCCCCCACCCCACACTTTATCTTCTGCAAATCTCCTGGGTGATAAACA
Organism: Amblyornis subalaris; assembly: GCA_018881555.1. Classification (NCBI taxonomy): domain Eukaryota; kingdom Metazoa; phylum Chordata; class Aves; order Passeriformes; family Ptilonorhynchidae; genus Amblyornis; species Amblyornis subalaris. The sequence continues at coordinate 17,985,576 of JACAXG010000002.1, read as the reverse complement.
GTGAAGTTTGTAAACACACTGGCATTTTGATGTGGGTTTTCAGTTCAAAAACATTCAAAGTGACGCACATTTGGCAATACTAGAGAAATCATATGCAGAAGGTTCCATTCTCACACCGAGCATCTRGGGAGAAACATCCAGCAAGGTGTCAGTGTGCTAATGTGAAATCAGTTTGTAAGGGCCAGCACCTCCCTCAGTTCTTAGCATTTAAAAGAGGTCCGAGCTTTCAGAGGGACCCAAGACAATTAGATGCTCCAGACTCATAGAATTTCAATTAGATTCATGCACTTACTTCCTTCAGGTTCTTCTAAAATCAAACCCATTGCTTACACCTATAATCATACCTAGGTTTTGAAACACCTTCCTCCTTTTGTGTGTGTGCAAGTCTTTATTGGGGAAAATCTTTTATGTGGATGGTTAACTACAAACATACTTAAGTATTTCTTGAAGTAAACACAACTTATGCTCATTTAGATTTAAGTAGGTGCTTGCCTGCTTTTCTGAAGACAGATGAATTTAATTACATGTCTACCTATTCTTTTAAACAAGAGCCCTTCAGACATCTAGTATTACTTTTTGCAGGTTTCTTTTTTTAAATCAAGATGTTCAAACCACACTACAGAGTTTATAAACTCAGTTATATTTATATTCTTATAATACTCTCAGACTGGGATACGTGAGTACAGAATATACTTACTTATTTTGAATGTATTAATTTTCATCTGAAGAAAACCGTTTACACGTACCCAGTTTCACTCAAATTTAAGCAGTATACGATTAGCACTAATTGTTGGATATGCCGTGTAATACACTGATCTCCTAAAGCCTTGAATTGTTATGTTTAATAATCTTTCCCTACACAGGCGTCTAAACTTGGCTTCTCCACRTATTTTGTCTTACTGTATTTGACTTGTTAATTATCTTCCCAAAAGCTGCACTCAAAGGAAAGTAAAATGTAAAGATCGACGTTAAGATAGACATATTTGGATTCACCTCGTTGGAAATCGGTAATACTAACTTTCACATTCTAAGTAATGCTTAGATGAAAGACAGGCACTAAAGTACTTTCCAATGAAATGTGTGGAAGTCCTTGACAGTGCCTTATATAAGCTTGAAAAAAAAAAGAACAAGCACAACAGACATTGACTGACCACTCTCATACACATCTGTGTCTAACTTCTCGTCCGAGGAACTTGTCTCTTGAACTTGTACAAGCTCGCCGCTTGTCCAGAAGGCTGCTGGGAGAACCCAGGACRGGGGTAAGGCAGGGACAGTGACTAAGGTCAGCTCGCCGGCTGTAACGCACTGTGTTAAAATTGCAGCTGCACCGGAGCGGAGGTTTTATGCAGAAAAGGAAGCGGCTCTGCCCTTTTGCACATCTGCGACGCAATGCACTATTAAGCAAAATTAACTGATTATGTAGCAAACATGGCAAAATGAAGCCCTGACTCCTCTGACAGTGCTATCTCCTTTTTAATGAGGCACAGAACAATCTGTTACCAGGGTTAGTGCTGCAGACAGTGTTTATGGTAATGGGTCCCAGCTCATCTATTTTTTTTATAGTTCAGTAGGTACTGCAGATGCCAGAGGTACCATACATTAACTGCTGAGCCTACAGGGGCACAATATCTGGCCATGTCACTGGATATTAACAAACTTGTACAAAGGGCCTCCAACAGTTTAATGTGTTTAATGACATCTATTCGAGTCCTCCCAATCTGTTCCACAGACCTCCAGATTGCCTTGCTAACACTCGGTCCAATGCATTCTCACCTGTATGGCTCATCCTCCTCCATTACCTGGAACTTTCCTTGCCTCAAATAGATTCTGCTGGCCATGCTTAACTTATCAGGCCTCTGTAAGCCAAAGTGCAGCTGAAGAACATTGATAGGAAACCCTACAGGCAACTGCAGAATCAGCTGAAATGTGCACAGAATAGGTCACTTCTGCATTATCAAATGTATTTAGTACAATTACAATCACAGAGAACTGAAAAAAATATGGTAAGGAACAGAGAAGGAGGGCAGGCCATCAACAGCAAGGGTGAAGTCCTGCTTCTTCACAAGAGAATGCCATCCTCAGGTCACCCCCTCTAGTAAAAGAACAGGCTTTAAAATGGACATGGTTTTTTACACATAATCAAAGGCCGAAAGAGCGCATATTTAGGTTTTTCAGTACTGTGATGAACACCAGAAGCAGGAACTAGGAATAAAGCAGTGAAAATCTGTAACAGCAGCCTCTGGAAAGGAACTAGATAGGAGCTGCTACCTGTGCAAGAAGCCCACTCTCTTTCCACAAAGCTTCCTCATCACTTGCAACTTCTCAGAAGAGCATATTGCAAAGGGGAAGAATGCACTTTGCAGGGCTTTTAGCCTGTGAGATAGAGTAAAAAGTAGTTTTCAATTCCCAGTTCTTGAGAGGCCATGCATCTTTGAAAGACTGTCTCTGGAATTTTCTCCCCGGTGACCATCAACACCAGCTCTTCTGCCTGGATATCCTGCTTAAAATTCACATCCTGCTAAAAATTTACACCCAACTAGCCCTAACGAACAGCTCTCACTAAAGTGAGGCTGTTCCCCTAAGGAGCCAGAAAGTCTCGTATTAAACATACCCTGACACGTGAATGTCCTGCATCAACGGAGCAGGCTGACACAGAACATGAACGTGACAAGTGCGTTACCAAGCATCCTTTCCTGCACAGAGCAGTCCACAGGCTGCACTTCTTCCCCTGGCAGATGGAACTGCTTGCAATCCATTACAGCCTTGAGTGTTTGCTTTATGCGAAATCCCAAATGTAATTTAACACCTTTAAAAGTAGTAAGGGCTCACCTTGGAAGCTGGGATTCAAACCATTTTGAATGAGAGGACCAAGGGAAGCTGTGCCATGATGAGTACAATTCTTGCTGTGCAGTATGCAGACTGACAGGAAAGCATCACAAGGTATGGAGTTTTCCATGTCAATCAACTTTTTCATGGCAATTATCAAATTATTTCACGTCAGTCAAAACCACTCTCTTCTCCGTTCTTAAGACACACTCCAAACAGGCCATAAGTACCATATTTCTCAAGTGAAAACAAGACTCCTTCTTTTTCTTTGCAGCATGGTTTCTTGTGCAAGCTGAATTCTTCCATCATCTAAACACATGGGTTTCATAAATGAAAAATAAAAAAAAGTGAAAATAAAACTATTCTGATTACTTGTTTGTTTTCAGTACTTCTCTTGAGAAATACAGATCTGAAGATTACACACAGGATAGCACTGATGCACAGAGGGATTGTGACACCACACCAAACCATAACGAGACTAATTCCTCCATCTCCCCCTAATCCCTTTGAGAATGCAGGATATTTACTTCTATTATCACCATCATTCCACTTCCTAGCCCTGACTGCTGGTTACTGTAGTACAGTATGTACTCTTCAGAGTTGCTGAGTCAAAGAAAAAACCACCTAAGTAATTAGAAAACAAACAAACAAAAATAGACTTTTCCTTCTCTCCCGCCCCTCCTCCTTAAATAAAGCAACATCACAGACTGTGAATCACATCGTGGCCATCATATGACMATATCAAAGTATTTGTTATTTCTTTTGCTCTGCACGCAGACAAGATAAAAATGTTTTACTGAGAGCTAGTCAGCATAAAGTACTCACTGAGACAATCATTTATCTTTGCAATGCAAGGGATCTCAAGATGTAGATTGCTGTTTACGGACCACGGATTTTTGGAGGAGGGAATATTAACTAGGGAGAAGTCATGTCATGTGTTTGATCCTAATATTTGTTGGCTTAGGAGCAGCAAGGTTTTGTGGGACTTGTTCAATTTTAAAATGTACCTGCTGATACTGAAAGTAAATTTCTTTTTACAAGAAAATCAACAGATACAACATACCATGTTATATACACACTCTCTCTTTGTGCCTCAGTTTGGACCTAAGACATAAACTGGACCCCTAAAAGCTTCGCTTGCACTGAAACTAAAAATTAACAACGTGCAAGCATCCCAAGCAAGAGGTGAACAACAGTCACCATTTAAATAACTACAGAAAAGCTTGAATGAATTTACAGTAAGTTTTCAAAACCGCATTTAACAGAGCCCTAAAGCCTCTAAGCGACACAAGGATGCCTACTTCCAGGTAGAGCTATGCTGTGGCTGTGCTGAAAGGCATGGGCAGAATGGAAAATGCGCTCACCTCAGCCAACCACTGCCAGCATATTTCTCTCTAAAGAAAGCAAATGACTGAATTATCAACTGCAAATGACTTCTGGGTCACAGAAGGAGGTGGAAAGGTTGAAACCTTGAACTACAGCTGCTGATGTATAGTATCTTTATCTCCCTGCTCCCTATGGYGTGTAGTTGCTGGTTATCTCAAAGGATGAATGACCTGCCTGCAATGAATTATGCCTGCTTATCTTCGAGACGGGGTATACACGAAGTCATTAAGTCATCTCAGAGTATAACCCCAAGGGAATTACTATATGAATGTGAAATCCTGTCCTGCTCTTAGCCTTTGTGACAGCCTTCTCGGTGTTTCTGGTGCAGGCGCCATGGGGAGCAAGGACGGGGCTTGAATGTCTCTCACCTGTTGGCGCGGCTACCTGTTTTCTGATATTAACTTTTTCTGCTTCTGAGGCTGCAAAGTTACGTGATGTCAAAGTAATAACAACAGTAATTTCCTTTAGAGGAAGGAAAACACAGACCCTCTCTGACCACCAAGATTTCCAAACCTCCAATGTACCAGCTGAGACAAGCAGCCAACGTGAGACTAGCAGAAAGCTTATGGCTATCATATTTGTGTTGGGATATAATGGGTTTTGTCCAGATGAAAGGGTGCACTTCTTCTGAAGAGCAGCACATTTTTTTAATTAAAAGAAATTGATTTAGTGACAGGATTTACAATCGGGTATCTGACAAGCCCACTGACCTTCACACACACATACAAATGACTGAGGCTTGATGCATTCAGAGAAGCGAATTCTCACTTGAAACCACAAAACATCGAGATCATTGGCTCCAGCAGAAAACAAGGAAACCCCCCCCACGCAGAGTGTATCAAAGGAGGCTTAGGGTAAAGACTGATCTGCACAGCGAGCCTTTCCAGATAACACTCTATGAAGTCGGGGGGATAAATACCATCTTTAAATAGAGAGAAAAAAGCATGTCTGGCAAAGGTTCACCCCTGCTTTATTATAGCCTGGCAAAGCTCAAGCTCACCATTTGCCTGGGATGCTGTATTTCTTGTCCCTACTCCCATTGCTCCTTGTACCGAGTAAGTTGTGCAGTAGTTAAACATCTCCTTTCAAGTATTCTCAGTACCCACACAAAAGAAAGAGGCTCAGCTGCACCCTTAATGAGAAGAGACACACTAGCACCTCCAGACAGTGCTAAACAGGCTGGCACCCAGCCTCTAAAGCTGTTTTCAAGGAGCTGTTGCTCAGGTTTGTTTTCAGTTTCCCATTATCTCCAGCCAGGGTAATGAACACCCTCAGAGGTGTTTCCTTGGAAGTGGTGGTGCGACAGCCTCCATGTTCCACCCTGGCTGAACAGCAACAGAACCTGAGTTTTACYGGGAAGGAAAATAGGCAGGATCCTCTGTGAAAGAACGAGCCTGTCGGAATGGAAATCTGCGCCTTTGCAAAAGGGCAGCGACAATCTCTAACCTTCTGCCTGGTGATGCCTACACCATACATGAAGGAATGATGCTCAGCATCATTTCAGCATCCCCTTCTGAAATTTAAAATTATAGACTAAAAATAATAATAATAATTTTTTTAAAGCTCAGTTTTCTTCTTTACTTACAAGTTTTCCTAAATGAAAACCCCTCCCGGCCTGGTCAACCTGATAGGTTTCCCTGAATGTTACCAGATAAAACCTAATCCTTGCTTGAATGTTCCTGGGACAGGGCCAGGATATTTATATCTTTCCAGGGCAAAACTCAAACTAGGCCTGTTGCTGTGCCAAGAAAAGTCTTGCTAGGACATGGAAAGAGGAAATTGCTCCCGTTTCCATGTGGACATCAGAAAACTTTGTCTGGAAAACAGAAGATGCCACACAGATGGTCAGAGAGCAACCAGATTTCCTTTAGAAAGCTACACACACCAGTCTTCTCAAAACTGTTTTTTGGAGGACAGTTCAGGCTTGTTGCTCTTCTGTGTGTGTTTTGTTTAATCAGGACCTTCTACATGAATAAAGACCTTTAAGTAACCTAAGTTTCTTTYCCAACCAGTACGTCACACCCAAAGACACACCAGGCACCTCCACAAGTGTGATTTCAATCTTATCTTCCTATGTATAGTGGTTTACATAAGGACTTAATTTTTTTTCTCTTATATAACACCTATTTTTTCACACTGTGCCTCCAGCCACTACCATAAATGAGGAATTAAACCGCATGATGGTGAGAAGTTTTCACTAATAGACCAGCTTCTAAGCCTGCAAGCAGTCTGCTAAAGGAAAAATAAAAGCAACAGATTTTCAGTTTTAGTGGACAAGGACAGCAAGGGCTCCCTCGTTAGCTTCTATTTATGGTCCCACAGCAGATGACCTGAATCTCCTCCATACTCATCCCCCTCTACAGAGCCTATAGCTTAGATTATTCACTTCTTAATGAAAACACCACCTGCCAGATGGACAAGAGAATAATTACATTACACTTACATTAATAAAATACATAYGAGTCCCGTTTGCTGTGCACAGAGCTATACATCTGGATCTTTGTACAGTAGAAAGACTTTCAGAAATGATATTTTCCTTGCTGTATTTCTTAGTAATGAAGATCAACATCTGATTCGTGCAATTGCCTGATGCAAATCTACCTGATGTGGGAAACGCAGCTCTTGGAGTAATAAGCTGCCTTTCCTTATCATCTGAGCTAGCTGGGTTTTGTAGGCCAGGGTTCAACTATTGCATCCACAACACACTGGCATTCCCACCTGAAACCCCAAACAGAATGAAGGAGACACCACCAGAAACTACACAGAAGGACAGAGCTCTAAGGGGAGTCAAACAGAGGTAGGGACCTTATCTGAACTTGATAAAAAAGCTTTGGATTTAAGTCTAGGGGTGAGCAAAAGTTCAAGCCAATTATGCTCCGGGATCCTTAATACTATCCATGGCATCAGCCAACAGCATGTCCTACCCTGGTGGTGTGTCCCAGGGAGCATTTCCACCTCTCCAGTAAAAGTGTCATTATTCATATTTCTGGGAGCCAGGGGTAGAGAATTAGAAACCAAAACATCTGAATGGGTGATGTACAACATAATAGTTTCATCATTAAAAAGATGGCCACAGAGTGAGTCACTTACTGAACGGCCACAGCTGCATCTGCATTGAACTGAGGAGTGCAGAAAATTGATTCCCCTCCCCCCCCAGGAACGTCCTGAACCTTTAATGGTCTTTATCCAGGAGGGCGAGAAGACCAGCGGACGCTTTCTGCTGGTTGAATCCATTTCCCTCTTCCCCCTAGAGAAGCTACATCTTTAACAAAAAAGGCTATGTTTTTTAAAGTTTAACATCCATAAATTGTGCTAACACAGAAATTTCAGTAATACCATTTCTTTCTGTCTGTCCCACTACTTCGAACAGAAATGCTACTCTGGGGCTAGTGAGACTTTTCCAGCCTATTCCTACTTCCTTGGCTCTTGTTCCTCAGACGGAGCAGAACTGTAAAAGACCCTTTGAGGACTTATCAATGCATATTTGCAGACGCTCGACAAAACTACTGGTTGGTTTGGCTGAAAACATAAATTCTGCCATTCAGCTCGATGGTATCAGAAATGCAGGATGTTTGTACCTCCTGGATGGCAGTTGTTCTCACAGGGTGAAACAATGGGAGCACAGTGTTCAGTGTATGCTCCCTCTGCTACCGGGAAAAACAGTAAAGTTTCTCCTTAAAAGGACGATCATGTTTTGGGTAAGTAAAGAAGATGGAAGAAATCCAGAGCTCACACTAAGCAAGGCTACAAAAGCCTTGCATACACGCCATCCTGTCTTTCTGGCTGACGACTAAACACATATTTCCTTGAGGGAAGAAAACATCTCCATCAGTTTGCCTGAGACCTGAACTTCAGTCCTAGCCAGACAGCAGTCCTAATTTCACCAGGAGCCAGACTCCAGCCCTGGATGGTTTCCATCAGGATTCCATTAAGCCCGTGCATGTGCAGCTCTCATAATTTGCAAGAGCCATGTGTGTATTCAAGAGCAGATCTGGATGTTGTATTTGTTTCCGGCTTCATAATGGTTCTCATGCCCCTTAAGTAACAGCCTGTTTTCTGGAAACTTGGTAATTTCTTAAACATGTTCACAGGTTTAGCCCTCTTATCTGGCAAACAAGATTGAAACTATCAAATGTTTGTAGCTTTTGTTTTTACTTTTGCAGACAAAAGACTTTCTCCGAAGGAAGATGTTGGCTAGACTGCACAGTTTGCTGCTCAGGAATTTTTTTCCTTTACCAATATCAATGTCTGCAGAGGTCCTGCCACATACAGCTCCTGGTTTGTCTCCTAGGTTCCACCGAGTCAGTCTAAGGTGTCACAGAACTGGACTAACACCTATTTTATGAAACCAAAAATTACCTCAGAACATGAAATACCCAAATAAAAAMCACAACTTTGCACAAGACATAGTTCAGGTAGCCTGTGATCCCAAGCAATTCCCATTGTTCTTGGCAAAAGCAGGGTATAGATCAAAATTCCCAAACGCAGCAATGTTTATTGCACTAGCCTGGTGATTCACTAAGTACAGGATGTGCCCAATTATTCTGTGTATTTTTCCAATCCTATTTCATAAACTTCAGTTGCACAAGTACAGCAATACATTCTTTCTTTCTTGTCCATTAAAATTCATTTTAAGAAAGGCCAACTGACTCGAACAATAAAATCATCAACTGGCTATATGTGTGAGGCTTTTTTGTTTTGTTGTTGTAACCATGGAATCAAAAACCTCGGCTGTTAAGTGCATATATTCGGTGATACAATCACTTTCTTTTTTGTCTCAACCTGCTGAGAAAAGTTTTGCTTTTAACTTAGGATGCTGGGTTTGTTCCAAATCCAAAAATTAAAAACAGCAGCTCTGAAGGACACAGATATCTAAGCCAACAACATTTGACTGTCTATCATAAAAATTAGCAGAACTGTTATTACTAAAAACAAACTATTAAATCTTTCCAAGATAAATAAAAATGTAGAATTCTGACTATCAGTCCACAAACAAAGCTTCTAATTTAGTTTGTTTGAACACCACACCATGGATAAAAGAGATACAACTTCAATTTTTGTATCTCTAAATTAATTTCACTACCTTAAGCAAGCTGGCTGTAAACTGAAGCTTTGCCTCTTTTTCATTCTAAGATACCTTATTACAAGTAAATACAAGTCTTTGAAATACCATCAAGGCTGACAAGCAAGTCCCATTGCTGCACGTTCAAGATTATTTTATGAATGAAGTGTGGGGTTTGTCGCAAAAGTAGCAAAGGCAACAATATGCAAGGTGAATGCAGCAGAAGGTTCCCATCTCCCACCACAAGACACATGCAGTGTTTACAAGAACCCCAACAGCYAGGATGTGTACAGCTGCGATGAAGCAGGTTTCACCTGGAGAGCTCACATCATCCTACTTGAAGCTGATGGGGCAGTCTGAAGTTCAGAGGCTTCCCATGAGCCACGTGGCACCCTTTGGTGCCACAGATGCAAAGGAAACCTGAGTTTCTTAAACCTCCAGCTAGGATCACCCTGGCTGTGTCCACATGAGTGGGTGGTCTGAAGCAGTTCTGAAGCAACCCGCCCAGCCATCCCTAATATTGCAAGCTGGCTTTCTTCACAGGGTGGCTCTGCTGGGCCCAAATGAAATTCCTTTTGGAAAAAACTAAACAGGAAATTCAGGTCCAGGGATGCACCAAATGCCTTCACATCTTTTAATGGAGATTGACATATTTGAAACAAGTAGTCCTTTGGGCAGATTCAAYCCACACATGTGGTGGGGACATTTGGTCCAAAGGACCAGACCAAACCTAGTCTGGAATAAAATGCTCAGTTTGAATATAGTGTGGATACAGGAACCTCTGCATCTGCTGCTTTGATCTACTCATCCTCTCCCACTGTGCCACACAGCAGGTAAAGCCCCTGTTTGTTGAGCATGGCAAGCTGCCAGGTCAGCCAGTGCCTCTTGCTGTGTGTGCAGGACAGGCACCCATCATATTTTTTCCTGGACAGCTTGCACTTTCCTAGACAGTATTGCACTAAGAAACCATTTTATGCACTAAATTTGATGATGAAGCTACAACCTTCGCATTCCAGATCACCAATACACAAGGCAAATCAGACTTCTGGTCCAGCTTGCATGAGCTCTTCTCTGACATGGCCTGCACATCTGTTGAACCCCATCATAGAAAGTACACTGGAAGTGGCTCCCTGTTACAAACCTGCGGCACCTACACCACTCCACARGGCCAAGCAACACCTGAAACACCATTTGATGTGACCCATGAAYTGGATCACCCATTCTCTCCAGTGCAGCTCAGATGGCAGAAACCAAGCTGCTCTGAGACACTCAGATCTGACAAAACACTGCCATCTAAACCAGGCTGGCCAGTTTGAAGCAGACTCAGCCCTGCTCCTGGCAGCAGAGGTTTACCTCCAGCAGCTGCCCAGGACTGCAAGGAAATTAGTGTCACCTCACCGCTTGGTGCACGCACCCCATAGCTGCAGTCACTGGTCAGGCTTTGCGACCTCACTGGAAAGAGACACGAGAGTAAGACAGGCCAAATTAAAACCCTAAGCCCATTAATCACACCCTCATGACTTCAGATAATGCAACGTGCAATGTGCACCATATGCTTATGTAGGTCTTGCCCTTGGCCATAATCTAGATTATGGAATAAACTAGGAGCAGGGCTGTGGTGAAAAACTGAAACAACACAAGCAAGGAGGGACAGGCAAGGGTCACATGAATTCACTCCCTCGATGAAAGGCAGTTATGCAAAGAGTTCATACCTGAACTCAAATGGCTCAATTAACATTCCTGAAATGAAACTCATCAATTCTTCACGTACAATGAGGCCAAAACTGATGGCATGTACCCACTCTTTGACACCCTCAGTGCTTGAAGTGGAGCTCACATGGATCATTGCTGCTTAGCAAAGTTCTCTGTGAAGAACTGCCAAAGAACAAAGTTATGTGAAATATCACTTTATCATTCCTACGGTGGAAGCAATCACGGAAATGGCAGCGGAAGAATGCAGCTGAAGTAGTTCCTCTGACCTGCTGCAAGGCAGCGAGAAAGTTCTTCAGCCTCACTGGAGAACTGCAGGGATCTCAGCACCACAGTCATTTCATGCCTCTGTTTGCAGACAATGTTGCRTGGTATTTTAAGATCTGCATGAATAGAAATCCTTTAAATAAAAAACTCAAGTGAAAATTGGACATACTCAAATGAAATTATTTCCATGCTATGCTAAATATTAATGCTGTTTGGTATAACTATAGACCACTTCACATAGAAAAAAACCATTAATTTTGAGGGGGAAATGAGCCATGTGGAGATTTACAAAGATTTAAAATCAAATGCATCAGAAAATGAGTAATCCTATTTAGATAATTGCTTAAAGTCAATTTCTTTTCTAAAAGACTGCTGTATTTCCAACACATACTGATCTGGTAGAGCAAGTTTACACTGAGGAGACAACAAGTCCCAGAGGGAAGCTGTCCCTGAAATCCTTTAACACTTAACACCTTACACAGAATCACAGAGTCGATTAGGTTGGAAAAGACCTCTGAGATCATCAATTCCAACCTATGACCCAACAGTACCTCATCAACTAGACCATGGCATTAAGTGCCACATCCAGTCTTCCTTTAAAGACCTCCAAGGATGGTGACTCTACCACGTGCCTGGGCTGCCTGTTCCAATATCTAATCACCATTTCTGTCAAGAAATTCCTCCTGATGTCCAAACTAAACCTCCCCTGGCACAGCTTGAGGCTGTTTCCTCTCATCCTGTCAGYAGCTGCTGGGAGAAGGGGCTGGCCTCCACCTGGCTGCAACCTCCTTTCAGGTGTTTGTAGAGAGTGATAAAGTCACCTCTGAGCCTCCTTTTCTTCAGGCTAAATGACCCCAGCTCCTTCAGCTGTTCCTCACAAGACTTGTGCTCCAGACCTTTCACCAGCTTTGTTGCCTTTCTCTGGACTCACTCCAGCACCTCACTGTCCTTCTTGTAGTGAGGGACCCAGAAGTAAACACAGGATTTGAGCTGTAGCCTCACCAGTGCTGAGTACAGGGAAAGAATGTTCTCTCAAGTGCCTTAGTCTCCAGATACAAACAACCTGACTTTTCATTTTATCTCCCAGTATATTTTCTTTTGCCTGCTCATAGTGAAAGATTGTGTTAATTCCTGCAACGCCACATGGCACAAACAGCAGGACACTTTAAACAACATAGTCTGCATGTAAGACTTTTACCTTACAGGTGACTTTAATACACACAATAGAAAATGTCCTTCTATCTTCATCAAAGACTTGCTACAGCTCAAAATCCAATTAGCTGAATAAAATAGGAGGAGGGCAAAAAAAGAGAAAAAAGGACAGAGTGAAGTTGGCGAGAGTGAGGGTGGGACAGAAACTACCCAGAATCTCTTCTGTATTTGAAGTCCCCGTCAGCCCACCTGAAAGAGCTTGTTTATATCCAGGTAGAAAGCCTAGACTGATGCTAGGATTGGGAAAGAGTTTTTCTGACCTAAAGAGACCAAACTTAGATACCTGTGGTACTTAAGTGGTACCTAAGTGCTAAAAYGGCAAAGATGGGGAGTGGAGTGTGTTTTCTCGAGAGAACCATTCAACCCAGCAGGTATGAGCTGTGTTGTGAGCTCTGCTTGCCTGGAGAGAGCACCTTGGACACACACAGCCACTGCAGTAATGCCTGGAGGAGCTGATGGTGGGAGGCAGCCCCAGGTAACACTGCTTCACCCTGAAAGAAGCCTGGAGTGYAGCAGGCACAGTAAGGAAAACTGCAGAGGCAACTGTTTTGCCCAAGCTTTTCAGTTTGAGTAATCTTAGATAATATGAGTGACAACAGTAGGTAATAAAAAACCACATAAATATACAACCCTAAGCCTCATGAAGTCCTTTGATCCCAGCAAACCACACCGTCAAGCACTTGCAATGCTGTAAACCTCGCCAGGATGCTGGGGGGAGACACCAAAAACACACTACCAAGAATACCACGCCTCAGTGAGAACTAATCAGAGCTAGCTGCTCTGCTGGAAAGCACGCCACAGAGTTGGGGAAAGCAGAGCTCACCATCCAGAGCCAGAGTTCTGCCTGGGAACAAACACGGGCCAGCATTCCCATTCCATGCACCCCCAGCTGCCACCACACAGCGCGGGTGGGCATCCTGCCTGCCCAGACAGCACGGGCAAGCCATGTTCTCTTGTGCTTGGGGCAGAGGAGACTCAGAAGTCAAATATCCTCCTTGGACAGGGACTACAGGCACAAAAGCACAAGCCATGACTTTTATTAGCAGTGCCAGTGCTGGAGCAAATGCTTTCTCTAAACATGCCAATACGTACCATTAGAAGTGGACGATGCTTCTATCCCTCCCCAATCATTCTTGTTGATAAAACACAAAGGCATCGTCAAGCGACCTTCCTCCTCTAACTCCCCCTCAAGCCAACAGTAGCCAGCCACTAAAAATAAAGGTAAAAGCTGCTCCATGAATGTATGAATGTTCTAAAGACGACAGCAGTGCTGCATGCCTCGAAGGAATCATTTGTCCCTAACATTTCAGGCATTCAGACACAGATAGACAGAGAGACACTTGGCTTAATGCTCCTTCCCCTCTCCCCTCCCCTCCTTCTTGGAAATGGTATTCTGGTTGAACAGTTTGCTCCGAGTATCCGTAGCCATCCTTGGCTTTAAATGCCTCTTTCCTCCAGGAATCCTTTCAATGTAGGCCACTCTATTTATGCTGCTCTTCTGTAATTGGGGGATGAAATAATATCGCTTGCAAGACATGCCTGCCTGGTTCACAACCCATCTCCAGGCGGTGCCAACAATAGGACTGCTTACAGCTAATCCATTTACTTGGCTTACCTGTTATATTCCCATCTCCTTAATAAGCACTACACAGCAGCTTCACTGAACTTGGAAACTGCTAAGTGACCCGTAGTAACCTCCCCTGTGCCACGTACATGGAAAGCTGCGGATTTGGATTTACACAGAAGCAAACCAAAATTGCCATGGAGCTTCCAGTGGCCTGCCAGTGAGAGAAGATGTCTGCGCCTTTCCCTGCATGGAGACAGTGCCATAACCATCTGTGGATACAAGCACCTCCCTCTCCACAGCTAACCTTCAAGGAACAGAAGCCACATGAGACACAAATAGCAGCTCCCTTTTCAACATCTGAAAAACAATCATATTACACTACACTCCGTCTCCTCTGACTTTTTTTACACCCTCATGCAGGCAGAAAAGGTTCCCAACATGCTGCTGACCTCTGTGGTAAAAGGGCTTTTAGCCTCCTGCAAGTAGCTCTGCAATGCCGGAACTCACCATTTCCCTTCTTCCCTTCAAGAAGTAGCGGCTTCAGTGCTGCTTTCCCCTGCAAATTGCAGTGAAGGCAACAGGCAAACAAAAAGCAGCAGAACACGGAGACTGGAGCTCCAGTGGTTTCAGAAGAGCTGGAGCTCCTGCATCTACAAAAGGTCAAATTCTTCATCACATGCGCAACAGAATAGGGAAATGGATCGAGAATACAGAATGGAAGACCCACATTATTTAAAACAAAACTCCTAACCTATCTGGGTAGGTAAAGAAATCTATCTTTCCTTACAAAGAAGTCTAGAGAGGGAAGTGGGGATTTTGAAATTCTGACATCATAAATGTATTCAAATACAATGCCAAGCAAACAAAAATCCAAAAACTAAATTCAATTAAAAGAAGGAAAAAAAAAATCAAAAACCACACAAACCCTGATATTGACTAAAAAGCTTATTAGTAAAAGAAAGCTTCTAATAGAAGTGAACTTGACTGGAGACTCCAGTTCGATGCTGTGGAGCAAGTGAAGAGACTCAAACACTATGAAGCATGTTTGCAAGCACATTTCAGGAGGTATTGAAGTAGCAATACTTACATCAATTATATTAAGAAAGTCAAGGACTATGAGAGTAAAGCCCCAAAAGATACACCTTTCAGGGAGAGCAGGAGGAGTCCAAGGATTCAGATTATCTAAGAGAAGACTTGGTCATATGTACCTTCCCTATGCAAAGGTCTCCGATATCAGACATCAGCTGAAGTTAGCACACAGAAATGGAGAACAAAGAAAACCAAACAGCAGCTTGACAAATTCAGAGAGCAAAAGAAGTACCAAACTTCCTATAACAAAGAAAAAAAGTGAAGGTAATCAACTGCTGAGAAAAAAATTCCGAAAGYTTTATCATCTTAAGTCTTTAAATCAGAACTGGATGCCTTTAAAGTAAGCTCAAGCTCAGCCAGAAGTCACATCCTTTATGCAGAATTATTAGATGAAATTCGATGTCCTGTGTGTCACACAGATGTCAGACCATGAGCATAATGGGTCCCTCCAGCTTTAAAATCTATTAATTCTACTCTATATGTGCTAGGATTTTGTAGCCATCAGAACCTACACAAATATTATCATATGGCTGCAAAAGACAAGCTGAAGAAGAAACAGTTCACAAATCACAAAGCATTGCAAAATGAAGCTTATCACAACAAAAGTGCATTAATAAATTAAAAATTAAAAAAAAGGTACTTTATAAAACTCATCTAGACCTAAGGCAATTCCTCTTCACATTACCCTAGTGTTAACACACAATTTTTTTAGTAACATTTCATGGTTAACAAGTAGTATCAATAATCATAAAAAAATGTGTTCACCTATTTTCTGCTGCATGACTGAAAAAAAACCAAGAATAAAGAGAGGAAAACTCTCTTTTCAAATCCAACACCTGGACCCTAGTTGATAAGAAGTGCTCTCTTTACAGATGCTCCATTCCAGAATGGAGAAAAGCAATTCTTAGAGAATAAAATACTTCGAGTTGGAACAGCAATTTCCATTATTAGCACTAGAAGACATTAGCAGTTAATGTCTTTCTCATAAGGATGCATCCTCCCTTGTGGCTGGCCTGGATGAGGGACTCACATTGCTGGGTGCTATATGAACACAGAGCAGCAAGAAAGGCTTGCTCTTTCGAACGGCTTGTTTAGAGCAAGCTGCCTTTTCTCCACATCTTGAGGAAATGCAAGTAGGTGAGAGAACCATACTTTTCCAAAACCACAGCTGTACTTTGTATCACTCCAACACCTCTCCCTTCCCCGTTGTGCCATCACCTCCCATCCCCTCTTGCTAAGGTTGAACTGTACATGCTTACTTAGACCTGTGAGTAGATCAATCACAGCTCCTGCTACATAAAATGAAGTATATAGGGCTCTACCATATTTCTACAATAATGTCACTTAATGCAATCTCTTCATTACACTCAAACATTAGGCATAGTTTTCAAATTTGCAGTTGATTATTAATAGAAAGAATTTTATGGTGATTTTTTCCCCTCCCTAACAAAACAGAAAAAAAAAGAGGACTAGTCCATTTTTTTGAGAACAGGCTTTTTCTTAGTAATAAAAAAGATCATATGACACTAGTTTTGCAGTGTATCGTGCAAGCTCTGCTGGAGTCAATCCAATTTCTATACAAGTGCTGCCATTTGGACAACAAAGCCGCCTTATTGAAACGGGCAGGCTTCATCTTAATTCTGGCACTACTGAATGGAGAATACACACTAGCCTGGGAACAATGAACCAAGAAAAGAGTTACAAATCTCTCATGACAACTGCACGCCAAGAAGAGAAGACGCATTATGATAGTRTTGTTTGCTCTGCTTCTTCCCAAGACCACTTTAAAACAAAGATGGCTTTTTTGCGCCCCAAACTGAAGGCTCTTTCCAGATTTTACAAATGTATCTTCCAACCCCCATCACACATCCAGTGAGACCCTCCACTACAGCGCCATTCTTTGGACTAAGTGAGAAAAAAGAGGCTCCCACCTTCCCACTCCCTTTCCTCTTCTTCCAGCTTTATCTGTCACYCCTGTTACATAGAGCCTCCCCTGCTATTTTCACGTTTAAGGCACATACAACTGGACTGTATAGTTCTGGGGAAGAAAATATTTGCCCTTTATTAGATTTACTTAACATACTTCCCAGTGAAATTTAACTTCTGAATTCCTGAGATTTTCCAAAGCTAGGTTTAGTTCAAGCATGCCTGCCTTGACCTCRGCTCCTGAAATGAGTTTGGCTCACACTGGTCCCAACTTATCTGGGGACACAAGCCAAAACTCCCCCTAACATGATGCATTTTGATGAACCACTACATAYAGCTGCACAAATATATGCTAAAGGAGATACAATCTATTGTTCAATAGCGTGCATTAAAMCCCTTACCGTATAGTGTGCATAAAATCCTTTACAGGACAGGTTAGAAAATGCTGTCACCTAATTAGTGTTTTCTCCCAACGTGTATTTTTAACTGGGAGCAGAAGAAACCAATACAACCCCATAGAGGGGAAAAAATAAAATTAAATTTTGAAGTAGCAGATCACCTGCACACATGAGAATCGCGTGCCAGTGATTCTCATGTGACTGAGCGTGACACTACTGAGGGGAACACACGCTCCCAGGCAGGAAGGGCTGGTGACTCCAAGCCTAGCTCTCACTTGCAGCAAAGCTTTTCCACCTTGCTTTAGTTCACACGGGAAAGACTGCGATTGCCTCCACAGGAGCAAACCAAACCTTTTCCTGCAATGCAAGGCAATTTCACCAGTGTTTGCAGTAGTTCCAGAAAACATGGCAATGTGTATTTACCCCCACCAAAGATGACTACAGCTCTTCGCGCTGCTAGCTTTTTGGTAGGGTAAACACAAGGACATACATACACCCATATAAACATGTACACACATAGGAAGATAGGACAAAACCTTGTGAAACCTGAGAAACAGGCCAGCTCAGTCCATGAGCTTCAATGTAATGAGGTTCTTAAAACCTTTCAGGTATTTACTCTGGCAAATACAACCTGATAATACAGGTATTTGTAATATAAATCAAATACAGGTACGTGCATGTTTTTTTTTAATTAAAGCAATTACAATCTTTTAAATATTTGAATATAAAGCTTTGCTTGGTAATTCTGGTAAGAAGGTTTCAGGAAAATACTAGCTTCAAAGACTTCTGGAGAGAAACACCAACTCATCACAAAATGCTAGACATTAACAGAGGGATTTTTCAAGGACAGCAGCACAGCCTTCTTTTCATATCCCACCCAATAAAAGCCAACAGGAGTTGAGAGACTAACTCTTTTGGTATACCTGAAAATCTCCTCATTACTGTTCAAATTGAAAACTGGAAAGCATGAATGACTTTAAATTAAAAGGCATTTAAACTAAAGCCTATTCTGTCACACCTGGTTTCAGAAACCTGATGATTCTAATGCTGATTTGTACAAAATGTCCCTTGGAAAGGGGGAATGGAGGGYCAAAAGCAGGACAAGTACCCTTGACATGCCCACACATACGAGACGAGAAGGAGAAAGATCTGGCACTTTCTTTTCCTTATTAATAAATAGCTTTGGATTCTCACTCAGCAAAAAGGAATTAATTTTATCTCCAGTGGATTGCAGCATCTTGGCAAGAAACACAGAACACGAGTTTAATCTTTCTAGACCAAGTCCTCAAGCTTGGATGATGTGAACGAAAATATGCAATGGGAGTTTTTCTTTCTACAAATAATTGTATGGGAGGGAGAYGAAGCAAGTCACAGACATAATGAGCAGAATTGCTCAGCTCAGCCATTTTGCTGTCCTGCAAGGGAAGCACAGCTTTTGTTTTCTTTGACAAATGGGATTCTTTTGAGAGTAGGAACCTGGGTTCACAGTCTACAACAACCACTGCTCTCTTACCTCCAATCTGAATTACTAAAAGATGGAGAAAAATAAAAGCCCTGGAAGCCAGGAAATTTCRGGAACATCAGAAAAAGGTGAAACAGTAGAAAGTCCAGTCACTCAAMGCACCTGAGAAGACCCTGGAGTTGGAAGGAATGCATCAGAGCACATGGTCCAGTTTGGGAGATGTCCTCCCTGGCTCGATGCAACAGGTASAGAGAGACAACAGCAGACCTGGGCTGTGCCTAACAAGTCCTCCCACCAAAAGTGATTTACAAAATACAACATGAAAGGTACTCTAAGGAGATAATTACCTATCTGCTAATAAAGGTTGACTGTGTTCAAAAAGCTGCTAGACCAGCTACATGGAAATCTCAACTCTCCACTGAACACTTCGATTGAAGACCACAGCTAAAGCTCTCACATAAATCAGTCAAGACTTCACCTTTCTGTCCATCAGAGTTGGGACTCACAGTGCTTACAAAACCATAAATACTGGTACAACACACTACATGGGGCATGCACATCAGAAAGACAGCTGAGGTCTCCAGCAGCTACCAGGAATCCTGAAAGCGTCACAGAACCCTGATTTTGATTCCCAGAAAGTGCATCAATATCGAGATGATTTGCGTCCAAAGGTTTGGACTACTCTGGGAAAAAAACTCCAAGATTTCATCTCCATTGTATCAATCTTGTTAGAGAAAAAATATACCAGATTTTAGATTCGGTTCTACTTCCCTGCTTGCAATTTCTAAAAAAAAAAAACAACCCTAGAAAATAAAGAACACCTTGCAAATTCATCGTCCCAAGTCCCTAGAGAAGAGGGTTCAGGGTAGAAGGTTACAACTGCCACTCATCCTTCAGGCAAAGGAATATGGAAGGTGACTGTTCAGGTGTCTGCCCTGTTGTCTTTATTCACGTGCCAGTGATTGAGAAATGCAATGCAATTAAAAAAATTCAACAAAGTGAGTTTGTGTATTCTACCTGATTATCAGATGTTTTAAGATTACACTTAAGTAATTAGATTAACAATGCAATAGGAAAGAAATACGGCTTTGACATAGGGGGCTTTTTTGTGATCTTTTTTGTTGAAGTATTATGGAAAGCACAGATAAATTTCCAGCATTTTCTAGCACGGTAATACTGAAAATCTCCTTCATCTGAGTCAGGAATTCCAAAAAGGAAAAGAGGAAAAAAAAAAAAAAAGAAAAAAAAGAAAACAAACCAACTGTAAATAAGGAGACATTTAGAAGTGCCCGGTCTATTCAAGGGAACTTTTAAAGTTCAAGAACAAGCTCTTTTAAATCTTCTGCATTTGTCTTTGTTTCCAGCCTTATAAATTCAGCCCTACCAAGGGGAAATTAACACAGACTCAGAAAGAAGTGCTGGGGAAATAAGATGAGCTCCTTTATGTTTCCCAAGTGAGGAAAGGTCACTCTCTAAAACAATGTAAAATATGGTATTAATTTCAGTCGGCTTGTCATAACTCACTGAAGGTCTGAGCTACTTTTCAGCAACATGCCAAGCCAGACCAAAAACTATAATAATAGAAGTCCAACTCCCTAGTGACATTCTTTTTGAGCACAGAGGCTCCCAACACAGAGTGGCAGCGGCAGAGCCTTTTGACACCAAATGAGCCAGCTCTTGTGTTGCCTTAACACAAACATTGGCCACGCACAGATGTGTCTGGCTCGCTTGCAGAACTGTCCTGCGTCACTRTGATGTCCTCTCATCTTGCCCTTTCCTGTCTTAAGAAGAGAATGCTTTTGGGAAGGTGTCCAACATCTTGGGCAGAATCTCCCTAAGCACAGCYTAAACCTGCTCCCCATATCCAGCTGCACTGACTCTGAAGAAGCAACTGTGCTGCTAAAGCAAGATTTTGTAAAATGATGCCTAAATGTGGTAAATGGGAAAAAACCCTTCTCAGTATGCACTTTTATTGTCTGGGGAAGTTGTTCACACTGTCCCTTAAGAATCTGTGAAAAAAAAGAATTGTAGTCCAAAATTAATGTCATTATGACATTAACTCGACTTTCATTCCCTCCTTTCTGAGTCAGAAGACACAGAAGAACATCCTGCATGTAACCAAAAATATATGGAATATTAGTTACATACAAGACTTCTCTGGCATAATCCTGCATCTGTATTTGGATAAAATAAAGATGACAAGTATGAAATTACAAATTAATTTTCCCTTTTTCCTGCTTAGAAGCCAAGTAACTGCTGTCAGGCAGCAAACTATGACCACCACACACACTGGGCTAATGAAACAACCCCACACAAAAATAATCACTGGAGACAAAGAAAAGGGAGAGGTTACTGAAGAGTAAATAAACCTAACCACGGAGAAGTACCTAAAATAAGCAAAGGATTAGAAAACTATTCTCAAGCCCATTCTATTAAATCTGAATTCTGAAATTATTTCTATTGAGCAGGAATTAATTCACCTAGCATATTKTGCACCAATATAATTACCTTCATCCTGGTATGGAGAAGCAGCTGGGAAGTATCCTGACCAAAACGATGATCTGCAACCTACTAATCTTGCTACAGGAAAATGATGCAGGAAATATGCAGTCTGTTGTTTGTTCCGAATACACCGTCTACAACAGAATGAAATTTTTAAGATATTGCAAAGGAAACATTCTGGTTTTTGAGTTACCTGCCTGCACTCTGCAATGAACGGAGCCTTTGGGTCACTTGGCTTTGATGGACCCTGGCTCCTTCCGCCCGAGGGAGGACAGCTGTAAATCACACCCTGCGAGGCCGTGTCAGCATCCTCCATCTTCAAACGCCCTGGTAGGATCACCCCATACCTGGCAACGCTTGCAAGATCCCATAGGAAGTTGCCTCTCAACCTTCAGGATTAAAATCTTGCTGGCCCAACATGCAAGGCAGCCAGAAAAGCTCCTGAAACGTGCAGCCTCTGAGAAAAACCACTTGCACAATGTGGAAGAGGCTGGGAGAGAGAGGAACATTTTCAGATTTTGCTCATCTTGCAAAATACTGAATGATCTTAATTGCTTCACATATTAGAGATAATAACGAAGGATCTGAGTTGACTCTATGTGGAAACACGTAATTTGAAATGAACTCTCAGGCTGAAAAGAATAAATACAACTCCCTCAATAAAGTACTGACTGGAGGTGGCAAAGATGGGAAGGCTGGACAACTGTGTCCCAGCACTGCAAGGAATTATTTATTCCTAAAGAAAGAGGGCTTGCTCTCCCCAGGTGGMTGGGGAAGAAGAGGCAGAAGGTTCCTAAAAGACAGGTTGCCTCTGATCYTCTTAATACACTAGATTAAAACAATTTAATTTCTTTTTGCCAGAGGTCTTGGGAGCATCTATATCTTGGCTAGCTTTAAGATACTTAAAAAACAATTCAGTCCCATCGCTTGCTATTTATTTCTTTAAATGACAGCATGAGGCATGAAAGACAAGTTCTTGCAGCCAAAAGGTATTTAAACGCAGACATGCTATCAGATTGAAATATCACACACATCTACAATCTTCCCTTTATGGCTCTTTAGTTCCTGACTCGGACATCTCCTCACAGGAAAATGGGAGTCTTGAGGAAGATGGGAAGTCCCCACCATTGGATCTCCCGAATGGCTGCAGAAGTCCTGGTGGACACAGCACTCACATCCTAAGAATCCACTGTAACTGCAGCACAGCAGCACTGATGTGTTTCACACACTGGAGCCAGGTTGTCCTAGCAGTTCAGGGTGGGGGGCCTTTGCCCATGAGAAGGAAAGAGACAGCAGACAGTTATCATTTCGYCGTCATAAACATTCTGGCATTCATTTAGCCAATTTTAACATTAATGCCTGCTGTTTTAGACAGGGAAGGACTCAGGTTCACTGAGGTGAGCAGTAAGGGCAGGGACAAGTACTCCCTTGGCTTTGGAGAAGAAACCTGGCCTTGCAAGGAACTGCATGGAGAGCATGCCAGCCCAAGATGCCTCTGTCCTCACACCCTAAAGGCTGGTCATCATCTCCTCTTTATAATTCAACCCCCGCTGCAGCAACAGCCAGACCCCCAGCCTTAGTGAGAGCTCCCCTAACCTTGACCTATGACTGCCAAAATACCCATATGAAAGGGCTACCCAGGAGGCAGCCAATAAAGCAAGGAAGTGCCTACAGAACTTCCTGGTAATGGTGGTGGAATTTCATACACCACCGCGATGGAGCAGTGCATACAGGGGCCCTCTGTGTGCCCCTTTTTGTGTTTGAAACATCATGCTGGGGAGTACAGATCTTCCTTTTGGTTGCCCCTAGCAAAAGTGGGAAGACCCCAGCAGACGGGACGGAAAGTTGGCAGCATCCTGACTAAAGCTGCTCCACCTGGCCTGCCAGCATCCTCCCCCACAGCAACTGGCAGCAGCGTTACCCCCGGGGTACAACAGCTGCTCCAAACCAGCGGAACAGTCTCTTATCTGGCACAACATTGCCTCGGCAGAGGGGCCTTCGAGAGGTGCGTACTGAAAACAGGGTGGTAACTGTAAATCGTCGGGATCTTTCTGGCTGTGCCAGATCTGTCTGATCTTTCTCCCCTTTCAGAGCCATCAAGCAGGGCAAGGCTGCTGCCCTGAGGGACCTGGAACCGCACATGGGCTGATAACCATACAAGTGCACACACACAAATGCTAGAGAAGCCAGGGGTGAAAGGGAATCATGCTTAAGATTAAAAACAGCAACAATGAAAAAAAACTTTCTTTCCTCCCCCACAAAATCATTAGAAGGCTTTGAATTCCTTCAGTCATGGCATTTTCACATAGGTTTTCTTTAGGTATACAAATTGCTTTCAATGAATTTTGTTAACCCTCCCAAGACATTCATTAAATGCAAGGTAACTGCAGAACGCAGTCTTACCTAGAACCTTTTTCCTCTAGGAAGCTCCTTCACTTGCTGCTAAAAGACATTTTGCACCTTGGACCAATACCACCACTAAAAAATACTTCCCTCTTTTGGGAGGAAAAGAACACAAGCTCCAAATTGTTCCTCTTTCAGCACCAAAGTTCAAAAATACAGAATACTAAAACTCGCTAGTTAACAACCAAAAGGGTTTATATTCATCACCTAGATAACCAGAGCTGCTTTTTCTAACCAAAGTGATCCGAATTCACTGTGTGTGGCACTAGCTCAGCCCCTTTGCCTCCTGACAGGCAGACAAACTTTAGCCTTCATATGCAACATCAACCTGTCCTGAAACCCATGGAAAGCAGAGGGGCTCTCAAAAGTTCTTCAAAATGTTCTGAACAGCTGTTTTAATTCCCCCTCCTGTTACACTTACTGAAAAGAGGGGAAAACCGCCACCCTCTGCAGCACAGCCTTGCTGAGCCACACCAACCTGAGGCACACAGCAATGTCTAAGGTGAGCTGGGAAGGTGCCAGATTAAACAAAGGCAGTCACGGGACGGTGCGGGGGCTGAGCCCAGGTTGCTGTGCTGACCTGGCACACACCTATATGAACACCCCAGCAGCTGAATGGGGCTCAAAGCATCTGGGCACTTCAGGGTGYGGGAAGCAGACAGGGAGCACTTCAGGCAAGCAGTCTGTGCAGCCTAACCCCAAATTTCTTCAGATATACAAATAAAAGATCACATTCACTGAACTAATAAAAGTTACACCTGCAGCAAGCTTGGCTTCATGTGGCAGATCATCTGTCTTCAGCCTTTCAGAAGACCTCAAACACCAGGGGAAATGCTTGGGTTGGGTTTGATTTTGTCAGAAACCACCCACAGAGTGTGGCAACGGACCGGTTATGGGGAAGGGCCTTTCGTTTCCCCACCATCAGGCCAAAATCCTAACTGAGCCAGCTTCCGTCTGATAGCTGTTCAAAAGCCTCCATGAAACAAGTTGGCTGTTTTAATCCAGGTTCAAGTGGACTGTGCTTAGACCCCAAGCTGGTAAAAGCTTTAGCAATGAAGCGAACAGGAACATACCCTTCACATAAAGCTCAGTACAACAAGTACTAATCAGCAGCAGCCATGCAGGAGAGAAGCCAAGGACAGAGAGGAGGCTGGAAATCCAGTTACCCACTCCATTCCTAGAAATGATTCAGCTAGACTCGACTTACAGCAAATGGGCAGAAGCACAACAAGTAGCTTGTCTTTGCTCCCTACATTTTATGAATAAGTATTTCAGCTCGTGAACCCTTGATCTTTCTTCCCATAAAATGCTGTTGCAAAAGCCAACTCATATTTTCCACACACATGGAAAAGGATTTCCTACCCATTCAATTCCTTAACCAAACACACACACTTATACACCAGCTTTTTTCCTCACCCCTTTTGCATTTTTTTTTAAAAAAATACTTAAGTTTCTTCTTTTTGAGTCTTTCCTCTCAATAGTACAATATTCTTTTTGCCTGTGCCATCACTAACTTTTGGGGGGCAGCCCAAATCTTCAGAACAATGCATTAAATATTAAAACACATTTCTGC
This sequence comes from Amblyornis subalaris, assembly GCA_018881555.1. Taxonomy (NCBI): domain Eukaryota; kingdom Metazoa; phylum Chordata; class Aves; order Passeriformes; family Ptilonorhynchidae; genus Amblyornis; species Amblyornis subalaris. The sequence continues at coordinate 17,960,193 of JACAXG010000002.1, read as the reverse complement.
TTTCTGTTTACAACCTAATCAGAGTATGGTGTTTTCCTGCGAGATTTTCACTCTTTTAGAGCAATTGACAAGTGAATGAAAAATTAGTAAATGCCTTGACTGCACTGCGATAAAACAAATTTAGAAAAAAATTCTAAACCCCCCTAAAGCAAAGGGGGTGTTTTGGAAATAGTACATGTGCAGTCACTATGTGTTACTTCCAAAAACATACTTCCAGCTGTTATGTATAAATACTGGCTTGAAAACGAAGCCCTAGACGAAGTGCTGGCACTTGGTGGAAGCTCTCGGCTGGTGGGGCACTCTCGGGTGACACCGTGTACATGCTGTGCTGTCACAGAGCGTGCTGGTCCCTCCCGTCCTGGTGTGTCACTGGCATTGCATCACTGCCAGTGAAATAACACAGCTGCCTCACCTCTTTTTTTTTTTTTTTAAGCGACAGCAAATTTCAGCCTGAGCCTGTGCCCAGCTCTATCGCCCACACAGGCCAGCTTCTCTGCTTTGTAGGACCCTTCTTTTTCCCTCAGCATGGCCTCATTTGAGGAAAATAACACTCTCACCACCTGAAAGATGTCGTGATTAAGCTGAAAGTTTGGCAGCCATGTTATTGCCTGTGGTTGCCCCTCAGGCTTCTGGAATTACTGCTTTCACTGGCCATTCTCGTCACTCTCCCAGGAGCAAGTGGGTTAAACAGTCTCTCTGAAGCCCCCCACAATCCACCACAAACCCCCAACATTGCTAAAAGGCCCCAGAAGTTGCTGACAAATCTCAGCAGCAAAATACACAAAACTTTTCTGGACAGTAACACAGCAACAGCAATAGGTGTGATAAGTACTGTCTTACCAGGCTGCTGGCCCTCACCACTGTTCAGCAGGAAGGTGGCCACGGCCAGGTTATCTACGTGGCTTTCAAAGCACATGTCAGTGCCATAACCAAGATGCAGAAAACTTCCTTTTTCCAGTTTTATCTGCTATTTACCCACAGAAAACCTGCCAAAGTGTCATGCTTTATAATGGCAGAGCTATCTGTGGCCACTGCTTGTCATCTTAGTAGGACACCACAGTCCATCAAAACATCCTACCATATGGCTCAACCAGAATTTTACAAAATCCACTGCAGTTACCCAAAAAAAAAAAAAAAAAAAGAAAAAAAAAATCTTAAAATAAAAATTCCTTTCTTCTGTATTTTGACAGTGCAGGAAAAACCCACTTTGTGTGAGCTTTCAAAAGGGTTCCCAAATGATGGACACACAGAAAACACTGCTGATCCCTCCAGAGCACCCTCTTTTCATTTTGACAATTAAATGCATGAGCGTAAGGTTCAGCATCGTCTGCAGCTGCAAACACTCTAGCTGAAACCTGCAAGCTACGTACTTGTTCAACCAGATTCATGTTATTATCTTTTCCCTTTCCTTTCGTTGTGGCAAGGGTAACAATTTAATTAGACAGGGGAAGATAAAAAAAAAGGCCGTATTATTTATAACTATAGCGCAATACATTATTTTTAGCTAAAGTACTCTTAAGGAAGAAACAGTGCCCAGACCGATTTTCATGTACAACTTCCTGAATTTGTGATTCACAGCCAAATTTTAGGGACAAGTTTAATTTAGGTTTTGATCCTTTTGACCTTGACAAAACTGGAGCAAGAGCTCCAGTTTTAGTGCCTGCAGCTTCGCTTCTTCTTGAGATATAAAACTCAACAGGTCCACCGGCTGCAAAACCAGCAACACTTCAAAAAAGTCAGCCTTTGGAGAAACAAAGCTGTCCTGCTGTGGCTCTTGGGGAAATCTGGGAAGTGGGGAGCGTTTACCCAGGCACAATACCACACTGACAGGAGTGGGACATATCCCATTACRGGAACTGTGCGTTCACAAACAAGGGCCAGAGTCACAGGCTGTTCTGTGCCACGCGGCAGAGATAACACCAACAGGCTTCACGCTGCAAATCCACCCTCCCCAGCCACTTCTTTTTTTTTTTTAACCTAAACTATATTTGACTTCACTGTCAAGTATTTCAGCACAGCTGCTATTCTCAGGTTCTCCTAAAATACACACAGTAGGTACTGTACTATTGCACATATAAACATCTACCTTCCTACCACAGCTATTTATGATTAAAATAACTTTTCTCCATTTCTGATTTCATTTCCTTTCTCTGGGCCCCGTCTTACATTGCACAGGAGGTGCTTTCAAGATCACCTGTAGCACGGAATAAAGAAGTAAAATGTTAGCCTAGTTAGAAGTTTAGAATTTAATGTCCTGTTTCCCTTGTGGGTGACCTATAAGCAGGACTTACCTCTGATGCCAGACAGTTTAGCGAAAAGAAAGGACTGAAAGTCAGCAATGAGCTACGGGGGTGGTGGTAGAGGGGAGCTGCCTGTCATCTGCTGCTCCCTCAGACATCACCAGTGTCCATTCCAGTCTCTGCTGGGTTTGTTACATACCTTACTGGGACTTGCACAGCACAAGTCCTCTCTAAAGATCTACCCAACTGCAGCCATCACTGTCAAAAATAGTGCAGGAGCACAACAGCTACATTTAGCAATGGTAGATCTTACTCTGTCTAAAAACAAACTTCTTGGGTGAAGAACATCACACATGCTTTTCATGCACTGAAAGAGGATGAAATAGTAGTGTGCAATTTAACACACTTCCACCCTTCTGGGACACTTCCACAATTCAGGAGCTCTCTGCTGATGTGATGCACGAAAAAGAGCCAGTGGCTCCTCTGCATCTGGAAGATGGCCTCTCTGCATTGAAACCCACAGCATCGCTGTCTAAACTCACCCATACAGCTTAGAAAAGTCTTCTTCAAGCAAACACACGTTGCTTTCATCTAGCCTTGCACCAGGCAAGCGTGGAGGTAAAGTATTAACACTGCAGTTGCAGTGCAGAGGGGGCTGTACACAGCAACAGRCACCTCCCTGGTCACACCAAGTTTTTACTGAGCTCCAAGCAGAAGCTCTGCAAGTGGTTGGGATGTTCCAACAGATGTTCTCAGCACCTGGTTCTTATCCAAATCCTCTCTTAGAGGCACATGTTCCACTCAAGAGGACCTTGTTCTCAGTGCATGTATTCTTCCATAATTGAATGTGTTGAAGCCCAAAGCTTCTTTTCCTCCCAAAGCTTTTGCGCAATTCCTAACTTCAGCATGACATTAGTTCCAACACTTCTGGAGGGCTAAGCAAAACCCCTCCCTCTCCCCAAAATGTTACTCTGGACATAGCTGACCAGCCTCTTTCCTTGTTCATGATCATCCTGCCTACTCAGCCGACTATTAAATAATTAACCCACGCTGAGGCAAAGGCTCCTTTCTGCCTGATGGAATGGGGCCTCAAGTTTTCAGTGAGAAGCTCCTTTGTACCCAGTATGTCCTAGAAATCTTTCTGTGGGCAGCTGTACTCTGTATGAACAGTAATATAAACAACAGAGATTAAAGAGGTTCATGTCTCGCTGTTAAAGGAAAACAAATACAACTGTTACAAATCATTTTGAGGTGATAAGGGATTTGGGGTGAGTGAAGCTGAACCCTGACTCCGTGACCCCATGGCACACATTCAAGTGCAGTAAGGGGAAGCTCCCAGTGGTCCTGAGCCACAACCCATTCCCGAAGGGCACAGCCACCAGCACTGCAAGGCTGCATTTCAGCAGCACTGCACTCCATTCTGCCTCCTGTTTGGAGCCACTTCCCCTCACTTACCAGTGCTTAAAGTCGGCTACACAACTGAACCTTAATCCTGGGTTTTAGCACAACCAAGCAGCTGGATACCTTCATAAATGCGCACACTCCAAACCTGTCGTTTCCTTACACAATTTGGTAGTTTTCCTGAACAGCTGCTGCTTGAAAAGAGCCTTAGTCTTCCTTCTTCTTGCTTTTAAGGCCCCCTTTATTTAGAATTCAGCCATTTACAGTTTGAGGACAGAAAAAGGACATTTGTGATCCAATAGTCTAGATACCTCTACACATCAGAAATCAGGGGATAGGGGTTTAAACTAATATACTATGTTACTACTGGTCTGTGCTGCCTGTTCTCCCTGCTCCAAAGCCCGTTGCTGGAGAAGTGAAGCTGGTGCTCTTCCTGGCCCAGCACTCTCACGTCCCTGAGGCAGAACAGGGCATCCTTCTTGACATCTGCCCATTTAAAACAACTGCTGGATTTGCAGTCAGAGGAAACCCCCCCTCTTTTGCCCTGCCCTCAAGATCAGACTGACAAGGAACAAAGTTGGAAAATTTTTTGTCTTAACTTCTAGCATGAGATCCTCTGGATATTTCATTCAACAGACATGCCGCACCTGCAATGCCCTCAGTTTTTCCTGGTCTTTGCATGCAGTATATTGCTGCTGTGGCTTCTGTCTTTTAACTACAGGACTTTGGTTTGTCATAAGGTGACAGAAAAATGCTTTGTCTGACATGGTGTGGGCCAGATTTCTGAGACTCTTTGGAAAAAGATGCTCATTGGCATGGGTGACTAGACCAGGTCCATCCACTTSAGGACCACTCTTCCTTTGTAGGACAGAAAGGTGCACATACATTGCAAAAAAGACACCACCATGTCAGAACCCAAAGCTACATGGCTTTATCTGAATTTTTTCTACCTACTTTTCATACCTTTCTACTGAAAGAAATGGTTTACAGCATGGACACCTGCATCAAACAAAACTCTGCTCAACAGCCTTATCTCAACTTCACAGCAAACCTCATAATTCAAGGTTGTCACCTCTTCTACCTCCTTTCCTTGCACACTGAAAAACAAACAAAATACACAAAGGGCACATGGGAAAGCCCCAATGCAGTACAGAGAGGACTTATTTTCTGATTCAACTTCAATCTCTTCACTTTTTTGTTCTCCACTAAGACACTAAGAAATATCTACAATTCCTGTATCTACATAAGTTGCCCATTTCTAACTGATGCAAGCTTCAGTAGACGATCTGCAGCACGGAAAGCAAAAGTTATTTAAACTCCTCCACTCTCCATAAAGGCAAAGGAAAGACTCAGCTGGCAGCCAGCATGCTGCAGTCCTGACACTGTTCCTAAAACCTACAAACCAGTCTCCAGTATGTATTGCTGCAGACACTTATCTGCACTTTAAATGTGTACATTTGAATGTTTTTGAATGCACAGAAACCAGGCGATGTAAATAGAAAACAGTTCTAACATGACACAGAGACACAGGGTAATGCTCCCTCCGCATTTTGCAGCTAAAGCTTCAGCCGACAGTGCCGGCTACATGACAGAAATGCTCCATCAAGCCAGTGCTACGGCTCTGCAAAACTGTAAATGATTAGAGAATAATGCYCTGCAATCAAAGAACAAAATGTGTGCTGCAGATTAATCACTTTCCAAGATGGGAAAGGAAAGATAGGCTTGAGAGATAAATCTGGCTGGGGTGTTTATGCAAGCGTATCATGCTCCTTAGTACTGAATGTCCCAGAACTTACAGAGGAAGTAAACAATGTGCTGGGGGGGTGTGCGGGGGGTGTGCGAGGGGTGTGCGTGTGCCCGCGCTCACAACCCGAAATAAGACAGCTTGCGAAAAATGCTGAACTTTCAGCTATGAAACACCGGCGTTAGAAGTCACTCGACTGCTGGCTGTGTTGCTCCTGCCTGGGAAAATCTAGAACAAGGGGCCATTCAGACACAGCCAACGCTTTCTCTGGCATTTCAAACTTCCCTATAAAACTCCACAAGGATGCCCATGGACTCCTGAGCCCTCTCCCCCATGTCGCCTCAGCAGCTATAGCAGACCAACAGTGCATCTGAAGGCAGGGACTGCAAGCACTTCTGCTTGAGATTTACTTCTGGAAGCACACTCCAGCAACCTACATTTTCAGTGTCCCTCTAGCATATAATCACACTGCTTTTGGCTGTTTAGGCAATGCCAGCTTTCATGCATTCCTCTTTTCTGTGTAAACGTATTTACATTTGTAACTCCTAACTGGCTTAACACTACACAGGCATTTTGAGGAAAACTCTACCAGCACTTGAATTAAATGCAACACTTCGACAGTCAATTACAAACACAGTAAACTGACTGCAAGGGGTGTGGGAGAGGCTGGTGACATGGATTTAGATCCAAGGCTGCACAGGTTCATTGGGAAGTCTTTCTGCGAAAGCTCACCAAGGGCCTATGCCCCAGCACCCTGAGTCACCAAAGTGACACGTTACAAAAAAGTTAGAAAATTTTCATGCTGAGAGATTTAGTTTAGTCATTGATGGCTTTGGAAGAGGCAGGGGCATCATGCTGGAATTCCTTGCCTGAGGATGACTGTCTTACACCAAATGTATTTCCACACAGGAGCTAACAAAAATTTCCCAGAAAAAAAAGCGGGAGAGAGTGCCGGGGTATGCACTGCAACAGTGCTGCATATAGGGAAAATATTTTACAGAAACCAACTATTTAAGGTTCCTTCTCCCTGCAAATATCTGGCTCTGTATTAAAACCAATTAACAATAATCTACTAATAACAAGACTGTGATGTAGCTGTGAGGTTCCCCTAAAGCAAAATCCTGCCAATGCTAGTAATTGATTCAGCAATGTGCACCAGTTCAATGGCACACGCGTCTCCAATTCTTGGAAACATTACATCCACTCTAATTCCCCCCCCAAGGTCACCACAACCCTCAGAAAATCCCCATATATCATGACCCGGAGAGCTGTGTCTAAACAGCTGTTTTCAATAGCCTGGGAAACTGAAGCACTGCACCTGAAAGGCATCAGCCACCACAAGTGAATCCCTTAACCGACCAAGCTGCCAGAGTGCTTCAGGAAGCAGTGGGAAAGAACAAACTGCAGAYTTCTCTTGCAGGAAAAAAAGCAGGGCATGCTAGATTTGTCTTTTCACTATTTGTTGCAATGTGTTTTTTGCATGCACTTTATTGCAATAGAAGGAGGACAGGCCAGCCTGTTACCTGATTAAAGTTTCAAACTTTATTATGAAGGAACAAGGGACTCATAGACTACACGCTCTATGCCCGAGCTCTTTAGCAGGACAATACAAGCTTATTCACACCGATAAATGATTGGTCTAGCTAGCACCAAGTCCATTAGAAGATGACTACTGACTACAATAGAAGCCAAGTCGCATCCAGTGAAAGCGACAAAGGTGTTCATGCTTTCTCACTCCAAGACATCACCTTGCACTTTTAATCAGCAATTCAGTATGAGTTTCTCAGTCTAATTCTGATACCAAAAGAACTGTCATCGGCTTCCCTAGATGTGAAGGCACTTTACCAGAACCATTAAAGACCAGGCATGAAGTTAGCAGCAGAGGCAGAAGGTACAAGAAACCATGAAACTGTATCAGAAAAAGTCAGCTACGTCATTAGATTTTCAAGTCTAAATCCACCAAGTCAGAGGGTCCTTACTAGAGGACACGTAATATGCTATGACTACAGACTGTACACTTTCATGCCTTCTATTTTTTCAGTGAGGAGCTTGTATGTCTCCTCTCTTTTCACTGATACGGAAGGAAAAAGGAACAGCCCCTCACCATGGAAATAAGAGCAATTACTACACGTATCATCAAATATTTTAGGGACAGCTCAGTAGCCCTCTGAACTGTAGAATCTCAGACACTGTTTGGTTTCTAGGTCAGGCCACATAGAAATAAGACATCCAAGTCTCTCTAAGGCAGGACCCTCCATCTCTTACACAAATGAGCAACCTCTCAATACCCAGTATCAGCAGAAGGAACAGGATTATCCAAATGACTAAGGATTTGCACACTGACAGCACCGTGAGTGCTTACCTAAGGGTGGATCAGTTAAAAATATAAACAATGTTCTAAATTATAGGTGGTGCTGTGAGCCCCACCTACACCTCGTATTGTCCAACACTTCCTACTATAAAATCCTGTTTGTTCCTCATCACTAACTTTGCAAACGTGAAATAAAACTGGGATTAGAAACAGGATAAGTGATTTGGGATAGGCAAGACACAGGAAATATACAATCCTGGGGCAGGGGAGAAATGTGGAATGGGAAGCTGGACAAAAAACCAGACAAGCTGGACAAGCAGAACAGATATGAAAACCAGCRGGGGTAGGCAGAGGTGTGGAAGATGACAGGAAAAGGAAGGAGGAATGCATGGAGCAAGACCGGGAATCRCAGGGAAAGAGGCTGGGATGAGAGAACACAGTAAGGAGCTTGGGGAAGGGAGAAGAGGATACAGGGCTGGGACAGTGCTCATCAGGGAAGCCTATGGATACTGGGGAGGCAAATGACACAGACAAGCACACCAGGAAGGGCGTATTTCTTTACTCAGAGCCAAGTGCAACAACTGTGGCACAGGGCCCACACAGAGAGCACGGGGGATGAGCTGAAACCCCGAGTACCCCTCGAAGGATCCAGCCCRACAAGGAGAGTGAGGGTGGATGGAGTGTGTGAGCTCCTTACTAATGACAGTCATAGCCAGCATGAGAAGTAATTTCAAGTATTAGAGGCGACTTTATTTCTGACATTTTGTACTTCCCAAGCACTTGGCTTTTATATTGAAACATTTTTTCAGTGTAGAGTTTTGAGTAAATAAAGAATGCTCTTATTTAGTACTTCTGCTTGGCACTTCACTGAACAGTGAGAACCATCCACAGAGATACTCCAGTGATCTACAGTTTATGGTCAAGCCATGCAAAACCTCTCTGGCAGCTCATAGAAAAAGGGGAAAACCCATCACTGGCATTGCTCAAACCCACCCACTGCATCATGGTACTTCTAGGGACAAAGCTGCTGACCCCCACAAGTCTGTAACCACCTGGAAGAACTGGTGGTCTGATACCTGATACAGTTGCCTGTAAAAAATAAGGAAACTATCATCTCTCAGGCCATGTAAAGCTTTTTTTTTTAAACCAAACAACCAACAACCATCCAACAAAAATGTCAAACCAGAAAGCAGGCATTCAAAACTGGATAAATTTAGTAAGATGTCATGATTCAACTACAATTGAAGGAAATCCACACTTAATTTCTCAAACAACTGCTATCATACTGTTCAAGCAGTGTTTTTCCTTCAGGCTGAGAAGACACCAAATACACACTATTTCTCAATTTACTACTTTTTTTCCTCTTTTCTTTCTTTCAATTAGAGAACATTGTCATTCCACATGCTTAGTCCAAGCTTGAATAGAAATGACACGTGAGAAGCTTTTACCAGGGTTAAGTCCCGACACAGCTGTTGGAAAAACCCAAAATGAACATTTTATCCTGGCCAAATCAGTGTTCTTTTCACTATTTATACTCTTGGATCCAGCAGCTGCAAGTGACGCTACAGGTCATGTTGTCCAAAATGGACAAAGAATTTGAAGATCCTCTCAAGTTTTGGAGGCTTGTTTCTACTTCTGTTCTCCCTCTCAGTGCTTCACAGCACTGCTGCACCTATGCCAACTTGCTGCAAGTTTAAGTAGAGTACCAAACTCTGGTCAGAACAGAGTTTTCAGTTAAGATTTCCCATCTTTAAAAAAAAAAAAACAAAAACAAAACAAAAAACCCCAAAAAACCAAACCAGACTTTTTCCTGCTTTCATTTTTCAGCACCACAGGATCAACACTGGCTGCTCAGTTGATAATGCCTCTCTTTATTTGAAATTATTTTTCTCCTTTCACCACCCACATTCATCTGGGACTTATTCAGTACTATTGTGCCTGACACTGGTCCAAAACAGCAAACAATTTCTGTAATGGCACAATAAGCAGAGAAGACCCTAAAAGAGTCGCTTTGTCGTCTAAGGATCCCCCTACACACTGAAAATAAAGTTGAAAATTTTGTAAGGAGGCTAGATACAGCTGTGCCTTTAACAGCATAACCTCTCTGGTATTTTACATTTGGCATCTGGCATTTTACAAGCAGGGAAACATTTCTGCTGTACTTTGGCCTTCTGTCATCAGAGAGAGGTGGAGATTTATGCCCTTTCTCCTTCTAAACTAGACTCCTTCAGTGCCCTATTTTATATTCTTCCTGACAGGTCCCTATTTTGTATAAAACAAAAAGTACTACTATCACTGTGTTGCATGGCAAAAGCCCTTTCCAGCTGAAAGAGAAAACGCCTGCCACTGAGTCAAGCGGTAAGATGCAACTTCGCAGTTAAAACTGCGAGGATAAAATAACTTTGCCCAGTAACATATTAATTTCCGGCAGGATTTGATAAAATTATAATTTACTGTCCAGAAAAAGACTAAAACGTTAAACATATTATACTGAGAAAGTCAAAATAGGTCATTCAATCAGTGTTATTCCCCCTTCATTTCACACATAATACAAAGCAGTTAAGTAGTTTCTCTTGCAATTAGCATCATCTTTGTCTCTTTGGTGTCTAAAATACACTGGAGATATGAAGCTGCTCTGACTGTACTGCAGCCCAGGCCCTGCTTCCCACCATCACCGACTCCTCAACAAATACAGAGGTGAAATCCTGTCTTCAGTGATTTCAACCATGATAATTTTCTTTCGCTATTCCAATTCCCTGGTCTATCATCTCAAACAATAGGCCTTTTCCCTCTGATTAAAAAGGAGTACAGGTGCACTCAGGAAGAACCCCAGCATCTCCAGCTGCTAATGCACATCCCACTCCATCTTCCCACAAGGAAGACTTGTTACCTGGCAGAGCCCTGAAGAAAGGGCTAGAAACAGCCTTCACGAGGAAYGGTGCGGTTTTAAGACATCTTTTCTGGATGTGAGAAGTCTGACATATGCTTCAAATGCATTTTAATTTAGAAGAATGTTGGAAAGATTTTATTTATGTTTCTAATTAGGTAAACAGTATGCTTCTTCCACCTGCTTTGAGCTACCCCACTAGRCCCAGTAGACATCAGATGTCTACGAACATACATCAGGTTGATTTACTCCCTACTGCAAGCTCACAGAATCCTTCCTCCTCCCAGTCCCGTATGCCACTATCTTATGGACTACACACTTCCCCTATTTTTTGTATGGAAAATGGCCTCACTATTGATTTTCAAATACCTTCCTAAGCACACAGCTCCCTTCCCCATAGCTTTATATAGAACAGTTCCTCATTAGAGATTTCTCTCCTACCCCAAGCATGCAAACCTTCTAGTGCATTTTAATCAGAAGTATTTTTGCCGTGTATGAATCAGTATGCAAGAGCACTGGGGCAAGAAATAAATCTCAACAAGCTATGGGAAGTGAAAAATCATACTGTCAACATCATGATGAACGTAACACTAGGTCGGAGTTTTTGGCTGCTGCACAAACTAGGCTGGAAACCTCTGGCCCAGTTCATGCAGAGCTCTGACATGACTTCCGTTTGCAAATCGAAGATTTCAGATGTAGCCCACTTATCTGGGACACATACATGGCTGAGGCTATGAATTCACAAAATGCTGCAGTGTTTTTACAGCTCCTCAGTGGCAGCGTCATTATCGGTGCCAAAGTTCTCCTACAACGGCAGAGTGGGGTCAGCAGCCTCCCACCGTAGGTCTTGATGCATACTTAAAGAAGCACCATTCACTCTGAAACCTGACATCTCCAACAAACGGTTTTGAGTTCCTCCATCCAGTAAAACTCTTAGGCACAATAGATCATGTTGCACAAAACTGGGGACAGCAGCTCTACACGTCTCAGCTTACAAGCATCTCAGGACACAATTTGAACTGGCGTCACCTTCCCATAAGAATTCATGGAAAAAAACATTCTCTGAAAATTAGTCAAGGTCCAGACCAGTTTTGCAGAACAAACAGTAAGTTATAGGCTTCCAGGAAACCACATCACTGCTCTCTGCACAAAACCAATCAGCAAAAATGGTGATAATGTGGGAGCCTGTGAAACACAACAAGACATTCTTTCTTGAGCACTGTTCTCACTTATCAGATGCCAAATTTTATGTACTAAGCATATCTAGAATTTATTATGAAACTGATAAATCCTCCATGAAGTACTAGCAAATATATTTACACAAGATTGGGTTTCACATAAAATCAGAAACTTTTGATCTGGATTAAGATTCGCATTTAAAGGTATGTTTACACTGCAAATTTCATGTGAGAAAGTGGGGTTAAACTTGGTCACAATGTGTCTTTGGAGAGCTGAAATAGGTGCTTGAAGAGATAGTGTGGAGAGAAAAAAAAACAAATACAGCAGGATTTAAGAGCACTGATATGTGGGTATGTATCAAGATAATTCAGTCCACATTCTAGATCAAACAAATATGGCCCTGGAATTCCATCCATGTCCTAAAATTATTTCTTTAGAATAATACATTTATTCTTCTGCATCCTATTCTGGAAAAAGCATAGAAACCAACATGGTACAGCATGAGAAAACAGTAAGTTATAAGGGCAAATTGTCTCCAGTCAGAGCTGCTGGCTGTCTAGGCTAGGAAAGTAGCTTGTATTAGAGTATTACTAGGTAATTAATACATTTTTAAACATAGCTTTGTTTACTTAAGTATGACACTGTTACTAATGCTCCCTGGTCATACTCAGTCCTCACAGGGAGCTCAGGCTCAGCTGCAATTGGGATTTTGGGCACTGCTGGCTTGACTCTGTCTACCACTAATGCAAATGCCTGCTACTGCAGCACCATAGGAGAGCCCTGCTGCTGCCTTAACRTGGCCTTCAACAGGGATGAGACTCAGACCTATTCTCTTTACTTCATCTACCCATGAAAGTTGCACTGTCATAAACAGGGCTGTATCCATGCAAACTAGTTTTCATTCCCGCTCCAAACTGAGCAGTCACGGCAGCCAGGAGGCAGGGCGAAGTCCCAGTGGACACATGCTGATGTTTTTGGGTGCTCCTCTATCTGTCCTCCCACAGCAGACCACCGTCTGTCCTCATCAGTCTTCTGGCTTATCTGCTGTCTCCCACTCCTCTGGGGTTGGGATAAGCAGATGTTACCTCCCTGTCCAAGTGCTGGCAAGCAGCCCAGACCAGCCCTTTTCTGCTCACATAACTCAGGAGCCAGCAAACCTACTGAAAACTATTTCCTAGGACTGAGTCCCACCCACCGATCACAACCCTGGGAGTGCCATGGCCTCCGCTGCTCCCTAGAGAGACAAAGATCTCGTAAAGTCAGGGATGGGGAGGCAGGCTGGCCTGAAGAAACTGCAAGGCTGAGGGCTGGGTTATGAGAAGCCCCCAGGCAGACCTACAGCACAACACAGAGAGTGAAGGCAGCCTGAGAGGTAGGTGTCAAAGGAAAAAAATGGTTCCTTTAGCAGGACTCCTACCTCCTGCTCTCATTCCAGAGCTCTCAACTGGATTGTGGCATGGAGACGTCAGCACAGATCCACCCTTCACCTCGGCACGGGCAGTGGGTGAAGGGCCGCAGAAGTGGCATGATCCAGTGACTCACCCCACAGAAACGCACCTGACCACGGCAGCACTCAGGTGCACAGCAGCCCCAGGCTGCACAGGCACAGCCCCGCACCCACAGCCTCCTGCCCCCTAAAACTGGAGGCACACACTGCAAAGGCTCTGGCAACAAGCTGTCAGTGCCACACAACATCTTCTTTGCCTCAAGACGACCTTCCTCCACCAGTTCCTGCGACAATGATCCGTGGGCTGCCTCTATCCTTCTGTCCCAGCATGCACCGCCCTCGCACATCTCTTTACGTGTAGCAAGTAGCAACTTCACCATCAGGTGAAAAATAATAAAGAAAAGCAAATAGTACCTTGCCAATTAAACATGTTCAAGTGTGAACCCAGCATTCCATAATTCAATCTTAAAGTACGTAGCATGTTGTGATAGAGCAGGCAATCCATTCAATTTGTTAACACAAGTCTGTTATATGAGCTAATTTTCACAAGGCATTTCTTTACTAGTACAAATCCCCAGAAAGGCCATGAAATCTTACAAAGGTATTTGAAAAAAGTATTTAAATAGCCTTTATTTTTAATAGGTACCAGTGTATAGATAAAGAAAATTGCCCCAGTAAGCAAAGTCCAGGTAGGACACACACAGACAGAGTTAATGAGACATCAATGCTGTTAACTCCGGACCTGCTTCAAATTCCCTGCAAAGCATATCAACCCTTGAGTAAATGTGCAAGGTGGGTGCCCCAGAGAAAGGACTCTCTGGCTTTGCAGAGCAAGAAGGGCTCCTCCTGAACCTCACAGCCAGGCACAGCACCAGGAGGAACCACTGGCAAAAAAAGCAATGGCGACACAGCAATGCTCTTCTCTAGCCCCTAGAAGGCAGCTCCCTTGCTATTTCAGACCAGGGATGAGGCAGAGCACTAATGCAATCACTCACTTGTTCCCAACTCCTTACACTGCCCTGACATTGCTTTTCATCAGTCTTGTAGTCTAATCGTCCCCATTCTGTATCCCCAGCCAAAATACAGCTGTTCTGCACGACATGCCCTGCAACAGCTACGAGCCAGCCTTCCATGTCCAACAGAAGTGCATAATGCAACCCTCTGGATGGTGTTACAGGTGGGAAGGATGGAGAAGGTGAAGTAGGACATAAGGTCCCTGGAGTCTCTCAAGACAGGAATGAGAAATTGCAGGATGGGAAACTGAGGAATGGAATTTTTATTTTTTTTTAATATTGGTATCTGGAAATCGAATAAGTGCTCTCTGGTTCTCACTCCCCTTASCTCACAGGTTTTAGACCAATCATCTGTGACAACGCTTGCCCAACACACTGCCCAGGAGATAACTTAGCTAATGCAGCTGATGAATACAGCAAGACATATCCTGCTGTTGTTGGAGACCATGCTCCACTCCAGTGGTGACCTGCTCTCAATGGCTGCAGGAGCCCCAAGGTCCATCATCCTCATCCACATAGAGCTGAAGATGACCTTCCTGCAGGGCACCACAGTGTGGCCCAGCAACTCCTACATCCCCTCTCCAGCCTTGCACACCTGAGCTTTTCCTACTCCTCCACCCAAATGGGCGGGGGTCACATCACCGAAGGGCTCCAGATGCCCCTGCTGTTCCTGGCAGGCTGAGAAGCATGGCTCTCTTCTCCACTGCCTCAAACAGACGAGCAAGCGCTGTACCCACCAYTAGCAAAAAGTGCTTGGAAGCATGCTGGTTTACTTGGGAAGCTAAGCTGTCATCAAATAAATGTCAAATACACATGGGTAAGGAGTTGGTGCCTGTCAGTGGTACAATCATACCCCCCCCATACAACTGGAATATCAGGAAACTGGTACAGCCATGCAGAGAAGCACAGGATACCCCATCCTGACTTCATCTGAAGCAAGTTAGAACAAAACATCTCACTCTGAAGGAAAATCCCCTTCTGTAGACAAGCCACTTTTTAATAATAAGTGCTAAATGGACTATTCAAGCAGGTAATTAATGTTAATTAACATATGTCAGGCCATAAATTGGCTAAATGCACCTCATTTTCCAAGCGTGGTGTGTGGCAATGCTCAGGAAATTGTAACAGAACAGCCTAAGTTTGTAGRAGCATAAAAAAAAGAGCAAATAAAAGGTTAAGCTTAATCTTCACTTAACTCATGGTGTGCTGAGCCAGCAATACTGAAAACTGCATGACTACGCACATTACTTGAACACTTCATTTTGCTCCTGAACCGCTGCGCTATGCACGTATTGTCAGCCCCAAGAAAAGCCACATCAAAAAAAACCCTGCAGCTCCCTGAGCGCCATATTATCAGGCAGGCCTTTATCGGGATCCTCACTAAGTGCTGCGGGACCTGGATGCACCTCCTGCCCCAGGACGTGGCAAGGCTGTGGCCCCTTTTCCCGAGCCGGCTTGGGAATCACAGTTTTCCACGGCAAGCCGAACGAATCATCAGCGGGAGGATGCTCAGAGCTTGCCCTTCTCCAGAGTACCTCCAAACGCGGAGGGCCTCCTGCTTTTAAAACAAATGAATGTTGCCATTTCGTAACCCTGCCCTTGGACACGTTTTCTGTGACAGACATAGTAGCAAAGCTTTTTAAAAAAGTAGGAGAGAAAGAAGAACATGCAGAGACTTTAGCCTAAGTAGCAACTTGCATTAGGAAACACTTTCAGTTTCTCCTCTGGCAAGCCGCCACTACACCAAGACCCACTTTAATTGCATTGCAAATAAGGAACAATCCTCACAAAAGATTTTCCAYACTTCCACGCAAAATAGCTGGCTGCCAAAATCTAGCAGGGCACCTTTAGGAGGCTGCCACCTAGAGAAATGCTTTGGCTGTTTATCCTCAGTTTTCCTTTATCTCCAAGGCAATCCCGTTGGCCTCCCTTTGAAGCCAGCGCACCCACCGTAACTTTCTGGGGTGGTTTCACACTTTTTCACCCCGTCCACCCCAGCCAAGCTGGCTGAAACCCACCCAGCCGCTGCAGAGGGTGCGGGGGGGCTGCCCCAGCACTGCCTACCTTCCACTCCGGGCTTCTACTTTGTCCACGTCAGCACAAAGAGCTTTCACAAAACCACCCAGCTAACCCTAATCACTCGCCTTTCTAAATGCACCAGCACGTGCCCAGCCTCCCCTAATCTCCCAGGATTACAGCAAAGTAGTGTAGCACCACCAAAATGACCCGAATACAAAATGGCCTCGCGTGTAAGACACCGCTCACTTCACCAGGACAACACCAAGTGGAGGCAGGATGTCCCAGGGCAGCAGTGCCAGGACGTCTCTCCCCACTGGCCTGACAGTCTCAGACAGAGGTTGTTCAAGCCAATACAATACAATGGATATAACTGCCACTAAGGTGATTTAATTTTTATTAGCATTAACTGTGTACTTTCAAACACACAGGTAAGAGTAGAAGCCAACCTCTGACTCTCAAGCTTCCTAYTTTAAATATGTTCAAATTTTAAGTACGTACAAATATTGACACTAATAAACCTATTACAATGTCCATYGTTGCATGACGGTTTTAGGTAACCTTCTGTCTCTGAACAACTGAGGAACATTGATTCCAGTATTTATCACACAGGTCTACCTGACAATGACACTACCCAGCATCATTGACTGGAGTTTCCCATCCACATCAGAAGTTAAGTTTATCAGAGCCTGTGACTCTTTGCAGCTGATGACATTCACCAAGGTGGTGTGTTTATGTCTGCATTTAACAAGTCCTTCAGCAAAGGTGCTCCTCACTGTCACACTGTGGATCAAACAATGTCACTGATTCTGGGAGAGCTACTTGGTCTCTCTCTCACTGCTCTAATAGCTGTCACCCACCTGCGTGAGCTGGGGAAAAGTGAGTTCTTTGATGTACATTACAGATATGAAATAACAATGTGTGCTAATATCTACATATGGTTTCTACTGGAAAGTTTGAAAAGTCATTTGTTACTGTGATACTATAGTACACTTCTCTTTGATGCAAGACACTTGTTATCCAGTGGTTTCAACCGCTGGAACCACACATCTCTTTACACTGCT
Source organism: Amblyornis subalaris (assembly GCA_018881555.1). Lineage (NCBI taxonomy): Eukaryota > Metazoa > Chordata > Aves > Passeriformes > Ptilonorhynchidae > Amblyornis > Amblyornis subalaris. Next base: position 17,942,891 of record JACAXG010000002.1, on the reverse strand, counting down.
CAGCACAAAAGTCACTTAAAAATGTTTCTGAATATTTTGTTAAAGTACAACATAGTAAGGCTTTGATCAGGTAAGATGCTTAAGCAGCAAGTTTAAGCACACAAGTAATCCCCGTGAAGTCCCAAGGATCCATTCACGTGCTTAAACCCGTGCTCTTTGGTAGATCAAAACTTAAAATAATCAGGCTACAGCTTGTAACTCAAACTCTTCTGTACAAACAAGGCAACTCAAAAATATATTTWAAAAAAAATAATAGAAGTCTGGAAAAAACTATTCTTGCTAGCAGTTAATTGGAAAACAGAATCTTTAAAGAGAAAAAAGTCAGCAAAGTAACAAAAGAAATTGATGCAGGCTCCAGTTTTACATTGCCACTCCTGATAAAGACATTGTGTGCCAGTCCAAGAAAGGAGAAATAAAAACAGAGAGTGGTGTTGCTTCCTTCTCACATCCTTTGCAAGAAGACAATAAAAAGAGTCTGACACATCTTGCATATCAGCATCTGGCCAACAGATTTAGACATCTGTCTACATCGCTGGCAAATTTCTCAAGCCTTTTCAAGCCTCAATAATTAGAGAAGAGACTCCTGCATTTGCTACACTGAAGGGACTGCAGCCCTTCAGTATTTACTGGCCAATAAAACATGGTAAGGAATRCTGGAATGTCCATGTACAAAGTTTACAAAAATCTCCCCTTCCAAGTAAATACTCCAGCAGCTAGTGTTTATCTTGCACAGGGAAGATGAATACAACAGGTGTAAAACAAAATATGCTTCTGATATGAAAAACAAATCAAAGCAAATCAGCTGCATTTAAATTTAGGAATTGCTGGTATCTATGTAGAAAGGACGAGATTCATAGTCTTGCCATACTGCTTAACTAAGAGGAAAATAGTCCCCCTAGTGTACCCTTCATGTAGATAAGACTGTTTCACAAGATAGTGCTGCAAGAAATTACAAAATAACATTATGGGAAGACGTATGGAATTACTTAAGCTATAGTGAAACCGGGCACCTCTACTACATACACAGACAAAAAGGTGTTTCAGTTTCCTATTTCAAGATTATTGAGGGAAGTTGTGTTGCACCATAAATATTTGGGAGGTAAAACTTGTGTTTTAAGTCAGCACACTAGTTTTGTGACTGCAAGACTTTGATAGGGTAACAGATACCTGAATTTGGAAAGATCTGGTCACCGACAAGCTCTGTAGAGGTACCTGGAACAGTTGCCTGACGCAGTGCATTTCACAAAGGTGAAACCAGTTCACCCTCTGTTCTCTTCCCCCCTCCAGTGATGACAAACATAAATACCGACCTTCCCTAAGTATTCCAGACAGACGCAGATATCGGCACATGCATGGAAACCCTCTCCAGTGGCTTGGAAGTGTACGGGATTGTACCAAGCCAGGCTGCCCGAGGCRCAAAAGAGTGTCCGGAGCGTGGCCCTTTGACGGTGCTGCACCGTACACTACTGCCCTAGTTAGCTTCARGCAGTGTTAGGTTAACCAACGTCCCACTGGGGCCAGGGGCAGGGGGAAGCAAAGGAGATTGTTGGGGGGTGTATTGGGCAAACCTTATCTGAAGGTTTAACCTTAACCTTACGTTAGCGGAAACGTAATATATGCCTTCCTAACCACATCTGAAATATTCACTTCTGCTTTAATGCCCTCGGCAGGGGAAAAAAAAAAGTGATAGTTGTAACTTTAATTTATAGCTCTTAAAATAATTGTTTGGAGGAGTATAATCCTRGCTATGTTTCCGGATTATGGTATTCAGCACATCTCACTGGAAATGGTATTAATATTTTATATATAATAATACATAAGATAATAAGACCAAGTTCTCTTCTTCCTTTTGTTTAAAATAACAATTTTCCCACTCAGTGGCAGAGCAGAATATTGCTAAACGGGYTTGCTGCCTTCAACAATGAACTTAGCTGTGTAAAAATATTGTAAATTAAGATAAAAGCCCTCTAACACAGAACTATCTTCTGTTCATTTAAAKTCTTGGTGTAACTAGCAATCTGAAAAAGTCTAATGTGAAAAGTTGATATTAGTTCCTGAAGAGTTGTATTCATTACCTGTGAGGGCAACAAAGATAGTAATAACATATAATGTCTTTTAGCATCAGGAGACTAAGATGGAGTCTCTGTAAAAGCATGTTGCCTCTGCACAAACTAATCTATGTTCCAGCCAAGAAACTGAATTAGTCCTCTTCTGAATGTATATGCACCTGAAAAAAAACCCCTAACTTTGCTAAGGAATTACATTTTGTKGTTTTAGATGCCCAGCAAATTATTAGCTCCTGACCTCCCTTTTGCCCCTTCCAGTATGCCCCTACCACCTACGCACAACTGCACCCMCCATTAATGCGATCGAATGCCCTACCCAACTTCCAGAGACAGTTCACGGTCATTAGAGGCAGAATTTTCTGCTACCAGTGTGCCTGCATCTCCTGAGAAAGGTCATCCTAAAGGCTTGTGAGAAACTTCTGAACTAAATTATAACAGAAGAATCTCATGGGATCCAAGTTTTTAACATTTTAATTAGCTCCAAGTACCAGTTAATGCTGGTCAGCAGAGGAATCAATATCAAATTAACAGTATAAATTGTCAGAAAAATTGTGACAGTATTAAGGATACTAATCAAAGTAAGCACTTCGTGTTATGGCCCAGATCCTGCTTCTGCTGAAGTGAAAGGGAGTTTTGCCACCAAACCRAACTGAAACAGTGTCAGCCCCATTATTCAGTAAGTCTTCGTTTGAATCATGTATTGACAATTTACTGAAAATTCAAAGTAYCAGATAAAAACCCTTGGATCTGTCATAGCAGCTAACATCTAAAGCCACTGCTTCTGCATGAAGCCAAACAACTTATGAAGGCATGGGCTGTCATCGGAAGATGTAACCCTTTATCACACTCCGCATTGCACTTGTAAATTCAGATCAAAATTCAACAYCTAATACAGACGCAAAAGCTGTAAAAAGGATCTGCGATTTTAAAAGCCTTGTCTTGAACCAACTACACCACTGATAAACTTTGTGTTTATATTTTCCCCGGCCTGAGACAAGTCTCTCAATTGAATGCTTGCTCTACCATGCTCCATTTGGAAGGTAAAAATCATGCAGCTGCACTTCACTTCCTAGTAGCAAGTCCTACTCAGGCACCAACATACGAGACAGGGCTGCTAGTACAGAAACTGCCAGAAATGTTTTGTCTCTACTGGATTTCTAACCAATTTGTATACTGGAAGTTATCACCTGATCCCAAGCCAGAGTGATTCAAACAGAAAATTTAATTTCTCTGTAAAASAATTGAACTTCCTGGCAAATTCACCTTCAGCCATCCATTCAAAAACTCAGTGTCAGATGCTGCTAGTATCGGCCCTCAGCAGCAACTGAACCTTGCTGGGATTTTCTTCTGCAAACAGTATCGACAACAGGCAGCACCTACATTTCTGTACAGATTCAAGTACGTGACATTTCAGCGTCCAACAGACACGAATAGACGAACATGTAAAACGAGGAGGAAAAAAGCAGTTCTGGAAATCGCTTCAAATGTGCTTTACGTGCAGTTCCGGCTCCTGGTAGGCCTTATTAGACTCCGTCTTGAGGGTAAAACCCTGCCTGCCTGCAACGTGCTTTTGCACGCACTGAGTAAACAAGCCACAAAACCAGATTTTTTTCCCCCTCACTTATTAAAACGGTAGTACTCTTAGCTGCTCACTGTCGCAGTGCTGGACAGAAAATGCTGGGCTATCAGTAGACGGTGCTCTCATACACTGGCACCGCAGGAATCGCAAACCAAGCATTCCCGTGGCTGAACAGCCAATAACTCCATGCTTTGATTAACTTTATGAAGAAATGTCAAAACCCGAATTTCCCTCTACTGCCTTTGAGGAACGCATGGGCAAACAACTGGGGTTTTTCTTGGCAAAAATAATAGAGTCCTGTATCTGAGTTTTGAGACTCAGATTGACCATGCATAAAAGCAGCTCTGCTTATTTCCATCATGAGTTACCTCTGTGTTACTATAAATTAAAAAAAAAAAGAGGCAAAACAAAGCCCACACACCTTATAATTTTTTTTCCTTTTTCTTTCTCTCTCTCTCTTTTTCTTTCCCCGCTTATGAGCTTGTGCATCAAAGAAGCCAGCCCCGCTCCAGCGTCTCCCCTCTCGCCAGAGTCAGGAGCCCTCACCGCTCGCACACAGCAACAGGAAAGAGACAAAACTTTTCTTCATCCCTCCCTTAAAAAAATCAAAGGCGACAGGGCRACCACCATCAGCACGACCAGCACCAGTGCCCGGCGGGCAGCTGTCGGGGCCAGCCGCCGGCACCCCGCTCCGCGGCCGCATCCTCCACGGGCGGGCAGCCCGCCCGTCGGGGCGGTGCGGCGAGTGCGCCGTGGCCCCGGGATCCCGCCTCACCTTCCACCCGGCCGAGCTGTTGCTGTCGCCCTTGTCCTTGAAGTAGGGCACGCAGCGGACCATCCAGTCGTAGATTTGGGAGAGAGTGAGGCGCTTCTCCGGCGAGCTCTCGATAGCGCGGGTGATGAGATCGGCGTAGGAGAGGTTGCCCCACGCGTTGCGCCGCGACGAGCACTTCCTCGGCGCCGCCGCCGGGCCCCCGCTCAGCCCCCCGCCGCCCGCCGCCGCCGCCGCTCCCCCCGGCGAGAGACTCGGCCCCTCCGGGCCGCCTCCGGGCAGCGGGGCCAGCAGCCGCGCCGCCTCCTCCGGCACGGCGGTGGTCGCCGCCGCGGCCGCTTCTCCGCCCGYGGGGGCCGCGCTGCCGACGGTCATGGCCGAGCCGCCCCCCTCCTCCTCGTCGTCCTCCTCCTCGGGGATCATGGAGGCGGCGTCGGCGGTCGGCTCGCCGGCGGGCTTGGCTGGGCTGGCCTGCAGCTCGGGCCTCTGCAGGGGCCAGGTGCAGGAGCGGGGGCGGCTCTGCGGCTCGAACTCGGGGTCCAGCTCCACGTCCAGGGGCGAGAGCGGGGCGGGGGGCGACGCCTCTGCCATCTTGGCCTCCCCCGCGGGCGGCTGCGGGGCGCTGCGACGGGGCGGGCGGGCGGCCGCCGACCCCGCTCCTCCTCCTCTGCCTTCTCGGTGCCGACGGGAGCCTAGCAGGCGGGCAGCCGCCGGGCGGGCATGCCGCGCTCCGCTAAGGGCTGGCCGGCTCTCCGCTGCGCCCCGAGCCCCGCTCCCCGCGGGCGATGCGCACGCCGGAGCTAGGAGGCGGGGGGGGGAAGAGAAGGGGAGGGAGGGGAAAAAAAAATCAGATTAGGAGCCGGAGCGGCCGCGCAGGGCGGGCAGCGCGGGCCGGGCGGTGCCGGAGGTGCCCGCGGCACTGCCCTCCGCGCCGGCGGAGCGGCGGCCGCTCCCGCGGTGCGTGTGTGCGTTTGTTTATGTTTCACTCCATGCGGATGCAGAAGTAGCTCCAGCGGGAACTGCGCTGTATCCAGCCGAGAGAGGACCCCCCCACGCCCCCGGCGCCTCCGAGCTCGCTCCTCGTTTCTTCCGCGGGTATCTTCCCTTTTGGGGGCGGGGGGGGATGGTCCTTTGAGCCCTCCCTCGGCAGGAGGGCAGGGAGAGGGGTCCTTTGGGTTACGCCGAAGACTTTTTCCTTCTTCAAAACGCCCTAAAGGGAGCCGAAGTCTTAGCATACATCCAACTGCACACTAGCGTAAACCTGTCACTTTGCGGTGCCCCCGGTGCCCCCAAGCCACACGCAAGCAACCCCCTCAAAATCTCACAGACGGAGCAGGGGGCAGGAGAAGGCCACCCCAGGGGCTGGTCGGTTAAAAAAAAAAATAAAATCAAATCCTCCTTCTCGCAGGGAAAAAGCAAACACAACGGGAACAAATCAAATCGCCAGTCTTCCAACAGGTCCAGAAGCTTTAAGCCCTCCCTAGGGCTGCCAAAGAGAATAGGTTTTGTTCCAGCATCAACACCACATTCATAACCTCCTTGCTCCTGCTGCTGCCATCTTGACAGTTTTTCCCCCCTTCACTTAAGTCATTTAAAAAGCGCAGGCAGACGAGGCAGGGAAAGCCACATCGGGAGGGGCAGGAGGCGGCGGGGGGGTGCTGGATCGACAGCCACCTCCACGCCGGCAGCAATCGAGATCCGAATTCACGGGAGGAAGAAGCAGCGCTGCTGCATGGTTCCTGCTGCTCCTGCGCCTTCAGCTCCGGAGAGCCTTCCCTTTAAAGGCGAAGGAGGGGAAAACGGCACAGCGCCCGCTCCCCCTGCGAGCAGCCGGCGAGAGGCAAGCGATCCGCCCGCGCCCAGCCCGTCCGCCGCCGCAGCCCGCCCGAGCAGCCTGTCACCCTGCTCACCGCCGACTTCCACATCCCTCCTCCTAACAACCACGGGCAGCAACACAAAGTTATAGACACACGCAGGGAGCCTCAACCAAACGGCACGGCTCGGCACGGCCCGCCCACGGGCGGGCGGAGGGCGGGCGGTGCCGCGCAGGAGCCGCCCCGACGGGGCGGGAACGCCGGGATGGGTGGAGCTGGGCGGGCTGTAGAGGCTGGCGAGGGCAGCGCTTGTCTGCTCGCCATCCGTGCGCCTCCAGAGTCATGTCCTGCCGGCCCGGTGGGAAGCGCTCAAGCCTCTCCAAGCACCCGGTAAATCTTTCTCAGGGTTGCGTTAGCCCTGTTTCTTTTCTGTACTTGTTTCCACTGGTCGTAAGTTATTGGTGCACAAGTTATTCTGGTAAACTTTAAAATTCCGAGTCTGATTTAGTAACTTTTTGAAAACTTTCACTCTGCCTGTGGGTGATGCCAGGAACATGTTCAGTCGCGTCCACACGTGAATATAATCCCGCTGTACTTCCTCCTTGGAGGCCATGCCCTAGCAGAAAGCCCTCCAAAGTAGCTCATTTGAAAAGGTAGTTAATTATGGGTTGAATAAAGGGGTGACCCACAAAGCCAAGGAACATAGAAGCTATTAATATGGAAGTAGCTATAAATACATCACATAGCAACGTATATCTATCAGTTCTCACCCAGCTTGGTATCAGCCTAGACTGTGGACTACATTTAGTCTAACAGTAGCGTTGCCTCTGATACGAGGTATGGACGAGTGCATGCGCTGAGAAGCAGGTGCACTTCAGAGGCATTGCTGGATAGAATTAGCAGACAAATTACATTATTCCTGATGTATTTAGCATTATAGGCAAGCAGAGAGATTTGAAAACCATTCAGTTTGGTTAGAAAACAGCAAGGCCCTCATCCTGCATGCATTACATGTCCTGCTAAGTAAGGCCTAAGGCCCTAAAGGTCTAGTTAGGTTTTGAATTTAAGTGGAACTGAAGTTAGGAATAGTTTAGCGTGATTTTATTACAAAGGACAGCATTTCAGCCTGCATACAATTAATCTCTGGTTATCTAAATATAGTAGGAGGCACTGAATTAATCAGAATGAATGCAGGTTCGAGTAATGAAAATAATTTTCTCTGCAACTCCATTCTGGGTCACAACGTTGTGTGCCCTGCCGTGGCTTTTGTTGTAACATGGCCCCTTACAGGAATGCAAGGCAGCTCCAAAAGACACCAGCCACTCTGCAATTGTGACACTGACATTTGTGTGTATGATTTAGCAGTTGGTAGGGAGGAAAACCACAGTAGCATTGAAGAGCCAGGAACCAAGATCAGGCAAAAAGGCACAGTGAGAAGACATTTAGTCCAACACCACATCTCCGAGGAGCCTCTCCTTGTGGCTTTCAGCAGTTAGCCAGAGAAGGCCAGCTGTGAAGCTGTGACTGATGCTCAGCCCTTTCGCAAAACTAGTCACTGCTTGGGGCTGATTTTGACCAGTGCAGAAACCTCCACATGGTGCACTTCCTTAGCTCCTGAGGTTCCAAGGAAGCATAGCACTTTGACCTTGGGCTGGATTACAAGCTGCAAATCTAGTCCTAAATGATATTATCATCTTCATTTATTTATTCAATTGGCATTGCATTACTCTACAGGCATTGTTATTAGGTCTCATTGTACTGGGTGAAGGCCCTGCACATGGTAAGAAATGCTCCACTCCCTGGCAGAATTGCAGTCTAAGTAAGGCAGGAGAGGGCGGGAGAAAGGAAATAAGTAAGTAGTAACCCTATTAAAGAGATGATGGACTGAGGCACTGAACAATTACATGACTGTACTGAGGTCATACAGGAAGCCCATGCCAGAACTGAGAAATAGAACTGGATCGTCTGAGTGCCAGCCTTGGGCAAGATGTTCTGTCCTCTTCAGAATTCACTGGTATATCAGTCACACCGCCTTTATCACACGTCATGTTACCAGCTCTTCACAGCTCCATGCAGCACATGTGCACCCATGATAATGCAGTTTAGGGGTGTAATTAAAACCACAGTATAATTGGTCCTACACATTTTACTTACAAAAAGTGTGTGAGCAAAACAGAAAGACACAGGAGCTCTGCTTATGCTCTTCCATGGCTGGGCCTGCTGAAATACGTATAAAAACTGATCAAAATTGAATCTAAAACCTGCATGATTTACAGTCTCTTCCTTTAAGTACTTTAATGCCCCAAGGGTAGGATTTTCAAAAAGGCTCCATTTATGGGAGTTTTATCACTAACTTCAACAGGAATAAAGTTAGGCCAGCCCTCAGGCCATTTGAAAGCTGTGCTCACTTACTTTGCCTACTTAGACCGCGAGTGTTTTAGGGCAGGGCTGCGTCTTCCTCTGCATGTCCTTTTATCTACTATTGCAGCTCAAGCTGATGTGGGGAACATGTGTGCCTATCATAGTATCTGATTATATAGATCTGGCAGGGTCACAGTCACATTGCAGCTAGAGAAGTGCAGGTGACATTTCTGGCTTCACCTCTCACACAAATATCTTACTGCAGAAACATGGTTGGAGCTAAAGTTGCATGGAGGGTGGGAGACCTGGAACTTCTTGTCGTTACAGCATTACGGAAATCTCCTGCAAAGTGTACTGCCGCTCAATAAACCGATGTTATATTGCACTTACGTTAAACAACGGCTGCATTGTCTACGTGGACCTCACACAAACAAGTATATGATGGGTTGTTGTGTAAGGCACCTGCAGCCTGGTCTCTGAGGAGTTTGTGTCCCCTGCAATAACCCTGTCTACCCCTCCCATTCACCCCGTGAGAGAGTGGCTCCCTTAATGTGTTTTTTGTTCTTCCCACAGTTCCCTACTGTGTCCTTTAAACACAGACTGGGCCATGGGCAATAGGTTTTGTGGCTGATTCAGAGCAACCTGGATGCTGACAATTAGAAAGAAATGCCATCTATAAACCAACCAACTTCATACCCTGAAACTTTAACCTTTCTGCCCAGTTTGGCTAAAACCGGCTAATGGGTTTCACAGTTGTTACAGAAAGATTGGCTGGCTGGCTGGCAGACACAGAGCAAGGGTCCAAATTGTGCCATGGAAACATGAAGGGTTTGCCAAAGATGGCCACAGATTTCTAACTATGAAATTTGTCTCGAAGTGAGAAACAGCAACTTCAAAGTTGGACTGTCTCAACTTTATTTATGAGGCCTGCAATACTGGTATGTCCCTGACATCCTTCTTAAAGTCCCACTGAAGGAGTATCTCAGCATCCATTTTAAACCAACAGCCAAGATTTTGTTGTGCCACGGACGTGACCCAAGTATACTTTGAGGGCCAAGAAGAAAGGTAAGGGGGGGGGGGGGGGGGGGGGGGGGGGGGGGGGGGTGAAGGGAGAACCAAACATTGCATATTTAAAACCCTTTTTTAAAAACCTGTTCTTTAAGCTGACATTGGTCAAAAGCTTGCTTCCTAATTTTTAAATACTCAGGGGCACATGCAGTTACTGAGCTGATATTATTAGGATGCAGTCAAACAGCTGAGATAGAGCAAGAAACTCTTCTTCCCCCCTCCCCCTCCCATCTTGGGTTATATGAAAGCACCTAGATATTTAGTTATCTCCCCTTCTCTCCTGCACCATCAGGACACCTCCACGGACCTGTGAAGACAGACAGCTCTCCCACTTAGCTTACACGGGTCCAAGTGGCCAACGCCGTTCTACTCCGCCACCGACTAGTTATGCCACCCGGCCGTGTCCACTTAAACTCGTCTCGGTTCCCCCACGTGGGGTTAATTATACCCACTTATCGCTTAATTGCTCCATCATTATAACTTAACACCTTCCTTCGCCCACACAGCGCGGGGCGGGGGAGCGGCTGCGCTGGCCCCGCCCCGGGCCCGCCCCGGCGCTGGGCCCGCCCCCTAGGCGGCCCCGCCCCCATCAAGCTAGGCTGCGCCGTGCGAACTGAATGATGTCATGCTCCGGGGCCGCGCGTGACCGCCGGGGCCCGCCCTCGCCGCCTATTGGCCGGCGCTCGTCGCCCGTCAGGGCAGCGACGCCTCCCATTGGCCGGCGCCTCCGCCCCGCCACCGCCCCTCGGAAAATAATAAACAATCGAGTAAAATGCGGCGCGGGGCGGGGGCGAGCTCGGCCCCCTCCCCTCCCCTCGAGCTGGCCCTCGGCTCGGGGGCGGCGGCGGCGGCGGCCTGGCGGGGCTGCGGGCACTGTCAGCTGCCCTACCGCCAGAAAAGCCCTTCCTAGAGGCGCCGTGGCGCTCGCACGGAAAATTGCCTTCAGCCAGAAGCTACCGCTGCACTGAGGACCAAGGAAAGCCGTCTCTGGGTTTTCCCGATCCCCTTATCTCAAAGCTAAGTTGTGCCAGGCTGCAGGTGCCCTTCAGATTTGGGCTTCGAGGCAGGGGACATCTGTGTGTGGTGTGAGGGAGAGGGGCTGGGTGGGTAGGTGTCTGGCAGCCAGGTGTGCCAATCCAGTGTACTGAGTGCCCAGAGGTAGGGCGCCGACAGGGAGACCTGGAAGCTACACCTCTGAAACTGTGTCAGTGGCGGTTGGTTCACGGGACAAAAAATGTCCCCGAGGTGGCTGTCCTGTCCGCATGGTGCTGTGCAGAGATGCATCCTCAGTCCTTGCTTCGGTGTAGTGGTGCTTACACAGCACAGCCCCAAAATAACCACCTTKCACAGTCCTGCTTCCCTCCACCTGCACACAGAAGGCACATTTGTACTGCAGGGGATTTAATCGGAGATCAGGTGACGAGAATGAGGGCTGCAGGAAGGGATTTACCTTTGCTGAGGCTCGCAGCCTGGCCTCTCCTTTTGACAGCAGGTGCGCGATACGGCCTATTTCACTTCCTCCAAAGAATTAATTATTTTCTCCTGTTCGTGGCCCCTGGAGGAAGGAGTCTAAACACCTCCCTCACACTGTCATACTGTATTTCCAGGGATCARAGCACTTGTTTAGGAGCTGAAGATGTGGCTCCTGGTCCTTTTCCCAGAACTTTGTGTTTCGTTCTCTGACAGATGTTTGATGTAAAGTACATAGAGCACACTTTGAAAAGGGGACTGCACTCCAAGGCTGCTCCCCTCCCTTCCCCATGGCAATGTTATTATTGCTAGGTCATGGCCTCTCCTTGATTGCTCTCGTGAATCCTGAAACCCCACCCTCTCCTCCAAGCAGCAGTACTTGTTCAACAGGCTGGTTGGAAGCGGAGTGCGTGTTAGGCTAGGCTACCTCCCTCGTAACATACTCTTCGGGAAGGTCAGAGCGAGGCATCTGAACCCCGGCAGGGCAGAAGGAGGAGAAATCGACCTCGAGTCTCCTCTTGTGGGGGGCACTGCAGGGCACACAGGAGGACGGAAGTCCCCCCTGGGGAGTTGAGGAAGGATTCAAAGGGGCTGGTGAAGTGTTAAGCAAAAGCAGTCAGCGGCTTAGCACATGGTGGGGAAGTCGACTATAAGCATTTGCAGCTGGTTCTCTCTCTCCTACCCCGGAGGAACTCGGTAAATGCTGACTCAGGGGCTGCATCAAGTCGGAGGAATGGGGTCATGTTTCCTGAGTGCCTGTACACGGTGCAGAGCGATGGGATAGCGATGGGATAGCGACGGGCACCTCCTAGCTGCTGTCCCGTCTTGGAAGAGCGATCACAGCAGCGTGCTCTGAGAAGCCAGAGCCTGTTGGTATGTGTTGGATGTGCTCTGAGCAGGCTATGCAGCCAGGGCCACGGGGCTCGTGTTGCGAGAAAACGTGTCTGAGCTCCGAATTCCAGCCCTGGGTCCAAAGGGAAGACATGCACGGAGCTGCCCAACATGGGGTGGTTGTGTGTATGTGAAAGGCAGAATGTCCTGTATCTTGAGGTGCTGACTACCTAAAAATAGGACTTCATTGCCTCCAGGATTAGGCATCAGTTCAGCAGGGAATTTTGGGAGGGCAGTTCRGAACTTTATTGCCTTAGTTCTGCCCCGATCCTGCTTCTGGTATTAAAACCCTTCCATTCCTTGCAGCTCATGTGAATGTCACTCAAACATGCTCAGGGCACGCAGTTATAGCAGACTGCCCTGCAGACTTCTCCTGAAATCTGAAAAGTTGAATTCTTCCATTTGCACACACCCTTGCCTGCCTTGCAAAATCATTTCCTTCAGTTTAGCAAACCAAAACTGTGCATCTGAAGTCGTTCACTGCCAGTTTACCTATGGAGAGGCAATGACAGCAAGAGTCAGATCTGATTTTATAATTTTGGGGGGGGGAAGGGTACCATTTAAGTGAGCCCACGTAATTGAATACACGCTGAGAACTGATCTGCTAAAGAGCCTGCTGTTTCTAAATATAGTAGCTATTCTTTATAATAGGCATGTCTGGTTTAAAATACAGGTAGAGSTATGATAAACCTTGTTTAACCAAAATGGAATTTTTTCTTTGGAAGTAAACAGGGAAAACTGGGGAGGAACTGTAGTTGAGGTCTGACAGATGTTCAAGTCCGCGAAACTTAAAGAGGAACGTGTGCTATTCAGTTTGCTCAAAGAGGCTTTGTGACCTGTGTCTTCACAGTAATGATGACACAAGCTTTTTTGAATAAAAGGAAGAAATTAACTGCCTTGGCTAATTGTACGCTTGCTAGCTTGCTAACCAAGGACACCATTTGACTGTGAAAATTGTTGGTGCACCCAAATCTCTCAGCTGGGGAGAATAGCCATAGTGAGAGTGTTCCCATATCTGTGGGTTAGAAGGGCTATTTAAAAATCTTCCTAATTGGAAAATTAAACACTATTGCTTTAAAACAGTGGTGCACTGCTTTGAAAAATTAAGACCATATGGAATAATTTATTACTTTTCAATATGTATTCAGTCTCTGGTGCAATTTTATGTACTTGCTAATGCATAAAGTCTTTTGGAGCTGGAATAAAGCACCACAAAGCATGATTTAATGCTATAGGGTCACCAGATCTGTTTTAGATTACTGGATGTTTTAATCTGCTGAAAAGAAGGGGTTGTCCCCAAAGCAGGGGAACAATGATGGGGAAGGGGGGGAAGCCCATAAATCTGAAACACTTTGGAAATACAGTGCACGTATCAACAGAAACTTTTAAAGGATTCAGTGGGGATTTGGTCACATAAGAGATTAAAATTATGTACATTTATATTAAGTAACAGGAAAGTTAGAAACAAAGTCAGTATTAATAGTACAATACTTGGTTGCAGTTTAAGGCGTCTTAATAAATCATGTTTTCAAACAGTACAGGCCCACATAAGCATGTGACTGTAAGAGAAAATAAGAGCAAGTAATCCGGGAGTGCACAAAAGTGCTTTTGTTTGAAGTTCTGTGGCCACTGGAAGTGCCTATTCTTGTGCTTATTCACAAACACCTCTGGCTCCTTCTTCCAGAAATCCTATCCAAATGTTTTTGTTCTGACTTCGTTAGAGGAGGACTTTGTGCTTTGGTTCTTTTCATACCACTTGTTCAGGGTTCACTCTTACAGTGTCTTTCCTCTGGCAAGGAGCTGAGATGGATCCGATGCCTTAGCTGCCTTTTTTTTTTTTTTCCCCCAGGGTGACAGGCTGTAGGGCAATCTTTGCTGTCAGGGCCTGGGCATTTCTCTTTCACTGGTTCAGCAGGGATCAACAAGAAGAGGCTGAGTCTGACGAGTTAACCACGCATGGTTCGAGCCACCTGGCAATGAGCTCTGCAGGCATGGGAGGCAACCTTTCTGCCTTTATCATGAACCTGAGAGCAGTATAACCGTCTAGCTGGTTATAATTTAACAGAAACCTCATTTTTCATCTTGCTATGGTGGTGTGCTTTCTTTTAAATGTCATCTGTAGAGTTTCCCAGTGAGTGGGAGCTTCAGTTTTGCTTTATATTTCTTACAGATACTGACAAAAACTAGTCCACCAGGTTACTGGAAAAGAGCCATAATTCTTCTTAGGGGCATATGCATGCTAAAAACAGTCTGCAGCAACTTTAATACTTCAATCAAAGTATTTTTCAGTATAGACTTGTCATTTATAACCAGTAGACTAATTGACTGGTTCTTTTATTAATTTTTAAATCTTACATTTTTAGCAGAGTTATTAAGCAAGTAAATTAATCTTCAGCTTTCCTGTAGCACTGAAGCTTGTTCATCACTGTTGTGCCTTCTATCATTCTTTAAACCTTTGGTAATTGATAGTAGTAGTTTCAAATAAGTTCAGATCTTTTGTTCAAAATGAACAGAGTATGCATGTGCCTTCTGGATTAGCACCTTAATGTGACCTCTCCTGTCTGCTCATATTACACCATTGTGTTGGTTTTGCAGGGCCTGTTTTTTGGTAGTGGGGGAAGCCACAGAGGTGGCTTCTGTGAGAAGCTGCTAGAAGCTTCCACCATGTCCAGCAGAGCCAATCGCTGATGGCTCTGATGATGGATGTGCTGCTGGCCAAGGCTGGGCCAGTTAGAGATGATGGTAACGCCTCTGTGATAACAGATTGAAGAAGAAATCACAACAAAGTTTGGGTGCGCAGTTGTAATTTTCCACCTAGAGAATTGTAGGAGAGAGAATATGTGAGGGGAACAACAATGGAGGCACCAAGGTCGGTGCAGAAGGAGGGGGAGGAGGTGCTCTAGGCGCCAGAGCCGAGATGTCCCTGCAGCCTGTGGTGAGGACCATGGTGAGGCAAGTTGTCCCGCTGCAGCCCATGGGGGTCCAGGAGGGATGCAGAGATCCACCCSCAGCCCGTGGGGGAGGTGCCCACGCCGGAGCGGGTGGATACCAGGACGCTGTGATCCAGAGGAAGTCCCATGGAGAGAGAGGCCTTGCTTCCAGGCTGGAGCAGCCGTCCYTGGAGGACTGCACCCCGTGGCAGAGGGACCCACGCCGCAGCAGCTTTGGGAGGACTGTCTGCCCGGGGGATGATGGACTCACCCTGCAGMAGTTTTGGGAGAGCTGCTGCTCATGAGAGTGGACCCATGCTGGGGAAGTTCGCGGAGAACTGTCTCCCGTGGGAGGGACCTCACGGTGCAGCAGGGAAACTACTCCTCTCCCTGAGCAGTGGAAGAAAATCTTGGGTGATGAACTGACCAAAACCCCCACCTCCTCTCCCTGCACTGTCAGTGGGAAGGAGGGAGGGGTTGGGGGGAGAAAAGGGTGTCTTTAAGGGCTTATTTTACTTCTCATTCTTTTACTCTCATCTTATTAGTAATAAATTCACTTTATATCATTAAGTAGAGCCTGTTTTGCCCTTGAAGTGTTTTCTCCTGGTCCTTATCTCAACTCATTAACCCTTTGTTAAATTCTCTCTCCTCTGTCCAGTTACAGAGCAGAGGAGACTGAGTGGGCTTTTCGTGGGTGCCTGGCGTTTGGCCAGTGTCAAACCATGACAACCATCAAAATAAAAATCTCCAGACAAAATGAAGCCAGTTGAATAAATACATAGTAACTATTAAAACCAATAACATGAGGACTAATTGCTGTCTTCAATTAACTTGCACCCAGATCCTATCTTAGCCATTGGAGAATCTTAAATAAAATCCTCTTTAAAGTCCTTCCAAACTTTTTTGGGAACAATTGTCAGTTTAGGCATGTATTCTAACTGTAACTTGTATATATGTTTGGTAAGACTATTCCTTGTCCATAGATGGCAATAGCATTACAGTGCTGAAGTAGCCCCCAGCCTGTGAAATGAGGCTGTGATGGTGGTGAACATTAACTTTGGGTATGGAGAGAAAAAATATCTTGCCTTTTTCTTTTCTGTTCCTTTTTTTTTTTTTTGTCTGCAGCAGTGGCAATGGGGACTGTTCTACTTGCGGGAATGTTGGGACTAATCATGTGAGAAAAGATCCTGGAGTGATGAGGCAGCATATTTCCCATGTCTGAGGTCAGGATTTGTTCTGTGAAGCTGACCTTTAAAACAGCCTGAAAATGAGGAACGTGGCACTAGAGAGCAGAGCAGGAAGCATGAAATGATGTAAGATATGTTTCTTCTGCATATGAAATACTTCTTTTTTTTAAAGCTCCAGGTTTGTGATTCAGCATTTTCTGCCACTGAGAGATATAAGAAGGGGAAAAATTCTGTAGCAAAAGAGAAAGTCCCTATTGTTCTAATCAAAACCTAATAAAATATTGGCCGTCAGATATTTTTGTTCCCTTCTGATGAGTTGGGGTGGAGATTATATTTTCTCAAAATCACCGTCCCCTCAGCCTCCTGATCTGAGAACCCTGGAATTGAAGACAAAGTTTAATTTAGGCACAGCCTGGGCACCTTGTCTACATATAATGGGTGTGAAGTGCCTCCAGCTTTGTTGGCATCGTGTTCCTGGGTGACTGCTGTTTCGACTCCAACAAACAACTGCAGGACAGGCCTGCAATGAGAAAGCTCCAGGATGCTGGTGCTGAGTGGTTATTTGGTGCAGGTCTGGCAGGTCAGGGACCCCCCAGGACTAAAGCACTGGGGGAGGTTGCCAGCCCGGGTTTTATCCCAGCTGCATGGTGATGCAAGACCTGGACAAAAGCCCTCCTCCCTGAGCTTATGCAAAAGGCTTACTGCCTTTTCTTCCTTCTTCCCTTTCCTTCCAGTGTCCTTTCCCTTGTTGAGATGCACGAGGTTGCACTGAGAGGTTTGATGCATCTGCCAGATGCCCCAGTCTGTTGCTGCCTCTCTGGACTAAGAAACCCTGCTGACCTGTTTGGAAGGAGAAAGTGAGGGAGCCATTTTATCCTTCTCCTTCCTTGGAGACTGTTCTGTGTTAGGATGACATTTCTCTCTCTTAGTAAAGGAGGTGGCAGTGGTGGGGAGCACTTCCAGGTACTGGTGCTCAGCTGGGGCCATGGTGAGACTGGTCCCTGGTACAGTGTTGGCCCAGACTGTTAACACTTTCCCAAACAATTCCCGTAACAATTTTATGCCCAATGGGCACAAAAAGTCTGACTGCAGTCACTACACTTTGTTGGGTAAGAGGGTTTAACAACCTGGACACAGCTGCTCTGTGCCCATTGGGTAGTATATCCCTACAGATGTGGTCTTGGTGTTCCTGGGGCAATCTATGCTCAGAGCAGAACCCTGCATAGGGGCAGCCTTGCTTCCCAATGTTGAATTATGTCATGGTGAAGAAGAGAGACAGCCTTGTCATCTCTTCTCTTTACCTGCTGAAGTGGCAGCACAGTGCAGGTGACTGATAGCTGGTTTTTGGTTGCTCCAAATGCTAGACAGAAGGAGGCTGGCTTGTATCTGCCTCAGACTCTGAATAGATATTTTTTTTTTTAAGAGTCCTAAGGGACAAGCAAGTGGATATAAGCAGGCACTGTATTTGTGAGACCAGCACTGGGATGGCCTGCATGTTATAAATTGACGTTGAAAAATGGGTGGTGGAACATCAGAGCCACACAAAATGATTCAGAGCCTGAAGAAAATGCTTCGCAATGGGAGACATGAAGCACTTTGTCTCTTTAGTTTATCAAAAAAGGCTCAGCAGAGAATTGATTRTGATGGTGAAGGAACTTCCTTGGAAGAAAAATATCAGGTACTGAAAGGCTCTTTAATCTAGTAAATTATGGGAATGTGTTTCAGCAAGCTGAAATCAGATACATTCATTTGAAAAACTGGGGACAAATTTATTGGAATGAAGGTGGTTAATCACCATAACAAGCTGTCAGGGTAGTTGGAACATTTTCCAGATGTGTCCAAGCCAAGATAGGCCTGTTTCTGAAGGGTGTGCACTAACCATGGTTAAAAGCRTGAGGGACACTGCAGTCAAGTCTCAGGCAAGGTAAGCAGGTGAGGTTTGAAGGGCTGTGATGTGTGACAGGTCTGACTAACAGCTCCCAAAGGAGCTGTGAAGATCTAATGGTTCCCATCTGTCCTTAACCTCTGAGAGACTGAGAAAAACAGCACTTAGCAGAAAGTGGAAGAGAGGAATCAGAATGACAGCCTCATCGCTGGCACACTCCTCTGACCTCTGTCAATACAAGGACTGTCTTTCACCTGCTTGGAGCTTCACTAATGTTTGTTCTACACCCAACACAAGAACAGCCTTTCTCCAGTCCACAGGCCCTCTGTAGAGATTACCATCAACACCTTTCATTTTAGGAGAGCATGAGTAAAAATTTGTGATGCGCAGCAGCTCATGTGGTAGCTCAGATGAGTAATTTCCTTTTTTTTTTTTAATTTCATCTTCTTAAGCCTTAGTCTTCCCTATTCTTCACTTGCCTGTTTTCCACGTCTCGTAATTTTCCTACCATCCATTTCCTTGTATTGCGTTTGCCATCAGGCTCAGTGTATTTTGCTGCGTTGAAAATCTGCGGTGCAGGATGTCTTGGAGGGTGCTTCTTACTTATAATTTGACAAAATAAACCCTGTCTTTCTGGCACAGATTTCACACGGGATGCGTATGTCAGTGATGTGCTGTGTAGATAAGAGCTTGTCAGAAATTTCTTGATAAAGTATCTTTCATCCAGAAGTACAAATTTGTAGCAGCTGTAGCTATTGACAGAAACACACTAAGGTATCTTTGCAAAATATCTGCAATCTGTATCTAGAGAAGTGCTCTAATCTAATTTTAAATTTCCACCAATTGGTGGTGGAAATCAAGAATTTCTCATCTCCTGTTGCCTTTTCTGGGGTCCCAGTGCTTTCCTGCTTATTCCCCGTCTGCTTGGAATGGTGCAAGTATTTTATTCTCTCAAGCCCCAAGATAAGTCTTCTCACTTCTCCTTGTTCCAAATGGTAATTATGTACAAAGTCAGAGCTGAAACAAGGCAAATGATTTCCACACAACATCCCTGTCTTCAAATTGGAGAGATATGGATTTGAAAGGTGGACTGTTTGGCAGATAAGGCATTGATTGGATGGATGCAGCCAGAGTGTTGTGGTCAAAGATTTTGGGTCTAGGTGGAGGCTGGTGCCGAGTGGTGTCCCTTGAGGCTCTGCCTCTTTAGTATCTTTATCAATGACAGTGGGATCGAGTCCACCCTCAGCAACTTTGCAGATGACGTGAAGCTGAGCGGTGCAGTTGACACAGCAGAGGGAAGGGAAGCCATCCAGAGGAACCTGGACAAACTTGAGAAGTGGGCCCATGAGAACCTCATGAGGTTCAACAAGTGCAAGCTGCTGCACCAGGGTCAGAGCAATCCCAGACATGAGTACAGACTGGAAGAACTCACTGAGAGCAGCCCTGTGGAGAAGGACTTGGGGGTTCTTGTAGATGAAAAGCTGGACATGAGCCAACAGTGTGCACTCACAGCCCAGAAAGCCAAACACGTCCTGGGCTGCATCAAGAGGTGTGACCTGCAGGTCAACAGAGGTGATTCTGCCCCTCTACTCCGCTCTACTGAGTCTCCACCTGGAGTGCTGCATCCAGCTCTGGGCTTTCCAGCACAAGATGTGGACCTGTTAGATTGAGTCCAGAGGAGGCCACGAAGACAATCAGAGGGATGGAGCACCTTTCCTGCCAAGAGAGGCTGAGAGAGCTGGGATTGTGCAACACAGAGAAGGCTACAGGAAGACCTCCTTGCGGCCTTCCAGTACTTAAAGGGGAGGGAGGCTTTTTACATGGGCATGTAGTGATAAGACAAGAGGGAATGGTGTAAAGCTAAAAGAGGGTAGGTCTAGATTAGATGTTAGGGAGAAATTCTTTACTGTGAGGGTGGTGAGGCACTGGAACAGGTTGTCCAGAGCAGCTGTGGATGCCCCATCCCTGGAAGTGTTCAAAGCCAAGTTGGATGGGGCTTGAAGCAACCTGGTCTAGTGGAAGGTGTCCCTGTCCATGGCAGGGAGTTGGAAGTAAATGATCTTTAAGGTTCATTCCAACACAAGCCATTCTATGATTCTATGAAACGAAGGGGTGGAGTTGTCCAGTCGTCATGCAGTTGTTGTCACTACCCACAAAATATTAAGCTGGTTCATAGATTCTCTGGAACATGGAAGTTAGAGGTAGAGCAGGGTTTTGAAACAAGATCTCCAAGTAGTAAGTGAGAGTTCTGAACTTATTTTTATGTGGGGAAAAAAAAATCCCTTTTAAGATTAAGAAATTTTGGGGGGTTTTTGTTTGGTTGGTTTAGGGCTTATTTTTTTTTGGAGGACATGCAAGCTGTTTTCCAAGAAGTTTTCCTAAAGCCCCCATACCTCTGGAAAGCAGTAAGGGTATCTGCATGAGCAAAGAGTTCCAGCACAGGAAAGTACAGAGGATGGAAGAAGAATAAGGCTTTGACAGGAGAGATGGAAATGGCTCAGTCAGGCACCAGGTGAAGTCCTGCAGCCACTGCTCTTGTTTGCAAAGACTACAGCTCCAAACAGACCCAGGCAGGAGCTGACCCAGACTTTAAGAACCATTCAGTTTTAGAATGGAAGAACCCATGTTTTAGGCTGAACTGAACCTATGAGTCTAAAACTTCTTCAAAACTCTGGGGGAATGTTGCTTTTGACCTTACCCTGTAGCTTGGATCCCTTTGGATCCATCACTGGCCAGACGAAGGTTATTCTTTGTGTCAGAAAAAAATTTTACCTTTGCTCTGTGTCTCAGATTAGCTTACTGTTGTCCCTCCAGTTAATCTGCTTTTATATGCATATCCTGCTGCTAAATGTGGGTAAAATAAGCAGCTAGTCCTTTTACTCTCTTTCCTTTCAGCTTGTTGATGGAAGGATTCAGTCATATGCATGGTAATATGTAACTGAAGGATGTTGACCTGCCCAGCTGGCTTAGATCTTACCTCTAAGCCTGTACTCAAAAATACCTACCTATTCTGAGCAGCATGGGAAGCTCTCCAGGGCCCAAAATGTGAAAATTAATCAATTCTTGTAGAAATGTTTCTGTAATGCTGTGGAATCCAGCCAAGAGATATGATGAATGTGAAAACTCTTTTCTAGGACATCCAGTTTCATTTAATTTTGTCAGGCCCATAGAACTTTTTAGCAAACATCTGTGTCCTTCCATCCTGCATCCTTTTGTGATGCGGTTACCTTGGCAATCCAACTGATTTTCCAGAAAAGTCAGCTCCATCAAAGTTCATTGACTTGCTACATTAAAGGCCTTCAGTAGACTTTAGCATCTATTGATGCAAGTTCTTTCATGGGCTTGGACTGTTATGAGAAGAGATCTGCAGAGAGGGTTATGCTCTGGCATGCTTGATTGGAGTGGATTTTTTTCCTTGTCTCTTCTTCACTCTAGATGGACCAATAATCTTTCCTGTTTCTTGAAACACTGGGGTAGTTTTTCTATATATCRCTCGACTTCTGTTCCAGCAGGTTCTCTATAGGAGTGAAATTTTCCAGGAAAAGTCTCTTTTTACATACCTCCCTTCAATGTGTTTGTACAATAGTTTGACTTGAAAAAATCTCAACGTAATTTCTTCCTCTAGGCAAGCCACAGAGGGACCAATGTTTAACAAGGTCATCTATATTTTCCACTTGAATTTAGCATTTTTTTAAAGCTCGAGGATTAAGAAATTCAGCCTAAAAGGTACTTAAGTATGCGACAACACTGAACATTGAAATGCCTGAGTGCCACGTGGGGTGCTTGCACTCTGTGTGGGGAAAGTTTGGTGCCTCAGAAGAACAGAACCTGACTGCACAAGGAGCTGCTTGCACCAATCAACAGAGGTATGAGCTGGAAGGGGAAATCACATGGGGAAGACCAAGCAGACAACAGCTGCTCTCATGATAAAAACAAACAACAAAATAATTCAAAAAGACCCAAACCAAACAACAATCCATGAAATGTTTAACAGAGGTTAAACATTTTCACAGGGTTAAACCCATTCTCTCTAGTACCTTCTAATTTCTTTGCTCATATTTTTGGAGACGATACAGCCTGCACATTCTCCTAGGATTGGATATCCTAATGGATAGGATTTCTGCAAGCTGAACCCTGTGGGAGGAGGAGGAGGGGGAGAAGTGGAGAGGCTGATGATGAAGGGGTGGCAGAACAGAACAGGAGCTTCTTGAAGCTCTTAACCGCAGTAAGCCCAAGCAAGGGCCATCTTTTTTTATAAAGTCATAGTCCTGGGGTTTTCTTTGAGGAGTCTGCATAAGCCAAATCCTGAAAGTGCTCTGGATTTCAGGGCATCGGGGTTTCAGGCATGTTTAAAAGCCAGACTCCTCTAAATGTTCCAGGTGGTGTGATTTTTTGAGAACAGGCTCCAGGCAGAAGACAACCCCACTAAGGAGAATTTCTTCACTGAGATACAGAGAGCAACTTGCCAACACAGCTGCCCTTGAATATGGGGAATTCACAGCTGTGCCTGAAGTTGTGTGAGTCTCCCTTTCTCATAAGACCACCTGTATGTGCAATGATCATCTCAGAATTACCTAAAATCCCAGCCATAGATGGCACTACCAGCTCAACTTGCCAAAAAGTCCCTACATGCAGGGGCAGCAATGACCGCCACCAAGAACTTCTGCACCCCGGGGTGGAGACAGCCTTCCATCACCCAGTCAACATGCTACCAACATGTACTAAAAGGGATGGGCTGGAGACAGGGATCCAGGTGGGAATATGCCTGCCTGAGAAGAAACAAGATAGTCATGCAGAAGCTTTCCAAAGGCTTTCAGAGGCCTGCTTGTGGCTTCACTTGGGAGCACGCAAGCCCTGTGCGGTGCACCAAGGGATGCTGCTGGTGCTATGGTCGGGAGGATTCAGCTTGAGCCATTGCAAGGCAACTTCTGGCCATAGGGGGAAGGTTGGGATAAGATCAAGCAACGTGAAAGGGGTCACAGCACCAAGAGAATTCCAGAAGTGTTTGGACAATACTATTAGGCACATGGTGTGACTCTTGGGGATGGTCCTGTGCAGGGCCGGGAGTTGGACTGAATGGTGCTGATGGGTCCTTTCCAGCTTAGCTGATTCTGTGATATGGGGCAGTCCCACTTCAAGGAAGCCCTTGCTTCCCAAAACCAAGTTATAATTGACTGGTTGTGTATTAAAAACATAAATCTGTGTCATGGGGAAGGTCGGGTCATTCCTGTCCTGCGGGAGGCTCTGCTGCTCACCTGCCCCACACTTCCCGGTCCAGCAGCCACCGCGCAGCCCCTCACAACGGCTGTCCCCCGTTTTTGTGTCCACCCTGCCTCACATGGGACACAAGGCTGTATCCCGGGCTGGGAACGTGAGTGTTTGACATCTTCGTTTTTTTTTCAGCACTTCACAGACTTGTTCGGGTTGGAAGGGACCTCTAGACATCATCCAGTCTGACCCCCCCTGCCAAGGCAGTGTCATCTAGAGCAGGTGACACAGGAACACATCCAGGTGGGTTTGGAATATCTCTAGAGAGAGACTCCATGACCTCCACAGGCAGCCTGTTCCAGTAACATAAATAAGTTCTTCCTCACGTTAAGGTGGAACTTACTGTGTTTTAGTTTATGGCCATTGCTCCTAATCCTGTCACTGGGCACCACCAAAAAGACTCTGGCACCATCCTCTTGGCACCCGCCGCTGAAATATTTATATATGCATGAATGGGATCCCTTCTCAGTCTTCTCTTCTCCACATTAAACTTTCCGAAAGGAATCTCAGCCCAGGCTAGCACGGTGTATGTGCTTGACTTTGTTCTCAGCCTGGCGGTGACAGTCTGCGCTGTATTTTCACCCTCTCCTTTCCAGGCCGGCCCTGCAGGCGCGGCCAGCCCCCCTCGCCGCCGCCGCTGGGCCGCGGTGCGCGCCCGCCACCTTGTGGGCTCTGCCCGCCTTGCAGGCCGCCCTCAGCCCAACCCCGGCGGCGCTCGGGGCTTTAGCGGGAGTTTTCCAGAGCGGATTTAGAATATGGAAGATAATTGGCACTGGAACAGGTTGCCTAGAGAAGTTGTGGATGCCCCATCCCTGGGAGTGTTCAAGGCCAGGTTGGGTGGGCCTCTGAGCAACCTGGTCTAGTGGAAGGTGTCCCTGCCCGTGTCACAGGAGTTTGAACTGGATGATCTGTAAGGTCCCTGGGAACCAAGCTATTATATGATTCTGTGATTCTATGATTTTAGAAACAAGAGCAGGCATGCCCTTTTATCACTGAGAAGTGGCTGACCACAGAGCGAATGGTTGTGTTTCCAGAGCCCCAGCAGGTGCAAGYCTTGGGAAGAACCCAGGCTGTCCGGATGACTCTTGTTATCCTAAGGACAGGTATCCCCACAGATTCTTGCTGGTCTAGGATTTTATAGCCCCAGACTGCTATTTTTTACCATCAGAGAGACCAGCGTGTTCATGCTCTGGAGAAGACGAGTGAAGAACAGGGAATGCATTTCGACTGGAAGTGCCACTGAATTGCAGAAGCAATGAGCGTGGTTGATGAAAAGTTGCCTGCTTGGCACTACCGTGCTGAAGAGAGTGTGATGCAAGTGCTTGCACACTCCTCTAGGAAAGGGTGAGGAACGAAATTCCCCTCCCCCCCCCCCCCCCCCCGAGGCAAGAGGAGAGATCCCAACACACGGTGGAGCCAGATGGTGGCGTATGATGCACTCAAGTACAAAAGTAGTCCTACAAAACAGGATTAGGGACTAGCTTTCCCTTGTCAGTCATTCATGCTAATTTACTGTTTATCCTGCCTTAGCCCAGGCTCTCTGTTTTGCGTGGAGTATGGAACAGTGCTGCCTCAATTTACTTAAAATACAGCACTGAACTTGTCTGTTGTCACTGATTATAGATGCACCAAAGTCAGAGGAGAGGGATCCACAAATCCTGACGGCTTCCTTAGCCTCTCCCTTTGTCAGGAGCATCTCAGCCCAAGTGAAACAGAAAAATCTCTCCAGGACCCATAGCACAACAGGGCTTTGTGCATCCCCTTTGCATGAGCGTGGGACAGCTGCAGAGTGAAGGTAATAGGAAGATGGGAGCTTGTGTCTGTTTTAAGTCAAGAAATGGCAAGCTCTGCTGAAACTCACTTTCCCCTGCTTTTACCCTTTCACCTTGTTAACATGCAAAACAAAAAACCAATCATCTTTCTGTTTGAAAGAGAGGAGGTACTAAAGCCCAGCTCCTCCTTTGTGAGGACCCATCTTCCACCCTAGTCAGGTATCCTACAAATACATTGGAGGATTTTGACCCAAAGGCTGAGAGTTTTGAACCTCATTTCTCACTTGGGACATAGGCAGGAGCTTGTGGCGTTAGTGGCTCAATGGCTTCAGCTATAAATGAGCTCTAAATCAGCCCAGAAAGTTTTTCTATTTCCAGCTGTAGCAGTTGATCAGAGAAGCAGGTTATAGAATGACAGAATATCCTGAGGTGGAAGGGACCCCTCAGGATCATCCAAGTCCAACTCCTGGACCTGCACAGCACAATCCCAAGAGTCACACCTTGTGCCTGACAGCATTGTAGAAACACTTCTTGAACTCTGTCAGGCTTGATGCTGTGACCAGACCACTTCCCTGGAGAGCCAACCACCCTCTGGGTGAAGAACCTTTTCCTAATGTCCAACCTAAACCTCCCCTGGTACAACTTCAGGCCATTCCCTCAGGTCCTGTCACTGGTCAGCACAGAGAAGAGATCTGTGTCTGCCCCTCCTCTTCCCCTTTCTGCAGCACTGCTTTCCAGCCTCTCATTTCCAAGTCTGTCCATTTATCCAGGGTTGCCCCAGCCCAAATGCAGAATCCAGCACTTTGCCTTGTTGAACTTCATATGGTTGGTGATGGCCCAGTCCTCTAACTTGGAGAGGTCTCTCTGTAGGGCTTCCCTGCCCTCGAGGGCATCAACAGCTGCTCCCAATTTAGTATCAGCAGCAAACTTACCCAGTATCTCTTCAAATTCTGAATCCAAGATATTTATGAAGATGTTGAAGAGCACGGGGCCTAAGATGGATTCCTGTGGAACCCCACTAGTGACAGGTAACCAGCCTGACATCACCCCATTCACCATAACTCTTTGTGCACCTGTGAGCCAGTTGCTCACCCATCACGTGATGTGTTTATCCAGCTGTGTGCTGGACATTTTGTCCAGAAGGATCCTGTGAGAGACAGCATTGAAAGCTTTACTGAAATTCAGAAGGATTACATCAACTGGCTTCCCTTAATCAGYTAGGTGGATTACCTTGTTGTAAAATGAAGTTCAACAAGCAGCACCTTCCCCTCGTGAAGCCATGCTAGGTGTGACCAGTGAACTGGTGGTTTAGAAGCTGGTGGTGCTCTCCTTACAAACCTTCATCCTCTTCCACACCAAGTCACTTATGACACTTAGCCTTTTATTCATCATCACTGCCTCATTTTAGAAAACTTTCAAATTAAATAAACCCTGGACCAAACAGAGGAGACCTGCAGGGCTGGCTGGATGCTATGCTGTGGAGGTGGGTGGTTAAACAGGAGGCGGCTGGAGGTCGAGCCTGTGAGTGTGACAGAAGGAGGAGCTAAGCTGGAGGAGTGGGATGGAGGGTGCCCAAGCAGCACCATACAGCTGACCAAGGGCAAGCAAAGGGGTGGAAGGCAGTCCCCATTCAGAGAGGGGACAGTAGTTCTCAGGCTGAACAGGAAAAGGGAATCTGGCAAGGACAAGGGCACAGCTTTGTAATGGTACAGGGGACCCCTGGAAAGACCGTGAAATTAGAAAAATCAATTAACAAGCTGCTGTGGCTTCAGAAAAGCCATTATAGACATACTGGTGTAATGAGCACATCTGATGCACAGAAGCTATTTAACCTTCAGCCTTGTGCCTTATAAAGCACCTCTGGGGCACTGGGTAAGGCTGTTAATTATTAGGGTCAACCCTAGCAGACGGAGGTGTCCTCAAGTATGTGTTGCTGTGATACACTCAGATAATTTCTCCATTATGTCAATAACTAATTTCCCAAATTGTTCAAGAATTGACAGATTAGCATCCATTAACCAAGTCTTAACGCATGGCTGTGGGAGCATTTACAGGCCACAAGGTCTGCAAAACCCATTCATAGCTCCTTAAGTACATATAAAATACATGCATACACAGTACTGCAACGTGTTAGACACTGGTAAAATAAATAGCCAATGTATATAAAAAGTCTGGGCAGGCAGTGACAGGCACTGGCTTGAGCAGATGTCTTGATGCTTGTCCTCAGGTRCTCTGAGAGCAGAGGATGAAGTCACTCTGACTTTTAAAGAACTATGCATTCAGGAATTGCAGATGAACAGAATCACAAACAGACTGAAATACCAATTATATTCACTACCAAAAGGGCTTTTTTTTTCCCTGGGAAAAAAATCCATACAGCAAATATTTCATGGATTTGATAAGCTGTGACTTTTTACATCATTCTCCCTTATGCTGCAAGACAAATCTTGCTGCTTTTATTTATGGAGAACATACAATTATTTGTACCTAAATGCAAACATTTTTTTCCAAGCACAGCCCATGAAGAACCGGTATATTTGGAAACTGCCATGTAGATAGGTAGGAAATGCCTTTGCTTCACAAAGTGGTTTTATTATTTTGCCTCAAAACCAAGTGCGAMTGGAAAAGCAACTATCCTAAGTGGAGCTCTTGTGAAGGGCCACAGGGGGGCACAGCGCTGAAGCTGCCCGAGCCTGGCACACCGGCTGCACCCACCTTGTGGAGGAGAGGGGAAATGGCCGTGTGACTGTGTCACAGCATTAGCTGTGTCTGTGCTTACCTGCCTGAAAGTCTTCTGGCTGACTGCCTGCAGTTAAACCAAAGGAGGCTGAGGAGAGGCAGGAAAGAGAAGGAAATGAAACAGTGATGGTGAAAAAGCCTACTAATACAACATTCGTTTAGGGGATCAGTGGGGAGTGAGGCACTGGAATAACTACTGCCAGAAGGGTGACAAGCTGCTTTACTGAGGCCAGCAATGACACAAAAAGATATTAAACCATCCCCCAGCACAGATGAAAGAGCTGAGAAGTGGGGGTATGGAAAGGATGTCAGAGCAGCTTCTTATGAAGAAACATTACTGGAGTTGCAACTGCACCTGAGTGTCCAACCAAAGCTGAGGACGATGGGCTGCAAGAGGGGGTTTCAGGGGTTTGTCTAAGCTGCTGAAGAGGTGGAAAAGGGAAAGCCCCAAGCACCAACACATCCCGCAGGCTTATCCCTGTCTCCTGGTTTGTGGCAGGCTTTGGGCTGTACTGAAGGGAGAGTTTCAGCTGTCCACTGCAGGCTGTTTGGAGGGGAAATGATTGGCAGGCAGTGTTCAAAGACAGCAGTCCTGTCTGTATGCCAAGACAGCAAGTCGGGTGGGGGAGAAAAACTGGGGGTGCCAGCCCAGTCTGAGGGAGGTGAACGTGGCAGCAGCCCTCATCTCCTGGGCTTGAGCCCTGGGAAAAATGTCAAAACTGGAGTGGGGAGGGACACTGCTCCTTTACCTGAAATGATGTCCCACAGACATCCTTTACTAGACTGGTCACTGCCACCTTTCCCCACAAACTTCGTCTGAGCTGTGTCCTTAGTCTGCCACAGCTGCAGCATCACTGCTGCAGCATCACTGCGGTACATGTGAGCAAGGGGAAGCGGCCGTGGGAGAGGCCACAGTGGGAGAACAAGCCCAGGTGCACCACAGGCTGGAGCTGTGTGCCCACCGAAACTGCCCAGGCGGCTGTGACTGAAATTTAATTTGCTGGTGCGTTCCGTGGACTAATCAGCATTTCCTACAATCTACTTGGCAAAGAGGCTCAATTGGCAGCTGCCTGACTGAATGGGCTTTGCACCCAGTCTAACCTACTCCATTCGCAATTTCCAGTGCTGGAAAACCTCTCTGTCTCACTTTCAGAAGTTTCTATAGCAATGAGAGCCATCCCAGCAGAGCACTGAAAATGGCAGCCCATTCAGATTGTAATTTTGCTGGACAGTAATTGCTTCTCTCTCCACTGGCCTCTGAAATGTTACTTTTTGGGAATTATCTACAACTGGAGGAGACTGGTCCTCTGCCTGTGTTTTCAACCAGCTTTGCTCCCCCCAGCCCCTGAGGAACTGTGTTTGCTGTTTGCAGTGTTTGAACCTCGATTAGCAGAGAAGCGTTGCTGGGCACATCATACCTCAGCTACAGGRAAGACCTGACATGAATGATGTTCTTAACAGGCCTGCAGGAGCAAACCTCACCACCCAACACATCATGTTGTGACCCGAACATTATCCATCACTGCAGGCGGAAAAAGTTACACAAGTGTGTTTGGCTTTGCTAATTGTAAAACACCAGAGCACTCAAAGAAAGCTTTTTTCTTCATGTCAGTGAGTTTACTTTTCCTACTTTGGTTGACTTCAGCTTAAACAATCACTTGATCTTTTGCTCCATGCTTCATCTTTCAGTGGCTGTGATTGCTCTTAATTACTGTCACACTGAAGAACCACGTGCTAAAAATATATTAAGTAACAGAACTAAACATTTCACTTCTTGCAATAAGAGAATGTTGTACAACTATACCACAGCTTGTGAAGGAATCGATTAACCATTTCTTAAGCTCTTCTAATAATCTTTCCCTATACTTTTATAGCTATTGTTGCCTG
The DNA here is from genome assembly GCA_018881555.1 of Amblyornis subalaris. NCBI lineage: Eukaryota > Metazoa > Chordata > Aves > Passeriformes > Ptilonorhynchidae > Amblyornis > Amblyornis subalaris. The sequence continues at coordinate 17,913,202 of JACAXG010000002.1, read as the reverse complement.
CTGGAAAAATTAGCTTAAAGCTGAGTAAGGGGAATTGTGGGTAAGTGTTTGCAATTTGGCTTTGGACTGACATAGTGTGATTGCACTCAGAGAATTTGAAGTCTTTACACTGGCAGCAGTACTCAAATCTGGGAATATAGGATTCACATTGGAAAAGAGTGGATTTTTGTAACGATTTAAATGAACAATTTCAGCTAGAAAGTGGATTAACAGAGCCAACTAAACCCTTCACCCTGACAAAGAACTGGCGGGAGGACTATAGAAACACATCCAAAATTCTACCAACATGAATGCAGAGTACTAGGTCAGTGAGAAGCATTTCTGTATTTTAATGGCTCTCTTAGAAATCAATTCAATTTAAAACAAAAGTTGTTTTACAAATATGTGGAGAATGCAGAAGGCTGGAGAGGGAGCAAGTGGCCTGCATCCTCCATCTGCTCCATCCTCCCTCTACTCTCGCACCAGGGACTGCCACTGCAAGTCCACCTTCTGGGCAGGCACAGAGGCAAAAGCAGGCAGTGCCCCAAGCCCAAGGATTAGAAATGTCCCCCATTCTGCAGGGGCATGGGTGCACCCCCAGTCCCCACACCCTGTACTTCGTATGTGCCAGAGCTCCTGAGGCCCAAAGCCAAGCAGCATGAAACTCTAAGCCAAAGGGTCTCGGGGAAGCAGAAACACACAAACCTGTGCTCCTACATCAGAAATGAGGTTCCAGAACAAGGGAAGAAGATTAAGAATCCCAGGATGAGCAGCAGTTTTCACTGACAAGAGATGGACATGTTGGGGATTGCTCATCTCTGAGAGGAAATGGATCAGGGCAGCACAAGAGAAACATCTACTGGACAAAGAAAGCTGCAAAGGCMGATTGGCAGCACCTGTTCTTGAAGGGTTTCAGAAGAGGCAGCAAAGCAAAGGGACTGKTTTTTCGAGCAAAATTTCTAATTAGACTCTGATGGCTCACTGCTGCAGGATGTTTGAAGAAAAAACAGAAGGGTCGTAAATTGGTCTGGAGAAGAGTCCCGTGTTTACATGAGTGAYGAGACATGCAACCATTGGTGAGGGTGCAGTCTCTTCTTTTACAAGCCTGTGTGAGAAATGGGAAAATTTAATGTTTTCAGTAGAAAGTATAAAAATAGCCCCAAAATTTAACCCTCCCTAAAAAATTTTACACTACTGGTTTCTCAAGCCCAAACTGTAAAACACTGCTTGCCATCTGCCAGCAATAACTGTCTGCCACTGGTATCCATGGACAAGTGTCAAGCTGCAGCCTTGTTCTCCCATTCTCAATGCTAAGAGGTACTCCTTGAGGGCAGTTGCACTGTGGAGCAGCAGTGATCCTCAGACCCTTCCAGCCCTTCAACGTGGGGATTCTCTGCCAGGCTACATGTTAACCAACTGCTTCCTGGGGCAATTTTCCAAGCTGTGCAAAACCTGTAACAACTAACCACAGAACTAACTGGCTGACAGCAAAAGCAGATCTTGAATAGTAAGAACCCCAAATTAACAGGGAAAAAAAAAAGCACTTTGTGGTTTGCAMACAGCTAGTTCATCTCACCCTCAACTTGGTGGAGAAGAGTCAGAGACATGGAAAAAAGGGCTCCAAACCCAAAACTTAGGGCTGCTGGCAGCAGTAACTGAGGCAGACAAGTCTAAACTGTTTCTGGAAGAGAACCTTTGTGACAAGCCCTGGATATCCCTACCAAAAGTTGAACCATGTGAAGCGCAATGGCCGACAGGGCTATGGCTCGTAAAGGCAACCATGCGCCCAGAAACTGACAGTGCTGCCAGTCCAAGTTTGCTCCCTGGATACCGAGGTTTAAKAAAAAAAAAAAATCACACTAAGTAATGATGATGAGAAGGCTGGAGCACCTCTCCTATGGAGACAGGCTGCGAGTTTGGTCTCTTCAGCCTGGAGAAGAGAAAGCACCAYGGAAACTTTACAGAACCTTCCAGTGCTGCAAAGCCTTCCTAAAGGGGGCTGCAAGAGATCTGGAGAGGGACTTTTTACAAGGGCATGTAGTGATAGGGGGAATGATATTAAACTGAAAGAGGGTGGGCTTAGAATGGCTATTAGGAATAAATTGTTTACTGTGAGGGTGGTGAGGCACTGGAACAGGTTTCCCAGAGCAGCTGTGGATGCCCCATCCCTGGCAGAGCTCCCAGACAGGTTGGATGGGGCTTTTCAAGGCCAGGTTGAAAAGGCCTTGAGCAAACTGGTCTACTGGGAGGTGTCCCTGCCCATGGCAGGGGGGGTTGGGACTAGGTGATCTCTGAGGTCCATTTTAACCCCTTAACATTCTATGATTCTAATTAACAGTGGGTCTGTCTATCCAGAACACATACCTAAAAATGGCATGAATAAGGGAAATGTTTATAAAATCTGGATTTATTAATTCTTCTTTATTACAAGATAAATTCTTCTCAAATAACAAGGATTTGACAGTGTTCAGTTTGTTATATATTAGATTCAAAATGACATAGTTAAACAAATATTCTCAGTATACAAGGAAAATCCCAACAGAATTTACAAAGCCACTGTATTTCACATGTAAGGACCTAAGGCTGTTATGAATCATATATGAAATTTGTCCTTACGAGCAAAAGAAAAGCTACATAAATGGTTTACAGTTTTAATCACCTCACATTTTTTTTTCTTTAAATAGGTTCTTAAAATAGATGCATTATTTTTTAAAAATCACTATGAAGAGGCACGTGGTGTTTAGTGGATGACATTAATTCTGTAACCCAAACAAGGAGACTAATCCACTTTGAGTAGCTAAATTACTTTTTGCACTATTTACATACTTTACTGAAGTATTTTCATCCAGAACCTCAGCAAGCATCTTAGAATACTAATGAGGGAAGCCTGGCAGCACTCCCGAGTTAGCAAATAAGAAAGTAACATCATTCCCATTTTACCAACAGGGAAAATGAGGCACCAGGTGTATTCATATCCAGGCAACTAGAGAAAGAAAAATCCTGAATCTTGATCCTATTAGCTGGGTCTTGACAGAAAGACTGTTCTTCCTCCTTGTGAGATGGCTGGTGACCGTGCTGGGCACTGTTTGAAACCCGGTCAATTGCTTTTTTTATGTTTAGATTGCTGCAAAATAAGTGATATCTATCCAGCTATAGTGTCATCACGAATACCTTTACTCAAAAAAAAAGCCATTAATGGTTTTCCTTTTCAGATCAAAACCAGCAACAGCAAAAAGTGCATGAGTCCTCCAAAGTCTTTGGAAGGCTGTCTTGTTCTATCCAAAATACTGCAATTGTTCCCTCAATCTGCACAATAACAAATACTGAAAACCAGTAACTCTCAGAATTGCATTATTTATTTTTTAAAAAGTTAAATTTTGGGGCATTGTGAACATCCCTTCGTCAATCAACTATTTGAAAGAAGTTAGCTGAGAGATTCTCAGCCAGGACGTGACCTTTAGAAAACAACATGAAATGTTTCACATGGTCCATGATCCCACGGATTTTGCTTCCTGTGACAGCAAAATATCATACCACATCAATAAAGGTCACTTGAAAAGACCTTTAAAAATAACTTGTCACTAATGTTTGCTGAATGACTAAAGGAAATAAAAACTTGTTGCAGATTTGAGATGACATGAATTCGCAAGTTAAGAAAAAAAGCCAGAACTTGAACTTGGGCTAGAAGTGTCCAGCATAAATCCAGCATTTTTTAAGGCCATGGAGTGTGCATAATTTACGCCTAGGCATCTCACAGTTTGTGTTTTGGCAAATACAAAATCCTAATGTGGGAATAAAAATTCATGCACTGTTGCTGTCTCACAGCAGCCAGGAGCAGGCCAAGCAGCAGGTGACAGGACAGCTGGGAGCACAGGTGACCCAGCACCCTTGGGCATGACATAACCACTGCTGTCCATGGTGTCCAGTGACAGATTCTGGCCAGCACCAGTTGCCTGCAAGTTGTCTGACCTCTGAAGCAGCATCCCCAACTCAGCACTGGAAAGAGACTTCATACATTCTACAGCATCACCAAATAAGCAAACAGAGCCTCACTTTCTTCAGGGAGGTAGATGGGCATAAATGTGCTGCTTCTGTGGTTACTGGGAGGATCTCTGCCCTGGCATCCGGGCTGGCTGACAAACCAGCCCAATCAATTTCTCCTCATGGACCTGACCCCAAAGTGGCAAACCTCCCTCTGCAGTGCAATCACGAATACCGCACAGTGATTTAGGCAACTCTTCTTGTTTTCAGCCTCAAAACATTTCTGGAATCTTCCCCATTTCTTTTCCTTGATTGTTGCTGGTACCTACCAGTGACTCCCAACAGCCAACTTCCTCGCTGGCCAAGGAAAGACTGCACTATGGTTTTATTTAGCAATATGTCCTGGAAGCAGTGCTGCTCTGAAAGCTTTTGGGGACTTCCCTCCTGTGTTTTGACAGAGCTCACCTACATCCTCAGAGGCTTTCAATGGTACATCAGTCCCACTGCACTTAGGAGCTTCCAAAAACCTCAGGTATGTGAGTTTGGAGTGTGCACTAAAACTGCAGAAAAGCCTCAAATACCAATTGGCAAAGCAGCACCAGTTTGAATACAAACAGGGATCCCCTGGGATCAGGGTTAAAGGAGGTCGTCACCCACACAGACCATGAAGAAGCACTTCACTTCCCTGTCCTGAGAGTCTCTGTGGGAATGCAGAACCTGCCAGGACCTCCTCTCTCACACGTCCCAAACATGTCATCTGTGTTCCGCAAGATTACACATTTCCCCTGTACCACCTGACAGAGGACATATAGGCTGAACATATAAACAGTTTTTAAAAGAATATAAATAAATATCCAGATGCAAAGTGCCTCATGTTACCTACCACCATCTCCCATTTTCCCACAACATTCTGGTTCAGATAAGGCAGGAGGCATTTGAATGAAAAAAAGTCATGGGTGAAGCTTCAGGAGAGTTATCAGCAACAGTTCCCAGGCCGATAAGTAGAGACTGCCATGTATAAATACAGGAACACACACACTTAAATTATATATATTAGTTTTATCTAGATTTATATATACATGTATAAATTAAATATACATATGTGTTTGTATATACAGACACACATGCATGAATCTCAATAGTCCCTCTATTGAGAAACCTAATCCAAATCTCTGAAAGCATACACTGATTATCTGGATATTCTTAAGTATGAGCAATGTATTCTGATTAGAGTTTTCATAAATATGCATTAAAATTCTCCATGATAGTCACCCTTGTGGGAATAACAACATAGTTGCATGAGTTGCAAACTAGAGCTTTAAAAATTATTTGAAGGGCAGGTAAAGCCAGTCTAAGTAACTTCCAGGACAAACAGAAGGGATCAGAAGAGAAACCCAGAGTTGAGCACATGGCTCCACAACAAACCAAGTGCACAGCCCTCTCCAGCCCTCCCTGCTGCCCAGAAGGCCCCTTTGGAAGCTTTCTGTAATTGTGATGGGGGCTATGATTGAGACAATTTGGTAACAGACATAAAAAGGTCATGTTGCAAAATCCAAGAAAACCCTTCAAATCTGGGGACAGTGTGTTATATATCTCCTCCCCAGGAAATGAGGGCAATCTTTTCAGTCCATCTACATGGTTTTTCCTACTCCAAGTTTCTAAATATGCTCTTCAAATAACTGTTTACAAAAATACACTATAAGCCAATACACAAAATACCATGTTTTGTTTCAGTTAGATTAAAATCAAGAATGACACCACTGCATTTTTAACGAAAATAGGGTTTCAACTACAAACATGAGGATGGGTGACATGTCTTGAGGTACCAGTTACTATCCTATCGTTTCCAGAAAACACATTCCTATTTAACATGATTAATTGCCTCAGCAGTACTGTGTACTACTCTCCCCAGATCAGGGCAGGTGTGGTAGCAGCAGTGGAAGGTTTGGTATAGAGGAAGCCTAAGAAAATTCAGGGTAGAGATATGTCACTGGTGTAGAGGCAGCATATCCAGGCTTGCAAGAACCACAAAACTTAAGAGTATTAACTTGCGCTTGTATGTTACAGCATACCCTGTCTTATCATGGTCTCTTTTCCCATCCATTACTTAGATCTTAATCCCGTGAAGTTTCAAGTACCTTAAAGCTCGTACCTTAAAGATCCTCCTCAGGGTTCTCTCTTGGTTCAAACCATTAGCTTTCAATGAACCAGACTGAGCAACAGTCTGATTACGAAAACCTCCTAGAGCCTGAAAGCCAGCAGATGGCTAGACCCAGAAAAATAGGAAAAAACCCAGAACACACTAGAGAGGAGTTCCAGGATTCTAGCGGGGACAATATCAGGAGTTTCAYAAAGAAAGCATTTGATTTTTCTTTTGTGTAAGCTGCACTGTACATGACAGAAGCAGCACATAAACAATGAAGCACCCACTTCATGTGACATCATAAACAATTCTGCACAGCCCATTAATTTTGTCTCTAGACCAATTCTCCAGAAAAATTCTAATCTCATTAAACTTACTGAACATCAAAGGTATATTTTAAAGAATCATTAAGGTTGGAAAAAACCTCCAAGATCATAGAGTCTAACTTTTGACCAAATGTCACCATAGCAAATAAACCACAGCACTAAGTGCCATGTCCAGTTATTTCTTGAACACTTCCAGGGATGGTGACTCCACCACCTCCCTGGGCAGCCTGTTCCAATGCTGGACAACCTTTTCAATGAAGAAATTCTTCCTGATGTCCAACCTGAACCTCCCCTGGCACAGCTTTAGGCCATGTCCTCTCATGCTGTCACCAGCTGTCTGGGAGAAGAGACCAACTCTCATCTGGCTACAACCTCCTTTCRGGGAGTTGAAGAGAGCAATAAGGGCACACCTGGCCCTTCTTTTCTCCAGGCTCAACAAGCCCAGCTCCCTCAGATACTCCTCGTAAGACTCGTATTCCAGACTCTTCACCAGCTTTGTTGCCCTTCTGTGGACAGGCTCCAGCACCTCAATGTCCTTCTTGTAGTGAGGGGCCCAGAACAGAACACAGGATCTGAGGTGTGGTCTCACCAGTACCCAGTACAGGGGGACAATCATTTCCTTACTCCTGCTGGCCGCACTATTGCTGATACAGGCCAGGATGCCATTGGCCTTCTTGCCCACCTGGGTCATGTTCAGCTGCTGCTGACCAGCACCCTCAGGTCCTTTTCCACCAGGCAGCTTCCCAGAAACTCTGCCCCCAGCCTGAGGCACTGCCTGGGATTGTTGTGACCCAAGGGCAGGACCCGGAACTTGGCCTTGTTGAACATCACACAATTGACATTGGCCCATCGATCCAGCCTGGCCAGATCCCTCTGCAGAGCCTTCCTGCCCTCCAGCAGATCAACACTCCCACCCAACTTGGTGTCATCTGTGAACTGAGGATACACCTGATCCCCTTGTCCATATCATGGATAAAGATATTAAAGAGGGCTGGCCCCAACACTGATCCCTGGGGAACCCCACTGGTGACCAGCCACCAGCTGGATGTAACTCCATTCACCATCACTCTCTGGACTCCGCCATCTAGCCAGGTTTGAAGAAGAGCAAATGAAGGCAAAATTTCACATACAGGTGGTTCAGAAAAATAACTGAGTCCTCATGTCTCAAACTAAAAAAAAAATTGATAAAAGAAAACATGGTCCAGATGATAAAGTGCAATTATTACTTCAGTTGCGCTAAAAAGCTTTCCAATGCTGTAATTTTACGTCTTGGTGATTTCATTCAACTTTTAATTATGTTTTTTTGCTTCTGTCCCCATCTTCCCAGTATTGTTCAGTTTGCATTTCTGTGAGCCGTGAGACAGTACGCTGAAAGGCAAAGACTTCCTCTTCTCCTGTAAACATGGAGAGTCCTTTGGCAGAGTCCTACATTAATATACAAAAACAGTACCACAGAACTGTGAGAGACACGGCTGTATTGAAGTGCCTCCTGTCTAACTCTTAAGGATCAATGCTTTACAGGCTTTGACAAAACAAGATAGCAGCAGGCACCAAAAAAATTAAAATTAATGTCCAAAATTAAAGAAAAGCACCTATTTCAGGCAGGTAATTGTTTGAAGGAACATAGCAAAAAGAATAATTTGGTTTCAAAACAACACAATGACAGGTTAACCATCTATTTTTCCCTTTCTCGTTGACTAATTGTATACAGATTTGAACAAATTAGTTAGAAATTCATTAGCAATAACTAAGCTACAGGAAAAAGAAAAACAGAATAAGCAATATGCAAAGTAGTATTGTTTGTGAGAACYTGTGAGGCTGTTTTATAGTCTAGGAAGAGGTAGAACAGACCACCTTTTACTTCTGTATTTTAAATGTAGGAGCTAAACTTAAATGAGCATTTTCATACATGACTGAACAGATATAATGATTAATATTCAAAATGACCCTAAAACTTACACAAAACAGTTCTATATACTGTGACATCTTCTTTGACTATGAATAAATAGCACAACATGTAATTATCAGTGACAGATCCACTGCAGAAAAAGCAGCAAATCATTAGTTAAACATTTTCTTGATTCCCCTTCCTAAAACGCTGCTGCAATTATGAGACCAAACCCAATTTTGTTACAAAAGGGAGACGATGTTAATATCATGTACCTGGCTCAAGTCCAGATCATCCATCAACACTCTGTTGTCCTCTAGCTCACTACTGCCATGTTCTACCAGGAATAAGCTTTGGAGAGGAGTTGCCGCAGAACAGATAATACGCACCTGAGAGGAGGAAAACAGGCAACAATATCATCACTTGGGCTTTACAGAAAAGGGATAAAATACATGATCTGTGCAAAGCAAACTTCAAATTAAAACCTTGGGTGTTATTTCCCCAGTATTTTTCCTTTCTCTTATTAGCAATACTGTTACAGATTTACCTGAGTTAGTTGGAATATTAACCTTACAGGATTTTTTCTCAATAACAACTGATGCAACTTTTACTCAGAGAACAGAACAACAGTGCTATCAAATACTCAGAATCTCTTCTATACAGGCAATGAGTTCACCATGAAGTTTACTTTCTAAAATAACAGCTGTATAGCAACCAACGCTTAATTTTCACCCATAGTGAGGTTGATGCACTACACATGTATTTCTATTTAAAGAACACTTAAATTCCAAATTTTCCAGATGGCCGAGTGGAGCCTTTCTCACCTTCATCTGTGCTACTCCAGTAAAAGTTATTTGAAAGTAACAGTAATTATGCTGTTTTCATGTCTGCTGGGAGGAGATACAGTGTGCAGTGAGAGATGGTCTCTCTGGGGGGCTGCAATAATACTACAGAAGGAGACTCTTGTTGAAAGCATGCAGGCAAGATGTTTGGACTGTGGACCGGTATCTACAGATATACTCTCTCAGATATTTTTCCCAGCTACTTTTGATGGGAGTTTAATGCTTGTGTTCTCCCTATGGAGGAAGTAATAGAAAGAGACTGCTTGCAATTCTTAATGACAGCACATAAATAGAGCAGACCAMCCCCCTATTTCTAACACATCAGTTTAATATTAGCATATTCTATTAGCAAATGTCCATTCTCAAATCACGAAGCACAACGAATCTGGCTGATTCGAATGAAACTACTCATATACTGAATTAGTTCAATACCTCGCTCAATTGGGGCCTTTCTGATCAACAACCAATGCCAGAACATTCTTGGTAAGACTCAACCTCCATCGACATTGCCCACCTGAATAAATATTTAAGTGTGTGCAAATACAATCACATATAAGACAGGGCTTCATATCTTGCATTACTTTAAAAAAAAAAAAAAATCACCTTAAACAGGAACTTCCCTTTGTTTTAACTGTGCTGATTTTGCTTCCGTGATTGAAACTTCTGTAAATCCATATGAAGTGTTGCATTTATCATTACTATTCCATGAGCAATTCTGCAAGCTAATGTAAAGCCTAGAGTGACTGTTTCCTTTAAACTTTATGATGTAACTGTGCTATTAACTCCCCCTTCCTGATCAAAAAGGCACTGATTCCTGACCAACTGCCCATATAGATTAAAATCTAAAAAACTGCAATTCACTCCAGCACAGTTGGCAGCACAATCTTTCATTATTAAAATAATGACATGGCTTCTGTTGTTTTCCTGGGCTAAGAAAGAAATAACATCCCCATTCAAGAAAGGCAAATGAGCTCAGGCTTATATTTATGCTCATGCTAAATACTTGCAGAAAACAAAACAAAAAAAAATACTTGCTTATTTGCCTTTATTGCAAAGGTACCATTTTTTTTTGTGAAGCTGAAATGATGTTTCTTTGCAGTGCTAGTCCATTCTGCTTATGTTTTCCAGACCATTACTACAGAAAGCCTTACTTCAATTGTAACAGTCGGGTATTAGGACTCCCACTATTATTCCTATACATATAGGAAAGACTTGGTCTCACCTTATGCTCATAAAATGTATCAATCAGAGTGATGAAACGACGAGCTTGTGTCCTTTTTGCTATCGTAAGAAGTGGTATGTCACGAACAAACACTGTGTCAAAATGCTTTGATATTTCCAAATAGTCACTGGCTCCAAGAGGCTGAAATAAAGCAAACCATAAGAAATGGAAACCCATGATAGAATAACACATAAACACTGTATCTTGATATACTACAATTACAGAAGAGAGCTGTGAAGTTCTGATCATATTCTTATTTTTGTTTCTTTGTATCTTGCTTCAGGAATGCTCAATTGCCCTGAGGGACATAGGTACATGTGGCTGTTCATTCATACTGCTGGGTTTACATGAACAGTGTTTGAGAGTTAAAAATGTGGCTCGTCTGCCCCCTGACAACATTATGATCTCTCTCTGACAATCTCAAAATAATCACTATAAACCATAATCCATAGAGGAAAAGACACGGCTAAGCTGTGATTTCAACCAAAAGCATAAATAATTTGAATAGCTATTAAGATGTTCTCCAGCAGCAAGATTTTTAAATGCAAATTCATAGGCTAGTTACTAAATCCTAAGTAGACCTGCATATAGTTCACCCAGGACTAACCTAGACTGAATAAAAATCTTACGTTCTAAGTACTGAAAGCAACAGGAAACAGACAAAAATACAATTTTGTGGCAGTTCCTTTGTTCATGGTTTCTCCTATAATGATGAAATAAAAATCTTCTATAAGAACTCATTAGTTTTACTTTCTGTATCTAAACCATCAACAGAAAATATGCGGAAATAGCAGTAGCTCATTCAAGTACATTCTTTTAAAATTACTTTTTCATTACATGGAAGATAGTTTTTCTGCAAGATCTATCCTATCAGTACCACAGGCAGTACTTTATCATGAACTATTAAACTTTGTACTCCTGAACTCCTTCCATCAGTTTTAGTTGTGTGAATACTTCAGAATCTTGTCTGCAACTACTCCAGAGAGTAAGTTCAGCAGCATTTTGCGTGGTCACAACTCCCTTCCCAGCTAATGAAATGTACCGTGTGCTGTAGCAACAGTATAATGCTGTTATAAAGCATTGCAATGCTGCTATTATCTTAAAACCAGTAAATACAAAATATTTTCTCTAACTGCAATTGTTAGACAAATTTGCTGTAGGCCACATGTAACTTCTTAACTAGAACACTTCTGCAAGAAGTTATTTTAAGCAATTATTAATAGCTGCCCATGACCAGGACTTTGGGTTTTGTTTAGATGCTAGGATAAAAAACTTGTAGAAATGGTCTCTACACAAGCACAGGAGAGTGAAGCCCTGATGGCATTCAAAAAAATTCTTCTGAAAATTAATGGGAATAAGCCAACCCCCCAGGTATTAAAGCCGCTTACTCTCAGCCAGTTCTCATGAATTACCCTGCTTTCTCATTCCCTGTTACATCAACAAAAAGAAACATTACAAAAATTTTCAAGTGTTTTTAGCAGTGCTTAAGAGCAGTACACTCTATATCATCCCCTCAGAATTGTATCCACTGCTTATTTTCTCCCTCCATTTCAGTCCCCTCATCACTACTATGGACTTCTTCATCAGAAACGAAGAAACCCATCATCACAAGGGCCACCAGCAAAGCTTCATGCATCACCTCTGGGAAAATCTCCCCTGGATAAACCAGAGTAGCTGAACTCAAAATGTTCTGATGAAATAAACCATGAAAAGGTTCCAGAAAGCCAAAGGAACTGATGGGTGGAAACACCACAGAGTAGCTCACTGAACACCTTGCCATCAGATACAAGTGACACCAGCTTGACAGCTAGAGTATCAAGTGCAAAAGGAAACAGTGGGAGCACTAAAAGCAACACAACCAGGATGCTGGTGGAGATTTTAAGGTTAAGCAGATAGCTTAGGTAATGGTAATTTTATTCCATACTTTGGACTGAAGTACTGTTAAGCACAGAGGAGATCAAGTACGCCCATGTGATGAGTACCTGTGAGGGAGAACAGCAGTGATCTCACTGTACATAAGAAAGGTAAGATTTTCTCATTTCTCCCTTTAGATAAGAAATTACAGACATCCTGCTCTGCTGATTCATTCTTTTATCACATGAAGAGTCCAAGCACTCTTCYTCCAAAACCCCGAACTCTGAGGAATTATTCTGTCCTGCTCCAGTGTGACATACTTTCTCACACAAACCATACAAATACACCCTCCTCATCTCAAATACAAAGTATCAAATATTAAAAGCTGATGCCTAAAATAAATAAATGTATCAATAAAATTAAAGCATTCAAACTTTTGCAAAATGGGCAAACTGAAGCACCCAACTAATGAGCTATTCAGCCAAGAACTTGGTGGGTACCTTGGTGGGTATCCAAACAGGAAAATGAAAAAACTAGACAGTCAGAAGGAGGAAACAGGTGGAAGGCAAAAATAAGGCTAATGCATTTCAAATGGGAAGAATTGAAGATGTAATACTTATATTTCTTTTCATAGAGATATAAAATCACAGTTCATAGAAGGTTACAATATGCATCTTTATCACAGTCAAACAAGAATTTAATCTACTTCAGCAGAGCAAAAAGCAAGCAAAAAGCAAGCAGTTCAAGTATTCTTCTAATTATGAACATAAGAGGCAGATCATTTTGAGCTGTAACAAGAATTTCTGAAACACCTATGCCAATGCTAAGTGACAATATTCTATAAATGTTGGAAGAAATGTGCCTTTGGAGACTCCAGAATCTTATGATCAGAGAGATCTGAGCCTAGCAGCATATGAGTATTTTAACAGAGTAAGTTTGGTACCTCCCCAACAAGAATAGAGTCTGGTCAGATGGAACTGAAATGCTGAGTCAGCCATTCTCCTGTGACATATGGCTCAACTGATGTCAGCTGTAGTCCCTTACATAGAGGAGTTCTCAACCTCTCTGCTTTTGGAGTTTAGAGACACAGTCCTGGAGATGAAAGACAAATCTTTTAGTCTTGTTCCCAATATCACGTACTCTCATCTTGGGAAGTCCTTGTGCCTTACTCAGTGTAAAAAGAAGGAACCACCAGCAAATTTGTAAATGCTCTGGGGACAGTTTAAAACCCTTTTTGTATTCCTCTAACCTCACTATTGGCCCAATTTCCATGCTGCCTGTAATTGCTTCAAAGCTGTTCTAACCCACCAGCTAACTCAAAATGCTCCAGGGTGCAGGAGACCACAATGCAAGGGCACCCTGACAGCTTCTCAACTCACACTCTCACTGGCTTGCTGCCTCCCAAAACTGGCAGGAGGCTGGCACAAGCACCCACGTACCAACTCTGCCACACAGGAATAGAGACAGGGAAATGTACTCAAGGCCAGACTGCACCACTGCTAGAGGTTCTGGCTGTACAGGCCATATACAGAAGCTCCGAGGAGGAACAAATTTCTGCTGTTTCAGCGGCCAACAGCCCTCCCCTCACCTTCACAGAACTGCCTTCAGGCCTTTTTTTCCTCACCTTGCAGCAAGCCCTCGCTGGGTCTCACTGCCAACTACACCGGCTCAGACTAGGTAACAACACTAGTGGCAAATTATTTTAGACACATAGCACTGTCCTCTGTATAATCCTTCAGGGCTGAAATTTATTTTATGAATCTTAACCAGTCACAGAAAGTATTTCACTTTAGTCAGTAGCATACATGAAGGTATTTCTTCCTCTGAAGATGCTAATGAAGCCACAAATCCTCATAATATTGATACATATATATGTAATCCTCTTACTAAAAGTTTAGCCTGATTAATCTGATCCTCTGAACAACATTCCAAAAATAACTTCATTTGGTGTGTGTTTCTGGTACTGTCTGATCTCTTTTGTTTCATCAATTATTGATCAAAACTCAACTCCAGAACAATAAGACATTTATGTAATAATTGACACCATTTGTAACCAGTTCTTTCACATGCTACAATATTATTTTTAAAAAGTTGAAACATTAACAGGTAAGAATCTTTGTTATGGTATCATTGTTCCTGCATGTGTATATACTGTAAAATTGCTGCAGATTTTTGTCATTAGCTCTGATGCCAAGAGTCAGTGTTTTATAGGCATCGTACTAATGCAAAACACATTAGCACTAACATGGGCTACACTCCTGACAAAGTGTTTACTCCACTTCCGCCTGCTTGACTGACTTCTCATCTTCATTTCTTTTTGTTTCTCTGTCTACTTAATGGATTTTCAGCTATCATCATCTCAGTTGAAGTAGGATGTTTATTATTTGGAGCTCTCTGTGGGCTGTTTTAAGAGTTAGTTGTCTCCTGTTTCTGTTATAGTCCATTTAATTACAGTATAAAGCATCCTTTTTCTTTGTTGACTCATCAGCGACACAATATATCACCTTTAGGAGATTGTCTGAAGAATACAGAATGTTTTACGTATGTTAGAAAAAGATATTTCATCTCAAAAGAAAATGTATTTTTTGTTGATGTTGGAAGATATTCCAGGGCCAATTCCGGCCAATCCCGAAGAGTTGTGATTGACAGTAACTAGAATTTAGTGCAGACACTCTTAACACTCCAAAACTTCCTAAAACCAACACACAGTTTAAGACCAGATAATATTTACAACTTAAACATTAAGCATAAACAAAAAATATAAGGATCTGTTGTTTCCAAAGGAACAACACACTATCACTAGTGAGGCTGATAGAGCACTGAGGAAATATTTCAAGATCATAATTCCAAGAAAGGAGTAGAAAAACCTAMGGCATGATATGTGACGCAGCAACATGCTGCATTTAAATAAAAATGGGAAGATAGATAGGGCACAGCTAACTTGGTTAAAAATAAAGATACTGATGGCAGTGCAAATCATAGAACCATAGAACAGTTTGTGATGGAAGACACCTTAAAGATCATCTAGTTCTAACCAGTAGACAGGAATCTAAGATCTCTAAACCTTGGGGTAGAATATATTTTCTGGATCAAGTACAGCCCCTTGCTATCTCAGGTTATCACAGAATCCTGTTAAAAAGTAATTTTGCTTGATCTTACAGCAGAAGTTTTTTAGTCCCATTTCTAGTGGAAACTTGTTTCAAACCTTTGCTCTTCTGATTAGGAAGATGCCTGTAACTTCCAGCTTTTTTTTTTAATTATTATTCATAAACAATATGCTCAAAGCTGGCTGCATACTGGAGGAATAGCAAAAGGCATGTTTCTGCTCCCAAAGCCCTCACTGCTGTATTTCCAGTTCCAGCTCCAAAGTATAGCATTTATCAATGAAATGGTCTCCAAAAATAGTTAAGGTTTAAAAAATGTATAGGTCTATTTAAATATTTACAGTTACTGTTCAGACTTCAAAACCATGATCAACAAAGCTTTGGAAAAAAGAGAGAAAAGTACATTCAGGAATTTAAGAAACAAAAAATTGAATTAAAAAGGCAAACCCTTAAAACTACAATCAGCTTCAAAAATCTTGTATTCTGTRGTCTATAAAGTATAGTATCTAAACCCTCAAGTTTTATGCAGCTTTCAGTGAAGGGAGTGCTATCTAAAAATTAAGCTCTGATACATATAAAATACAAAACAGAAAGGAGGTTTGACTAGCAATATTATTGTATTACAGTATTTCCACCTGAAATAAGTTTCTTGAGTCTATTTTATAAAACATACTTGTGAATTAGATAAGGCAAATTTTTGGGGGGTATAGAAACTGATTAAATTCTTAAAGCAAATGTAGCTAATAAAAGACAGACTCTCAGTCTAGTGCTTAAGCTGCAAAAGCTAATTGCCAGCTGGGAATAAAGCTAAGATCACAAACTAAGGAAAACTATGATTCTAAAAGGTTACTGAAAGTAGTTCTTACCCATGGTATGTTAATTTACAACTTATAAAAATTTATACCTGACAATCCTACAATCCTAAAGATGACACCAAATTATACAGTGGATACATTCAGCAGCTTTTCACCAACGTAGTTCCCTCAAAATGATTCAGAATCATTAAATCACAAATGCAGCTGAGCTATGTCATCATGGAGGGGAGACATTCAGCTGACTTAAAAACAGACACTTGCATTTCTAAATCAATTGATGCCTTTGAAAACGGTGACTTTTTCCTTTTCTTTGGTTTTTTTTTTTTAAACTTTGTTACATCTTTCCTTTTGAAGTGCAAACTATTCAAGTTAAGAACTACATCTTCCTCCTGGTCTGTACAGTGTGCCTACTGCAATGGAACAACMACCTAACAGAAACTGTTCACTGCCTATTCGTTGTGCTAATCTACACAAAAATTGTACTTTGCCAATTTCAGAAATGCTAAACAACTACTAGGAAAAAAATCACAGTAAGATAACCTTTGACAACATAGATATTGATATTAAATTTATTTTTGTAGTTTTTACGCTGTTGTATGTTTGCTAATGGTTAGTATCATGTTAAGACACTACCTTCATTGGTAGTGGGCAGCTGGTTACCTAATAGAAAGCCTACAGGATCCATGAACCCAAGCAATTCAGYGTGTGAGGAGCAGGCTCCCACGCTTGAGCGCGGTCAGCAGCCGGCGTTCCCGGCAGAGGGCAGCAGCTGCTGCACACAAGCCAGGGGAGGACTTGGAAAGGCAGCACTAAGAGCAACTCTGTATCTCCCTTAGCACCACGGAAGATCACACATAAGGTACTCTGTTGTCTACGTTATCTATGCAAGATCAAGTTTCGAGCCAAACTGTCACAATTACCAGTTTTCTACTAAAATTTTAAAAAGGACGTGAAGAAAGGGGACTGGCAGACGGTGATTTTTTCTAAGGCATGATGAACACTGCCCTTCACGTGTGAACACAGACAAATGGGATATGACTTACATTTGCACAATTGCTAATATATATATATATATATAGTGTGAACACAGACAAATGGGATATGACTTACATTTGCACAATTGCTAATATATATATATATATATAGGGATTTAAAAACCAAGTTAATATGTACATCCTATTTTCAAAGGTATCTGGTGATCTTTCATTCACACACAACTCAATTAACAAATTAACTAATTATGTTTTACAAGAATCTAACTCCATTGGTAATGTATCCCTCATGGTATAGATGGAGAAACTGGCAAAAAGAAAGGAAAGGCTACAAAGAATGGGAAAAGTCAATATTAGTGTTAAAATTCAGGAACTGTATGTCCCAATTCTGCCTGGTGCTCTCCCAGCCTCTTGTGGCTACATTTTATGGGGCCTTAGAAAAGGTGGTAGGATAACAAACATTTTGATGAAAACCAAGCATAGACCTTGTGGCTGATTACACCAGAGAAGCACATTTAGAGGACTTCATTCTAGTGAGGAGATAACGACCTCATGGCCATACTTAACCTAGATGTTTCAAATAGTATCACGCTAACAAATGCTTATTTGCTATTTTTATCTATTATGTATTAGCTGACATTTCATGAAATCATGTGATATCAAAGTGGAAAATGTTTTAGTATTTCCCACTGAAACAGGATTTTGATTTTATTTTGAAGGAAACATCAGTGAATTTGAAGAGGTGTTACAGACTGTGCATACTAAATACTGCACTACAAAAGTCTCAAAGGAATTGTCTGAGAAATTTTGAACACATCTCCTTAACCCTACACCAACAGATGTAGACTTTTAGGTCATCCCTTGGAACACACTGTAACTGTCACCCAAGACCAGACTAGAAGACATATTGTTGCAACAAAGTGAAAGCAGAGTCACTTGAGTGATAAGCTATTTCTCTAACACAACCAAATTATCTATCCTTTCACATGTTGATTCTTACAAAACTTAAATTCTTTTTTCTGGAACCCTTAAGGGTAATGGATAGCCAAAGGAATCAATTAACCAAGTTGTGAGTACAATGCTGTCCACTCATGCTGCAGTGGTTACCAAGACCCACATGAGCAGCAGTATAAGACAGTTTCAGAAAACTCCAAAAATAATATTGCAGCTGCAAGATAATACTGTAAGTTGTAAATACTCTGATGATGCGGAGCAGGYATGCCAAATTTGGAAGAAAGGTTGCTTGGCAGGGAGATGTCCTATACATGTCCTGTGAATCCCYCCTCAAATCCAAGGAAGTTACAAACCTTGGAAAAACTCAGCCTGAACTTATTGCACAGATTGATCATAAACTAAGTATTGCCTACTCCCAAAAGTATGAGGGGGCTGAGAGCTCGTTATCCCCTCAAGATGGTCTGGGCACATTCCTGTGGCAGCTGCTGAACTTGTTCTCTGCATGTGCAGTGAGAGCTGCCAATAGGCAGCAGGGACCCTGATTCCCTCACATCCCCAGTTTCAGACAATTTAAAACCAGAAAAGAGCATGAGGTACTTCAAGCTCCTGCATTTTAGAGACAGCTATGCCTAAAAACTAGTACTTACGCTCAAACACCTCCTCCTAAAATAGCATCCAGTTTTGACCCAACACACAGTAAAAGGAGGCTCTATGTTTGCTTAGACGTAAAAAAAATAAAGCAAAACAAACTCTCAAAACCCCCCCCCAACTCTTTCCCCAAAATATCAGTTCTGATAAGAAATAAATGGCACACAGCATTCTTGTCTGCATTGCTCCTCCCCCCATACACACAGTACTCTGTATTTA
This sequence comes from Amblyornis subalaris, assembly GCA_018881555.1. Lineage (NCBI taxonomy): Eukaryota > Metazoa > Chordata > Aves > Passeriformes > Ptilonorhynchidae > Amblyornis > Amblyornis subalaris. The sequence goes on along the minus strand of JACAXG010000002.1, from coordinate 17,894,235 downwards.
CAGCAAATTAGTATTAGCATTTATGTTATATTGAAAACTTTTGGGGAAAAAACTGTTATACTGGGCTTAGTATAAAAATGTGCTCATTAGAAACGCTACACTCAACAGCAAACCTTCAGCAATAATTCTTTTTATAGGTTAGTTAACTAACTTAGCAATCCATTTAACACATACATTCTTGAGACTGCATAATGCCAATTTCCTAACAAGAACAACATCTTCAAAACTGAACCTCTCCTACAAAATCAGGGAGACTGGAGAATTAATTTAATTTCCATTCTTTAGTCATCCACTCTATAAATCCAGAACCAGCTTCTCTATTACCCTTCCAGGACTAAAATTTGACCAACAGCCTGCAGTTCTACCCATCATCAKATGCATGTGTGAATTTTACTTGTTGTTTTTTTTTTTAAATATTGACACACAGAGGCATTCTTCCTTCTAGTGATGTGGAATTTCTCTTGCACTCCAACATTCATCAAAAATAAAAAGCTAGTCAGAGATCTCAGCCTAGTTTTCCAGGACTGTAATGATACAAAATGTATTTGCAGACTATTTTTAACATATGTTAACTATTTAAAGACTGAAAATTATTTCAGTATCCTTTAGTGAAACAAATATTTCACTCTGCTTCACCTAGAACACTTTTTTTTGCAAAACCTTTTCCTTTTTCCACATAATTATTAAAAGTTCATCCATCCCCAGCTAAGAATAAGCCAATAACATTCAGATAATATAAAATATATCAAAACTCCCATTTTACTTAACAAGTCTTTTATCTGAGTGGACATATCTGCCCATGACCTTTATTTTATAATCTTCCTGCACTTCATAAGGAGCTGACATTCATTCCATATTATTTGATTCTGTCTCAACAGTGACACAGGAAATATTCTTACTATCTTCCTCCTCAAAGACTCCTTCTTGTTCTTTTCTGTGTCATTTACACTTCCTTTCTAGTTAGTCATACTTCCCTTTTGCTTTTGAAAACTACTCTTCCTGAACAATCAAATATGCAACTTTACCGTTTGGAAGTACCTTTTGGTTTCATTAAATGTTAGAAAATTAAGATTGTTCCTGCACAACACAAATTTCTAGATAACTGCAAGCTCCAACCAAATGACCTTGTACTGGATGTAGTCTGTTTTATGCTAGAAAATTATCATTTACAATTTTCAGGCTAATTACATTTCACCTTTTCCTGTGTTTCATGTACAGCATAAGCTTCTCATACAACAGTATATTTTCTTTATATGCTTTTTATAGCCAAGTGCTCAAGGAGCAATCCRCCTCATTCTCCGTTTGCAACAGATCCCTACGAGTACTATCCTTCTAGGTTTGTTAATTAGTAGACTGATTGATATGTACTCAAGAACCTTGTATTAATTAACTTTAAGGCAGGTACCAGTATCTTTAATGTTGCACACTGTTTTCCACCTCTTTTAGCCACTCTATCCTTAAGTAGGCTGTAAGCACTGATTCCGCAATATTATTTTATGAACTGTACCACAAGGTTTCAATAATACCAATTATATCTCATTTTTCCTCATTAGTAAGAATTTCCCATTTATCATGCTTGTCACCAGGTCTTAAAACCGATATAAAACCAACTGCAAATCTTGTTTTCAATTCTGTTACAAGTTTAATGGCCTCCTACAACACTAACTTTAAATTTCATTTATCTACCTGCAGGCTTTGCTTGGGCTGTCAATTAAGCTCCTCCTTAGCTGCATCACAGTCCAGAAAGGAAGATTTCCTGCCCCATGTCCCTTCATACAATCTATCTTCCCATGGGATTTTGTCCCCATGTCCTGCACAAAGAAACCTGCAGATTCAATCCATGCAAATCCAACAAATTCCCCTCCAGCACTTTCTTCTGTCGATCTTGCTTATCATTACATCTTTTTCAGCTTTCTACTTTCTTAATAGTAGCACTTATGATGCCTGTCAACTTACCTACCATTTGGCTTCACAAGAACGAGCAAATACCTTGTAGCTATGTCCCATAGAGATTTCTGCTTTATCCCTACACAAACCATTCCCACTATTAGCCAGCTTACTGGAATAAATCTAAATTACTTTATACTTTCTGTCATGTTGAACATCTCCTGATTTGGGTTTATTTTCTGCTATAAACCACTAGTGCACTCTTCTGGATCCTACCTATGTCTTCTGTGACATGAGTGGGAGCAATTTCCCACTCTAACAAGAACACTGCATGTGTACGTTTTTTTATCAAAATTTAGAAGATTTCATGAAAAAAAGGAACATAGTTTCATGGCTTGATAGCTGAATTTTTCTTTTACTTTTTAGCAGATTTTAATGGCAACAGGGAAGGCAAACAGAGCAATGGAGCAGGCAAGATCCTAAAGATAGCTTATACCGAGGGGAATTTTCTACCATTGCTATGAATCCCTGCAAAAATTTACAGTCGTTAAAACAAAAAAAATCACAATTTTTCAATMAAATTCATCCAAATTTAATGGACAATTCTGAAATTTATAATTATACTTTTCTACCTATGAAGGGAGAACACTGACACCCCTTACCAACATGATAAGGTAATATGAAGATACATCAGTGATCCAAACAGAAAAATCAGCAACAACTGAGGAAGTTGTTAAAAGACAAACATTTACTGTCTGCCACATTGTTTTAGTTTTAAGCATGTGATTTTGTTATTAGAGATTACCATAACACATATGCAGAAGGCATCTGAATTGAGACAGCAAGACTTCCTAAGTCCTGGGCGATCCATGTAAGAACAATACTATTAAACAAAGTCTGACATTTTGTAAGGATTCTCTTTACTTGCTCTGAGTGCAAAGAAAGCTCCTCAGCTCCATTACGCCAAGATGATCTGAACCCCAAATAATTCTTGAACAGGACAGAACCTACAGACCACTGACATGTGAGCTAATCAGAGCACTTCTACTTAGAAGCAACTTATCATCCCATTTAACTACTTAAGGCATTTACAGGACTAAAGAATTTTACTAGTATTTGCTGACAGCAGAGCTTCCCAATACTTTAAGAGGCACAAGGCAGAAAATGTCTCAAAACTTCTAGTGAAAAGCAAGCTGTTCAACCCATGACATACCTCCATTCTTGCAAATGGCTTATTGGTTTTGTCTGAAACTGAAAACCAACAGTCTAAAACCTAGAGTCTGAAACATAACTAGTGAAATTTCCAAGTAGTCCAAACTTCCAAATGTCCAAATAGTCATCAACTCGGTAGCTACGAGGAAGTGAAAGCATTATGTTGTAACCAAAAACTGGTCATCATCCTGAGTCAAAAATGCTATTGGCCCACAGTTTAGGGTTGTGACAATTTAACAATAACTTCAGACATCAGTATAGAGATCACTGAAGTAAATGCAACTCCTGGGGAACTGTCTTCCAACCTGCTGGAGGTCAAATACAAGGAGAACTTTTCAAGATTCACATCTCACATGTTTAAGKAGAGAATGTGGCAGAATTTAGCAAAATCTGGCATATTTTGAGAAGGCTTGGGATTAAAAATTCCTTGTACACGTAGTGGAAACTAAAGCATGCAACAGCAGTGTTACAGGATCACTACTCCTTTGCTTGAGGATCAACTGAAACCCCAGACCTTAAAAATTGTATTTGAATGCTATTTACATATTGATATGTCATGACCACTAATATACCAGCAATGATGTTAGGCTGGGCACATGTAGTAGGATTTTTGAAGACAATATGTGATACACCTAAGAGTGAATTTACTGTATCATTAAAAAGAAAATTATTGTGGTTCTTTTCCAGAGGGTTTTTTTTTTCCTGTTTAATTAAAAATCTTTCTGCCAAGTTAAAAAAAAGCCTTTTTAATTTAGTACAACTTGGTAAAATAGTGAGTTTGTGTGGTTTGAATTTTTTTTTTAAACTGTGAAAAGTCTGAGCATTAACTGATCTAGATTGGACTGGGTACTCACTCTGTCGCACAGCTCTTCAAACGTGAAGTCTGCAATGGTTCCACACGCTTTATTCAGCCTCAGCTCTCTGCCTTGCACTTTTAGAATCCTTGGTCTAGTTACTATGGGAACATGAACAAAGACTCAATCTTCTCTGGATAATTACTATAAAATTCATCTCTTACAGATAGGAAATGCATAGCTTCATGAATAATAGCACATGATTCAACACATAAATTAGACAAAATGCTGATACAATGACTGCCACTTGAGTGTGGCATCAACCCATATACAGCAATGGAACTTATTAATTGGTCAGTGGAGATTGGGCATTGTGTTCTAAATGTATTCTCTTTCAAGAGAAATTAACTTACGTACAATCATTTTGTTTCTGAGCCAGCTCATCAAACAACTTATCCATGACAGCCTCCACATCAGCTTCACTTGTGCTACAGTGAAAAGAATAATAGAATATGAAATTAATAACACTTGAAGCCAACATCAAACAGCTGCCTGAGCCTGCTTAGCTTTTTGCCCATAAAAAAAAGAGAACAGGATGTTATGCTCTAAATACAAACATTACATTTAGAATACACTTAAAAGTAGAGAATATTAACTCTCAGGTAGATGATTCTGCCTTATTTGCATACACTGAAAGACTTTTGTGTTTTGAGCTGTTTCCAGTAATGAGGCAATACAGGCAGAGCAGATCCATTAACACTATGTGTACACAATGAGATAAAAAGGCTTCTGGCTCTATCTTGCATGCAAAGTAAGAGCAAATAGACAAGGCAAGGCAAGGCAGTCAAGCACCTAAAGAAGTATCCTTTGAAATTTCTGAGAGRGGACTTTGTGAAATTAAATGCTGAGGCAGCTTTTACTATTTTCATTTTTTTGGGGGGGTGGAGAGGGAGGGCAAGTCAACTGATTGTATTGATCAAACAATTTGCAAAATTAAACTGTGAAATTAAAAATACCAGTATGATCTCTGCATTAGCAATTTTGGCAGTTTCCCCCTCTCTGTCCCTAACATTACTTGGGAAAAGATCAACCACAGATGATGAAAATGCAAAATATCTGTACTGATAGCTGAAGTAAAGTTTACATTCATCCTCTGGGCCACAAGAATTAAAAATCAGTTCAATCAGAGAACTTTTTTTTATCACTGAATAGGTTAGAGAGCCAACCTTTCAATGTTTTATTCTTAAAGAAGGATAGATAAATTTTTAGCTGAGAACAGTAAATTAATGCTATGGTAGACCACAAACTAGAACTAGGATATATAATATTTCCCTGAAGTTTGTGTAATCTCTTTTGGTGTGGAAAGTCAAATTTTATAGACTGTGATGCACTCAAGCCACATTGCTTCACACAGTTCTAGACATCCTCTAAATCACAAATGAAGACCAGCATGTTACACAAACACTTTCCTGTTCATTAGGCTTTAAGCGCCTTAAAAATGTAAACAGCAGAACTGAAATAACTACTTTTTAGCTCAAGCTTAACCATAACAAACCTTGTRCATACCAAGAATTTGGGGGAAAAAATGAAAAACCCCACAAACTTCAGCAAGTGCCATTTCAAAGACTTTAAAAAACCTTTTATGAGTAGATTACATAAAATTCTACAAGTTTCTCTCAACATTGATATTAGTGTGATGCATTCCTCTGACAAAATGACAAATGGAAGAGACAACAACGGAAAAAAAAGGCCATAAAATGGGGTAAAGAGTTTACATATTTATGTATCTATCAGAGAGTCTGTGCATGTGCRTGCATATCAGTAAGTTCGATGTAAAAGCTACCAGAAGAAACAGCAGAATATAACGCCGAGGTGAATATTTGCACCTGCCAAGAAAGTTTGCATTGAAAACAGACACCTGAGACGGACACCAGTGAAGTTGCTTTCATCAGTCATCTTGTGTTACACTGATTCCTCTCAGATGAGTAYGAAACAGCTTTAAGCAACCCTCAGTTACATATTTTAAATGAAGACAAGACTACACAAAATATATTAAGATGTTCTTAAAAAAATGTGACAATGATACTATAACCATTAGTAAAGGAACATAAACACGTTAGACACACTTTCCTTGGAGGGCAAGACTGCTAGTAAATTTCAAAAATCTGTCACAAAATACTGCATAGTATCCAATTTTAAAACAAACAAACAAAAAAGGAATCCCCACATACTAAACTAGTTGAACTAGTTGTATAGGGCTGAAAGCTACAATGAACAAGTTTGAATAGAATAGAAGAATGAATGAGATTCCCTCAGAAAAAGAAAAGACAAGAAAATAAATACCCAATTCCATTAGCAGCTATGGGATTTTTAAAAGGTTTTTTTTCCCCACTGCTTCCTAATGATTTACACATCAAGTTCTGAAGGCAACCAATATCCTTCCAGTAAGAGAAAAGACGACAGAATTATTGCCAACCTCTGCCATTCACTTAAACACAAGTTTGAGCAGCAGAACACAATGGAATTATTTCGGCTGGGTACTACTCCTGGGACTTGTTTGTATTTTTTCTCCTCTGAGAGCTGATGCCACAGGCACCATGTTTAACTTATTACCTGCCAAAAACCACAAACATCCTTTCCTTTCTTCAGAGTACAGACAGTGAGAAAAGAATATGGCAGGTGCTCTCCGCAAGTGTCCCACAGAAAAGTCACAGAGTGCAGCAGGCACAGGAAGCAGCACCATAAGCAGGGACAGCAGCAATCAGAACAAGAGCCACGATGAGCAACACTTGGGTATCAGCGGTGGCTTCAAAAAGTACTTCTGAGCAGACACCATAAAGTGTAAAGAAAGTAGAGCCAGGCAAGAATACAGAACAAGAGGTCCTTTTCTTGAGTTCATACAGTCACCGTTTGAGGATGGAGAACTTGCTTTGGATCTGTTTTCCATGTAGTAAATTCTGTCATTTCCTTTCAAAAGCAGGAAGAGTTACCAGTTGTAATTCTACAGAGTAGTATTCCACCTTCCAGACAAACAACTACAATATCTAACTTCATTAAAAAGTGACATGGACATACTTGGTTTCAAGTACCTGTCAGAGCGATGAAAATACCACACCTTTCTCAATGGAAACATGACCTTTACATCAATATTCGAAATATACAACAGTTATAAATCTCATATTAAACTATTGTTGTCTGCTTTGTTCAGGTTGTCACTGATTAATACTACAAGAGCAGACACAAGATAGAAAAATGTTTGCATTGCAAAGGTTTCAAAGTATTAAAAAAAAAGAAAAAGAGGATGTTCCTATTAAGCATATTTATGCTGCAAGCATAAACACAACTGTGAATATATTTAAAAACATATTTATTTGCAAATATAAAGTGCTAAAGAAATTTTGTCATGATAAACAGAAACAATCTGTCAAAACAGAAGGGTGTTGGGTTTTTTTAATCCACAGCATTGGAAACACCCAAAATTAAATGAATCCTTGTCATTGGATTTCTATAAATACTTAATTACTTAAATACAATAAGGATGTTCTTCTATTATAAGAGAATTGTGCAATCTCTTACAAGAGGATATTCATTACTTTCTAACCATCTGTCACTTCAGTTCTCCAAACACCACACCTCCCCAAAAAATCTAATTAGTTTTTATTCAGTCACACATTATAAACGATGCTAGTGTGGATACTGAAAATGTAGTTTAATGAAGTTAATATCAAGGCATAATGGAAGGCGGTTTGCTGAACAAAATGGACCAGAAGGCAAAGAAAGGAAGAGTCACACCCTGCTAATTCTACTATGTATTTTTCATTTCCCATTGACTAGAATATTATTGGCTAATAAGAAGGAAAAAGAGAGCAAACACAATATCATAGATAAACTTACAGGTAGTAAAGTTTTCCAGCAGCTGGAAGCACTCGTTTCCTGTAGTCTATTCCAGAATCAAGCTGGACTGTGCTGCAGTATTTCTACAGAGACAAAAAAAAAAAAAAAGAATAGCATTCCTCGAGCCAAAGCTGTATTTACTATTGTCTGTGTTACAGAGAAGACACACTGCTGTGATAAACCATCAGCATGAATATCATCTGCAAAACTGAAATTCAAGATCAAAAAGCTGAAGTCTCATTCGCAATTATCGAAGCAAAGAAATAAGCTGGAAGTCATTCACATATTCAAAACAAGAAAGTAACCATTTTCACAAGTCCATCAACTAAAAAATCAATATAGATTAGAAGCACACRGAATGAAATGAGGGTGAATATTACTTGTTCTCTCTGGGCACTGCTTTGTTGGGAGAGTATGCAAAAATAATTATTTCCACATTAAAGTATATACATTTTGAAATACAAAATTAGGAGCACTAAAAGTTTGACAGAACACAAATTCTAGCAACAAGTGAAACCACTTCTACTTTATAAGCTAAAAAGAATTTTAAGAAGAGTAAAGATTTTATAATCTACATATCAAACATATGAACCACACCAAGTTTTGCTGCAAAATGGACCAAAGTGTAAGGGAGAATAAACAAAGGTCTATATCAATAAGACATTATTTCATTTTTGCAATGTCTGAATTGACATTGAATTTGTTCCCCTTTACACAACCTGTAAGATTCTAAGTGTGATACAGATGTCCCCAAGTAGTTACAATAATTGCTTCTATTAGAAGACTCAAACCCAGCTGTACCAAAGGGTGCTTTTTTTGATTCAAGGCCTGAGGCTGAGAGCAAAATTCTCACTACTATCAGTGGGATTAAGATTTTACACCCTCTGGCAAAGAGAATAGCTCTGCTTTTCTGTTATGACTATTTCCAACACACACAACGTCTGAGYGTTATATATAGTAGAAGCAAAAAAAGCTACAGAAGAAAGGGAGGAAAAGTTTTAGTATTTTAGAAAATATACTTCTATCAACAATTTAATTAAAGCAATAAAACCTTTTTTTATGTAATCAACACTACCAAAATTCTTCAGTTTGCTAGAATCCACTAAATCACTCTGCTTCTTCACTGCACTATGAACTATAAGTTTAATATTCTTGTTAAGCGTTTCATATTCTGCATGTCGAATTTTTCAAAGCCTCCTTGAGGCCATTCAAATAACAAAATTGGAAATGTCAGACCTCATTTATAAAAACTACATTGCAGGGAAAAATTTAGAAAAACTATCATCAGTGATTTAAGGAACAATGGCCCTTTTGAACAAATGCATTGCATAGGACACATGGATCACAAATATCTGCAGGAGTTACTGTGATGACTCATTGCACTAATTTTTTGCCCTTGGCTATTACTAAAGGCTCTATACCTACTTTAAACCTACAACTTCTCTGCAAAGACATACAGCTGAAGAAAGAAGGTGGAAAAAAAATAATCCTGAAAGCACAGAATCCCAGGAAAATCCATGTATCTTTAATTCCAGTAAGTGAAAAAGCCATGCTAATCAAATCATTATCTTGGACTAAGGCTACTGCAAACACAATAGCATTGGTGCTACAATATTATTACAATCTATTCCCTTTCTTTTCGTGAGAGCTCACAAAGAAAGAGAATAACATAGCAGAAGAAAAAAGTTCCAGAAGCATCTAATAATATACACAAGGGAGGGAGGATGCCTAAGCTTTTCTTCAGCATCAGTCTGGCAGCTAGAAGGAAGATTACTGAAATTTCACAGCAAAGCTAGTGCACTCAGCTTTTCTTTGCCAGCATCTTTCCATCTAATGGTTTATTTTAACAAAGTAGTAGATTAACTTGAGTACTATTTTCTTTATGTTAGTAGGGGAAAAACCCCACTGAATACTCCTACACCTTTGAAGACAATGAGATTACTTAGATTAACTTTAGATACTCACATATTTAGTAATGCTGTTTATCATTTTGGGGCCTTTTTTTCCTGGAAACAAGAGATGGGCAATTTTGCATTAATTCAACCTCATCTCTTTGGCCTTTAAGATGGATTTACAAACTTCACTGCTCCCTCAGGGTGTTGTATTGCATACAGTGCAGAGTGAACACAGAACAACATATACTTAAGACTATTCCATGGTTATGGTAGGGCTGAAAGAAAAGAAAGCACACACCTGAACACTGTAGCTGGTGTAAATTTGTTGCCCTGATATTTGCAGTGGTGCTTGAGGTTCAGCTGCTAATGACAGCTGAGAGGAGCAGGTGTCCTGTGCACTCAGATACAGACTGGTACTGGGCTGTATTATGCAGGTCATTGCAGCTTGATGATACAGAATTTGGTGCTCAGTGCTACAGTATTTTAGTCCACTTGTGTTCTGCTTACAAACTTGTCATTCCTTAAATGCACTGCCAGCCTTCTATGACTTCATGATTTAACATTACACTGATTGAATTTTGGAGGTAAGAACCACAGAACTGTAGATGTAAATACTGCCAACATAGCTACAAAGAAGATGCCTGTTGTTGTGGTTTTTTGTGTCTTCCTTCTCTTTTCTCTCTCTTCAAAGTAATTAGTATTATCACTAGTCAGGAAAAATCACTATCATTAGTGACCCTAGTTAAGAGTTTGTGTGCTCAAAAGCTTATTTATGGTTTTGGGCCCCTTTCCCTATAAACTTTGCTTGTACATCTGTAATGATGTACTACWATTGATTCTAATATGATATAACATGATATCGTTTATTTCAAAAATATCTGTTAGAGATAGGACCTTGCAGCCAGAAAGGCAATAGCAGAATCCTGTTCAGAGATCTATAAAATACAGTTAATATAGTCCTAGTGACTTTTTGCTTCCTTAGAAAGTGAAAGTCAACTGAACCAAATATAAACAAAATGAAAAACCGGAATTCTGACGTACAGCAGTTTTCTGTAATAAACAATATAAGCATAAAAGCAGGAGACAGCTAACAGGAACAGAGAAATACTTAGTCCTTTAGAAAACATTTGGTATTTTACTCTCCCACTCCTTGGATGTTCCTAATTAATTGATGGGCTTGGCCTCTCCAGACTGATGCTCAGTCCAGGAAGGTACTCCGGTGACTTAGAGACCATACTCTAAATACAAATAAAACAGCCACAGGAATTTCCTAACCCTTCTCCATGTTCAGGTTTCACCCCGGCTTGTTGCTAATTATTTTCCCTGAGACACTTCAAAATTCACCCATTCCTATTGTGTTAGACACTGTATAAATATACATAAAATGAACGGTTCCTGCCACTAAACTCAAACATCATAATCTGCATTCCAACATGCTCTCAGAAAATATCCCTTTAAGACACAATTCTTGCAGTTAGATTATAAGTTTTGCAAGGTAGGAACAACCTTCTCTTATGTGAATACATGACAAGCAGAGATCCATAGGTGCTAATGGAAAATAATGTAACCAAAAAAACCCCAAACCCCCAAACAGAAGTGGGCAATGCTATTTACACAAACTGAGTCTATGTAGTAGAGGAGAGGAAAGGTGTGATAGCAACAGCAGCGAACTGAAGGGCAGTAGTAGGAGGACTGCTTGCACTGCCAGACAATAACAATCACATCTCCTCTAAGTTAAGAATGTACTGTTGGAGATAGTTCTRAATGGGGACTCAGCACACGGTCGCATTTACTCAGTCAGAAAGGTCACAGAGAAGTTATGTGCTGAGCAGAGATCAAAAAGGGTTTTTTTGAGGGTTTCCTTTGTCGACAAGGGTACCCACCATGGTTCTTTGTTTCTGCACACAAACATTCACTTATCTGCTTCACAGTAAGGTAGAAGGAAAAATATTCATATTTATAAGTATTTTTTAAGATAAATGCTTTAAATGTTAAAAAGACAGTATATAATCGGAACATATAACAGACGAAAATAAAGCACACCAAAAGAACGTGTATGTCCAAGCTAAAGACTTAAAATACTAGATTTGCAAAAAGGAAAACCAGATACATGGTTGCATGGTATGGGAAAACAAATCCTGTTCACAAGTGTAAGAATGAAATACTGAACATCAGAGAAGCTGCCTATGTGAGTACCACCATGCATCTTCTCTCCCCTTCACAAGTATCAACAAAATTATTCTCCTGCATCATGGTACTAAAAAATCAACACTATAATTTAAAAATCCTGAAAGTCCGGGGAAGGGTAGAAAGGTAGGCTTCCCTACTTTTTACCCTTCAGCTTCTTACAGCATGGAGGAAACCCCTACTACCACTACACATAAAAGTTCTCCTTTCTCGATCTTTGGACTACCTCATCCAGCACTGGACTGATTAAGCCCTACATATGTGATTGCATTCTCACACTCACTAATCACCATGGAATCCTAATCAACAGCCGAAGAACTAACTGGAGTGCTCAGATTGTTAGCACTTAATTGTCAAACCCATGACTATAACAATTGGTTTCCATTTCCTAAGATGGAGTTTTAAATTTTCAAATTTCATTTTGGGCTAAACTCCTTTTGAAATAAATACTTATTATTGAAGCTACAGTCAGTCTAATGGAACCATCTACAGTTTCCAACAGATTTTCTATTCTATTGAGATATTTATAGTCTGACTTACCCTATTCAATTCAAATGCATAAAATTAATTAGTCATACAATTTATTTTGAAGTCATTTATGTATTTATGTATACAAAGAACAAATACAATTACAGAATTGAAAACGCAATTAGTAAGTTAAAAATACAGTGTAAGCATGCACTCATTTCCACTGAGTGGCATAAAAACTTTGTATTCCAGAAGGAAAAAAAAGATAAAGCCTCAAGGCTCAACTCGAGACACAACACCTAAAACAACTACCTTCAGACAGAATAGATAAAATTAGACTGTCAATAGACCTACTGTATAAAGTTATTAAACACAGACTAACAAATGCATTTTTCTTCCTGTAAGCACCTCTGATATTCCTTTGTTGCTGCAATCAAGAATGGTAGCTATTAAAATGCTTAACTGCTCAAGAAATTAAAGCACATGACAGGATAGATTGTTAAGAAGAGGAACAAAGAAATTTCAGAAAATTTCAAAAGGCAGTTGAAGTCAGCTGGAAACCTGCAAGTTCTCAATGTGTGTTTCCCCTGTGTCACAAGAAACCCTGAAATGCTAAAATGCCAGTGTGGTCCACACTGTACTAAGTATCATGTGCCCTCTGAGTTCAAATATTGTGATCAGCTGATAATGCAGGTGAGTAGATATTTCTTAACCTTACCGAAGATCACGGTAAGTCAACCCAATTACCACTCTCTGCTCCGAATTTTAATGGCATTAAAAAAAAGAAAACCAAAAAGCAACATACAAATTGCCCTGTTGGACCACAACAATAGAGAAACTAATCACCACAGAATCCTAATCAACAGCCAAAGAACTAATTGGAGTGCTCAGATTAGCACTTAGCTGTCAAACCCACCTATCTAAGGACCTCCAGAGAAGGTGTAGGGGAACAGAGATGGAAGAGTGCTTCAGCTTAGGAGGATCATTACCTTAATTCCCACACCTGCTGAGCCTTTCCCACTTGGGTCAAACCAGACACTTGCAAATGCAGTGGCAGCACTGCATCTGCAGTATCAAATACATCGTCCATATGAGCAAAGAGTATCGTTCTATCCCCAGGCAGGCAAACCCGCACAATTAATACTCTTGGCCTCTGTGTAGTTCTGAACAAGCACATTGGAACAGCTACTATTAGTAACCATGCCTATCTAAGAAGTGCCACTTCCAGACACTCTGAGGAAAAGGAATCATAATTTTCACATAGGTCTCATCCTCCTTTTCAAATGCATTCTCTGATTTGGTCTCCATTAACAATACACAGGATTACTAATATTCCTTTCCCCCAGCAAATCAGAAAATAATTAGATTGTTCATTTGCAATCATTCTTCTCATACATTTACATTCAGCCCTAAGAGAGAAAAACTCTTTCACATCACACAATATGTAGACACGTGACGAGAGTCGCCAGCCACCAGAGAAAGAGTTCCTCAGGTAAACAACATTCACTAGACTTAACCATTTTTATCTTTCATTATTTGACTCCATATAGTGTTACATTATCAACCAGAATATTATTTCTTCTTTCTTAAAATTCTTCCCTTCCTTAAGCAAGGTCAAGAAAAGTTTTCTCCATTCAACGGATACCACTACAACTGCCACTTTCCAGAACTGTGGTAGAACAAGAATCATCTTAAACAAAAATGTAGTGTGTAATGAAAAAATTATTTCTGACATACGAAGCACCCCCACAGGTTTTAACTTTGGTGTACTCTCAAAGTCACCAGCACATGGCAGTCACCAGAATGTGAAATTTCAGAATGTGAGTCTGGTGCAGCCGGGACTCATAAGCTGGACAGGTCTGTCCGCAGCCTGCTGAGAGAAGTGTACGAGATTAGGTGCAGTGTTTCCTCTCTGGTGCAGCTCTACAAGGAGGTCAACCAGACTTAGTCATGAGCACACATGGTACAGGTACAGGACCTCCAAAGGGCTGCTCCTTTTATCCTTTCACCTTACATGAAAACAAAAAAACCTGACCAAACAAAAGGACATTAATCAAGTTTGTAACACTCCTAACTTCCTGCTACACCAATCCATGGGAACAAGATGAACTCAGGGGGAGGTGGAAGGAGAAAGGGAATCATCAGGTATTTGGCAGTGGAGAAAAACTTGGTCCAAGCATTGTTGGATGTGCATATAGTTTTTGTCTCCTTGTTCAGATGTTGTTGAAACAGGAGACTTTAAAGAAAATGTCAATGAATCCTCATAAGCACTATACATGACCTCTGGGGTAATTAGCAATCATTCAAAAGCAACAAGACTAAAGTGTTCTATTCTTTATTACCGTCAGCTCTTGTCTTGATCAGCATTTTAATAAAGATGGTTCATTGCTAAGACAGTTTCATGAATCAGTCATAATTACATTCTGACATGCAGTGAATAGTAAAGCAAAACTAAATATCACTTCATCAACCTTTCTAACCTTTGTGCAAGTATTAACTGTAAATAATTTTTACACAATCTTACAACAGAAAATCTGCATATTTCTTAGCTTTGTACGTACTCTACCCTAACTGAATTTCCAGTGACCTACACCTGAAAAAAACCCCCAACATTACAATCAGGAATAATTACTTATCTTGCATGGTATTCAGGTATTGCCTTTCACAGACCAAATCAACTTCAAGTAGAAAAGGCTATTTGCTCTACAAAACAGTGTAATGCTTTACAGGGTGAACTAATTTTTTTTTACAGTCTTTTCCCTTATATTCTTCTGCAATAAAGAAATACAGGAAATTGCTACAATAGCCTCAGCTACTTTACACTTATCCCAATTGCAAACRCTGTAACAAAACAAAACACAAACCCAAAGAACCACACAAACAAATTTTGAGAACTTTCTAAATGTCACCCAAGAATCAAGGAAACTAATCACTCTCAAGTTGATTTTGGATAACAAACATTTGACTTGTGAATTATTTTTCCGTGGACCTAGAGCACAAAGATCTGGGAAAAGAAATACCACCAAATATAACTTTTTCAATCAATCTTTTTCTTACACTTGTGACAAGAACATTTAAACTTTAAACTGAAGAGTTTAGCAGAGATAAATTGAGAGGCAAAATTCATTCAGTGGAAGTTGCACAAGTTTACATTACAGCCTTCAAAACTTTAACAACTAAGAAACCCCACTATTCTTGCTACCACAAGGAACATACGATCTATTGTACAACTCTTCAATAACTTATTTTAATGTCTAGCTACAAATCAGCTACCCCCTAAGAAGAAGAAAAATAGACAATTAACTTGTAAAATAATGGTGCATGAATAAAAAGAGAGACTCTTAAAATGTACTGATCTGTGAATAGTATTTCAGATTTTCAGACAAAAGTGAAAGAATTCAGGAGGTACAGATGTGGCTGTGCCGGCTCAGAGACAAGTAGCCTCTCCTTTTTCCAGTCAGGGAACAGAAGAATGGCAGAGTAAACTTCCATGCACTAAGAATTACACTGAACAGTTCTCCCCATTTCACATCACTTAAGAAAAAATCTTCCTTGCAGAATAAGAACAAATACAAAAGAAAAAAAACCCACCTGCAAACCACAAATCACTGCATAACACCCAGTTTTGCTAAAGAACCAGTAATGACTGTAACTTTCAATCTTCTAATAAGCAAGCTGTGGTGTTCTGTGAAAAACAAATGCCAAGAGTTCACGCTGAATTTATAACATGATGTTTCGTAAGCTAAGGGTCAAATTCGCCCCTAATACATGTACTTCACTGGAATTATACCCTGGACGAAGTTATTTGTCTAGATTTCTTTTATGCTGTTGTTTTTCTTTTTAACATTTGATTTGTATTTCTTTTCCCAGTATTAGCCTTTGCTCCTGCCAGAACTGTTGGCAGGCAGGGGGGGAAAAAAAAGAAGAAAAAAAAAAGTAGTCTTGATTTACAAAACTGAATTTCCCAGAATTAAAAAAAAAAAAAGCGTTTAAGATCTAAACAAAGGCTAAAGATGGCTTACGCTTAGCTCTGATGAGGTCCACTACCTCATTACCAACAACTGAAAACTTCTGATGCATTTTGTTTCAAGGGAATCCAAAAGTCCTTGCTGTAAAGCAGGCTGGGGGGTGCAGGGTCCATTCACTCTTTCTGTATCACAACCATTATGTAAGAAGTATAAAACACTGCCTTTATGCTGCCAAACCACAATGACTCTTCTTACATCAAAGGGGTTTTGCCACTAGGGTTTTTTTTCTCTGAAATTTATTCAAGCCAAGGGCAGGGAGACAACAATTCATACACGCTAATTACACCTAATTATCTATTCCTTTTTTTTTCCCCTTTCCACCAGCTTCGGCCAGTGTTATTTGCTATCTGGGTTTCTCACAACCTCCCCTTGCCCTGTCCATCCAACTCAACAGTAAAGTCTTTGAAGAAAACAGTTGTGGCTTCTTAGAATTTTAACAATGTAAGGTTCAACTCAAATTAAATTATTCTATTATTAGTTTTGACACATTTATGTGTTAAATATGAAGGCCTCTTGGTTAATTTGGCAAATTCCTCACATCTCTTCACAACTAGAATTGCTGGTAACACCCTCTCTTGTAGGAGCTTCTCCTCATGCTTTCTTTTCATGATCTAAATGAAATGTTTATTGGATTAAAGTTCTTCTCTGCAGACCTCCACGGTGGCCTGTGACAAAGAGCTTAAAAGCTTTATTAATTGGCTCGGGCTTTCTGGGGGGAGGCAGGACCTCATTTCACATTACATCACAAGCAAACAGAACTGCCACGTGTAATTAGACTAATTTACTCTGATACAGCAGGAATCAACTATTCCATATCTATGATATGCTTTCATTTACTCATTTTAATCAAGGAGCAAACAAACCAAGCTAGAGCTCAGGAAATCCTAACAATTAAAGAAAGGGAGAAGACAGGAAGCCTGGCACAGAGCTACAGTAGCAACGATCTTATCCTAAGTTTTGATCTGCATCTAAATAAACTGTCTAGGAGAAAGTGTCTAAGACAGACATAGAAGGTAAACAAATTGAACAGTTCATCCCCTGACAACACAATAAAGCAATAGCTACATCATAAAATATTGTACCAGTTACATTTTCTGAACTACAGAATTCAAATAACCCTTGTGTTTAAATTTAACATGCACACACAGAAGCTTAGAAGGCTGAATGCGGAAAGGATAGGTAGCTTCTAATCTGACACCTTGCTTCCTATATACAACATTTTATTACTTGGTAGTCTCACAAATTTGTCAAACTAAAATTACCCACAAATTAGATTGATGTTCAGTACAAAAATACTTGCAATCATGCTGTATTTTCTATTTTTTATTTTTTCTATGTTTAATTAGGTACACTTCACAAAAGATGAGTACTTCTATTACTTGCAGAGAGAGAGAACAAGAACAAATGCTCCTTCTACTTAGGAGTTTGCTTGGTTACATACTAAGAAGGGAAACAAAAGGCCCAACATCTTCAGTAATGAAAAAGTCAATTGATAGGCGAAGCCATCACAATATCAAAGGCCTAATCCCTCCAATTCTGACTCAGGTGACAGTTCACAGGGGTCAGAGTGGCTGACACTGACCTCAAAAGCAGGTTTTAACTATTCAACATACTGAAAGCTGCTGGGCTATCACACCATTAGACTGGAACAAACTGACAAATCAATTTCATCAAGGAGATGACTTTTTTGGGGGAGGGGGGAGGAGAGAGGCAGATCCGCCACTCAACAAATCCCTGCATTTCTCACACAGGTGGTTGGACAAAAGCTGACTGCACCATCAAAGACATTTTATATCTACCAAATGCCTTTGTACAAAACTAACTCCCACAATTTCCTTAGGGGTAGCTCTAAATGTTTTTCAAACAGGTATTTTTCACATTTTCAAACTAAGTTATTGAAAAGTGAAAATGCTTTTAAATTCCTCAATTTCTTGCCTTGTAAGAAAGGGTATATTTTAATTAAAACCACAATCAGCAACATTCTCAATAAATAATCATTAACTGATTTTGAGAAAGACAGGGCAATACAGTGTATAAAAATAAATTGCTTTCTATTGGAGAGGAGTGTACAGTGCTTACTGTTAAAAGTAATTTTAACCAAATAGTTTTAAAGTAAATAATTATTTGGTCCCTAATAGCAGAAGAAAAAAAAAGGTAGGAAGCTGACAGTAATTTCATGTCCTACTGACAACAGATTTCTGGCTGATTCCTTCTCTTTACTCAAAGAAAAATGCAGGTAGCCAAAGCCAAACATTTTATCCTAAAATTGTGCCTTTCAAAGGTATACTCAGACTATGAAAGGCACTAAAACTTTCTGACTTTCAGTTAGAATTTAGTGCAGTGCAAGTCTATTGCATGAAGAAAATCTGACAAAACGCAGAAATTACAGACTTGGTATTTCAACAAAGCTTTATGCTACACTTCCAGAAAACCTTTRGAACCTCAAGAACCACTCACTGAAGTTACAAACTCTACACAACGAATTATTCGAGGAGCTTTCTTTCCTGATTTTCTAGGGAAGGAAACATTGAATTAGCCACTGAATTAGAGTTAGGATTCCAGAATAGTTGAGCATTGATGTAAATGTCTTCATTAAATGTCTGCAAAAATTAAAATGTTGCCAAAATTACTGCCAAAACAGTAGACTAAAGCATGGTTTCTCTTTTTTTTCCCCCCCAAGAGCCTCACATAATATCTTACATCAAGTTGTTAAAGATTAGTGCAATGTTGATCTGCCGGAGGGCAGGAGGGCTCTGAARAGGGATCTGGACAGGCTGGATTGATGGGCCAAGGCCACTTGTGTGAGGTTCAACAAGGCCAAGTGCCAAGTCCTGCTCCCAACAACCTCTTGCAGTGCTACACGCTGGGGGCAGAGGGGCTGGAAAGCTCCCTGGCAAAAAAGGACTTGGGATTAAAATTTCTTCAGAAAAGGGTTTGTCCAGCATTGGAACAGATTACCCAAGGAAGTGATTGAGTCACCATCCCTGGAGGAAAGACACCTTGCTTGTGGCACCTAGGAACATGGTTTAGTGGGGGATTTGGCTGTGCTGGGTTAACAGCTGGACTCAACAATCTTCCAGGTCTTTTCCAACCATAACGATTCTGTGATTCCAAGATACACAGCTTTATTTGTAAATCAGCTTTAAAGCGTTTAGAAAATTTATATATTGCTATTCGGTTTAGAGTAACAATTTTTTGGAGTATATCTGCTCTAGGCATTTGAACAAAGTATCTGTGAGCAATGAATGTTTTTCTTTTCAAGAACTGCCTGTAAAAAAAAAAATCACATAGGAGCTTCACACGCTTTAAAATGCTCAGTAAGAGATCCTGCAAGATTAGAAGCTCAATCAGAAGGGACTGAATCTAATTACAATTATAGAATTAAAAGATTTTTCTTCCTAATACTTCTTATCTCTGTAAAGCTATATCTTTGTAAAAATCCATGGATTGAAGAAGCACTCTTATCTGTTGCAGAAACTAAACCCTTCCATAAGGAATACTGTGTCCCAAAGAATCATAGCCACAACAACAAAATTATCAATTCAGAGTTTTCCTGTTTATAAAAACTACCCCAGTGAGTTACAGGATTAAAGAATTGCTGAAAAATTACATCTCAAACTATTTAAGATTTCAAAAGAAGAGAAGATGGGGATAGCCTCCGAATTGAACAGGGAACACACACYGGGCAGAAAGAGCTGTCAACGGTGTTACTGATCTGCCCAATGACACAAACCTGGGGCTTTTATGTGGCCACCAGCCGTAGGATCTGAAGCTTTCATGTGGCCCTAAAAACTGGAACTTTTCAGTTGCAACCTTACACAACAATCACCTGTCCCCAGTAATCTACCCCCTAGAAAGACAATACAGACAAACTTTGGAAGATAACTGTATCTCCCCTAGGGTGTTATTTCACTCTTTTGCTTATTCCRCAGAAACTGGTTTGCAGCTACCTTTGTAAGAAACAGGAACTCAAACACAGATACTGGAATTACATAGACTGAAGAAAATAAAAACAAAATTGAGGATGAACATGGGTAACTCTAGGTATAGGAGAGAAACCATTACTTTTGATCATTTGAAGACATGAAAAGGTATTTGTATAACTGTTACCCAGATATCTAGAAACTATGTGTTCCACTTACAAGGAATGAAAACAGCCTGAAATATTTTTCAAGTGAAGTATCTCTTCACAGAAATATACTGTCAATATTTTCCATTTCTTCCACCTTCCCAAGAACATTTGAAGGAATTTGAAACTGCTGTGTTGAACTTGAACTACTTTTAGTGCTAGTGTCTTATTTTAAGATCATAAAAGTTAATTACTGAAAACAAAACCAACCCACCCATTCGCCCCCACTAAACCCCAAACAAAAGCCCTCTGGGAGGCTCTGAGCCCAGAGAAAACCAAAACAGGAGTTAGTCCCAGTTGTCAAAGCCAGTGCCAGGGAACAGGTCAGATGAGACCGACATTACCACAGACACACATGGCTTGGAGTGAGGTAAAGGTTGAGAAGACAGTAAATCAAACATTTGCAAGCAACCAATGTAGTATTTTCCTTCACATTTTCATGCAAAATCCTAGAAGATATCATATTTACATTTCCTAGTCATGCAATTATGCACAGCTGAGGCAGAAGCTGCTTCATCCGTTTACACCAATACCATCACACAGATTCTACACACACTGGGGAGGCCTAAATCTGCATTTCTCAAACTTACTCTAGAACACATTCCAATGTACTTTTTAAATGCCTACTTCTGATGGGTTCAGTTAAAAATGTAGATTTTGACATTTTTTAATTAATAATTTTAATACCATGCCATTACCCTTCTACTTTCCAACTAGGGTCAGAGAAGCATTTGTGGATAAGCTTCCTCTGATCCACCCTTCGGTCATTATGTTTTTGGGAAAGAATAATGTTATATTGGTAATACTTATTAAAGCAATATTGAAGGCAGATATATTTAGAGCAGTGTTAAAACACAAAGGTGGTGAGAAAAAGAACAATGACAGGAAATCCAGAATTACAGAAAGCCCCGTGTGAATAATGTTGAATTAGAGTTTGCTTCTCCCTTCATCAATTATGACGATAATATTCATCTACCTCTAGTCCGGGTTGTGCTACTTGTTCCTTTTTGCACTACTCCATTCTCCAGACCAAACCACCTTTACTGCTTCTCTAAAGCCTTCCATATGGGCCCCTCTAAAAAATTTTGATTACTTTCCCAGTTCTGATGTGATGTTCTGTATGCATAAATTCCATTTCACTTTTTTTAAATTCAGCTAGCCAAAAAGAGAAAAACAGAAACTGTAAGCATACATGATAGGTATTCTTAAAGCCTGATGATCAGTGAAATGAAAGAGCCTTACATTTATGAGGGAGAAAACTAAGAGTCAACAAAGAAACATACGTAGAAAAGAATTATTTGCCATGGCTGCTGCATTTCTTAAAGCAAATGCATATGAAACTACTTCTATTCTTGAAAATACTCTATGATGAAGACACTCCCATCCAATGCAGCCAGCTATAGCATAAACCCTTTTCAAGAAGCTGAAATGGAGGTGGTTGTTCATTTATTTTTATGTTCCTTACTTTTCTAAAGCCATCCAGGTAAGAACCACTCTCACTGGTAACCTCCCTGACTTTATACACAGCCAATCTGAGACATACAGGAGTGCCACAATCATGTCAATGGCATATTAACTTTGAAAACCTGGTAATTGTACAAATGTCAACATTAGATGGGATTTTCTAAGGTGCTTAGGCAATTCAGCAATCTTGTAACTCCAAAAGGGTCCACTGAAAACACAAGGTACTGTCAGCTGCTTTACTGCTGACCACCTGAGCAGAAACATCCAATCAATGTATCTATTTGGCAATTCCAAATCTCCTATCACAGTCAAACCTACCCTAAACTCTACTTTACAATTATTTTATCTTAGATATCAATATAGTTAACATTATTAATGTATTTATTCTAGTAATACTTCTGTAAGGTAGGGAAATGCTGTTATTTCCATTTCACRTGTCATGTCAATCCAGGCAGAGCAGGATACGTGACCTGTATTTTAGCCCTCAATAACGTAACAATTGCAGCTTGTGAATGAAAAATACCTGCAACTTGTCCAGAACTCAGAAGTGTGAATCCAGTGTATGTTCTTTTTAACAGCAAAATAAGCACCTATTGCATTATTCACATAGAGGAAAGATCCTCCATTTTTTAATTGAAATGAAGCAATTATAGTTTTTGACCTGCCACAACACAACATGGACTGAAGGAAGCTTGCTTCAGAGCTGCTGCTTGTTGAACATTATGTGAAGCCTCACAAATAGCCATTTTAAAAAAGTACTCACACATGAGAAAGACCCAGAAATAAGGTAACTGAGGGGTACAGAACAAACACCACTTTCCTTACATCAAAGAAACAGAAAGTTTTTGTAGCATAATAAAGATAAGATGTCAGCAAGTACAACACAGTATAAATGTTAGAAGGACATTCTGTTACACAGCATACACACACCAGCAAGAAAATCTTATCCAAACAAACACATTCTGCTTTTTGTCATATTAAAAACGTCCAGCTTTCAAAACATTTTAATTTCAGAASGAAAAAGTCCCTTCTTGCCTAACCTTCAATTATTTTTGCCCTGAACAGTTAAAGCGTATATATAATCTGGAAACTAGCATGAAAGCAATGCTCTACAAACCCTCTACAAATTTATTAATAAAGCAGGCAAAACTGAAAAGCATTAAACAAGTGGCTCTCCTTACCTTCAGCACAGAAATGAATGGTACAAAATTAGCCCTCTGAAGACCATTTTTATAAAGATCTGAAAGAAAAGAAATCAGCACCATTTTGCTACTTAGTCTTAATAACAATGTCAGCTTGTCTTCCAGTCTAGCAAATAAAACTCAGTGTTGCTTGAGACAGGAGGAGGAACAAAAGGCAGAAAAAGAGAGCTGAAATTGGTTTCTCTTCTTTTACTGTATGAAAATTCAATACAGTCTTAAGGAGGAAGGGAACATCCTGAGGAAGTCTGAAAAAGGCTGAGAGTAAAAAATTACTTAGATCTCTAATCACATATAACTCATTCTAGCAGAAGGAATTAGATCAGCATCAATTYTGAAGTAAGACTATAAAAACATTTATAATGCTGGGTATACATTGGTGCAGATTATAAAGCCAAACTATGCAACTGCTAAATCCCGAGTATTTGGCAGAGGGCAAAACCCCACATAAACTAAAAATACACTATTTGAGTTTAYAAAGGCAGCAACATTCTTGTAAAGTGCACTGTGGTACACTTTATCTTCTGGCAATTCTGCCAGAAGAACACCCCCTTTTCCAAAGCAAGAAAAAGGGTCACCCCAAGGCCAAAAAATTGAAAATGAAGTTAATATGTAAACTTTGGCAAAGCTGCTAAAAATACAACTGAATAGAGAAAAAAAATAGTATGTTATGTAACAAAATGCAGATCTGCATCATCAAACAAAATACAAATTAACAAAAACAAACTGCAAAGCAGCATTTTTTGTCTTACTTATCTCTATATATTTACATAACATAAACTTTTCTTCTCTGGAAATTATCCAGCTGCCCAATAAGTTCATAACATAATGACTTCTTTGAAAACACAATCACTTAAACCGTATGATGGGCTGCTCTGTTTCACTAATATTAGGAAGCCTTATAAAAAGAGTATAGCACCTATAACTGACAGGAGGAATGAATAAGAGAGTACAGATAGCTGGCAGAGATATCACCAAAATTCCACATAAAGAACATGCCAGGTTATGATTATCCCTCATATGCCCGCTAAGGCCTGAAGGCTACAGCACCTGGGGCAGGAGTTAACACAGTTACTCAGCAGTTGGRTACATCTACTCTTTAATGAAAAAGCCCCTTTTTCCTTTGCACCCACAAGAAACAAGTCTCTCCATTCAGTCTTAAACCTCGACGTGGCATATTACACTAACTCAACTCTCTTTCCTGCAGGGGGATTCCAGACATGCCGTGAGGCATGCAGGAATAGTGACCAAAGAAGAGAGGGGCATTGACCAACACCTGCACTGTAACACAGCTCAGTTCTGGAGATGCTGTTCTTGACATTCTGTGTTGGGTAGCTAATACAAATGGATGTCTTTCAGGTTGATACAGTGACTTAATACGCATTAAAAACACCCATATGACGATAAAGGTCACAAATTGACATCTCAATTTCAGACACGGGATACAATCCTCAAATTATGATCAAAATTTCTCCTGAACTTTACAGTGCAGTGCTTCAAAAAACACAAGGATGGCTCTCAACTGAGTAAAGCACCAGCATTCAGTCTATCTGTAGTTAATCCAGCTACAGTAGTTATGATTTCCTCTTGTTTGCTCAAAAAAGGAGAATAAGCCAATGGGAAATTATTTCCTCCCCTAGTAAAAACATTTGGGTGGGAGTTTTTGGGTTGTTTACCTTTTTTGCTAAGATAAAGTTCATTRTAAAATTGTACATGTTTAGTGATTGTCTTTACTCAAGTATTTGGGCAGGAAAGTAAATGTTAGTTACAGTTAAAAGTTACAGCAACTCTTCAGTATTTTTTGCAAACATTTGAAATTAATCAATTTAATGTGTCATAAAAGTTGCATAGAAATCACGCATTATGCTAACTACTAATGCTACACTATACAAACACTTTTTCTCCTCTACAAAAAATTACAGTTACTGCTTGGTTAAAACCCATACAGACTGGTGACTTTGCAGAAGGATCTACCTAGCTAGTTACTGSTAGTGACTAGTTACTCTAAAAAAGGAGTTAGAAATGGAAACAATTCTCTACTTAAATAATTCCCAGTGACTTTAAACCAGGTTGTCAGAATGGCATCTTGATAAGTGACTCTCCTTTGAGCTGGTGGACCAAGTCTGCAAGTTTCTGAGTTAGAAATCGGGAAGCAATGTACTCTCATTTCCCCTCTTTTCTGCAGAATATGATCTTTTCCTATCCTTAAATACTGCCAAAACAGTATTACCCCTCCTCAACTGCCCTATCCCCAAATACCCTCTCACTGGTGTGGTTAGAGCAGAGGAGATTAGAAAACACAGGTGGTTTTGAGAGTGGCAGGGGAAGGAACAGCTGGAGTTTGAGATAAAGGAGGAGTAAAATTAGTGAAAAACCTTTCTTCCTTTAAAACAAAAAAAAGCAGGGGACAAACTGGAATCTCTCTGATTCTTGCAGACTGGAGAGTCTATTAGTATTAAATACTGTATGATATAAATATGACTGTTTTGTCAGATACTGAGGTTCATTGTATTTGGGTAATACTGGTAGAATGTTTGTTTTTACCTTCTGGTGGCCTGTTAGATGTTGCCACAACGACAACTCCATTTTGGAAGAGATTTTCAAAAAGCTGCTTCAGAATCATGGCATCAGCAATGTCAGTGACCTGAGAAGACAACACATTTGTTTTATCTTGCTTTCAGCTTCTGCTGCAATAGATCTGCAAGTGGCTTTGTAGCTAGGAAAATGCTTGTTAGTGAAAGCCATGGAAAAAGATTCTAATTATTGCTTGGTGAGAAAAAAAATAAAAGGGATAATTAATAAGCAGTGAATGTACCACAGTCTTTCAAAACTTGCCCACTCTTTATTGCAGAACTCCACCATTTCTTTACCAATTGCTAAATGATTCTGTGTTAACTTCTATTATAAAACTACAGGTGGGAGACACAGAAAACAAACCTAAACATTTAAGAGCCTACTTCATTAGGAACAACATGAAAAAAACAGAAGATCGAAAGAAAATACACACCGGCTGTTTTACATTTCTATTACCTTTGAGGCAAAGGTTTGCAGAGGTGAATTTAAATGATCATGGGACTTCAGAAATAAAGACAAGTAGCCAACTATACATAATCAGCTGCTGTTGAAAATAGAATGATATGACATAGATACTATTGTGTGATTGTTGCAAAAAACAATTCAACAGATGGCCCATCACAAAAATAAGCAATTTCATTGTTCTTTTTAAGTGCCTTCTATTACTGTCCATGAATAATCAAAAGGCAGGCAGTCACTTCCAGCACAGTCAGCCTCTTCTAACCTTCAGGCACAAAACGCGAATGAAAAATAAAAATGTGTAGGACAAGTAATGCTGGGGAGCRGTAAGGAAGAAAAAACGACTAAAAAATAAGCCATTAAGTAAAATTTCTTTAAGTATCTTAATTTTAGCTTAACAAACTTGCTTTATAGTACCATGAAATAAAAGGATACAGAAACAACTCTGTACAAACAAAAAAAAAAATAAAGTCTTTCTGAAAAAATATCAATTTATATTTTACAGAAGTTCACCATCTGAGATCAATCTTAATATGTAAATCACCTTTATGATTGTTACACTTGATTCTCCTGGATTCCCTGTGGTTATTATACAGACACTTGTTGCATTTTGACTTAGCAAAACAGACCCCAGTTCTTGAGGAAATCAATCAGTGGTGGCATGCTCAGAGTTACACATACTCATTACACAACAGACTGACAGACTGCTGTGCTTTCACCAGCTTAGGTGTGTATGCTGTGAAAGTAATACACGTGCAGAAAGACTTTAACCAGTATAATTTTTTCTTCTACTCCACACCCCTGCAGCCCTCATCATCCTCCCATTTCTAAAGGACCTTTCTGGGCAGGAAAAAAAGATAATTCTACACTAGAGACAGTAAAAGACTTAAGTTAYATTTCTGGCAGCTAGTTTGAAAGCAATAATGTTCTTAATGAACCATATATAAACACTAGTTTCCTTCTTCCACAGATTTCTTCTATTTTGTTCTAGAAATGCCTTAATAGGGAATTTTTTTCCTTTTAAAAAACCCAACTTTTACACAAYCTGTAACACACCCCTCAGATTTGCACATCTCTGCTCAGTAAGATCTGATATTCAAAAAAATTATAGTAATTCATTATTGTACTATATGTGTAATAGATCTGCTTATGCTTCACTTATCAATAATTTATTTCTTCTGAATACTAAAACATAAGGTCTTCCCYCATTCCTAAAAAAACAAGACACCCAAGGAATCACTATAGATGTGTATCTTAGGGGTAACTGAATTTCTTGTACCACAAAGCACATCTAAAAGCCAAGTTTTAAAAATCTGTTAGAGAAGTCATTTTGTTACACACTTTTTTGTTTAACAGTACTACAAAGCATGCTACCTTTAGAAAACAGGGAACAAAAGAATATTAATGCTCACATAGAACAATAACATTCTCTTACTAATGAGAACTGTTATTTGATGCAGAATTCTGAACTCCATTACCAAAAAGAAAAAAAAAAAAAACTCGAAATAAAACACCACCACTACCAAAAAACCCCAGTGCCCTCCAAGAAATCCCAACAAGAAAAAACCTCTTGAAAGTCCTGTCAAAAAGCAAGAGCCATTTTGAGGACCAGGATGCAAATATGAGCTCTTATCTRGTACAGTTTGGGAAAGACAAAAAAATTTCTACACGGTAAAGCAGATAGGAGACAGTAACTAAAGGATTGTCAATTCTCCTGTTTTCTACTGTATCCAGCATTTATTGCAACTGATAATAAAAGCAAAGGCTACAAATTACCAATAAGGAGAGCCTTCTGAGGGAGAGAATTTTCATTAGCATTTAAGAGAAAAGATTTTTATGACCTAGTGCTGCTTTCCATTATGACTCATGTTAAAAAAAAAGAAAAAAGAAAAAAGAAAAAAAAAAGAAACCCACTAGACTAATAGGTAATTTACATGTGTAAGTGCCTGAGACTCAGTCAGCCACTGATTGGTACAGTTCCACGTAATGAATGACAAACATAAGCATGTATTATCAGCAATTAGTATTAGCACAAAAATAAGAGCCTAATTTTTATTAGAGGTTTTTAATAAAATGCAGGTTAGTAAAGACCTCCTAAATTGCAGTTCACTTTTGTAGTCCAAATGGTACCAAGGGTATATTACAACTAACACTGCATGATCACTCAGCTTCCCAAGAAGGAAGGATTCTGTTTTTTCAATACTAACATAGGTTACCATCCCGTGCCAAAATTAGAGCTTCTAATTAACTGTATATAGTTATTTGGTCACTGCTAGCCAACCCTGTGTTCTGAAACATCAAAATTATAATTACAAATGGCTTAATTTTTTCTAGAATGGCTTAAGGCTTTTGTGATTAAAAAAAGACTTCAGTATTTCCAGTAAACTGTATGACAAAGATCAGTAAGACACAGCAGTGCTTTAATAACCTGACAGCCTCTGGCTCAGGTAAATTCTGACAAAATCCTGCTTTGAAACGGACAAGCACAGGAGCACAGTGCCAYCACTGAGGTCTTGGCTATCACACAGTATTTGCAAAAAGAAACTTTTAAAACATCGGGTTTTTTTAATACCACAATATTTTGGAACATAGAAACTTTAAAAAAAAAGTACTAAAATATTTGTCTACATCCATCAGTCAATTCCACTTGCTTGACAGTTCTCTGGGCTTTGCAGGAAGATTCAGAATACTTCTGTTTTGCTTTAGCCCACTGTAAATGAGGAGAATGTAACCTCAGCAATGCTTTTGCCTTCTAAAGTTCTGCATTTGGTTTCCTCTGAAATATGGGCATTAATAATGTTTTGCTGTCCCTGTTTACAATATCACTTATCCATGTCTCTGTTTTTAAGATAAATAAATAATTAATTTCAGCTTATTCTTCTTTTTTTTTTGTCCAACTGGCATCTGAAAGCAACTTGAAGTGTTTAAAGCAAATCTCAATAGTTTTCTCATGTTGCCTCCACACACAATTATTTTGCCAAAGCAGTACAGGCTCAACTTCACTTTGCATCTGTCAAAACAGAGAGTTGCTTTGTCCACAAGTCAGAGCAGCGTATGTTCTGAGTCTGCAGATCTTTCCAGTTTTRTTTTAATCTAGAATTCTTTCAATACGAGTAAATCAGACTGCAGTGAAATACAGCCATAATCTCCACTGGGAAAATGAGCTGCAAACATCCTGAATTAAATACGGCTCCTTATTACTGATGTTAATTGTGTCACCATGTGAGCTGCTCTTCCAGTCACTGCACTACTTTATGATTATTTAAGCAGAACGTTTCTTATCCCAAATTCAGTGCCTTCTGCAAAATTTCAGAAAGCTGGAACTCCTCTTCAGTAGGCAAAATCTGTGCAGAGTTCCATGTTACAGAAATCAGGCAGGAAATTCAGCCATTCAAAAATCTGTGAATTTAGAAAATTAGCACAGTCTTAAAAATACATTTTAAAGTATAGTTCTTGTATTGACTTCCCAACTGTGACAGTCCAACAAAACAGGTGATTTTTACAACTGAAATTATTGATGTACCTCAAGCAAGTCAGCAGGGGGAGCAGGCAATCAATTTGGGAACAAAAAATACCATAGTATTTTCCTTTAAAATGTGGAAACATGACAGTCTGGAAACACAGCAATACCAGAACATGAAAGCAGTGGGCACTTATACAGAAAAGCAGGTATTTACACTAAGACACGGTACAGCCTCTTTCTACCATTTGAGCATTTAATGCCATGACAGTTAACACTTCCCTCTCCAAACCTTCCCATTTCTTCATAGTGTAAGTACAATTGCCTCTGTATTTAGATTTTACACTCAAGTTTTGGAAGCCCAGCACAATCATACTCACTAGACAGAGCACAAATTAAACGATCAAACAGCAGCAATTGCAATGACCCCACACCTTTTACAGTTAATAGATTATTCCTTTACTATTGGTAATTCAAGAACTAACACAGATCTGCTCTTAGCTTGCTCTGCATTTTCTCTCTGTATATAAAAATTTCAGCTGGTTAAAGCTGCCAAATACCTTTAGCTTCTCTACTAAACATTTTCATAAAGAATTTTACACTTAAGTTTGTGACATGCCCTTAAAACACAATTCACAAGCTGTGTAAAACAAATGAAACAATCAAGTTAGGTTGGACAAAGATCATTTTATAAGCTTATTTTTAATTTTCACATTTAAATTAATAAAAGTTTCTTAAAATGTTAATAGAATCTGGTACTGTCACGCCAAAGACTCCAATAACTCCAGGAAAGAATTTATGTTGAATTTGACATGTTATTTACACATCCTTAATCACACTGAGAGTGTTTGTGGCATTACATGAACTACAGCAGAGACCATACTGCCAAGCAAGTATCAGGTGGCATTGTACAGACTCAGGATGACGGTCCCTGCCCTGAAGTATTCATGAGCCTCTAGACAAACTCTAATACCTCCTTGTCTGACCAGTGACTAGACTGGTAAACAAAAGCTCTGTAAGGGGACTTACACTGCCAATTTTCATCTTATCTACTGTGAAAAAAAAAAACCAAAACCCCACCATCTTCTAAGTGATGAAATGACTTCTACTCTTCAATTTCTACAGTTCACTACTGGCCAGTAATTCAAACACTATGTTAGCAGTAACAAGTATTATATTTTAAGATCAAAAGTAATTTAATGAAGTTTCCAAAGAAGCGAAGGAAATCTCTGACTTCCTACCTGAAATTCATCAAAACATAGGAGAGCTGCCTCTTCGCTTATTTCCTCTGCCACTGGTGCAATTGGGTCATATGATTTGGCCATAAATCCTGCTCTTCTCCTTGGCAAGCTCTGCTTAAGGCGATGTATTCCTTAGTTGATAAAACAGAAAAGAACACATATTTCTTGGGTTTTTTTCTAAGATAGGAAGAACAGAATTACTTAGGTGCCAAATAAAAAGTAACACACTCCAGTAAAAATAAGAAAACTTCAAATTTAATCCAGTTTCAAGAGGGTAAAACAGTTTTCAACCATATCCAGGCAACAATTAAAAGCTCAGAGATTCTGCAAGTCATATTTGCTTATTTAAAAATATGTAAAACAAAAATCAAAGGAGTCTTGAACACTACACACCTATACTTTATATTTTATAAACTCATATAAATTGCAGTTTTATCTTGCTCTGAAGGTATTCTTAGAATGCATTTAGCTAAAAGAACACAGACGTAGCAACACAGTTATACTTTAAAATGTGAAGATGATGATACTGGTACAAGGTAAGATTATTATATCCATACTTCATTGTTTCATGGATTGTATTGCATCTGACTATACACAAACATTCGGAAAGCAAAGATCCTGCAGAAGGAAGCTACCTTTGTTAACATTAAGCATAAATGACAAGAAATGGAAACAAAATCTCAAGAGCAAAGATAGGAAAGTGGGCACGAAGTGGCTCAAGTTATTTACACCAATGAAAGCTTCCTAAGACAAATTCAGCAGTCACAACACTCATAAATTACACCAATAGTTAAAAATTTCACAGTATTATAAGGTCATAAACTTTAGAAACAGAAGCAAATTTCAAAATATCTAAAACAGTATTTATGTCAAAACAAAAAGCCTTATTCACCGGGTCAGAAATTTTCAGAAATTCAGGATTAACTTCTTTCTGTTACCTTTTTCCTCTAAATTACTGACAGTATTACTAGTTACTCAACCAGAATAGTTCACATTCTCCTTGGCATTTATATCTGATTTAGTTATTCCTTATTCAAAATGCAGATTGATTCTAACCTTCACAGTTTCAGTTTTAGCAATTCCCTTCTTCAGATTTCAAGTAAACTAATCGGTCATTGGAAAACATTTAGTTAAGGATTTCTTCCTAAACAATACACTTGAGTTTACATGCAATCAGGTATATATATTTCTCTTTCAGAAAAGATACTTGAGAAATAACATGCAATTAATATCTAAGCTGGTATGACATACAATGCTAAAATGCTTTAGCTTTTCTCCTTTTTTTCCCCCTTTATTTTATGCTTAAATATTTAAATAAAGCTACAGTGATTAATATGAATATGAGACAGACTTTTTAATAGATACTGTATCATAAAATTCTTGTCAATACCTGTGTCTGCACTTACTCTGGTGTACATCCAACATGAAGCCATGAAAATGGACTCTCTTTTTCCTTTCYACTTCTAAGTGAGAATAGAACATGTCCATCACCATTGTCTTTCCTGTGCCTTCAAATAAGAACAATAAAAAACATCCAAAAGGTAGTTAATTTAAGAGCAGCATGTACTGATTACAATAATCATTGTTTGTTAGCTTTGCACTAATTAAACCAGAATCTTCCACAGAATAACTACAAGACCAAACTGCCGTGAGGAAARGTTATGTTTTCTTCTTAAAAACTTGGAACAACTGCATTTTTACTTTTCTATTTTAAAATTTGATTCATACAGAGATGCCCCAAAGGTTGCACAAATGACTCCAAATACATCCATGAAACATCTTAGTATTTCCTTTGGAAAGCAAGTGTTTTCATGCTGCACTGTTGGAATCAAAATATATGAATTCTCTCTGAAGGCCCCTGTAATTACTTCCCAAATTCTTAAATTGCATTCTTAAATATTAGTGAATGGGTAATGCTAAAAACAACTACACATGGTAATGTGGTCCAACCACCCAGCTTTCAGCATGAAGTGTAATTGTATTAAATAACATCATGATGTGGAAGAAAACAAATCATGTAAAATTCATTGAAGCAATAAAGCTACATGAACATCAGACACTTCAGAATTTGAATAGGCATGCATTTAGAGAAAATTCCATTGGATGCAAATGCAACTTACCAACATCTCCATAGACATAAAGACCTTTTGGGGGTTTGTTTTTGGCAAAGAGCTGCGAGTCAAGAGAAAAACAGTAAATATAGATACCGGGTAAAATAAAAGCAAGCAATGGCTGTGGTAAAGTAAGAAAGCAGCTACACTTAACCACAAAAGTAACACTTAGCACTAGGTAGCAAAGTGTAACCTCGAATAAATCAGCTCGGAATTGGTAAATAATCATACGCTCGCATTTGTGCAAATTCTATAAAATAGGCAAAACACACATGCAGCATTTGGGATTTGGTTTTTAGGGGTTTTTTTAGATCATTGTGAAAATATCCCCATCCCCAGTCCTAACACATATGCCTTTTTATCAGAACACACATAAAATAATTTAATGTTTCTGAATCGACCATCATCAAAACAAATCCTTTCCCTCATTAAGCCCTTTGAGCAAACAGTCCTAGGAAAAAAGGATATAAAGTTAAGCAGTATTGCAGTATTCACAGATATATGCACTAAATACATATTAGAGCAGGTCTGCTAAAGAGATAAACTATTAGGATTGAGGAAATCAGTACTGCAGAGCCCATGAACATTGTAGGTCCTCTTTCTATCAGCCTTGAGTCTTAAATGCAGAATCATTTCTGGTTTAAACATGATTAAAATCAATGGAGTCACAGTAAAAATATGTACCTATATACACGTGCATGTGTATGTATAAATATATAGAAACATATAAAAAAACATATTTTCAAAGTATGCCTTTTAGTAACCATTTCTTCAAGTGAGCTGCTTTTATCTGGAATGAATACTGCTTMAAAATTTTAGATTTCTTAATATTATTCAGGACATATATTATGACACCTGATGGCTTATTCTATTTTACTCAAGTATGTACTTTTATGGAAAAGCTTCCAGTAATGCCAAGACTTTCAGTCTGAAATAGTCCTCTTTCTCTTTCTCCCAGTATTGTGCATAGCCACTTCCAAGTATAATTCTAAAAAAAAACCAGTTTCTAAAAAACTGGAGATCTTAACAAAATTCAATCAAATCCATGAAACTGAATTGACATCCACAAAAAACACTACAGAAGAAGAATATTCGCTTATTTTAAAGTGCTCCACTTTCAAAGCTATATGGGCTGAGCCAACACAGAGGAAAATTAAAATTGCAACCCTGTGGTCTCATTTGGAGCTGGGTAATTGCTAAACAACTTGAATCTAAAGCACTTTTTCAAAATACAGTGCCATGCTAAAGAAATAGAGGAGTCACTACAAAACACTAATTAAATATGAAAGAAAATGAATGACCAAAAAGTAGAAGGGTAATGTCTCAGGTCTATAGTACCAGCTCACTCAGAAAATACGCAAGCATGGCTCTTACATAAGATCCCCTTTTAGATTTAATTTAGATCTCTATTAATAGGGTAATCAAAAATTTGTATCATCAATCTGCGGCTGGAAAGGGTTTCAGATGTTTGGAAACTATTCCATTAATTGACAAGGCTGCAGCTATTTGCTAATACTTTGAAAGCATTGTAAGACAATTTAATTGTGTATTTTTCAGTGTGTACTTTTTAAGAGCTTGCACTCAATAAACCTACTGATGCTCAAAGTTACACAGCAAAGAAAGGAGAAACAGAAAAACATCCAAATGAGAGGTTTTCATAAGAATTTCTTTGGGTTTAATTTGATATTAACAATAATCATTCTAACAATAAAAAAGACTATCACATTCAATTTATTATACAGAAAGGCTGTGTTAATGTGATTTACAGTTTTATAAGGAATGACACAGCTAGAAAAACAATGTGTAGAGTACAGCTTCACCTGTTTTTGCAAAGGTTATATAACCAAAACAAGTATTAATGCATACATTTTTATACCAATCTTTTCATTGTAAAGTTTTTATTAATTATATTTAACCATTTAATATTTGTCTTTTTAGGCATATTTATTTCTAGAAAACATGTTACAGAAAAAGGGGGTTTTGACGGAAGGAAACAAATCTAAGGGCTTGGGCTCCATAAAAGTCTAAATTAACTTCTGGTTGATCTAAAAAATGAAATTAGTTTCCCTGTGAAGACAGCAATTTTTAAGCAATATCTGACTGCTAAACAGGATGGATATTGTGGCAGATCCAACCCTATTTGCTGAAGCTGATCATCTCTAAAAACAAATGAAATGTCAGAAAACCTCTTGTCCTTTTTCAGCAATTAAAGAAGTTTGTAGGAAATACTTTACATATCCTTCTGCCAAAAGTGACACCATTSACAGCTTTAGAATAGTGACTCCTTCAACCCTGTCAGATATTGTGTAACTCTAAAGAATTTATTTCTATATTCTTGGGTTGTTTTGTTGTTTGGGTTTTTTTCTTAACATATATTTTACTTCAAAAGAGTAAACTTGATCAGGAGATTTTTAATACTTGAAACTCAGACATCCCACCAGTCTCAAGCTATTCTGCATATTCTGCATGAGCATAAAATGGATTTTCTTCTTTTTTTTTTTAAATTATTCTAATGCATCTTCTGAAGCCTGGAAGTTGTGTAAGAAAAAGAGCATCTTTTGCTAGGATTTTTGATAAAATCRGCAATTTGAATTTAAAGCACAGCAAGCAGTCAGGAAAGTCAATGGTCTGTGGGGGCAMAGAAAGCAGAAGACTGATCTTGGTTCTGTTCAAACACACACTCTGCAAAGAAGGGGAGATCTAATGCAGAAGACCCTCCAATCACCCTACAACAAGGACACTACTTCAGGCAGGAAGGAGAGTAAAATAGGAAATGTAGAATGACAAACTAAATGAATGAGCTTCTCCTCGCTCATTTTCACATTATCCTGAGGTATATTTGGGGTCTCAGTATAATAATGTTCAATTTGTTGACAATACGTTATCTTTTGCAAAAATGGTAATATTTAAAGGGTACTAACTCAAAGATATTAAGTGATGCACAAAATTTGAGTCAAAGGAGAGAATATCTTTAGTAACATGCAACATCTTCCCACCTTCTCACATGCGCAGACACCAGAAGCAAGCAACTAATTTCCTGGGAATATTTACACCCTGATTTGAAAATTTTTTAAGTGAAACTGCATGTCAGTACTAAGATGGTTAACTAAAATATGCAAAATTCAAGAGACAAGTCTCCCAACAGTAGATTATGTTTTTTTAAACGCTAACAAAACTGCCTCTTTCTCCCACTCTTTCAGGCCTCCTTTTTGGCTGCTGTGTAGCCAAAGACATTTTCAAGGTCTTGAATGGTGTTTACTATTGTACATACCTCTTTTCAAAACATGAACTCACTTATAATTGAGCTTATTTCAAGTCATTAGTACAGCAACTCAACAACTCTTAAGATGTCCCAATTGGTATTATTTTGAAAAGCCAGAGATCTGAAATGTCTATGCAAACTCTTACGGCCTTGAACTCCAATTCAGAGGATCTCAAAATATCTCAGCATACAAGGCCATGCTTTTACCAAGTTGAAGATCAAAGTCCTTGTTCAAATTTGAGCAGTAATTTTGAAAAACAGAAGCCTGCTTGGTTGGCAGCAAGACTAATTGTTTTTTCCCCTGAGATTCATTCTAAGCTGATGCCCCAAAAAGCCTACATCATAAAAAGATAGAGAGTTTTATTACCACGAAGAAAATGGCTGGGGGGGGGGGGGTGGTGCCCCAAGACTACTCATTTCAGAAAGCTTTGGCCTGTGAGGTAACACAAGTGTCTTGGATAAACACTGAAAAGCTTCTATTGTACCTGATATAAATATTTGCTCCCTAATCCTACTTTTTTCATATTTTATTGAATAAAACTA
The DNA here is from genome assembly GCA_018881555.1 of Amblyornis subalaris. Taxonomy (NCBI): domain Eukaryota; kingdom Metazoa; phylum Chordata; class Aves; order Passeriformes; family Ptilonorhynchidae; genus Amblyornis; species Amblyornis subalaris. The sequence continues at coordinate 17,857,428 of JACAXG010000002.1, read as the reverse complement.
TTTAGATAAAAAGTGACAAAAGAAGAACAAAACTAAAACCAAAGCAGACCATTCTTGCAATGGTTCAGAAGTGCAAGAAGTTTCTATTTCTGGAATAACTGCTATTTTGGAAGAGGATTCTGCAATTTTATCACAGATGAAATCAAGCAACAAAATAAGGAATATCAGACTACAGAAGAGGCTGATAGAGGCTTCTCTACTATCACCCCCTTTTCTCCACTGCAGCCTCTTAACCAAATTCTCTTCAATGACAGTGCCAGGAAAAATGAGCACACTTGAAATGCCAAGGAGCACTGTTTTTGTAATTTCTAAAAAGCTGCCACTAGATTCATCTCTTCTCAACACAGGAGATTTCATACTAAAGGTAGGCTAGTTAAGTTGAAAAACCTAGAAACCTCCTGAAAAAGCAAAAAGTCAATCTACAAAATACTAAGTGATAAAGTATTCGATTTTTTAAAATAAATCCTTAATTAATTTAAAATACATCACTTTGTTTCATTTACATCTATTAAAACTCACTAAGTACAAAACAGAAAGTAGATCCAATTGTTTCATTACAAAAACACGAGGCTTGTCTTTTACTTCCTAGCATATTCAAAGTTATAAAGTACCAGGCCTCCATGAGAGGAGAGTGCCAATGAGCTATTCATGAATACAGGATTTAACCATGCCCTGTATCATTAGTACTTGCTGGAGATGCTTTCTACCTCACATGAACTAATTCCACTCAAACCTACACAAATCCTATTCAACTCAGGCCAACTCCAGATAGCAGTGCTCAGCACCACCTCTTCTTGGCATGAAAAGCCTTAGTTTTAACTGAACCAAGTCTGCAGCAGCATCCCTATGCTGAAAGTCCGTAATAGAAAAACGAGTATTTTGCTTACTTAGGAAACTCCTCAACAGATTCAGACATACGACAAGCATAGGATTTAACCAGCTATCTAGTCACATTTGTGACTTATTCTGGGGAAACCTTCATTAAGATGTTGACTACAACTTTGCTGAAGCAAAACCTGGCCTGCACTTGAATTTAAACTATACTCTGTTTGGCTTTATTTTATCTCAAAAGGAGCTCTGTTTGAACTGGCAAACTGCCTCCTCAAAGACAGCAGAAGAGAAACAAAGCTGTTGTGACTTCTTCACCCTGAGTCATGATTTCATTGAATTACACAAGCTAGCAGGCTTTGACAGATTTTAACTTGCCTATCTCAAAATCGTCTTAATGTACCTGAACTGTAAAAGAAGTCAGTCAAAAGGGAGCCACTTATCAGGTTTGGTCCCGTATTTTTTTTGGACATACCACCAGACTTTTATTATTTACAAGACCAATATTTATTAAGACCAACACCAAAGATTGAGAAGAAACCCAGATAGATGGAAGAAAGCCCAGCCTAACTCAACAGCTTTTCACATCCAGGATCCTCACAAGATACAAAACACTGGCCAGCAGTTTAAGATTCCACTTAAAGAAGTAGTTTAGCAAGCCGAACCCAGCTTGATCTCCTTAGGCAAAAAAGGTTCACATTCAGCATGCTGCCATACTGCTCTGGATATCAAAGCCAAGAAATAACCATTTTTGAAAAAAGGAAGTTTCTGTTTTTCATTTGGTACTTGCCCAAACTGATTCAGGATAGGGACAGCCCACAAATCCATCAAGACAACATGAATCTACAGGCATACACCCACATACAACATGAATAAGTGTTTTAAAATAAACATACAGTTTTCAGGCTACATCTCTCATTTTTACACTGCTTTTATGTTTTTAAGAAATCCATAAAGTTTTATGAAATTCATATGTTTTAAAGAAATCCATAAAGTAAAAAGTAATGTGATGAGCTGACCCATCTGCAACAGAAGGCAAAAATATACCCCAAACCATTGTTTGGTTCCAATTCCCACATCAGAGTTAGAATCATTCAGTGAGTTGGGTTGGCAGGGATTTCAGTATCACATGGCCAAACACTCTGTTTAAAGCTGACTTGAAAGGGACCCATGAGGATGATGAAGTCAACTGCTTCCAGAACAGAACTTCCAAAGACACAGTTGTTGCCCTTTAGGAACAGTCTTGCCTTAGCACTTTGCTTCCCGTATTTGCATGTTAATTTCTTCCAGTGTGTCTGACTTTCACTTCATGGAATTAATTCCCATTCAGGTTTCTTCTCAATAAAAAAGAGCTCTTTCCTAGATGTTTAGTCTGCTTCCTTCCATAAGGAGGCAGGAGGACATTCGCGGCATTTCCAGTTAAGCCTATCACTAGCAAACACATGATCTCCAGCTACATATCCGAGTTGAAGGCATCCAGGGGATGTTGAAGGCAGACTGATAGGCTAGTGTGTGTCCCAATGCTCTGCACCCTGCTACTCTTGCCTATTTGAAACAGCCCCTTTTACAGGCATAACACTTGTTCTCTCCTCTACCTTTTCACACCTTGAAGTTAATACACATCACAAGAGCCTCAGAATGGTTAACCTGTCATTTGGTGCCTGAAGGCCAGAGGGCAGTTTGCCATTTAAAGGCACTTGAGCCCTCTAGGCTTTGGCTCCCCTGATTTCATGCTACACCATTTAGTCTTGCCATGCAAACGAAATACACTATTTGTGCCACGTAAGAGAAGAATTTGGGATGGTTAGGTTACAAGTTCAATAGAGCTACATATTTAGATTCATGCCCATCAGATGAGGCAAGTTGTGTAATGAATGCTGAGAAAGGCTGACATGGAAGTTTGTTAGCAAGGACTGCAAATGAGGGTAAACACTGACCATAAAAGTGAAAGTTACTTCTGACAGAAAAAAACCCCCAGAAGTGGTGCAAGAGAAAGAGAGAAAGGAAAAGAAAAGCACGCAGAGGCTAGCTGGGAAAAACAGTGACAGTTTCCCTCCTTCGAGGGGCAGGGAGGTCTCTCCAGAGCAGGCAGGGAAAGTGCAGACAAGACAGCAATGTAGATTCTGCCACGCTTTTCCCCCAGCACTATACTTCTATCATCAGACTTAGTCAAACACCTTGTTCTTGGGGGTTTCCCCTCACCATACCTTATAACTCGGCTGACTGGAATATGTCAATCAAGTGCAAATGAAGCACATTCCTTGGTCATTCAGCTTTTGTGCAGATCTGTGAATGCCTAATACTTAGCAAGTAATTAAATGTCTTATCTGCTTTGCTGGGCGCTGCATTTGGTTTTCTGGGATATAAACTCAAATCTACAAAACAAGAGGCAAGGAAAGCTGAGGGGGGAATTCTCACATCAGTTCTAGTTGCTTCCCATGAGAACCTGCCATACCAATGCTATCAACATTTGTAGGTGCAAGGCCACAAGAGCAGTAATCTGAGAATAATAATAATAACAGCATGAAAACAAGACACGGAAAATACTGTCAAAGAGAGTCTGGAAAACATTGTGTCAAGAGCTTCAGGGATAAGTTACAGAGATGCAACAGCAGGCTAACAGCATTACTACTACTAAGGCACTATGATTGTTAAGGCACTGTGCAACAGGGATATGTCTGAACATTTCTAAATCCTTTGAAAACAAACTGTGACACCTCCAGAAACACAACAAGGGTGCAGATTATACCCATGCTTTCTTTCCTTACCTCATCTGGAAACTAGCAACATGGGAAAGAATTGGTTTTAAAAGTCATGCCTAATAAATATTATAATGTGGAATTATTTGTGAAAGATCTGTTAGAACACAAAACATCAGTGTTTAGTTTATGTGATCCAAACACAAATGTATAATACCAATTCTTGAGATTTAAAACCTGGTTTAGGCCCCTCTCCCCTACTGCCAAATGACATTTTTGAAAAGGCAGGCAGTGGACATAACTAAAACCATATATATCTTCTTGCAGAATTCTTTCAATAATACTTAATTTGGTTACTTCTAGAGTGCCACTGGATTTTACAAACCAAAAAAGAAAGAACAGAGATTGAAACATGAAGAATTATCTACCTGGAAAGACGCATTTGCAAAAATAAGGTTCGTGCTAATGACAGAATTTTATGTATTTTAAGCACATTCTTATAAGCATATAAAAACGAAAAAAAATATCTTTACCATTACAAACCTCACCTTTGAGAGAAGATTTTTTGAATCAATGCTGTAGCCTTTAAGGCTCTCATGCAACTTCTGCAGGAGCTGCACAACTCTTCTTTGTTGCTCATCATTCCTAAGTTCTTCTTGCTTAATCAGAAAGTCATAATGTTCTAAGGGTCCATTGCAAACCAGTAAGGCCCTGGCATGAGCATCTGTAGGAGTGTGACCAGGGCCTGTCTTTTCATCTGCCTGAGCTGTGTAGGCTGTAAAAATAAAAGCAGCCAATTAATAGGGAAGTTTTGAAAAGCATCTCCTTATAAACAACACACATTCTTAAGAGTTTATACAAAGACATACATACATTACTTACCTATTCAACCACTAGTTACCCCTTCCTTTTTCGTTAACTCAACTTCTAACTTTACTCTAGTAGTATGTTTAAACATTTTTTTTTATTAACAAGCACATGCTCTAAGAAGCCCAGCTAAAGGGTTGATAAGATTTGGATGAGCTGCTGCAAGGCAATGTTTGACCTTTTTTTTWCCAAATTGGGGTAAAACCATTTAAAAATTCCAAAGTGCATTTCTCCAAACATCCATTAGGTAATACTTTAGAAAGTATTTAGAAATCAGCAGACAAGAGATCAAACCAGGAGTTCTGCAAGGAAGTTCAAAGAGTCAAACACCACACCAAGCAAGGCAATAGCTGTGAAGCCCTGCAATGCCACAGCCTGACCTGCTGGCATTATCTTCTGCCAAGAAGAGACAGGGACGAGACCAGGGAGCAATACCATTGGAAACAAGAAATTTAAAGAAAAAAAAAAGTCAGAATTGCTAGACATATGTTTATCTATTGCAAGTAACACATTAGCTTCTCCATAGCAAGACAGTCACTGTTTACACCTGCACCAAATTCTCTTCTCCTGAAGAAACTGAGTTACTGCTTTAAATTAAGAGTAACTAGCTCATCGCTACCTAAAGAGAATACATAAAGAAGTTGAGTTCAAAGTTTGTTATTGCAAAAATTTGAGTAAAACCCATAGAGAAGAACACAGCTGTCTGCAGATACATACAGGGTACTGAGAAAATGAAAAGAAATTATATTTATACAGATATTAACTCTAATTAAGGCAGTGAAATAGATTAACAGTCTAGAAGTTGCAAAGCTTCCAATGATGGAGCGTGAATTTTAAAAATAAGTTTGATGAAAATCTGTCACGAACAGGTCACCAAAACCTGATCCACCACTAAAGGGAAGAAGAAAATGCATAGACCACGCAATTCTGCAACGGCTTGAGTTGGAAGGGAACTGAAGTATCATCTAGTTTCAATACTCCTGTCTTGGGCAGGGACACCTTCTGCTAAACCAGGTTGCTCAGATGATCTCTCAAAAGTTTTTTCATCTYGTTTTCCACCATTCCACTCCCACAAAGTCAGCCTCAGTCCTGTGATTCATACCTCTGAACTATCTGTGCCTTTGCAACATGCAGAAGTTGATGGCTCCAAGAGCTCCAATGTGCCCCATTATACCTATAAATCCATGAGTTCCTGCTGCTTACCAAAAGATTGAAGAAAAAAAAATAAAATAACCTGATTTAGGGGTAAGAAAGGGTTTGGCTCATGACCTTCCTGGCCATGGACAAAGCACACCAGCAGGACTGCTGAGAAGCATGGGCTTTGTCTCAGATTACACATACTCACAGCTCGCCATCCCGGGAAAGGAAGAAAGTACTCTGTCATTAACAGATGACAGAGATGGAGACTATGCCCAAGTGGTGACAGGGGGTGTCCTGTTACAAATCACTCACTGTTCTCCTAAAGTAATACCGAATGCCGGGATGTAAATATGGTGGGGGTACACTACAGTACGCTACCTACCAGGGGACACCCAGTAACTGGTTAAGTGATAAACTCACCTGTAGCCACCAAACAAAGGCAGACACTACTGAAGAGCATGTAGGGGTTTTAGACATAAGTCAACAAAAGACAGCTATACAAGTGATAAGCTATTTTACGAGACAGAAAAAATGTGCAGCTTCCATTCTAACCTGCATTTTGTGGAACAGACGGCAAAATCATTCACTCAACTATAGGAATCACCTGTGATTCAGCACACTTACTGTAGTCCTACAGCCCTCTCCTCCACATTGCAAAAGATGGGTTTTCATTTATCTCTTCCTGTTTCATTATCTAATCTCTATATTACAGAAACTGCTACTCAATTTTTATTAGCTCCCTTCTGAAATCTTTAACTGTCACACACAGAAAAAACATCTTTTACACCTGTGTAGTGTTCTAGATACGACTACAGAAAAGCAGAGCATCAGTTCACTATTCACCTAGTTTTACATAAAACAGTGTAAAACTAGAAACGTGGTTATCTATTACTTATCTTTTCCACCTTCAGGGTGCAGGACAGTGTTGGATATTACCACATTTAACCTGATATTCCCTGCTTCTTTAGATTTAACACCAAGGTGCAGCTTTGTATTAAATTCCTGTTCCCAAAACATACACATATGAATATAATCTCACTTTATTTCAAACCATATTAGCTCTTTGCATTTGCCTTTCTGCTTGCCTATACAAGGATCACAGACACAGCTGCAGTGAAGACCTACTGTGATACACCCAAAAAAGAAAGAAATCAGAGGGGAAAAACTTACCAAGGCCAAAAATCTTATCAATGTATAAATGTTTAAAGAAAATGCCAATCTGGAGTTATAAAAAATTTCTTTCAAGTGGGGAACTTAAGGCATATTCAGTAAACTGACATTAATTTACCACTGCAATGATAAGTCCCTACATAAAAACATAAAAAGTGTTCTTAACTCCAGGGACCTTCTGCTTCAGAAAAGAGCAGCAAATTGGAAAACTGATCAGTATGTTTTTGAGTTTTTCTACTGCCACTTAGAACTGATGTCTGAGATGACACAGAAAAAGGCATGCAAATTTCAACGACACAGCTTATGAAAGCAACAGTCACAGCTGAGGCAGGCACTGGAGTTATGTAGGAAGACAAACTGAAATCAAGTTGGGTTGTGGCATATCAAAAACTGATCCTGACAGCAGCCAAGAGGCTGAGAGCACAGAAGGGTAAGAGAATTAACACATTCCTATTACAGTTTGCTGTAATGGTTAATTACTGTTTGTCTTAAAAGTAAAAAATATTTCCAACCAATGGTTATTCAAGAACTGCATCTAACCCAAACTCACGTAGGTTACAACTAAACCAAAGTTAAGTCCCCCAAATTCACCCCAGTGATGCTCTGCTGACAGTCATCATCAAGAAGCTGGAATAGCTTCTGCTAAACCAGTGTTAATGCAAAGTACAAGAACCACTTCTGTTTCATTACTGCTCTGYCAGCACAATCTACCTTTCCACAAACCCTGGAATTTGTGTGGGGAGAGAAAAACAAAAAGTAATAGAAAGCAATTTTTAAAAACTGTGCTGTTTTCAACAATCCAAGCTGAAGTTCAGAGTATTGGTTTGGGTCACAATGAAGCCAAACTGCTTCAAACTCTGAAACCCTTAGTATAAAACTGCTAAAACTGCCCATGAAACACAACTGCCATGACAGAAGWAGAGTATTTTGAAGTCAGAGGGCACTTTTATCAACAGGAAGATGGTGGTATCAGAGACCTTTCTAAACTCAATATTAAGCTGGTAACAGAACTGCTGCAAAATCTTTCCTCCTTAGATGACACCACAGTGAGGAGGAAGGGCAATGGTACAGTCTTGTAGCTCCAAAGGTTATTTCCTTGTGGGAGAATAGGAGCAAAGGTAGCAAAAGATCAGGAAAAAAAAAAGTTTTGCGTGCTAGTACCTGTAGACAATACGAATGTCCTCTTGTCTCATCTTTTATTAAATATATGTGCAAGTTCTGCAGAATCAGTCTCAAACAGGTAAACTGCCCCATGATGTACATGGATTTGGATAAATTAAACACATGTGTTAAAGTTAAGCACACGAATAAAACTGCAGAAGAACAAAGACTTGTCACGTTCCCACTTCTTGGGAAAGAGATCATCTGCTGGGTATAAAGCAGAAAACGCATTTATAGTCCTATAATAAACAATTGCTCCTTTCAAAATATTTCACAATGATTAATGACGAGAATGGAGGTAATCTGAAAAAATTACTTACTTTCCAGTGCTTAACAAAAAGCTTAAAAAAATCAAAATCCCACCAACCATACTGGGAGGGGCACACACACCCTAAGTTATCTGCATGAATTGCAACTGTTAGGCCAGTATCACGTAAAATTAGTAAAAGCCCCACACTTGCTGAAATTCATCATTCAAACCAGAAAAAGCAGTTTGCAGCTAAGACAAGGACTTGCACTTTTGTCTCATTATATGGCCTTAGATGAATGACTGAAGGCTAAAGCAGTCCTGGAGGCCATTCATTCAGGCAGCACATGAAGTAGCATTTCATCTTCTAGAGAAACTTGAGTTGGAACTGGAATTCTGCTTTTTGCATTCATGCCTAATACATTATTCTGAAAAAATATTACTTGTATTTTTCCTATGCACACCCCATTTAACAATCTGACCTACAGATGAAAGTAGAAAGTAAGATTAGAACTTTACACAGATAATACTTATGAAGTCTTTTAATTAAGGTACAAAACTGTGGAAAGCAAACCATAAAAACAAAGAAAAGACTATAAACCAGCGATCATAAAACCAGGATTATAAATCAATTCAGTGATGGCTGTCCATCCCTGCAGTTTGATGTCCTCAAACAATATATGCAAAGACTACCTTCCCTTTAACATGGAAGCTGAAAAACTATGCCTAAAGGCACTAGATTTGCTCTGACTACTTTTTCTAAATGCTAGCATGTTGGTTATAACAAACTACATAGAGTTCAAGTATTAGACCAATATCAAATAAAACACACAAAACTAACTGCACTAACAGCACTAGCTGCAGTGCCTGTTTTTCTTAGGATGTATAAATATTGTACAATCACATCATAATGTGTGTATCTCAACATTTACCAATCCTGGGACCCACCTGTCCACATGTGAATTCTCACACTTTTACCAGACTGGCAGAGGATGAAGAGCTCTCACTAAAGAAAAAAGACGTGCTYGTAACCTAAGCCTCGAGTTATCAAAACCTCATAAATTTGTGTACTTAACTGACTTTCAAAGCAGGGCTGCGAAGACAGAACACAGCTGTCATTATACACGGGAGGGTCCTTGAGTGAAAAGACTCCCTTAGACACCCTAAAGCCCGGCCAAAAGCGCTGGCAGCCACTGGCGCACTCGCCGAGCGCCCGGTGCAGCACCAAGGAAACACCTTTAACGAGGCAGCGCACCGAAGCCTTATTTCCCAGGGGGAAAAGCGGCACCATAAACTCGGGAAGCCACGGGCCCCGTTCGCGGGTATCCCCAGAGGACCGGGGCCGACTCCCGGCGTCACCCAGACAAGCGAYTCCCCTCCGGAGCTGGGTCGCGGACAAGCCCAGGCCGGAGAATGCGAGGACACCGGCAGGTCGTGGCAGAGCGGCGGGGCCGGCGCGCGTCCCGGCGGTTGCCGCCTGCCCTGCCCCGCCCGGCACCCACCTCCCCTGCGGGCACAGACCCGCGGCACGGCGGGGAGGGACGCACCGGCTCCTGCAGCCGCTCGTCGGTGCCCTCCCTGCGCGGTGCCCCGGCAGCTTGTCTTCCGCCCGGGCCCAGCGAGCCCCGGAGAGCTGCGGCGGCGGCACTGACCTCTGTGGCGCGGGAACAGGCGAGCGCGGCGCCCCCGAGCCCGCAGCAGGCAGCGCGCASTAGCCCAAGGCGACACGAGCGCAGCCATCTTCCCGACCCGGCCCAGCGGCGGCGCGGGGCACGCTGGGAAATGGAGTCCCGCGGAGCTGTGGAGGAGCACGGACGCGGCCGGAGCTGGGCGAGCCGCTCCCGCCTGGGTCACAGAATCACAGAGTGCATTAGGTTGGAAAACACCTCTGAGATCAGCGAGTCCAACCTATGACCTAATACCAGCATGTCAACTAGATCATGGCACTAAGTGCCACGTCCAGACTTTCTTAAAAACCTCCGGGGATGGTGACTCCACCACCTCTCTGGGCAGCCCATTCAAATGTCTTACCACCTTTTCTGTGGAAAAATTCGTTCTGATGTTGAAACTAAACCTCCTCTGGCGCAGCTTGAGGCTATGTCCTCTCATCCTGTCACTGGTTGCCTGGGAGAAGAGACTGACCCCCACCTAGCTACACCCTCCTTCCAGGTGGTTGTAGAGAGTGATAAGGTCATCCTTGAACCTCCTTTTCTTCAGGCTAAACGAACCCAACTCCCTCTGCTGCTTCTCATCACACTTGTGCTCCAGACGCTTCACCAGCTTCATTGACCTCTGGACACACTCCAGCACCTCAATGTCCTTCTTGTAGTGAGGGGCCCAGAACTGGGCACAGGACTTGAAGTGTAGCATCACCCGTGCTGAGTACAGGGGGACAATCACTGCCCTRGTCCTGCTGGCCACACTATTGCTGATCCAAGCCAGGATGCCATTGGCCTTCTTGGCCACATGGGCACTTGCTGGCTCATGTTCAGCTGCTGTCAACCAGCACCCACGGGTCCTTTGCTGGTCCCTGGCTCCTTCCGCCTCTCTTCACTCCTCAAACTGTGCCACAGTCCCTGGGGAGGCCGCACATCCTGCCTGCTCCAGGGCCGCACTCCCTGCACAGCCGCTCCAGCCACTTGGCACAAATCCACATTCCAGACCCGCCTGGAGCTGCACACAGCACCTTACTGCCCTATCCGTGCACTCCAGTGTCCAAACAACTTCCTTGTTCATCTCAACATGAAGAAGAGCTTCTTTACGTTGAGGGTGGCAGAGCCCTGGAACAGGCTGCCCACAGAGGTTGCGGATTGCCCCTCTCTGGAGACATTCAAAACCTACCTGGACGCATTCCTGTGTCATCTGCTGTAGGTGACCCTGCCGTTGGCTAGATGATCTCCAGAGGTCCCTTCCAACCCTAACTATTCTGTGATTCTGTAATTTGTATCATGCTGCACTGTGCCTGTATTGGGTGCCACAGCTGTCACCATGGAGTTTTGGCAACYGAATTCGCATGTGTTGATAATTTCTGTCTTGTGCTATTTCTTTTTATCTCTAAAAACACGGACCATAAAATTCTAAGGACAGATACTTGTAAAATATTAAGGACAAATATTCCTGGCTGGAGTTACAACTTATCTGCACATCTGTAGTATCATTTTTATGTCTATCAGTATCACTTTTATGCCTATGGACCTGTATTTAAAATGCAACAACAAGATATGTTAACATAAAAGCAGATTTCTCTGAAGATAATGCAAACCCTAGAGGCTGATTTAGTCTCGGTGTCTGCTTAGCACACAGTAAGCCTTGTCTTTGGTATCAGCGGGACTCCTGAGAACTCCTTGGGGGAATGCTGACCACATTCCTCCTTTGTTAGGTACCTGACTGCCTTATCCAAGCACCTCCACTGCAACTACAAAGCTCTTTTGACAGAAAAGCACAATGCAGAAAGTCTGCACTCCAAAGGAAGGGCACTGGCACTCAGGAATCTCTAACCATAACACTTGCTTGTTCACTGGCCAGCCTTCCATTCCCATTAGAAATGTGCCCAAAGATCAAGATGGGGCTTCAGGAGATGCTGCCTGCAGAATGCATTGTGCAAGAAACAGATAACAAAGTGTCTGTTCCTGGTAGAAGCACAAAGGAAATGCTTACACTGACTTTTGGTTTTGCAACATCAGAATTCCTACATCTTATTCTAGCATAAAATTTATGTGCAACATGAGAAAGTGAACAAGCAATTTTCATAGACTATCAATGAACTCTTTTTTTTACAAAAGTATTGGAAAATGTTGCTTTAGGGCACTATGGAACAGCTTGCCAACAAAAGTTGATTATATCCTCAATACTATTGCTAATTCTAAAAATAATGTTTATGATCTTGAAAATATTAGCAGTGATTGAAGTTATGCTCTAACATGTTCAGCTGTTTTAAAATACGTAGTTGCTCCAGACACATCTTCAGCACTATATACCTAATTAAGTAGTGAATTAAAGTGCCTATTTATCACATCCTAAAAGAGCTGTTTTCAGTGCATTTTCTTTCATCTTTCCTTTATTGGGCATTTATTGGTTTTGACTCATTCCAGCATATTATAGCTATCAACACCTGTGCCCATTTAGGAATGAATTCCAGTACAAATCATAGTGAATTGAATAGACAGCTCAAAGATGCATCACAATTGTTGCAATATATTTAGAAACTCAAACAAGGAAACAAACAACTTCTGTAAAAGTGATTTAAATAACAAATAAGTTATCTTTATAAACAGCTTATCTCCTTGAGAACAAAGAATAAACAACACAACAAGAGCTGGGTTTTCTTCCATTATTAACTCAGATCACAATATGAATGGGTGAAATGTCAAGAATAATTGGAGAAAATGACAGTATAATCTTCAGCAAAAACATCTGATTTATTTAAATTGTCACTGTTTTTTCCTTAACCTTGCTATGCAAGGCACCATAGAAAAACTTCCCATTTGGGTCTATTCTGACATCTTCTACCTRAGCAAATAAACCCTCTACAATGCTATGAACCTTTATACACTGGCCAACTGAAATGCCACCATGCACTGGATTGCACATCCCAGGAACTCATTGTCCATTGGCTGTAAGCACTTGGCAAAACCAAATTTTGGTGTTAAACGGACAGCAGTTTCTTGTACACTTTGATATATTACCATGGTTAATGTCCTGTAACAGGTACAGATCCATTCTGTGGTACAGTTGTACCCTTCATTCCCTGTATCTGCGCCTTAGCTCACCTTCAAAAATGTGGCATTGAAACTGCGTAGAAATTAAATTGGCACTTGTTCAACCCTGCTGCATTATCAGTCTACCAGCTAGCCAAAAGTGGTCTTTTACAGGAATAAAAGAGGAATAAAAATCAGGGGTAAAATCAAACTGCTCCAGATGTCCCCTCTGGCATCTAGCAGTATAAACTGCACTGCTTTTAGAAATTTGTATGTGCTGAACCTTATAGGGATGAATGTGTCCAAGAGTCTTTGGGTATCTGCCAGAATCTTTCTGAGTTTCTGCAGAAGGAGGCCTGGGTTTACCTGCCTGCAAGGCTCCAAGATATTCCCACCTTGGGAAACATCTTTGGCTCCCAAACACAAATGTACTTCTGATATAGAACTGACCATTCAGCCTACTCTACGAAAATGGATTTTGCAGTTAGTTTTCATCAATACAGTTTCCATCAAAAGTCGTTTTCCTGGGATTAAGTCAAAACGCACTGGGATAGACTTGCTATTAACTTCATCTAGTTTGAGACAGTCAAATACACTATTAATAGTCTACATTGCTTATAAAGCCTCAGGTTAATAAAGCCACATAAATGTTCCCAAAATTATGGACTTGCAGCCATTTTCAGTGTCTGTTTACAGTCTGCATCTCAGTCACTTCCAACAGCTCAATGTGTTAGAAATTCACTGCAGTTTTTCAGCTACGCAGGCACTACTCAGCATCTCTCAGGAGTTCACAGTATATGTGTGTGTGTGTATATATATATATAAGGTAGATATTACAAATTGCATTTAGAAGCCTAATATTATTATCTGGCAGGCAAGAACATAATGCAGACATTCAAACACCATGTTTCAAAGCACTGGCAGCTACTGCAGGGATCAGGAAGTCATTTTTCCACACAAGGCATTGCACAATTAGTTCAATGCCTTGTGGGTTTTGCCTTATCCTGAGTCAGCATTCCCCACAAGTTCTGACAAAATATGCCTGTGTTGTCTAAAATGTGCTAACCTGGGCAGTTGTCAGGAAGGCTGSAGAGTCCTAACTGGATAATGGAGAGATTTGGTTTCCTTTCCAGTTAAATGTGACTCTTTTAGAAAACAAAGAAAGAAACAAAAAACTACTAGAAGTACTACTATACAAAATTCAAGAGGTAATCACCCACTAATACCTGCTCCTATGGGTCCATGCTGTGAGACTCTGGTATCTAAATTGCCACAGAAAATCTTTGTGTCATAGTTGAATAAACAAGATGTAGTAATAAACCAGTGAGCACCCTGATCATTATAGAATTTAGGTTCACCAGGATTTTCACTGATATCACAGAATATTCTGAGTTGGAAGGGACCCAAAAGGATCACTGAGTCCAACTCTAAATGCTTGATCTAATCTTTGAACCCACAACGTAGCTGACCTCTCTCTCTCCAGATTTGAAATTTGGCCCAAAGTTCAAGTCAGAAACAGAATTAAAACCTCCTTTTCTGAGTTTGTGCTCACCTTCACTCTGAGTGAAGAACCTTTCTAGCAAGAAGAAACAACTACATATAGCATAACTCTAGTCTCATTGTCACAAAAACCATGAAAATCTGAAACAAAATTCAAAATAAAAAAATGTATTTTATGAGGATTGGAAGGAAATAAGGAGGCTCACAGGACTCTGCTGTTCCCCTACCTTCATTCCTTCTCCTTGCCTCATTAGCCAGTGTGGCATCTATGCTTTCACATGATGTAAGGGGGAGGCTAGTCATGGAGCTGGACATCTTTCCTTTTGTCTCCCAGGTCAGAGGATTTGTATTTGACCTCAATGGAAAAAAACAGAGATGGGAGACCTCATGAAATCACTGCAGCCCCTTTATATACCATTGCTGTTGAYAGGTGGGCTCTAAAACAGGCACTCTCTGTAGCTTGCCTCCACAAGGCTCTCCACCACCAGTTATCCCTTATAGAAAAGCAGACAGGATAGTGGTGCTGAGATGGTGTGCTGTGAGAAAAGCACTGAAGTCTCACTCTTAGTATTTATCCAGTGTGAGAACAAATTTTTGATTCATCATAGACTCAGCAACTTCCCAAATGTACAGTACTGGACACTTTTTTGTTGCTTTGAACAGATAATGAGACCAGGCTTGGCCAGGAGACAGACAACATATCATGGTTTAGTGGTTTGACCTTGGCTGGGTGCCAGGTGTCCACTAAGCCGCTCTATCACTCCCTTTCCCAGTGGGACAGGGGTGAGAATAAGATGAAAAAATAACCAGTGGGTTGAATAAGGCAGTTTATTAAAGCAACAGAAAGAAAACAAGCAAAGATCTGCGCGTGCATAAGCAAAAAGGAAAAAAGTCAATCTCTACTTCCCATCAGCGAGAGATGTTCGGACACTTCCCAGGAAGCAGGGCCTCAGCATGCGTCGTGGTTGCTCCTGAAGGCAAACATTACAGAATAAGAAATGCCCCCCCTGTTCCACCTCTCTCCCTTAGCTTTTAAATCTGAGCTGACATCATATGGTATGGAATATCCCTTTGGTTAATTTGGGTCTGCTGGCCTGGTTGTGTCCCCTCCCAGGATCTTGCCCACTCCCAACCCCTTGATGGGGGAAGGAATGTTAGAGGGACAGCGCTGCTCAGTAATAGCCAAAACACTGCTTTGTTATCAACACCCTTCCAGCTCCCAGTGCAAAGCACAGCACTGGGAGGGCTGCTGAACTCTACCTCAGTCAGACCCAATACACATGGTTAAGACAACACCACTGCTCTGTTGCATTTTCACATTTGCAGTGAGATGTGGCTGCACAGGTTGTGTAACACAACAGCTTAACCAGATGCAGTAGAATTAATGAGTTTTTCCTTGCCTTGCTGCAAGACCAGTTTAATAAGTAGTATAACTCAGGTAAGACTCTTCACTCCTGCTATGTAAAACTCTTGTCAGCTTAATTTCTGTTTACAATTATAAAGCGAATAGTTGGCAGCTATTAGGGGAAAAAAAGGAAGGTGCACTAGTAAGGGGTAGAAATAACACTGAAAGAGGGATGACAAGGAAATTCATAGAAAAGCTACCAAGAAAATTACCTATGGCATCCTGGCGATGGGGAGGAGCTATTTTTGTATCTTGGGATCATCTCTGCTTTCTGATTACCTTTTCATTAATGCAGACAACTGCTAGCTAAACTTGCCAGATCTTAACTTCGTGTCTCTTGGATGTGATTTGTGGGCAGCCTGCCATTTTACCTACAGTCTACACAGATTTTTGGAAAAAATATCATTAGTTTTCCTACAGTCCCATTCTACTTGGATAGTAATGAAGCACCACTAGAACTCCCTCATAAGGAAGGAGAGAAAATGATATATGCATTTAATCATTGAAGGGGTACTTTACCTGTATTTAAAAAATCTGGAAGTCCTCCAAGATGATAGAGTAATTCAGAAATAATAGCAGGTTAATACAATTTCTATTCACTGATGTTCTAGGTGCATCAAGAGGGTAAATACTGCACTACTTTGGGAAATATTTCTTTTATYGTAACACACCACCTACTTGATCAGATAATGAGAAATGAAGACGTCTTGGAAGGGAACAATTCTGTCAGCTCTGCTTCTTCCTTTCTCTCATTCTCTTTTTTTCTTTCTCTGTCCACTTATTTAAATACTTTTTCTTAATTACTCTGTAAACACAATTTTCCTTTCCTATCCTTTATGGATGAACTGTGAACTCTTTATCTTTGCAAGGCATGAGGATATAAAATCTGCTTCCGTTGGTAATATTATTAAACACGTATCATTTGTGAAAATTGCAGTAAGTTTTAAAAGATTTAAGGCTACTACAGACAACACGGTCACCTTGATTGCAGCTTTGGTCAGTGACTTAAGACTTCGTTTTCAACACAAAGCTTTTGGTGGGCGTCTCCTCCAGCCTACGTTTGCACTGGGCTGATTGCTTTTGCCCAACACCTTGCATACACAGCATTTCCCATCCAGTCTTTTCATCCCGCGAAGGCTGGGAATCTGCAGACAGAGCCGCGCCGCCGAGTCGCCCCCACCAGCCCTACCGCCGCCGCCCGCACTCGGCCGAGCGGGCGGACGGGTGGGCCCGACAAACCAGCTCCCCCTGCCAGCACGCCCGGCCCTCAGCGCCCGCCGGGATGTGTAGTTCAGAAGGCGGGCGGCCACGCCAGGCGTAAGCGGGAGGAGCGGCCTCGAGGACTACACTGCCCAGCGTGCCTTGCGCTCGCACGGACGCCGGGCGCGGGTGCGCGTTGACGGGCAGTCAGCTGGGCGCGGGGCGGGCGGTCGGGCGGCGCGGAGTGGTGGTGGCGGCGGGGGCATTCGGGGCTCGGTCGTTGGCKCGGGGGGAAGGCGCCCGCTCCGCCATGGCCGAGACGATCGCGGACACCCGGCGGCTGATCAGCAAGCCACAGAACTTGAATGACGCCTACGGGCCGCCCAGCAACTTCCTGGAGATCGACGTGGGCAACCCGCAGACGGTGGGGGTGGGCCGCGGCCGCTTCACCACCTACGAGATCCGCGTCAAGGTGAGGCAGCCCGGCCCGGCCCTGGAGCCCGGTTGGCGATGTCGGGCCCTCGTGCCGCCCAGGGCTGGCCGGAGCGGCGGCGCCGGGCTCCCGCTGCCGTGTCCTTCAGGACCCGTGTCGCGGCTGCTGCGGTGCGCGGCGCTGCGAGGCGGTGGCAGAGCCGCAATGGGCTCTCTATCCTCGGCCCGGCGCTGATAACTGTAACGGGCTCCTGGTAGCTAAGGCCATGCAGATTGGTTCAGATAACCAAAGGCCAAGCGCTCTTTCGGCTGTGCTGTGTACAGCTTGTCCTCAGACTGAAATACCGCTGTGCTGTGAGCAATTGCTTGTCTGTTTCCAGGTAAATAGAGGAGAGCAAACTCTGAGCTGTCTGAGATGGAGTAATATGGGTGGATCTGCCCTGAGTAGGAGGTCAAGTTCAGGATTCCAGCGGCCTCAAAAAGTACATAGAGAATGTGTAAATAASTCTAGTGGGCACACGTGCTAGATCAAAGCCAGCTGAAGTGATAAGGTGCGTGTGTATGGGGGAGGGCTTCCTGTTTGCTTTTGTACCTGAAATAAAATTGTAGTGTGTAATAAATAGGGCTATTTCTCGCTATGTGCTGCTATCAAATACTTCTTATTAACACTAGACTCCTTCCTAGCTGGAAGGGCTGTGTTCACTGACTTGCCCCAAAGGCTAGTAATCTTGAGCTTGAGAAAAACTATGTGTAGTCATTACTGTCTTCCCTGGTATTTCTAGTTTCATAAACAGGGCCCAGAGGAGTGGTCAAAAAATGCAGTGTCTGCAGCACAGTCCTTGCCTGTGGCTGGTTGAGACTTGAGGCAGGGAACCCTTCTTGGTCTACACTGCCAGGAATAAGCTGGGCTGAGAAAGATGATATCTTACAGTTGGGGTTTTTCTGGAGTTTGCAGTTGAGTCTGCTACCTTGTGCAGCTTTACTCTGTTACAGCTGATTGAACCTGGTCAGTTATTGTAGTCAGTAATAAAGGGAGAAGCTTCACTGACTCCCTGCATGCATTCTCTGCGATATGAGTTCTTCACAGCAGGGAAGGCTTCAGCAGAGGGCTGCTGCCTTGCTCACTAAAATTCATTGGACGAGACTTAACCTTGTGTGGATTTTCAGATTTCAAATATCTAAGTTCCCCGCTTGGTGTACCTTTACATAAAAAAGCAAAATCAGCTGAAATCTAAAGCTGCTAGGGAGAATACTACTTTATTTCTGATGCTTATAAATTATTGTGTTCAGTAGCTATTCCTGTGTTTCAGAATGTGTCAATGGGGCAGGAAGAATAAACTTAACACACTTGTAGCCTATGTTTGGCCTCTGTGTGGGGACGAACTAGAACTTGCATATTTGTGTTGCATTGCAGTGCCCTTGTCGGAACTCTAGCAATCCACTTAGAAGAAAGATGTAATTCTACCTTGCTGGAAAATATTTGCACCTTAAGTTCCTGATGACGTTTCTTTCCATGAGACTGAGTATTTGAAATTGCTGGATCCAGGGAAGATGATACAAAAGGGACTTAGCGATGATATGGCCTTGGGAATGCRATCAAATTTCCTGTGATGAAAAAATAATAGCAATTTTTAAAATACTCAACTGAAGTTCTTCATCCGAAAGAAAAGCAGAAAAATGTAGTTTGAGACAGGTTAGTCTTAGCCCACCTGCTCTTTGAGGTAGAAAATTGTGGATTCCTGTTGTAGTGAAGACCAAGAAGTGATTTGAACAAATGTGCCCTGTGATAGTACTGTGACCTTCCTCTTGGACTACTATGTAAACACTGCATCCTCCACTCTCCTTGCTTGCATCTGTACGTGCCTGTATACAGACAGCACTGTCTCTAATAATGCACCATCATTTCTTTCCCAGCTGTGCACTGCTGTACACATAGTTCATACTATCATGAACTGTAAAATTGAGTTTTATGTCTCTGTGTGCTGGAAGGCTACAGAGCAGGTAATACAAGTCATGCAGAATTGTGTTCACTGTCTAAACTTGTATCAATTAACTGCTTCTCAGCAGAACAAGGACCATGTCGCTAATACACAAGTTTCAGCATGGAAGAAGAATTCCCTCTTGAGTTGCTGTGGTATTGTATTGGTAGAGATAGGTCTAGTGCCATAAGCTGGTTGTTGAAGTCTGGCAGACAGTGGCCACCAGCTGGGCTCTGTGGTTTGACAACTACTTGTGGTCTCAGAAAGTGGAAAAGGAGCAGCTGATGTGTGGTTTCCCCCAGCAGTGCTAGTAGTAGCAGCAGAACAATCCTGGGAAGATGGTGTGAGTTACCTGTGTCATATCTGGAGAGCTGTGTCTTCAAAGAACACCAACAGTAAAATGTTAAGTGTGCAGAAATGGATGGCTTAACTGCTGCCAAATTCTGGTGAAAGCTATTGGACAGCAGCCTCATGTTAGGGCTGGAGATCATGCTAAGCTGGAAACATTGTCAGAGCTGACACTGAGATTCAAGTTTGCGTTGAGGCAGTTAGACTTGTACCATTGTCTTGGCGTTTAAAGACTCTGTCCAAGGGTAATTCTGTCTTTGTCTGGATCTCAAAGCTTAACTTTTGGAGTTTTTTTTAAAGACTGAGCTTGCTAGCAGACTCTTAAAGTGGTGTCTGATAAAAAGTGTCATGCAAAATGTATGTGTGTGAAATACTGCTGGGTTTCCCCAAAGCTTTTATTGCCAAGCTTGCTACTGCTACTGCAGTTGAAGCATATCTGTTGTCTGGAAAGCAGTAAGTGGAACAATTTCATGCTTTAGTTCTTGTAATGCTGTACTCATCAACTTCTCGTGGAAGTTAGAAAGTGTCAGGGGGAACTCTGGAGTTTTGGGTGGACCGCTTAGCAGTACACTACTGCATAAGCAAGTCATTAGTAGTTTGGTACTTAGGAAAGATGTGTCACAGCGAGTGTCTCTGCAGGGTGGGTCTGTGTTGGGGTAAATACATGGTGCTTTGACAAGCATTTAAGGTCTCTTAAGAGGAGAGCTGCAGGTAGACCCTATGTAGCACTTCTAGCAGGGCAGTTTATTTCATAGTGGACAGTTGGCCAAAGTATTGACTTTCTGAGCCTGAACTTGCATTAAATAAGTCTGTTCTTGGCAAGCTGGACAAGGTGATGACAGAAAGCTTTCCACTGTAGCAGCAACTATAAGGTACACAATGTGGCAGTATGCCAGTACGGTGCAGCCTAGCAGTGAAAGTCAAATGTCTCGTTCAGAAATAAGTGATAGAAAATGCCATCCTGCAGTGCTAAAATAGCAAATTTGAGTGGGTCATGTTTTTGACAGGGTACTTGAGAACTGCTTTCCATCAGCAGCATTAGGCAGTGAATTTGTACCATTCTAAGGTGTCCTTTGTGTGTGAAGGCTTAGGGTGAGCTAAACCGGGAATAATGCAGTAGGATATAAAGCTCCGAGTGCTTCTTCTAGTGAAATAAAACTTGGTAAAGTACTCAGCTCATCTAAAGGTGTCTAGATGATCACAATATGGTGACTGCAGCGTTTAAAACCAGCATACTCAACTAGACTGCGTGCTGAAGTAATACAGCAAACTACTTCATTGCCCTTACCTCGTGAGGAAAAGAGTGAACCACCAGTCATGTTCTCAGTGTAAATACCCTTGCATGCTGTTTCTCATAAGTCTTTATTACCTCTTATCTCCCTCTTGTTAAACCTTTTCAGGGTGAGCTTGTTCAAGTCAACACTCTTCAATGAAGGCATGTGAATATGTGTTACTATTTATGGGCTATAAGCCAGTCCTGTCTCTGAATTCCAGGAAGCAAACATAGAACAAATTACAGTTGTCATACTATCATTCTACTCCGTGTATTTAGTCCTTAGTCCAGTTCCAGGTATCATTTGTCTTCTACTGTAGTTGAGGTATAGTTTTCTTGATAAGTGGGTCAAAAGGAAGATCTTTTGCTCAAACAGATTCTATGCAATAGGTTCAATTGTTAAATCCTTTAAGGAGACAAGACTTAAGCTTTACAAGCTAACTCTGATCCAGCAACTGGTGACACACGTCAGAGCCATACACCCAGTGTGAAGGCAGCGCCGTAGGAGATAAGCACTTTGGTTAGGATACTGTCAACAAGCATATTGGTATCCAGGAACTTGCTACATTTTGGAAAATATCCCTTTGGCAGCCCTGAGAGTAGGTCAGTTGGTTAGATCATGGTGCTAATAACACCAAGCTTATGGGTTCAATCCCTGAATGGGCTGTTCACTTAAGAGCTGGACTTCATGATCCTTGTGGGTCCCTTCAAGCTCAGAATATTCTGTGATCTGGAAACAAACTGTTAACACTGTTTCATCTGTTATTGTTTCTGTAGAAGTAAAAGTAACTTCTGTGCTGCCTGTTTTGGTTTGATTTGTCACCTGGACTAACAGGTTAAATCATCTGTTTATGATTAGTGAGAACTTGCAGAGAAGTCATTGACATTCAAACTGACAGGTAGAACTAAAATAAAATACCTGTTACAGRAGCGATTAGTCCAAGTAGTTAAAGAATTCTTTTTGGTCAAACCAAAACCAAACGAAAAGCCTTTGTCTTCTTAGTTCTGTTCTTTAATGTACAATGGCCTGTTGCCTCTAATCAGTATTATTAAATTAAGGTATACCTTAGCTTTTTGAGGTTCCATAGTGCAGTGGCTTGTCTTGAGGTGCAGAAAGGTAATGTCTTACTGCTGTGCTTCCAGATACTGTGAAATGCAGTAGTTGGGTGGTACCAATGCTCTTTAAGGCAGCAGTCAAGTTTCCTGTATCTCCTGCAGAGGTGCTTGACTGTGTAGGTCCAGTGTGGGGAAGGAAGTGAATACACAGGCTGTGAAGTGCCTGCAGTGTTAAGAATAGTATTGGTTTCAAAGGATTGGGGAAGTAAGTATATCCAAGTACTGCTGAGCTTCAGCTGCTTTTGAAAGTCTGTTCTCCTCTTAACCAATTTTTTCAAGACCTCGTTTGGATACAATATTTGCATTTCAGCATATTTATAGTAGCCTGACTTGAGTCATTAACTGTTTGGAGTCTGACTGCTGTGATCAAATCAAGTCAGAGCAAGACAGAAAATGRACTGAAAGTATAACTTGCTCAGAAAGCACTTGTGCCATGTTTGGCAAAGTGATGCTGCTCTTGATGTGATGAATGTGTTTTTCCAATATTCTGTCCTTGAACACTACCAAATCTCCTGTTCTTTGTGTTTGGCTGGGTTTGAAGTTACAGATTCTTCCTCCAGCATGAAAAGAATCAAATCTGCCCTTCTGTAGTTGACTTCAACATTGTACAATTAAATAGTTGAAGCTTGTGGTGGAGTCATGACTAAACACTGACTCAGTGTGGATGTGTTTAGGGATGCATAATCAACAGTAATTCTCTATTTCTCTACTACTGCAAATCTTACATAACACTGCAAGTCTGCTCTAACTGTAGTAAATTACGCTTTTAAAACCCATTCTAGACGCTGCTACCAGTTAGATATTTTCAGACCCCTCTACAAAGAATAAAAATGCAGTGATTCGGGTGACTGTTTTTCTGTTCTACAGCCCAGGTACTGCACCTTTACAAATATCAACTGTTCCTTCAAGCAGTAATTCTGAAAAGGATAGCCATAAGGCTAAGAACTTCCACGGACACTGACTTGGAAGACAGAGAAGTGGAATGGCATGGATCAAAAAAACTTCCAAAGCAAGGAAAGTGGATTTACTCTGAGCAGCTGTTTTTTTCTGTAGAGGTCTGTAATTAAACTAGGTTCAAGAGCCTGGTCCAAAGGTACTGAACTAGCTTGGCATTGATATCTGTTACTGTGTAAATAAAATAACCAAGTCTCTGAATAGTGCTTCTTATTAGTACGTTAGTTTAACTGGTGACTTGCACTTCTTTTATTTCAGTGCATGCAGTGCAGGCCTTGATTGTCATGTTTTAAGATTGCACTCTAGTCCAGTGCAGAACAGACCAAATCAAATGGAACAATGACTAATCTTTGTAGGACAGATGGCTGTGATCCAGGTAGGCATGTGATGCCAGGGAGTTTTGATACATGGTTATTTTTAGGTGGCTTGCCGAAAAAGTGTCAGCTTGAACTTTAGAGCAGTCCAGTCTCTGCTGCTTTTCATCTGGGGAAATAAATGATGCAGCACAGATTTGTCTTCTAACAGTAAGGGAAGTATTTTATTTAAAGTTTTTTTCACTTGGTAAAGCAGTGCCAGTTACACTGCTGGAGGCTGTTTTAACAGGTATATAACCCAAATGCCGTGTGAAGCTATAGCACTGAGTGAAGGGTCTGAAATTGCTACTGTTGCTGTAACTTTTAACATAAAAAGGATGGGGAAGCTCTAACCTTCTAGTAAAGGTATAAAAACAAGTGTTTTACCAATGGAAGAGAAGTCCATGAAATGTTCCTTCTGTGGCTATTTCTTGAGAATTCAACTCAAAATCTATGGAAGATTCTCCCGTATGACAGTGTAGTTTGTGTCAGCCACAAAGCACATCCCGAAAGTATAACTATAAGCTAGTGTACAGCAGCTTTACTCTAAAATCCGGAAGAAAATAAAGCTCTATATTAAGTGGTTTAAAGCCACCTCTATACCTGGAAAAAAGTTTCAGAGATTATTTCTGTGGGCCTAAGCTGCAGCACCCTCTAAGTGTTAAGATATGCTGCAAATTAATGAAAAGGAGTTAGAAGCCTTTCTATAGTTTTTAGTGGCTACTTTAGAATGTGAATGTTACTGCTCCAGTAAAACTGGAAATATGAAGAGAATTTTTTGCTACTTAGTAGACCTATTTTTAAGCTAGTTACTTACTGCTCTTTTCTTGCATGTTTGAAGTATAGGGATACTGGACTGTCTCTAGCTCACAAAGCATATTAAAACTTTCGTTCCTGATAAAAAATTATCAACTGCAGTAATTCACTGAAATTTTTTCATCCCCATTTGACTGTAGCTGATGGATGTTGGCTAATGATGCTAAAGCATCAACTTGATGTGATCCCTTTTCAGTCATTCCTAATGAGGGATGACTATTACCATTACAGTAGGTCAAACCAGAGCCATATGGCCATTATACCTGGAATTGTGGAGAACTAGCAATCTCTTCTCTTTCAAATGAATATTTGGTATTTCACGGGAGGCTTTGGCTTGCTAACCCTGAAATAATTATCTAGAGTTACTAGTTCTGTTTGGGTAACAGAATGATATTCAAGATAAAGATTTGTAAAAGTCTTTATCTGAACGTGTCCTTAAAGCAGGCTCCTGTTTTTGTCTTTGGCTTCTGAGTGTGGAACCTGAAGAATAAAGAATCACTAAGCAATCTGTTTTTCTCCCCTCACTCTCTTTAGAGTCATTTGACCATGGTACACCATAATTCAGCTGTTTGTGATGTTGTTGAACTTGATCAGGTGATGATAATGCTTTTTGGCAAAAACCCAAACATCCCTATGCTCATTTTTCAGAGAGCAACTTTGGACTCAAGGTATTGGACTTGGCAAAGGTTAATTCTTGTCTAAAGACTGATCTTTTGTCATTGTGTTGTTACTAGGATTTCACTGCCTCTGTCTTTAAGGTAGAAAACATCCTGGCTCCATATCTCGATACTGCAGAGTGGGAAGCTCAATAGTTCTTGGTATAGTTTAAGTCAGCATTATTTAAAACTTGTATGGTCAGATTTTTCGGTGTTCTATTAACTTTATATTTTATTTTAAATGGTGTACATTCGCTAGATCTGGACACCCAAGTGGAGAAGAGGGGAGGTAGTACTGTGTTTTAATCAAAAGGACTGAAACTTAGAAAAATAACAATCTCTAGTCTGACATTTTGCAGTGGGGAAAGAAGCTTTCCTTCAGTAAGGTACCCAGCAAAAATCTAAACTTCTAGAAACTGTAAAGCATGTTTTCCTTCTTTCTTGCTTTTTATCATTGTAGGAAATTGAGAGGTAGCTGCTTATGTGAAGTTGGGAAGGAAATAAACCACTGGCAAGATTTCTGGAATAACAGTGGACTGCTGAGCCAGTTTCTTGTGCTAAAGGACAGCAGGCTGTTGCATTAAAAAAATTGTAATACTTTTTTTATCCACCCTGAATGCTACTTACTGTGATACCCCAGAGCTCCCACTGACAGTAAATGTAGCCAAAGGGTGTAGGCTCTTGACAAAGATTACAGCTTGTATGAAGAGACAGTCAAGATGCTTGAATTAACTTCTGAGAGTCAAAGCCACAAACTTTTATCAAAAGTGAGCTGTGTGCTTTCTTTTGCTCTGTTTTAATGGAAATAGAGTTCTGTCAAGGCTACCATAACTTACTTGAAAAGATGACATCAAAGTAGGTGCTGTTGCAACAGTGCAGCTTTGTTAGGAGTGGCAGACATGGGCAATGCAGGGCTGCTGGTGAGTGTTACAGTGGCAGATGAAGAAATGAACCAAATTTACCTCAAACGATGAACTACATCTGGGGAGTTTCTGCTGTTGTGGGGATGGACTGGACTGCAGTGACATACAGAGACAATCTTGTGGAGTGTCAGCATGCACTTTGAAAGAACCCAAATGCTATTTACATTTGGTCTATGACTGCAAACAAATTTGTAGGAGCAAGTCTGGCTGTTGGCAAGACATTTTCCACTCACTGGGTAAGCTAGTCTGAAAATTAAGACTTAAAAATACTTAGAATTATAAACTAATGTAAACTAATGAATTACTCTAGTTCTCCTCCTGCATTTAAGTTAAGTTGTTTGCCAGAATGGCTGCATTGGAGAGCYGTGTATCTGAAACTGAATGGCCAGTATTGACTAGTACTCAAACTACTTGCATTCGGCTTGTGAAAGTCTCTTCACTTGTATACAGAAACAGTTTTTGAGCTTCTAACTGGGCGTAACTTGGGGATTGACTGTAGTRACAGTTAGAAGAATGTTACCAGGTTATCTAAGCTACTGTTTTAGGACTCTCATTTGCTTCTGAGGTGAACTGGGAATGTCCTGGGCTTGGAGTCAGACTCGAAGTTGAATATGTTGTAATAACATAAATGTAGCTGAAGAAACTTGCTTACAGTGAATACAGATTTTGCCCTGAAGTCTGTTAGCAAGGAGCCACTGCTTCCCATTACTACTTTGTTGAGCGCTAGCCAAATTACTGTAGAAACTTGTTTGGCATCTGAGTGGAGAAATGCCAGAGTGAGTTAAGGATCTGGGTTTGTCACCTGTTGTTTAACTAGGTAATGTAACTTGGCACCAGTTTTGACAATATTTATTCCAGTGTACTGGCTGGCCATTAACTCCCTCAGCAGAATACAGACTCTTAGACATTAGTCAGAGAAAGCCTAATGGTGTCTGCATACAGTCTAATAAAGAGACAGTGCTACACAAAATCTGTCTTGTCTTAGCTTCTTCCTCTGGCTTAGGATTTTGCGCTGTGTGGTACTTCTGCAGAACTGGTTTGTTTGTCCTACTGCAATAATTCCTTATCTGCAATTCTGACTAGTGACTTTTGGTTGTCTGATGTCTTGGGTGATGCATAATCCTTTCAGGTTGAGGGCTTCCATTCAAACTGTTAAGCAGCATGATTTTGGACTAGGAAGTTGTTGAATTTTTTTTTTCAATAAATGATATAATTAATATTATAAATATTAATTGGAGAAACAATTGCTGCAGAAATTATGCTGAATAGATCAGAGGAATGTGCTGTACTCCAGGGGCTGTTTCA
This sequence comes from Amblyornis subalaris, assembly GCA_018881555.1. Lineage (NCBI taxonomy): Eukaryota > Metazoa > Chordata > Aves > Passeriformes > Ptilonorhynchidae > Amblyornis > Amblyornis subalaris. The sequence continues at coordinate 17,830,359 of JACAXG010000002.1, read as the reverse complement.
AACTGAGTCATGGGTTTCGTGCTAGTAGACTTTGCAGTAGATCAGCAGGCCAGAAAGCTGACACTATAATGCTGAATGAGCATGGGCAAAAATGCTTGTAAAAATGGAACCAGCGTGACTTCAAGTTTTGTGCCTTACTCTTGTCTCTCTTCTAGCAGGCAGACGAAGCACTAGCAGTGCTCAGAATAGCTATTGGCACCTTAGTGACTGAATGAGGATAACTCAGCATCAAATGTCAAGCAGAGAGTAACATTTTTGATAGCCTGCATGGTCTTGAAGTGACACTTTAATAGAAAATGAAAGTTTCTGTTGACACTTCAGAATTGTCTCCTGCCAAACTCTTGTCCAGTGAAAGCCCATGCTTCAGGAGCTGTCTGACTTGCTTAATGAAAACTGTCTATCCATGGTGGGTGTACACAGTAGGACATGCCCATCCTACTGAAGGAAAAGGTGGTCTGCTCAAACAGGGCAATAATCCTTAGTGACAGAGACCCATACAGTAACTTTAGATGTGAATATAGCCTGAGTTAAAAATAGGGACCTAAAATGTAAATAGATTAAGCAGTATAAAACAGGACTCTCAAACTGCATTTTTAAATAGCTCCTTGGTAACAGTTGCTTACCTGAAGAACACTGCTCTATCAGTACTTACTTGTAGAGGAACGAGAATTGCTGCAGTTTCTGGGTTTTAACGTGAGGTTTAGAAATTGATCTCAGAAGATAACTCTAGTTCATATCCAGACCAAAGGACAAGGCACTCATACTTTCTTTTAGCAAATAGTTGTCAAATTGTGACTCATAAGACTTAGTTTAGTGGATGCCTTTTGACTTACTTTTCAGTCTGAACATTTCCAGTGCTTATAATCAAAACTGAAGAAGATTTTTCAACTCACAAGGAAAGCAAAGGACTGTCCTTTTCTCCGACTTGCTAGCTGGGCTAGCATGTCTAAAGTTCGAAAGGGAATGTAGAATTGGCACTTCTACCCCCACATTGTACCCGTAAGGCTGATATGTTTTTTAGAGATTAACTTTATAGACTTCATGCCTGGAAGCATGAAAAGAGTTCCTGAAGACCTGGGAACTTACTGTTTTTTAGCTGCTTTTGTCCAGTTCTAATCCCTCTTGTAAGTAACTTGAGAGGAGAAATGAATATTTTCTGCAGGTGAGAACCTGTATGTTAAGTATTTTAAAGAACTTTCTACCTGAGACACTGACAAAGAGTTGATGTTGTAATGTGTAATGGTGAACTTGGTTAAAAAAACAATAGGTGAAATCAGAGGAAAATAATCCAGTACTTAACTTCTGGGAATGGACTTCATGCACTCTGGGGGACCTGCCTATATTCACTCTTGAGTATCGAGTATTCTTATCCTCAAGACAAGAATGTTTATTTATAAAGCCTGACTTCTGACGTAAGTCTTAAATGCAATTTTATTATTAGTCACTAGCACAATCAACAATATTTTACCTGGAAAAGAGAGCTTGAATGCTTTTAAAGATTTAGCAATAAGAAATAACAAAATACTGTTCTGTGCTTTAGCACTTGTAAATTATGAACTAACTTGCATAATGTGAAAGTACACAACTAACTTCTCAAGTACTTTTGAACTGTAACAGCCAGAAAGTTATTATTGGCTGGCAGTAATACAATGACCCATAGTCACAGGCCTGCCTAGTGCAGGAAAATGTTTCTGCAATTAAACCTGTTTTGAGCAGCCAAAAGTATTCCCCAGTGATAGCTTATGAATAACATTCTACAAATGGGGGATATCCAGGGATATCCACTCAAACTGTGACCAGATCCTGAGTTAGATGACCTACGAGATGAAAACCAAAACAACAAAAAGTAAAAGGCAGTAGCTCAGAATGACTACTGTGCATCTGCCCACAGGAAAGCTGGAGGTAACTGTAGTCCCATGTGAACATCAGCTTCCTAGGGTACTCCTCGAGAGTCTTCTTTAAAAGCATATTAAGACTGTTAGTGAATATGGAGACTGACAACAGTAGGCTTTGTTCTGTTACTTCTGGTTGTGTGTGGCAATTACGGGCTCATTGTCTCACTTTAGGAGATCATAACTCCTAGGAACATTTTTGTGGTGTTCTAGCCAGGATGTCATTAAGAGAGGACTCTCTCAGTCTACTTTTAAAATAACATCCAAGTTGGATTGCAAAAGGYGGATAACACAGCACCCCAAGAATGAACAGAAGTAATACAGGCTCTGACACAACTTAGTATAAGGACTTGTATCAGGGTGCCTGTGTATTTAACATGGTCTTGTGCAGCATCATAGCCTTACTCCCATTTTATGTCCCTTTCAAGGGTGTTAGGGTTGGCTGCTGCCTCCTAGCCTTGTTCAGGAAAGTTTTCCCTAATCATGCTCTACTCAGTTTAACTTTGTAGTCAAACACTCTGATCTCCTCAGCACTGAGTGTTGTATTGCATCTCAGTCTTGTTGGCTTCTTTGGAGCTACCCAAACTTGGCAGCTTGTGCTATCAAATCTTCATCAGTCCTATAGGACTGTAGGACTTACATGTTTTGCTTTTAAAGATGTTGGAGGCCAGGTTGTATCAGGGAGTAGAAAAGTACAGGAAGTTTGATTAATGTGCGATGCTGATATCTGAAACACTCCTTTGAATTCAATAGGAGAAGCCTGTGCGGAATAAGAAGACCTTCTTCCCCGTTCCCTCCCTCCAGTTTTTTACATATTGGGAATCCAGCTCCTGAGACAGTAAGAATAGCAGGTGCCTGTGCAACCTTAGAAACATCTCACGTGGCCAGCAAACCAGATATTCTGCTTGGTGATGTGATGACAAAATACCAGTGATTGGGACGCCATATAAGTGAGGCTCATGGTTATGCAGTTTGAGGCACAGCTTACTCATGTAGCTTAGTGCTTTATCTCCATTTCTGTATCTTGAGTGTTTCTCAATACTGTTGTTGTTGCTTAAATGGAGCTAATGTGTAGCTTAACAGCTTGGTTCTTGCTTCTGCTTACCAGAACTTCTGATCTATCTAATCAATGGTTTGTGTTCTTGTTTTCAGACAAATCTACCTATCTTCAAACTGAAAGAATCTACAGTCAGAAGAAGATATAGTGACTTTGAATGGCTAAGGAATGAACTAGAAAGAGAAAGCAAGGTGAGTAAAGTAAAAGGTAAATACAAGTCTTTATGGACGTACAAAGAGTAATGATGCTGAAATGTTATCACTGTGTTATAAAGCATGTATCATATAGAGCAGATATTGTGGTTGAAAATCTCCAGAAATAAACCAGTGTGTCAGTCTTTTTATCAAGCCTCAGTTCTACAGTGCCAGAGGCTTTCTGTTTTAATGTTTTTGAGTTAATTCAGAGTTAAACTAGTTGAATTCAACTTACCTCTGTGGGCAGATACTGTTCTTCTCTGCTCATGTTTTATTACTTCACCAGGAACATGACTGATGAGTTGGGTTTCCTAGGAGGAAGAAGTGGATGAAGTTGCTTACCAGCTGCACTTACAGACACTTCTGTAAATCTTTCAGGTTGTGGTACCACCTCTACCAGGAAAAGCTCTTCTCCGTCAGCTCCCCTTCCGAGGTGATGATGGTATATTTGATGATTCCTTTATAGAGGAAAGGAAGCAGGCTCTTGAACAGTTCATAAACAAGTAAGTATTGTGCCTAGTTATTTAGAGACAAACCTGGAGCTCAGCTCTGGAAAATTGAATTAAATCTACTAATCCTCTTAACTATGGTAATAGCACTAGGTTCAGAATATTTACTTTCACATAGTCTTGCAGTAGGACATGCTAACATTACTCATCCTGTGTTTAGTTTGGATATCTTAATGCTTACCTGAACAGCTGAAATGACTGTTAGTGTTGTTGTTAATTTATGCAAATTGCTACTAAAATTATAGTGTTCAAAATAGTTATATTTTATATAATTTCTGGAAAGGTATCCTCCAACTGGGTGAACAATAGAGCTTACAGTGGGCTTACAGCAGTTTACTTTGATTGCAGATGTGAGGTATTATCAGCTTCTGTAATGATGCATATTTTCTCTAATCATTCTGAGAATCTTTCTGAAGATGTAAAAACACTACTCAAGATATGCACACGTAGTTTGAAATAGACACTTTGGATTTTGTCACTGCCTTTCAAAGGGTGAGCGGAAATTATAGTAACAAAGTCTTATGATTCTTTTTCCACCGTCTGGCACTACTAACCACTGTCTGTACACTGATCTGAATATCTGGTTTAATCCCTTCAGCTAGGTAGATGCAAGCAGTAGGTAAGAAGGAGTCTTGTCAGTTAACCAGCTCTTCTGCTCTCTAGAGACCAACTGTGTTTGGGACTGCTCCCTCAGAGAGTTCCAGCCTGTCAGTTCCACTGGCATCCTAATCTTGTTCAGTGGTAGTGCTGTTTAACAGGGACAGAGGGTGCCTGTGAGTTACGCCAGAACTTATAAAAATGTACTTGTCAGTTACTGTTAGTTCAAACATTTGTCTTGGAGTTGCGAGTGACTAGTACACTAAAACTGTCTGTCTTGTACAAGTAAGTATGACAATCTCTGAAGTTTTTCTTCACATAGTTGCTTCTTAGCTCAATTTAGAAGTATTGCTAATGGTTCTGAGTAGGTAAAATGCTTCAGACTGCTCTTTTTGCTGTTCAGAGACAACTGAAATGAACTTCCAAGGCAGCCAGTTGTAAGATGGAATGTGTTTGGGTTTTTTTAATGCTGTAAAATCAAGGCAGTCATGACTGTAAAGTACAACTTTATCCATGCAGGCTTGGGACTCTCTTAAATGAGGAAGAAGTGCACTTACTGAAAGTTTTGTATGCTGASTCTAGCAATATGCATGGAAGAGAGCTGTTTGTGTTTTGAAGCAGCTGAGAGTGAAACAATCATCCCACCTTGACTCTCTGAAAAACTCAGTATAGCTGGCAGAAATGGAATGGCCAGTTCATGGGTATCCCTTTTTCAGTCCTACTGCAAGTAATAAATTGATTTTGTGGAAGTGTAAAACTTCTTGCTTAATTTTTCCTCCCTTGAAACATAAAAGCAGATGTAGCTATTGATGTAGTGGCAGACTTGAGTACAGCTGGAATAAGGCTTTCCAGGCACAACTCATAGTTATTTGACTCATCAATTTATTCTAACGGCAYGACCAACTCATTAAGCAAATATTACTAAAGTTTTGAACTGTGTAGAAGCTTTCAGGCTTCTACCAGTTACTCTGGGCAGTAGTGAACTTAGACCTGAAGATCCTTTGCACAGTTTATTCGCATTACTGCATTCTCAAAGCTGACCTTTGCTTCTAGAACTAAAGAGTCCCTCAGATAACTGATACCACTGGGACAAAAAAAATCTTGGTGCACCAGTGCCAGTTCTTGATATCCGGGAGTGTGAGATGGATGTTGTTGAGAAGCTTTGCCCCTTTAGATGTAAAATCTGAATCACAACAGTGCAGCTTACTTGAGTCAGCTCTCTTAGGCCAGTTTGCTGGCACCACCATCAATGCTACACACAGTGACATTCACAAGGGTGGCTTAACACTCTTGTCTGCCTCAACCTGAGTTTGGGATATATGAAAATTCTTCCATTTTTACCTTCCATTAAGAGTAGAAATGTTCTGACAGATGCAGAGGCYGTAAGGCTTACAGAAGCTTCCCTGAGGAGGGTGAGGGACTTTCTCTCCTAAAGGAAGAAGTCTGTCTTGATTGACCAAACTGGATGTAGCTTTTTTCAAACCAAGCTGCATTAGGTGTTCATGTCCATAAGTAATGAACTTTCAGGTATCTGATTATTTTGGATTTTTGCCTACACAGGAGTATGCATGGTATTTTAAGGGTTCAAATGCAATACCTTGTGGTTTTCTTCCAGCTTTGGGAGTGTCTGCTAATTCAGTTTCAGCTCCTTTACTGTTAAAAGAAGGTTTCTCAGTTTATATGTGGAACAAAACTGAATCTCCAGTAGAGATGCTGGTGTCCCCTAGAACAGGCAAGCTCTGTCTTCTGTGTTTGATAACTACCACATGTGCAATGAGCACAGGGGCCAGTACCCCCTGGCTGTGTGCAGTGGTGTCCATATAGGCCAGGGGCACTGACCCAGCAGTCACTGCCTGGAACAGTGCCGGAGCCTTCAGAAAGCCTTTGCACCCCCTGCTGGAGCCAGGCCTCAGCTCTCCGGGGCGAGCTGCTGCTCAGTGACACTGACAACTGAGGGGATAAGCGGCCTTTAGAAAGGCGTCCTCTGGCAAAGGTGTCAAGACCTGTTAAAAAAAATATCTACTTGCCTTCCTTAGCTCTAGATTTCCTAATGCTAAAATAAGCACTTGGATAGTCTCATCACTTGCARGTGACAGATGATGATGCAACTTGCTTCCAAATGATCAGAGGTAGTTCGGAGTTCCTGTGGACTAACTTCATCTGGGGAAGCGTGACAAATCTTGCTGCTGGACAGCATTCTAGTTGCCGGCAGGGAAGTGAAAGTGGGATCTATGCCCAAGTGCAGAACAATAGGATATTGGTACAAAACCTTGATCTGCTGGATAGCTGCAAGTAGGCTCAATTGGTTCACACTAATGCTTGTTTTTTTCCTCTCCAGGGTTGCAGGCCACCCATTGGCACAGAATGAGCGCTGTCTTCACATGTTCTTACAAGATGAAGTAATAGACAAAAACTACACACCATCCAAAATAAGACATACTTGAATTCTAAAACCATCTTCTCAAACATTAGCGGTTCCTTATGCTTGGTTTTAAGAGGTTGTAGTTTGTCTTAGCATGCTGAGGATGAACAGGCACAAAGTCTCCACTAACACCAGTACACTGCTTGGTCTTTGCATATGCTTTATAGCATTTAAAAACTCACTTGTCTTCTAGATAAATCCCTCTGAATCCTTGATTTAAGAGTATTATGCTGTGAGACCATCCACCCCTTGCAATGTCTCACAAACTTTTCCACTATTATTTGCAATGACTTAACAATGTTTACTGACTTGGCCTTACTTGAACTTTCACAATTGTAGTGTCACGTGTTCACTTGTATTTGACTAAACTGCTATGCTGTTTCTGAGGTAGTCACCTGTCTGAACGTTCTGTAGAAGGACTGCTTTATTTCTGATATCCTGTATGAGAAACACTTATGCAATTGTCTTCAAGCTTGTAAAACACTTTATACTGAAGTAATGAGGGAATTATCTTTATATTCTGTAAGAGGAAAAAATCAAATTTATATACTAAAGTAACTTGTCTAAAGTTTTGAAATAAAAGTGAAAATGCACTTCAAGTGTTTTGTCACTCTTGACCTTGAGCATGGGGTATCTCATGCTTTCTGAGGAGGAGGGACTTGAGTATACTAAGTGAACTGGTGTTACAGCCTTGCTGTGATGCTCTTCCACAATGTAGTTTTGTATTACTAAAACCCAGCACTAAGTACCCTGAGATGCTGGCACTCACTCTGCAAGTGTTATAGAACATGTAAAGGTATTGAAGGCTGTTCCTGTGTTGTGGAGCCAAAGTTGGAATACCATTCATGGTAGGCATTCAACAGATCCGTGACTTTATTAACTTTGGGARAAGAATACCTTTCTACTTGGCACAAGAAGCATCAATCTAGATTCAACTAGCTAGTGAAAACTATGCCATCCTATAGAGAAAGGAATATTGACATAACCTACATTGTTACTTCATTCCTAGATGAAAGTAACTTTGCTTTACTAGTAGAATCAGGAACATCAAGTCATATAAATCTGCTGTAAGATGTGATCGTAGACCACTTCCCTGAACACTAAAGGAGGGGTAAGCTGTAGCTTGTATAACCACTGGTGCAGTGCAGGTGGTTGATGGCTGAACTGCAGTTCACAAGGAGCACTGCTGAAGTTCTTTTATGTGAGAAAGAAGTGAGCTAGAGTAGCTTTCCTAGTCTTCCAAATGTGACAGGGAAGTTACCTATCCAAATGCTCTTGAAAGCAGATTCTGGAACACTCTAGTAGCAAGTTGCTCTAGTGTTTTGTGCTACTTGGTAACTACGTGTTGGCTTAGACTCAGCTCTGCTGCTTTTTTTGCTATGACACCACTGTTGAGAGCATCCTACAAACTTGCTGGCAAAGTTATTAACTTCTTTTAACTAAGACCATTAACCTCACTTATGGAAATCTGAATGTAAAAGACTGAACTGACAAAGCAGTGGTGAGTGACTGGATTACATGTAGCGCTAGTGATTAGCTGCACTGAATAGAGAGATGTTTGAATAATTACTCTTTCCACCTCATACTCAACTGAGACTGTGCTGATTCTCTAACCATTCTATTCACAAAACCAAAGACCAAAACTGACAGTCCACTTGCAGCCCAGGGCTGTCTAGCTTTTCAATATGTTTTTGATAATGTAAAATAATTTCCAAAATTCCCTGTGCTTGTTGAATCACCCCTAAAAGTTGAGTTACTCTTGAAAAAGGRGAAAGAAGGGTTAAATGTACATGAAGTTTTATTATGTGGGTTTAGATACAGAGTAAGTTGTTTTTTCTTTTCTCAAATGTTACTTTCTGAGAGAAGCTTCTTTAAGAAATCAAAGTAAATGCCACATCTTAAACCTAAAAAATGATGACACATCACCTGTATGATTTGCCATGAAAAAACCCAGAAGAATTAAGATGAAGAGAGAAAAGCTGTATTCCTATTTCCAAAGTGAGGACTTCGGAGCATTAGTCTCTGAGAATTACAGGGCATTTGCACAGCACTCTGGGATCTCACCTGGCCTTTAGTCTTTCAAGGCTAACTAGAGACCCTAATTTTAGTGTAGTGTAACTGGTTCTGCTTCTGTGCAATCTGCAGTAGTAAGAGTCTGAGATTAGCTGTGCCTGAACCACGGGGATCTGGGCATTGTTCCCATCTTGTAAGTCTGCTCTGCAGCTGGGCTAGGTCTTGCAGGTAAGAGGATGAGATCTGGGTGTGGTCCCGTTGCCCTGCCTGCTTTGCACCTGGGAGAAAGCCCATACACTCTGTTTTGTCCTCTAGCCTGGGTGATGTAGGGACTGGGACTACAGCAAACTGCAGTGTGATTGCCTGGTTGCCTAGCAGGGTGGATGCAGTTCATGTTTATTGCTGCTCTAAGACAGCACATGAATCCTATTGAAATTAATGTTCTGTGATGGGTTCTGTGTAGCACTGGATTCAACTTCTTTAGCTCATGAATGGAATGGTCACAGAGCGAAGAACCACAACTGATATTTCTTAGTGTAGAGAGCAGAAAATGGTTGAAGGTTATTACAGGTGCAGGAAGAATGGTTTATAAAGCATTTGTTGGTTTCCTTCTAAGAATGTGCTGTGCCCTGTGGTAAGTGCATTCTCAAGTGCTCCATGCTAGTTTGTATAGAAGATGTTTTGCAGTCTCGTAGTCTGACTCATCTTGTATACTTTATGGTCTGGCTGTCTGGGAAAGGATAGAATTTGAGACTGCAAATGGAAGAGAGCTGGGGTGAAAACTTTGACCTCTGAAACGTGAGATTTTTGAGCTTGGAATTCAGCAGAGCTAGGATTTCACTTGTGACCTGTATTCCTTGACACTGCAAACCAATGAGCCATCACTATATACTGTATATTTCCACCTGTCATTTTAGCATGCATGACTCTTCGGTCACTCATTGCCATATGATCAATATATTTCCCTTCTCCTGTTGCCAACTTGTTCTGTTGATTCGGGGTTGTTTCCCTCTTCCTTTGGTGTGATTACACAATCAGACTTCTTAATAAAASCTCAATCTTTTTAATTGAGGCAAAGTTTTTGTACTCATCACCTTTTGTTAGCTGCACAATTCACCRATATTAAAAATTGTAGTAACAGGCTGCAGAAGGCACATACTAGGTTAGACCTCTGATGCACTTGGTGTTGTATCCTAGAAAAAGCTACATCACCTTCTTAAGAAAGAAACCTTGCAGCTGATGTATATTTGGATTACAGAAAATAGCTCTATGCAGGATATGACAAGGCAGGATCACCTGAGCTACTCCTTTAATGTTTGTCTAACCTGTTTTTTAAAACCTCTGATGATGGAGACTCTACAGGATCTAAGGCAATCCATTTTAGTAGAGAATATTTCTATTCCCTGGCAAGTAGGGTACAGTGGAAGAAGCTAATTAAGGACAATAGTTAAAAGAACAGTGGAAAGTAGTTTAAATTCAATATATTTTTATTCTTTGTAAATACAATGAGTACAACTTTTTAACTTCACAAATCGGTTAATCCACTTTGTACAGGAAAAGTTTTACTCATTCTATGATAGTCCAAGTGCTGATCTTTCTCAGTGCTAGTTACTAATAACAAATCAAATTTTGAAAAGTACAGCAGCTATCTTTAAATGTTTTTTTCTACATTTTTCATACATCAAATAAGCAGCTTATACCATTTTTGTGTGTGAGAGGGTGTAGGCGAACAAGGCTTCAAAATTAGAACCTGGAGTTTTCTAAAAGGCATTGGAGACTTTTGGAAATTGTTAGCATTGTATCAGTCAACAACCTTTATTTCTTTGAAATAAAATTCCTTCCATTGATTTTTTTTATAGTCATTTCATTTCTCTGCACATCTCATCGACAAAGAGTTTGGCCACCGTTGCCTTTGGTTTCAGCACTGTGCCAACGGGACAGCCGGCAGGTCACTGAAGCGGTCATCTCCATTGTATTTGGTTTTGCTGTTTTAGTCTTCCTTTCTTGACTTGTCTCTTTTCAGGTGTGTGTGTGTACGTGTGTGTGAATGTATGTCTGCGTGTGTGGAAAAGGAGGGAAGGTCGGGGAAGAAATGTATAAAGCTCTTCTGTCTTTGAGATGTTAACCGAACAAATTGTGGTGACATCCACATCAAAGATCACCAGTTCATTTTGTAGGAAGAATGGAGCTGCCGTCATAAGCTACCTTTTAATCAGTTCTGAAGGCCACTTCATGATGTATTATAGCAGAAGCAATGTTTTGGTAACTTGGTCTCAAATGTTGCCTATCATATTAAAAACATTTTCCCAACATAGGCTACTTTTAAAACAAATCTGAAGGCCACCGCATCTTGTGTTACAACAGAAGCCAAGTTTGGTTACCCRGTTCCAAATACTGAACAACCTAAAGTACCTTCTTTCACATTTTGTCTCACATCTGCCAGTTAAATGAGAGAATAGCAGAGTCTTTGTTAACTATGACTGGCATCTGAATTGCCTCCATCCTGTAGTAACAGGAATAGCAGCCAAATTCCAACCACTTTCACTTTTTCTGTAGAACAAAGCATTCTCTCCATGATCTAAATCACTCTGTTCACAGCAGCAGAATCATATCTACTGGGGTATTTTTTGTCAATGAGTTTAAGGACTAAACATTCCCAGGCTTATGCTTCCTGTAGATTTTGTTAGTTGAGGCTTATTCTCCATAGATAAAAGTTCTTCTCAAAACTGTCCATCCTGATTGTTTATTTTAAGGTAATTTATATGTCACTGGATTTGTACATATCTGAAAGCAGTCTTGTAATTGGTACATTCCCAATGGTCTTTTTGAAAAACACTTCTTCTATTGTAGATGGACTAATTGAACGTAAAGCTGGTAAAAGCAATAGAAGTTTTCCGAAACGACAGGGTTGTGTGGGATACCTGGGAGGGAGACAGAGAGAGAAAGAATGTTGTTGAAGTTTTAAAGTATTTTTTCAAAGGAAGTATTTTATTTTGTAGAACAAGACCAATATTTACTGAATTGTACAGATGGTGCTACCTGTGCCCAAACCCTGTGTTTTGTACTTGTGTGAGCAAGAAGGTTGACTCCAAGGAAAACTCTCAGTGGCAGTCAGCAGAATATAGGACAAGGTTTCCGAGTTTTGTTTAGCCCCTTTGTTTATTCCCCTAAAGCAGCAGCAGTAGAGAGACTGGGCCTGCTTTAATGTGTCCCTGATACAACAACAATGTTCGTGATGCAGTTCAGGGAAGAGCTTGACCTGCAATAACTACCCTGTCATTTAAAGTACGGTTTAAACCTAGCTGGACTGTCATGGTAATCACTTTGCCCCCTTTTGGTTGACACATATATTGAATACCAATTGACATTTGTAAGGAAAATTTTTGTTGAAGAAGCTGTGTTTGTCCCCAGCTAATGGCTGGATATTTTCCATCCTTTCTCCCAGCTTTTGAAGCCAACACAACATAGAATGTACATTCTAGCTGTGCTTATGCTGACTTTACACCAGTGATTCTCAAACTTCTGCTTACAGTGGTCTCCCTAAAAGGAGTAGGTTGTTTGGAGAAACACACTATTTCTTCAGAGTTCTCCCTCTTGCATCCTGTTGAGGACACTGAGATCAAAGGGCCGATACAGCTGTGACACTGGCAGGAGGGTGAATTCAAGTCTGAGGATGAAACACAAGCTGAAAGCCCTGTCTCAAAGCAGTCAAAGTGAGAGCCCTGTCAGTGGACAGCATTTTTTCCCTTGTAAAAGGATATAATTTACAATATATATTGTTTAGCACAGTATCTAAATGCTTCCAGCAAAACAGAAATGCAGTGGAAAAGTTGCCATGCCTGGAAGGGAATCTAATCTCTGATACTGATAGAACTGTTGCCTGACAGAGCTGCTGTGACAGCAAATCAAAGTTTCAGAAGGAAGAAATGGTATAAAAGTTTCTCTTCCACTACTCTATCTCCCACTGTTGTATATATCGACCTCCCCTGCAACTGGAGGACTTTGCTGCAGCACCACATTGGGATTCACAAATTCTGGGGTTTTTTATTTCAACCTGAGCACAAACTCAGGGTAGCATCTTGGAAGAGCCACTCAAGTTCCTTGTGTCCTGGATTCTCTGTCTTCAGGATGGGGGAGATTATATGGGAACTGGAGATCATGAGTGAAAAGCGCTCATACTGGTCTGAGATGTGATGTTTTGAGCATGACTTTTAGTGGTATTTAATTGAACAAAATRTAGAGGAAAATGTAGCCCTCTGAACTGCAAAGTGTTCCACAGCAAGTATCACTTCCCAGAGGAAGATTTCTCCTTTTAGCAATTTTCTATTTGTTTAAAAACACTGAGGTGCTGGGGCACATGCAAAGAGGAGCAGCAAAGCTGCTTAAGAGTCTAGAGCACAGATCCTCTGAGCAACAGCTGAGGGAGCTGGGGTTGTTTAGTCTGAAGAAAAGGAAGCTCAGRGGAGACCTTATCACTCTCTACCTGAAAGGAAGTTGTAGTGAGGTGGGTTTTGGTCCCTTCTCCCAAGTGACAAGCTATAGGACAAGAGGAAATGGCCTCAAGTTGCACCAGGGGAGGTTTAGTTTGGATATTAGGAAAAATTTCTTTCCCAAAAATGTTGTCAAACATTGGAAGAGGCTGCACAAGGAAGTGGTGGAGTCGCCGTCCCTGAAGGTATTTAAAAGATGTGTAGGTGTGGCACTTGGGGGCATGGTTTCATGATGGACTTGGCAGAGTTAGGTTAATGGCTGAACTGGGTGATTTGCAGGGTCCTTTCCAATATTTTCTATGGTTCTATTTTGTCAGAAATGCCAAATCCCAGCAGGCTGACAGCCAACCTATACGCACTCTAACAGCCTGGTCCCCATTTCAGTCAGTTCAAATGCCGCCTTCCATACAATGAGGGCAGGATTTTACCCTCACACCTGCAAGAAGTGTTGACAGAAGACACCACTGACCTGGTATGAATGTAGCTGTTCAGGGTGAGCTGGGCTTCATCTTGAAGGGCTGCAATGGCGGCCGCGTTTCGGAAACTCCTCAGTTCGGAACCACTGTGTGTGGGCACTGGAAAGCAGATCAGTTACTAGTTCAGCTTGACTCTTGGGTGGGTCAAAACAGTTCAGCTAGTGCTATCAATGGAAATTAAATGTTCCCATTAGTTCCCCAGCACTCCACTGTCAGCCTTTCAAAATGCAGCAAGGACTACTGGAATTCAATACCAGGAAACCTGTTAGGTGATACGGAGCTATGCCTGGTTTAAAACATCATTTTTTCTTTAAAGTAGCAACCTCATAGTTATCAGACCAGACGAGCAAGAGATTCTTTCTGCTTACCAGCTTTAAAAGTGACAATGCATTTGAGACAGGCAAATTCAGTGGCATCTAGCCGAAGTTGTCTAAATCTAGCCACAACCTCCTGTAAAGCCTGTATTTCTGAAATAATTTTATTCAGCTTCTGAGAATCTGTATTGTCACCGTTCATGCCTGAAACAGAAACAGATGAAATAAATAATATTAAAGGCATTTGCTTTATTTTATATTGATTTCTGACAAAATCCTCTGTATCAATATCCTCTCTATTGTCACACTTGTCTATCTGGTTCCATGTAAACTGACTATATTGTATGAAAGTTAATATAAAATCTTCTCTTGGATGATAACAAACACAGTAATTTGCATTTAAATGACAATGCAAGCAGTCATGAATACAACAAAACAACATTATTTGCATTTAAATATAGATTTATAAATGACAGGTATGYTCTATTGTTCAGAAGGAATTTGTTATTCTTTACATGTTGTTCTTTTTTCAGTAATGTATTTTTATGGTAATTTTTGTAACAAAGTCATTAAATTGTGCAATTCTTACCAGATACAGCCAGTAGAGTGTTAGCATCAACTGGAATGGCCCATTGTGCTATTCCTAGAACAAACAGTTCTCTCCAAGCATCTTCCAAAAGCATCAGCTGTCATACAATAGATGTACAATATAACATAGTGTATAATTTATAGATTTATAAACAATTTAAATATGTAAATTTCTGTTATTTTAAAAACTGCTTTAAATGCCTGTCATGGTATTTCCCCCACAGCATCCATTAGCTCTTCTCTTAGCCTTTTGAGAAGGTGTCTAGAAATAAGGCTATGCATTGTAGAAAACCACTGAGGGTTGGCTCACTGTGCACCGTGTAGTTGCCCAAAAGGGAAGAGAAAGAGAGTGAGAACTCTTTTCCCAGAGCATTCCCTCACTACATGAATACACTTGCTTTCTCAACATGGTATGTGCTCTCTCCTCCTCTCCCTCAGCACATATACAGCTGTTCTAGGACAGGTTGGATGGGTGTTTTCCTCTTGCTCTCTGGGGATTACACTCCTTTTCCTTGGGAAGGCAGAATTTATGAAGAAAAGCCTGGACAACATCCTGCATCACTGTAGGGAGCACTGTAGGGAGTACATATGTATCTTATAACCCCTTCCTTACTAAGCAAGTCTTTGGCTCTGTCAAGCACAGCATCTGGATACACGTACAGTTTCTCAGTGTCATCTGTTTTTCTGCTTTTTTGCTTAAAATCACTCAGAAATTCCAGGCAGTAAGAGCTGTTTCTTTTCACAGATGTGAATATCCAGGCACCCACACCGACAGCATTGCTAGTTCTTTGCAATTTTTGCACATTCCCTGTCTGCATGGAGGATGTGTTTTTCTCTGGAGGCAATGCCTATGATTTCTCTGAAGAGGCAATGGTGAATTTGAAAAGGAGACAAGACTTTGGAAATWCAGACTGGCAAAGCCAGAACAGACATGTTTGGTCTTGAGGGCATCTATGGATTGTTAGCCCAGACCAACTTTAAGAGAGGTTTGGAGGACCTCCAGTTTAGCTGAAGTTCATGGCCAAAGGGCATATTGTGGTACGTACACATTGCTGGGACCCCGTGTCCCACATTAGGGTGGGAGCGATTTGAAGGGGTGAGAACTGTAGTGGACTCCGGAGGTATCTTCTCACAGCTCCATGCAGTGAAAACAGATTGCCCAAAACTCATGCGGAAAAAAAATGAACCCACCAAACCAAAACCCCAAAACCTACRAGGATTAAGGTTGGGATGGTCCCTGAAAATATCAGCCGTTTAGCTTCTTAGGAAAATAAGAAGGAGGGTATTTTAAGTCTATAAAGATTCTGTAAGGAAGAATAAAGTATAAGAAGATGTTGTACCAAATTAATGATGATTTGCTTGGAATCAGATATGTGAAATTAAGAGATGATACAGAAAGCATCAATAAAAGTGAATCCTTCATCTATGTGCAAACTTTTAACTGTATTGCTGTTCAGGACAGTGTTATTTGTTGCCAACCACGAAGACACAAGGCAATGGGCAGAAACTGATGCACAGGAAATTCCACCTGATTGAGGAAAAACTTCTTTACTGTGCAGGTGACTGAGTACTGGAATGGGTTGCCCAGAGAGGGTGTGGAGTCTCTCTCGCTGGAGATATTCAAGAACTGCCTGGACACAATCCTGTGTCGTGTGCTCTGGGATGACTCTGCTTGAGCAGGGAGGTTGGACCAGATGACCCTCTGTTGTCCTTTCCAACCTGACCCSTCCTGTGATTCTGTGGTTACGAGTTTTAAACCACTCTGTTCCAATTTGAATGGAAGGAAGAGCTCTCAGAGTCTCTGTTCACAAGTTGTCACTGTAGGATTATGTCCATTTTGTGCCTTTTTGCACTATGTGCTCTGCAGAACTTCTACAAAACCTAAGGAAATCCTGTCTCTGGATACAGTTCCTGTTAGAAACACTTACATTGGATTTTACAGTACCAAAATCTGCCCAGATTATTGTCTGAAGTGGAGAAGGGGAGGGGATGTTGTGTCTAGAGTGTGGTGCCCCATCTCAGCTCTCTTCTGAGAGCAGATCAGTCTGCTCTGAAGTCTCCTCACCACCGCAGCCTGCGAACCCAGCCCCTCCTCTGGATAATCCTGCCTGATGGATGTGCAGGTGTCTGTATGACATAGGAAATGATTCGCCAGCCTTTCATTTGCTTTTGTAAAACTTTTTTTGTCATTCATTCATGCAGGTACAATGATARTGAATGGTGGTTCCTGGAAGATATCAATTTCATATATTCTTTTCCRCTAAGTCTCTAAAGTCAGAAGACTTTAGAAATAAGAGACTATTCCAATAGCTAAAGCTTTCTTCATGCCTATGCATAAGTCTGTAAAACCACCAATTAAAATAATTCATGCTGAAGTCATACTCAGCCCTCCTTCTTCAAGGAAACAACAAATACCAGGCTTTCTGAACAACTGGTTTTGCTTCTTAATCAACCCCATCCTTAGTGTGACCTTCTGTTGGTGACCTGCATTGGGTCAACCTGTCTCACAGATAAAGTGGGCAGGTGTGCAGGCCAGGAGAATTAGAAGCATGTCATTTTTTGTTGTGTGGTTTCCAGTTCAAGATAGATTTATCTGAATGGATCTAGGGAAGGGAGACAGCCTCTGTTTCATCAGAGGTAAGTGACACAGCAATCTTCAGACTTGTGTCTTATCAGCAAATGKGTTTCTATTTATTTCCTTGCCTTCAAGATGAAACCATCTTAGAGTCCTGAAATTACAGTGCACTTGCCTTTTTAGAAGAGAACAAAAAAAAAGAGCAAAATTCAGGAAGAGATTTTAGACTCTCCTCAGCCAGATGTCAGGGATACAAAAAGAGAAATGCAGACATTTACAGCTGGGCCATTGTCAAATTAAATAATGCAATAGCAATGTTATAAAAATGAACTGTATGATTATTCATGAAATAAGGTGATTAAAATCAGAGTTATTTCTTCTCCAGCTCTCCTAAATATGACAGGAAAATCATGCAGAAAGAGGCCCAAGTCAAAGCTTTAGAGCTGTGCAGCTCTGGGTTTTGAGGAAGCTGACTTGCAATGAGGTACAGCAAGTGAAAGTGATGTTAAGGAAAGTCTGGGTTTTTAATATGTGATTCGCTAGCATTATTCCCTGCTATGAAAGTGAAAGAGGTAGTGGGTTATTTAATGAGAACACTGTGGTATCTATGGGTGATAAGCAGGCCTTGCTGTTTGAGGCATGCTTGGTTATGTGCAATGGAGATTTCCCCTGCTCCCAGATCCTGCTGCCTCCTCCTCTGCACACTAACAGAGATGATGTTGTGGGAAATGCCTCCCTATTATGTCAAATACAGCCTTTGCCTAGGGAGCCTCCTGTGGACATCACTGATCTAGAGATGGACCCAGTGTCCTTCTGTGTGCTGGGGCTGCTGCTGGAGCAGCACACTTCCTTCTTGTCCCTGATACTTAAGCCTGTTTCTTTGGTTGCTTGATGAGACAGACCCAGTGCTCCACAGGATTAGTGGCAGCAGAAGACACAGTTAGAGAGCAGCAGCCTGCCACACTGGGATTGTTGTCTTCTTAACGGTGTGTGTGACCTCCTGGGCCCTGTCTCATCATTCCCTTCATCCTCACTGCATAGCAGGAGTCCGGGCAGAGCTGAGCAGCATTCCTCTTTGTCTAATTTCACAAGGATTTCAAAATGTGGCTTTGGTGCTAGAAAAGAAGCATTTTTATATACCTTAGCCTTATATCACATTGTGACCATCATGATTTACCTTTAAGTTGAAAACACTATTGCTTTCCTAAGAAGATCATTCCTTTTAATTCAAAGTACATATTTGCTTATCAACTGCAACACTTGCAATGTGCTTCCATGGAGAGGAACTAGTTCCTCTGATGACTGCTATGTAACATCTAAGGCACAATTTTTCTAGTTACCATTTTGGTAAATTAGCTCAATCATATCAAAGTATTAGATGTCTTTTATGATTGGAGCTTTGCACAGATTTCCGCCCTTCCATTTTATAATTATCTGATTACTTTTTAAAAAATTGGTGCATTATACAAAGCACACTGAGTCCTCATCAAGAATCAAGTCATTAAGAAATTGTTTCAGCTTGTGTGGTTCACCTATGATTTACTTGAGGCAAAGGCAAATTATCATAGAAGAAAACAAAACACATTAGGGAAGATTTTAATTAATGGTAAAAAATATTGGGGGTTGGCCAAATACTTCTTCCACCATATTGATGTAATTGTAAGCCAAGGTGAATAAGGAAAAATGTTGGCTATGTAAACAGTTGAGAGGAGGGGAGAAGAGGAGAAGGAAGAGGAGGAGGAGGAGGAGAAGGAGGAGGAGGAGAAGAAGAAATGGCAGAGGAGGAGGAGGGGAGACGGTCTTCAGAAACCACCTCAGTCATATCCTGCTTAACTAAGCATTTCTCATCCCAAAATAGCCAAGTAACATGCTGTTCCCCATTTTATGGAGGGAAAAGTTGTCCTACAAGTAGAGAAGCAGTTTTGGCATGCTAAGCTTGATCTACAGCCTGGTGATTTCTCCTCTAGCACTCGTCCTCCCATAATATTCGCTTTATATTAGGTTTCTTTATCCCAGCTTGATTATCACTTGCTTCATGAGATGAAAGTCAGAGGAAAGCAGTTTCTAAATCACTGCCTGGTTTTCAGGGACAGACTGAAACTCTACCCTGAACTTGAGAACTGCTGAAGTCCATTATGGATCTCAAGGTCTAGGGCTGGAAGTTCAGGACCCAATGTAAGGTCTGAGCCTTCTTTAACTGGCAGGCCAGGCTGATGCCACTCCCACTGCAGGTGCCTTACCTGGTCTTGTAAGGACAAGGTGGAGAAGGCTGGGACACTTTTGGCCCACTTGATGCTCATRAACAGAAGTCTGGCTGCTGACTCACAGACGGATTCGGTGGCCACTTCATAGAGATACATAGGGGTACCGTTGACTTCATGTGGGTACTAATGTCAAAAAGAAAATAAAGCAACTTCATACAGTGTCACCAAGGCAGCCTCATCTTCCTTGCCCCTACATTCAGTGCATTCTGAATGCCCAGTACAGAGTGTGCACTCTCCTGTTTTGCAAGCAGAGGGCATTGCTTGAAGTGGGCTCACTCCAAACTGCTGCCTGCTGCTTATCCCTGTGGATGGGCTGTACTATAGAAACAGTTCAGACGAGGAGGTTGAAAGAAGAATTAAATTATTACATCGGGAGGAACATGTGTACCAAATTGACATGTCATGCTTTAATCTGTTACACAATAGCACACCTCTGATAGCAGAGTTAGAAGAATACAAATTTGATTAAGAATGTGGAGTTTGTAACTTGCTGCAGAAGCTGATTTAGCATTCCAGCCCTGCTCAGCAAAGCAGTAAATATTCATTTAGCCTAAACCTTCATCTTGCTCCCTGACTGCAACAGGCTGTAAGAAGATGTGTAGAGCTAAGCGTAACTATCTAGAGGCTGCGTAGGGTTGGAATGGAGTTATGTTTTCAAGTGAGTGCTACATTTTCTTGCCAAATAATTTCTGATTCAGCATTTTTCAAAATTACCATGTAAAACTATATGTTGTAACCATGTTCATGATGGATTCTGCCAAGCTACCAGCTCTGAAAATGCACTGTTTAAGCAGTCTCTTTTGTGATTTTCTAGATGCTGTGAATGTGCAAAATGCCATTGCAAATGGGCTAATGAAAAATATTGCTTTGCAGCTAATTCCTGTGCAGTTGAGGCCACAGCAGTGCTTCCACTGGGCTGCTTAGGAAGTGTCACAACCAAGGAGAGCAGAGAACCAGCTTAGCCGAGTTTGGGGTTTGTGTCTGTGTGGACAAGCTGCAGGCTTTGGTCAGTACACAGTACTTTCTGGACAACACCACTACAGAGATGGGCATTTTGCTGAAGAAAACTCATTCACAAGAATTGCATTCCTTGTGAAACAAGGTTTAAAACTGACTTGTGGATGGACTCCTGGCAGGAGGAGCATTTCTGCAGCCACGAAGGTGTAAGGACGTGGAGAGASAGGGTTTGTATGGAGCAGGTTATCAGTCGGTCCTGGTGCACACCCCTCCTCCAGAGGGCCTTGCACCTCATATCTTCAGAGCTTCTAGGGATATAACAAAAGTCCCCACCACAACCCCCAAAGCTTCAAGCCTTGCTCTTTGCCATGTCTACCCCAGAGGCAGGAAGGAGCTGACAGGTTGCAAGTACCTCCACAGTGAGGTCTGCAGGCCTGCCAGGGGCCAGGGCAGTGGCTGACCTTTGGGGTGGGCTGTGCCAGGCCCACCAGAGCCTGTCTCTCCGGGGTGCCAGTGACAGCAGCCAGCTCCAGGCCATGGGGCTCCAGCTGGGAGACGGCGGTGAAGAAGGCGGGTGCCGGCAGGGCAGCGGCAGGGAAGTGCGGGGCTCCGCCGCTCTCCTCCTTGTGCCCGCGGAAGTAGAGGGCCACCTGCTTCCGTATCGTCGATGTCCGGGGGCCCCGCTCGTGCTGCACCGCTGTGGGGCACCAAGGAGAGGCGAGGGGGTCACCACGGGGATCTGCACCGCTTGGACGGGCTTCCCTCCCTCCCTGCAATTTTCTGAGGCCAGCCCTCTGCCCCCGCCCAGGTGGTGTCCGGGGAGAAGTGCCTGAGGCTGCCGCGGGATGCGGGGGTCATTAGGGGCCGGGACAAGGAGACACCGGAGTGACACGGTGCTCCACGGTTCCGAGCAGCTCCCTCCTGTTGTCCCGCCACCCCAGCCCCGGGAAAGGGGGAGCAGGTACCATCTTTGTTCATGTTGACCTCCAAGCACTTCTTCAGCCGGCAGGCTCGGCACTGGTTCCTGTGCGTCTTGTCCACCGGGCAACCCCCCTGCAACACAGCCAGCCGTCGGCCCGGGGGCAGCAGCGCGCCCACCCCGCCGGCCCCGGCGCCGGCCCCGCGGCGGGGGAGGCGCGGAGGGGCCGCCCCTGGGTGCGCCGGGCCGGGCCGGGCCGCGCCAGGTGCTCGGCCCCGGGACAGGGCGGGCCGGGCGGGGCAGGCCGGGCCGCCTTCAGCACCCGAGACAGCGACGGCGGCACCGCCTCCTCGGGGCGCCCCGATGCCCCGCGCATCCCTCCGCTTTCCCAGCCCCACAGCCCCGCGGAGACGGGCCGGGAGGGGAAAGGACAGCGGCCGGAGCAGGAAGGGGTAAAGCGGGGCTACCTCCGCCCGGCCGCGGGCGCGAGGCGCCGGAATGTAAATCCATGGCTGTCCATCTCCTGGCTGCGTGCTGAGGCTTCCCGGGAAACTGCTCCTTTCTGTCCTCACGCAACCAGACGGTGTGCTGGCTGTGCCCTTCCCCTGCCCTCATCCCTCCTTCTCCCTACGCATCCCCCTCTTCCTCTCCGGTGGGCTGGGGCGGGGGAACGTGCCGGGGGGAGGCGGGCTGGGGCACCCAGCGCCCGGCCTCGGCCCGGGACCCCCTGGGAAGAGAGGGTGAGGCTGCGTGGCTGATGCATCTTCCTGCTGCCRGTGTATCTCTGTTGGTGGGGCAAGGGCAATGCGGCCCCCTGGGGAAATGCATGGTAGGGGGTGCAGGCGGTGAGGGGGCTGGACTGCGGCTGGTACCTGATTTCCTGATTTGCAAACATAGGTCCTATTCCTCCTGATGCTCCGCTTGAAAAATCCCGAGCACCCATCGCAGGCGTAAACCCCATAGTGCTTCCCGGAGCTGCGGTCCCCACACACTTTGCAAGGGATGTCTAAAATGCGACCTGAAAGCAGAGAAGGGAAAGAGGGAGAGAGAGAGCGCTCAGCAATCTGACCTCCGGAGGGATTAGCCCCAGAGCCGCAGTACAAGCAAATAATGAAGTGATTTTATAGCCAACTTTCTTTTCCTTGAGCAAGTGTCAGTTTTCTACAATGAGAATTATTCATGCCCCGCTACGTTTATTTGGATCTTCTATAATCGCCAAGACCCATTTTGGAAGGGAAGATTACAGCAGCGGGAGCAGCAGTCTTGCCTGCTAGAAGTGAGGACGAGGGGGGAGGGGAGGGAATTCGGGGGGTTTGGGGCGGGGGGGGGGCGGTGTTTCCCTAGCTTTCTGGCGCTCGGCAAACAGAGGACGGCACTTTCCCTGGGCAGGAGAGCGGTCAGGAGACCGAGGCACAGAACAAACCAAATCAAAACAAAATAAAATGACCGGGAAGCCAAGTAACCTACTCTGCCCCCTAGCAACCCCGGCGAAAGGGGGCTGGTTTCTGCCGCAGAGAAGGCGTGCCATTTCTTCACCCCAAAACCTGCAGCAAAACTTTGTGAGCGGAGGAGACGGCAAGCGGGCGAGTCTGCGAGCGGGCAGCGCCCTCCGTCCCGCTCCGCTCCGCTCCGCTCCGCCTCGCCCGCGGCCCCCGCTCCGCCGGGCGCTGCTTTCGCACTAGCTTTGACCAGAATTGCAAATGCTCTGAGCGAGACGTAAAAACTCCTACAGACACCATTGCAGCACGGTTCAAGAAACCCGCCAAAACCCCGCTCGGCTTCTGCCTTTTCTTTGGCTTATTTCTTCTCTCTTCTGCTGTCTCTTTTTTTCTTCTATTTTTCTCTCTTTCCTTCTTTTTCCTTTTTCTTTTCTTTTTTCTTTTTTCTTTTTCTTTTTCTTTTTCTTTTTCTTTTTCTTTTTCTTTTTCTTTTTCTTTTTCTTTTTCTTTTTCTTTTTCTTTTTCTTTTTCTTTTT